>CM068835.1:59767218-61227218 GCA_028554795.2 Sinohyriopsis cumingii
TCCAAGTTTCTGATGCCAATTAAGTCAAATCTGATGATCAACATTCAACTGAATGCTTGATATAAGAAGACAAAATAATGAACCTAACAGAGTCTGATCAGCTTGCATACTGGCAGAACTGGGTCTATCTTGTTTGAAACTTGCAGCTGCATGTGATCAATGAACAAAGATGGGAGACTTGTCTCCATCTAAGGTACATGGTCAATTAATAAGGAAACTGGTATATATTTTAGCAAAAAAGGAAACGTTTTCAAGACCTTACACATGCTGTACAATGGAAAAGAACTTTAACTGTCATCAACCAAAGCAATTAGGCATGTTCTATTTAAACATGCTGCTACCCTGAGAAGGCAGTTGAAAAATATAAAATAAAAAGCAAGGGTTTTCTGATTAATCAAAGAATTTTAATAAAAATGATACAAGATTCTAAAATTCATCTAGGGATGACTACTCCATGTGAAACGTGTCTTCCCTGGGTAACATGTCTTGTACTGGAACAGCCCTTCTCCAACATGACACAAAATACTGTATTTGTGTTGTAGATGTCAGTACTATTTATGTTTCCCCACATCAACCATCAATAACATTAACAAAACAAATGCTGTTCTTTACCAAATTAGACAGAAACATTTAGTTGGAGATATATATATATATATATATATATATATATATATATATATATATATATATATATATATACACACAAACATCATCAAAATTAATTGTCAGAACTTCAATACCTAATCTCTTCATTTTTTTTTGTAGTCTGCAACTGCACAGAACCAGATCTGCCACTGCATAATGTGCTATGAGTAATCAGTAGAACAACAAAGATCTGCCAGTACATTATGTAATGATAGATCAGGGTCTATGATGCTTGCAGTTCGACATGACTTATAAGTGAGTATATATGGTACAGGAATTTGGCTTTCGATTTGGATTTTTTTAAATGTAGCTTTTAACAATTTTTCAGTCATATCGCTACGATGTCTGCAGTGTGGCAGTTTTCAGTGATGTCTAGCACTGGGGCATCATGCCGCAGACATGTCGCATGATGTCCCACCCAGTCACATTATCCTGACACCGGGCCGACCAGTCCTAACACTAACCTCTTAATGCTGAACACCAAGAGAGGCAGTTGTTAGTACCATTTTTGTAAGTCTTTGGTATGACTCAGCCGGGGATTGAATCCACGACCTCTCGCATCCGAGGTGGATGCTCTAACCACTAGACCACAGGAATTAAGGAGTTGAAAAGTAAACAAGAAATTTAGCTGTCATCTCTCCTTCACATATAATGACATTAAAAAAATGTATATTTTGCTAATGTGAATACAGTTGCCAATAAACTACAATACAGGGGGTATATAAAAAGCACCACCAAACTTAGTTCAGACAGCATGAAATATCCAAGTCCTGAAACTGACTATCACCACTTCAAGCAGATTATTTAAGTATTCTGGGTCTCTGTTTTGGGGAATCATATCACTAAGCCAATGAGATGCAAACTTGACCTTAACTATAAACACTGAGAATTTTTTATATATATATATATATATATATATATATATATATATATATATATATATATATATATATATATATATATATATTATATATATATATATATATATATATATATATATAAAGAGAGAGAGAGAAAGAGAGAATGCATGTTGAGCATAATTTATCACCATTTCTTGATGGAGACTGACCTGTTTACCCATCCTGATAATAAGTCATGGTATTGACATAAAGGGAGAGATCAGAGGTTGAGTAAAAGTTTATCAAAGCTCAAAGTGATGCAGATAGATACAAAGGTTGTAAATTGAATCCAGAGGACATGACAGATAATTGGCCATAAAAATCAAATGTACATAGCCAATTTTCATTTTGTATCCTCTGTGCCACTTTGACAATTGAAGACTTACTATATACAGTTTGACATGATTTGGCATTAACAAAAATACTTGCATATAAGTAGAGTCCAATAGCAAACTGCACAGACACATATCTGCCACTGCATAATAGCTGGCAGATCTGGGTCTCTGCAGTTTGTTAGGACTACTCAGTAGAACACACATAGACCCTGATCTGCAGGTTCAGTATGCTATGGCAGATCAAGATCATTGTTCTTTGCAGTTTGACTTGAATTATAAGTAAGTATATACAGTATCTAAACAAATGTTTCTACCTTTCCCAATCCTTCAAATAATAACATGAATTTATAAACCATTTTGAAGTTTAAAAAATATCTGGATTATTAGTTATGGGCCAGATGGCATTTCAAATCAGAAATTTACATGAGATTTACATCGATTTTTTTTATTTGAATGAAGCTATGTCTTGTTTACCTCAAGTATAAAGTCTCCAGGCTTGAGTCCAGCCTTGTCGGATGGACTACCTGCATCCACATTGTCGAGGTACTGCAGAGCCGGAAATTCATTGGTTGGCCGGAAGTCCAACTCCCCGCTTGGCTTAAGTTGGGCTGCAAAAGAAACAAAAAGATGACAGATTACATGCATGCATATCATCAACAGAGATGCAACCAATGAGTTCCCAAAAGGAAGTGCTAAGATGCATATTACATGATATTGCAACTGGATGTATTTTGTTTTTAGCTCTTGCACTGGTTTTGTGTGTATGTGTGTCAGATTTGGAATTTTAACGCAGCTTTAACAATTTTTCAGTCATATTGCTACAAAGTCCTGCAGTGTAACAATTTACAGCAATGTCTAGCACTGGGGCATCATGCCACAGACATGCAGCATGTCCCGCCCAGTCGTATTATGCTGACACCAAGCCGACCAGTCCTAACACTAACTTCTTAATGCTGAGGACCAAGTGAGGCAGCTGTCAGTACCACTTTTATAAGTCTTTGGTTTGACTCAGCTGGGGTTCGAACCAGCAACCTCCCACATCTAAGGCAGATGCTCTAACCACCAGGCCATCGGAGCAGTCTGCACTGTTTTAGAAACTACAATAAAAATATAGCTTGTCAAGTACGTTCTTGAACAAAAGAGATTTTCTGCCTCTGAACTAAGAATTTTACAGTGTTACCCTTGGATAGTTTCATCGAAGTGAGCATGTCACATCCTACATGTTTACACAGATTATATTGCACCCATCATTTCTTACCTTCAGGATGTATTTCAGCTTTATAATCTCTGCTAATTTTTGTTGGTTTTACTATATTTCCCATCTTAAATTAATGTCTTCAAAATGTCAAAATGAAATTTGGATGATCCATCCTGGACTGCCTGCCATGTGCTACATGTATTACTCGTTTCCAAATAATGTATACAACTGATCAAATTATGAAGTTATTTCTGCCATTTCCATCACAGATCAGATGCAGTGAGTAACATATTTAAGAGAAAAGCTTATTGAATTGTCTATTTCCATTTAAATATCATTTTTAATTTTGGAAGTCACTCAAAGTTGTATTCATGCAAAATCTGTTTTTTGGTTATAAAAAAACCCAGATCATTCATTCTTGAAATCCTTGCCCTCATGCCTTTTATCCATTTAAAATCTGTATGTGTAATTCTAACAATTCTGAAGAGGACAACTTGCAAGAAAAGGTGTTAATAAATGACAGTGTGGAGATCTGGCCTTGGTGATCAAAATAATAAGAATAGCTTTCTGTTACTGAGTTACTTTGTTATTGATAATCTTCTTTCCACTGAAGCCGACAGCCTTACTGACAAATTACCTGACACACGGCTGAATGCTATTGGCAAAATATGGCATATTAATCAATTACAACCATGGAAATTTCAAACACAAAACATATTTTTCAAGATCATCAATTCCCAATTTTCTTACTATGATCCAACTGTCAATCAATTGCTTCCTATAACATCATATTATGCCAACCATTTTCAAACACCTATAACATAAGACCCAAGGAAACAGTTATTCATCTAACTGATGGTTCATTACTGTTCAAACAGTTCACACCTGATTTTTTTGGGTATACCAATACATTATTCATGGGCCCCTAGGTAGCCAAGCAGTCCCAAGCATTTACAGACCACCAGTATATCATTCCTCTTTGTGGGTTCGAGTCTCAGACTTGGTCAGCAAGGGTATGTAAGAAACCTTGCTAGTAACTTTCCATGGGATGTAGGTTCTTTTTGGGATTTTTCAAGGTTTTTCCTCCATTAGATATACTAGCTGCCATGTATAGCCTATCACATGCTGAAAAATGGTATTAAATTCAAAACTAGAACAACATTGTTCGTTTTTTCTGGTGGACAGATTTAATATCTTAGAACTGTCTTCTCAAAAAATGGTTGATCGGTAAAA
Source organism: Sinohyriopsis cumingii (assembly GCA_028554795.2). Lineage (NCBI taxonomy): Eukaryota > Metazoa > Mollusca > Bivalvia > Unionida > Unionidae > Sinohyriopsis > Sinohyriopsis cumingii. Next base: position 59,771,529 of record CM068835.1, read on the forward strand.
TGTTTATCTCTCCTTGTCTACACTGCAACCACCGTATATCATAGTTTCAGAACACAAAATCCACCATTTTTGAAAATTTAACATGTATTATCTATGCTTTGCAAGCATCAACCCTGAACATAAACAATATTTTGATTCTCGGGATTCCTAAAATCATTAGCTACAATAGTTATTGTACAGTTAAAATAAAGACCCAATTAAGTTCGCTGTCGAGATTCACTGACTTTAAGTTAGATTCCATGATTTGTAAAATTCTTGATTCTTTGTAGCTGATGAAATTTTTTTAATGACATAATGCAGATCCTGAAAAGCAGACCATAATGATTTCTTATCCTGGGCATGTGTGGGAGATATAACATCTCAAATGCATATGGCAAACAATTTCTTGAACACGTGGGAAGATGTGACATCTCAAATGCATACAGCAACCAAATTATTCTGCACTAAGCAACAAAACAATGCAATGACTTTGCTTTCAATGGCATAAAACTTTTCAAATGGTTAAAGCTGTCATAAGCAAACTGTAACAATGAATCTTTGAATCTTTCCTTTAATTTTAAAGGAACAATGGGGAGTATTTTGCAACAGGGACAGTTAATTTTCTCCTGTTATAAACTTATAAACTCACAACACAATATAATCCAGGGCAATTAAAAACTCACAATAAAGGCAATGTCCCCAGAGCAATTAAAAACTCACAATAAAGGCAATGTGGCCTGAGCAATTAAAAACTCACAATAAAGGCAATGTGCCAGAGCAATTAAAAACTCCCAATAAATGCAATGTGGCCTAAGCAATTAAAAGCTCACAATAAAGGCAATGTGGCCAGAGCAGTTAAAAACTCACAATAAAGGCAATGTGGCCTGAGCAATTAAAAACTCACAATAAAGGCAATGTGACCAGAGCAGTTAAAAACTCACAATAAAGGCAATGTGGCCTGAGCAATTAAAAACTCACAATAAAGGCAATGTCCCCAGAGCAATTAAAAACTCACAATAAAGGCAATTTCCCCAGAGCAATTAAAAACTCACAATAAAGGCAATTTCCCCAGAGCAATTAAAAACTCACAATAAAGGCAATGTGGCCAGAGCAATTAAAAACTCACAATAAAGGCAATGTCCCCAGAGCAATTAAAAACTCACAATAAAGGCAATGTCCCCAGAGCAATTAAAAACTCACAATAAAGGCAATGTCCCCAGAGCAATTAAAAACTCACAATAAAGGCAATGTGGCCAGAGCAATTAAAAACTCACAATAAAGGCAATGTGGCAAGTGATATTAAAAACTCACAATAAAGGCAATGTGGCCTGAGCAATTAAAAACTCACAATAAAGGCAATGTCCCCAGAGCAATTAAAAACTCACAATAAAGGCAATGTCCCCAGAGCAATTAAAAACTCACAATGAAGGCAATGTGGCCAGAGCAATTAAAAACTCACAATAAAGGCAATGTGGCCTGAGCAATTAAAAACTCACAATAAAGGCAATGTCCCCTGAGCAATTAAAAACTCACAATAAAGGCAATGTGCCCTGAGCAATTAAAAACTCACAACAAACACAATGATTCACAACACAATTACTAAAGAGCAATTATAAATTTAAGACTCTTCTGTACTTCCCTGAAACATAATATCCAATATAATCTGGTGTATACAAAGCTCCAAAGATTTTAAATTATCTAGAAAAGAAAATATTAGAACATGAAATGGCAGCTTTTTCTAGATTTCCTATTTGGAAAACGAATTCTTTAATCCAAAATTTAACCCCAGACTATTTTCATGTACACTAACTCTATACTATCTATTTACCCCTGACTAATATCAGGTACACTACCTCATACTATGATTAACCTCTGACTATTTTCGTGTATACTACCTACATTAACCCATGGCTATTTTCATGTACACTACCCTTATAGTATACAAAGTTCTTTTTAATCCTTTCAATTGCAGCAATTTACAAGAAAGTGGCATGCTCCATACAATGCTTATGATTACTGGTTGGCGTGAAAAATTGCTTTAAGTCAAACTGCAAACAACAAAGTTCCTGATCTGTTGTAGTATAATGTATCTGCAGACCAGGGTATACATGTTGTTTGTTCTACTGATTACTCCTAACATACTACAAAGACCCAGATCTGCCTGTCTATCGTGTGATGGCAGAGTGGGTCTGTAGCATGCAGTTGGACTTACATGTAAAATAGATGGTATCCAACCATTCAGTTGAATCATTTTACCTAAAATGACATAGTCATGAACTTGAACAAAACCAATCATGCTAGTATTAATTGATTAATGCAAATGTGGTCAAAACAAAATAGAAAAGCTTTGAATTTAATAGCAATCCCATAATTCACAATGACTGCCATATTTACACACACATACTGTCACATGAAGCACACTTATATTCTGTTTACAGCACATTTAGTGCTACTTTCCCTTACAAGATCAATTAAGAGCTTTTTAACGACCCTGAGCAATAAATCAAATGTCTGAGAGAATGGATGGAAATAAACAACTGAATAATAAATGGAATTGGGACCTTTTACATGGGGGTACTTTTGCACGCATTTCCATCAATATGGATCCAATTTATAAATATTGTGTTTAAAACATTTCCACATTATTTTATCTTTATGGTGTTTATCAAGGAGTCAATTATATGTGAGGGGAATGTGGGGGAGGGAAGAAAATTCTAAGTCACCGTAATTATTGGCTTTATTTGTTGATAAATTGTTGTCGTTATAGGGTTGAACGCCATTTTTCAGCACAAGATAGGCTATACATGGCAGCCAGTATTAATGGTGGAGGAAGAACCTGGCAAAACCCCGGAAAGAACCACCAACCCACGAGAAGCTACCGGCAAGCTTTCTCACATAACCACATTGGCCGATCCTGAGACTCGAACCCACGCAGACAGAGGTGAGATGGCAGTAATCCGTGATGGAGAGCGCATTATACCACTCGGGGCCCCTTGTTGATAAATAACAAGGTATTAGATGACAGATGCACTGGTTTCTTGTATTGTAACAAAAGCATTATAAATAGTTGCAAGTGTATATACCAATACAGACTCAACTAGGACCCAAATAAAAATGAACCCCTTCACCACTTTATGGGTAAACCTAGAAAACAATTGAAAAGGAGCCCCATTATAAGTTGCTTTATTGTAAACCCAATGACCTAATTGAAAATGAGCCCCATAAGAGCTTTATGGGTAAACCCTAGATTTAATCAAGAAGTCTTGTTTTGCTTGTGTAATGTGTGCATCTTTTGGTACATGTTCTAGCATATATTATTGTATATTTATTGTCTGACTGTTTAATGTGTCTATAATACTGCGTTTATATTGCTTCCTCTAAGTCTGTTATGTAACACATGCTGACTGAATAAATACCACTATTACTAATTAACAGAAATCTAGATTGCCTGAACTAGTCTCGTGTCCAATGACAAGTTTGGATGACTAATGTTCTGCAGTATTTTAATGTACATCAAAAGACAGCAAGCTTTTGCCTATTTTGGAAAGACAACTCCATAATGTATTATCAATATGGTCTGGATATACTGATCATCTATTGAACTAAAATAGTGAATGAAAAGAAGAAGTAGAAAAAAAAAATACATCCGAGGACATTCTTACACGAATAAACGAGACATCAAATTAAAGACTTTTATTACATGAATTGTTTTCTTCTGTCCAACCATTCCTTTTCTATTTATTGCTAACGACATTACCTTGGGAACATTTTTCTTACGATCAAGGCTGATGCAAACCATATGGGAACTCTCTGTACCAATGTCTCTGTTGGATTTTAAAATCCAAATTTATTTTAAAGAGAAAAAAGTGTTCCAAGGAATACATCTTGTCCATGAATGATGCTATATTCTGTGTATGCAAGTGAGATAGCATATCAGTGTACAGTCACTTGAGATTCATAGTAATATTATCCTAAGTTTCACCTAAACCATTGATGCAGAAAATACAAGACTTCACTAATTTAATCAGAGACCCTTAACACAATTCATTTTGATGTTGCTACCACCACCAGTAAGGTCTTGTCAGTTGAAGGAGAGACAAAAAGGTAATGTGTGTGCAAGCTTGACTACTCAATCATTGCAATTACTGCTACAGACAATCCAGTCTTCAACAAAAGAAACTGAGTCTGTGTATAGAATCTGGCTTAATAATTGGTGTAATTGGAATCTGGACTTAAAATCCAGTCTATACTTGGTGGAGTTTAGCCTGGACATTGAATACAGCCTAATGATTGGTGGCATGAGTCTGGGCTTGAATCCAACCTCATGATTGGTGGAATTTAAAACCACAGTTTTTTTAAAATTCAAATCAAATGCATTTTAAGTGCAGATTAAGGTTTAAGACTTCCTGATGAAATTTTGGCCTCATAACCTTAAGTATCACATGCATGATTTGTAAAGTACGTTAGTGGGACATGTATTTTAGGCAGCGTTCAAGGTAAGTAACTCTTGCTAGTGTAATGGTCTCTGTACAGGGACAAAAGTATACATTTTCACTTGGAAAAACCAGAGTGTTTGCAAACACGTATTCCTGCTCTCTGCAGCTTTGTCCCACCCACCTCCACAATATTTGCCCCCTAGGGTCAAGTCTATATCTGCATTTGAATTTTCATACATAGCAAGTATGGTTACTGACTTGGGTTCAGAATATTTTCTACGATATTACCCAGGGGTTCAGTTCCTGGAGGGAAGAATGAATCCCACGACAGAGGGTCAAAGTTTTCATTTTCATTTAAAATTTGTCTTTTCATGGCAAGTGTCATTTTTATATAGCTATTGTGTAAGGATCTCAGTAATTTCTAAGTTATGACCTGAGCGGTCACAACTTTATGTCCTTAGGCATAATGTTAGGGTCTAATTTAAACCTCTCTCAAATATTTACTGACATCTAGTTAGAAACCACACAATCCAATTTTCTGGCTAATCTCATAAATTGGAAGCTATTGTAAATATATGCAAAATGACCCCACCTCTCTAGTCATTCATAATTTGGAAGCTATTGCAAATACATGCAAACTACCTCACCCCTATAGTCACTCAAAATTTAGAAGCTATTGTAAATTACTTGCAAATTACGTCACCCCTCAAGTCATTCATAATTTGGAAGCTATTATAAATACATGCAAAACTAAATCAATCACCCCTCTAGTCATTCATAATTTGGAAGTTTTTGTAAATATATACAAAATTACCCCACCCCTCTAGTCATGGACTGCACTGAAAATCAACCAAGCCCCATGATCAAAACTGACGTCAAGTTGAATGATACTTCTTCAAAACTGGGTGTAGTCCCGAGATTTAATCATTAACATGATTATGTCATGTTAAATATAAATTTTATGACTAATAGGGTATGTACTAGATGGAATAGCTTACATTCCCCAAATTATCTCGTCACTGACCTAATTCAAACCAATCACATGTAGATAATGGCATGCCAGGTTTTTATCACAAAGCTACAAAGTATGGAATACTACCTGTAAGGTGTTCCTTCAAATTGGATCATTTTACAGTGAATGTCATAATATGTTATCTTCTGTTATTATCAGTGTTAAACGATTTGAGCATATAAACTAATGGATGAAGCAGCAGTTTTGTTACATGCTTTACTGAATAATTAAGAAATCCATAATGGCAAATTTGTGCTTATTTGTCATTAAATTGATGTTCTCAACAAGAGTTTGATTTGTTTGTAAAACACAAATGCCCCATTGAGGACAGTAAAATCCAAATCCAGAATCTTTCACAAATTTTAAAATTTCTATAATGGCATGAAAATCTATTAAGGTTATCTATACATATGCACACTAATAGCAGGCTATAGTACCAGTTTCCACATGGAACCAGATACTGCTTATTCCTGAACCGTAGTAGTCAATTATAAAACTAAATATTTATCCTAAAGAAACTATTTAGGGCAGTAACTAGCACTGACCCAATATTCAACCAAATTTCATTTATCAGTGTTGAGTGGGTTTTCTTTGCAGTCTTGCTAACAAGCTTCTGATGATGAATCGATGGACAGATGGATAAATGGAAAGAAGATCAGGCAGGACAAAACCAAGAAGCCCCTGCTGCAAGTTTAAGAGGATGGGGTTGAGGTTAAGAGTGGGCTATATAATTTTTTTGTAATATCAATGGTTCAATTTTATTATTATTATTTTATGTAAGAACTTTATGTGATATTTCTGATATTTGTTTCTTACAAGAATTCGGCTTCTCGACAGTGAGATAGACTGTCTCTCATCCGTAGACAACGACTTCTATGGGTCAGTTCATAATCGTCAATTGAATCTTCTAACGATATTCATACAGGCAGACCTTACAGAGGTGGCGGGGTACTATACCGCAGATCTCTCGCAAGTATTATAGAAGTACAGCACCTCGATGATCCCAGATTAATAGGTATTACTATCCATACTGGGGATTCCTCCGTGCTTTTTGTCAATTATATATTTACCTTGTAATCTTGCAGAAAATATATGGTGAATTTGTAGATTATTTGGGCAAAATTAATACTATTGTAGAAAATGCTAATACTCTACATGCTTATGTAGTAGGAGATTAGAATGCTAACAGGCTCAAATCCACTCCCTCTGAAGATGAACTTTGTGATGAATATGGGTATATCATATCAGACTTAAAATTAATAGTAGAACACACAATAAAACTTTACTTATGTCAGTGATTCACACAAAACTGTCTTGGTTGGATCATTGTGAGGAAAGGGGGTATTCTTTCCCCCTTGTTATTTAATATATATATAGATGAGTTAAATTGTAAGCTGGGTCAGTGTTACATGGGTTTTTTTAAAAAGCCAATTTTTATGTACTCGAACATGCTTCTACGGAAATTTAAGAATTGTTCATTGCATATCAAAATTAGATTATTCAAATCTTATTGCTGCACTATGTATTGTGCTCCTCTCTGGACAAACTTTAGTGAATGTATGAAAAGAAAACTAGTTATTGGTTATAACAATAGTCTTCATTTTCTAGTAGGTCTTCCTAGATGGAACAGTGCCTCCAATATGTTTGTAAATTATAATGTATTCAGTTTTGATGAAGTAATGAGAAAGTATGCATTCTCAATGATGACAAGAATATCTAGTAGCAAAAACTGTATATTGAAATCTCTTTCGAACTATGACATTCGTTTAAATTCCCATATTATTAGCAGATGGAATAAATTACTCTGTAAATGTGCCACTTAATTTCATTCCTAACATAATGCAGGGCATAGTTAATTGTGTAGATGTGTCTGTATGTCTGTATACTTGTATGTATGATATGTATGTTCTTTTATGTTTACAATGTTTTTACTTTATATCTATATTTTAATTTACATGTACGGATTATGTAGTCTGAAATAAAGAATTCTAATCTTTTCTTGTCTTATTCATTTTTGGCTGCCATGATTAACTGAATGTTATTTTTTTAGTAGTTTTTGATCAAACATGTACCAACCAGTCAGAAAGAAGAGTATTATTAGTTGTCAAGGATGTACCATCCAAACAGTCAGCATAGAGTATTAGTTGTCAAGCATAAGCTGACCAAACAGTCAGCAAAGAGTATTAGTTGTCAAGCATAAGCTGACCAAACAGTCAGCAAGGAGAGTATTAGTTGTCAAGCATATACCATCCAAACAGTCGGCATTGAAAGTATTATTGTCAAGCATGTACTATCTAAACTGTCAGCAAGAAGAGTATTAGTTGTCAAGCATATACCATCCAAACAGCCAACAAGGAGAGTATTATTGTCAAGCATGTATTATCTGAACTGTCAGTAAGGAGAGTATTAGTTGTCAAGCACATACCATCCAGTCAGCAAGGAGAGTATTAGTTGTCAAGCATATACCATCCAAACAGTCAACAAGGAGAGTATTATTGTCAAGCATGTATTATCTGAACTGTCAGTAAGGAGAGTATTAGTTGTCAAGCACATACCATCCAGTCAGCAAGGAGAGTATTAGTTGTCAAGCATATACCATCCAAACAGTCAACAAGGAGAGTATTATTGTCAAGCATGTATTATCTGAACTGTCAGTAAGGAGAGTATTAGTTGTCAAGCACATACCATCCAGTCAGCAAGGAGAGTATTAGTTGTCAAGCATATACCATCCAAACAGTCAACAAGGAGAGTATTATTGTCAAGCATGTATTATCTGAACTGTCAGTAAGGAGAGTATTAGTTGTCAAGCACATACCATCCAGTCAGCAAGGAGAGTATTAGTTGTCAAGCATATACCATCCGGTCAGTCAGAAGAGTATTAGTTGTCAAGCCTGGAGCATATCAGACCTATCAACATTTAGGAAGTGTACCATAAATACCATATAGACTCACTTCTATGTCACAACCAACATCAAACAACAAAGACCTAGATCAGCCATCATAAAATGAACAGGAAGATCAGGGTCTATGTTGTTCATTCTGCTGATTACTCCTAACAAACTGCACAAACCCATATCTGCCAGCACATTATGAGATGGAAGATCTGGATCTGTGCATTTTGAAGTTGGACTCGTCTTATAAGTGAGTATATATGGTTCTACTGATTACTCTAACTAACTGCCGAGACCCAGATCTGCTGGCACATCATGCAATGGCAGACCTGGGTCTATGCAGTTTAACCAGGCTATACATGAGTATACATGGTAGGTTACTCAGTCTAGGAAACAATACAAAATGTGGGAGTGGTTTAACTGACTTCAACAATAAATAAAAACAAACAATTTCAAAGTCCATCCTCAACTTTCAGTTGTTAAATAGGAGTGGTTACCTGCATAAGCAATATCATATACTATGTGACCAGGGGCAGCTATTTTTAGTCTTAGTGACACTGATGTACTGTATCAGTATGTGTTGTAACTCTCTTCAGGGTTGATGACTACTTTCTCCTAACATGATAAAACTTCTTATCTACCCATCTGTCTACCTATTCCAGCCTGGCAATAGCTTTTTCTTTCTTTCCTTCTCTCTGCCGGTCTGTCTGTTTGTCTGTCTCTCTTGCTTTTATCATTTCTTCCAATCCAATAATTGGAATCTTGCCCTTCGAAAAAGACCCCATGTGTATGTGTGTGATTTGGATTTGGTTGGCTGGTGTCAGAAAAATGTGACTGGGTGGGTCATGATGCTATATGTCTGTGGCATGATGCCTCAGTGCTAGACATCACTATAAACTGCCACAATGCAGACGTCATTGCGATATGACTGAAAAATTGTTAAAGCTATGTTAAAAATCAAAATCTTACACATAATTTTACTATTATATACTAAATGGGATCCATGACCTGCCTTATAAAAGAAACTGTGTTATAATGAAGGGCCTTACAGTGAGGGAGACTTTAACAGTACCAAAGCTCCAGCTGAATCTAATGTAGTAAATACACAGATCAAAAACTTTGAAAAAATGCTGGCAATGTTTTGGTTGCATGGGAAATGTGAATACCTTAGTATGTATGCTACCATATATACTTGCTTATATGTTAAACTGCAAACAACAAAGATCCTGATCTGCAAAAGCAAAGTGCACCTGCAGACCAGGGTCTATTTTGCTTGCTCTGCTCATTACTCCTAACAAATCCAACACATTATATGACAGCAGATCTGGGTCTGTTCAGTTTGTGGTTGGACTTGTTTCATAAGTGAGTAAAGATATACAAACTTTTAAAGCATACAATATTAAACTTAGGTTTTTCTTGAATACAGGACTAATGTCAAAGGTACTTTTATGAACTTGAAATAAAATCTTTACAGTGACACTGATGGAAGCATGATATGTCTCTCTAACCTTTCAAGGATGAGAAGGCCAGGGCCTGTATCACAGATAAGTCCAACATAGAAAGAACTCACCCTTCATTACACAGCAGACAAGGATGTCAAGCCCATGACCGAAGTCATTACTCTAAAACGTGTGATTGTGACCCCAAGGTAAAAAGTTGGGTGTGCATGTTGCAGAATTAATTGTCTAAGTTTGATATACTCATCCTAAGTATAAACACAATTCATCAGGTGTATTTTTTGGAATATATGCAAATGAAACAACGTTAATGAAATCTTGGCCAACTGGGTTCAGTCATCAAAAAAGTGTTGCAGACAGAATGATCTTAGCTTCATAAAAACTTATCCAAATTATAAATAAATTCATCAAGTGTATAGGAATATTTAAACGAAAAAAACTGAAACTAAAACCTGAACAGAAATTTTTTTATGACCATGACTTTGATTCAAAGGTTAAATTGGTGAAGTCCAGCATGTAGAACAAATTCTAGCAGTTTCAAACTATTCATGACAAATATTATGAGAATCTATATACTATGCTTTTCAGAATATATGTGGCATTTGGTCATCTTACATATGAACAAAACTGAATGCACTCCAGGGTCTATTTAGGGGTTGCGGTGGCAGGTGGATTTTCTAAATAATGGCAGTATAATGAAGAAATAAAGGTAAAACATGAAAATATTATCTACAACTTTCATGGATTTGGTTCATTTTCAGCTCATTTTTTAAAGAAAATAAACCTTTACGAATCTTGCATAATGTGCATGCAGATCATGGTTATGTGGCTTGCACTTGGTTCCAACTTAACTACCATATATACTTGAGAATAAGTCACAACCAACTAAAAAACTACATAGATCCAGATCTGATGTTGCATAATAGGCATGCATATCTGGGTCTCTGCAGTTTCTTAAAGGTAATCATTAAAACAAACCATATAGACCCTGATATGCTGATGCATTATGTGACAGAAGATCAGGTCTATATTGTTTTGTACATGGACTTGGCTTATAAGTAAGTACATTATCTTTCATATACATGTATATCATGTAAAGTTGTCCAAAAATATTTTCTAGGATTAATGCCTAACTTGATGAACAGACACTATTGATTACCAAACCATTGGTAACAGTGCACTGACCACTAGTTGTCCTGTCTGAATTCCTGTCTGGCCAGAAAATCTCACCACAAAAATGGAGTTATGATCATTACCTCAGCCACCTGTCACCCCTTACCTGTCCAAATAAAGAGGATCAAAGACAATCTCTGACACATACTTGTGTAAACCCGACAGGGCCATGTCACCAGAATGATAAATGATGATGAAAAAGAAGTGCATTATGTGTATTGTGGAACACCCAAGCAATGCACACCACAGAGGGAGGGAGGGAGGGAGAGAATCTAATGCCTCTTTGACACATTTGTATATTTTTTCAATACCAGCTTATATCAATCATGAATAAAACTGACATAATTAATAAATCAAAGAAAACATGTACTCAGTGTTTTTCATCCCCATTTCAATATTTCTATTATCAACTGGAAATAATTTGTGACTTTCTCATAAAATTTTCTTTGCCTTTTAGTAAAGTAAAATGGGCAGTCAAGGCACAAAATAAACCTGACTACCATGGAATGCATTTTGTCCATGAGAAGTCTTACAAGAGAAGGCAAGCAATTTTTTTCCCATTTTAATTTCACAATTTTCAATGAGCATCTATGTATATGATCAGCACAATCCTGGCTAAATCATGCCAAATAAGTTTACGTATCTGAGGCAAAGAAAACGATGACAAAGGCAAAAGAGAGTAAAAACCTTTAAAACCCAACACCAAATTTCTTTCTAATAAACTAAACACTTTAAAAAGTCCAACCTCTTCTCTGCTTGAATATCATCACATTAAAGAGTAAAAAAGGTTGTCTCCATTAGTCGACTTTTATTATGTACATTGAGCCTATTCTATATCCTGACCCCCACGTGGGAAGGAGTGGGGTAAGGGCACAATAATCAATGGACTATTCTGTCAACACTATCATTTAAATACTACTTCTGTTCAAACTTAATTTGTCTCGATTTATTTGAAATTTCCTTGATTTATTATAATTTAGAAAGTTTAATCTGAAATTTCCTTAGAAATTTTGCATGAATATGAAAAGGTTTTTGTTCAATCAAAATAGTGAAGCTGCAATGTCTTTAATCCAGCTTGGGTTATTTGGTTCCTTTTGCTATGCTAGGTATACTTACATGTACCAGAACATAAGCAATCTATCAACATAAACTGTCACAGTAAAATTGATGCATTACTTTTGACATGACATGAAACCCATGTTCTGTTCAATATTTTCGCTAGTCACATATCCTATCAATTGAATGATTTTTCTGCTGGAACGCTCATGCATAAAATTCTTACCCTACCTCTCACGTGACCATAATCCTATGTCACATCAAAATATCATTTTGCCTGGAGTATTACTACACTGATTTTGTTTTATGATGTTGTCATGTAGATGACGTGCTACCGGTATTTTCCAATTGACGTAAATTTAGAACTTAGGTGTTTTAACTGCATTTCCAGGTTTCAATGTAAATCAAATCTTATATTCTCTTTCAAAAGATTAAAAAAGTTCAAGGTATACTTTGTCCCCAACCACCAACTGGGTACCATGTTTTTCAGAATCCACATTTTTGGACCCCTATACCACATTTATACAGTATGATAGATTCTACTAATATCCATACTTGTGCACCTCCTGACTCAGGGAGAGTTTTCCTCGTGACATGATGGGTGTCTGCCATCTCCTGTCATTCAATGAAATCTCCGTCATACTAAAAATTTATATTATATAAAAAAATCCAGAACACATTTTTCTGGTAGTTCTTTTTTTTTACCTTGCTTCTGGTGTAGCATTTCCAGCAAAGAGTTTTTGTGATCATGTAAACGTGTGCATGACTGGGATTGCTAATTTGATAGAAAATAACCTAAAATTAATTACAGGATCATAGTATGTGTAACCAGATTAATTCAGAAAGGATTAGGGATGTTAACGGATTATGATTGGATTAGGAATTTCTAAAGAGCTCACGTAGTATAAAATAGGTCAATTTGGTATCAGTATTTAATGTTTGTGTGGTCTCCCATTGCTAAGTTGTCCAAGTCTAAACAACAGAAATATTGCACAATATTCAATAATAGATGGAATCAGGAAATTTAGCTACTGGATCAAGTCCAAAGGGACAAGAATATACACTGTGACAGTCCTTAATAAAGTCAGTTTTAAGAGGAACCTCACAAATTAAACCGATTTATCACTGAGCTTGAAAAAGTTCTGGGAGGCAGTCAGCAGCTTGAATGAAACCTCAGGCATTTGCCAATTAAATTTTTTGGTGCAACCAGTTGATTTGCACTTACATTGTCACATAATGTCCAATGTAGAAACCTGGATCCAGTTAAACAGTACATCGTATCCCAAGTGTAAAGATCAACAGTGATGAAGACTGCCACCAATACAATCCAGCAGTGATCTACTAAGAAATGTTAAAAATGCTTGTGGTGCATATATATGGAGAGCCTAAATGGCAACAAGTTACTGTGAAAGGACTGACTTGATGTGATGAGATGATGTATTTAAATTTTTTTTATTAAAAAATAGAAATTTGTAGCTGTGCTATTTTTCCCATTTGCATGCTAAAAATCAGCTTGTTGAAAGTCCCTCTTTTCAAGTCAAAACAACTGACCAAATTTTGCAATCTCCGGTTTTCTCCATTCTGTCACATGTATGAATATTTATAATAATAATATATATAAAAACATGTTAGAAAGTATCAGGTGCCAACAATTTGGTCTCTCAAATTAGAATCAATGTATGACCATATAGCATGTGAACCTCCTGGTTTCGAAGGTTTCCTCCCATTGATGAGGAGCATCTCAAATCACACACTCAAATCTCCCAGATCTTCCAAAGTTATTATTTAAAACATTCAAAAACAAAATTATATATCTTTTCCCTCACACCTTTCTTCCTATGTAATAGTTACAAATTTACTGTGATAATGTGTCTGTGAATGGGCTTACACAAAACAAGTTATACACATCAGTTGCTAGATAAAAGTAATCACTGGATTTTGGATTACTAAAGTAAAACACATCAGCTGCTAGATAAAAGTAATCACTGGATTACTAAAGTAAGACACATCAGTTGCTAGATAAAAGTAATCACTGGATTATTGATTACTAAAGTAAGACACATCAGTTGCTAGATAAAAGTAATCATGGGATTATGGATTACTAAAGTAAGACACATCAGTTGCTAGATAAAAGTAATCACTGGATTTTGGATTACTAAAGTAAGACACATCAGTTGCTAAATAAAAGTAACCACTGGATTTTGGATTACTAAAGTAAGACACATTAGTTGCTAGATAAAAGTAATCACTGGATTATGGATTACTAAAGTAAGACACATCAGTTGCTAGATAAAAATAATCACTGGATTATGGATTACTAAAGTAAGTCACATCAGTTGCTAGATAAAAATAATCACTGGATTATGGATTACTAAAGTAAGACACATCAGTTGCTAGATAAAAGTAATCACTGGATTTTGGATTACTAAAGTAAGACACATCAGTTGCTAGATAAAAGTAATCACTGGATTTTGGATTACTAAAGTAAGACACATCAGTTGCTAGATAAAAGTAATTACTAAAGTAAGACACATCAGTTGCTAGATAAAAGCAATCACTGGATTTTGGATTACTAAAGTAAGACACATACGTTGCTAGATAAAAGTAATCACTGGATTATGGATTACTAAAGAGCTTACACAGCATAAATTAATCAACATTAATTGGATTCTTGTAACAGGTCAGTTTAACATGTGTATGTTTAAATTTTGTCAAGACTGATTATACTCTGAGTGATGAGAAGTAATTTGGAAAGGATTAAAGATGTTAATGGATTAGTAATTAGTGATTAGTAATTAAAACAGCTCAAGTGGCATAAATTTGGTCAGTTTGGCTTCGGAATTTAAAGATTTTTTTGTAAATATCTTAGTGTGTGTTATATCCAAATGCTTAAATGGTAAAACTGAACCAAAATATCTCATAAAATTCAATAATAGATGAAAACAGGAATTTCAGTGGTTGGAATCGTGTTCAATGGGACATGATTATGCATTCTGCCATTTGTGTAAAGTAAATTTTAAGAACTTTCCAAAATTTGAAACAGATAGCACCAATCATGAGCAGTGCCTTGAATCATTTTGCAAATGTAGAAATAGGTACAATAAATGTAATGGAAGCAAACTTTACTTTGAGCTTAAATGACCCCAGTTCTCACCAACAATCAAATAGGTTCTCAATAGGTGTTAGTTAAACTTACCCTGTGGGTAAAATTGTATAAGTTGAATCTTAAAAGATTGATGGTTGTTGACTATAATTTTGGAGATGGCACTTAAGGCTTTATTACACATTTCAGGGAATTTAAAAAAGGAGAATACATGTACAGTATATGGTGTTGTTTATTCATGACATAATATATATAATCTCTACACCAAAATAGAATTTTTTCTTTTTCTTCAAATGAAATTTGTTTAAATTACAGTAATTTTTCTTTCACAGTTAGTAGCAAAAGAAATGAAGATCTCACGACTCTTAGGGCAATAAAATCTGACAGCTATAAATCACCACATAGCCGAGAGTAGGTTGACTTTTAATTACTATTGTGTTCCTCCGGGGAAATTGTTTTAGTGTTTTGCGAAAAAAATATGATCACATCTGCAGTGGTATCTATTATTAAACAAATCAGTCAAAGTAAGATTTATAGCAATAAAAGAAAAACATTTCTTAACATAATAACTGTACTTACTTTCCTTGGTTTTGTTAATATACCATAGTCTTAAATTGGATAGAAGCAGTGTTAAGATATATAGTCATGACTATTTATATGTTGGCAATGAACTATTAACATTTAAAGTAAACAGGATGGGTAACTAATTTGCGGAAGCATAAGGGGATTGACTGACAAGGGCAAACATATCGTATAAAACTAACTATTATCACATATCATAGTTTATGCACATTTATTACATGTATGAGATCACAGGTATAAAAAAAATTAAGATGACTGCTAAGGTGGCCATACTGGATGTTAGACATTACTATAAACTGCCAAACTGCAGACATTGTAGTGATATGACCAAAAAACTGTTAAAGCTACTTTAAAAATCCAAATCACATACACTCACTCTGACCCACACATATTTTACTGAAGGCCCTAATACCAACGTGACATGGTGGCCAAAAGTACAGAATACTTTTTAATCTTTAACCTTTAAGATATTAAAAAGCTGTCTGATTTTAATTTTTAAGTTTTTGTTATTGAAAGAAAATTCAAAAATACTTTTTTATGTTGTAAGGTTTCAATTCTGTCGCAAAATTTCAATATGACAGTATACATTGCTTTGGTCCAGAAGGAGGTGTGATTAGTGCATGACTAACAGTCAACATCCAATCTGACCGGTCATCTGACCTGTCATTAGCACTGCAAATTGTATTGTCCAACTTTATTTGCTGTGGTCACAAGGTTAAGCTCCTGATAATAAGAACAAGCTGAAATTAAATAACATCTAATCACAGGATGTGGCTGTCTTAGAAAATTCCCTCCATTAAGAGCTTGTAATATTGACAATAATTGGTCACCGAAGCTCTTTGAATTTAAACTGAAATTAAAGTAATATACAGTAGTATGGGGAACACTCAATTTTTAATTAAAGTCTGGATAATATTCATCAAATGGTAGATGACAACCCTACTTGAACTTGTCGTCGTGGTTGTTGTTGTTCTTAATATTAGTGGTGTTAGTGTTGTCATTTGTTGTGTTGTTGTCATTATGTATTGTATCCATTGAGTCTTTTACAATATCTGAATCTACAGCCACTGAAACACACCAGTGTGTCAGCTTCTGTTTTACAACAACTCTGAGCTGACATTGGTAATGTCTGGTTTGACTTGGTTTAATAATGGGGCGGTGGGGAGGGGGGTGGCACAGCAAAGCATGAAAAGTATTTATTTAGTGTCCAGGCAAATGGAATAAACTGTCTTGTCCAGGTACATGTCACAGTAGATAACCCAGGCTGATTTGATGGTAGATTTCAACCCTAAACCTTCCAGTCCCACACTAGCCAATGAGTCACCATGGCTCCTCCTGACATGGTTGATGTATTCATGTTCAAGAAAGGCATACACATATATGGACAACACTGATAAGCCATTTTTCTTATTGGATATTTTATATTTGTGTGCATGAAAATTATATGGACCCATTATTTTGGGAACATATGTGATCAATGGGATTAAAGAGCGATACATTGGGAATTTCCCTCGTTTTTATTTAGAAATATTTTTCACTGGGCCTAGAGCTCATTTAGATTACGACTGGGGTTAAATTTTGTCTGTCCAGGATCCCAGAAACAAATCTCCATCTCGCTTCACTTTTAGACTAGGCCCTATATATAAAAGGCACCTGTCTTGTGGTCCCTTGTGGAAATTTCCTTTGTACGGCCTCCCCCACAATGTTTCCTATTGTACATTGGTTTTATAATTAGGATAAGCAGGTCATTCCTTTTTGTATATAAAAAAAAAGCATTATAAATATTTAATGTCATTTTTTTCTTTTTTTTCTTTTAAAACAGTGGGGGTAAAAAGGGCAAGGGTTGGCAATGAGAAACAGGTACAGTATGCCGACTGGAAACACCTTTTGTTTGGGACTAAAAATGGTTAAATGGCATCAACCTAAATGTACAAGATCACTATATTTCGACTTTTAACTTATCAGTGAAAACAAAGAAAGTTGAAAAAATCTCTATGTATGGTGGAAATAACTTGAATGAATCTGGGACAAAATTCATACAAGCAGGATATATTTGACATTTAATAATGGGTCAAAGACATGTACTTTGTAATTGTCAAAGGCAGACATACTGTGTACAAAGTCAAAGGCAGATGTACTTTATACTGTGTCAAAGGCAGAGGTACTTTGTACAGAATCAATGGCAGACGTACTTTGCAGATGGAACACCTATATCCACTCACGTTTCAAGCATAACCAGGTCTTAACGATGTAACATTATGGTAAACGATTTAGTTACAAAAATCTTCCTCAAAGCTTACATAATGTAACCATTTACAAAACCTATATTAGTTTTACCCAAGTCCCTCTCCAACCCTGTCAAGCATAGTGTTGTATACACAATAAATGTACTTTTCTCAGCTTATGCTGCAATAAATTAATGTACCTTTTGTAACAAAAGAGACTGTGTCACATACTTGGAATAACTTTTGTTTAAATACTGTTACATAACAGAGATGGCAATCAAGTCCAGCACATGATGAATGCAAGATGTTTACTGAATAATCAACATAATTATTGTTATGCAAGAACATGTTTTGTTTTGATTGGTTGATAAATCTTCACTTTCAAGGTCTAAAGATGGGGATGCAGTCTGGAATAACACTGGACAACAAATTTTTACAAAAGTCATGTTACTGAAATAAAATTAGTCAATTCTTATCAATTTTTATGTGCTGAACACGAATATGACAGTCAAATTGCAAAATTGGCTCTAGTTTTTTTGTAATCTGCAAGAAATTAATGTTTACATAACGAAATGCATTCCAATAGTAAAAGGTCAACTGTAATAGCCTACCTATAAAAAATCAAGTCATTGACTACATCTTAGATTTCTTCGCCTGTCTCTTGTACAGCTGTTCGGGAGCATCTCTGAGGAGTGTCCAGCAGTAGTCAGCCAGCATTATAGTGGACCATTTTCCCTGGTATCTTTGTTCCATTGTTGCGATATCTTGATGAAAACGTTCGCCGTGTTCATCACTAACAATACCACAGTTGCTAGGAAAGAAATCCAAATGGGAATGAAGGAAGTGAATCTTTAGAGACATATTGCAGCCAAGTTTCTTATACTTCATCAACATGTCTTCTACTAGTTCCTTATAGTTTTCTGCCCTAACATTTCCGAGGAAGTTTGTAGAAACTAGGCGAAAAGCATTCCATGCTTGTTTCGCGTCACCTTCCAGCAAGTTGTTGAACCGGTCATCTTTGAAAAGCTCTCGAATCTGAGGACCCACAAAAACTCCCTCTTTAATCTTTGCTTCGCTGAGTCGAGGGAATTTTTCATGCAGGTATCGGAATGCTGGCAAAGTCCGGTCAATGGCTTTCACGAAGTTCTTCATCAAACCTAGTTTGATGTGAAGGGGTGGTAGCAAGATTTTCTGAGCCTCAACCAGAGCTGGGTGTTGGATATTCTTCTCTCCAATGGCTACATTCTGCCTGTGAGTCCATTCCTTCCTCATGTAGTGCATTTCCCTTGCTCGGCTATCCCACTCGCATAAGAAACACATGTATTTTGTATATCCTTGCTGCAGTCCCATTAAAAGGGCAACTACCTTCAAATCACCACAGAGGTGCCAGCTGTACTTGTTATACTCAATGGAATTCAGTAGCTGCCTTAAGTTATCGTATGTCTCTTTCATGTGGACAGCATACGCTACTGGAATAGATGGAAGAATGTTTCCATTGTGCAAAAGCACAGCCTTGAGACTCAGTTTCGAAGAGTCCACAAATAGTCTCCATTCTCGTGGGTCATGAGTGATTTTTAAAGCATTCATGAGGCCCTCAATATCGGAACAGAATATCAGATTACTTTCCTTTCTGAAGAAAGGCTCCAATTGCTGGTGGCGCTTTCGATATGCAGTAATTGTGACATCTTCTTCTAGAAGATTCCATTGTTGGAGTCTTGATCCTAGCAATTCTGCCTTGTTCTTTGATAAGTCCAAATCACGAATCAGGTCATTTAGTTCTTCCTGTGTTATTCTGTGTGGGGTTGATGATGCACCACAGTGAAAATCTGGATCACTGCATGCTGATGGACCAGGAGAAGAACAGGTCGACTCACCTTTGTCTTCGTCAGATGAATCAAGAGAATATTCTGCTGGAGGTTCTGGAATAGGAAGTCCCTCACCATGTGGAACTGGTCTCAATGCAGACGGAATGTTTGGGTAGACTATTCTCGACTTCTTTCGCTTCGTTATTCCGCCGGAAAGAGGAGGAACCAAGCAGAAGTAACAGTCATTTAGGTGGTTGCTTGGCTCTCTCCACACCATTGGGACTGCAAACGGCATTGATGACCTTTTGCAATTCAACCACTGTGAAAGCTGTGTTGTACATGTAGCACAGCATATATGCGGAGCCCAAGGCTTGTCTTGGTCACCAACCTTGCATCCGAAGTAAAGATGATATGCCTTCTTCACTTGAGAATTGATACTTTTCTTCTGGTTGGCAAATGTCACTTCCCCACAAATATAGCAAAAATTGTCCACGGTATTAACACACTTTCGAGGCATTACTGTTCTTTATTGTACGTAAATGGATAAAATAATAAGTTTTATGTAACAGTAGCTTGAACTGTCTCGCACAACGTCTAAAATATTTTAAATGCTGAACCTATCTGATTGGGCTTTATATAGTACACTGCTTACGTCAGCTTCAGCAGCCGCCTGGCATTAGTATAATAGGCCTACACATGTATAGTACACTGCTGACGTCAACTTACTTCAGCAGCCGCATGGCATTAGTATTGCATTGCATCAGAAAATGATGCAATCAACTGTGGATGATGTGAGCATGATGGTATTATGCAATGTTACATCATTATTCCGGATGTTGCTGCAGTCCTACTGGAGAAATTTACACAGTGAAACATAGAAAATGAGGTATATGAATATCTTCAAAACGAGAGCCAATACAAATTTTTCACGGTTATATTCGTGTTCGGCACACCAAAATACTACAGATTAGGGCCTTTTCAAGTCAGTAATGATTTCACTGTTGACCAGTGTAATTAGTTGTTGTTGTTGTAGGGTTTTACACAATTCAGCACAAGATAGGCTATACATAGCAGCCAGTATAAATGGAGGAGGAAGAACCCGGGAAATCCCAGAAAGAACTACTGACCACGAGAAGCTATTGGCAAGCTTTCTCACATACCCACATTAGCAGAGTCCGAGACTCGAACCCACGCAAACAGAGGTTAGACAGCAGCGATAAATAATGGTGAGCACTTTAGACCACTTGGTCACTTGGGGCCCCAGGAATGATTAGTAGCCACCGCCAAAATCTGTACGAAGTGAGTAGATCTATTTTTTGTTTTTTGACACTGGATATGTGTCCACATAATACGAATGCCCCCACCAATATGACACAAATTAAGCAAGCATAATTCAATATGCTGCGGCAAAGGTTCAGCCTAAAAGGGGCAATAACTCAGTCAAACCCACTAAGAGTAAAGATTTTTGTGGTGAGATCTTCATTTCCTTTGCTCACATGTGTAAATGGCTTAGTATAGTTGACTTGCCTGAACATGCAAGTGACTCAGGGAGTTATGAAAAAACGACCTATCCAATTAAATCATATATTTCTAAATGTCTGCTTAAGAGGTTTGTTTAATAGGGTTTTTCTGTTAATTCATTTCTTAAAATATACATGGTTTTTGATCAACTGTAGCATCACTAGGAAAAAGCAGAAGTGGAATAGAACTGCTTAAGTCCACATGATGACACAACATTACACATCATGTTGATTTAATTTCCAAAATACCTTTAAACTAAGGCCAATGTGGGTATGTGAGAAAGCTTGCCTGTAGCTTCTTGTGGGTCAGTTGTTCTTTCCGGGATTTTTCCTGTTCTTCCTCCACCATTAATAATGGCCGTCATGTATAGCCTATCTTGTGCTGCAAAATGACGTTAAACCCTACAACAACAACCTTTAAACTACATTATTTACCTTTTGTAAACTAGAGTGTTCCCGAACATTTAATTAACAACATTTTTATTCTGAAAGATACACCATTTCTGTTAAGTCCAGTTGCATTACTATTATATATTAGAAAGTTAATCCTGACTGGCTAATCTAACCAAGAGTGTGTGTGTGTGTGTGTGTGTGTGTTCCCAGACAAACTTCAAAGTTTAAGTAAATCTCGTTTGTGAAATTAGTCAGTCCAAGTTTTTCTGCCAAATATATTTTTAAACACTATCATGCCAATCCTAGGGATGTTTTATCAAAAACGTTCAACAAAGATATATCTTGCAAAGTGAATAAGGTCATAACGTAATGGCACAAAATTTTCTAGATATTTTCACTGTACATTTTTATTTTGGTCAGCATGACATGTAAACATTAAGACTGATGTATAGGCTAGGGTCGCAATAAATTTCTGCCTAAGATGGATGGGATGTGCTCTGTTTAGGGCACGAGTGGATTTAAATTAGGATCCACTCAGATAATGGTCCAACAGATACATCAATGTAGGGTTAAGTGTAGGGTTATGACAAGCCAGAGACAAATATTGGGAAATCTTTGGCCATTTTAAACAGGTGTCATAAAATGACATTTTCCTTAATAGTTATTAACCCTTTACCTCATGGAGTATAGTGACAAAGTGCAGCATGCTATAAATAGAACACCTGTTACCTAGCAGACCGCATATCCATAGGCATGCCTGTGATTTGTTAAGCAATGTAGTGGTGTTACGTTTAACAGCAGTTTTAAGCATTTTACGTTTTAGGTAGACAGCTATTATATGTGGAAAAATTTAAGAGTAAAGTCCGATTGTTAAAGCTGTGTAATTATTTTTCACAGAAGAATATTTTATGTGCTTTAAAATCGAGAGAGAACTTGTTCACCGTCATGTCAGTGAGGCCGCGTGACCGACCGTAGCTGCCAGTTCCCATACTCAAAATTTACACGTTTTTCGTCTGCGTCTACATCACTAAGTCATCTGAATTTGATAATCAATAAAAACTAATTGCTGCTTGTGTAAATATCTGAGCCTTTACCAAAGTTATTGAATCTTTCGTGGTTGTGATTCTAATCGTGAAAACTTCATAAGTACTGAATGAAATCCTGCCTGTGAACTGTTAAGCAATGTAGTGTATGTTACGTTTAACATCAATTTTAACCATTTTACATTTTTGGTACACATATATTATATGTGGAAAAATTTAAGAGTAAAATCCGATTGTTAAAGCTGTGTAATTATTTTTCACAGAATAATTTTTTATGTGCTTCAAAATCGAGAGAGAACTCATTCACCGTCATGTCAGTGATGCTGCGTGACCAACCGTAGCTGCCATTTCTGATACTCGGAATTTACAAGGTTTTCGTGTGCGTCTACATCACTAAGTCATCTGAATTTGATAATTTATAGAAACTAATTGCTGCCTACATCAATATTAGAGACTTTACCTAATTTACTGAATCTTTCGTGGTTGTTATTGTAATCGTGAAAACATCGTACGTACTGAATGAAATCGGCGGCTGCCATTTTGGAGAGTGGAGATTACGACCCAGTTACTTTAAATAGCAGATATCGACCAGTGCATGAATAGCGACCACGTGATCTGACGTAATTGTCATTCGCAGAAATGAATGTAGTATCTAATAGGTGGGTTTTCCCCGAAGGTGGCGCTACGAAAACTAGCTCAAAATGGCTGATGTTTACAGCAGGCGTCAAACGGCGCTTCCATGCGAATTTTGTAAAGGCGTCAAAAGGCGCTTCCATGTGAATGGAGTAGAGGCGTCCAAAGATGCTTGTATGAGGTAAAGGGTTAATAAAGGTGGTCTATAGAGAATTATTCTGACTTCAATGGGAGTGTTAAACTTTTGGCAGTTAAAGAAAGTTAATCCTGACTGGCTAATCTAACCAAGGGTGTGTGTGTGTTCCCAGACAAAATCCAAAAAGTTTAAGTAAATCTCCTTCGTGAAATTAGTCAGTCCAAATTTTTCTGCCAAAAAGGGAAGCTGACTCTGAAATGAGTAAGAAGAACTTATATTTTTAAATAAATCATCCAAGAGATGTAGGTCAGAAGAATTTAAGAGACTTGAAACCAGAGAGAGCTTCAGCTTCATTAACAGGGAGTGAATCTTGGAAAAGTTTGAAGTTTGGACAAGGAGTAAAGTCCATTAGTTCATTTGTGTAATTAAGTTGTGAATTCTTTTCAAACAAGAATTGATGGCATTAGCTTTAGGAACATGTCTCGACTGGCACTGTTTAGGTAATAACAACGGGGTGTAATGGTTTATCTAAAAAATCTACTTATGTCATGGATCCTGTAGGAATGTGAGAAGCTGCTTGAACAGACATTAATTTATAGTACAGTGGAACCCCACTATAACGCGATAATTGAGGTCCAAAAATAGTATTATGGTTGGGAGTGTCTATTAGGATGTGAACTTATCTTATTTCTTCTGAACCATGATAAGATGATCTGACATAAAAAAGAAAGGGAATATTGTTTGATACCAAAATGGAAAAACCTTAGGATGGGTATTATTTAAGGAAATTATTAAAGATATGAGAACAATATGCATTTGAGAATTTTTTATATCTATAATACAAACAAACCCAGTATGCATGATCTTTCAGCCAACTTCTTTCAAATTACCATCTCCTCCCCCTGTATATCTTAATGGCAATGACATTTCATATGTCAACAGTTACACATATTTGGGTCACATTTTGAAATCCAATCGGTCAGATAATGAAGATATAATGAGACATTACTGATTTTTGTGTACTTGAACAAATATGCTTCTATGTAAATTTAAGAACTGTTCATTGAATATCAAAATTGGATTACTCAAATCTTATTTCTGCACTATGTATTGTTCTCCTCTGTGGACAAACTTTAGTGATAATAACTGTCTTCGTTTTCTATTAGGTCTTCCTAGATGGAACAGTGCCTCCAACATGTTTGTAAATTATAATGTATTCAGTTTTGATGAAGTAATGAGAAAGTATGTATTCTCAATGATGACAAGAATATCTAGTAGTAAGTAACTGTATACTGAAATCTCTTTGGAACTATGACATTCAATTAAAATTCTCAAACTTTTAGCAGATGGAACAAATTACTCTTTAAATGTGTCACTTAATTTCATTCTTGACAATGCAGGGTGCAGCAAATTCTGTGGATGCATCTGTACACTTGTACGTATGATATATATATATATATATATATATATATATATATATATATATATATATATATATATATATATATATATGTATGTATGTATGTATGTATGTTCTTGTATGGTTACAATGTTTCTACTATATCTATATTTTAATTGACATGTATGGACTATGTAGTCTGAAATAAAGAATTCTTATCTTATTTCTATTACAAGTATACTGGATTAGTGCTTGTAAATATTCAGAAGCACTAATACTGGATATCCTTAACATAGAAAATAACCAGAGCAATGACCTTTGCAGACACTACTCCCAAAGTCTGTCCAACTATAAACATATTTAATTTAGGCACTGTTCTTAAGGTCTGTCAAACTGTACTCATATTTAATATTGATACTACTCCTAAAATTTGTCAAAATGTACACATATTTAATTCAGGCACTATTCCCAAAGTCTATTCAACTGTACACATATTTAATTATGAACTACTCCCAAAATCTGTCAAAATGAACACATATTTAATTTAGACACTACTCTTAAAGACATCTGTCAAACTGAGCGCATTTAATTTAGACACTACTCCCAAAGTCTGTTGAACTGTATACATATTTAATTTAGACGCCACTCCCAAATTCTGTCAAACTGTACACACATTTAATTTAGACAGTACTCTCAAAGTCTATCAAACTGAACGCATACTTAATTTAGATGCTAATCCCAAAATCTGTCAAAATGTACACATATTTCATTCAGGCACTACTCCCAAAGTTGTCTGTCAAACTGTACACATTTAATTTAAATACTACTTCCAAAGTCTGTCAAACTAAACACATATTAAATTTAGACACTACTCCCAAAATCTGTCAAACTGTACAGATTTTATTTAAACACTACTACCAAAATCTGTCAAATTGTAGACATATTTAATTTAGACAATACTCCCAAAGACTGTTGAACTGTACACATATTTAAATTAGACACTGCTCCCGAAGTCTGTTCAAATGTACACATATTTAATTGAAACACTATTCCCAAAGTCTGTCAAACTGTACACAATAATAAATATCCCGTCTTGTTCTTCTAAGAAATAATGGTGTTGTCTACATGTAAGAAGCCCCAATATTATGAATAACTGAATTTAAAAAAACTCTATTTTGTACTCTTGATGAAAAATGCACAAATATTGAAAATCTAAAAATCTATATGTGACAATCAACTGCTCACAGATGTTTTGTGCTGAGCCAAAATCAATAAATTATAAATCTCTGTTTATTTACTTACATTTGGCACCCCTTAGAACAAATCCAAAGCCTTCAGACCCCCTCTGCAGTACCACAGTTCTAGGGGAATGTTCACTAGAAAAGAAAGCAGAAATACTTTTGAGTCATTATAAAACAAAGTATTTACAATATCATTTTGAGCTGTGGAAATTTAAAATTAAAAAAAATTAAAAAATTCAACACCACTGGATCATCCTGCCAGATGAGGTGGCATACTTCAAAATTACCTGCCAAAACGTTATCCTGCCATGCTTTCACAGCAAAAGTTCTGATGGGAAGGAAGTCAGTTTAAAAGACCTTGCTGTTCTTACAGGTTCTGCAAGTAATCTAATGTTGTCAAGTCAACACTCCATCTCTTGACCAAGCTTTTAATTAATATTCCTCGTCTGAATTGATATTAACAAATCATTTAAGCAATTTGTAATCCTAATATTCTCCAAGTGCATAGCTATATATATGATATGTGAAATTATCCTTACTTTATTGTTAATGAATTGCTTGTTAACAAAGAATGTCAGGATAAATAAAAGAGGGTGTGAGAGTACCATATATGCTAGCCTAAATGTAGAGTTAAACTGCAAAGACCCAGATCTGCCATAACATAATGCACTGGCAGATCTGGATCTCAGCAGCTTGTTAGGAGTAATCAGTAGAACAAACAACATAGACCCTGATCAGTGAATACATTATGCGAGTGAAGATCAGGGTCTATACTGTTTGCAGTTGGACTCAACTTATAACCAAGTATAAACAGCAATAAAGCAGGTTTACCAAGATAATTTTCGCTGCAGTGTCAAATAATGAGTACTTTAAGTGGACTAAAACTTGGCGATTTTGTCGATAAAAAGCATAATTAAAACTTTTGCATGCCATACTTGAGTGATTAAATATCTAAAGAGGTTACAACATATTGGGTCAAATTCAGATTAGATATATTTTCAAGTGTTCCTTCTGCAACATTTACAACTGCTACATTTTCTCAATATGATATAAACAGATAGATAATTATGCAGTACTTGGGATTGTATTTCTAAAATATTTTTTCACATGCATGAAGTTCAAAATCTTAAAATTTAAAGATACAAATTTTTGAAAGCCATGCCTGAAGGTCTTAAAATTCTGCACTGAGTTTGAGATTGCATTTTGACTATAAGGCAAGGCAACACAATCTTTCAAATGTAAATCATTCTGTGATAGGTCAAAACAAAATCAAACTCAAGAATTTTTATTGATCTCAAAGCCAGATGAGGTACTGAAAGCCTTCAGAGTTGATTGATAATTACTTCATGTATGATAATTACTTCATATATAATAATTACTTTATGTGATGAGAAGTTAATTTTTTATTTGTAGCTTACTGTATCTACTCATTCGTAACTCGGGTCCAGCTGTAAACTGCATAATGTGCCATCAAATCTGAGTCTATGCAATTTGTTGGCAGTAATTAGTAGAACAAATATAGACTATAATTTGCTGGCACATTATGCAATGGCAGATAAGGGTCTATGTTGTTACCAGCTGTGCAAGACTTACAAGCAAGTATATATGGTAGGTATAAACCTTCCATATATAAAATTACTTGCCTTATTGGCCAGGGGTAATCATGTTCCAATGTCAACTGTCCTCTTGTATGTTTGAAAGAAAATATCCTTTTCAATGAAGAAATCATTCTGGGTGTATAAGTGTATAATGTTTCCAGTCAGATGATCAACAACTGATCAACTGTATATAAAACCCAAACTATCCAATTGAATCAAGAAAAAACAGTATTTATATCCTGCATCATTGCTTTCCATCAATAAAACACACAAGTGAACATCCCTCAAGTTTATGACTTGAGAAACAATGGAAATATTTTAAGATGAAAACATGTTGAGAATGGGTTCCATTTGATTTGTACGATGGCATTCATTAAGACGCAACCAACATGAATTATGAAAGATATAAATTTTCCTTTCTACATGCCATGTATTAACTTGTTCAGACATATTATTTACAAATCACTTCTCAAAGGACAAAAAACTACAACAAGGTTCCTGCAGTCTGCTTCTTCATCAGAGGAAATTACAGAACTGAGTTCACAAGCGTGTTCAATTCAAACGTTAAGGGTGCAAAATGATCAAAATTGCTAGCTTACTCTATAAATGTTAGTGATTTTGTTCAGCAAGGAATATTTACCATGGTTTAAAGCCATATTTTAGCAATATTTGATACATATCATATATATTGCAAATACACTTTATAAAACCAGCACAAGTTATAAATGGAAAATTCCACTATGCCCATAAATGGAATGAATTCAGATGACAAATTCCATGACCCAGGCTGTATATGCTAGTAAAGCAGACAATGATTTCAGGTTTGATCTTCTTCGTTTTGAAAACACTGCAAACTCTTATCAGGTCTTAGATGTCATGTATTATCATACAAACTTGTGTATTCAAGAATAGTGAAGTAAATCCAGGAATAACAAATAGCATACTTAAGTTTTAAGAACTATACTCTGCCATTTTGTATATACATTGTAAAGCAAACAAAACACACAAGCAAACCTCCATGGCTTTACTTTGACTATCTTTCCCCTTGTACTGTAATTTCATGAATGCATTTCTACACCAAAAATTGGCTAATCACCTGTTGCTTGTTTATCAACACATTTCTAATATCATTCTCAGCAAAAATATTGTTTATCTATTAAACATTTTCTAATATCCTTCGAAATGAAAATGTTTGTGCTGTATAGAGTCCCACAGACTTCTCATCTTTTTTCCAGCCCTTGTATTGGCATTTAATGGTCGTATTCAGACAACATTGATGTTGTCTGCTTTCGCTGTTCTGGAAAACACTTATATTTTGTTTATGTTCACATCTGCCAAAAGAATATCATTCATCTACAAACTTTTCTTATCAATCTCAGCAGCAATGTTCACCAAAAAAAATTCCACATTACACAATGTCTTAAGAAGAAACATCCTCTATGTGGACCTATTTTGAACCAATTCAGGTGATACAATTTTTAAATAATCGTATCAGTTGTTCTTTACATGCAATACAAACAATACAAGACAAACAAAATGTAGGTGTGAAGAACAAGTATTCAGTTGGATTCCCTCAGGGCCAAATGACACCCATGATTCAATTACAGGTAAAAATGTTGAATATCAAGTTTAAATTGCCACAGATTCTTTCAAAGACCAAGTCAAACAAAATACATACATATATATATGATCAGCTTGAGGGCGCTGTTGCATATGCACCATATGTACTTGCTTATAAGTCGGTTCCAGGCACAAACAACATACACCCTAATTTGCTGTTTATGATTATGATGCGCCATCAGATCAGGGTCTGTTTCTTTGTTCACCTGATTGCTCCAAACAAACTGCATAGAACCTGATCTTCTGGTGCATTAAACATCGGCATATACGGGTCCATGCAGACTGCAATTTAGCAAGACTTATAAGCAGATAAAGATGGTATATACAGTTGGCCTATTCCCAAATTACATTTTTATATTGTTGATTTATGACCAGATATCAATATTCTAGAATACTTCAAGTTTTATAACCAGAACAAAGATAAATATGATTGGTGTTCATAGTTTTAAAGTCAAATAATGTGAGCCACCATATAAACCTGAAGACAACTGACCTGGTCAAATCCATTAACAAGCTACTTGCCTTAGATTCAGGATGTGTAATTTATGCACCAAAAAAACCAAACCCCACTTTTTTCCTTCATGTTTATCAAATTATGGGCCAGTAAAAGGAAATTTTTCTCTACCATAAAAATATATTACCTGTCATATGGCTTCTGGGGGATAGAAATCTTTTTGCCCTGCACATGAAAATCTTAGAACTAAAGCACAGAAAGATAAAAGACTTCCATGTTTTTATTCACAAATACCAACATTAACAGTTCAATTCCAAAGCCATAAAGAAAAAAAGTTTTAAAAAACATTTTTAAAAACTTTAGAAAGATAAACGTTTCCAAAAAAGTGAACATGTACTCCTACAAGATAAATGACACTGACCACATCCATTTAAACAAGGATTTTATTTTGTGGCATCTCATCAAAAACATACTTAACTTAGTTTATATAAATTTTTTGTCTCAAAGGGTGACGCTGATATTCAACAAGAACATCTTCCAATACAGTGAGCTCTGGCAAGATGTGCAGTTCTAACTCGGTTTTCCTGTGTTCTTCCTAAACCGGTTATACCATGAATGGTGTTAAAACCACAAAGACAACAGGATACGTTATTTGGTTAATAGATTTTGTGCACAAAGCCCTGGAAAATATTTTGTTCAAGGACTTAAAATGTCTTCACATAATACACATTGCTGTGTGTCATTTGATCCAACAAATTTTAGCTCACTTTATTTAGTAATTCATGAATTTTGGATATGTAAATTTGTTAAAAATCTAAATTTAAAAAGTCCTTAATTTTATTCATTTTTTAAATTTTGTGTTCCCTCAACTCAACAAATTTAAGTACTTTTAAAAGATAAAGTCTTCTTTAAATTTAAGGAGGTTTTAAGGCAACTGTTGCAAATTCAATGATTTAAGAACTATTCATGGATCAGATATGCATGTCATATACGCAATCAGGATGATACCAACACATCTTGGATATTTTTCATGTGAAACATGCCACTTTCCCCCAAAAAGAGCTTGATTTTCTGCATGCTTGTTTGTAGAAATTTCATTTGCATATGTTGCCAAGTGTTTAAGACATGCCAATGTATACAGACCACTCCAGGGGCCAAATGGTTAGTGTCCACCTTGGAAGTGGAAGGTCGTGGGTTTGAACCCCGGCCAAGTCTTACTTACAAAAATGGGGCTAACAGCTGCCTCGCTAGTCACTCAGCGTTAAGAGGTTAGTGTTAGGACTGGTCATCCTGGTGTTAGGATAATGTGACCGGGTGGGACATCATGCTACATGTCTGCGGCATGATGCCCCAGTGCTAGACATCACTATAAACTGCCACACTGCAGACATTGCAGCGATTATGACTGAAATTTTTTTAAAGCTAGGTTAAAAATCCTAATCACATATACACATACCAATTAATGCAATATTTCAAGTCAACATTTGCAGTCTACTTGTGTTGGCGTGCTATAAAACACCAAACCAAACCAAATCTATGCTGTTCATGAAATGCTGGGAATGATGAAAATTCCCATGTTGATGTAGGATATTGATGTAGAATTATTGCTTGTCAAGTGAAATTTCAAGCAAATAGTCTACTTTTTATATAGGTAAAACAAGAACTGTGCCAAAAAAACGCAAATGCAACACCAACACCATAGTGCTTGAAATGACCAAATGGAAAACTTAAACAAGCTGGTATGTATCTTGCATGCATGTTTTAGTGCATAAAAAAACTTAGTTTTTGGACCATTTTCTGTACATTATTTTATCCTGGTGGGTAAAAACTAATTGTTGCTGCCCCTGCAACTGCTCCCTCCACTCAAATATGATGTACTGGTACTTTAAGCTTATAAGATTATCTAACTGCAAACTGCACAGATCCAGATCTCCTTGCATATAATTTTATGTCAGATCTGGATATTTACAGTTTGTTTGAAGTAATCAGCAGAACAAACAAAACACTGACCCTGATCTGCAGGCTGATTATGCTATGGCAGATCCATTTTGTTGTTGTTTGCAGTTTGACTAAAGCAAGCAGATGCGGTAACTACTGTGGTCTTACTATTTCTTATCAGGTCATCACTTTTGCTGGCATAAAAATAATTGGGCATTTTCTTCCTTAAAACTTTGTTCTCCAACTGATATCAATGCACCCATTGTTCTAATAAGTCACGTGACCAATATCATCTCATGGGAACAGAAGGCAAATAAGGGGGAAGTGAAACTACTTCTTATCAGGTCATCCCTTTTTCAGTTAAAAGAATTCCTTATAAACAAGGTGACCATTCAGTGGACAAATTGGTAAAAATATATTCTGGAACAAAGCAAAATGACCTATGAATAATGGTTACTCTCTTTTTTTAAGAGGTTTCACGAGTAGGACCATTATGTTGTTGTTGTTGTAGGGTTTAACACCATTTTTCAGCAAATTATGTAATTTTCATTTATCTCAGGTAAAATTAGAACATGATACTCTAAAAACTTTCAAACAACTCCCAAGGTACTTAGCTATATGTATATCAAATGGTGGGTGGACATAAGATTATGAAAACAATAGCTATCAAAACACTTTCCTAAAATGACTATCTTCACTATTTTATTTGAAACACTTACATTTGCTGTTTTCTCCTCCCCATCGTCTGAAAGATAAGTCACTTCCTTCTCTTACTTAATTTCCAGTGATCAAAAATATCTGCGATTTGTGAATGTGAAGATCACAAATATCAATGAATGATAAAAATGGAAAAAATAACGCCGGGTTCTGAACATTCAGGAGCAAATAAAATGAACTGCACTTCACTTCCCAATCAATCACAAAATCAGACAATCAGGTTAGATGACCTTTGAAATTTTTGTTCACTCCATCATGATAAGCTACTACCAGTGCAAAATTTATCTATACAGACTGTAATGCAACCACACAGATCGTAATTCATATTAACTATCATGGTGTTGTCCTCAATATTTTTTTTCTCCATTAAAAGTTTGTATTTGCGGAATAGATGTTCTTTTTTCAAAGCCTGTCAGTCTGTTATACAATCTGTTGCATACAAAGTATATGTATGAAACACTGACAACAGAATAGAATCAATGAAGTGACATTCCATAATTTCCTTCCAATGGGTGTGTAGCAAGGTGCAAACTCCAAAGCTGATATGCAATCAGACTGTACACAGTAATATTTATGCGAAGTATCTCAATGACCTAATAAATATCATAACTCTGGTGGCAGGGAAAGATATGGAGCCTTTCATCTGATGACTTTAATACTTCATAGATATCCATCCAAACGAACTCTCCATCTAAATCATGAGTCAAAATTCTCATGTATATACTGTGGTGTGCACTGTTTGGAATGAAGCACCTTGTGACGAGTGGCAATCATGCAATCCTGATGACTTAATAGATCGGACCTGCATGTTCAATCAAAAGGTAAGATTCCAATTAATATCTACATCATGTCACTTAAGTGTAGTGGTGTACATTTACTCTCATTTCATTTAGTTTCATCGTTAACTGATCTGGAGGTTTTACATAAATCACGATTTAGTCATTAGTTCAATTCATGTAGTAATGAGATCTCTGAACACAGCTGTACTGTCATTAGTTCAATTCATGTAATAAGATCTCTGAACACAGCTGTACTGTCATTAGTTCAATTCATGTAATAAGATCTCTGAACACAGCTGTACTGTCTCATTAGTTCAATTCATGTAGTAATAAGATCTCTGAACACAGCTGCACTGTCATTAGTTCAATTCATGTAATAAGATCTCTGAACACAGCTGTATTGTCATTAGTTCATGTCATAAGATCTCTGAACACAGCTGTACTGTCATTAGTTCAATTCATGCAATAAGATCTCTGAACACAGCTGTACTGTCATTAGTTCAATTCATGCAATAAGATCTCTGAACACAGCTGTAGTCATTAGTTCAATTCATGCAATAAGATCTCTGAACACAGCTGTATTGTCATTAGTTCAATTCATGCAATAAGATCTCTGAACACAGCTGTACTGTCATTAGTTCAATTCATGCAATAAGATCTCTGAACACAGCTGTAGTCATTAGTTCAATTCATGCAATAAGATCTCTGAACACAGCTGTACTGTCATTAGTTCAATTCATGCAATAAGATCTCTGAACACAGCTGTACTGTCATTAGTTCAATTCATGCAATAAGATCTCTGAACACAGCTGTATTGTCATTAGTTCAATTCATGCAATAAGATCTCTGAACAGCTGTACTGTCATTAGTTCAATTCATATAATAAGATCTCTGAACACAGTTGTACTGTCATTAGAAGTATCAACATTTGCTGGCATTTAAATCTACAGTATACAACAATCACAAATTCCATTAAGACTTGTTACCTCATGGATATTACTGAAATCTCCATACATGGAATATCAAGCTCATTCTGATTCCACAGGTAATATTAAATGCAAGAATTACCAAGCTCAAGTAAAGTTGCCAGCAATAAAGGTTTTCTTTTGTGTTCACTACAAAAAAAAATCAGGGAGAACTAAACTGGTCATTTCAAAAGTTGTATGTTTTCTCTGCCTTGCATGACATATCTGCTAAATATAAAAAGAATGTAAACAAAGTTGCTTTGAAAAGGGTCTATCACAAGTGACATTAAAGCTATGCTGTTTTTTTTTTTCTTTCTTCTCCCTGCCAGAACATAACACAGTTGTAAATTAGGATGTTAATATGCCTGGTCTTGTAACTACTGAGGATCAACATCAAATTTATTTTCCACCATCACACGGATCTGTAATGGGATAACTAGATACAACCGACTACTGAAAGCCAAAATGTGTTGGTAAATGTAATGGTTTTGTCATATGTGAAAGCCAAAATGTGTCGTTAAATGTACTGGTTTTATTATATGTGAAAAGATTTGCTAAAAAATCTAAATGGACAAATCTAAAATTAGGTCTGCAAATAGCGTTACTATTTCAATAAATAAACTATTTTATGTTATTTAAAAAAGTATGATCTTAGTGAGAGATTACAAACTTAATCCACAATTAGGAGTTTACAACTTTAGTATAAATTAGGACACAAAAGTAATGGGCATTTCATAACATATTTAGCTCATTTGCTTTAAATCTATGTTAATTTAAGAAAAACATTATGATATTAAATTTGATCTCAGTACTCATGGACATTGTCTGTATCATCAGGACTGGTTTGACACACGGGGTCCTTTTATGTAGTTTGAATTGTTTTGCAAAAAGTTTCCACAGAGAATACAAAGTTATGTCTGAAGGGTTAGATTCAGCATGAAATCCCCATTCAGGAAGAGGATTGGTTTTCTGCATTAGGGAGGCTAATAATTTCTGGGATATGCCTATTTTTAAGGTCCCCACACTGGTAGGTTATTTTGATACCATCTGTCACCCCTTCCATCCAACTGATTATAACTTACTCTCATCCTTAAGTAATGGGTGGAAATTTATCTAGCTTGATAAAATGGTTGCCTGTGTGATGATCATCTACGACAGTGGTATGATTTTGGACCACTCCCTTGGGGTCCCAGGGAAGATGTCAAAAACAAAATAAAAAATATGACATTTTTTAATTTTAAAGAAACAACTTTGTATACGTATTTGATGAAGGAGGACACATACGATATGTAAAAGAATTTGGGCTATAACCCCTGAGTCATACTCCAAAATGGGGGAGTAGGTATCTGTACCATATATTTCTAATACAAGTCAAATTGCAAACAACAAAGATCCTGATCTGTTGTAGCTTAATGCACCTGTAAACCAGGGTCTATGTTGTTTGCCTAACTGATTACTCTTAACAAACTGCCCAGATCTTCCAGCACATTATGCGACAGCAGATCTGGGTCTGTGCAGCTTGCAGTTGGGTTCATCTATGTGAGTATATATTATAATATAATAAATAGCATCTGCATGTGACAAAATTGGCAAACAATAGGAGAAGCTCCAGTGTATTCTGATATTAAAGACTAAGTAAGTAGTACATTAACTGACCTTTGACCTATTATCTCAAAGTCAATAGGTGCCAGGACTTTTTCTTGTCTCACATGCAGGTCAATGCTTAAATGTTTTTTTTTCCTCAAGTTTGTGGCATTGGACTTGAGATACTGTGGAAACCATCTTCATTCCTGGAGTATGTCTGATCTTGAATTTTAATCCAAAATCAACAGTGTCTTCAGTCTCAAATTCAAACCATTTACAAAGTTTAATCAAGGTATGTGGTACAGAGCTAAAGTAGTTATGCAGAAATCATTCTTCCTTCTTTTAAACTATGTGACCTTACCCTCTGTACCGCAAAATGAATACACATTTGGTCTCAAATGCAAGTAATTCAAAAATATTTGGTCAAAGTAGATCATAAAGAAAACAAAATATCGTTCAGAAACCATTTTTCTTCTTGTTACTTTGATCTTTGACGCCAAAAGTAACAGGTGTCTTTCTTATCTAAAATGCAAGCCATCTATAAAGTTTGGTCAAAGTATCTGGTATACAAATCAAGTTACTGTGTGGATAGTTTTGCCTCTTTCACATCCAATGTCCTTAACCTTTCGCATTTTCATTGCAAAATGTATTTTAGCCACAACTGTAAGCTACTTACAAAGTGGCAATAGTATTTGGTGGAAAAGTAAAGTTTTTATATTAAATGAAATAAGGAAGAGATGGCTGGGCATACAACATAAATATACCCTTCATAATACACTGACCTTTGATGGACATATTGAAACTTATTTTCATTTTTTAGCTAAGTTAGCAAGGGATATACTTTTGATCCATGGTATCTATTCTGAAATCCTGATATCAGCCCCCACTCCCCAAACTGCTTAATCACTCTATAGTACCCATTTTGAAATCCCCACATCTGAGCTCCCCCCTCCTTTAAGAGCATACCAAAGGTTAAATCTCTCTCCCTCATGTCTGCTTCTGCAATAAAACTAATAACCAGTGAGTAATGGCAAGCAATCACTACACAGGTATGAACATCATCCTATATTTTAATATGCATTGGTACCCCTTGATCTTTTGATTTCTGACACAGAAACTTCAATTCTTGGTACATGTACATCCATACTGATCTAGATCATTTACACCCGATTACAAAATCTTTCTGATCAGGGATGTTAAGGTCTATTGTCCAAAAGTATTTGCAAGTTCTTGTCAAACTCCATCAGTTACTATTTATATCCAAGTTGGGTCCAATCAGAAGCAATACAGACCATGATTTGCTATTGCACAAAAGGTGCAAACAGATCTTTGTTGTTTGCTCAACTTCAGATTAATATTTGCAAGAGGCACAGACCCAGATCTGCCAGTGTATTATGTAATAGCAGATCTGGATCTACGCAGTTTGCAGTTGGAAATGAATCACAAGTACACAAAGAAAGTGCCTTTATTATAAATTTAAGGTATCTATGTCAATAACTAGATGCAATCTATATAAACAGACTGATGATTTTTCTGCGTTTATCTTTTCCTGTAATTTAGATTATTCTGCAAGCCCTCAATAATGAATGTTATCATACATCCTGTTCTGATTCATCTTAACCTTCGGGGCACCGAATGGCCGAGTGGTCAAAAGTGATCACCTTTACAGATCACTGGAATCTCACCTCTGTCTGCATGGGTTTGAGTCTAGAGTTCAGCAACTGTGGGTATGCAAGAAAGTTTGCCAGTAGCTTCTCATGGCTCAGTGGTTCTTTCTGGGGTTTTCCCGGCTTCTTCCTCTACCATTTATACTGGCTGCCATGTATAGCCTATCTTGTTCAGAAAAATGGCGTTAAACCCCATAACGATAACAACAACATCAACTTAACCTTCAAATGAAGTACCATCTATACTCACTAAAAAGTCAAGTCAAAGTGCAAACAACAAAGACCTTGATCTGCCATAATTCACATGCAGACCAAGGTATGTCTTTTGTTCTACTGATTACTCCTAACAAACTGCACAGACCCAGTTCTGCTGGTACATTATGCGATGACACATCTGGGTCAGTGCAATCTACAGTTGGACTTGATTTAAAAGCAAGTATAGATGATATTTCTAATATTGGAAAATTTCATATGTTCAATATAGTGCCCACTAAACAATAATTCATATAAAAAATGTGACCACATTACTTCTTGTTTAAATAATTACTTTCTTAACAACATGTATAATGTTACTGTTATGACAAATATTTGAAATGTTATGATAATCTGTTGGAAAGGAAAAAAGTATAAAGTTCTATAGTGATTATCTTAATTAGTACCTCAAATCATCAAGAGATTTGCAAATGATACATCAGCTCAATGGAGCACATTACCATTTTTCAAAGAAATCTGTTCAAACAGCACACAGATAGTTGGCCAATTGGAGCTTTCAGTTACTAGTCATTCAGAAATGGGACACTTGATGGAAATAATGCTACAAGTATTCATTCCATTATTTTTTCGTGTTTACCAAATTTGAAGTGAACAAACACAAAGCTCTATGTATCTGGCACCATATGATAGAATGATAATTATTGTTGAGTAGGTATAATGACATTCCCCATGCCTAAATGTGTATGCCCGATTATAATACGACTGAGCCTAGTTCCTTACAGATACTATCTGATACAATATAATCTCTTTTGGACAATTTGATCAATGTAAACATATGGTCATGAAAGACTACTATAAATGAAGAATTCTGCAGAATGCCTTGTCTTACCTGTTTACATTGTGCAATGTTAAATCAGGTCATTGTGACCTGAATTCAGTAGCAATGAGTAGCATCTGGTAGCAATTTGAATTATTTTCAAAGATGGCTATCTAAGCAGTATGGGTCATGAATATTCATGCAGAACTACCTGATCAATGGAAATGAATGCAAACTTGATGCAATTACTGAAGAGTGAACTGTTGGTCACAGTGACCTACTTTTTACAGTACCCAGTAGCACCCCTGCACATAAATGGATCCTTTTGGCTATACATTCAAGTGTCTTGGAAATGATTTGAATTTACATAAATAAAACATATTATTGAACACTAGGAGGAAAATGCCACAGAAAAATTAATTATTGTACCAATCTCTTTTATGTGCCTATGTTGGCAAGAATACATTGAAACAAGGAAAGGAAAAAACTTAAATGTCAGGTTTCTCATCATAAGTCACCAGAATCCAAACAAGGTACCCTTGCTGGGATTTGGATGAGGTCTGTAGTACCTTCTTGTGTGATATGACAAGCAACTAATGCAGGCAACCTATATATAGGAAATGTGTCCTGAGATGCTGTTCCATCTAAGGTCATGGCCAATTCCACCCCCACCCCCCCAAAAAATATGACTTTATAATATAGGATTTTACTCTTTATTGCCTTAATCTTTGTTTTGTATTCCTTTCTTGGGATACTGTTACCTTTTATTTTTCACTGCAATCTGCATATTTACTTTGGTTGCAAGGGTTTATTTGGGCATAGTTTGCATATTTGCTTTAGTTGCAAGGGTTTATTTGGACATAGTTTGCATATTTGCTTTAGTTGCAAGGGTTTATTTGGACATAGTTTGCATATTTGCTTTAGTTGCAAGGGTTTATTTGGGCATAATTTGCATATTTGCTTTAGTTGCAAGGGTTTATTTGGGCATAGTCTGCATATTAACTTTGGTTGCAAGGGTTTATTTGGGCATAGTTTGCATATTTGCTTTAGTTGCAAGGGTTTATTTGGGCATAGTCTGCATATTTGCTTTAGTTGCAAGGGTTTATTTGGGCATAGTCTGCATATTTACTTTCATTGCAAAGGTTTATTTGGGCATAGTCTGCATATTTACTTTCACTGCAAAGGTTTATTTGGGCACAGTCAACATATTTACTTTTGTTGCAAAGGTTTATTTGGACATAGTTTGCATATTTACTTTCACTGCAAACGTTTATTTGGGCATAGTCTGCATATTTACTTTCATTGCAAAGGTTTATTTGGGCATAGTTTGCATATTTGCTTTAGTTGCAAGGGTTTATTTGGACATAGTTTGCATATTTACTTTGGTTGCAAGGGTTTATTTGGGCAAAGTTTGCCTATTCCATGTGTGCCAGGATTGTACTAATGTGCCATTAAACTTTATACACACTGAATATAAGCAAGCATAGAAAGCTAAGATTCTATGACAATGCAACAAAGTGAAACTGCCCCAATTCTTATCATGAAGTCTACATTAAAATCATGAGACGAGTTCAAAGAAGAGCATGAAAGCTGACAGCATCATTTTTGCTATGCTGCTGTCTTGAAAACAAATTAGAAACTTATTTTGCAAGATTACAAAATCAAAGTAATCTATTATTTGGTCTGTAATAGAATGTTGGGTTGAATGCTTGTACCATATACAACTAGGCTCTGACCAACAATTCTCCAGGGGGTGCAAAAAGAAGTGTTCTGATTACTACACTGTACAAAAGGGTTACAACCAACAATTCCCCAGGGGGTATAGATAGAGGTGTTCTAACTAAGAGAGACTGAAAATTAAGAGCTACAACACATTTAATCTCAAACCTACATTTCTGGCCAATATGACAGCCTTGATGGAGACAGTGGATAATGAAGCATGTTACACTTTGTAACATTAACAAGCATTTATCATAGATACAGCTGACATGGCTAGTTTGCATCCAATGTAGCAGTGGCATGAAAGGATTACCATATGTACTTGTTCATAATTCAAATCCAACTGCAAACTGCATAGACCTTGATCTGTTATCGCATAATGCCCCGGAAGATCTGGGTCTGTTCAGTTTGTTAGGAGTAATTGATAGAAAATACAGCACTGACCACGATCTGCAGGCACATTATGCTACAGCAGAGCATGCTCTTTGTTCTTTGCAGTTTACCCTGACTTGTAAGCAAATATGGATGGTACTCTAGGGATATAAATTGCTATGGAAATATACAGTATTCCCTCATTATACACTATCCATAGGTGCCACAGAGTATACCACTATATAGTTATACCTCCATACAATGAAGAAAATGATGCAGTACTCCCTCGTTATAACAGTGTCCATAGGTGCCACAGACTATACCACCTTATGGTTAGACCTCCATACAATGAAGAACACGATGCAATACTCCCTCGTTATAACAATGTCCATAGGTGCCACAGACCATACCACCTTATAGTTAGACCTCCATACAATGAAGAACATGATGCAATACTCCCTCATTATAACAATGTCCATAGGTGCCAGAGACTATAACACCTTATGCAATACACCCTCCATCTCTGTCTGCTCTGGTTTGAGTCTCGGATTCAGCCAATGTGGGTATGTAAGAAAGCTTGCCAGTAGCTTCTCGTGGTTGTCAGTGGTTCTTTCTGGGATTTTCCTCCACTATTAATACTGGCAGCCATGTATAGCCTATTGTGTGCTGAGAAATGGCATTAAACCCCACAAGAACAACAACAACAGCAGTATTCCCTCATTATAGCATTGTCCATAAGTGTCACAGTCTATACCACCTTATGGTTAGACCACCATACAATGAATTACATGATACAGTACTCTCTTATTACAACAATGTCCATATGTGCTACAGAGTACACGACTTTAAGTTTTGACCACCATACAATGAAATAGGGGCCCCGAGTAGGTGAATGGTCTAAAGCGCTGACCAATTATTGATCACTGACATTTCACCTCTGTCTGCATGGGTTCAAGTCTATGGATTGGCCAATGTAGGTATGTCAGAAAGCTTGCTGGTAGCTTCTCATGGGTCGCTGGTTCTTTCCGGGGTTTTCCCAGGTTCTTCCTCCACCATTTATACTGGCCGCTATGTATAGCCTTATGCTGAAAAAATGGCGTTAAACCCTATAACAACAACAACAATGAAGTACATATTGTACATAATTTTACTACCACTTAATGAAATGGGATCAATGCCTATACATAAGTTATAACAAGAACCATGTTATAATGAAGGGCATTGAGGGAGGGCTGTATCAAGTAGAGACAGTTTTACACGATTATAAGTGATTATTTTCAGCAAGTAGGAGATTGTGCGTGTCCTTCTCCATGTATATATTCTAATGTGTAAACAATACCATTCAAATTTTGTAACTTTATACATGTACCATTGTTATAATGCGTACCATTCAGGCCTTAATGAATGCCTACTGGCTAAACACGTTAGGTCAATATCACATCTACTGTGTGTCAAGTATCTAGCCTGATTTAGTCACTAATGTCAACACTGATTATCTTACTAAAAATCCATGGGTTAAAAATCCTAAATTTACTGCTGACTCAAGTTGGGAAATTTAAATAGTCAATTTGTGACCAAGTTGATAATACATATATGTAACATAAAATAATGAGGAGAATTAGGTCAAAGGTTTCAAGTTTATATATTTGTGAGTACAGACTGCAAGATAAATATAGTAAGCTAATATGATGAAATCTGCCGATTTACACTATCGCTCATAAGTCTAGTCAAACCGCAAAAAGCAAAGCAGGGTTAATGTTGTTTGTTTTACGGATTACTCCAAAGAAACTGCTCAGACCCAGATTAAGCTGGCACATTTTGCAATGGCAGATCTGGGTCTGTGCAGTTTGCAGTTGGATACATCTTACAAGCGAGCATGAATGGTAATGTCCATTCTGCCAAGATGTTCAGTCATACGGTGGTTTGTGTACTGGACTTGGGCTAAGTGGGTTGTTTAAATCCTGCTTGGCATAGCTTGTTCAGCCATATTGATACATCTCTAAGGCAGGGCTTGAAAATGACCCTAGTAATTTAGCGTTTTACTACTTACAACTCTGAAATTGCAAGCACAAAAGACTGCCAGTTAAAAAAATTTAAAAACTGAAATTTCTTGCCAGGATAATTTGTACATTTTATTTCAATATATGGAAAATGCTAATGGACTCTGTAAATCCTGATATTTACTACCAGTAGTTGAAAATATTACATCAAATTGCTGCTAGAACTGAAAAAAGTCCATTTTGAAACTTGTTGGCCAAGGAACTTGACTCTAATTCCCTTGACACTGGTCATTCAATGACATCTGTACTGTTACATCCCAATCAATAAATCAATTAATATTCTGTTTAAACTGGGGCAGTGGGAGCCATTGATATCTACATGATAATTTACATCAATCAAAATGTATCTATTGATGTATTAGTTCTGATACTCTGACCTATGTCCTCACAAACTTATCAAAATGAACTGGATACAGATAACTTTGCCATGACCCAACATAAATGGGTGAGTCCACTGAAAATGCAGGCATCAGTAGTTTTGCCAGTCAGTTTATCAAATAATTATGCAGGCATCAGTAGTTTTGCCAGTCAGTTTATCAAATAACTATGTAGAAGACTGACTATGCACTCAGCCTCAATTTAACACCTCCTGCGACCAATTGGATTTGTTCTACAACAAAATAATATAAATGGGATGCCAAAGAGTATTAATTGCTGAGAGACTTGCTTCCATTTTAGTGGTTTTTACTACTGTAAAATTCTTTCTGACAGACCAAACTGGCAAAATCATTTACATCATTTTTGTTAAGATTTTCATCAATAACAGCCACAGTGTTAAAATACAGATAAATGCCTTTAAGCTCAAGTGTCATAATCAACTTCTGGTGTATTTTCTTGTTCACTTCTACCTCTGACTTAATGTTTGAATGCCTTGAGTATTTTAACACAAGTTATTTGCTTTCTAGAAGAACAAAACAAAATCCCTCTCACTTTAAACAAAAGTACTGATGCCCTAGGTTTCAGACTCATTCATAGTCGATGGGAATCCATAGGGTTACAGACTCTGTTATACCCAGAGAATCCATAGGGCTACAGACTCTGTTATACAACAGGAAGTCACAGGGTTACCGATTATGTCTACTATGTCATGCAGTGGGAAGCCACAGTGTTACAGACTGTCATACCCAGGGAAGCCAGAAGGTTACAGTCTCTGTTATACCCAGGTAAGCCATTCGGCTAAAGACTGTTATACCCAGGTAAGTCATTGGGGTAAAGACTGTTATACCCATGTAAGCCATTGGGCTATAGATTATGTCATATCTAGGGAAGCCATAGGGCTACAGACTTTGTGACATACCCAGGGAAGCCATAGGGTTACAGATTCCAGCAGACCTGGTGAAGCCATATAATAAGGGCTTATGCAAAATAAGTGACAATGGTACTGACAATTGTGCTTTTTATTTGTATCCCTATGATGTACCATTGCTTCCCAGCAGGGTTTTAACCAATTTAGAATGGTTCCAAAATTATGTCAAATGATTCCTAAGGGATATCATGGTTTTAGTAGTGATTAGATAGTACTTCAATCACTCAATACTGGTCATTGATATTTAAATCTGTATTATAGACTAACCTGTGGTCATATTGCTGACTTGTTAATAACATTTAGAAAGCAAATCATGGCATAAAAAGATGTTTAAGTTTGTTGAACTGTATATAAACCATTATAAATATTGCTGTGGCCACCCTGTGACCTGTATTTCCCATCAATGTGTACCCCTTTGCTGTTAAGATAAGCTAATTTCATCACAAATACATCCACAATTATGGTGATAAATGATGAAAACCATTTTCACTGGATATCCATTTCACACCTAATTAATGAAGGAACCAAAACAAGCAATAAATTCATGAAAAAATAAAGTCCAAGGCCCAAATAAGCCATTTTCACCCTTTTCTCTTGCAATTTACAATAGAAGAATGACTTTTATTATTAAAAGATATTGGAGATATAAATATGCACTGATGCATTGTTTGCTTATACATAGTGGTAATGACTTTCCACGTCATTACACTGCCTCTATGTGAATGACAGCTATTTTGAGACTCATTTTCCAAATTATTTAGAAATTTTCCAAATTATTGCAATATCGG
The DNA here is from genome assembly GCA_028554795.2 of Sinohyriopsis cumingii. Taxonomy (NCBI): domain Eukaryota; kingdom Metazoa; phylum Mollusca; class Bivalvia; order Unionida; family Unionidae; genus Sinohyriopsis; species Sinohyriopsis cumingii. Next base: position 59,816,210 of record CM068835.1, read on the forward strand.
GAATAATATAATCCTGAAATTATCCTATGCACTGGAACTATCTGTTATAGATAAATTCATGACAACTGAGAAGTTTCCATAAAGAAGAACATTTTCTTTGCTGACAAATAATGGAGTAACACTTGTCCCATGCAATGGCAATAGTAACTTTCAATTCATATAAATCATCAAAAAAATTATTTTGTGCAATTTTTGTTTACACTATTAACACATTAACCCCTAGCGAAGAGTTAACGTGGCAGGAGGTTGTAGCCTACTGCCGAGCTCTGTAGCATCATGGTCATGCATGATACACTAAAGTGGGTGGTATTATAGAAAGGTAGACAGATGTAGCTCTACAATGATACCAAATAATGTGGACATTCTAGTTGCACTACAAAATACAGAGGGAAAAACCTCAATTTTTGGAATCAGTTGTATTCTATCCCAAATTGGCACATGGTTGAGATCTGATTTTGTGTCTAGATTTTAGACTTTTTTGTCTCATATCTAAGGCAAATCAGTATGAACTGCAAACAGACAGATGAACCTTTGCAAAAAATAGATAAGATGGGCATTTGGAATAAAGAGTGGTCTAATACAAAAATAATGGGTCTGTTTAGCAACAAAAAAAAAAGAACTTTCACCCTTCTGCTCATGCATGAACCAAATAGCCAATGAAAAACGATGTTTCTAACACAACTAGACAGTATGTTATTGAAAGATCACCTGGGATTTAGTGTTTTCGGATGCATTTAGAAATAGCTTTCAAAATGTGTTTCCTACTTCAATTTCATGAGAAAATGACAAAAACCTCCTGGGGTTAACCAGAGAATGGCAGAGAGTGCATCCATATTTTTTCCTCTTCTATTATAGCATTTTTTTTGTAAAGATAAATTACAGTTACCATATGTATCCACTTTTAAGTCAGGTCCAACTACAAATTGCACCAACTCATACTGTGCCATCAGATCTGGATGGATGCATTTGTCAGGAGCAATCAGTAGAGCAAATAACACAGACTCTGATCTGCTGCACCAATTGGCAGATCAGAATCAATGTTCTTTGCAGTTGGACTCAATCTTATAAGCTAGTATATATGGTACCAAGCTGTGCTGAGCTTTAAAATAGTTATTTCAAATAAATGAGAAAAAAAATTGTAGTTCAAAAACTTATAATGCTGTTTTGATGATTTATCAAGATCTCCATATGGTCCCAATGTGTGCAGATCAACCAAAATCAAAAGGGTATGAACCATGTATCGAAGGTATAAAGTTTGAATCCCACTTATGTGTATTTTAATTTATTTCTACCTGTCATTATACATTTGAAAATTTTAAAAAATTATTACTATTTTGATCTTAATTTTGTGACCTGAACAATATTATGATTATAAATAGTATATACTTGCTTACAACTTAAGTGCAAAGATACAAAGATCCTGATCTGCTCTAGCATAATGCACCTGCAGCTCAAGGTATATGTTGTTTGTTGAACTTATTATTCCTAACCAACTGCACAGACTCAGATCTGCTGGCACATTATGTGACAACAGACGTGGGTCGATGCAATTTGCAGTTTGACTTGTTTTATAAGCGAGTATATATGGTAGTACTGTGGTCTCTGTGTCTGAAAATGATGTGGGCAATCTCCTTACATACTTGCAGGTGATTGCTAAATCTTCTAAACAAGGCTACAAACATAAAATATATGTCCTGTATTGAGTTGACTCATACTGCCAGTTACTGGTATGCAACAACATGCAGTGAGGATGAAACCTTAGTAAATCTGACCTTCCCCTTTTCACACCTAAATAAACACAAGAATAACTCTTCACCTGACACTCTTGTTATTTCAGCTCTCAGGGAAGCCGAATTTTTTCCCCACCTTCATCTGGCATATGTGTGTGTGTGACTTGGATTTTTAACATAGCTTTAACACTATTTCAGTCATATCGCTACGATGTCTGCAGTGTGATAGTTTATAGTGATGTCTAGTACTGGGGTATCATGCCGCAGACATGTAGCATGATGTCCCACCCAGTCACATTATCCTGTAACCAGGCCGACCAGTCATAACACTAACCTCTTAATGCTGAGCGCCAAGTGAAGCAGTGTTAGTACCATTTTTGCAAGTCTTTGGTATGACTTGGCCAGGGATCGAACCCATGATCTCCTGCATCAGAGGCAACATTTTAACCACTAGGCCACCAGAGCAGTTTTATCTGGCATAAAACTTCATGTTCCGATAAGTTCGTGTCACACTGTACCTGGTAACATTTATCATTTTCTGAAGCATACAGAAAATTTAGTTTGGTTTGATGAAGAGCAAAGCAAATTCCCTCCCACTTTTGGTAATCTTATTGTAATACAAGCTTGTTATAACACAGCTGTTAAGTCTTTGACAAAGTGTGTAACATGTAACAAAAGGTTTTTTTTCCCTACCAGACATGAAGCAGCCATTTTAAAGAAACAAATGTGTTTGCCTTGAGTATTTCAGATTCTTCTGTACTGCAGTTCTACAAATATATTTTATCAGGGGCCTTTATTTCTTTAAATCAATAATGGTTTAAGAACAAGTAAATAGCAGAACTGACATGTTCATGTCATTATGTCTGAATGTCTGAGGTGCTAGGTTCATGTTCTAGGCAGATGCCGACTTGTTTCAAATACCATATGTATTTGTGTACAAGTCCAATCCAACTTTAAGCAACACATATCATGATGGCAGATTAGGGTCTATTTCGTTTGTTCACCTGATTAATCCAAACAAAATGCACAAGTCCAGATCTGTGGGCACATTATACAATATGGCAGATCTGGGTCTATGTAATTTATATCTGACCTGACTTGCAAGCAAGTACACACAGTAGGAATGCTAGTTTAAAACAAACAAAATTTGATCATAAAAATGGAATAATTCAAAAAATTTTATCCAATAACTTGATTTCAGCATTGAATACTACTAATTATAAAGTGACTTTTCATTTAGAAATGTTTCCAACAGTTATCTTTTTCCATGTCACACATTATGTCCCTCAATAAACGATTATCAAGGCATGGTATTCAACCATTATATATGAGTACTAAATTAAGAAAGTCATTATTAATTGTAAGAAATATTACAATTCGTAATCCTCAATGGCCCCTTTCAAAGCACATTATTTTTCAAATGTTTTCTCAGTCAGCATACTAAGATTCGATTACCTTTGGAAAAAAGTGCTTAGCTACATTTTCACAAAAGAATTAAAATCAGATATTACAAATGTTTCTGTGTCTTCCATGACCAAACTGTATAGTGTCTATATAAAATTATATTTGATCTGAAAATCAGAATCTGAAAGAAGTGATTTTAATGGCATATTCTGAGGTCAAAATTAGGCATATAGTCAAGGTCAAAATGATTCTTTACATACCATATATACTCACTTATAAGTCGAGTCTAATAGCAAAATGCACAGACCCAGATCTGCTATAGCATAATGCACTGGCACATCTCGGTCTGTGCAGTTTGTTAGGAGTATTCAGTAGAGCTAACAATACAGACCCTGATCTGCAGGTGCATTTATGCAACAGGAGATTAGATCTTTGTTCTTTGCAGCTGGACTCAACTTATAAGCAAGTAAATATGGTATGTGCCCAGCAACAAGAAAATAACATCACTGTAGTTATTTGGTACTGTGAGTGAAGTTTATCTGCAAAATGAGTAGTGTAGATTATGATCTGTGGGTTTGCTAGATCTTGTATGACCTAAGTCAGTCATTTGTATGCAAGTTATTCCAGGGCATGGGGTTAATACTGGCTGGTCTTAGTTATCAATGTCATCTTGCAGGCCTTCAGATGACATAATCCAAATATGATGGCCCCCAAGCCAATCATCCATTTATCTTTGTCCAGGAGTTTAAATTTCACAGCCACTTAAAACATGCTTGGAAAAACAAGTTATAAATTGGTGAAGTTTAATCAACCAACAAACTAGACTAGCAGTTACAATGCATTCTTGTCAATTTTACCTGCAACATTCATGCAAAATGATCTTTATCTAATTAACATTCAGTATTGCAGGATATCTGATCTTTTGGTAGGTACAATGGATCTTTACAGGCTAATGTTTAATAGCACAGGAAATAGGCATGCATGTAACGTTCAATTTATATACTTTTTTATATGCTGGGGCCAATTATTCATGAAACAAGTCTAATAAGAAGAATTGATAATGAAGGTAACACTATTGTTATTTATTGCCACAAACAATGGACCTAACTGCTGGACTGAGGCAAAGTACCTTGCTCAAAGGTGTTCAAAACAGTTTGTCATTATTAAGGTTCAAACTCATGACCCACTGGCTATGAATTAGAAGACTCTACAAACTTACCTATTCCATTCTTTTGCAGACTTACTTGCTAAAAAAAAATGAAAGTTTCAAATGCAGAGAAATTGTAATTATGGTTGCAGAAGCTGGTCATAATATTTTTTGATCAAATAAACAGCTGAGCACTTTGTTGCACAGGAGCAAGATTTATTCTTTGCAGCAATATAAATTAATTTCAAGTTGGTCTTACTGGTCACTGCAATCAACCAATGATAAACAGCCACCTTTTAAAAGTCCCTTACATCAAATTTGTTTAATTATAGTTTAACATTAATGAAGCAAGCACCTGTATAAAACAGCTGCATTTTCTTAGGATGACTGATGTAACCTATCCATGGTCAAGGCACTTCACTCCAATTACCTTGTCAATCACCAAACAGGTAATGTCTATGGGAACCTTCAAACATAAAGGTCTAAAGATTATGGACAAGAGTAAAAACAAAATCTATTATTGGCAATAACCTTGTGTTGACCTTTAAAGTCATATGATGCACATCTTTACAGATAAATGAAACCTGATATACATCATGATAACATGTTCAAGTTCAACAACTGCAAAGATTAAACCTGACTTGAAAGTTAATACAGTGTAAATGTATATGGTTTTAATATTCATCTATGTCAAGACAGGTAATCTGATTTTGTTTTCACATGGAGACTCAAACATTACAACACAAGTGGGAAAACAATGACCTAAGATAGGTTTATATCTCTATGCCCTTCAACCTAACCCTTTATGCATACCATAAAATCTGGAAAAGTCATATGCCCTTATTCTAGTATAAAGGGCTGATCAACAGTGAAATAATGCATTATTATATATATATATATATATATATATATATATATATATATATATATATATATATATATATATATATATATATCAACCCAACTGTACATACTTGCTTAGAGAGGACCAACTGCAAACTGCACAGACCCTGATCTGCCATCACATAATGCCCTGGCAGATGTGAATCTGTGCAGTTTGTTATGAGTAATCAGTAGAGTCAAACAACATAGACCCTGATCTTCAGGCATAGTCTGCTAGGACAAATCTGGATCCTTGTTGTTTACAGTCTGCCTTGGCTTATAAGCAAGCATGGTAACTTTACAAAATACATGTATGACATCAAGACGATTATAGAAATGTAACAAGAGCAAGATTATGATAAATCAGTAAATGGTAATGCTTATCATTTACTTAAGAAAGGATAATCATCATAATAATGAAATTTACATCAGAGGCTATTTTTTTTAAAAATATTTTTTAGTATTTTTATATATGTTTATTTTCAGGTACATTTACTTATCTAAATTTAGCAGTAATAAACTGCCATTTCAAGTTGATCTTTCTGATCACATTTCATATAAACTGCCATTTCAAGTTGATCTTTCTGATAACATTTTATATAAACTGCCATTTCAAGTTGATCTTGCTGATAACATTTCATATAAACTGCCATTTCAAGTTGATCTTTCTGATAACATTTTATATAAACTGCCATTTCAAGTTGATCTTGCTTATAACATTTTATATAAACTGCCATTTCAAGTTGATCTTTCTGATCACATTTTATATATACTGCCATTTCAAGTTGATCTTTTTGATAAAATCATACAAATTCAGAGCAACTCAGAGGAACATTAGGCACAAGTCCCAACAGGGATATTTTTAGACCATCTTTATTACCAAAACAAGTGACCCCCCGAACATTTATTATACATCAATGTATCATAAACAGTATGAAACATTTTTTGGCTAGTACAAAGAATTTTTTTAACAATACAAATAAGTATGAACAGTATGCATGGCAATGGTAAAATCTAGTTTTTGTAATTAAAAAAGGACCAGCAAGTTGTAATTTTTGTGAATTATGTCAGCATTTTGTGACAGTCATCCCAAATAATGCCATCCATTTCTGCCAGAAGTCCAAACACACGTAAAGTCTACTTGCTTTGTGTATAGCCAAGATATTCACACACAAACACACACCCATTCACAATAAAATAAAAATGAGCTCATATCTGGGCCTAATTCTAGTTTCTACAGATCTGACCAGCTTTCTAATGAGTCAAATCTTGATTTAATTTTAAGCTTTTCACTGGAGAAACTGGCAGCTTATTCAAAGATGGTATTCATAAATGTTTTACTGTATCTGTTAACCTTTAACCTTGAAGGACTAAAAGTGACCAATTTATGACAAGTTACTTCCTTGAGGTAAACAGTGCTGATGTATAAATGTCTGTGTTCTATGGACTGGTCACCTGAACTCGACTGATCATAAATTATCCATTACTGGGAGATATCTACCCCATCCTTTTGGCAATTAAGTTGTTCTGCTCCCCAATGAAAACTCTGTGTTTGTCTGTGTGCATGTCAGTGTGTGCGTTTAAAGTTGAGTTATTACTGACTAGTATATACTCTTGACAGAGTCTGAATGACAAAAGATTTAAGTTCAACACAAATTATATCATTATACTTGATGATTTTTAGCAGAAACTTCACAAATAAAAAGAAAGAAACTATGTAGGAAATTTTAACATTAAATACTTATATTTCATATTAATTTAATGATTAATTGTCCAGTTTAGCGCAAAGGTGTTTTGCTGTCGTTTTTCTTGTAGAAGGGAAATTTAAAAAATGTAATATTTGAACTTTTTGGTTTCATTGTCAATAAATTTATTGCTGATCAATAGATAAAATAACTTTAAAAAAATTAACAGCAGCCTTATGATACACATGTAGCATGCTGGACACCTGCAAATATTATAATGCAAGTGATATGTAATATGTAAATGATGCAAAAAAATGTCAAGAAGGAGAACAAGATTGCTACTATTTGAAAAGCATAATATAAAACACGGGTGCTCTTAGGGTACTCTGACTGATAGCCGACTTGGAAAAAAAGAAAGGAGACGTAATTTTATAACATATCCAACACTTCTGAGTTGGTTTCATCATTTTAAAACTGGTTGTGAATCCATGGAAGATGACCCACATTCTGGAAGATCTTTGTGCAATCGGTGAAGATAAAGTGGCCGCTGTGAAGCGGAAATTGATGAAGGTGCTTGAGACGTTGAGCAGAGATCACAAATAGCCTGACATAGTTGGACTGCAAGCATTATATGCATTATTTTTTATGCAAGACTCCCTGCCATCAACGTATTCGTACCTGACTGCTAGAGTCACTGGAAATTTTTTCCCTCTCCAAAGGTCTTGCACCAGCTCATGAATATGCTGTCATGACACAGCATCCCCACATTATCACACCTTCCATACAGCCCATATTTTATCATACAGCCCACTTTATCATACCCTCCATACAGCCCATATTTAGCTCCAAGTGATTTTGGCTGAATACCTTTATTAAAGAGTCACTGAAGGGTAGATGATCTGAAAGCCTGCAGGCAATTGGAAATGCTGTTTTCTAGCGTATAAACAACATAACCCCAAAGTCAATACATAAATACAAAGTGGCATTTATTAACTGGATAACCATAGTGAAGGGTGTAGAGGTGTATGGGAAGTAATTTGAGAGAATGCACTGATTTACTCTTCACTAATGAAGAACATTGTTGTACAGTGCAACAATATTCTGAACCTTTTGAAAATATCCTTGTATTTAAAGTATGTAAGAAATACATGTACTATGTGCAGATAGTAGAGCTTGTCACTGATCCATCAGCAGAACAAAATTACAAAGGCACTCTGTACCATAACTAACTACATAAATCCTCTATTAACTGTTACATAATGTTCAGGCCATTTTATATTGGGGAATATAAAGGGATATGTCAAGATACCAGTGTTATATCACAAACAATGTTATACTGGTGTGCTTTATAATGGGGAATATAAGGGATCTATGACCATACCAGTGTTATATCAGGGACCATGTTATACTGATGTGTTTTATAACGAGGGACAGATCCAGATCTACTGGCACATTACAAGATGGCAAATGTGGGTACATGGTGTTCACAGCTGGGTGTACACTATAAAAGAACAAGTACAATACACTAGGATTTACTCCTTTGCGATGAATTTGCATAAGAATTTTCTTTGTATGATTGTCCTTTTATTGCAAACTTTCAATGATACCACCCGACATTGAGTGATAATAAAGCACTGTGCATGCATTTTTATGTTTTGTTTTAAATGATGTAAACCCTCAATATGGAAACTTATGGGAGCCATAAATGTTAAACTTATTTTAAAAATGAAGCCACAATACAGAAGGAATGCGAAAGCAAGGCTGTATGAAGAGGAATTTATTAGTGCAATTTAACATAAAAATAGTGTACATTACTTCAAACATGAGCATGATTGGATCCAATCTGCCAATAACAAAGTACATCAAGTGAAATAAATCTGGTAACACTTACTGAAATAAATATTAAATTTAGCAAGATCCATGACCAAATCAAACGATGGGCTGCAGTAAACTGAAGAACATATCAAGTGACAGTTGTACCTTATCCATAAGGAAACGAGAGTTTTACATATGACTGCTTTCAGGCTTTCAGACTAATTAATGCTGAAGGAAGTTTATACTTTATAAAGCTAGTCACTGCATGACAATTATGAATGTACATTAAATCAAATCTGCACAGCTCACTTTACATGAATTATCTGTCAAGAAACATAAGTAAAGAAGGAAATCTTGTTGAGATTAATCACACTGACCAGTGTCAGGTGGGACACTAGCAACTGTGTTCAAATTTGTGGTCTTTGTACTTGCAGTTTAACTACCGTACATACATGCTTATAAGTAGAGTCCAACTTCAAACAGCACAGACCCTGATCTGTCAGCACATAATGCATGATAGGCACATTATTTTCAATCTTACACTTACATGGAAGCTAATCTTTGTATTATAAGTCTGGTGCTCAGCTACTTTGGCTCCCCAAATGACCAGCGGACTTTTTGTGATGGCAGATCTGGGTCTGTGCAGTTTGCTGCTAGATTCAACTTACAAGTAAATACATATGGTACCAATGTGTAGTGTTCAATGTCATCAAAAGGACCCCATTATAAACCATCTCTGCATTAACTTGGCAACACAATTTTCAGAGTAGAAACTATATAGGATTCTGCAGTTACCAGGTAACACAAATTCTGTGTTAATACCATGTGACGCAGGTGTTGGAAAGATGGAGAAAGGAAAATTCCATTTATTTCTATCCATATCAACAACAGTAATTCCAAAAACTTTACTATTTTTCTAACAAAACTTTGTGTGCGCTTTGTGTGTGTGTGTGTGTGTGTGTGTACAACTGCAGCAATTTATTCATAAAATATGGACATCAATCCAAAAAAATTGGAAGAAGTCTGAAAACAGCTTGAACTGGGCAATCACTTCCTAGTAGAAAGATGAGCTCTAAATATTTGACTGTTTTCTTTAGTTTAAAAAAAAACAATTATAAAATTATGACTTCCTGCTCATGAAAGAAGTCCTGAAGGCATGATCTTTATGGCCCATGGTAACTCCTGCTGATTGATAAATTTTACAATATATTGGATCAAAACAAAACTCCTCAGTTCTGTCCATGTCTTGCTCTTCTCAAGGAAACTTAGATTTTGCATTGGGTTGGGTGGGTGGGTGTTTTTTTGCATTCAGCTTGCCTATGAATTTTGGACCTCATCTGTCATTATTCAGGAAGTGAAAAATTTCATACAAGTAGCCCTTATCTGACAATGTAAAATAACACCACCACCAACAAAAAAGAATTGTGACAATTTCTCCACGATATCCTACCAAGGTTCGAGGATGAAAATTTGACTACCTTGCTTCCTTCCTTACCCAGGGGTGACTAAAATGTTAGCGTCTGCTACCAGATTTTGAAATCATGTAGCCTGAGTGAGTTATGACATCATATCACAACTTGTACTATACTTGTCAAAATATAACTATATTAATATTTAACAAAGGAGAATATACATTTTTTCAAACAAAAAAAAAAGAAAAATGAAGTCCTGAAGTTTTCATATAATAGTGCCTTTGGCTATTAAACATTTTAACTGGGCTGCTAGGTATGTTCTAGTTTCCAGCTCTCTTTCAATATCTGTCTGACCTCAATTTATGCAGTATATTTGAATTGGCATATGATAATTTGGGGGCTTGTGCTCTTGAATGCAGCTATTTGCCTTGAAGTCGTGATGTATGCTGGTTTAGACAATTTTAAAGGTTCTATTAAAAATGCAATAAATTTCTACACAAAGTAATGTTTGTACATGCATATTTCAACAAGAGAACTTGTATTAGTTTAAAAGTAACAATTTCCGAGAGAGAGGAATTGTAAACAAATACTTGTAAACAAGACAACCGTACATTTTTCAAAGCAAAATTTGCCGAGTCCGTGATCAAAGCACAGATGTAAAACGAAACTTGTGATCTCTAAGGTTAAATGGTAGAACAAGCATGTCAAAGTATGAAATGCCTTAGCTTCCCAATTTTTAATTCAAACATTAATAAACTCCATCGTTGTTTTAGAAAATATACAGAAATAATTTCTTTTAACCAAAACATCAATGAACTTCTATGATTGTGGCCTCGATACCTAGGGGTCATGAACTTTTACGATTGTGGCCTTGATACCTAGGGATCATGAACTTCTACGATTGTGGCCTTGATACCTAGGGGTCAAAGAGGCAAGCATTAGCATGTAGCTTCACAAGAATTTATTCCACGAATGAAGAAAATCCTTCATTCAGGCACCCCAAAAAGAACTTAATACATTATATACTAATGTATATAAAACCAGATTTTAAAAACCAGTGTAAGAGTATTTATTGTCTGGCCTAACTGTGATGTTCATCCTTGATAAAAATGGACAAATCTTGTTCATGTTGTCTGTTTCAACCATGGTGATCAGGCAGAATTCTTGTACAAGTCATAAGCAACTTTCATAATTGTATGGTCATATATTTACATTTCAAATTATTTGATTTAAAAATAGAATGTGTTGAGAAGTGTTAAAATATAATAAATTATCCTTTTTTGGTTCAAGATACCAAATATATATGCAGTCATACATAATTAGAAAGAGAAACTCTTGTACAAAAATCAGTAATGGCCATGCCTGTCTCACTATCTGTTTCTTGCAAAAGTACTGTAGAAGTGTCAACATGGCACAAAGAATCTTCAAGTTTGCTCCACAAATACTCAACAATCCCACTGCTATGAGCTCAGGACTTAAAAATAATGACTATTAGTTTTCATTTGGACTCTTGTGTTGGACTAGGGCTGGATTTGGGTTGGACTCTTGTGATTATGGGGTTGAGGGTCAAATAACTCTTCGGTATTAAAATCTATTTTAAACCATGTGATAATATTTAAGGTGGTAACTTTTGACAGGAATTAATTTCATGATCTCACTATGAGATCACAATTTACCTATTGCCAAAAACTTCTTGTTGCACATGTACTTCCTTCAACCACAGCCAACATAAATACAACTCCCATGTGGATTTACAAGATAAAGTTATATAGTAAATAACAAAATTTGCCCCCGCCCCAAGCAAATTTCCTTATAGAATATGCTCTACATGTACACTGACTGATCAGCCTAATTTAAGGCTCGTGTGTTGGCCATCTAATCAATGAAACAATGTGCTCTCCTCAGCCTCATTGAAAACAAATTTTGTTTTTTTATATATAAAAAAGCCTAACCTGATTATTCAGTTATAAGAATGGAATGGAGTTTCATGGCAAATAAATATGCTTGTCATCACCAGGAAAAAATCCATCTGACATGCATGTGCTGCCACTGATAAATGGCAAAACATACCAATCACATATCTGCCACATAGCAGGTGCTCTGGTCAGTTTGAAATGAGAAATGTATAAAGAAATAAAGGAAATGATATGAGGAAAGGAACAATAGGAATAAGAAATAAAAATGCATGTATCAGCTAACCATGTTACATATTATAAGCAGTTTAAAACTGTATTTATTTCCATTTGTGAAGGTAACAACTCAACCAAGAAAAAAGCATACAAATTTAGAACAATGACATTCCTGTCATATTTTTCAAATATCTTTTATTGTTTTCATTATTTAAATACAGCCAGGTTTATGAAACCCCAGATGAACAGTCTTAGCACTAAATGACATGCTGAACTTTACACACCACCATGTTGGCCAATTCTGTGCATTGGGTAATTCTATGTAATGATACATCATGTCTGTAAACATTGGATCACGTGTTATTTTTGGGCCAAAAATCCATTTGTATCAAGAAAGAATAATCCTACTTTAATTACGAAAAGTGATATTCATAAAGTGTAAAATAATATCCCACATTTTGACTCGAAATGCATAAGAAAATTTCCAAATGTCAACATGAACACCCACTCCATGACCTTCTTCAACGTGTAACCCAGAAAATCATATTTACTATGAATCTTTTAGAATCATGCAAATAAATACATTTTTAAAAGATGGAAATGTATACCTTAAAAATCTCCAAGTTTCCAATTCTGTAAGAACTTGTCCCACACATACATTATTATTAGCAGTAGTGTGTGTGTGTGTGTGCGTGTGTGTGTGTGAAGGATTGTTTAATGTAGCTTGAACAATTTTTCAGTCATATAGCTATCATGTCTGCAGTGTGGCAGTTTATAGTGATGTCTAGCACTGGGGCATCATGCCGCAGACATGTAGTATGATGTCCCACATAGTCACATTATCCCGACACCTGGCCATATTGTGATAAAGATTCATTTAAAAAGCCAAATGATACATTGATTTTTTACACTGAGTGAAACCAAATCTCCATCTTTAACACTAGAGACAAACTGAAAAAAGGCTAACATGCTGAAAACAAATTTAAAAGAGTGGAAAAAAGTGTTTGGTGCTTTATTGTACAGCAAAACAGGTAGGTTACTTGGTACATGTACAACGAGTCAGAAATAGTGTGCTCTGTGCATTAGCCTATTGATCATGACACATCACTGTATCGAACACATGTTGATCTGATGGTAAGTTTCAAGCTGGTACATGTTAGGAGTCCAGCATGCTGACCAGTGATAGGATCTACCATAGAAACATGCCTTCAGGTGACAGGCAGCCAGACAAGACACAGGCCTGATATAGCATGAACACAATGTGTTCTATATGTCATAATGTCTCTCACTGTAACTCCACACAAGTTTGCAATTAGGCTTGCAGACATTGTACCATACATACCAGCTGTGTTGGGTCAAACTGCAAAATGCAGTTCGCAGATCTGGTCTGTGTTAGTTGCAGTTGGACCTGACTTGTCAGTGAGCCAATATGGTATGCTAATAGTATACGGTATGCTAATCCTGCTGCAATACCATTAGCATTGACACTCTAAATTCCACATGCCATACATCTATGTAGAACATTTTGTCAATCTTAAGCAGCATGCATTATTGATGATAATTAAGTCTATTATGTCTGTCTCCGTTATGTTCATTGCACCCTGCATATGAACCCTCTGACTTCAAATTAGCACAGCATACACTATACCTTGCAATTAATTCTAATTAACAGGATTACCCTGACTGCCTAACTGTAATTGTTAACAGGTAGCAAATAGTTAATAAATACCACTAGAACAACCAATCCTTTGCTTCTAAAACTTAAAAAATGACAACATTCAAATCATCTCACAGCTGTTTTGTAACAGCCTCTATATTATGTATAGATGATGCACAGATAACTTTAATTAAGTATGGTCATGAAAGCATAGTGGTCATTGATGTTGCAACATATTTGTGAGTAAACCTCAGCTTGACATGTTCAAGAGTTCAACTCAAATTTAGACGTGAATGTTTGGCTGTTATGAGGAGGAAATACACTATGGCTAAATATAACATCACCCTTCAAGAAGCACATCGAATTATTCTTTTGTAGCTTAAAGCAAATTTTAATGATTTAATTTAAAAAAATCTTTCAGCAGTGCTAACTGTTGACTGTTCATATATGAAGCAGGTACTATTTCTTTACTACTTGCAAAATTTTAGGATAATTACTGCATAAGCTTTCCACATGGTTTCTAAATATTTCCTTAATTTGTCCTAAATAATAAATGTCCTTGTATAGCCAAACAAAGAATATCAATATCAAAATCACTGAATGTAGATTCACCTATGCACCACATGTCAGCTAAAATCGTAGAAATGGAACTGTAGTCTATATTTTTAAAGTGTGTTCTAAAAATATAATCAGTTAAGGAGATTCATTACCTCAAAATCCTCTTTCAAAAAGATGTTTCAACATTTTTCAGCAGCTAACCTGTTTCAATTCTCTTTTTAAAGGAGTACATTTATGCGACACTGCTTAGGATACTGACAAACTTTTCCTATAATTTTTAGAGTACATTTATGTGACACTGCTTAGTATACTGACAAACTTTTCTTATAATTTTTAGAGTACATTTATGCGACACTGCTTAGTATACTGACAAACTTTTCCTATAATTTTTAGAGTACATTTATGCGACACTGCTTAGTATACTGACAAACTTTTCCTATAATTTTTAGAGTACATTTATGCGACACTGCTTAGTATACTGACAAACGTTTCCTATAATTTTTAGAGTATTTTTATGCGACACTACTTAGTATACTGACAAACTTTTCCTATAATTTTTAGAGTACATTTATGTGACACTGCTTAGTATACTGACAAACCTTTCCTATAATTTTTAGAGTACATTTATGCGACACTGCTTAGTATACTGACAAACTTTTCCTATAATTTTTAGAGTACATTTATGCGACACTGCTTAGTATACTGACAAACTTTTCCTATAATTTTTAAAGGTTGATGTATACACATATATATTAGAAACCATTCTTGTTTTACTTTGGCAAGTTTAATGCTGTTTTCATGGCCATTAACTAAAATGAAGCAAAACACTTTCAGTTTAGAAAAATGCTTACCTAACTCTTGAAATGACAGATTCCCCTCCATATATTTGTTCCAGACGTAATAAATCTGGAGCGCTACTGTAGAACGATCTTGTTCTCAAACTAGGTTGGGGTGGGGGTGGAGGTGCTGTTGTTGGAGGAGGGCTATTCCTTGGACCATCCTCAAAATCTATTGGAACGGTTGACAAAGAAAGTTTTTGCCTAGAATACACTGACTCTATTGGTCTATTCACATAATTCCAGTTTCGTGGAAGTGTTTTATTCAACAATTTCTGTTCTAATTTTCTCCTTTTCTTTTCCTCTTTTGCCCTCTTTTTCTCCTCCTTTTCAATGCGTTTTCTTTCCTCCTTTTCCTGTTTCTTTAAAATTTTTAACAACTTTTTATCTCCTTTGGAAGACAAAACTGTCGGCATACTGGAAAATCTTGCCCTTGCACGAAGTAGGTTAGTGCCGTCCTTTCTACCCAATGTTGACAATTCATATCCGCTACTGTTTTGCCAAGGTTCTGCATGATTGCCCACCATGATCACTTCATTTGAATTCGAAGGTCTGTAAATTAGAACACTATTACTGTGGTCTCCTGGAATACTGCCATTGACATGAGCCATATCATTAACAATTCCACTACCACTCTCCATGTTGATTTTATCCATGTCAGTACCTTTACTATGTTTTATGTTACTGCTATTGTGTGGTGGTGCATACTGAGGTGTTACAATCACCTTTTGTCCAGCTGGAATGTGGTTGAAATCAAAACAGAACCTAAGGTCACTAGAAGGACCTGCTGAAGATGTAGGACCTCCAAATGAAGCTGACCTTTCTCTATGGAGAGATGAAGTGATATTGTCAACCTGGTCAATGTAGTCTATAGAGGACTCGGTGCTTACAGTAGTTATACTGTCATTAAATACATCCAAGTTAGCATTGAACCAACCATTGTTTGTTTGATCAGTGCCTGACCTATCAGTTAGTCCATTTCCAAAGCCTAATTTCTCAGGTAAAGGCTGACGTCTCCCAAAGTCTGGGGGAGTAGAACTTGAACGTTGTCTGTACTTACTGATTCTTCCTTTGGCAGAGTCTGCACTAGATAAACTCCCTCTTGGTGTAATGATCCCACCAGGAGTGCTGGTCCCACTGATGTCAGGTGTAACACTGCGTGGTGTACTAGTCTGGAAATCCCTATCTAGAGCTATGAATGGATCTGGCTGTATTGGTGTACCCTGAGGGCTACTTATGTATACATGTAATTGATCATCACTTACTATACCTGTTGAAATTGGATCATCCAGTGGTACTGCTTTCAATGGGACAGACCGTCCACGTGGAGGGCTAGAGCTGTCACTTGGGTCACTATGAGACTTTACCCTTAGTCCATTTGGTAGAGCTATAAACTTGTTTAGGGGTAATACCCACTTGGGTAGCTTTTTGCTTTGTGTGGTTTCCTTTTCTGTTTCACTGACTGCATGTGACTGTGTTTGGTGTTTAAGTTGTGGGCTACTCCTCAAGTTTTCTATTGTCCGCTTTTTTATAGCTTTCTGACTCATGTTGTCACTGTAGTAGTATTAGACTTAAGAGTGAATAATGATAAGAACATGAACCAACTCCCATCAAGGTATTTTCTAATCACAAATCAATAGTTACCAGTGAAGATTACAGTGTCCCTGTATTGTTCCATTGTTAAATATGAAATTGGACTAAATAAAAGAAACAAATTAGTACAACTGAAAAAATGGCTACCAGTATTAATCAAAGTCTTTAATTAAAAATGAACATAAACATCTGGCAGAGCTTGAATTATCCATAATAATTCAGTGTCGTATTTGTGGTATTGATTTTTATTTATAAAGAATGGCAGCTTATTTATCCTCCAATAGGAAACAATCAGGTATTATTGATTTGTGTATTTAATAATAGCACCCAGGTGTTTTCCATCATGTATAGTATTGGAGCAAGTCTGAGTCAGGCAGATCAATACTGAAATGTCTTGCATAGTTCAGGGTGGGGCACAGTGTCCATGCCTCAGCCTGATGACAGCTGGGCTTTGGAAATATACTTATCTTGTTCTACCTGACAAAACAAAAGATCGGTTACCTGGAAATACTTCAGTCTGTCTCACCTGTGTCACTGAAGAACAAGTAAATAACACTATTGCTCCTGATTAGATAATCCCAGATGAATTACAGCCAAGTTCTGTACATAAGAAATCACATGATTCACTCTGGGGGACATGGAGGATAAGGTCTCACTGGATTTATTCACCTGTGATTCATTCATGAGAATCAAGTAATCCTCCTTAGAAATAGAATG
Source organism: Sinohyriopsis cumingii (assembly GCA_028554795.2). Classification (NCBI taxonomy): domain Eukaryota; kingdom Metazoa; phylum Mollusca; class Bivalvia; order Unionida; family Unionidae; genus Sinohyriopsis; species Sinohyriopsis cumingii. The sequence continues at coordinate 59,833,775 of CM068835.1, forward strand.
TTGAAAAATAAAATTAAATTAAATTCACTCAAAAATTCTCCAAAGAATTTTTATGAATATTCCAACAAAGATATTTACATGAATAAAATACCACTTCATGGTTCCACGCCTCTCTGCCAAATGTCACTCATCCAATTTGATTGGCTAACAACAACTTTAAAAAATATGGAAAACTGCAGTCACTTTGATTAATATGTCCTAGCTGTACAAGTTTCTGTGACTAGATATACATACACATTTTTGAAATTTATAAGACCATTTACTTAAGCACAAAAGTATCACATCATCCTCTTAACAAAAGTGATTTGATTTTCATCAATGACTGAAAACACACCAAGCTAATCAAAAGCAGGTTCAAATAAGCACACACAAACCATTTTTAGAGCATCTGAACGTAAACTTTTCATTTCTCACCATACATGATAATGCGGTCCAGATCAATTCAAATTTCTTATCCAAACATTTTATTTGTTCGACATATAAAGTTGTTCAGAATATCTCTCACAAATGCAATGAAAAGCTATAGATAAAACAGCTATAAATCATGTGAGAGATTTTTACTGTCCATTGAACTACAGCTACGAGTCCAGGCAATTTATTACTTGCAAATGATAAATGCTGTATTCATATTATCAATAATTTTTATAACATGCACCTTCACCGCCAGGTTTACAAGTGGCATGACTGACTAGAACAACAGAAGGAATTTAAATTTGTCACACCCATATTAAAAATATGGGGTGGGGTCTTCAACAGACAATTACCAGCTTACAAAAAACACTAGTAATACCACAACATGTTGCCCTGAACTTATTTTGTTTCTTCCACATTCAGAAAGTTTTGTTGATATATCCAACAATAATGTTGCTAGGTGCTCAACTGTGTTGTTACAATGCACATTTGTTTAAAAATCCTATATACAATGAAAAAATGGTGAAACCATGGACTTTTCTCACAGACTCAAAAACTGACTGATATGAGAAAAGATATAAATTAATGCCACAATACTAATTTGTTTTATGGCAAAATCATATAAGAATTAGCATATATGATTTTCACATTTGAGACTAATGAATATATCCGTTTAAATGTCTATCTCATTCCATATGTACAGAATCATTTGATTGCTCCACAAAACAGTCTTTTGTCTTAAGTTCAGCTTAATTGATCTGAATCAATTATCAGATGTAATTCCAGGTGGATGTTTGTGTCAGTCCAGCCTGACATCAATGGATATACAAAATGTCTGGAGCAGTTCTCTTAAAATTGTTTCTCACTCATAAAGCAAGTCAGGTCCTGTTGAAAATAAATCGATAAACTTTTCCAAATAAACATCCCTACTAATGTAGGATCATCATGCCGGTGGAGATGTGTCCATTTAAAAAGACTTTTTGCAAATGATCATAAAACTCACAGTACTATCAAATTCACCATGCCAGTGTTATACATATATATATATATCTATATACATGAACTTTTATATAAGTTCTCTTGTTAAGTCCAGTTTGATCCAACAGTTTTATTCTTTCCTTCACAACAAAGTAGATACGCAGATAGATAATGTATTCCTAATCATTAACCTTCGATATAGAATATCCCAAATGCCTGAATTCATACCACAACTACCACTTCATTCATCAAGCAATTTAAAATTTATGGTTCTGAGTCAGTTCCAATATCACCCAAGTCTAATGTCCCATTTCTGATCTCCAATGTAAGGTCTAATGGAGTTTGAAATAAAATCAATAACTTAACCACCTGAAGTGGTACATGTACCTTTTATGGGACGGATCATTATCCAAACTTAAGTTGTGTATTACCTGAATAATAATAAGTCCAACCATGCTTTAAAACAACGGTTTTCACAAAAAGATTTAGACACAGGGCATTTATAAGCTTTCAAAGGCTAAATTTAGTTACTTTATAATTCAATCATTCAAGAACACATTTTGAAAACAAATATTATTTGACAGTTATTATCTTGGTGTATCCAAAGTTTGTTCAGGCAACACAAATAACTTGTCTTTTCAGAGATTCCTTTGTTAAAAATAGGTAAAAAATTTCCACAACTGTTACTGAAATATACACCAAGGAATGAATGCCTTCAAGGCACAACATAATTCCCAGGCCTCCTTTCACCTTCACTGCCCACATTAGCAGGTCTTTACCTGTTTCTTTATTAATATCAATTAAAGCTAATTGAATGCCCTTTAATAATAACTAATTGTTTCTACCAAGCAATAGGCTGTTGACAGAACAAAAACTAGCACTTGTCAGATATGTCATAGACTTATGTACCATTAAAACTCACTTATAAGTCAAGTCCAACTGAAAACTACACAGACCCAGATCTGTCACATGTGCCGGCAAATCTGGTTCTGTGTAGTTTGTTGGGAGTAATCAGTAGAATAAACAACACAGACACTTGTCTGCAGGCACATTATGCTATTGCAGATCAGGATTTTTGCTGTTTGCAGTTTGACTTATAACTGAGTATATGTGGTAAAAGTTTTCCGACATTTTCTGGTTAATTGGATAACTGCAAAAATCACACCATATTAAAAACAACATGGACTATGATATAAAAGGGGTTGCTTTCGTTGATCTAAAGTATTTATTTAGTTTCTTGTGCTCAACCTGGAAATAATGGATCGGGGTCACTAATGGAAATAATGGATAGGGGTCACTAAACTAGAATGTAATGGAAACAATGGATAGGGGTCACTAAACTAGAATATAATGACTGGTCACGCAATGAATCTTTCAGCAGTCTACAACAGACATCATTAACATTCATTATCCTGCATAAAACATTCATAGAGAATTAAATAATTCTGATCTACAAAATGTTGACCATTTGCCAGACATTAAAGACAAAAAAGAAAGAAAAGAAAAGAAACCCTCTCCTGTCAGTATAGATACTGTAAGGAGCTGAACAACAAAAACACTTTGCAATTTTCTTTTCTTTTCTTTTCAAATAAATTACCTTAAAATGGCTTCAGAATCAATTATCATTGTCCACCCCTGAAAACCAGACCATACTTGGTGGAAGCCACAAGATCTGAGTAACAGTATATTAACATCCAGTGTGACCCTATGAAATTATTAACAAGAACAAGAACAATAATAATGATAATATTAATAATAATAATAATAATAATAATAATAATAATAATAATACTTTATTATTACAAAGCTATTTCCACTTGAGGCCTCCTCTTCAACAGAGCATCTTGTAACATTTAGACTGACATTCAGAACCCCTTGTCAAAAATTAAGTTGAACAGAAATTGGTAAAATAATTTATTACAGAAAAGCTTGTAAGTATATCAAGCTTTAAAGATTAGTTGTGCACTACACTCTTTAGAAGCAAAACCTCTTGGTACCTTTTATGATCTTATGGTCATAAACTTACAGTAAGAAGCCAAACCAGCAAGTTTCATAAAACTTAATAAATAATTTAAGTATCAAAGTTGTAAATGAAAATGTTAAAGGAGCTTACATTATTATGAATTGAATCCAAACTAATCTAGATAAAGTTTTATCAATGTCCAAAAGAATGAAAAGCATCATATATATTTCAAGACCAAAAATGTTCTGGTCCACCAAGAATCATGATATTGTCAAAATGGTACCATCCAGAACTCCAATGAATAATTCACAATAGTTCCAGAATACTGTTATAGTCCAAACAATGAGCACTTTCTATTTCCAGTGAACAGTCCAACCAAATGCTTCTCCTCTCAAACAATATCTACACAGAACACAGACCATGTCTGCAGACTTACAACAGGAATGCAAGAAATCAGAATGATTCCAAAATAAGAATGAATCTGATTGCTCAGTTCTCTCCTTTTATACACATTCTATCATGATACAGTTCACAACATATCCCCATGTGACAGATCATACTACTCTTTTTTTTTAAATTGCCTATTTATGCGACCTAGACAAACCAATGGAAAATTATGTCATTCTTCTAGAACCATCCAAACCCCACCAACCAATGATAAATTAACACACATCGTCAACAAGTCTTATTGTTTAGACTATTATTAGTAATTGTTACCACATATATGGAAGCATCTATTTATAGATCCTATGTAATTTTATGCTCTTAATTTTTCTAAAACAGACCCTAGTCACAGGGGCAAAATCTAACTAAAGATAATGGGGAAATTACTACAATTTAAAGCCATCAATAAACATTATAAAAATTAGCTAAAATCATCTACCAGGAATTACAAAAAACATATACATACTTAACACTACCAAATCCTTAAATTGCTGTCAGTTAAAGAGTTTTTTAATATATTTTTAGATGCTTCTGTATGGAACAGCTGGTGTTTTAATGTAAAACAATATCTCTCAGTGCTTCAAAAAAGGAACGCTTCATTACCTGTTAAATAATAAATATTATTTTCAACTTGTGTTTTATAATGTATTAAAGCTGGGTGCCACAAAGAAATTGTGCACTGCCGAATTTCTGAACATACATACCACGGTATACCACAATTATATTTGGGACAAACAATTTACTATTCTAAGGCAGGGGCCTGATACATTCTTCTATTTTGAAATTTCTATCTGTCAAGAGCTGAAAATATTATTTTGCTCTGATTTATAGCAAAATATCACTACATTATTTGGGAAAACGTTATCTTGAGATAAAATAAAATAAAATAACTCTAAAAAGAAAATCACAGCCCCCCTCCCCCAGCCCATTAAATGGCAGTACAGATTATTATGCTATTTGTGTGTTAATTGTTGTATAATTTGTCATCTAAGAGCTAATTAATGGGGGGGGGGTGATTAAGCTTACAGTGAAGCTGACACCCTGGCAAAGACAGTATACATACATTTGACAGCTTGCTGATAAAAATAGGAACTGTTGACACTGAAGTCTACAATTTACTAGCTACACTATTCATGTAATAGGTGTGGAAACTCGGAATGAGATGCCAACACCCAGGAAAGCTATTTATGAGAGGGCCAGTAAACATAAAACATGGTGAATGAACAAAGGAGCAAAATATTTAGTGGACTTGAGAAAGTATGTAAAATTCGAAACAGAGAACAGCTTTCCTAAAAATCATAGGATGATTCACAGTCTTATAAAGGATGTTTGTGTGATGTGATTTGGATTTTTAACGTAGCTTTAATAATTTTTCAGTCATATTGCTACGATGTCTGCAATGTGGCAGTTCATAGTGATGTCTAGCACTGGGGCATCATGCCGCAGACATGTAGCATGATGTCCCACCCAATCACATTATCCTGACACCGGGCCGACCAGTCCTAACACTAACCTCTTAATGCTGAGCGCCATGCGAGGCAGCTGTTAGTACCATTTTTATAAGTCTTTGGTATGACTCAGCCGGGGATCGAACCCACGACCTCCCGCATCTGAGGCGGACGCTCTAATCACTAGGCCACCAAAGCGGTTCTCTTGTAAAGGAATACATGTATCTAACACATTCACATACGCTAGTAAATAACAACAAAGAAATAACCTTTTCTTTAAAAATCCAAATTTTTTGCAAAAGCTGGATTTAGCCCAAATATCTTTCACATTTGGCCACCATGCTGGTGTGACATGTGTCAGACATGTGATTCATGAATTATAATTCAATTTCTAATATTCAAAATTAATTAACTTTTTAAAAACAAATAAAATGTTTTTCAAATATTTTGTCATCGTAAATGAAAACATTGTATCAATTAATTTGTAATGAGATTACTTGAGAATTTGCACACATTCAATACTGAAGGAAAGGAAGCATCAGTACAGTGAAAAAGTACCATAATATGTAACAATGGAAAAGATACTTCTGTCAACTGGTATACCGGTTATATTACATACCTTAATAATTTTTTTATTCCACACAAGTTGTTTTATAATGCTACAGGTATATCAAGGCATAATCTAAAGTATACATTAAGGCAACAATCTGGCACTGGTTGAACATATGCATTAAATTACATGTTTCTGACATCCAGAGGTAGGTATTCTTTAATTTGGCAAGCAGCGCTGTCTTGGACAAAAATGTAATTTACTGACATTATTAACCTGCACACATTAATTACTGGAGAAAGGTGTTAATGTAATTGCTAATATGTTTATGATTCAGAACATTTTCAGTGGTTGTATTGTCAAGATTTTTAACTAATGATGTTCAAGATACTTCAATGTGAGTCAAATCCTGTGTTATTAATTAGTCGTAGTTTAATTCAGAAGAATTTTGTTATTCTTACTCCATGGTTCAATATTCTTCAAATCGATTTAACTTGTGGTTTGAATGGTATTTAAAGATAGGGAAGAAGCAGGTAGTGTTGTGTCATTTGTAAACAAGTCTGTATTGTCATTCTTGGTAGCAAGTGATAAGTCATTACTAAAGACTAAAAATAAGAATGGACCCAACATTGACCTTTGTGGAACAATAGCCTCATGCATGCTACCTTCAGTGATAATAAATCAATCATTTTATAATATGGTCATGAAAATTATATTACAGTGTACTGTAAATTTGAGATAAGGACACTTATGTACTAAGGCAAGTGTCTTTATAAATTAAACAACACCCGCCATATTTACTTTATTCATTTAAATTAACATATGTCAATGATTTTTGTGAGGGGTACTTGATGGGGATGAGAATTTCTAAAACCAGACTCCTCATTATGAAAATAAATATTATCATGCAGGTGTGAGTAAATAAGGTTAGCAACATGTTTTTCAAAGACTCCAAACAGTTTTGGTCAAACTGATATTGGCCTGTAGTTACTGGGATCATCCTTTAATCCACTGTTTTTAAACAGGTGCTACTTTTGCACAATGAGATAGGTTTGAATATTTCTTTAATACTTGGATTAAATGTAAATTTTTACAGACTTGTACTGGTGCTAAACATTTCAACAACTTGGGTCCAACAGCATGCAGCTCTATTGACATTTGGGTTAATTAATGTTTCATATAACTTCTGTTTTCAATAGAAACTGAAGTGATAAATGAGGTTTACCAGATATCTTCACATTTAAGTATTCTTTCAAATTTGATGGATTAAAGCTCCTGTTCACAAAGTTTATTTGAAAGCTCACTGACATATCGTATGTACTCGCTTATAAGTCAAGTCTAACTGACAAACCACACAGACCCTGATCAGCTGTCTAATAAAACACCGACAGATCAAGGTCCAAGTTGTTTGTTCTACTTATTACTCAAAACAAACTTTACAGATCCATATGTGAACACACTTATCTGATAGCAATACTAAAATGAGGAAGTCCACGTTTTTATCAACAAGAAACTCAGGTTATAGATCAAATGTAAACAGAAAATCTATCACAAACAACATGAGTTATTGGTGCACTTTGAAGTAGTTTCACTGGTCTGTTTGCTGTATACATGTGCTCTTAAAATCTTGCAAATTACAAGGTTAAAATGTACATCAGTTGAGTGTCTTATTTCTGGGCCAGTTTACATTCTGGTCCCTTTCAGCTGAAATAAATAAATAAACCAACATTCTAATATCAATACCTTTTATGCAAATATCTGAATCTGTATTCAAATATTTGTTTTTGTTTATCTAGCAATTTTTGCAGCATTTTGTGAAAGAAATGTGGCACAAGTAACTTTTGCAACAATGAATTAGTTTATCCAAGAATAATTTCAAACCTAAACTTCCATAATCAAAATGTAAAAATTATTTACAGTACTGTTATTTCTATTCACTCTTATTATGGTGTTCTTCAAAAGACAACATACAATACAGGGGTTATAGGTGAGTTAACAAGGCCTTTATGTATAAATTAGCCATATTTCCACATGATTTTCATTGAGAACAAATCACTTCCCACATCATTTTTATGAGACAGTTCCCACATTTAATTGAACAAGTAATCAAGAATTACTGCCCTTTATAACTATAGTCCATTTTTGGCACTATAGGAATATTTTCTGGTCAAAATGAGTTCAAAGATAAATTGGAAATATAACACCTACACTTATTTGGGGCCAAAGGTGTGGCCAAGTGGTCTAAGGCATTCGTCTTTACAGATCCATGACATTTTATCTCTGTCTAAATGGGTTTGAGTCCTGGGCTCAGCCATCGAGGGTATGTGAGAATGAATACTAGTAGCTTCTCATGGGTTGGTGGTTCTACACCACCATATATACTAGCTGCCATGTACAGCCTATCATGCGCTGAAAAAAGGCGTTAAACCTATAATGACAACAACCAATAATTTTTTTTTCATTTTAAGTATGAATCCTAAAAAATAGACTCAAGTCCCCTTAAATGTTATTAATCAGATGATTAGAATAACATTCCCTGGAACACGCTACTGTTGCTGTCCCAGATTGATCCGATTCGAATAAAATTCCCTGGAACACGCTACTGTTGCTGTCCCAGACTGATCCGATTTGCATAACATTCCCAGGAACACGCTACTGTTGCTGTCCCATACTGATCCAATTCAAATAACATTCCCAGGAACATGCTACTGTTGCTGTCCCAGGCTGATCTGATTCGAATAAAATTCCCAGGAACATGCTACTGTTGCTGTCCCATACTGATCCAACTCAAATAACATTCCCAGGAACATGCTACTGTTGCTGTCCCATACTGACCCAGTTCAAATAACATTCCCAAAAACATGCTACTGTTGCTGTCCCATACTGATCCAATTCAAATAACATTCCCAGGAACATGCTACTGTTGTTGTCCCAGACTGATCTGATTCGAATAACATTCACAGGAATATGCTACTGTTGCTGTCCCATACTGATCCAATTCAAATAACATTCCCAGGTACATGCTACTGTTGCTGTCCCAGACTGATCTGATTCAAATAACATTCCCAGGAACACGCTACTGTTGCTGTCCCAGACTGATCTGATTCAAATAACATTCCCAGGAACACGCTACTGTTGCTGTCCCAGACTGATCTGACTCGAATAACATTCACAGGAACACGCTACTGTTGCTGTCCCAGACTGATCCAATTTGAATAACATTCCCAGGAACATGCTATTGTTGCTGTCCCAGACTGATCCAATTTGACAATTAAAACCTACACCTTTCTAGCTGTGAGTTGCAAACAATAACAACAGAACCACTATGGCTCTCCAGCAAAGAAGGAAGGAAGAGAAGATAGTAACAATGATAATGGTAATGGAAAGGAAAGCACCAAAGCTGTAGAGAAGTTTAGAGTTGTGAAGATGACATGAACATATGTTGCATGGATGTCCATAGAAACAGATGTGTGGCAGAAAATGCAACTTCTGTCACTTTTTCTTTGTAAAATGGCAAAAGACAAAAGCGGTGAAGAATAAGAATAAATTTCTACCTACCTGTCCGATGTAACAAGGGCTGCCAGAGTATTTCTATTCATCATTAGTGTCTCCCTTGATTCTCCCAGAAGATCCTCCATAGAACCTGCTGCAAAGATCAGATATGATCAAAATTCAATCAACAATCAATGCATCCAAGTATTTAGATTTCTTTGAAAATGCTGCCATGCCACAGTGATACTATGTACAAAAATATATTATACCATTTAAAACCAACAGTCACAAATGTCATCAAACAATCTGGAACTTTATCTAAGCCACCTGTTAAACAAGGTCTTCCTAGTATCTAGAGATACTAGCCTTTGCTTTACAAAACAAATTTTATTCAAATTAAGAATTCTTGACTTCATTGCTAAACAGGACATCAGTCATCATGTTAATTAGCAGAGTATTAGGTCACATAACTCACTGATGATTGACTAAAACCATGGAAACAGGTTACACCAATGCCTATGAAGTAAGGTGGATCATCAGACGTTCTTTTGTTAGTTCTTTAAATACACAAATTTGTTTTAAGTGTGCGACTGAAAAAAGTATGACTACCACTGTATTTTCCAGAAAGTTTTCTGCATTAGAAGTACAGACATCCTAGTTAAATACAGTCTACTCCAGTTTATCCTAAGAAGTCCACTGTACCAACAAGGGGTACAAGTTCATCTGAAATCACTCCCCTGATTACATAACTTAACAAGTGACCATTTAACTGGCTTATTCGGTATTTTAATAATACATCACATACAATTTCCCACGGTTAGATCATGTTAATTTATTTTACTATATTGTAATAAAAATTCTTTCTAAGATAAAGGCATAATTAATATAGTTTTCTCATAATTAAAGACACCCATGAGCTTGATGATAATAAATCAACAGACCAAAATATGACTTCAAGAGTGGAAAAAACTTAGCCAATCACATGCAAGACAACCTCATTAATATCTACCAATTTTGCAAACTTTTTCAAAAGCCTAACATATATAAGCCCATATTCTAATTCTGAACAGAATTATGACTTCAAGAATGGTAATAAGTTCAGCAAATCATATTCAAGATCAACCTCCCAATTATAATCAGTCCTGCTCATTTATGAACCAATCCTAGATTCTCATTGTATAAGCCAATCAAAATCAGATCAGAAATGAGGCTTCCAGAGTGGTAATAAGCTCAGCCAATCAGATGCAAGATCAATCAATTAATATACTCTCACTCATTATTGCACATATCTAGCAAACAGCCCAAGTCTGATCTACATCAGATCGGAAGGCCTTCCAGAGTGGTAAAAAGCTTGGTCAGTCAGATGCAAGATCGTCTCATAAATATGTATGGACCTCATTACTGTATTCATCTGAGTTCTCATTGATATAAGCACATGTTCTAATCAAAATCAGACCTGAAATTTGACCTCCAGAGTGGTAACAAGGTCAGTCAGTCTGATGCAGTATTATCTCATTAATATGCAGGGATCTCATTCATTAATGAAGGTCTTGATGCTTTAAACCTGCATTTCAAGTTTGATCAAATTTGGATCAGAAAATGTCTTTTAAAGTGGTGTCAAGCTCAGCCAAACAGATACAATATCACATCATTTGTATGCATGGATCTCACTTATTACTGAACCTGTCCAAGTTCCTTCTGATATCAACATAAATTCCAAGTTTGATTACAATTAGAAATATGGCCTCTAGAGTGGTAAAAAGATTAGCCAATTAGGTGCAAGATCTCCTTGATAATATGAATGGATCTCACTCATACTGAACTTGTCTGAGATTTGTATTATGTAAAACCACAGACGGTCAGATGACAGATGATGGACAACACCAGCTGTGCATAAAAATATACCAGAAACTTATCTGATCAATGATTGTCAAAGAAAATTTATCTAAAGAAATCACTGTTCAATGTTTTTCCTTTTTTAGCAACTGTTAATCTGGTGAGAAGGAACTGTAAAACAATTTGACCAATATCAGATCAACCCAAGGCAGATCAAAGCAACTTGCCTTAAATAAAATATATGAATTGATTATATATATATATATATATATATATATATATATATATATATATATATATATATATATATATATATATATATATATATAACTTAGGTAATCTGTGACTTGTATGAGATCAAATGTACTAAAAGGGAAATTAATATTATAATTTTTCTGTTATCATTTAACTTTTTAAAATTACAAAAATTGATAACAATACTCATTCAAGGTATAACACCTATCTTTTCATTTCTTAAATGTCCACAAGATCACTTCATTTTAAAGGTTATTACAAATTCCTTCTTATATAATCTCTACTGAAGTTATTTCTTCATACCCCAGATAATCCATTTTCTACATGTCGTAAGATGTGGTAATGCCTGCTCCAGCTTTAGTGAGAGTAACACTTTAAACTCAGTCTAATGAAAATGATACTGTAGAAATTTATAAGGGCAATGAATGCAAAGTGTATAGGAATAGGACTGTAAGATTCAAAATAAATCTTGAAAAGAAATCTCCCAGTCTGACCATTAAATTAAGTGTTTGTAGCTAACTTAAATTTTTTTATTTACATGGATATAGTCATTTCAGGAACAAAGATAGCTATTGTCCACATTATATATATATATATATATATATATATATATATATATATATATATATATATATATATATATATATATATATATATCCTTGTTCCTTTATGAATTTTTAATTTGGTCTTCATAATGACTTTATTTTGATAGTTATTATGACCATTAGAATTAAAAAAGTATGGGGACAAATTTATCAATCTGAATAAGATAGTTCCAGTTAGGTAAAGGGAAGACACTTTAAACTTTCCAATTAAGTTTTACTTTTAAACCCATTCTAAAAGAATTATGCCCCTTTATAAGTACCAGTCCTCAAGAAATTATCCCCCTTTACATGTACCAGTCCTCAAGGAATTATGCCCCTTTATAGGTACCTTTTCTCAAAGGATCATGTTAAAGCATCTGCTTAAGAACTCAACAATCCTTGGCATGATCTGATTAGGGCATACATTTCATTTCTCACTTCTAGGATCACCACTATATCATCATTAAATATGAAAACGGCAGAGCAAGCAACAAATTAGTGATTTTTTTTACCCAACACCTACTCTGGTGAATCATCAAAAAGCATAGATGAAATATGACTGTGACGTTTGTAAACAGGTGTAAACTTACCAGGCAGACATGAGAATTAACCATGCTTTTGTTTAAGAAGCATCATACATGCATAAAAGGGGAAGAAATTAATCAATGATCTTGAGCTTGACTGATAAAACCTTTACAGTGATACATACTATTTGGTCAAGCAGAGAAATATTAAGTATATCATAGTTCATCCCTTTGACTCAAACAGCTTTAAAGATACGAAGTAAAAACAAAAGTAACAATGAACTATATACATATAACCTTGACCTTGAAGACTTGACAAATGTGTAATGTAATAAATCATCTAGTGAAAATATACAAGTATATCAAATTTCATTCATCATCAGCAACTCATAAATTTCATCCTTTAATCTCCAATGATTCTAATGTTAAGGACTGAAAAGGAAAATATGAAGGAAAACATAAAATACTGAACTGTGACCTTGATGATAGATGAAATGAAACAACCAATAATGATGTGAAGGAATATGAACTTTCATCTTTAATTTTGAAAGGGTTCCAAAATTATTAAGCGGAAAGGAGAGCTTGATGATAAAAAAGAAAATATTGATTGTGACCTTAACTTTGAAGATAGAACCTCCAATGAGGAACATAGAAAACTTCTGATGATGATATGCAAGTACATCAAGCTGCATACCTTAATCTCCTTTGATGGGAAATAGAATAGACCCAGTGTGCCCTCTTCCATGTCATAAGACAACAAAGGGAGGTAACCTGTTTGCTGTGAGATGCATCCTGTGATGGCATTCCAACTGAGGTTTTGGAATTTTTTAAAAAGACTTAAGTTTATACAGAAAAACTGCACACTTAATGATTTTGCCCTTTGTTTTCATTTATCTCTGTTTTATAAGCTGGGGGGGTGGATGCAGCATCCTTATCTCTTGCCTCATAATGAAGGGTCTTACTGGAAATTCTGTAAAGGTGCTTGAATTTGTAATTTTTGCTTGCTACCTTTTTGCTAGGTGCTATATACACTATAGCTATCATTGTGTTAATGTGCCATTAAACCAAAGGCATACACACATACATTCACCCTAATATCTTTAACAGCTCTTTTTTAAGTTACATAACAGAATTGAAAGTGCAGTAGAAAACTTAATAATATTATGCCATGACCTTGAACCTGAATATATGATCCCAACTGTGGTAAAAACACACCTTCTGATGATGACATAAAAGCATACCAAGGTTCATCTTTTATTGTAATTCAACTATACAGAATGAAATGGAAAGTGTGATGGAAACTTTAAAACAGTGAGCAATGAGTCTGATTCTGAAAATAGGACGTGTATGTGGTACACAACACACCTTCTAACGATGAAGATGTATCTTGACCTCAAAAAGCTCTAAACGAGTTGAATTGTGGGAAATATACTTAAATGTCTGACCTGTGACCTTGAGTATTCAGACCCAAGTGGTATGTGACATACATTCTGATGGTGATATAAAGTTTGATCCCTGCTTGAAAGCTTTCATGGAAATGGAAACTTAAGCTATGAAGCCATGACCTTGACCTTGAAAAAGAACACCTGTGTGGTAACAACACTCTCAGACACTGCACTGGGAAGGTGCAAGTTTAATAACAAAATGTCAAATGGATTCAAAGTTACATAGCAGGAAGGAAAGTGTGATGGAAAGCCTAAAATACTGGATACTGGGCCATGACCTTGACTTTGAAGATAGAATCCCATATGTGTTATGTTTCAATGGCATCATGAACATGAAAAATAAAGTGATATTGATGCTCATTTATCTTGTGTGCATGGCATGGACAAAACAACTTTTCTGTATCAAGCATCAATAAATGTATGCAGACCATGTTAAGCAATGCTAAAATAGAAAAGGCATGAATTCATTTTGCAACAAAAAATTCAAATTGCCACATAACTATGGTCAAGTGACATTATTATTATTCACTTTCATGTAATTCTTATTCTTATTCTTTAAATGTATTTGCAATTATTTTACTAAAGAATAAGAGACTGGCAATGTTTCGTTGGTTGCATTGAAATTCCATAGTTCAGTTAACGTTAATATGAATTTACATGGTCCTCTCCATTAACACAATACAATTACATACAGTTGAACTTAATGAATAAGCACAGCAATGGATGACAATCAAAGCAAAGTTAAGGTCCATTCCTAAAAACTTTTAAAGTTATCACTGTTACCTTGAAGCAGAAGTTGATGCATGATGGATGGACAGACACTGTAACCACTATGTCTTGCCACTGCAACATTCAGTACAGGTGAGACAAAAAAAGCATGTTCAGTACTAAGGGCTGAAACTGAAGTCAACAGAGCAAAATGGGGAAATTATGAAGTTAAAATTTCAATACAAAAATTGTAGCCAAAATGACTAATTTTAGCAGCGAGATGGAATATGGGCAGGGCTATCAAAATTCAATTTTCCTCAAGTCAACACTCTTATTAAAATGAATCAATACTTGACCAATTTTGATGCTTTTAGTAGCCATTTTAACACATTACTGGCTGCATCATCCCATTTCTTCTATATGATAATGACAGTATTGTGTTAGAAATGCAACTAAAACGAACAAAAACAAAGGAAAACATAATTTTTCTGCTAAGAAACCCAATACTCACCATCTGTGTCAATGGCTTCTAAACATGGAAACAACTCTTTAACTGTAAACATACAAGTCTGACCCTTAACATCTTCTGAATCTGCTATTTTTCAAGTTGACCCTGTACAATGAATCTATTGTGTATTGTATTTCTTACAAGTCAATGTAACATATTGAGTCCATTACCTTCTGAACAAGGAAACAATCGCTTGATCATATTAGGAATGGAATAAAATGCAATATTGTGCTGAACACACAAACTAAGCCATAAACAAACAATCTTATCTGATGAAGGTACATGTATTTTTGAAAAGAACTCAAAGACAATACACTTTACCTGAATAAACAAAGGTCTTTCTGTGTTATCACCATATAGAACAGAACTATAAATCAACTACTGATACAAATCTGTTTATATGAACATTTCTTTCAACACCTCATCCTTCAATAACATGGCCTAGATAAATTGCAAGCTGGTCCAAAATGTCAGTGAATCGGTTGTCTAATGTAAATGAGTGCAACGTTTAACCTCCTGATTTTGCACTGCATAATACCCTTACATCATAGGTAATTAAAACTATCTCCTTAAAAAATCACAGAAGAATGAATTTAAACAGGAAAATGGTTATATCTTGAATTACTTTTTAAATCATTTAAATTTCATCATAGAAGTTATTTAGGGTCACTATCAAAGCAAGCATACACAAACCTATGCAGCTGTTGTTGTTTGAAGGTACACTGTATTCCAATTTTATTCAAAACTTAAATTCATCTCCCTGAAAATCAATTTTTTATTTTCCAGGTTCTTGTTTTAGGCATAAGCATGTTCATCTGGATATTTCTTCCAACACAAATTTCATAAACTATCAGGACTGAACAAGGTAGAGTTAGCAAGGGGCCCAAGTGGACCTGAAATTGCTCTTGTGTGTATGGATGTTTTCAGTCATAATAGGTCAAATTCTGTTGAGTAGTTTTTGAGAAGCCATTGAGTGCTTTTCTAACTGTAGTAGTGGCCTCAATAATTTATTTCAAATCAGCGTCATCTGTACAAAATTTGAAAGCCCTCGACACCAATATATTGTTGGTTAAATTTGGTTGAATTCTGTACAGCAATTCAAGATTTTTTTATATATTTTTTGTTATGACAGCCATATCTGACAGTGGAATGATATCACTTGTTTAAATCTGAAAGCCCTGAGACCAGGATGCATGTCTGCCAAATTTGGTTAAAACTGGTGATTTTAAGAAGCCTGATGCAAGGCTATACCATACAAGAGTCCTTTGAAGGGACTGGCACTCCACTGGGCAAAAAGAACTTCCTGGTTTTCAATACCATTCTTTTTTTTAAATGTCGGTGCTGAAGCTATCTCTGATATTCTACATTGATAAAAAGATTTTCAAAGTAACTGCTGTGTGTACACACAGGTACATAGACTTGGCATCATTTTCATTTGAGACAAAGTAGACATCATTAGAAGTCTTTTGGTGAAATCCCTATGTTATAATGATCATCCATTCAGCAGGAGTAGTGGTAACAATTGGTCTTTAAGACAGCCATCATGGCAGCCATATTGGATGTATGTCTGGCATAATTTTCATTTAGGACTTGGTGAAAACCCCATCATAATTATCATCCAGTGAGGAGAAGTAGTGGCAGCAAGATTTGTAAGAGAGTCATTATGTCAGCCATATTGGAAGTATGACTGGTACAATTTTCATTTAGGATCAACAAGGCATTATAAGAAGCCTACTGGGGAAAAACCCATGATGATATAACTTTTTCAAGATATGACTTTCCATTTAGCAGAAGTAGCAACAGCAAGATGGCTGCTGTGATGGCCATACTGGAACTCAAATTGGCACCATTTTCGTTTAACAAGACCACACCAGTGGCCTAAGTGGTTAGATCATCCACCTGGCTCTGATGCAGGAGGTCACTGGTTCAAATCCCCAGCTGAGTAATATCAAAGATATAAAAATGGTACTAGCAGCTGCCTCAATTGGCACTCAGCATTAAGAAGTTAATGTTAGGACTGGTCGACCTGGTGTCAGGATAATGTGTCTGGGTGGGACAAGAAACTACATGTCTGCGGCATGATGCCCCAGTGCTAGGCTTCACTATAAACTGCTACACTGCAAACATTGTAGCGATATGACTAACACTGTTAAAGCTACATAAAAATCCAAATCACACACACACATTTAAAACCAATTGGCCATTATAAGAAGTCTTCTGGTGAAAACCACATGAAAACTTTTCTGTTGAAGTGGAGTTGTGATAAGAAGAATTTTAAGATGGCTGCCATGGTGGCCATAATGAAAGTCAGATTGGAACCACTTTTATTTAGGTCCATCAAGAAATCCCAAGTCTTCTAGTGTGAATCCCATGCCAATACAACCATCCATTCAGAAGAAGCAGTGATAACAAAAAATTTCAAGATGGCTGTCATGGTGGCTATATGGGATGTCAGATCAGTAGCATTTTTATTTAGGATCAAGAAGGCATAAAAAAATCTTTTAGTAAAACCCCTTGTTGATATGACCATCAAATCAGGTAGAATAGTGATAATATCATTTTCAAAATGGCCATATTGCATATCCAAGCACTAAATTTCTTATTTAGGACCAACAAGACCCATGGAATGACTATACCTAAAGTTTCAAGGAAATTCTTCAAGTAGTTTAGGAGGACTAGTGATAACTTGTCCTAATGGAGGGATGATGACTGTAAAGCTAAAGGACTTGATATGATTGAGCCAAGGCTACTAAAGGTAGGTGCACATGAAATTGTAGAGAGCATTGCTTTCATTTGCAATTAAACTATTAGGTCTAATAATTTTCCACAAACATGGAAACCTTCCAATGTTACACCATTGCATAAAGCAGGAACACAAGATGATGTAAATAACTATAGACATATCTCTATCCTTCCTTGTCTCTCCAAATTACTAGAAAAACATGTACATGATTCTTTTCTCAACTGTTTGAACACTTACGATCTTATTATGTGAAACTGCACTGGTATCTTTGATAAATGGCTGAAAGCATTAGATCAATGAGAAATGGTAGGCACTATTATGGTTGATTTTTGTAAAGCTTTTGATCTCGTAGACTATGAAATTTTGTTTGAAAAACTAAAAATCTATCAATGCAGGGAAAACTCTCTAAACTGGTTTACTTCTTACTTAACCGATATAGTGCAAACAGTATCTTTAAATGGTCAACTTACTCAAAGTAAAAATATTAATTGGGGAGTACCAGAGAGCTCTATCCTGGGACCTCTGTTATTCATTCTATTTATCAATGACTTACCTCTTAAGATCGGAACTTCATTTTTTCTATGCAAATGATACTACATTGTCTGAGATAGGTAAAACGAAAATAGTACTTGAAAATAACTTACAAGATACTCTGAACAGACTTCAAGCATGGTGCAAGGAAAACAGCATGATCATAAATACAAAAAAATACAAAAGTCCTACTAGTTACAATGTAAATAAACAAGCAAGGCTAGATAGCGACAAACTCCAGGCTCTATTTGACAATGTGAGCCTTAATATGACCTCTCACGCTAAAATTCTTGTTTATTTGTAGAGAGCAATCTTACCTGGTCTATTCACATTAAACATGTTTCAAAAAATGTTAATTCTTATCTTTGGCTACTGAGGAAAATCAAAACATACATTCCTCTTCAGTATAGGGTCAACTTATATAAAAGTTACATTCAGCCATATCTGGACTATTGTAATGTAATCTGGGGTAATACCTCTAATTCAAACATAACACTTTTAAGACTCCAAAAGAGGGCTTGCCATTTAATTCTAGATCAATGTATAGACCATTTTCAGGGTGCAATGAATAATATAAAGGTTTTAACAATACATTAAAGAATATTTCTTAGAAAGGCCAAATTGATGTATAAAGTATCTAGAAAAGCCATTCCTGTCTATCTAAACAATATCTTAGAGGGAATTGTTTAAAAAAAGTTTTCGATATACTGATCCACTAGTATGGAACAACATTCCCAGTGACATAAGGCAGGCTCCTATCATTTCTTCTTTTCATAATCAATGTCTCAAATGGATGAAATCTTTAGACAACTGAACAGTTCTAGTATAATAAATACCGTCTGCTTTTATGTAATTTTGCATCATTTTCACAACTGTTTTATGTATGTTTATGTGTTTATAGATGTCTGTGCATATATTCCAGGCTTGATACTTTGACTTTTAAATTACTAATTATTTAGTGTCAAGCCAGATTCTTCACATCATGTTGTATATACTGTAAATATTATCCATAACAAATAGAAGACCTCAAGATAAATTAGTTCTGTAAGTGAGTTACCTTCTCTAAATAAAGTCTTTTTATTATTATTATTATTATTATTATTATTATAACTGATTGACAACAAAAACCAGAACATGTCTGTACTAGACTGAGTAAACTCATTCATGCCATGTTTAATTAAAATTAGTAAACTTAAGAATTGACAGTAGTGAAGATGTTGATGGAACCACACTTAGTGTGGGACCAAGTTTCCTCTGACCTTTCCCACCCCATGTTAGATATGTATTGGTATAGTAATGTTAGGGTGGGAGGTCAAAACGTATTCCCTAACCCTAACCCATTCAATGACTGCAAAGGGTAAATCGGGACGAGTATAATTAGCAACATTGTTTCAAACCATACCTGTCCTAAATCAATAAGATATTTATCTTCCGAGACATAATAATAATAAAAAAATTGAATAATTCCATACATCCCCAACACCCACAACCCCGATCCCAATTTAAATGAACATTTAGCCCTTTACGATAAATAACCTACCTTTGCGTCGAAGCCTAACTTCCTGTAAGTGATCAGCTGGGAAATATCCATAACGGCCATTAACACTGCCCTCCCAAAAGTCTCCATCTCCTGAACTCAGCACTGAAACAGATCAAATCTGGTCAAGGTTTAGAAGAATAGAATTAAAATTATATATTGTGCAAAACAGCAAAGAATGTGAACTGTAGCAATACTTCCCTTGAGAACTGGATGAAAGTATGCATATTATGGCAGTTTATGCATTTTTCCAGGTTTGATGAAAAAGTAAAGTTATATTTTATTTGCTTGCGAATGGAGGTTCAAATGATCAAGGCTGAGTGAATATTGTGCATGCAACTATGACAAAAAAATGTAAACATAATTCTGGTACTGGTGATTTGGGACCATTGATATACATGTATATGCAAATACACACAAAAATATATTTTGACAAAATATCAATAGCTAGTTTTCATATTAAAATGTGTGTGTCTTTGTCTGTGTATGTGTTCATAAATGTTTGGATTTAATTAAACTTGAATGTGTTTTTATGATGGCTTTTATTCACTATGAAATGTCCTTAAGTAGCATAAAAAACTAATGGCTTGCCACCTATCTAATGTTTGTTGGTATTTATTGGTTCACTGGTCCACAACAGGGCATGTAGTATATTTTTTTCAAGGTATTTCAGCCATTTATTGTAAATTTACAAAGATCTATCCAAGATAGCAGTCCTTACTGACAGAAGTGACAAACTAAAATATCAGTGCAATACTAAATTACTGTCCCATGTCTGTGTTGGTAGGGCAGGCAGGCATTTGCTTACATCAGTTTCAGTTGGCCAGTGAGGAAGGTGTCATTTACCAAGTAGCAGGCCAATCACAGAGCAGTATATAATCATTAAATATGCATTTTTTGCATACACTAATTAGGGTTATATACTAGCATGCATGTTTACAAATCCATGTGATACAGTGACTTTAGCTGAAATTTAAATCACAGGATCCATGAGTAGATTTTGCACAGACTGTATATATATATATATATATATATATCACAGTATTGAGATCTCAACTGCTAGATCTGGGATTTCATGGTTAAATTCTGGCTCAAAAAAACTGATAGGCATATAATACTCACATTTCCAGCTGGGGATGCAACTGAGCTTGCAAACAATTAAACAATTACAAAAATATTCCTGCTTAAAAAATATATTACCTCATGTACTTCTCCTTCCAATACATTCACTTGATTTTGCTAAAGAGTTCCTTACCAATCAAACAACTTACTAAAAAGGATATCTTTTTTAAAAACAAAAATGTGTGTCTCGACCCCACCATTCACAGAGACAATGAAAATGTTATTGTGACAATGGTACTTTACAAAAGGAAAGCAAAAATTTATAAATATAAATAAAATTAAATTTTGTTAGGAGTATGATACAGACTTTTATCATCTTGATTTTAATCTTATTTTTATAACATGCAGAAAACTTAAACCTAAGTAAGTCAACAAATTTTCAAATGCTAAAACAAGACAGTGGCATGTATTTTCTAATCAAGTTATCTATAAGTACCTACAAACATGCAAACCAAATTTCATTTCTCTATCTAAAATGGTTTTAAAATGCATTTTGCTAAATTGTGCAAAAAAAACCAATAACAACATTTTCAAGATGGCCACTGTGGTGGCCATACTGGAAGTCAGATCAGTTATCATTTTATGGGATCAACAAGACATCATAAAATGTCTTCTGGTGAAAATCTTGTGTTGATATGACTTTCTGTTCTAAAAGAGTATTTATAACAATATTTGGTTTGAAAAGGTGAGTATCCCATATCTATCAAACAGCTTCCTAATACATAAACACTATGCTATCATACCATGTGCATACTGCAGTTTACATCTTAATTAAGGTAAGGATGAATGCTCACTTAACATTACATATCAGTCTACATAGTTACATGCAAAAAAAATTCTTATATGTTTGGTGATAAACTTAAAATTAATGTGGAAAAAATGCCTCTTCATGTACATCAGCTTAGAGGAGCAACTGATTAAAAAGAACTCACATTGACCATCATCGTCCACTTTGCTGGGGCTGTACTATTTTTTCAATACACCTGCTGAAAGCAACTTTTAGACTGAAATGTGTGATGCACTATAATTGCCCATATAATTGGTTTTCTTCAAGTTTGCTTAACAATGATGTGCCAGCTCCAATTTCCAAAATACTTTCAATTACTGACACCAATGCTGAAATATCAATGAACTTTGGGGGAAGAACATGTGTTGTGTGCCAACACTGGGTCTCCTTCCAAAATTTATCCAACCAGAAGCTTGCTGACAACTCAGGTTTTGTTCAAGAGTTCCTAGCTCACTTCTTTCATATGAAAACATTCTGTACTAACAAAAATATGGCCTGGATTGAATCTGCATCTTTTTGGTCACACATTTTGCACACTAACCACTAACACTAAGTTAAAATGTACTAAAAGCATAATACTATGAATATGATTTTACATTCTGGACTGACTATTTGCACCACTGCTCTATGTCAGGCATTGACTATTTGCACTACTTTACTGTCAGGCATTAACTGTTTGCAACCCTGGATTGTGTTAGTGACTGCACCAATGGACTGTGTCAGTCACAGACTGTTTTGCACAATTTTTGACTTTGCTGTACATGTCATAATAAATGTAATGTTAGTGATTATGAAAAAGTCAACGTGCAATTGTGAGGATTCTTGTGAGTGTGATAAAGTTCTAAAGTACAATGCATGTTACAACACAGTGAGACTATTAGTAAATGTGAAAATAGTTCAGGTAAATGTCATGCTCCTAATGACATGCATTAAAAAAATTCTAATGAAAATAAATTCAGGCCATGCCAATAAAAGGATGTATAAACCTTCCACAAACTCTCCTGCTTTCATTTCAAGGTCATTTGGGTACTGTGGGGTGAAGGACTTGACACACACGTACACCTGGTCTCTGTTGAGACCCAGATATCTAACATCAGCTGAAACATAGGACTTGGCAGACGACAATGATGAGACATCTAACTGAGTATGAGATGGATGTGCAGATCTTAATGATGAGAAAGAGGACTCAGATCCAACAGATGATTTATAGAGACAGAAGTCATGTGACATGTGACTGTAGTCAGATGAGGAAGATGGACTGGGGTCTGTAGGGATGAACAACATCTCAACATGCCTGGATGGGTTACAGTAACTTCTTCTTAAGCCATGGAAACCTTTACAACATACAAATTAAAAACAATACACACTATTTATCATAGCAAAGTTATACTATCCTACTACCTATTACATTACTGTATGTTTGTAATTAAGGCCAGATCTTGGTAAATGTTTGCCTTTCCCTGAAACAATGTAAAAACCCTACAAACATTAATACTTTGTAATTAATACCAGACCATGATAACTTTGGTCTTTCCAAGAAACACTGTAGAAAACCCAACTAACTTTGATACTTAGTAATCAAGACCAGACCACAGTAACTTTGGTCTTTCTCTTAAACAATGTAAAAACCCTACAAACATTAATACTTTGTAATTAATACCAGACCATGATAACTTTGGTCTATCCTTGAAACAATGTAAAAACCCTACAAACACTGATACTTTGTAATTAATACCAGACCATGATAACTTTAGTCTATCCTTGAAACAATGTAAAAACCCTACAAACATTGATACTTTGTAATTAATACCAGACCATGATAACTTTGGTCTATCCTTGAAACACCATGAAAACCCTACAAACATTAATACTTTGTAATTAATACCAGACCATGATAACTTTGGTCTATCCTTGAAACAATGTAAAAACCCTACAAACATTGATACTTTGTAATTAATACCAGACCATGATAACTTTGGTCTATCCTTGAAACAATGTAAAAACCCTACAAACATTGATACTCTGTAATTATTACCAGACAATGATATCTTTGGTCTTTCCCTGAAACACAGTAGAAACTCTACAAACTTTGAGACTTTGAAGTCTGAATACATTTACCTTCAAGGTAAAAAATGCTAGTGGTCAGGTTATCCTTGTAATACTTACTAAAAGCACATACTTCCAGTTCTATCTAGTTCCTGCTTGATTCATACAGCATATTCAAATGCACATTATACACTTGACAATTATTTAGGCAAATTGTATGATGTTTAAGCTCCTTATAAGCACATAATGATGTTATATACAATGTTCCCTATATACACATATACATACATACATACACACACACACACACACACACACACACACACACAAAGTATTATTTTTCTATGTACAACTTGGATTCTCTCTACCTTCAAGGTTCATTCTTTTTACCAATTAAAGATTTTATGACATTTCAAGGTGGTTTTTGATACTGATTGTACCCATAAACTTTAGTGGTAGCTAGGTGTTTGTATATACAGTAGTATTTAACAGCATGTCAGCACAATATAGGTTATATATTGTGCCAAGTAAAAGCAAAGTTCACAAAATTTAAAAATGCATAATGCATAATTCTTTTAAATACATGTAAACATAAAGTATAACCAGGTAAAATGTTACAATAAAGATATTAAAATGTTGATCAAGGTATATAAAATAAATGATAACATACATGTAGAATCCTTAAAACATATGGTCCCTGGCAAACTGAGAGGTTCTAAAGAAATCATGATGAGTTAGAATGTAGAACTCTTCCCCCTTAAAATGCGTCTATGTTTGAATGGTGAAAGATGATGGGGGTACTTGACAGAGAAGAATAATCCCAGTAGACTTCCTTTAAGATAGAAAGGACCAATCATCTGTGATACCCAAACAGTCCTCAGAGAAGGGCCTGCCAGGAAATTACAGCAAGTTTAGAAGATGGCAACATGGCAGGAAAAGGCTTAAGTCCACAGGGCTTCCTCTCCTTGGAAAGGGGGAAGAAATCTGAAGATTTTCTACCATCGCCTCATCTAGCAAGCAACATTTGAGCTTTGAATTGCTGCTGCTCTTGATACTGCTGTGACTGCTTGAAAAACTTAAAGTTCCCAAGGGGCAATGAGGGTGAGCGCACTTCTTGGCCTGTTTTGATTGGCTAGAAATAGCTGTGTTAGAGAATGATGTCATTGGTCTCTCATGTATTGAGGCATCGCTGAAGCAATGAGACCACCCAAGAAATCTCAGATTCAAGAGGTGTAACATTAAGAAAAGTTTTTGTTGTGGTTAAGCAAGACCTCTGAAGTTTCTAAAACTATGTCCACTGATACAGCCATGAAAAAGAAAGAGCCACAGCTTCCAACAAGCACTTAGCACTTGAGCATGTAGATGGATATCTAGACAATAACCACTAACCATGTATAACTAGCCACCTCAATAACCGCTAACCATTATAACTAGCCACATCAAGAAAAATAAATGAGAGTAAAAAATATTAAATATATGGTTAAAGATGTCTGATACAAAATAATCAAGCAATCACAAATATAACATTATGAAATCCATTATGTTCTGAAATTCAGCTATAACTCTGTTTAAAATCAAATCTGATGTAACCATAGCAATGACAATGCCCAAACCATAACAGCAAATAATCAACCAAACTAAAGACAAAGCATGATGTTATCTTAAAACTTACATTGTGGAATAATAAACCACAATACATAATCAATCATTGTTTTTACTTACAAACAAACCATTAATCAATAAACAATAATTTGATTATAAAACACATATACTTGCTTATCATAAGTCCATCTGCAAATTGTACAGACCCAGATCTGCTCTCACATCATGCGATGGGAATCTATGTAGTTGTAAGAAGCATTCTGTAGAACAGACAATAAAGAACCTGATCTGCCAACACATTATGTGATGACAGATAAGGGTGTATGTTGTTTACAGCTGGAGTCACATATAAGAAATAATGGTATTTAGAGACAGTGTAATTTTGGTAGTCTACATTGCCCTACCTTTATTTTGAAGCTAAATAATAAATGTACAGGTTGATTGCCACTCAATTTATCTAAATAAATCCACAACCACACACCATTCCAAAGCCAACAGACCTAAATACTAGTTCTGATGCCACTATATACACTCAATTACAAGTCCAAAAGAAACCAACACATACAGATCCTGATCTGTTATACAGCATAATGCACTAGAAGATTAGGGTCTATATTGTTTGTTCTGCTAACTACATTATGTGACAACAGATACAAGTCAGTGCAGCCTGCAGTTGGACTCCACTTAACAGAAAGTATATACAGTTATATGCTGTGCTATAGAACCCTAATGACTAAAATAACCACATAAAGATAATACACCGTACCTGGCCCTGAGCTTGAACTGGATATGCTGAGAGATTTCGGTGAGTCTGAACTCTGAGATGCTGGATATGATCCATAATGAAAGTTCGTATGAAATCGCTGAGATGGACTCTTGAATGCCCTCGTAGGTACAGTCTGAGCTTGCTGATCTTTCATATCCATGTCCAACCCAGCAAGATTTAACTTTGGATCACTTCGGCTCCGAGATAACACAGAAAAATTTGACGATAACATGTACGATTTTTCCCTTCTATCACTAAATGATGGCATCTCTTTAAATGGAACTGGAAGAATATAGTAAAATAAAAGATTGTTCTGATCAGAAATGTATGAAACCTGTGACTGAAATAAAAGAACATTTATTTGAAAATACCAAAATGAACTGACTTTAATATACCACTGCAGGGAACAAATCATTCAAATATGATGTAATATATACACAAAGTTTACCCTGGAAATTGTATTAATACATGTATGCCACCCTACTGTAATACTGTGTACTGTACAACAAGCCCCAACTCCTGTAATGCTGTGAATTGTACAACATGTATGCCCCCACTACTGCAACAATGTGTTTTGTACAACATGTGTGCCCCTACCACTGCAATATTTTGGTGCTTTGGGTTTGTGAAGTTCATTTGATGCGATGGCATAAAATCCACCACTTCCAATAAAAATCAAGTTTTTCAATTTGAACATTGTTCCTACAAGACCAAGACAAGGGGAGTAAACAACTGGAATGGACTTGTAAATAAGCAATTTCCCACTGCCAGTCCATGTTTGTACAACTACATCCTTTCCCTCAAATATACATGTAATGGCTTCTCTCTGGTATACAGTCCTACTTTCGATGTTAAACTTACAAAGTATCATTTCAAAGTCTTTTGCCTCCACCATTTTCAGCAGATATACAACACACTGCTGTTACATGCATTTGGTTAGTTAGCATTTACATACTATGGGAGACAACTCATGAAATCCAACAGATGTCACTAGGACACTCTGAAACATCTGTACAATCCACCAAGGTGTAAATAGGGTTAACATTGGAACCTTGGCTAGCCAAGATTACCTCAAATGGTTTTTTGGTTATTTATGCATATTTCTGCAAACAATGTATTAGTTACAACACAGTGGTTCCTTCCTGAATGTACCACCAAACCACCTTACCAGCAGGCATCTACTTTAAAAGTCAGAATCCAAATGGTATTGATATGCTTGTGTTGAAAAGCACCCCTCTATGACAGTGACCCCTCTAATGCAGCTGGCACATTAGTGCACAAATTTTAAAATGGTATTTTCAAATATCTCAAGAGTATTTCTTAATTTCTAAATTCAATACACTGACATGTTCCACTACTGAGTGGGAAAACTGAATCAACATGCAGGGGTAGTTACAGCCAGATGTTTTTTGTGCCTCGATTTTTGTTAACAGTATGACTGATGATTGTTCCAAATTACTTTAAATAACACCAATGCAAGTTTTATCACATTGATTCCCTAACACTTTTTTGATTTCTATATGAAAACATTACACACCTAAATATTAGCAACATCTTCAGGACAAATGGATTATATCTCAAGACAACTGAATAGTAAAAATAAATACCTCTAGCTTTTCTGTACTTTTGCATCTTTTCACAGATGAATTTTTCAAAACAGGATATTTTATATTTTATAAATGTTTATGTGTTCACAGATGCCTGTGCATATGTTCCAGGCTTGATACTTTGATTTTAAGAATCACTTAATTCTTTAGTATCACACCAAATTTATCATATTCATATATATATATATATATATATATATATATATATATATATATATATATATATATATATATATATATATATATAATAAAATCCTCACCAACATCTTCACTTTTATGGTTTCTAATGAGCTCAGCAAGTTCCATATTTCCAGCAATTATAGCTGTCTGTTGGGCACTTTGGTTAATAAAGTTGAGAATTTCCTTGTTGGCACCTCGGAACAACAAAACTCTGGCACAATTCTCCTGAAAAGGGAAACAACTCTATGTTCATTTCTTGGCCTGATTAGAATTATTTCCCATAATTCTGTACCACTCAAACCATTTCAGAAATGTGCTTTTAAGGTAAATGCAAGGAATCTTTGAAGAAATGGGTTTACAAACAAGAAGTTTTGATCTGGTGTACTAGTTGCATTGTGCTTATTCCATGCATAATGTGCAATGTGGTTCAGATAATGACTAATAATTTTGTGCAACTAGAAATGGTTAAAATTATTAACTAAACTTTCTATCTTAGGTCATTTATACAACTGACAGCTGTTTGTACCATTTTTTCAAATATGTTGGAATGAAAATGTTACTTTCAATATGAAACAGTCAAAGCTACATTAGAGGTCACCTCTATTAAGTAATCACCTGCCTTAAGCAGCCACTTTGTTCACATTCCATCAATATTTGCTCAAAATAACCTGAATTAAGCAGATACATGCCTTAATACAACATTTGTCACTTCCTAGAGGTGACTGCTTAGGAGAGGTTTGACCGTATTTGAAATAAAAATCCATTTCAAGCACTCATAACAAGGACATGTGCTTTCCTTTTATAACCTACTTTTAAAAGTGATGATTCCATCCATACATGGTAGAGACATTTGTCTGAAAGGTTAAAATTGAATGTATTCAGTTATAGCTTGTATTTCTATAACTGTACTCACCATATTATTTTCAGCACATACGTGTAACGGCGTGTTACCAGTTTTAGTTACGGCATTCATATCAACCCCGTAAAATATCAGATGCTCCAAGTGCTGTACCAAGCCATGGCGACAAGCCTGCAGACAAAATGAGATATAAATGCAGACAAAATTAGATATAAACCAGAAAAACAAATCTAGTTCACTTCCATTATATAACACATAGCAGGTACTTTTTTAGGATGCACAAATTTCTAGAAAACTTTGCCAAAATGAAGCCCAATACACTAGAATAATATTTGCAAGTGCTATCTTTACTTCTTTGTTAAATTCCTCTGATACTGAGAACATTCTTTTTTCAAATACAGAAGGAATTTTCCCTATAAATTTTCAATTCTAAAATAGATTATAAATAGGTTATACAGAATGAGTGTTGTCCTATACACCAATTTAAAGGTTGCAAACGAATTTAAGGAGTGCTAACCTTTAGTGAGAAGACCAACTGATTAATTACAATTTCTGTTAATGATTTTGGTCAAAAT
The DNA here is from genome assembly GCA_028554795.2 of Sinohyriopsis cumingii. NCBI lineage: Eukaryota > Metazoa > Mollusca > Bivalvia > Unionida > Unionidae > Sinohyriopsis > Sinohyriopsis cumingii. The sequence continues at coordinate 59,863,276 of CM068835.1, forward strand.
CTAATTTTCTGGGTGGTGTCACGGAATTGTGTACAAGTTATATCAATATGTATATGTTGCCAAAAATGTACTCGAGTTTCGTTGCCGTGTACAGCATCACCCTAGGGTGGTATATTTATTAGTTATTTTGAAGTCCTGAGCGAAACTCAGACCATGCTGCACGTGCAAATTGCCTGCGGCGGAAAACCTAAGTACCTAGCTGCACATATCTGTCACAGCTAGGGTACATATAGAGCAAATTCTCTATAACCAAATTACATTATGCAGAGTCTTGTCAGGAAGCTTACCACTTTACGGAAGCAAATCTCCAGCTGTAGAGGTAATGAAATTTTCTTTATTACTATTCGTTTATATGACAGGATTGTTTTCATACTTTAGATGTTTTAGAACCTTAATTAATGTTTGAAAAAGACTTATATCTGCAAACATATTCATTGAATGCAGTAGCTAATGAGCAGGAAACATATATTTATTCTAAATTCTACAGAGAGTCAATACCTAGGTTATTCAACGCCATATTAGAAATACTTTAGTCTGGTTCGAGTTAGCTATTTGTTGTAACTGAACAGACAAATTGATATTTAATTATATGCTGCATGCATTGAACGATTAATATAATGGGTAACGAATTCATGTGCGTGCATGCGCAATGTATATCAATGCAGAAGTACTTAACCGTGTCATATGTACTACACGGTTTAGTTGTTATAATTTTAGCTGCCTTATGCCATGCCTTGTATATGGTTTGATGTGGAGTCACCAGCTGTAGAGCTGCCTTATACATGCCTGCCACGCCTTATACATCGTTTGATGTGGAGTCACAGAACTCTGTGGGGTTTCGCGTGACGTATACACTGTGTTATGGTGATGTTGGACCGGAAGAGTGGACTGGTTTTCTCGATGCAAGGGACCAGGGCTTTGTGACCATCGGGTCTGTGATGTCAGGGCTCTCGAGAGATCCTTCAACAGACTGAGAGGAGTGGACCATGCGTGGGTGCTTCTCTGGCCATTGACTAGAGTGCGTGGAACCGGAACATCTTGGACGTCAAATGGGCACCACGATAGTTATATATAGTGTTCCATGTTATTTCCACTATTGCATTTCATAATTTCATTCATTCATATTGCTATATCGTTATGTGAACGATCAATAGGTTCATAATTTCATTCATTCCTATTGCTATATCATTATGTGAACAATCGATAGGTTCATAATTTGATTCATTCCTATTGTTATGTGAATGATCGATAGGTTCATAATTTCATTCATTCCTATAGTTATGTGAACGATCGTTAGGTTCCTAATTTCATTCATTCCTATTGCTATATCATTATGTGAATGATCAATAGGTTCATAATTTCATTCATTCCTATCGTTATATGAACGATCGATAGGTTCATAATATCATTCATTCCTATTGCTATGTGAACGATCGATAGGTTTGTGATGTGATTTTGATTTTTAATGTAGCTTTAACAATTTTTCAGTCATATCGCTACGATGTCTGCAATGTGGCAGTTTATAGTGATGTCTAGCACTGGGGCATCATGCCGCAGACATGAAGCATGATGTCCCACCCAGTCACATTATCCTGACACCAGGCCGACCAGTCCTAACACTAACCTCTTAATGCTGAACGCCAAGCGAGGCAGCTGTTAGTACCATTTTTTAAGTCTCTGGTATGACTCGGCCAGGGATCGAACCCACGACCTCCCGCATCCGAGGCGGATGCTGTAACCACTAGGCCACCGGAGTGGTCGATAGGTTTGTAATTTCATTCATTCTTATTGCTATATCATTATGTGAACGATCGATAGGTTCATAATTTACACTGCTTTTCAATATTCTTTTATGAATGATACATTCAAATTTACCTTCTTTTCAATATCGTTATATGAATGATACATCCAAATTTACATTCTTTTCTAAATCGTTATTTGAACAATACATTCAAATTTACCTGCATTTCAATATTGTTGTATGAATGATACATTCAAATTTACCTGCATTTCAATATTGTTGTATGAATGATACATTCAAGTTTGTTTATATTGGGGTGTAGATCACTTTTATTTTGTTGATCGGTGATAGGAATTAATTCATGTTTGTTTTGAAATTCCATTTGTTAAATTCTTGCTTTGAGTTTTTTCTCGTTGAGTTAATTGTTGGTGATAGTTCCATGTTAGGAACTTTATAATTTTCCTTATCTTTTTGTTTATAATGGTGTCAGATTTGTTAATATTTATTTTGCGTTTATAAATAAACATCTTGTAAACACAGTTGCTTTGGTGCCTTCCCTAATCCAGTCCCAACCCAGCTTCATCCTGTGACAGGTGGAATAAAACTAATTTTAATGATGTACTATTTAAGTGAACAGCTGGTTTTCCTGGAGGAAAATACCTCAACCATATGATGAAAATTTGTCCTCCTATTAGGGTGAACCAGAACACTGGATCACCTTGCAAGGCCCCCCCCCACACACACATTCTTGCCCATGTATACTGCCCATTATTCTTTTTGAGGGAGCAGCCTAACTTAATGGGAAATCAGTGTGGGGCAGGGGGAGATAATCTGGCAATAGCTATATGTGAATATTATAATCAAAACTGATTTTACTCAACACCCCAAAAAACTTACATTTTAAAAGCAGAAATAAAATACCTATGCTATTGCATAAATGAATTTGTCAGTTTGGGGGTAGGAGTGATGATCCCACAACTGGCAAATACAAAATAAACACAAGGAATACTCACCTTTATTGAAGAGTAGGAGACTACTGCAGGATGTAATCCACACTTTTTGAGCGATGATGATTAGGCCCAATGAGAAAATGCCTTTGCTGTGGTGGGTGTTGGAAATGATAACAGGTGAGGATTACATCATGAAAATTAGTTCCCACCACTACATTTGAATATCAGTAATACCATACCTGTTGCCATTGCATAGCTGAATTTGTCAGTTTGGAGAAAGGTTGATAATCCCACACCTGGCAAACAAAAAACAAATACAAGGAATACTCATCCGTATTGAAGAATAGGAGACTACTGCAGGATGTAATCCACATGGGCCACTTTCTGAGCAATCCCTATTGCCTTCACTTTTGGTAGGATAATTAGTGATGGTAAAATGTGGAGAAAGTACTGTGAGAGTGCCAAATAAAGCCTTTACCATATGCTCCCAAGTTCAATGATTTAGATAGACCCATGAAGCAGTAATGGCTTGAACCTCATGGAATTTTAGTTTTCAAGAAGACAGGTCCCTATCAGTAAAGAACTGGTAAGCTCTTTTGATGGTTCATGCAGTCACCCATAAATGGTGGAAGCTGAAATATCACTTTAACCTATAATGGGGAAGAAAAGACGCTTCCTACCCTTCCTTCTCTTGTTAGAGACTGCCAAATAAAAACAAAGTGTTAACTAGACATAAACATCTATCTTGATCATCCCCATCATGGATATAGCTGATACTGGGGATCTCAATCAGGGGTGAGGCAACCGATGGAAGCCCAGGTTTTGTGCTAAAAAAGGAGAGAAACTGACTTGTAATTCCCACTGAACAGGATAACTGCTCTGATGTATGGAAAGGACATGAAGCTCTGTTTTTCATCAAGCAAATGCTAAGGCGAGCAAGAAAAGATCATGATACTATGGTTCTCAAAGGAAGCTTCACCCAAAGGTTCACATGACGGTTTGCTGAGGGACATAAGACAAACATTTCACAAAAAGAGTTTCCCAAAGCTGGGACAGTGAGTCTACAATAGACTGAAGGAGCATCCATTCCGTAAGAATTATCCTCCCATTCATTGACAGACTGTTCACAAAATATTCTTCCTGACAAGAATGTGGCAAGTCTAGAGTGCAATGCCCTCTGAAGATACTTCATGAAGGAGGTTCCAAACCACCATGCAGAGAGAAGGAGCATGTGTGTCTCATTGTGTCCCAAGATATGCTACCACTGACATGCTGATGGAGGAGGCCATCAAACAGAGACCTCTTATTTGGTGGAGGGACCCCTGAAAGGCTAAGAACACTGCATTCATTTCCAAATCATTATGTGGAGGGAAGATTCTTCCTGAGACCAAGAACCATAAAGAATCAGTCCTTCTGGCTCTAGATCAGTGCCCTACCCTGAATATAAGTGTCTGTGAACAAGAAGGAGTGGGATTCATGAGATGGGGGTGCGTGCATGGGGACTGGTGAAAATGCAAGTGCAGTCTGCTTTGGGAAACCAGGTCTGCTGCAGAGTTCAAGGTCCCCAACAAAGAGAAGAAACAGGGACAGGATCATGTCTAACCAGTCATGGGCTATTTCTCTGTGATGAAATTCATCTACCCACAGACAAAGTCATTAGATGGAGTGTGCTCCAATTTCTCTAGGCTTGGCAGAAGTCCAGTCTGGTCACTATGGATGAACCGTGAGAAAAGTCCAGTCTGAGAGACTCTACCTGTCCACTGTGGATCAACCAATCATTTAAATATAGGAGGATAGAGATACCTAATGACCTTAAACTGGTTGCAACTACTCTGATGACCCTGGTAAAAGCTCTGGGTGTGAAGGCTAGGTCGAATGGCAGAGTTTAAAATTGGAAGCAAATCCACATCCAAGCAAAACCAGAGGTACTTCCTGTGTAGAGGAAAGATGTGAAGGTTTGCTTGCATCCTGTAAATTGATGAAGTCTGCCCAATCACCAGGTCTTATGGCATTCCTGACTGAGGCTTTAGTCTTCATCTGTTTAAGGAGGAAAGGTCTGTAATTAGATGCGACTTTTCCCCTTTCTTAGGAACCTGCAAAATTTGGGAGTAGAAAACTGGAAATTGGTCATTTAACACCCTCCATAATAATACCCTTCTAAGTGAACCTCTTCCTTTAAGTGCACTTGATTTAATTGGTGAAGAAAGTTGGAGACATTACTCTGTCTTTTATGATAGAAAGGACTCAGCCATCGACCGTTACACAAAACCAAGCCTCTGAACATAGGTCTAGTCATGTGCTAGTGGAAACCGATGGAAATTGGTCATTTAACACCCTCTCTAATAATACCCTTCTAAGTGAACCTCTTCCTTTAAGTGCACTTGATTTAATTGGTGAAGAAAGTTGGAGACATTACTCTGTCTTTTATGATAGAAAGGACTCAGCCATCGACCGTTACACAAAACCAAGCCTCTGAAAATAGGTCTAGTCATGTGCTAGTGGAAACCGATGGAAGATTTAAGCTTTCCAAGAGAGGGAGCAAGTTCCTAGGACTGTCCCTTTTGCCCTTAGGAAAGGGGGAAGAGCCTGTGAACCTCCACCCTGGGCCTTTGTGTCAAGTACTTCTAGGGCCAAGTGGGAGCTCTGAAATGGGGTTGTTGCTTTGATTTTGGCTGTGCAACTTTAAAGAATTTAGCTGATGGACCCTGAGGGATAAGCCCTCTGTAAATGGTCTCTGCCTTCAAGGAAGCAGCCCACAGAAGGTTCTTACTGTGCTCTAGTAATACCTTTGAAGTGTCCAAAGCAAAATATCTTTGGAGGAAGAGAAACTGCTGACAAGGCCATGGGCAAGGACAACGCATGCCTAAAAGTTTTTGCCACTGAAAGAGGTTGCTGAAGAGAGGTCGGCATGTGAGGCTACGTTGACTAGTGACCAAGCCTTTTGCTCTATGGATTCCAGAGATTTTACTGGAATACAAGCCTATGTCCCTGTAGAAAGCAAGTGTGTGTCCCTGAGGAATTTCCTGTGACCACAACTACCCGCAACCTACTCAGATATTGTTCCTGTAAAAGAAATCTTAAGATGATTTTTTTTATGCAAATAAATTCTTTGCAACTAAACGTATACACAAGGTAATGCATGGATTATGTTAATATAATATTTTCAGCAAGAAGTCGCCTTTTACTTGGGTAACAAGATAAAATACAAAATAATCAAGTCAATCAGGCTTAACAAAGGCTAGGGAATACAAAATTAGCAAAAAACAGTCACGATTCATAATAATAATGGAAAAAATCATGAAAAGCTAACTGAAGCTAACATTGACAAAAACCTGTGTTTGAAAACCAAGCATGTGATATAAAGGTAAAAATTGGTCCGTGACTTACTACCATTTATAAAAATAGCACAATTCAAGATAAAGGTAATGTTAATCAAATAATTTCTAATGAACAATAAAATGGAAAAATGCAATATGTGAAAAGTAAACAAAATACCAACCCTTAGCTAGAAAAATTCATAACCAAATTTGAATCACTAACACCCTGTGTAAGGGTAAAAAATTCACCACATGTATGGAACAAATGTCTATAACTATCAAGAGAGCTTAAATGAATGGAGATGAAACTTGATCAGGGTTAAAATTGTAACATTTATGAAGAATATGCATAAAAGAAAAATATTTAATTCACTTGCTGACACAAAAAGCAACAACAAAACTTTTAGACATTACTGCATGTCAACCAAGAATAGAATGAATTGACATTTGTTGTTGTTGGCCATGGCGGCCAGTATTAATGGTGAAGGAAGAACCCAGGATTACCCCGGAAAGAACCACCAACTCACGAGAAGCTACTGACAAGTTTTCTCACATACCCACATTGGCTGAATCCGAGACTCGAACCTGAGCAGACAGAGGTGAGTTGGCAGTGATCTGTAATGGAGAGCAGTTTAGAGCACTTGGCCACTCAGCCATGAATGGACAGTATGCATGGGCAAGCATGTGTGGCATATCTCAGAGACAATCCAGTGTTCTTGAATCTTCTGGTTCACCCTAATGGGAAGTCAAATGTTTGTCACAGGTAGAGGTATTTTCCTCCCCAAAAAGTAGCAGCTATGCAATAGCAACAGGTATGTATTACTGATATTAAAATTCAGTTCTGCACAATTTCTACTATTTCAGATTTTTCACAAGTCGTCATTATCTATATAATAATTGATTAATGTGAAACTCACTGATAGTGACATTTTATAAAATTTTAAGTACCACAGAGAACAACTCTTTCCTGTAAATAATGCTATCAGGCATGTGACAGACCTGTGCATCTTATAGGAAAAACTGTGGACCTTCTTATAAACAATGCTATCAGGCATGTGACAGACCTGTGCATCCTATAGAATAAAATGTGGACCTCTTGTAAACAATGCTATCAGGCATGTGGCAGACCTGTGCATCCTATAGAATAAGATGTGGATCTTGGTAAAGTTTCATCAAAAAATCTGTTGGAACTAGAGTGAATGCCTGGATTACCATGACCTTGACCTTTATATATGGGACATGGCTATGCTACACAATACACCCTCTTGTCAGGATATAAATTGGGCAATATTTCAAGAAAATCTCTTCAACCATTATAAAGTTAAGATCTGGCACATATTCATGGATGGATAACAATGCCAAAATATAATATGTCCAATTTAAGGCAGGCAGGCTTTAAAAATTATAAAATTTACGAGAAAACAGATGTTTACTACCTGATGAACTTCTTGCCAACCCTGCTCATCATGTATCCCCAGAAAGGCCCGTTCAAAAAGCAATGTCTCTGTGATGACTGCACTCTTTTGATACATCACACTGTAGTACAGAGGGGTCAGACCATGAGCATCTTTGTAGTTTGTAGAGGCACCAAGGTCCAACAAAGTCTGCAGATTGAGAATAATACTTATTAAAGAATTCCTCGATAGAATGAGATTTTGTTTCTCTTACAAGAATAAAAACAAGTTAGAAGCTTGTCAAAGTTTAAATTATGTCAAGAGGAATGATTCTGCTTTAACATAATGAAGTTGTTTCCTGAGTTACATCCCCTCAAAATGGGCTGAAAAATTTTAGAAATAATAATAAGGCTTTTACCTGAAAATGTGATGGCCAATAGGTGAGAGCCCTATTTACCAAATATGCTGGTCAAACAATATTCACTACAGCTAATCATTTTGTGACCTTATTATAAGACCAAATATTCTTAAAGTACTTTTTATCTTTCTTTGGATGGAAGAGTAACCAAATAGATACTGCAAACTATAACAACTAAGGAAATTTCATTTAACTCCCCTGATTATTCTTAGCACAAGATGTGAAAAATGCTATACACTGTATTTGATGGGGCATTGTTTCAGAAATTCCCTTCAAGTGAACGAGCAAAATGAATAAATAAATGAATCAATGAATGAATAACTTGCAAACAAAAGGATTTTATTTTAGTTGATAGACATGAAAACAAATATTGAGACAGGCACAACTGGGCAAGTAATTTAAAAAAATATATATTTTCAACCAGCAACTATATGAGGGCTGTTTCATTAAAAAAAATACATGGGAAACAGGGAAGGCAATTTTAAAGTCAGGGACTCACCCATAGATGCAATTTAGAACTTTCATATCATTTTAATATGAACTCTATGAAATCAAAATACCTTGACACATACTTTTTAAAAACTGCCTTCCCTGGGTACCATGTATGTTTAAATGGAACAGCCCTGATCAAATTTATAACATAGATTTCCAAATAAGTTTTTTTTATGCTTTCAATTACAAACTGAACTAAATGATTTTTCTAATCCCATGTCAACAATTCTTCTGACAAATGGCATTCTTTTTTTTGTAAGGAAAAGCGGCTTTCATTATCATCCCTCTTATTTAATATAAAGCACAACTGCCAAGAAAGTTTGGCCATACTACCTTCCAAACTTTTGTAAGAAACACTACAAAACGACCATAAACTGCACTGGAATAATAGTCTTCATGGAAAACAATGGATTTTAAAATACATAAACTACCATATGTACTTGCTTATAAGTTGAGTCCATCTGCAAACAACAAAGACCCTGATCTGCCATTGCATAATGTACCTGCAGATCAGGGTCTATGTTGTTGTTATTGTTCTACTGATTACTCCTAGCAAACTGCACAGACCCAGATCTTCTGGAGCATTAAAATTTAATCTTCCAGTAAAACACCTATGACAATATGACTTTATGTTCGAGAGGAGTGGCAAAACCAAGATTTCCAAGATGGCTTCCATGACAGTGTGTGTGTGATTTGGATTTTTGATGTAGCTTTAACAATTTTTCTGTCATATCATTACAATGTCTGCAGTGTGGCAGTTTATACTGATGTCCAGCACTGAGGTATCATGTCATAGACATGAAGCATCATGTCCCACCCAGTCACATTATCCTCACACCAGGCCAACCAGACCTAACACCAACCTCTTAATGCTGAGCACCAAGCGAGGCAGCTGTTAGTCCCAACTTCCATTACAGACATATTTCACCAGTATCTGCTATTAAACATGGAAATTTCATTGTATTATGGTCTCAGACATTTATTAGTATGGTGAAAGCATAACATTTCTGTGAGGTTTCAAGTTAAAGCACCACTAGTGATTAGGAATGAAAAGTCAACTGGGTTTTTTCAAGAATCTAACTGTGATCAGCAAAATGCCCTTGCAGGCAATGCAAGTGTGTCAGAATCAACTTGCAGTTATTCCAAGTATTTACTTGTTTCACTTAGTAAACATTATGAGGTCTGAATTTCATGCATGACAGAATGATACTAGCTAAATCCCTAGATCTGATGACATATCTACATGAGTTGAGGTCTGTGTGGAGATACCATAGAGGGTGTCATCACAAAATTGCTTAGAGCAGGGCATGTTATAAGAATGTGTTTAGCAGTGCACCTTAGAAGTAACTGTCCTGAACTAATCTAAGATATTTTTAAAACAATCTTTGGCTGTTCAGTCAGATCCCAATTGCTTATAGCTCCGTTAGTTTTTTATTCTCATCAGCTGAATTAACAGGAAATTGTGGCCAATTCTTTAAAGAGTTTCCTTTTCCAAGTCACTGGCTAAACAGTTCTCAAAGTGCTGCTGTACCAAAAAACATCACAAACCAATGATCCTTTTCAGACCAATCTTAGTTCTTGATTGTTTTGTTGTGTTTCATATAATGGAAGACATCTTTTGTTCCCTGTTCCCCCTATTTACACTATATTATAGTCCAAAAAGTGGCATAGGAATATAACAAGGGGTCTGGGTATTTATCAGGTAAATTTTCATTCTAGGCTCATTTTAAAGATAGAATTTCGATACCTGCAACCACAATCATAAATACAATTATTTGCAATGCTCAGATCTTGTGCAATCTAGTCCTAGCCAGAAGGATGCTTAACCATCAAGTTTGTGACAAAAGTCAAGCATCTAAATAACCAGGAACACACGGCTTTATCCATCAATAAAAGTCAAAATTGTGCCATCAAGTTTGTTATTTTAGTTTCTAGCCATGGCTTGTACCTACTTCTTTGATATGTTTTTCCTTTCTTTTGTTTTCATTATTTTTTGGGGGTTGTTTATTTTAATAACTATTCTGATGGACCTATTTTGAGAGTTACAAGGAAAATTCCATGTCTCCCAACATTTGTACTAGCTTCAGACAAAAATGAACTTATAATATAAATGTCAAACCCTGAAGAGATTCAAGCTGATCCATTATGTTCTCATGTTAAGTCTAAATAAGGTGACAAACACAAAGTAGAATCCTTACTCAACTGACCCTTGCCACCACCTTTAGAGACCATATCCTTTGTAAGTTTTCAGAATACTACACTTCCTTAGTCCTAATGATGACCTTTTAAAGTCTGCAAATATGTGGAAACTAAATTGGGCAATGACATGACCCCTGACATGGTGACTGACCAGATCAGGCTTTTAAATCACCCATCTAGCCCGATTTTGTTGTTGCAGGATTTTAAGGCATTTTTCTGCACAAGGTAGGCTATGCATGATGGCTAGTATAAATGGTGGAGGAAAAATCCGGAAAAACCCCGGAAAGAACCATCGACCCATGAGAAGTTAATGGCAAGCTTTCTCACATACCCACATTGTTTGAACCCGAGACTCAAACCCACACAGACAGAGGTGAGATGGCAGTGATCAGTAACAATGAGTGTTTTACACCACTCAGGCCCCATCATCTAGCCTGAAGTTGACACCAAAGTAGTGTGTTGCACTAAAGTAGCAATAAATCAGCCTCTCCTCTGCTCAAACACCAGGATTATCTCTTCTACCAAAATGGGACACCATCCACAGCAAAACAAGAGATGCAACCAGTATGGCACATCAACAGAATGGGTAGATGGTGCTGATTAAAACAATACTTATGAAAATGTACAAATAAAGAACAGCGAAAAAAACTACAGGAAGAGAAATTCTTCCAAATATATGTAAGGGCTGTTCTACTTAAACAAACATGGTACCGAGGAAAGGCACTTTTTGAAAAATAAATGCCAGGGTACTCTGGTTTCTCAGAGAGTTCATATAAAAATTATACGAAGTTCTAAATTGCATCTATGGGCGAGTACCAAGTATATTTTACAGGAACATTAAGTACTGCAAGAGAAAAGATAAAAGGTAAAGGTAAAAGGTAAAAGTTTTAAAATTGTGAAAACTTAACATTAAAATAAAGATAAAGATAAAAATATATATTTTTAAAATACAGATCTAAATTTCTTTGGTGATACACCATCATACCATTCCAAGCGTTCATGTAAAAAAAAAAAAAACCTAACAAACCTAAATGACACAATATAGCCATGTTTTTTTTAAAATTTAACAATTTAACAATGGTATGATGTTGATAAAGTAATTTGGAATTCAAAGCCTAGAGAATGCAATGGAAAAAAGCACTCATTCTGAGGTATGACAGACTGATCTGCTGTACCAAGACATGCAGTGAATAGTAGTAAACAGTTCAGTTCAATTTGTTCCCCTCCACATGCCCAATATTATCTGCAACTAAGCCAATCTACCCCATCAAACCATATGCTCCAATATTTTCTGCAACTAGGCCAATCTACCCATGTGTCCGAATATTGACAGCAACTAGGTCAATCTACCCATATGTCCCAATATTGACAGCAACAAAGTCAATCTACCCATATGTCCCAATATTGACAGCAACTAGGTCAATCTACCCATATGTCCCAATATTGACAGCAGCTAGGTCAATCTACCCATATGTCCCAATATTGTCTGCAACTAGGTCAATCTACCCATATGTCCCAATATTGTCTGCAACTAGGTCAATCTACCCATATGTCCCAATATTGTCTGCAACTAGGTCAATCTAACCATGTCCCAATATTGTCAGCAACTAGGTAAATCTACCCATATGTCCCAATATTTTCTGCAACTAGGTCAATCTAACCACATGTCCCAATATTGTCTGCAACTAGGTCAATCTACCCATATGTCCCAATATTGTCTGCAACTAGGTCAATCTAACCATGTCCCAATATTGTCAGCAACTAGGTAAATTTACCCATATGTCCCAATATTGTCTGCAACTAGGTCAATCTAACCACATGTCCCAATATTGTCTGCAACTAGGTCAATCTACCCATATGTCCCAATATTGTCTGCAACTAGATCAATCGATCCATATGTCCTAACATTGTCTGCAACTAAGCCAATCCAAAAAAATGTTTGTGTCTGCTTGAAAGAAACTTAAAATAATTTTGGCAACAATTATTTGTGACATAGTTACAAATATAAGACACTGTCATTGAGTCTACTATAAACAACATTTGTGCTTGTAAAACAATCATACCGCACAATGCAGACATGGCAGACCAAAACAGCAAAAAGTCCAGAAGAATTAAAAACTGTAACAAAAATTAAAAGTTGCAATAATGGCATGAAAATGTAATCAGGTCATCTATATATACAAAGGAACATGCATTTTCTTATCTCCCATTCTGGAGAGTTAGAGACATTTTCTAAACTGCTCAAGAAGTTCAAAATGTATATTGTTTACAAATTAAAACTTGCTGGAATGAACTGAAAATCCAACCAGGTCATGTGCATACAAATATAATGTAATTTCTTTGTCCACCTGAAGTGGTTTGCACTTAATTATGTTCACACTTTTTTGTCCAAACAAAAGTCCAAATCCAAAAGGTTAAAATTAAAATGTAAGAATGAAAATGTGCAGTAATGACCTGAAAATCTAATCTGGCTTCAATTAAACCAATACAAGTCTAAAGTTAAGTCTAGACATCAGACATCACCTTTAAAACACACATAAATTTCAGGCCTGGTCATCTATCCAGGACCATGATAAAGTATGTTCTAAATTTAATATCTCCAAGTCCAATAGGTTTATGTTATCATGCCAATACAGATTTGAGAATGACATGGATGGACAGCAGCAAAGCAAGATACCTCCTTTCTGCTATTGCAATGTAGGCATACAAACAAAATGCCCTTAATGCCTGGGATATGATTTCTGTTAAGCAGGGGCATACCTTTAGGGCAGTCAAATTGTCGGCAAGAACAGCCTTGTGTATGGCAGTCAGTCCTTGTTTGGTGCGAAAGTCCAGATGGGCCCCTCCACTCACAAGGCTTATAATGATCTCACGACTTTTCTGGGGGTCAAGAGCTGTTACCAGTGTCAAGGGTGTCTCTGTGAAAAAATCCAAATAAAATGTCAGTATACAAACTGCTAATTAGTCACATCTATAAACTACAAGAAACTGGCTTTTAACTCATTCGGCCCTGGAGGTTTTTGTTGTTTTCACCTGAAATGCGAGTAGGAAAGACATTTTGGGGGGCTATTTCTGAATACATCATAACACATCGGCTTTCAACAGATTTTCCATGAGACTAATGCCTAGTTGTATTAGTAACCTCATTTTCCATTGGTTATTTTGCTTGCACATGAGTAGATGTAATTTTGGATTTTTAACGTAGCTTTAACAATTTTTCAGTCATATCGCTACAATGTCTGCAATGTGGCAGTTTATAGTGATGTCTAGCACTGGGGCATCATGCCGCAGACATGTAGCATGATGTCCCACCCAGTCACATTATCCTGACAACGGGCCGACCAGTCCTAACACTAATTTCTTAATGCTGAGTGCCAAGCGAGGCAGCTGTTAGTACCATTTTTTGTAAGTCATTGGTATGACTCAACCGAGGATCTAACCCACGACCTCCCACATCCGAAGCGGATGCTCAAACCACTAGGCCACCAGAACGGTCACATGAGTAGAAAGGTAAAGTTGGAGTTCTTTTCTTTTTTTCTGCTTAATGGACCCATCATTTTCGTCTGGATACCACTCTTTAATCCAAATGCCCACCTTATTCTAGTTTTTGCAAAGATTCACCTGTCTGTGTGCAGTTCAGACCAGTCTGCTATAGACCTGAGGCCAAAAGGTGTAAAATCCAGACACAAAATCGTATTTCGAATACGAGCGAATTTTGGGTTAAAAAAATTACCTTGATGCTGCAGAGCTCGGAAATAGGGTACAGTCTCATCATGCCTACAGGCAGGATTGAGGCCAAATGAGTTAAGACCATATGACCTACATAAACCACTAAAATATACAAACTTATAAATAAATAGCACTTTTTGTATTTCACATCTATGCAAACTGTTTGTTATACGGTGGAAACCACAAAAGAAGGCAGGTTAAATACATAAATTACTTATCATAGAAAATGGAGTTTGCATAGTTTACACTTTTCTACAAATCTAGCAATGGATGAAATCAGCTTTACCTTTCAGGTAAAAATCTCACCCACTATCCAAGCATTTGCACTAAGCAATTTATGTGCAACTCATAATAAACAAGTTACCTACTTAGGTGGGTAACTCATCGAAGTCCCAGCCTTTCAATTTCTTACAGAAACAACAAACTGGTTCAAATAAAACAAAAAAGAAAAGAAATCAAGGGAGTGACATGTCTAAAATTCTCCTCCTGTACATGACCTGGTCACTGAAGCATGAAAGTTAATTGTAACCTTCTCCATCTCAATGAATTAAACACCTAAAGATGACAATGAAATTTCAAGACTTGTAAATACTACTGTCTCTACAATACTCAGGTAATGCCTAAACCTTCAAATAAATTCTTCTTAAAAATGATAACAAAATTTGCATGCAAATGTAAAAAAGTCTGCTTCCAAAAGGAAAACTGTAGAGGGGTAAGAGAAAAATTATATGTACATAGTTTCTTAAAATTACACAATGGAAACTAGCATGGTTTGTTCTGTGAATATCCTTTTCAAAAAAGTAAATTCTACAAATGGCACATGATATGCCCATCTTGTGACCTTTACCCAACTAACGACCTGGATAAAATTTGATCGAATTATCTGTAGGGGTTAAAAATAGACAGCCTGAATAATGTCTTGATGATATAAGCTTACACCAAAGCTCAACATTTTTTATAATCAGAAATACTTCTACAGTATTTACAGTCAGTTGTAGGACTCTACTTGGCATTGAATAAGCATCAAATCTGTGACTCGATCAACGGAATGTCAACAGGAAAAACAAAGTGGGTGCTGCTTTTATAAGCCAAGGGCTTAAGAGCCCTCAAGGACTGGCAGAAAACTTTTAAAAATATCACTAGAGTCAGATTCAGCTTACAAAAAAAGAGGCAAATATAAATCAATTTTTTTTATTGTACCGAACACAGTGTTTATACAAAACACAAAATGTAACACAAATACACACTGTTTGGACAAGTATGAATATGGAAGCAATACACTTACCAGTAAGCATCCATGATAAACAACAATGATAGTCACATCACTTTGTGGTGGGTAACATTTAATTCTGCATTTTCAAATTACTAAAATCCAAATATTGTGCAATGAAGATCACAATAAAATGGATAAACACGGTGCACACTATATAATATGAATTTCTGAAAGGAAAAGGATGCAAAAAAATTTAATAATATTTTAAATGACAGCATTTTGTACATATTTCAAACACTGACAGTTTCTACTACTAGATTTATAAAATTATTTGTACATTGTGCACATAAGATGATCCATACTCTGCATGAATCAAATTTTCGGTAAAAACCCATCAAGTAATAAGCTATAAAATATGGAATCATGTTAAATAAAGAAGTAAAACAATCTAACCTCCAGTGCCTGATTCCTGGAAGTTGGGGTCAATTCCCTTGTTGGTCATCTTGTTTATCTTGGATGTATTACCATTCCGCACATTCTCCATAAAATGCTTGAGATTACTCTGGAAACACAGCAAAAATAATAATAATAATAATAAGAAGAAGAAGAAGAAGAAGAAGAAGAAGAATAAAAACAATAATAATAATAACTCCACCCTCATCATCTTCTCTAATGAGTTAACTTTATTCTGACCTACAGTGCTGCAAGTCTAAATGTCATCTTAATTTTATGAATCAAATGATTTAACTCTCATTCATTAATGTTAATTCCTGGTCACCTTTTATCAGTTTCTCAAAAAAGCTAAAGATATCAACAACAAACACATAAATCAAGTCACAGTGACAAAGTTTTAACATTTTTTCATAATTTACAAATATACCATGAAACATCAACACCATTTTCATTTTGACCAACTACACGCCATTAGAAAACCTAGTGCAACCCCCATTTGATATGATCATCACTTCAGGTGAACTAGTGACAGATTTTCCAACGTGTGCAAGCCATATTTGAGGTCAGACTGATACAGTTATCATTCAGGATCAACTAGATATCATAATAAATCTTCTGGTTGTAGCCCGATGTTGATATGACTTTCCATTTAGGAAGCGTAGCAATAACAAGATTTTCAATATGGCTGTCACGGTGGACATACCAGATGTCACACTGGCACTATTTTCAATTATTGTGGTCACTCTTGTTTGAACATCCCCCTAACCAGTGACCATCATTTTTTTATGGCCAGATTCCTTTGGCACCAAGAAGTTTGTGTTTAAAAGTACCAATTTATGATATCCATACCTCCAAGAATGCCTGCATATTAATGCAACTATGTCAAAACATACACCTCTCTATCAATAACTTGCACCCTGATAACTCGCGAACCCGCTTATAATGTGGGGTCAGGCGTGGATCTCATTTTTTAAACTAGAAAATACCCCCAAAATTGATTCCTATTTGTTGAACTTGAAGAAAATTGCGATCAAAATTGGGAATGGAAATTTTGATGCATCGCTCGTTTTATCCTCGAAAACGGTAGATAGGACCTGGAAATTTTAATCAAAACCATGAAATATCAAATTTAAAAATAGGTCATACAATTGTTTACATTTTCTTTCCAAATGACATTCCTTTAATGATATGTAAGAAAATTTTGATCAATGAAAATGTCACTCACGCCCAGTGGAGGCAGTACTTTGATAAATAAATACAAATTAAATAATTGAAATTTGTGTTCTAGTTCTATCTTTTAGTTCCTTTTAAGTGTAATCATCATAAATTCAATGTGTCCTCTTGCAGTTAAACGTAAAATGGGTCAATCTACCATAACAGCTATGTCCGTGTTTCTCTCAGAACCAAATTAAGTGTTGACCATGTTTTGATAACTTACTTCTGGAAGTATTTGTTGTACTGTTGCACTGAATTAAAAGCTGGCCTCCTTTGTATTATCAGGTTGATTATGTCTTTTGAATCAAATAAAGAAGGTAGAAAAAAGTAAAGTTAAAAGGCATGAAAATCCTACAAACTTAAAATCTAGCGGACCCAGTCATATGTCGGGTGATCTCACTTCATTTTATTAATCGAACACATATAAATGTTATTGTGTATGTAACATAAAATAACTTAAATTAATTGACTCTTTCATAACTGTGATCAAAGATAACAAGGCAGCCAAGCAAAATGAATACTTCGTAAAATAAAGAGCTTGATTTCACAGATACAGACCATTGTGGGCAAGTGAGTTACAGAGAATTCTTGAATTGGCACTTAGAGATATCCTCAAGGATGAAAGAAGTTTCATTATTAATTCCAATGAAATCACGACATCAGTACTGTACTAATTGAGCAATACAAAAATTTAGTTTCAACATAGATGACTGTCTCACGAAATAAATGTTGCATGTTTTTGAAAAAAAGGAATCTTGTTTGGTGGTGTATCAACAGCTAGTCTAGTTCCCTGCCCTGTGGACTCCCGATTTGGCAAGATAATAGCAAACACCACTAAGGGAACCAGACTCATCAAGAAAACAAAAAGCAGTGACGTAACACACAGCTTTATTCCCTTGTACATATGACGGATGTTGAAGCCAGTTGGAATGATCTTTCATATGTTGGACATTTTGAAAATAAATGCTATTTAAACAGAATAACAAACAACTTAATTAGAAAAAAGCGCGTTATCAACGTGATTGTAAAATGAGGATCAAGTCAATAAACAGCCCAGTTCCCTAACGCCGCTCCCCCCCCACCGTTTTCTTGATGCCCAAGCAATTTTTGGAGGTCCCTCTGTAACTTGCACCTTGTTTATAGTGTGGTCTATGTTTGTGACCCCATTGTGCGCAAGTTATCGAGGTAGAGGTGTACCTCCCACTAGTCCTTTTTAATAAAAACTATGGTAATCCATTCAGGAGGACCAGTGACAAGATTTTCAACATGGCCATTGTGCTGGCCATAATGGATGCCCAAGTGTAACCATTTTCATTTAGGTAGACCTGATTTTTCATTCAGAAGGAGATGCAATAACAAGATTTTTTGCTGCCATGGCAGCAAAACTGGACATCAGATCAGCACCATTTCATTGATAAACTAGAAATGATATGATCATCCATTCAGGATAAGTAAAGATAACTAAATTTTCAAGATGGATGCTGTAGTAGCCATATTAGACATCTGAGTGGTACCATTTTTAGGACAAACTAGAATTTAGGATGAATGTATGTGTAAAGTTTCATGGCAACCCTCCAAGTAGTTTAGGTGGAGTAGTGAATAACAAACTTGTGCTGACAAATGAACATCAGACAACAGGCCATCTTTTATGATCTTCTGGTTTATGACCAGAACATCAGACAATGGGCCATCTCTTAGGCTCTTCTGGTTTATGACCAGAACATCAGACAATGGGCCATCTCTTAGGCTCTTCTGGTTTATGACCAGAACATCAGACAATGGGCCATCTCTTATGCTCTTCTGGTTTATGACCAGAACATCAGACAATGGGCCATTTCCTAGGCTCTTCTGGTTTATGACCAGAACATCAGACAATGGGCCATCTCTTATGCTCTTCTGGTTTATGACCAGAACATCAGACAATGGGCCATCTCTTATGCTCTTCTGGTTTATGACCACTAGAACTAATGACAATGATTTGCAAAAAACAAACTCAGAAAGATAGACATTTACAAATAAAATATAAATAAAAGTATTACAAGATTTAAATACAAGATTAAAGATGTTAATATTCTGTAAAATGTATGAACATAATAAAATAAAAAGTTAACAAATAAAAAATTCTAAAATTATAATTTTAAACAGACAACATTCCCTCTCACATGAAACAAATTCTGTCTTGCAGGATAACAGCTGACCACTTGAAAAGAATGTGTTCCACTGTCAATCTACTATTACAGGGCATGCACTCTGAGTTAGAGATAGACTCCTTCATAATCATTAATACAAAGTTTCAGGCTAAAACTTAAGCTTATTACATTTTATGATATCCAGACAATGCTCAAGCTATGCTACCCAGAAAGGCCTCAAGCTATGATATCCAGAAAAGGCCTCAAGCAATGATACCCAGACAAGGCCTCAAGCAATGATATCCAGACAAGGCCTCAAGCTGTGATATCCTGACCATGACTGAATACAGCCCAAGTTTTATGTGTAAAAACTGTTCTGATTTTATGCCAATCTGTAAATTAAGACAATCTGGATAAATGAATTATCATTTTTTGATCACTAAAGAACATTTATTCAACAGACACTGATAATATTGTGACCAAAGAATTTCATCTTCCATGTTGTCAATTCTTGTTAATTAATGGTAGCATGTTGACCTGCCATACAAGAAAAATGTGTTTGAATCCCATTAAGATGTTACATCTCATAACAAATAACATGCAAAACCAAAACAGTTAACAGCTCAAAAATACCAAAAGAAATTTGCTACAGTTCTGTTCTATCCTTTAGCTAACCAACAAGTTTGAGCTCAAAAATAAAATTTGCATCTTCCGCATAAATAATGGATATATTTCATCTCATGGGTGAAAATACGGATAAAATATACCATTACTGACTCAATACAATCATCTATCCCCTAAGAAAATCTTAGGCCCCGATTTGAACTTTAATAGCACAATTGGATTTTACCTTTGTATGAAGCTGTCGTAACTTCCTGGGGTTCAGGTGTATCAGTTTATATACACGTCTCTTGTGTTTGAACTGAAAGTAAAGGCAGAGAAGATTGTTTAAAAACTTACGACACAAAAAGTTTTTAATTTCCTCATAATGGATACTGCAATGTCAAGTTACTATATTTATCTTATGTTATGTCCTTGTTGGCAAAGTTTAACTATTTCAAGGAGATTTCAAAGACTTTCATCGAATAATATTCTTATTGAAATTTAACTTTCTCAGTAAGCTACTTTGCTTGTCACTGTGTATATAAGCAAAAAACTAGAAGAAAAATACAACTGCAGTACCACAGCAAAAGAGATGACACTCCAAATGGTAACTATTGTGTCATATGCCTTTTAATCCACTCAAGTTCATCCCATTTTACTTGTTAACTATGAAAAGATGCAGATAAAAAGTACAGTTGTTGTTGTCGTGAGGTTTAATGCCATTTTTCAGCACACGATAGGCTATGCATGGCGGCCAGTATTAATGGTGGAGGAAGAACCCAGGAAAACCCCGGGAAGAACCACCTACCCACGAGAAGCTACTGGCAAGCTTTCTCACATATCCACATTGGCCGAATCCTGGACTCGAACCCATGCAGACAGAGGTGAGATGGCAGTGATCCGTAACGAAGAGCACTTTAGACCACTCGGCCACTAAAAAGTAGTGTGACCCCACTATAGCATGCTCTGTTATAACATAAATTCGGATTTAACACAGTCATGGTATGGCTCCCAAAATTTCATATACATGTATTTTTCTCGTACACGAAAAAATCTTTCTTAAAAAAAACCCCAAAAAGTTTATCATTTTGGGAAAGAGATCACATATGAATAATACAATATGATCATGGCGTGGCTCCTGAAATTTTATATGCATTTTTCTTGTACACGAAAAAGTAGTTTTTTTCTTCTTAAAAGTACAAAAAATAACGTGTAAAAAGTTTATTCTGGGATTGCGTAGGGCATTCTCCAATGTCACAAACTTGGATTTTTTTTTCCATTATTGGCAGCAAAATATACCATCTGGCAATTTCTTCATTGGCGACATTGTTCGCTATTTAAACTTGTATATACAGCCATTGGTTTGGAGAGGAGAATATAAAAGGCCCCATGAAAGGAAGCTGGAAACTGGATACAAAATGCACTGAAATTTATCTAATATTACATAAACAAATTCTTTGTCCATATTGACAAACCATCTAAACAGTGCATTGTTATATCGTAATCTGCTTATCTTGACATCTAGCATGAGTACTGTATATAGTGAGATATCTGCTTTTTTTGCTGTTGACATTTCTGGTAACGGAGATCAACAGGACAAGGCATTATCTCATAATCTATCTTTCATCGGATTTTCGGCCACTCACTAGTAATTAATATATTTACATTTGTATGCAGATGGTAAGTAAAATCCCATTTCTTTTCACTCAGAATTAAATCCTTCAGGACACTCACATTTTCTGTAATAATCCCTGTCATCAGACCCTTTGTTACATTTCTGACACATACGGGAAAGGCAGCATCATGCTGCTACCACAAATATATCAACAACAAAAAATCTTACTCATTGGTTTATTCTATAGGCAGTGAGGAACAGTAACTAGAATAGACCAAACGATGGCCAATTCCTTTTTAAAAATGTACCCAGATAAAATAGTTTGCTGAAATTTCAAAGGAAACAGATTACCTCTGAAGCACTGACTGTTATGAAAAATGTATTCAGCAAATGGAAAAAAATCAGTCTCAATCATGCAATACAATTATTTGATGTTGCTGCCACAATAAGAAATGGGCATTTATTTGGTTCTCCAAAGCTGTCCTTTAGCAGTGACTTCAATAATGCATGCACCCTTCAAAGAAAGCCGATACAATCTTGAATAAAAACAAAGAACTTTTCTTCAAAGGAAGTCAGTACCAAATAAAAGTAATGGAATCTGATGGATTTTTGCATTTTCCAACATGACTGGAGCATGTTAACTGTGCATGAAAGTTTCCTTTTGGCAGGGAAAAAGTGTATGCTTACGAACGCTACCAATGGTAGCCTAAAATGCAAACTAACTTATACCAACTTGGGATGTACTGAAAAGTAAATGTGCTTCGTCATTTGTTACATGATTGTGCTATGTTTTTCCACTGAATTCAGACCAGTATGACCTGTGACAATATTATTGAATATTTTAAATCTGTTTGTGCGCATATTTTTGATGGAATCACTTGTATTGTGTATTCATTGTATATGATGAGTTTCACAGGTGAGTACACGGTGTTGATACTCTATTCACGCTGTACATCAGGCATGTATATATAAACAGTATTCACATAATTTCATTTAAAACAATATTTTTTGGCACCAAAAATTCAACTCTGTATATTTTATTCTAATAAAATCTTAGAAAACAATTTATTGTTGGACCCTGAAAAAATTATTAGACTTCAGAATGATTTCCACGGTGAACACTATCATAATTTAGACTTGGCCATGCTTTCGTTTCTTGAATTTAAACCACTGGCAGTTTGCACTGATGTTACACCAACCTGTTCCCTATGGCAGTTTTGTTTTGTCCAATTTTTGTGCTTTCCAGCGTTATACAGTACATACAAATACCCTACAGTTCACACGCTGATAGCTGAATTTGGGACAGCATTCATTTACCAGCTCGAGCAGAATGGCCATCACATTATGAGAAATTTTAATTTCTGTCCACCATTGAGTCAAAAATTGTTTTACAATTCAGTTGTAGGGCGTACTTGATGATGGATTCATTTGAGTTTAGTAAGCAAATGGCTCTGATTTCACTTATAAGTAATGTATACTTCCTTTATAGGTGAAATGCCTAATCTGCATATAAATTCCCAATTCTTCCCTTGT
The DNA here is from genome assembly GCA_028554795.2 of Sinohyriopsis cumingii. NCBI lineage: Eukaryota > Metazoa > Mollusca > Bivalvia > Unionida > Unionidae > Sinohyriopsis > Sinohyriopsis cumingii. The sequence continues at coordinate 59,886,277 of CM068835.1, forward strand.
ATGTCACTTATAAGTTAGCAATAAGTAAAGAAAATAGTAATTTAAAAAGCTCCTTGTAGGTAGTGAATATAAGTCACCTATAAGCCACATGTACATTTTTTTTCCATACGGGAAAATCAAAGAAGTAAAATTTGGTTAGAAATTGTTTTTCATTTTTTCAGTCAAAGTGACCCTGACCTTTGACTTGTCTGACCTCAAAATCTTTTTCCTTACTTGAAAGTGTCAACCATCCAAAGTTTTGTTTATGCTTGTGATTTAGAATTAAAGTTATTGTACCATTTTTCTCTGAGTCACAATTATCTTGCCCTTTTGACTTGTGTCAAAACTGGGCTTCTTCTGTTCCTTAGGTACAATCCCTCCACAAACTTTGGTCAAGGTAAATCCCTTTGCTTCTTCTTTCAGTCAGTCATCTTAACCTCGGATCTTTTGAAGTCAAGGACTCCCTTCTTATCCAAAGTACAAGCTATCAACAAAGTTTGGTGAGGGTACATGGTTGAGAGCTGAAATTTACAAAAACCCTTTTCCATTTTAATTGTTGACTTTCAAATCCATAGACTTCTTCTGCACCGCAAGTGCAAACTATCAGCAATCTTTTAGTACATGTAAGCTGCATGGAACTATTTTTCTTCTTTCAATAACAGTTACCTTGACCATTGACCTTTTGATCACAAAAAGGGATCAGCTTCTTCCTTACCCCAAGTGCAAGTCATACACAAAGTTTGGTCCAGGTATGTGGCACAAAAAATATTGTGTGGAAACAGAAAAGGTAACAGATGGACATACAGACAGATGATTGTACAGATGGATATCATAACATTATACACCCTGTCTTTCCATTTGTTCAATGTGTAACCATGTGTTAAATGTCTAGCCATTTATTAAATGTGTAACCATGTGTTAAATGTATATCCATTTGTTCAATGTGTAACCATGTGTTAAATGTATATCCATTTGTTCAATGTGTAACCATGTGTTAAATGTCTAGCCATTTGTTCCATGTGTAACCATGTGTTGAATGTCTATCCATTTATTCAATGTGTAACCATGTGTTGAATGTCTATCCATTTATTCAATGTGTAACCATGTATTAAATGTCTATCCATTTATTCAACGTGTAACCATGTGTTAAATGTCTATCCATTTGTTCCATGTGTAACCATGTGTTAAATGTCTAGCTATTTGTTCCATGTTTAACCATGTGTTAAATGTCTATCCATTTGTTCAATGTGTAACCATGTGCTAAATGTCTATCCATTTGTTCAATGTGTAACCGTGTTAAATGTCTATCCATTTGTTCCATGTGTAACCATGTGTTAAATGTCTAGCTATTTGTTCCATGTTTAACTATGTGTTAAATGTCTATCCATTTGTTCAATGTGTAACCATGTGCTAAATGTCTATCCATTTGTTCAATGTGTAACTGTGTTAAATGTCTATCCATTTGTTCAATGTGTAACCATGTGTTGAATGTCTATCCATTTGTTCAATGTGTAACCATGTATTAAATGTCTAGCCGTTTGTTCAATGTGTAACCAGGTGTTGAATGCCTAGCCATTTGTTTCAATGTATAACCATGTGCTAAATGTCTATCCATTTGTTTCAATATATAATCATGTGTTGAATGTCCAGCCATTTGTTTCAATGTATAATCATCTGACAAATGTTTCACTATCTGTTAAATGTGTCTTATAAATATTGAGCCATCTGCTAAATACAGATTCAACAAAAAACTAAAGTACCAGCTGATTCACAATCTATGATGGTGTGAATGATTCAAATTTGTTACAATAAGGACACAGAAGGATCAAAACATTGATTTAGACATAATTACCTCTAGGAAACCTATGGGCCCCTGAAGTGGATATTCTCTGAGAAGTCTTTCCTCATCCAGAAACTTCCCCGCTCGACCATTCATTGGTGGCATGTAAAGGCCATAGTTCAGGGAGTCTCTCAGGTTCTATAAATAAAGTACGTCTCTGACTGCTACATACTGACACATATCAAGAAATTCAAAATAAACAAAGTTATTGTCAGACCTGTGACACTTGTTACCCACCAATACATTTCCTTTTCCAAACACGATATTTACCTTGGAGACTTTCGTTCATTTGAAATATTTAATATATCTAAGTGTGCCTATGTGTGACCATCCATTGATAGCACTGATACATATCCATATAATATACAAGAAATCCTGTTTCTAATATTCTGACCTATAAAATATAAATATTTAATGACCATGACACAATTTACTCCAATATGGCTTATTAAAATAAATTTTTACACAATCCTTTACCACTGCAAAAATGACCTGAACAAGGGTTAAAAAAATCACAAAAAGGTTTTAAAAAATCAAATTTACTTCTGATGCATAAGTGAAAGATTTCATCACAATATCTATATTGTTACACAAGTAACTTCCGAGTAAATAAATCTGATTCAAGCTGTTGCTATTAAATCATTGGATAAATCCTATTGTAAGATACGGTATCAATTCTGAACGTGTTTCAATGGCCATATATTGACAATGACAAGCCCCTGCTTGTTGATAAACCAATCTAACTTTTATAAAAATGAGTCAACATTTCTGGCAAGGAAGACCATGTCCAATGATAAATCCATGACCACGATCTCACCACTATTTATCTGGAGTTTATCTTGGAAAAAATACTGTCATAGTTACCAAATATGACAACATATTAAAGCAATTGTCATATAAACATATTTATTTATATTTCAATGTATTCATTAATTTGAAGAATATTAATTTTATGGTTTAGCTATACATTTCATAGATCGTACAGATGGGTAAAAATAAAGTTGTAGGGGGAGGATTTCTTTGCATTCATGGCTTGGAGTAGTCACATAATCCATGAAATTTGGTGCCCTACAAACAAAAGTTGCCATATATACTCACTTGTAAGTTCAGTCCAGCTGCAAACAATACAAACCCAAATCTACTGTTGCATAATGTTCCATCAGATCAGGGTCTATGCTTATTGTTCTATTAATTACATTAATGTATAGACCCAGATCTGCAGACATACTTTGTGACAGCAGATCTGGGTCTGTGCAGTTTGCAGCTGGACTCAACTTATAAGCAAGTAGAGACAGTAACAGTAAATGAGACCAGACATATTTTCATGACTGTACTACCTTGGAGAAGGAGGAAAGAATTCTTTGTTTTGCCTGCCATACTGACTCATCCAGCTCAAACTGTAAACATTTCTGAAAATAGAAAATAAAATAATAAACTATATACATTTAATGTCTCACTTGAAATGAATGTAGCTGTTTCCATGGTAATATATTTTTAAATTTTATTATTCAAAATAGTACACAAAACCTCATGCTATATTGCTATATAGTATATGAATTGAATGTACTGGGTGATTTCTTTTTTTCTTCCCCATTACAACCAACCAATGAATTTCCATGAAAATGTAAAGTGCAACAAGGAGTTTACTTACGAACAAAAATTCTCCTATGCCATAGAAAAATCACATGCAGAAACTTGTTACTGCCTTGTTATTCACCAAAACCTTGACTCTATACCTTGAAATTTACAACTACCCTTTATTCTGATCATATATCTGATTCCTTATTAGATATTCTTATGCAGTCGAGTGCATACAAGGTTGAACAGGACCACATTATTTTCACCTTTTTATTCTTTCAATTACACATGGACAACAATAATAACACATACAATCACCATTCTGAAATGCTAAACGTTATCATTTTCATAATACGTGTATCAGTTAGACCAATATCAAGTCAAAATCTTAAGGGGGCAAGAAAAATGTCCAGATAAAAGGGAGTTTTGTTTGCCGGTTTGGATAATACCGAATTTGTTTGTTACAGGGGGAGATACAGTTGGTTAAAAAAAACTGATACAGTAATCTCATTGAGATTCAGACGGACAAAGTCCTACTGTAAAGACTTACCAACACAACTTGTTACCATAAAAATCATTGGATAAACTAAGGTGATTGTCTGAGAAATGATTAAATTAGTGACTCATTTATAAACTGTTCCTCTGCAGTACACAAAATGGACAAATAAATAAGAATTCAATAAATTGGATATTTGACTTCCGAATTTTGATGTAATTGCATTTTTGGGGTAACCTTAATGGGGTGTTTTTGTAAAATGAACAAAACAAAAAAACCTGATAAGTCGTCAAAATGTTAATTAATTCAGAATGTGTCATATGGCTCAGTAAATATTTCAAAACATACATTCAATACTATGTGTATCTGGCTCCATTTGAGTGTGTTCTCACATGGATCAATTACTATCATTTCAATGTGCACTTTATATCTGAAACTCAAACCTACATCACAGTCTATATTGATTTATTACATCATACTACAACATACACATGGTTTGACATTGGTCTAAATGTTTGAAATTGACTTGTGCACAATCTGATGATTTACAAATTTCTTTGTATATTTTTAGCAAATTTGCAATACTGAAAAACACTGCTTATATATCTGAATCTCTGCCTTTGTCTTGTCCCCAAAAAAGAAACTGTCAGAAAATGGACACTGGATAACCAGACTAGCCCGCCTGTATCAAATAATTGCAAAACTGACTAGTCATCTTAAATTGTCATTTCTTGCAGACATTTATCTACAACAAGACAAGGAAAAAAACAAAACATGTTTCCCTGTTTGTTGATCTAGGTATGGCTTGACACCAATGTGATCCCATTAAACATTACTAAAAACAGGTGATATATTCCTGAAGTCAGGATTAATAGCATGGGTATGAAGCTGAAGACACACTGTGGGAAACTGTAGCCACGATGTTAATGAAATGAAAATGCTATCAAAGTGGAACAGTAACTGTGCTTCTGTAATTTATGACAGGCCACAACATGAACACACCTAAACACAAGCGAAGTTTCCATTTATCTTCAAAATGTTTATAAGTTGAGTATTTAACAGCCCTCAGTTTCGTTTATATTCTGTGATAGAGCATAAACACCTCAGCTGGTAATCTTACAATATAAACTTCCAAATATTTAATTACGGAGATGTTCTATCACTCATGATGATTCCCAAGTGCAAATATCTCAGTGTAACAAGTACACCATATCAACAGATGGCCATTCCACAGACAAAATTGTTTCACACCTGTAATTTTGTTTTATTCCTCAAGACATATTGACAGACTTTAGCAAGAGATGTACTCACTGACCAATGTGCCCCACTTGAGCCCGAAAACTGACCTAAAATGGAAAACAATTATGTGACTGCCAATGAACAGGTACATGCTCATTTAGTAAACACCGCTGTTATGAAGCATAAAATCATCCAATAATACTAGAAGATTCAGACACAGGTATCTGGATGATAGGGTGTACTTCATCTGTAAATTGTTATTGTTTAACACCATTTTTATGGGGTTTAACACCATTTTTCAGCAAAAGATAGGCTTTACATGGACGCCACCAGAACTCAGATGGAGTAAAAAACCTGGAAAAACACCATTAAGAACCACACACGCACAAGAAGCTACTCACAAGCTTTCTCAAGTACCTATATTAACCATGCCTGAGACTCAAAACAATGTGGACAGATGTGAGAAGGCAGTTATTTGGAACGGTGAGCACTTTTGACACACTGTCACTCAGGTCTCTGCATCCATAAATAAAGCATAATAAACTCTCTTAATAGTCCAACTATGCTGAACAAATCTTTTGGTTATTGCTTGTTTTCTCTGATCCAAATTTATTATTTTTCTCTTAAATCATTAACCCCATGTGCCATGTTGTTCTCTACTTCCAAGCTCTGCACCATTAACATCATGAAGATACACCAAAGTGGTTGGTATCACAGAAGAGCAGACAGATGTAGTTCTACAATAACAAAAGACTTTTTACTCACATTACAAAATACATCCGGGTTAACCTTATTTTTTTAGGTTTAGAAACCAGGGTTTGTGTCCAGATTTTAGACTTTTTGGTTTGAGATCTAAAGCAGAATGGTTCATACTGCAAAAGGATTGATGAGCCTTTGCAAAAAATAGGACAAGTTTGAGATCTGGTGGGAAAAGGAGTCAGGACACAAAAAATTTGAGTGAAAATAGCAAAATGAGTGCCTGCAAAAAACCAAAATAAGCCAAATGTTCACCTTCTGCACATGCACAGGCAAAATGTCCAATTAAAAACATTTTTTATTCACTTACGTGTCCAGTAAAGAAAACTATTTCAGAAACAGATGTGTCTGTATGCAGTAAGATAAAAGCTACAAAAGCATTTCCTACCCCTGCCCATTTCAAGCAAAAATTAAAAGAACTGACAAGGAAAATGGGTTTTAAAAATAGTTTCAGCTAGTAAGTGAAGATTTTAAAGAAATAATGGGTGGGGGTAGAATTGTTCTTAAGTAGCCAGGTGCTTTGGCAGATTTAGGCAGTTACAATTAACCATCTACTTGTGCCTAAGGAACTGTCTGTCAAATGTTTTTAAAATGAGCTGTTCATTGCAACAACCCAAATTATGACCATTGAAAATACATAATTCATATTCAGTCATGTTTGATGCTGAGTTTCATCTTATCAAGTCCTCAACAGAAAGTTAATGGAGTAGGATAAATTTGGTTTGTTTGTTGCTGGTATCAATTTTCTTTGGATTTTATCAGGGCCTGCACTCTACCACACAGCAGTTACAAATTTCAGGTAAGTGTCCACCTGCGAGATTTTTAAACTTTCACACCCCCAGAGGCAAGTGTCCACCTGCGAGATTTTTAAACTTTCACACCCCAGAGGCAAGTGCCCACCTGCAATTTTTTTAAAACTTTCACACCCCCAGAGGCAAGTGTCCACCTGCGAGATTTTTAAACTTTCACACCCCAGAGGCAAGTGCCCACCTGCAAGATTTTTAAACTTTCACACCCCCAGAGGTAAGTGTCCACCTGCGAGATTTTTAAACTTTCACACCCCCAGAGGCAAGTGTCCACCTGCGAGATTTTTAAACTTTCACACCCCAGAGGCAAGTGCCCACCTGCAAGATTTTTAAACTTTCACACCCCAGAGGCAAGTGTCCACCTGCGAGATTTTTAAACTTTCACACCCCAGAGGCAAGTGTCCACCTGCGAGATTTTTAAACTTTCACACCCCAGAGGCAAGTGCCCACCTGCAAGATTTTTAAACTTTCACAAACCCACCCCAGGTAAGTGTCCACCTCCAAGATTTTTAAACTTTCACAAACCCACCCCAGGTAAGTGTCCACCTCCAAGATTTTTAAACTTTCACACACCCACCCCAGGTAAGTGTCCACCTCCAAGATTTTTAAACTTTCACACCCCAGAGGCAAGTGTCCACCTGCAAGATTTTTAAACTTTCACACACAAACCCAGAGGTAAGTGTCCACCTCCAAGATTTTTAAACTTTCACACCCCCAGAGGCAAGTGTCCACCTCCAAGAGTTTTAAACTTTCACACCCCCAGAGGCAAGTGTCCACCTGCAAGATTTTTAAACTTTCACACACACACCCAGAGGTAAGTGTCCACCTCCAAGAGTTTTAAACTTTCACACCCTCAGAGGCAAGTGTCCACCTCCAAGATTTTTAAACATCTTAAGTCCAAGAATTAGCTTTCACACTTTCTTTATATTTTGCTCCATGGCCATAGAGTGCTTCAACAATACCGGCAAATCTATTAAATATATTTTTGTAAGAACATAATGACCTAATCATTGCATGGTTTAATAATGAGCAACTTAATTCCAATGTCTAAGAAGCCAAGTTAGCAACTAGTAATTTGGACCATTTGTTTGACATGTTTGGCAAATACAGCTGTTTTGGAATATCAGATCATAAGCAGTAAAGATAAGACTTGTATGTCTAACAGCGACTATCATACGGATATTTAAGGAACTTCAAGCTTTCTGCAATGAAGATTTGAAGAAGGATTATGCATCATAGAGGCAGTTAATCCCCATTTCAGGTCAAGAGATAAAAAAAAGGTAAATATATGTTCCAAAACTTTTATTTAAAGCTAACTATGTATTAGCTTTATGTTGACCTGGGATATAGTATGAGCTATGCATGGAAGCCACATTGTTTGGCTTCCAGATACTGATGTATTCTGGTCTCAGGCTATGTTGAATGTATGGCGCCAGTCCTTTACAACTTGATACACGAGTTACTGCATAATCACCTTTATTTGTCAAGTACCAAGTTTGCTGCTGCTTTAAATGATGACTTAAAGCAGCCACCAAATCCATTCCTATCTGAGTGATATAAAAATGAGAAAAATGTATTTGTTACTGATGCCATTCCTATCAGAGGGATATAAGTAAAAACAAATCTATGTTTACCCAAGGTCAACTTTCCCTGTTTCTCATTGCCAACCCTAGCACTTTCTAACCAATGGTAAAAAAAATACACAAATAATTCACATAACATGTTTTTTTTTTAAAAGACCTGCCTTTTGTAACCCTAACTTAAAACCAGTTCAATAGGAAACACACTCTATTCATTTCCTAATATAATAATTATAAAATGTATCTGGAACCTGAATGCCATTCCTTTCAGAGAGGTATAATATAACAATGATAAAATGTATTTGGCACTTGAATCCCATTCCTTTCAGAGAGGTATAATATAACAATGATAAAATGTATTTGGCACCTGAATCCCATTCCTTTCAGAGAGGTATAATATAACAATGATAAAATGTATTTGGCACCTGAATCCCATTCCTTTCAGAGAGATATAACATAACAATGATAAAATGTATTTGGCACCTGAATCCCATTCCTTTCACAGGTATAATATAACAATGATAAAATGTATTTGGCACCTGAATCCCATTCCTTTCAGAGAGGTATAATATAACAATGATAAAATGTATCTGGAACCTGAATGCCATTCCTTTCACAGGTATAATATAACAATGATAAAATGTATTTGGCACCTGAATGCCATTCCTTTCACAGGTATAATATAACAATGATAAAATGTATCTGGAACCTGAATGCCATTCCTTTCACAGGTATAATATAAGAATGGTAAAATGTATTTACCACCAATCCCATTCCTTTCAGAGAAATATAATATAACAGTGATAAAAAATATATTTGGCACCTGAATGCCATTCTTATCAGAGAGATATAGTATATGTTTGTGTGTGATTTGGATTTTTAGCATAGCTTTAACAATTTTTCAGCCATATCACTACGATGTCTGCAGTGTAGTTTATTGTGATGTCTAGCACTGGGACATAATGCTGCAGACATGTAGCATGATGTCCCACCCAGTCATATTATCCTGACACCAGGCCAACCAGTCCTTACACTAACCTCTTAATGCTGAGCACCAAGCAAGGCAGATGTAATTACCATTTTTATAAGTCTTTGCAATGACTTGGCCGGGGATCGAACCCAAGTCCTCCCGTATCCAAGGTGGAAGTTCTAACCACTAGGCCACCGGAGCAGTAAAGAGATATAGTATAACAATGATAACACTGGACAACAAATTTTTACAAAAGTCATGTTACTGAAATAAAATTAGTCAATTCTTATCAATTTTTATGTGCTGAACACGAATATGACAGTCAAATTGCAAAATTGGCTCTAGTTTTTTTGTAATCTGCAAGAAATTAATGTTTACATAACGAAATGCATTCCAATAGTAAAAGGTCAACTGTAATAGCCTACCTATAAAAAATCAAGTCATTGACTACATCTTAGATTTCTTCGCCTGTCTCTTGTACAGCTGTTCGGGAGCATCTCTGAGGAGTGTCCAGCAGTAGTCAGCCAGCATTGTAGTGGACCATTTTCCCTGGTATCTTTGTTCCATTGTTGCGATATCTTGATGAAAACGTTCGCCGTGTTCATCACTAACAATACCACAGTTGCTAGGAAAGAAATCCAAATGGGAATGAAGGAAGTGAATCTTTAGAGACATATTGCAGCCAAGTTTCTTATACTTCATCAACATGTCTTCTACTAGTTCCTTATAGTTTTCTGCCCTAACATTTCCGAGGAAGTTTGTAGAAACTAGGCGAAAAGCATTCCATGCTTGTTTCGCGTCACCTTCCAGCAAGTTGTTGAACTGGTCATCTTTGAAAAGCTCTCGAATCTGAGGACCCACAAAAACTCCCTCTTTAATCTTTGCTTCGCTGAGTCGAGGGAATTTTTCATGCAGGTATCGGAATGCTGGCAAAGTCCGGTCAATGGCTTTCACGAAGTTCTTCATCAAGCCTAGTTTGATGTGAAGGGGTGGTAGCAAGATTTTCTGAGCCTCAACCAGAGCTGGGTGTTGGATATTCTTCTCTCCAATGGCTACATTCTGCCTGTGAGTCCATTCCTTCCTCATGTAGTGCATTTCCCTTGCTCGGCTATCCCACTCGCATAAGAAACACATGTATTTTGTATATCCTTGCTGCAGTCCCATTAAAAGGGCAACTACCTTCAAATCACCACAGAGGTGCCAGCTGTACTTGTTATACTCAATGGAATTCAGTAGCTGCCTTAAGTTATCGTATGTCTCTTTCATGTGGACAGCATACGCTACTGGAATAGATGGAAGAATGTTTCCATTGTGCAAAAGCACAGCCTTGAGACTCAGTTTCGAAGAGTCCACAAATAGTCTCCATTCTTGTGGGTCATGAGTGATTTTTAAAGCATTCATGAGGCCCTCAATATCGGAACAGAATATCAGATTACTTTCCTTTCTGAAGAAAGGCTCCAACTGCTGGTGGCGCTTTCGATATGCAGTAATTATGACATCTTCTTCTAGAAGATTCCATTGTTGGAGTCTTGATCCTAGCAATTCTGCCTTGTTCTTTGATAAGTCCAAATCACGAATCAGGTCATTTAGTTCTTCCTGTGTTATTCTGTGTGGGGTTGATGATGCACCACAGTGAAAATCTGGATCACTGCATGCTGATGGACCAGGAGAAGAACAGGTCGACTCACCTTTGTCTTCGTCAGATGAATCAAGAGAATATTCTGCTGGAGGTTCTGGAATAGGAAGTCCCTCACCATGTGGAACTGGTCTCAATGCAGACGGAATGTTTGGGTAGACTATTCTCGACTTCTTTCGCTTCGTTATTCCGCCGGAAAGAGGAGGAACCAAGCAGAAGTAACAGTCATTTAGGTGGTTGCTTGGCTCTCTCCACACCATTGGGACTGCAAACGGCATTGATGACCTTTTGCAATTCAACCACTGTGAAAGCTGTGTTGTACATGTAGCACAGCATATATGCGGAGCCCAAGGCTTGTCTTGGTCACCAACCTTGCATCCGAAGTAAAGATGATATGCCTTCTTCACTTGAGAATTGATACTTTTCTTCTGGTTGGCAAATGTCACTTCCCCACAAATACAGCAAAAATTGTCCGCGGTATTAACACACTTTCGAGGCATTACTGTTCTTTATTGTACGTAAATGGATAAAATAATAAGTTTTATGTAACAGTAGCTTGAACTGTCTCGCACAACGTCTAAAATATTTTAAATGCTGAACCTATCTGATTGGGCTTTATATAGTACACTGCTTACGTCAGCTTCAGCAGCCGCCTGGCATTAGTATAATAGGCCTACACATGTATAGTACACTGCTGACGTCAACTTACTTCAGCAGCCGCATGGCATTAGTATTGCATTGCATCAGAAAATGATGCAATCAACTGTGGATGATGTGAGCATGATGGTATTATGCAATGTTACATCATTATTCCGGATGTTGCTGCAGTCCTACTGGAGAAATTTACACAGTGAAACATAGAAAATGAGGTATATGAATATCTTCAAAACGAGAGCCAATACAAATTTTTCACGGTTATATTCGTGTTCGGCACACCAAAATACTACAGATTAGGGCCTTTTCAAGTCAGTAATGATTTCACTGTTGACCAGTGTAAACTGTATTTGGCACCTCAATGCCATTCTTAGAGAGATATAACATAACAATGATAAAATGTATTTGCTGCAGATGCTATTCCAATAAGCATACAACAACAAATGCTGGCTGAAAACAGAAATAATCTGAAAGCTATCTGGAGAGATTTTAGAGTTTGGTGCAGGGAAATGTAAAACTGAAACTGCTCAATCATGAGGGCATTTATAATGATAATCCAACTCACATCTCAAATATCTGTAATGACTATTTGTTCAAATTGTTGGAAAACTTAAATAATCCAAAACTTCATGCGATCATCTGGAAGTCAAATATTTTGTACAAAAAAAGTCCCTAACAATATTAAGTCTGATCTTTCTGAAAAGGATCCTGAATTTGTGTTGAAATATATTTAAAAAATGGATGATTGTGAAGCAACCAGATTTGATATGATTGAACCAAGGCCACTAAAGGCAGCAGTAATTGCTATAATAATGAGTATAGCTTTCATCTGCAATAAAAGTATTACCCTATTTCATGTATTTTTTCATATCCTTTAATTTTTCACACACAATCCAGTTATCAAAATAATAATTATTTAAATGTATCAATTTTTTGTACATATCACTTTGTATGTTTTGAAAAAATCCATTAAATTATCGAACATAAAATTTCTACTAAGAAGATTTATGTTTGCAAAAAACATCGAAAATACCACATTGCCATTTTGTTTTTACAAAAATTAAAAATATTTGTTGGTGAGGAAATACAATGATTGATGCATAAGCATGGGTGCCCGCAGCATAGGTCAAACCAACCCCCCCATCGAAATCATACTGCAAATATATCTATAAATTCCGAAAAGTTTAATAATGCAAATGAAGCTGAAAATACGTCACAAGATTCAGTTCAAAACGCTTAGTAAATATCAGCTTTAGTTTCAGACTGCTTACTATACTAACTCTCCCGGCTGTGACTGACCCCCCCAAAAATATCCTGCGGGTGCCCATGTGCATAAGCTCTCTTATTGTCATTGCAATAACAACTGGTGTTTATTAACAAATTGACAAAAGGTCTTCACAGACCATACCTTTAAATATTATTATTTATTAGTTCTTATTAAGTCCATCATCGTATGACAACATCATGTGCATTTTAAAACAAGTTCAGAAGCTCTTTCATGTTTTCTTATCCAACAAAAATTACATCTCAGTACATGCAAAAGTGAAGACCACAAACCACTGGTCAACTAGTCATATTGTTTCATTATCGTCATACAGATATAAAATATAAAAACTTTGTCATTTTCCATCGTAAATTTGGATGTCATGGACTAAATTAAATCGATTTGTATATATACATATACTATCTTTTAAGTGCTCATTCTGCTTTGACATGGATATAATTAACATTTTACTGCAAATCTATTATACGATAATACCCCACTATTATCTTTATTGGCAAGTTCAAATAACAAGTGATGCCCATGATTGCATGTCCTTATAACATCTGCCGTATGGACAACAGCTTCATTAACATTTACAGATTTCCATTTCCCTGAAGAGTGCCTCATTTCCCTACTGGCAGCCTTGCTGATTTGACCTCTTCTGTCCATGCTTGCCCTCAATCTGGTTTCAACTGGATAACCAAAGCCCTAAGCATGTTTAATTACCGTGTAAATAACACTGCATAGCCATGTGGTTGTTGTGACAATGTACATCATAATTAATTCAAAAATGAATTGTTGCTTTAGCAGTGTTTACTGATGATGGAATATAATAACTGTAGTTGTAATACATGAGGATTATCACAATCATAGGTAACTGAAAATAATCTTTTTTCTCTTTGCAAAAGCTACAAATAAAATCCACCCTGAATAAATACGATCTTGTACACTGACAAAATTTGTTTCATTTCTCTCTCTCTCCCTCACACACAGACACACAGACATGCTTTGCAGGCACTCACGTGCATTAACTAAAACGTGATTTCAGATTCTCTATATTCTTTTATTGCAATTTGATAATGAGATTATTGTTGCTGTAAAAATACAAGTTGCACTTAATTTCTTGAAAATGTGGACTCGTATCATTGCGTACAATGCATGTGATTCTTTTCTTAACTATTTCAACACTAATACTCTTATGATCTTATTCATGATAATCAGTCTGGCTTTCGATAGAATCACTCGTGTGAAATTACACTTTTATCTATGATTGATAAATGGCTGAAAGCACCAGATCAAGGAGAAATGGCAGGCACCATTATGGCTAATTTTCATCATGCTTTTGATCTTGCAGACCATGAAATTTTGCTTGAAAAAGCTGAAAATAAGTTTTCCACATGGTTGCTATGGATTACTAGGGATCTATATCAGACATAATTTTGATATAGCTAATTCAAAGAAACAATCCTACCATGTTTATTCAAGCTAGATCAAATGTCCATGAAAAGAAGTTGAAAAAAAATATGTTCCCAAATGACTGATATGATATTCACATTGTCGCTAGGAGAGTCATAATTTCGACAAAGCATGTTGCAAGAAACCATCCAATAAAGTCAAAAATAGGTTTTCTACACGGTTGCTAAAGAATCCACACTGCTGCTAGGTGAGCGATTCTAGATACAACTTTGACAGAGGATGGCCAATAAACTTATTCCAACTAACTCGGATATATATTAACTCAGCTGTTTTGAAAAAATTGAAGATATGCTTTGAATATGGCCACATAATTTTACTAAAGTGTGTCTTAAGAAACACTCCTACCAAGTTGGATTTAAATTGGGCATGTCTTCGAGAGATATTTAAAATAGTTTCCACTTGGTTGCCAAGGAAGCCACTCCAATGCTAGGGAATCACCACAGATACAATATTGACAGAACATGTCCTAACAAACATTCTTAACAAGTTTGAAATTCGCTCTTCCATTCTGGAGAAGTTGAAGACGGGTTTTCGAACTTGTTCCTAAAAAAGAATTGTTGCTAAAGGAGTCAGACATAATTTTGACAGAGCTTGTACTAAAATCATTCCTAGCAATTTCAATCAAAATTGGCTGAGACATTAGTAAGAAAAAGTATACTAAATTGTTGCTATGTGATCAACCCTAGATATAACTTTGACAGATTATATTCAGAGAAACATTCCTGCAAATATGGATTACAACTGGCATTGCAGTTTTTGAGAAGCTAAAAATAGTAATGCTGACAGAATGTAACAGACAGCAAATGACTGACAAAAAACAATGCACAATGTAAACAGGGTTATACTATATACTGACTGGGCATTATGGCCAAGTGAGGTAAAAATGTATGCATGATTTACATGAAGATTAATTGTAACAAGACAACACAGATTTTGATCCCTCCCTCTTTCTCTCTCCCCCTCTCTCTTTCTCTCTCTCACGCACACACACACAGTATGAATGAAAGACATTATTTTAATACAAGTTTCTACTAGTCTTTATTCTTTAATTTAAGTCATCAAATAGTGTCTTTTAAAATTCTACCCACATAGTTTTACTTAAAGACAGGTGTGATATTATTTTACTCGCAAAGTACTACCGGTAAGTACCAGACTGGTTATACTCTATCAGAACCAATCCGATCAAGCCCGTATCTCAACCTGTCACAAGTGTGTTTTAATATGATAGTATGTATCAAATCACAGAAATTCTGATATTGAACAAAACACAATCCTAATGGACATTATTCTTTCCTTTCATCTCATTTTGGACCTGCAGGTATTTTGTTGCATTTCAACTGTATACAATACTTTCAATATAGATCAATCAATACCTTTCAATTCCAATAATTAATACCTCATTTTAAATACCCCCACAGGGAAATACAGAGCAGTGTGTGAATTTATTACTGTAGAAATAAAAGAGTCCAAACACAATGATTGGAATGCAAAAATAAACATGTTTTCACTGAACACAAATGTCCAAACACAATGATCAGAATGCAATTCTAGACATGTTTTCACTGAACACAAATGTCCAAACAATGATCGGAATGCAAAACTAGACATGTTTTCACTGAACACAAATATCCAAACACAACAACCAAATGCAAAACTAGACACGTTTTCGCTGAATACAAATGCCCGAACACAATGACTGGAATGCAAAGCTTTAATAAATCAGATGAAATGAGGGACCAGTGAAACACTGTATGACTTTTCAACATTTATGGTAAGTAACAATAATGGTATGGTATATGTCTGATTTCGCATGTTTCCCAATGCTGAGATCAAACAAGAACACTGCATGAAACACCTGATTCACACATCTTGATAAAGTTTAAGTGTGGATTCAGTGGAATAATGGCTGGTTGGTGTGTTTGTGTACATGAGTGTGTCTGTTTGTGAGAGGTGGTAAAAATGGTAATACCTGAATCTGCCTAGGAAAATATAAAGAGAAAGAGTGTTTGGCAACATCTATTTTATAATATTGAAATACTGCATGGTAGATAATTAAACCTTTTACTGGTGTATTGAATAAACAAACCTTACAGATGTTGGACTAAAATGGTACAACAGAATGGAAACTATTTAAAAAACAAACTCTACAAATTACTGATCAACAATGACAAAAAACCTCACTGATTTGAAAAGAATTGATAGGATAAAAACTATATGCAAGTTGAGTTGCTACAAATAATTAACTACTGAATCACTGATAACATATATGCAACAAATCTGACAAGATGTGCACACCATTACTCCTAACTTGAAAATCTTGCATGCATGTAATCCAATACACATGGTTTAAGGACACATCAACAAAAATACATCTATCCACTGATAACTTGTGAGCAATGGGGACTCCATAAATATGAACTGCAGCAAAACTGAGGGCACAAGAGAGCAAGAGAAACAAATTTTGGTTAACACGGGGAATAGGGTTGCTAGCAACTTCCAATGATACAACAGAAATATAATCTCCTTTGTCTTGTTGTTGTCGTTGTTGTGGTTTAACACCATTTTTCAGCACAAGTTAGGATATACATGGCGACCAGCATAACTGGTGGAGGAAAAACGTGGGAACTCCTTGGGAAGAACCACTGACCCATGAGAAGCTACTGGCAAGCTTTCTTAAGTACCACGCTCACTGAGCAAGAGACTTGAGCCCAAACAGACTGAGGTGAGATAGAAGTGACCCAAAATGGTGAGCAACTGAGACTAATTGGGGCCCCTCCTTTGTCTTGTATAATGGATTCTAAAATAAATGGATCTTAAGAAGTCAAATAACTGATACATCAGCAAAACTGAACCTCCTCCCTTTTCAGTATTAAATTATATTTATCCACTGCACGCAAACACAAACTAAAGCCTCACAGTTTATTAACTGCTGGATCCCAATACCAATATGGTTGCACTAATTAATTTTCCACAAGACTGTTCATCAACAGCACATGGAAAGGACTGATTACAACTCCTTTTTTTTTTCATGAAAAAACACAACAACCAAATGCAAAACTAGACACGTTTTCACTGAATACAAATGCCCGAACACAATGACTGGAATGCAAAGCTTTAATAAATCAGATGAAATGAGGGACCAGTGAAACACTGTATGACTTTTCAACATTTATGGTAAGTAACAATAATGGTATGGTATATGTCTGATTCGCATGTTTCCCAATGCTGAGATCAAACAAGAACACTGCATGAAACACCTGATTAACACATCTTGGGGCCCCTCCTTTGTCTTGTATAATGGATTCTAAAATGAATGGATCTTAAGAAGTCAAATAACTGATACATCAGTTTTTCATGAAGAAAAAAAACGCAGCAAGTCGCACTGTAACAAAACAATTTTAAATAATAATAATATTAATAACAAAAAAAATTCAGACCAAATATAATGAAAAAAAGACAGAAATATACAAGTTCTAGTAGAACTTGAAAGTTATTTTCAAAATGAATCACTACAAAAATTAAAGAACAATCCAAAGAGTAGCAGAAGACAAAATTGATGGAGTTTTGTCTGCAGCACATGCTATTTATCATGAAATAAAGCTGACCTACGTCTTGGTGTTACTGTGATGTGGCTTGAAAACTTTTTAAATACTGTAATTGGCTGGAGATAACTAATTTGTTAATTAGCTAGAGTCATCCTATCAAAGGACTGTTACTAATCTGTTATTCAGCTAGCATTATCCTATCAAAAGACCATTAAGAGCTCAGCAGTTATCCAAACAAAGGCATCTGAGCATTGAGTAAGCATCTGATTAGGTTCTCAGGGAGATGCTAAAAGGCACTGATGTGACAGTCAACTGAATCTTTTCATGTCTAAATCAATGAAAGCCTATATTTATGATGAACACTTTACAAGATAAATTTAAAACATAGATTAAATTCACTTACCAAGACTTCTTTAATTGATTTTATTTCATGCAGTATTGCCACCAGCAGGCATTTACCAGTATGTGATCAATATTTTCTTGCATGTGTTACTTTATTGAAAAAATATTTTTGTTCAGGAAAATCTTATAAAATACATTATTTCTCATCTACGTTTGTGAATTTCAAGATGATGATTCCAGTGACAAAATGAGAGATATAATACATTCCCTCACCAATTTCGACTGCAAATTAATTTTAAGAAGAACAAAACATGTGTTATGCTTCTTTAGAAGAAATAAATGGGATCCACAAATGCCTTGGCATTATAAGAAGGCTAGCAAGATAACCAGGTGTGCTAAAATGAGGGCACGATACATCTGGATAATGTTTCAAGAAGAAAAAATGGTAAATACAGCCTGGAAAAGTAAATATATACTTAAACACTCCACCCACATAATGAATATACAATTGGATCATTTTTTATTACAGATCTGACAAAGATAAAGTTATACAATTGATTTATGTCTTCTTGAAGGTGACTTTGACCTAGATGCAGATGACCTTGACCTTGAAGTAGGGGCATGATTGTGATATGTGGCATTGCATCTTGTCATGATATACAAATGACCATTTTCTTTAAAATATCTTCTATGGTTCAAAGTTTGAACTATGAATAAGAATATTAGTGAAATGTAGTTTTGGGGGAATGGGGTAAAACTAAATTTACTTATGCAAAATTTATCTGTTTATACTGTGTAACTTTTACTCTTTTGTGATGAAGAACTTTGTCTGTTTGATGTGAATATATCTTACAACAGGGTAGAGACCTGTCAATAAAACTCAGTCCACTCATGCACCTCACATGCCCATGCCCATCTTTCTCACAGACGATGATTATGTCAGGACATCAGTGATGTGGGAGGAAAGCATCTTGCAATAGCACTGGGTAAAAATTGCATAATTAAAATCAGTTTTATCTTGTCCTACTAAAAAAAAAATATTTAATAGCAGCAAATTTCTGCTTTCATGATGTCCTTCAAATTAATGAATTTGTTATTGAAATTAAGCCAGAAACAGCCAGTGTCAACAAACGATGCATACATACATACAGGTCTCTGCAGCTCAAAATATTACACAAGATCAGGAAGGCATGTTGGAATTGGCACCTCTATAGTCTTGATAGATTTTTAACCTGGCATCACAGACCTTTTATGCAAAAGCTCTCCTGGCCTGAATGACACAACTGGAAACCTGACCCAGAAATATATTCTGGTAGTTAGATTACTTGTGATGAACCAAGCATGACGATTGACAATGTGTGGGCTGTTGTGTAGGAAGGGGGCCCCATGTTGCAAAAGAAGATCCTTCATGTGAGGTATGGACCTAGTTTGATCTACAAACAGGTCTAGAATATCACTGACCCAATGAGTTTTGGTGCCACTGTGGGTCTACAAGAATGATGTGGGCAGTGAAAGTTCTGACTTTTTCAGAATTAAGGTAGCAGTCAGAACCTTGGGAAGACATATGCAAACAAATGATCCCAGTGGAAGTTCAATGTATCCACTTATCCAGCTGGACAAATTGTCCTCTAAAATGTTCTTCTTCCTCCAAAACATCTTTTTTGAGGAATGTGGTTGGCTTGGAGGGTAGTACCTTCCAAGGCACCCAATGCCTTATTGACATTGGACAAGCACTAAGGTGAACATGTTTTCAGGAGAGACCATGACACATCAGCCCCTTACTTTCTCAATGCACCCTTGCAACACTAGAAATAAAGCATTAACTTCCATATTATTGATTTGGAGGGACAATTTGTCCAATGACCCTGGAGAATTATGACCCTCCAGTTATAATGAGTGCTCCAACTGGAAGAATATGACACATCAGCAAACATATACAAGTAGGGGTTGGGTGCATGCATCAGGACCCCAGTCAGAAAACTGCCCCAATTCATCCACAAAATCGTGATGAAAATCTGATTCAAAAGGGAATCTGAGTTGACAGAGAATCAGTGTGAAATCCACCTTGTGAGGAGAAAATTAAAGGGAGAATATAGAGATGTTATAATGGAACCAGATCCCTAGCAGTACTTAAGGTTCCCAATAGAGACAGGTAAGGCAAGCAGACAAAGATGTCTTTACTTGTAGTGCCTCTAGAAGTGCCAGGATTCAATCTATGCCATTCTGTGGGACCCAGACTAAGTTCTGGTTTGTAAGGACGTAAATAAACATAAATAAAATCCCAAGATGGAATGAGCTCTGGCTTTTCTAGGTTGGGTAATAGACCAAGCCAAGTTACTGTGGACCAACCATGGAACAAATCCTAATGGAGGGAGTGAACCTAAACTTGTAGATCATCCAGTAATTAATAGCAAAGAATCAGGGTTTCCAGTAATCTGAGGTAAGATGCTACTACTCCCATAACTTGAGTGAATGTCCTGGGTACAGAGGTGATTCCAAATGGCAGAATAAGGAATAGAAAACTTCCTTGTCAAAACAAAACCTGAAATTATTAGGATATGCAAATAGGCATCCTGAAGGCAATCTTATAGATGCATAATGTGTTCCAGATTGAGGAGTGGTCTCTATCTTGAAATGTTCCTCCAGGAGAAACCGGTTTAACTGGGAGAAATGATGATACAAAATTTCCTGATTTTCTTGGTTACCGGACATATATGGGAGTATAATGCAGGAGACTAATCATTCAAGATCCTTTTTACTGTCCTTTCCTGCAAAAGGATGGGCACCTCTTTCCTTAATGTCACCAGATTGGACTGGTGAAAAACCATGTGGGTCCTTGATAGAGGGGGTTGTTCCAGAATTGAACACAGTAACCCTCACTGTGAAGCTTAACCAAATCTCTGAAAAGAAAGGCTTCAATGAGCACCCCCAGACATGTTTGGGAGAGGAATCAGTGGTGGGAGAGGGCGAGGGTACCTTAGGCCTGTCCCCCTTCCTTCCTTAGAAATGGAAGGTGGGTTAGAACTTCATTCTAATGACTCTTTCCTTGCCAAGAACCCTAATGGTGAGGAGGAGGATCAACTTTGTTGATCCTGTGAATTAGACTATGAATGCATCTGCTTGAAAATTTAAATAATAATAATAATAATAATAATAATAATAATAATAATGTTTTATTTATAGAGCTTGAGTCATTAGTCAGGGACTATTCTCCCTTGAGGCACTCTTTAGGAGAGTATAACAATGCACATTATATGAAGACAGCAATAATTGCTGTTCATTTAAACAGGTTTAGTATTAAAATACTAAGTTCCATTATCTATTAGAAACACATACATGCTCATGATATCTCTTCTTAAATACTGTAATATTTTCAGCAGACTTTACATGTAGTGGAAATTTCTTCCACAGAACTGTACCAGAGTATAGGAAGCTCTTTTTAAATTGCTCTGTTCTTGGTTTTGGTGCCAGAAGGTTTCCATGTAATATTGATCTCAACTAGTATTGTGTTGAAAAAGGCATGAATAAGCCCTGAAGATACTCTAGTGCAGTTCCATGTAGACATTTAAATAAAAGAACTGCTTTGTAAAAATCTATCCTTTCAAATATGGTGAAACATTTGAGTTCTGTAAACAATGCTTTTGAGGGATGATAAATAGATGCATCTAAAAGTACATGTGCTGCTCATTTCTGAAGCTTATAAATCCTGTCAAGCTCAGATTTAGCACAGTTTCCCCATACATTTGAACAATAATCCATTGTTGGAAGAATATATGACTTGTAGTATAGATTGCAAGTTTCCAAAGGTAAATATTTATTGATTCTGCTGATTAGAGCAATTTTGGATGACAGTGTTTTACAAAGTTTATCAATATGGTCATCCCATAATAAATTATTATCTACATTCCCACCTACAAGCTTTTCATGTTTGACATTTTCTAATGGATGATTATTTACTGCAAGAGATAGTTCTGGGTTTCCCAACTTGTGTAGCTTTTGTTATGTCCCCAAAATCATACATTTTGTTTTACCTTCATTAATTTCCATCCTATTTTGTTGTACCCTGTTTTGGACTCTAAAAAGGTCTGAGTTTAATCTAATTGGGATAACTTCAGTATCAGAACTAGATGTATACAAGGTTGTATCATCTGAAAACAAATCTGTATTTGTGGATTCTTTATTTAATGGTAGATCATTGATATAATGGTAGATAATGAAGAGGAGAGGGACCCCTGAATGAATAGTGTGAGTTTCAGAGCTAATATTGCCAATGCTTACTTGTTGAGACCTTTAGTTTAGGTATGATCTAAACTAGTTTGAAGGATTGTTGAATCTGTAACAGTTCAACTTTTGCAGCAGAAGTCAAGGAAAATAATCCCAGTCATATGTTCATTATCCATTTCCTTCAGCCAAAGATCAATTTATTTGATAGGTTCTGTTTGGCACAAGTGGTACTTTCTAAATCCTGATTGCACTTTATGAAATAGAGAGTAAGTTTCAAAAAAATTTATAGACCTGAATGGCAACATGCTTTTCAAATAATTCTGACAATACAGGTAGATTTGATAATTGTCTAATTCCCTGGATCTTCCTTTTCTTTCTTAATGATTGGTGTAACCTTTGCACATTTCAATGTTTCTGGAAAATTACCACCCATTATACTTAAGTTTATGATATGCGTTATTGACTTTGTTATTACTGGCGCAGAAATTTTAAGAATTCGTGGACCAATACCATTCAATCCAGAGGACTTATTAATATTCACCTTAATCAGCATATCAAAAACATCAGCTTTACTAACATTAGCTATTGAAAAATAATTATCATCACGAATTTTAGCTCTTATAAATGATGGAAGAGCATTAATTTCAATTGGGATGTTAGTCTTGTTCTGAATACTGTTACTGGAGATGATTATGAAGAAATCGTTTTACATTTCCACAATGTCTTGTACAGATGTTACTATATCATCATTTTGCTTAAGTCTAGGGGGAAAACAACTGTTATTGGGTGGGTTCAGCTCTTTTAGATGCTTCCACAATGTATTGGCACTCTTATTTTCATCAATATCCTGTTTATAGTAGTTCTCTTTTGCCTTATCTATCAGGTACTTAGCTTTACTCCTCCACTTTCTAAAGCTTTTCATGTCTTATTTCTTGTGGAAATATCTCTTAAGTGCCTAGCCTCATTGATCTCAGGGGTAATCCACTTGGGTGTAATTTGGCGTTTAACCCTTTTTGTTTTAATTGGGGTGTGCGTGTCAAAGGCTGCAATGAACATTCAGTACCATTTGTCTAAGGCAGTGTTGACATCAGCTGTATTGCAGACTGATTGGAAGGGTTTCCAAACTAAATCATTTAAACATTTCCTCATCAAACTATCAAAAGTCCCTGTATTGTATTTCAATGTTTCCATTTTTAGATGATTTTGGAAGATGTCTAGTTATACAGACTGGATAGTGATCACTCAGCACATACACTGGCACATTAATTTCACTTATGTTGTCAGGTTTTAAATTATTAGTATAGACATGATCAATGATAGTAGCACTTTTATCTGTTACTCTATGTGGAGTGTTAATTAACTGAGTAAAGTTGTAAGTTTCAAAGTTACTTATCCATGTTCATGGTGGAGTTTTCCTTTAGTAATGCTTTTTGAATTTGCACCTCAAATCTATCAATCCAATCAAGTGGATGGCCCTGGGGATGATTAGTACACTTCCTGTCAAGAAGCGGTTGTGGAAAATCTATACTGATGATCCTTTAAATCTTGTGAAATCTTACTAGGGATGAGTCCTTCTGTGAAATGACTTCCTAAGGAGCAGCCAGCCCTTTGAAGGTCTTCACTACGAGACCTTCAAGGAGTTCAGTGAAACATCATGGTGGATATGCATATTTCCACTAATAAAGTCATTGTGATGGTAACTAACTGCTGGGACTTTGCCACAGCTTGTGATGTGATGTGGCTGGGTTTAGATCTAGAGTGGCTTCCTTCACCATATTAAATTAAGTAGCTACAGTCAGCACATGAAGTTAATGTGACCAAAGGCTGGAGTTTCTGCTCAATAGCCTCAATTGTTTTAATGGAAAGGCATTCCCAGGCTCCAGTTTAAATACCCACCTGGAACACACCTACATCCAACTGGAGAGGTTTAATGGACCACTTTGGGCTATGAACCCAATAATTCAAGGCAGAGACCACACATCTCCGTGGAGTACCCTTTATTCCACATGTGATGTCTTGCCTTAACATTAACCACTGTTATATTTCTCTGCTCAAAGACAAAAAAATGTTTAGAAACAGGCCCATGGCCAGTAACTATAAAAAAAATCACAAGCCCTGACTCAGATTCCATGAGACTGGACTACAGTTAAACGCTTCTGTCCAGTACAGGTTATAACGCTTTAACAACACAAATCAACTGCAAATAATAAGCGTGAGCTTATTATTGTCTATCAATTAATCTAATGGCTATGATAATACTGAACAAAAATAGGTCAATATTATTCAAATGTTCATTCCCTCCAAAAGGAAGGGTCTTACCTGTCTCCAAAGAGACAGGTACCGCAAACTTCTGATACCAAGGAGTTTTTTCCATGCTGAAAACTCTTTTTCTTACAGTAGGCTTGGTGTGGCAATGATTCTTATGTGTACATTTGGAACATGTGAAGCAGTCTTGGTGAGGGACCAAGGGTTATTTCTCGTGGCCATACTTTCCCACAGACTTTCCCAATTTGTTCTCTGACATAAAAGTTATCTGGACAAGAACAATATTAATGGCAGTATTTTTTTGAACATGAGGATGTGTTCACACTGAACAAACAAATTTTCAACACAGAAAAGTAAAAGCTACACAATAACGATGGGCAAGTTATTGCTATTAAATTACATTCACGCCTGTTCTGACCTTGCCCTTATGTCAGGTGTCATGACAGCTGTATGCCAGAGGTCTCACTAGGATTTTAAAACTAGGAGTCCAGAACTCCCATTTTGGTAAAAATAGGAGTCCCACCATCAAAAGTTGCAGTCCCTTCTTTCCTACAGAATCAACACAGATGGGAGTGCATCTATTTTTAGATGGAGAGGTTTCTGTAATGTAATCACTCACTATAATATAGCTTCATTACAACAGTCCACTGACAGGATCACAAATTTATGGTTTATTTATTTGTATACGTACTTGTAGTAATTTTAGGCAAATAAATAGTATCTGATTTGCTGTTTTTTCTGTATTTTTGCAAATACGTGTCAACTCAGAAAACAGCTTAGACCTTAAAGCGCATCTCACGAATTCCACAACATAGCACTGTCCCATACATTTCTGACCTACATCATTTGCATTTTAAATTTAAATCTTTAATAAAATAATACCTAGGCTTTAGCTTCAATGATTTGTATATTTTTTCTGAATATATTTGCCTGATGATTTAAGAAAACACAATCTAATAAACTGGTACATCCCAGACTTAGCGAATTCCGCCATTATTTCCTGTTAGGCCTACTGGTTCACTTACACTTTCAATCAATTTTATGAAGAAATAGTATATAAGAGGTAGTTAATAAATATCCAGATCACCGATTCTGATCTTAAAACACATGTTTGTATGTTTTATCATCAAAGAATATCACGCAGGAAATTGATAGTTGCTTCCTTACTTGGAAAAGGGTTAATGGTCAATCAGCTATCAAAACATAATGCTTGTGAATGGGCAAGAGTTTGTTTGTCAATGTAACTGATATAAAAACTAGGCCTAGCTACTGATGCCTTGATGAATACATTTCGCTACAACACTAGAACTAACAGGGCTAAGGCGAGGGGCATTTAAAAAATATATGGTATGGTCAGTCAATGTACCTCTTAAATAATCATAGGGCAAAGTCGTTTTTGCTTTCCTAACAGAAGAAGGCAAAGTTTACATTTTTAGGCAACTTGTCACCCACTTATGAATGGCATTTTGTCTAAGTCTCAACATGTCTTAATTCTGAGGTCATGTGCACTGCTTATTCCACTACACTCGGAAATGAACACAATAATAAAAGCTAAAGTTGTTTATTTTATGTACTTTTATAAATGACCACATGTACATCTCTGGGTCTTTCTGCCTCTGAATTCAATCACTGTAAATATCAGTACATTTTCCCACCCGGCCGCCAGTCAGAGCCTTTGAACTTGCTGCCCAGCTATTGCATCATGTTCTTTTTTATGTACTCTTATAAAATGGCAACATGTATGTACATCAAGGGGTCTTTCAGTCACTGAATTCTGTCATTGTAAATATCAGCACAGCTAACTGATCAACATATTTTCCCAAAAAGCAGGTGGCTGAAGCAGGACTGGCAAGTCTTTGAATTTTGCTGCACACCTATTACATGCGTATGGAGGACTCCCGCCTCAGTGATTTTCTACGTCCCAGATCAAAAATTGGCATCCCAATATGCATAATTAGGCATTTCCGAGATGTCTGGTATGCAATACACCATCTTAGTCATGACATATATGTGGCTAAAATTTTACTGAAACAGCCTTAGCGGCAACAGCAGGATCCAAGTCACTGATTTAGATTTTCCCTGGCTGTGACACTGACCCTGAGGCTGAGGCTGAGGCTTTTGTTTGCAACACACCACCTAGTCATGATATATATCTAGCTAAAATTTCATCTAAATGATTACAGAGTTTCAAAAGTTGCAGCATGAACAGGGATTAAGGCGACTAAGAAGTTTTTGTCCTTCCTGTGATATTGGCCTTTGACCTGGGTACTTGACAATGGATGTGACAAACTGTCTAGTCATCATGCATACTTTTGTCAAATTTCATTAATATCTTTCAAAGGCTTTCCAAGTTACAAGTCATATGATAAAATGGTAGCCGCTGGATGGATATTAAACACCGCAACATTCGACATAGAAGAATGTATAGAAAGCACAATAGCCTCCAAGATTAATGACGGAAACTGTCCTGGAAAAATCCAGACATTATTAATATAAAACCATGGACTATTCTGATGTTCTCCTTGTCCTGTCATTCTAAAGATTTTATGTCGAAACCAATAAAAAATATATTTAAACAGTCAATAGTAAAGTATTAAAACGATTCATATTAGAGTATTGAAAATAGTACATGGAGCACATGTATTTAAAAGAGTCCATGTTGAAGAGTGGTTAAATAGCTTTGTGAATACTGACAAACTTTCAAAACCAAATTCTACTGATTCTTAATACCATATATAATCGATATCTATCTGATCTCTCTTAACGTCAAATGGAAACAATTCTGTCCTAATCTTACCAAAACCAAAACAAACAACCATTTCTGTTTTCTGTGTATAGAAATGCATCAAATGATAAAATACATTTACCTGGACTTTGAGCTCTGGGATGGAAACTCTAATGAAAACAGTGCCTGACTGGTTCTCAGACATGAAAGGGTTAAAATCCTCCTGGAAATTCCGTACTGTGCTACGAAGGGAAGCAGGCTCCATCGAATTTTCAGCCTTAAGTACCCCACTGTTCATTGTGCTTCATGTACACATGTCAATCTTTATACCTGAAATTAAAATACATTAGAACTTTGAGAACTCAGAATACTCTAGAACAAAATATCTAGCTTGATTTTTCAGCAGGATTGGGTTTTCTGAGGTCAAAGAAAAGAAAATACTTCAGCCATGGACTGTGTGTCACTGGAATTCAAGAAATTAATATTTGAGATAATGAAGTTTAAATGTGTAATGTTAGTTCAGTTGGATTCCAGGTGGGAACAAAAGAAAATGACATTTTTAACCCTGCAAATGCATCCCCCCCATGCTTTATTTATTCATAATACAATGCATTTATAAGTTTACTTAACGGTAATATGTCACTGTGATTCCAAATGAAAGTAAACTGAAAGAATAGCAACTGGTAGGGTTTGTGATTACCAATACTGATACTCTTTAATGCATATTCCACCAATGCCACCCACCCCAAATTAGTCAAACAAAAAGGCTAGTTCCAGCAGGTTGATTCCATAACCAAAGAATTGGTGAAAAACTTTAACCAAAACCTTCTCAATCTGTTGACACCAATGGTGCCAGAAAAGTGACAGTTACTTATCACTTCCCACTCCCATGGGTACATCTTGACTCGACTGCCAGGAGGACACTTCATGCATTTTGGGGGGAGATTTGTTAAATTTTGGGGTACATTGGCAGATTGGTGGGAGTATGTCCCATAGGCTTGCTCAAGATGCAGCATGGGTCTTCATTCCATAACTTTATATATAAAGTTTGGTCAGAAAATATTATTTAATTGAAATTGTTGTACATTTAACATCTGACCCTTCCCAGGAATGATACCCCTCCTCAAAGATGCAAACCACAAGAGCAAGATAATAATAAGTTATGTGAATTTCAATGGAGTGACTTGAGCTGTCCAACTACAGTACCATGGGTCAATATTTGTATGGTCCACACCCATACAAAAAGTCAGTTCTATAATTATAGCAGAGTTACTATAACATACGTCATGTATGGCCTATGAAATTGTTACATTTTTGGTCCATGTGGCCCACAGTGTTGAAGATGTTGGACAGTAGCTGACCGATGGACACGTAGACAGACAGAAGGTATCACAATATATCATTGCTTAACACATCTTCTGAAATAACGTTTTCATCATGTAGATTATCACCATATTACCTGTCAGTCCTTAACAAAAATTGAATAAAAAGTTATGGCAAACAAAACTTGAAAACAAATTTCAATCAGACTGATGAATAATGCTTTCAAAACCATACAGTACTATTTTGGCATTCATTCTACCCCAGATTTAACCTATTTTTAGTTGTTTCCTTTATTCATTTCACACATTACTCAACCCAAACTCATTACAAATCCAGTGACACTAGGTCCTGACTGGTATTTTAAACAACAGCAATGGTCTTTAAACATTAATGTATCATTAAAATCAAACACTATACCAAAAGATCACAAATTCCAATTTCCAACAATATTTTTAACAAAAAATCCCCCCAAATTTACAAAACGCTTGCATTTTAAAGGGTATTATATATTACTCACTTCTTCATCAGATCTAAATGCTGCATAGACCCAGATCTATGCTGTTTGTTAAGACTTATCTAATCAGTAGAGCAAACAAGACCATGATCTTCTGTCACGTTATGCACTGGCAGACCTGGGTCTTATATTGCTTGTTCTCCAGATAACTCCTAACACTCACTGCATAGATCCAGATAACTCCTAACACACACTGCATAGATCCAGATAACTCCTAACACTCACTGCATAGATCCAGGTAACTCCCAACACACACTGCATAGATCCAGATAACTCCTAACATTCACTGCATAGATCAAGATAACTCCAAACACACACTGCATAGATCCAGATAACTCCTAACACTCACTGCATAGGTCGAGATAACTCCTAACACTCACTGCATAGATCCAGATAACTCCTAACACTGCATAGATCCAGATAACTCCTAACACTCACTGCATAGATCCAGATCTGCTGGCACATTATTCAACAGCAGATCTGTCTTTGCAGTTGGACTTGACTTACAATTGAGTATATAAGGTATATGCATGCTTTATAAGCCAGCCATGTTGCTAATTCAATTTCCATATCTGTCTGTGGCTACAATTTGATCTATGAGATTTGTCACAAATTTCAAAGTGAACTGAATGATATACTGAGAGGTGGTATGTGATGCTTCTGTAGCCTAAAAATGAGCCTATATCTCAATAAACATTTCTGTACCCAGTATTAGTAACGACAAATCTATCCAATGCTTGAACTTTTATAAAGTGCTGGCCTAACAACAATCAGTCATGAAATTCCAAGGATATTTCTTTCCAGGATGCCAACTTCATAATACCAACAGTTTATTAAAACCTTTTCAGTTCATCATTTTAAAAAAAAATGTTCTGACAGTCTACGGAGTAATTCTTTTGTTTTACCTATTATAATTTGTTTCTCTTTATCACTTGATTTATTAAGTATAACAAAATAGATTTTTGTTGTTATTGTTCCAGGGTTTAACGCCATTTTTCAGCACAAGATATGCTATAACATGGCAGCCAGTATAACTGGTGGAGGAAGAACCCTGGAAAACCCAGGGAAGAACCACCGACCCACGAGAAGCTACTGGTAGGCTTTCCCCACGTACCCACGCTAGCTGAGCCTTGGACTCGAACCCATGCAGACATGGCAGTGATTCGGATACGGTGAGCGCTTTAGACCAATCGGCCACTCAGGGCCCCTATATAACAAAATGGATATTGCACAATTGTGACAGCATCAACAATACATGAGCCCACAACAATGTGCTGCACATTTTTTAGGCTTATTCAAAACATTCAATTAGCGTTATTGCATGTCATTACTATGGTTGTGTCATTCTGTGCTATTTAAATCAAAATTACCCAATCTTGTGAATGTCATTTTGTATGCTCTCAAAGCTTTTTCTGCAAAAGTTCAATTGAGTTTTTGTTACTGAAATTAGTTTCATACACTTAATTTTAAATTGGCAACCCTCGTGAAGTAATAATAATAATACATGTAATAATAATAATACATATAATAATAATAACATTATGTTGTTGTCAGTTGTAGCAGCAGCTGTTGTTGTTGCATTAGTACTAGTAGTAACGGTTGCTTTAGTAGCAGCACAGGTAGTACTGTAGTGGTAGCAGTAAGAGTTGTAGTATTTACCAGTTACCTCATACAGGTGGGTTATCAGGTAAGTTATTCTAGAGAGTTGTGGAAGCATTGCATAATATTACATAATCAAACAGGTGTGATACCTGGCCAACTAAGGAATTCAGAAAGTTTTAAATAGGTTAGACTTTTATGCTGAATACCAGGTGACAAAGTGAAATAGTATTTATGACATATCCACAAAGTAAACATTGCAGTTTGCCTTTTGAAATAGTATGAGACTTCATTCTGTTATTATGAGCAAGTTTTCCCATAGGGGTTCAAGATTGAAAGTAAAAAAATAAAAACCTTGTGTCCAAAGGGTCAGATTGAGCACACACAAAAATTAGTGTCAGAAGTGGGGTCAAATTACAAATTCTAGGGTCTCTTGTGCACAAATAAGGGTAAAGGAAAACACTGATAAAGTATAAAGGTAGTAATATCAACTCTTGTTACAATGATCAGTTTGGCTGCATTAGCTATATTTTTATTAGATCAAGCTTACTGTTGTTGTTGTTGGGTTTAACACCATTTTTCAGCACAAGATAGCCCATACATGGCTAGTTTCAATGGTGGAGGAAGAACCCAGGAAAACCCTGGAAAGAACCACTGACCCACAAGAAGCTACCAGCAAGCTTTCTCACATACCCACATTAGCTTACTGTTGTATTGATTTAGGTATTTTTCAGGATGAGTTGATAATAATAATAATAATAATAATAATAATAATGGGAGAAAGATGAGGAAAAAAGATGAGATGCTTGTTATAACTAATTTTTTCCCATATAGCTTAGTCAATATAACAAAAATATCCCTGGTAGCTTTACATACAGACAAAGAAATATCAGACCAGAATGTGGATATGTTTATTTCACTTTTTCTTGTTTGTTTTAAACAAAAGATATAACAAAAAATACTAGTTTGATATAAGCAATTATGTTGACCACAAACAATGGCAGCTCACTTTATATTCATTCTTGGTCACATTGTGAAGTTAAAGGTAGATCAGAAATCTTCACAATAAGAACTAAAAATGTCCCATTCATGGGCAGCATCAATATAGCAGTTAATTTACACAGATAATCAGCATGTTTCTTACAGATAGTTAATGTTAATTTTTTGGATTTCAAATATTCCCATGTGATGTCAGTGTTCACTGTGTGCAACCATTCAGACCAATTTTTTGTTGAGTGAATATTCCATTATTAAGCATGAGTTTACCGGCCTTTATATTAAGTGTACATTGATATGGTGTGTGCTAGTAATGAAGTATTAGGCTACCATATTGGGGAAGGATTAATAAGTTAATATGGGTTTACTGGTACATGTATATTCATTTTTTCACTCTCTCTTATGTCTACAAGTCATAGAGGACTAAGATTAAGTTCAGGTTTAAGTATTAATGATAATCTACACGAGACTAAACACCTTAACTTCTTTCATGTCCAATCCAGTGAAGATGACAATATATTTTGGCAAAAAGGTACTTTTTTCATGTCCAATCCAGTCAAGATGACAAAATATTTTGGCAAAAAGTACCAACTTACAGGATGAAAAATATAGTACTTTATGGTATTAAGTGTGCATACTTTTCTTGATTAATACTTCTGTATTTCCCATTCCAAAACAAATGTATGTGTAATGTCATATAGTCCAGTACAGCTCACAAGTTGACTTCCAGTCCTATTTTCAAAAAGCAACATCTGCCTAACATGGTTATTATTATCTATCTGCTTTCATGCACAATAATAATTATTTTTATAATGTTTAATGTTGTTGTTGTTGTAAGGTTTAACGCCATTTTTCAGCACACGATAGGCTATACATGGCTACCAGTATTGATGGTGAAGGAAGAACCCGGGAAAACCCCAGAAAGAACCACTGACCCATGAGAAGCTACTGGCAAGCTTTCTCACATACCCACACTCACATACCCACATTGGCTGAATCTGAGACTCGAACCCACGCAGACAGAGGTGAGATGGCAGTGATCCGTTTGATATTCTGTATCTAGGATAACATGTTATACATGTAGTTGGAAACTACTTCAAAGCAGGATATAAGAAGAACACCATGGTTCTGATTCAATGAGCTGAGGGGTGGGGGATATTTTAACAAGATTTTATATTGCAAGAGCATAAGCTGCAAAACACTGGTTTTCTAAGAAATTGTTCGCTAACATGGGCACAGAATAATTTGGTGTTTTATGGCACATCAGCACATGAAGGTTGTACTATTTTTAGGCTAGTCTAGTAAAGTAACCATGCACTAGGACACATGATGGCAGAAGACCCCAGGGCTGATCCAATGGCAGGGTTCAAACCCACATCCGTTTGGATAGGAGGCTAGCACACCAGCACCTGTGCCAATGAAACTCTTTGGGCACCGATTTTTAATTCTAACAAGTCTAAATACTAAAAAAAGCAAGAAGAAATTAGAAATTCATGAAATCAGCATTCAACTGCAAGTTGTAATTATTTAAAGAATGCTGAATGAAAGTGGTTCTCAGAGGACCTAACTACGAAACAACAGAGGTCAATCAGAACAGGGTGTGATGGGTTTGCTATGGGGTCGGAGTGGATCCAGAATGGGATGTGATGGGTTTACTATGGGAGGGAAAGGATCAAGTAAGTAATGTGATGTGTTTGCTATGAGGGATTGGATCCAGAAAGGGCTTTGATGTGTTTGCTAAAAAGAGGGAGTGATTCCAGAAAGGGATGTGATTGGTTTGCTAAGGGGAGGGAGTGGATCCAAAAAAGGATGTACATGTAATGGTTTTGTCATGGGGAGGGAGTGGATCCAGAAAGGGATGTAATGGGTCTGCAATTGGGAGAAAGTGAATCTGACTGAATCAACCAATTTTATATTTTACACTCAAACAAGTTTGATTTTAGCCCATGAACCTAGCTACTTTGAATATGCTAGTAAACAGCTACCAACATTAACCTTGCTTGGTGGCAACGGCATGACATGTAAAAAACCCATCTTAACCACAAAATTTTCTCAAAGATTAAAGATAGCGAATTGGACCTATGTACCAAGCTCTCTTTCTACAATCAGCACTGTTGTTAGTAATGTGTTACAAGATTTGAGGTCAAAACCTCTTTGTGAGCCCCAGTCAGATGGAGGCCAAGATGTCTTTGTAGGTCCTTGTCAGACAAGGGTGTAGGCTGTGTAATTTAGCAATAATGAGGTGTATACATATTCAGTTAACAAAGCCTAATTCTGTGACATTCCCATAACAAGCCCATCATCTTTTTTACGACCTCTGATGTCATTGACATGTAGGTTACAAGATTTGTATAGTCATGTGACTCAGGATGCAAATGGCCAGATCCAGGTCAAATTTCAGGAACGACATACTTTCGTCTTGTCTGTCAACAGATTAAAGACATAACGAATGCTAATTGATTATGATTTTTGAGAAAATAAGTAATATTACTATTGATTTCATGCAGGTATATCTCGATGAAAGGTCATGCGTTAATTTGCTGGGCTGGCTATAAGCAGCTACCCTATGCCGGCACCATTTCTTCTTTTTAACTACCTGCCAGTAGCTTCTCATGGGTCAGTGGTTCTTCCCTGGGTTTTCCAGGGTTCTTCCTCCACCAGTTATACTGGCCGCTGTTATAGCCTATCTTGTGCTGAAAAATAGCGTCAAACCCTAGAACAACAACAACTTTTTTATACTAAATAGTATTATATTCTTGACCAATGAAATGATCTACAAGATGGCCATATTGGATATAAGACTGCAACCACTTTCTTTTACAACCAACCAGGCATCATAAGAAGTGAAAACCTTATATCAAGATGCCCATCCAGGAGGAACTTAGCAATAATACAATGATTTGCAAGATGCCCATCCTGTGTCCATAATACATGTTAGATCACCACCATATCCATATTGGACTATCTAGTTTTTTCTTGCAACAAACCCCATGTAGATACAACCTTCTGTGTAGGAGGAACAGTAATATCAAGATGGCAGTCACAATGGATGGCAGACCTGCAGAGATGCTGCCAGGATCAAAAGGGGAAGCTAACCCCATGTCACAAAAATAAGGTGGGAGTAGGAACAAATGGAGGGAATGGACATTATTTCAAGAATTATTTAACACTGAAATAGCCATATCTCTTTCATCCTTCTCCACTGTGTTAAGCTCTACTGAAATCAAAATCCTCAGAATATATTTCATCGAGTAGTATAAGCCTTAATCTGTTGATGGTTTCTGAGGTTAATCTGTTCCTTAGTTGTATAAGCATTAATCTGTTGATGGTTTCTGAGGTTAATCTGTTCCTTAGTTGTATAAGCATTAATCTGTTGATGGTTTCTGAGGTTAATCTGTTCCTTAGTTGTATAAGCATTAATCTGTTGATGGTTTCTGAGGTTAATCTGTTCCTTAGTTGTATAAGCATTAATCTGTGGATGGTTTCTGAGGTTAATCTGTTCCTTAGTTGTATAAGCATTAATCTGTTGATGGTTTCTGAGGTTAATCTGTTCCTTAGTTGTATAAGCATTAATCTGTTGATGGTTTCTGAGGTTAATCTGTTCCTTAGTTGTATAAGCATTAATCTGTTGATGGTTTCTGAGGTTAATCTGTTCCTTAGTTGTATAAGCATTAATCTGTTGATGGTTTCTGAGGTTAATCTGTTCCTTATCTCTGTATAAGTATTGTTCTGTGCTAAGAATCCCTTTCACAGTATACTACCTGAAGGAACATGTACATAGCTAGCTTACACAGCTTGAACAAGTTGGGAAACTGTTCTTTATGGTTGCTATGTACAATTTTTGAAAGCTTATGAGCATGTCTCGCGGATATTTTGTTCTAAAATGTGATTTTTCACTAACATGAGCTCTGCCAAAGTTTCACTTTCCTGAATCAGTGTTCCGCTTTACTACTATGTTAGATTGTTCATTTGTTCCATAATGCTGTAATATTGTTTTAAGTTCATCACTGTCATAGTCTGCTTATTCAGACTGAGGTTTTGTTATAAAATGTATTGTTGCAACAAGCACTTTAATTCAATAAAAAAAATACTGCACAAAGTTCATTCTGATGTGCATGACTTTGAACTAATTTACTAGAGTTCTTGTGCATCAGTGTTCTCCAAGTAGGCCAAATTTGTACACATTTTACATGATTCATGCACTTGCATGCCCTGGCAGCATTACCTTCATTTATGATCAACTAGACATCATAAGAACTCTTTAATTGATAACCTGATAACCCCTTGTCAATGTGAGCATCTGTTTAGAGGTGGCATTCACAGCGTCATTTTCATTTAGAAGCAAGGTGACACCATAAGAGGTCTTCTGGTGAAAACCCATGTCGATATGGCTTTCTGTTTGGGAGGAGAAGTAATACAATTTTCAAAATATCCCCAAAAGGCAGTTGTCAGATTGGCACTATTTTCATTAACTTTCAATTAGACATCATAAATGGTCTTTTAGTGAAAACCAGATGCTGGCAAAACCACCCATTCTGAAAATGTAGCAATAATAAGATTTTTTTCAAGATCACAATCGTGACAGTCATGTTGAATGTCTGGACAGCACCATTTTCACTTAGTACCAGCTATACCATGGTATGAATTTGAGCATCAAGTTTTATGGCAATTTTCCAAGCAGCTTAGTCATAGCTGTGTGCTGACTGACAGATAACAGATGATAAATAGACAATGGACTGATAATTGATAGAAAATGGACAATTGACAATAGGCCAACCCATAGGCTCTTCTGGTCTTTCCCCAGTGGGGCTCAAACACTTCTACAGGTTGCCCTGTGCTGCGATCATAGGACACTTGTGTATATAAACTGTTTCTTTATCCATACTTTTTCACATACCAACAGCCTTAGGGTACATAATAAAAGTGGTAATTACAAATTGTCATAAATTATTACAAGTTATGGTGTTACTGTTCATTTTGATTTTGAGACAACAAAATTATTAAATCTGATAACTGATCAACATCAAATATGCTTATAATATGCGACCAATTGCACACTGCAGAGACCAAGACCTGTTGTCACATAATGCACTGGAAGATCTGGGTCTGTGTAGTTTGTTAGGAGTAATCAGTACAACAAGCAGATCTGGAATTTTGTTTTGTACAGTTTGATTCAACTCATAAGCAAGTATATACGGTACTACAAAACGTAAACAGGACATTACAGACAAGTACATTATACACCACACATAAGAATATTAGTCTATACCTATACAAGGCATTACATATGAGCACATGAAAGGACATTATTTTAAAGTAGTTTTTAATTACACAAAGTCATGCAATGATTGTTTCAGTACATGTGGACTAAGATGATTCCTAAAATTCTTGACGAAGTCAGGTGACTAATTAGAATAAAAAAAGATTTCCTAAGTTTTTATAATTTGTCCAACCATGCATAAATACTTCAATATTTTCTTTTTAAATATGACTGGGATCTCTGTGTCATGCCCTGGAACTTTGGGTCTTTCACTATACCCCAGAGACTTAGACCCAAGATAAAACAAACTACTAAGATCCCTACTCTATAAGGCACACACACACACACACACACACACACACACACACACATGCTAATGGCATTGACCTTGGGTCTATCAAACACCTATGAATATATGCTTATGAGTCCTACCTTGAAATCTATTGAGATCCCCTCATTGTGACTATATTTACCAGTACTGGGCATAATGATGCAGATTTATAATTGCAACTGACTTGGACTCTTGGCTAAGTAGGATAAGATGGGCATTTGGAATAAAAAGTAGCATGGATATAAAAATTATTGGTCCATTAAGCAAAAAAAAATAAAAAAATTAACAAATAAATAAAAAAATAACCAAAGAACTACAACTTTTACCCTTCTGTTCATATAAGAGTGAAAAAGCCAATGAAAAACATTTCTATTACAACTAGATATTAGGTAAACTGGAAATCTCTTGGAAGTCGATGTATTATGATGTATTCAGAAATAGCCCCCAAAATGTGTTTCCTACTTGCTTTTCAGGCGAAAATGACAAAATCCTCCAGAGGTTTATGACTTAATCAACCAGCCCCACATAACTTTAGGCTCCCATGTCACAATGATTGGAAATTATTGAAACTGTGTACACACTTATTGGGCGTACAAAAGTAAATGTCAACACCCAACTGACATTTGCTAACGAGGCAGTGCTTGACCTCATGAACCTACCTACAAGGCTCAAACTTCAGGGTGAAGGTTAAAAATTGAACAAACGTGGGGATATGTG
Organism: Sinohyriopsis cumingii; assembly: GCA_028554795.2. Lineage (NCBI taxonomy): Eukaryota > Metazoa > Mollusca > Bivalvia > Unionida > Unionidae > Sinohyriopsis > Sinohyriopsis cumingii. Next base: position 59,924,392 of record CM068835.1, read on the forward strand.
TTTTGCAACTGCAGAATTAAAATTTGCAATTAATATTTCCTCCTAGTATTGTGTCTTCTTTAATTAGGTGCTTCTTATCTAGAACAGATACCTTCTTTAACACAAACATTTTCATTTTTATAAACTTCAAATTCCAAAAAGTACTTCATAAGATCTGAATAAATCCTAAAGTTACTCAGGTGCAGTTCCAAGCCGACATTTATATACAATAACTGCCTTGCAAAAATCAATTCTTTCATATACTGCAAACTATTTTAATTTTGTAAATAATGCTTCTGATGAACAATTAATAGATGCATCTAAAATAATGCGTGCTACCCTTTTCTGAAGTTTATAAACCCTGTCAAGTACAGTTTCCCCATACAGCGGAACAATAATCCATTGTTGGAAGAATGTATGCATTGTAGTATAGAATGTGAATTTCTGCAGGTAAATATTTCTTGATTCTACAGGAATGGGAAAGTTTGGACGACAGTGCTTTACAAAGCTTGTCATTATGGTCATCCCACTGTAAATTATTACCTACAGACACACCTACAAGCTTGTTGGTATGGTCATTCCACTGTAAATTATTATCTCCAGACAAACGTGCAAGCTTGTCATGCTTGTTATTTCCTAAATATTATTATTTATTCAACATAATTTTGGGTTTCCTAATTTATGTAGTCTTTTTTTATGTCCTCAAAAACATATTTAACATATTTTGTTTTACCTTCATTAATTACCATTTTATTTTGTTTTGCCCAAGAGTGAAATCAATTTAAGTCTGAGTCTAATCTTGTATAAATAACTTCAGTAATAGAACTAGATGTATGCAAGGTTGCATCATCTGCAAATACATCTGTATTTATGAATTCATCATTTAATGGAAGACCCTTTACATAAATATAAAAGAGAAGAGGGCCTAGAACAGAGCCTTGAGGGACCCCTGAATGAATAGTTTGTTGATTTAAAAAACAGTATCCATTTCTTGTAGCCTGTAATTTGTTAATTTGGTGAGCAATCTCTGGAATGAATATTTTCCAAAACCTGGATGTGCCTTATGAAATGGAAAGTAAGTTTCAAAAAAGAAACAGACCTGCATAGACATCTGTTTTTTAATTAATTTTGATGATATAGGTAGAATAGTTCTTGATGTTAAGGTGACTGGATCCTGAGCTTTTCTTCAGGGGATGCCTGAGTGCTCACTGTTATAGATCGCTCACATCTCGTGTCTGCACAGGTTCAAGTCTCGGTTCAGCCAATGTGGGTATATGTGAGAAACCTTGCTAGTATTTTTCCAAGGGTCGGTGGCTCTTCCCATTAGGTCCTTCCGGCTTCTTCTTCCGCCAAATATACTAGCCATCATGTGTAGCCCCCATCACATGCTGAAACCCGGACGACCAAACCAAACCTTTTCTCCTTTCTAAAAGATTGTGTAATCTGTGCACATTTCAAGGTATCAGGAAAATTAACACTCATTATACTTAAGTTTATTATATGTGTCAATGACTTTGTGGTGGATGCAGGACCAAACAGTCTAAAGCATTCACTTTTACTGATCACCTGTATGAGCAGGTTTGAGTATCACGCTCAGCCAATGTAGATATGTAAGAAAGTTAGTGGTTACCGGTAGTGGTTTTTGCTAGGGTTTCACTCAGGTTCTTCCTCCATCAGTTATACTGGCACCATGTATGGCCTATTTTGCGCTGAGAAATGGAGATAAACCCAAAACAACAACGTGACTTTGTGCTGAATCAATGCCATCCTGTCCTAAGGATTTATCAATACTTGTCTTAATGAGCATATATCAAGCCTCAACTTCACTAGCATGGCTACTAAAAATTATGTTACCATCAGGAATTTTATTTACAGATCCTTAATAAGAAAACATTTTTCTTAAAAGCTGCTGCAGTAATTATGATTATACACCCCATAAAGCCAGATTTTACTGGGTCAGTGGCTTAAAAAGTCAATAGATTAAAGGTAACCTTGAATATCAGTCAGTATTATAAGTCTAGTTCATGCATCAATAATTACCTGGATTAGCCACTATAGGTGAGGACTCCAGGAAAATCCACTGATCCAATTCCTATACTCATTCACATGAATAATGCAGTTAACCTGTTGGGTAACCGATAACATTATACAAGATATTGCCATTAATATGGAAAGTACTAATGAATGAACATATCCATTTTTATTTTCAACTGCCAGGTTAGAAAGGACCTTCCAAGCAGGCTAGGATGAATAAAACATGGAAGAATCCATGTGGTCATGAGATAAACAAACACTGCACCCATGTTATTAAACCATGAAACACTGCACCCATGTTATTAAACCATGAAACACTGCACCCATGTTATTAAAGCATGAAACACAGCACCCATGTTATTAAACCATGAAACACTGTACCCATGTTATTAAACCATGAAACACTGCACCCATGTTATTAAAGCATGAAACACTGCACCCATGTTATTAAAGCATGAAACACAGCACCCATGTTATTAAACCATGAAACACTGCACCCATGTTATTAAACCATGAAACACTGCACCCATGTTATTAAAGCATGAAACACAGCACCCATGTTATTAAACCATGAAACACTGCACCCATGTTATTAAACCATGAAACACTGCACCCATGTTATTAAACCATGAAACACTGCACCCATGTTATTAAAGCATGAAACACAGCACCCATGTTATTAAAGCATAAAACACTGCACCCATGTTATTAAACCATGAAACACAGCACCCATGTTATTAAAGCATAAAACACTGCACCCATGTTATTAAAGCATAAAACACTGCACCCTTGTTATTAAAGCATAAAACACTGCACCCATGTTATCAAAGCATAAAACACTGCACCCATGTTATTAAAGCATAAAACACAGCACCCATGTTATTAAAGCATAAAACACAGCACCCATGTTATTAAAGCATAAAACAATGCACCCTTGTTATTAAAGCATAACATGTAATCCACGATCACATGTGGCTGAAGGGTACAGTACTAAAAGAAATGCATCAGATTGTCATGTTTTATCATTCAAACATAAACACCCAATAAATAAACGCTAAACAAAAAACTTAAAGTCAATGAAGCATGAAATATAGGTCATAGACCTCTTTTTGCAATGGATCTAGTATCTGTCAAGATGCACCCCCTCACCAACTTTCAAGATTTTAGGAAAGACAGTGAGCCTACAGGATGCAGCACAAAAAAATTGTGGTCATGGGCTAAACACAAAACTCAACCAAGCCAATAAAAGACTAAGATAGGTCATGATGACCTACTAATTAAGTGAGGGAATAGTGCTGATCAAAAAGAATCCCCTGAACCCAAGCCAGTAAAATGGTCACAGTGACCCCTATGAATAAGTGTGGTAAATGGAAATTTATACAAATCATCAGGTTTAATAACTTTAGCATTAACAGCTAAAACACGCATTTTAACCAATGTCAGTAAATCTTTATCTTTGGGCCACAGTGACATGCTATTTTTGTGATAGGGGTGTTGTACTCATCAAGATGCAGGGCCCACCAAGATTTATGACTCCTGGTATAAAATAATCTATATAGAGTGCAAACAGCATATTTGGTCATGAAGTAAATAAAAAAACATTTACTTAAGCCAGGAGACTGCTCTGGTGGCCTAAATAGCCTTGGATGCAGGAGGCCATGGGTTCAAACCCTAGCCAAGTCATACCAAAAATGTATACAAATGATACTAGTTGCTGCCTCGCTTAGTGCTCAGCATTAAGAGGTTAGTCTTAGGACTGGCTGGCCTGGTGTCAGGATAATGTGACTGGGTGAGACATGATGCTACATGTCTGTAGCATGATGCCCCAGTGCTAGATGCCACTATAAACTCCACGCTGCAGACATCGCAGCAATAGGACTAAAATTATTCAAGCTATGTTAAAAATCTAAATCACACACACAGATACACACACATTTAAGGCAGTAAATTAAGAACTAAGAAAGGTACATACAATCATCAAATTTTGTGATTCTCACATGAACCTAGCTCAAAATAATAAAAACTGAAAATTACAAAAATTAAACAAAGCCAATAAGGCAATAATTATACTGCACTGACCTATTTTTGTGACGAGAATTTAGCACTAGTCAAGATGCATCTCTTCATCATTTTTCATGAACCTATGTACAGTGTATCACAGTATATAAAGAAGGTACAAAAAACCAAGCTAAAGACAAAAACCTACGTACAGTGTATCACAGTATATAAAGAAGGTACAAAAACCAAGCTAAAGACAAAAACCTACGTACAGTGTATCACAGTATATAAAGAAGGTACAAAAACCAAGCTAAAGACAAAAACCTGACAAAGAACATGAAATAATGCACAAAGTCAAGCCCCTTGGCTTCCTCAGCACAGGCGTTAGGTGCTATTAGATCTGTGAACGCCAATACTAGATGTGGTAAGACAGCTTTCTACATGAAGGTATCAAAAAGTAAATTATCATAATGGTATCTCAAAAGTAAAATGTCTCTCAAAGTGAATATAGCCTGATCTTTATCAATGAAAGATTTTCTACAATGCCTATATCATGCCACATTGTTTCCGGTACCATATATGCTCATTTACATGTCAAGATAAACTATGAAAATGCATAGATCCAGATCTGTCTGCTCTTAATGTGCAACACAATTAGATCTATGCAGTTTGCTAGGAGTAATCAGCAGAACAAAAAACACAGACCCTGACATGCTGGTGCATTATGTAATGGCAGATCAAGGTCAATATCAGAAGTGTACAACATATGGTCACCGATACATTTGTGCAGCCAACAGCCTGTGTCCTAACTATGTAAGTGTGCATTTTTGCTTGATTAAAGAAACAAAAATTTCACAGACCAACAGACTTGTGACCAATGATGGTTAATTCTGGTCTAAGTAAACATTCAAGTTATGTACTCCTGGTCCATGCTGCTTACATTGTAAGAACGTACAGTACTACTGATGCAGAAAATCAAGAAAAACTTGAGTGGCCGATTGATCTAAAGCTCTCTCCATTATGGATCACTGCCATCTCACCTCTGTCTGCATGGGTTCGAGTCTCCAATTCGGCCAATGTTGGTATGTGAGAAAGCTTGCCAGTAGCTTCTCGTGGGCCAGTGGTTCTTTCCAGGACTTTCCCAGGTTCTTCCTCTACCATTAATACTGGCTGCCATCTATAGCCTATCATGTGCTAAAAAAGGGCATTAAACCCTACAACAAGAAGAAAAATTACAAAAATTTCAAAACAGTAAATCGAGGATTATTCTTGAAAGCTGATGTAGATACACCATCTCTTTAAAATCCTTGGGTGGTCTCCATTTCAACAAAGAACTTTAGACTTTTAATGGATTTACTAGTCTATAAATCATTATGTATGCCAATTTCTGATCATCCTCCAAGTGATTTTAAATTTTGTGGAAAATATACATTCATGTGATGAAAGATCCATCTCAAACAATAATGTATACTTACCCAAGCCAAATTCTGAGCTGTACAAAGAGTTTTGCTTTTTCTGAAGCTAAACAATGAAATTCCCTTCCACCAAGATGACTCACCCTTATCATCCATTTGTATGGGTGTGTGTAATTCAGAACTCTCTTTTTTAAAACAATGCACTTTCATGCACTCACCTGTAATGCCTTATATGGATTCATGAATGTTTTTGTATGAATGTTGTGCAACATAATGCAATGTACATGTTGCAAGGCAGTAGATCAATAATTTGGCTCAATAACTTCATTATCTAAAAATAACTCAACCTGTAAAATATGCACATCATAAACTGGTATTAGCAATTGTAAAAGGCATCATGGAAGATTGGTTCTTGACCAAAACAAGCTTCTTTGATGATGATGATGATGATGATGATGATGATGATGATGATGGTGATGACGATGGTGATGATGATGATGAATATTATTATTTTTGTGATTTGTTTTTTTTTAAATAACTTTTTAATGAACTTACAAACCACCTTCCTAATTGTGAAACCTTTTATACCAAATACATGTGATGGACACCTCATAATTAGAGAAAAACATTCATAAATCCCCCTTTTTTTATACCTTCAAATACACATAAAACCTTCATACAAACATCTTTATATTAAGAACAGCTTTAGCATTCATCAAGTGTCCTTTATACACAGATTTTGCTGAAACATCAACATATATGTACCAAAGTTTTATGGCATATCAATACAATAGTTGTTATACCAATTAAAGTCCTAAGAAGATAAACAAAGAACTGCACACAAATAATTGGCTCAATTTGTGAAGCTTCAGATGCTGGAAATGCTCTAATGCAAGTTTTAAATAGGTGTAAGCTAATTTGACACTTGAAGCAATTGTTTTCATTGTCTTATTTTTCCTCCAGTAGTTGTACAGCAAGATTCCTTGTTAGAATCCTAAAATGGTCTACTTATCCAGAACTGTGATTTTCATGAAATGGTACACGTAATAGTGCAAAACTGTATAGAGGTAATTTCGCAGTACATTCTGTCATGGTCAGCATGACATGTAACCATTAAGTCTGACATATGAGCAAGACCGGCAATAAATTGTTGGCTGCAAGGGATGGGAGCTGTTTGGGGTATGAATCAAATTTTAATTAGAGTCAGATATGTCAGTGTAAGGTCAAATAACATAAAAGGACAGAGTTGAGACAAGCCAGTGCAAAAATTTGGGGAAATCTTGGGCCATTTGAAACAGGTGTCATAGAATGTTATTTTCCAGAATAATTAAAAAAGGCAGACTTGAGAGGATTATTCTGACTTTGATGGGAGTTTTAAAAAAATTGGACAGTTAGAGAAAGTAACCCTGATTGGCTAAGCTAAATGAGGTGGGGGTGTTCCCAGACAGAATTCAATGTTTCAAGAAAGTCCCCCTTGTGAAATGATACTAAGTTCCTGAGGAAAGCCGGAAATTAGCTACAAAGAAGTAATAAATATTTCTCATTAGATTGTCCAGGGACACGTGTCAGAAAGCTGAAGACATGAAAGCAAGAGATTCAGCTGCATAGTAAGAGTGAGCATAAATAAAGTACAAGGTTAGTCTCAATCACATGCAATACACACTGATGTAAGCTTGTAATTATTTGTTGAATTTCTTGGCTTTAAATTCACACATTAATTTTTCTGTGGGTTTGAGAGTTAAGGGTTTGCATGCATTTTGTCTTGAATGTTATATGACTTGTATATTATATGAATGAGTTTGGATTTAGTGGGTTTGTGTGTAACAGAAATCATTTAGGGCAGAAATTTTAATACGCATTGTGAGAATTATTTTTTTTTATCTTGAAGGTTATAGGAATCATGGATCCTAAAGATTTCATGCATTACTCTGATACAAATTGTGAGAATTAATTTATTTGTCTTAAATTATATGTATCATGCTAAGAACTGAATTTTACTGTATCTATGTCTATGAAACACTAATTTGCAACGTAACCAAGAATTGATAGTGTTAGCATAGCTGGTAATTTACAGCCGACAGAGGGCTGTAATGTTTATCAAAGAGGTCTAATTATGACATGTTTCATTAGGAAGCAAGTAGATGCTAGAAAAGACATTAATTTTCTGATAATAGGGTAAGTGTGTATCAGGTGGCTAACTGACCATATTAGTTTAGTTCTGTCAATTTAAGATAGATGATATCAGACACAAAAAGAGTGGAAACCGGACACATATTTAGGCTGGGTATTATTATATTTTTATTTGAAGGAAAAAAATAGCTCCATACCTGTACTGCACAGTGGAAAAGAATACAGTCTACAACCAAGATGGTTGATGACCCAAAAAGAGGCTAGAGGGAGAGAGTGAGAAGGAAAAGAAATTGATTTGGAAAAGATCGGAAGAAACCAGATGATGCTGACATGCTGGGAATTTGAGTTTGACCAATTGTACTGCACTGTGTGCTGATATTTTACCATTATGATTGTAAAACATTCCTATGGTGTTTAAATTTCATGCTGATGTCTATACATTTCTATGTAGTTTTAATAATAATAACAATAATGACTTCATTTAAACAAGCGCATTTGGTCAACTGACCAATCATCCATGAGGCCTTCTACAATGACACACACACATATATAATGCACAATTTTTACAAGCTGAAGTGTCTTTAGACAACAAATGCTATTAAAAACCAGAAAACTGATCTAATGCTATAAGAAAATATGCACAAGGCTTTAAGGATGAGTACATACAGAATTTATACAAATATTAGTAGAGAACATGTAAAAGATTATAGATGAGTACTTGATAACAATGTTATAAAAAGTAGTACATGTAGTACTGAATTAACAAAATCATACAAATGACTGTTTCTGAAGATGTTGACAATGAAGTTTTTTGAAAGCTTGGCATAAGTCAGCCGACTTTATAGGTGGTATGGAATTCCATAGCTTGGCTCCAGAAAAAGCAGAACTCTTATTTCATGCTGATATGCACAAGACATTTCTATGGTGTTTCAATTTCATGCTGATATGCATAAGACATTTCTATGGTGTTTTAATTTCATGCTGATATGCATGAGACATTTCTACGGTGTCTTAATTTACGCTCATGTGCACAAGATATTTCCATGGTATTTGAATTTCTTACTGTGTCCATAAGACATTTCTATGGCATTTGAATGTATTGCAGATGTTCATAAGACATATTTCTATGGTGTCTTAATTTACACTGATGTGCACAAGATATTTCCATGGTATTTGAATTTCTTACTGTGTCCATAAGACATTTCTATGGCATTTGAATGTATTGCAGATGTTCATAAGACATTTCTATGGTGTTTTAATTTCATGCTCATGTATGTAACACCTACATCCATAAGCATTTGTTATTACAATAAAGCAACAAGTATCTAGTCCTATAGGGAGACAGTAATTTTGTCTAGAGAATGAGACACTAAGATAATCAACTTTAATTAGTAAGGGAATAAAACTTTCAAGGAACATACTAAAGTCCAACAATCTGGATAATCAGCATTTGGATAACAATTTTATGATTTTACTATTTTGCCTTTATTTCTGTTTTTGTTGTTGTTGTTGTAGGTTTTAATGCCATTTTTCAGCACAAGATAGGCTATACATGGTGGCCAGTATAAATGGTGGAAGAAGAACCTGGGAAAACCCCAGAAAGAACCACCGACCCACGAGAAGCTACTGGCAAGCTTTCTCACATACCCACATATTGGCTGAACCCAAGACTCGAACCCATGCAGACAGGGGTGGGATGGCAGTGATCCATAATGGTGAGTGCTTTAGACCACTCGGCGCCCCTTATCTGTTTTTATGGGATACTTAAATTTACCCAGCACTGTATAGCCAGGATTGTGCTTATGTACCTTTAAACCATGTAAATACATACATAAACAATGTTTTATAGTTGACAGTATTTCTAGAAGGCTTGCTGAATGGTGGAAGGAACTTCACTCAATAACTACCCTGATGATTTTCAGTGAACATAAATTTGGAGAGACAGAGAGATTTATAATGACGCAATGACTGGATGCCCCCTCCCCCCCCCCCCATGTTCAATCTGCTCAGTAACCTATCCAACTTTATTCCTGTATGACTATAATAACAGGAGAATATCAAACTGGTGACCTCTATAATATCAAGCAAGTAACAGATCTAAACTTACCAATATCTGTTCCATGACAATTTTAATGTATATACCTCCATATACAATTATGGTAGTACATAGTGCATATGTACAGTGATTACAGTACAGAAGTATCCCTTCATTATAACACTATTCATGGTAATCATCGATATCAATACTGATTTATAGTGAGATAGCTTTATGTGTGTTTGTGCTTTTTGCATTTTCAATGTAGCTTTAACAATTTTAGTCTCATCGCTACAATGTCTGCAGTGTGGCAGTTTGTAGTGTGACAGTTTATAGTGATGTCTAGCACTGGGGCATCATGCTGCAGATGTGTAACACCCAGTCATATTATACCAACACCAGGGAACCAGTCCTAACACTAACCTCCTAATGCTGAGCACCAAACAAGGCGGTTACTAGAACCATGTTTACAAGTCTTTGGTACAACTCAGCTGGGGTTCAAACCTGTGATATACTGCATCTAGGGCAGATGCTCTAACCACTTAGGCCACAAGAGTGGTGTGCTTTATTATGAAGTACATGATAGATTCATTGTACCCCCTATTTATAATACTATCCATATGAGTCGTAGAGTATAGTAGCCTCATAGTAAGATCATGGCTTTATAAGGTACATAATTTATTCAGTGTGCACCTTCATTATAACACTATCCATTGTAGAGTACAGGCCTTTAATGAAAGTACTGTTATTTGCCCTTGAATTGGAACTCTTTAGCACACATAAATAATTAGGCAGTGTTTCTGGGTAATAAGTAAGAGTGATTGTAAACAATAACATGAATGATAGTGTCATTACAAAAAGTTGTGTAATCATAAAGAGATATGCCTTCTCATGAAAGATATTGCTACATTTGTAAGAATTATGGTGGAAAAATAATTGAGGGAAAGGTTTCCATGCCTTGTTTTGCAGCTGAGAATCACATTTTTTAATTTAAGGTGGCCTCTCTTTTTAACATACTAAATACATGTTCTCTGAAAAACAAAATATTCATATCCTGATCAGATTTTTAATCCCAGCACTGCATTTAAAACTGATGACATTCAAATTTCAATGTGGAAGTTTCTCGAAAAATGTGCAGCTTATATCGATCCTGCTTCTATCGCAATGTTATGCTTTGGACCCCAAGCATCACATTGTAACGAGTTTTACCTGTTATAAACACGTGATTTTATGATGCAATAATTTTAACACAAGCAACAGTTAAACAAGATAAAATAGTGATGTCATGAATGTAGCTCATGACATCATCAAATAAAACAAGACAGGCATATTATTTCAAGATTCAAACTGGAAATGTGTCAATGAAACATGGCTGCCCCCCCCCCCATTGGTTCTGGCAGACTAACCTAATTAAAAATCCTAACCAAGGTGTGATAGACAGTTTGACATCAGGATAGGACAATATGTCTCTATTACTGTCATGGTAAAAGATGTATGACAGGAGCTGTCATGTAGTAATATTCTGACGAAGAACAATAACACTTTGTCAATAACTGCACATTTACAAATATAACAGTTTCAATTTCTTTAAATCACCATCCCACCTCTGGTCTTGTTTCTGAAATATTTATTGTGTTCATTTACAACTAGTATTCCATAGCAAAAACTGAAGAAAATGTGCAGATTTTGTTTTGTGTTTTGAACTCTTAGCAGCAATATTAACATTAAAACTTGTGTTCTCCGACAAAATTCAAGAAAATATTAAATCTAAAATATCAAAATTTTCTGATCTACAATGATTACAGATTAATCTGTACAGATTAAACAATGTACCATCTATACTCACTTACATGTACAGTCCAACTGCAAACTGCACAGACCCAGATCTGCTGGCACATTTGTGCTGGCAGATCTGGGTATATGCAGTTAATACATTTAAAATCATATACCATGAAGATTAGAAAATGCAAAACTAGTGTTATGAGCCTGAATACAGAATATCAGCTTAGTGGCCACGACTACATCAGGGTGTTTGCTTCTGTTACTATTTGAGTGAGTGATCTCACTGACTGTGATCATGTTCTATCATTTCAAATGGGCATGGAACAACTGGAACTAAAAACATAGTTTATATGACTGAATACAACACTGACTGTACTTAAGGAAATATGCTGACAACTTTGAAACAAATGCTCAAAATTCAATTGTTTAGCACAATCAGAACACATTTGAAACTTCATGTTATTGGTCAAACTGTCTGCATAAAAACTTCATGTTATTGGTCTACCTGTCTGCATAAAAAGTGCAAATACACTGCTTATCTGCTTCTGCATTTTTTATTTGTCCCAAATGAAGGACAATCTGTTATTGGGTTGCAAAGTTTCATGGGCATCAAATACAAAGTGCTAGCTCTGCATTGTTAAATTAGGCAAGTACTGAAAGTACAAAGTATTAAGCACGTCCCTCTTAATGAATTTTAAGAATGAAAGTGTAGTTTGTTTACAACAAGAGTTGTTGTTTGTTGCTGTTGTTCTGGCTTTAAAGCCATTTTTTATTATACAATAGGATATACATGGCAGTCAGTATAATCAGTACAAACGATGGAGGAAGAACCCAGGAAAACCACGGTAAGAACTACTGACCCACGGGAAACTATCGCCCAACTTTCTCACATACTGCACTGGCACAGCCTAAGACTGTAACTGATGCAGAAAGAGGTATGATGTCTGTGATTGGTTGATGTTGTGGGGTTTAACGCCATTTTTCAGTACATGATAGGCTATGTATGGCGGCCAGTATTAATGGTGGAGGAAGAACCCGGGAAAACCCCCGGAAAGAACCACCGACCCATGAGAAGCTACTGGCAAGCTTTCTCACATACCCATATTGGTTGAATCCATGACTCGAACCCACACAGACAGAGGTGAGATGGCAGTGATCCGTAACGGAGAGTGCTTTAGACCACTCGGGACCCTTCTGTGATTGGTAAAGGCAAGCGATTTATTCCACTTGGCTACCAAGGGCCCTTCCAATAAGAGTAACATCAACAGCCTTTTATGCATCAACCCAGTGTTTAATACTCCTCCATGTATACACCTTGAATTTTTTTGTATATAAACCACTTTATTTTTGTTTTAGTCACCTTGACCCTAACCTTTTACCTTTTGACCCAAATATAAATAGCCTTCTTCCTTATCACAAGCATAAGTAATACACTATTTTGGTCCAGGTTTGTGATGCAGGACTGATTTTACTATGTCAAAACCGTATTTCAACTTTCCATCACAATAACCTTGACATTTGCACTACCAAATTAATAGGCTTCTTCCTTACCCCAAGCATGAGCAATCTGCTATGCTGGTCCAGATTCATCATGATGGAGTTATTGTGCCAAAACTATATTTCAACTTTCATTTACAGTAAAATTTTGACCACAAAATCGATAGACCTTTTCCTTAGCCCAAGTACAAGACATCCACAAAGTTTGGTCAAGGTATGTTATGTACAACTAATGTTACTGTGCAGAAACCATATTTATTCTTTTAATCAGTGACCCTACATTTTAACTTTTTGACCCTAAAATTGTGTTTTTCCTTACCTCAAATGCAAGCAATCTGGAAACTGGACAGCAGAGAACTCAATTGTTTTTTTAGTCACAGTGACTCTGAGTTCATCTTTTTGACCCTAAAGTTAATAGGGTTCTTCCTAACCCCCAATGCAAGCCATCCAAATAGTTTGGTAACAGCCAAATGTGGATAACTCAACTTACTGTGTGGAAATAAAACTGGCAATGTTGAGGCATATAGGTGGACATTATGAAAAACAAACTGCTCCGACTTAAGACCATCTTTGCTAGCCCAGGTTCCGATAACCCTATCTACACCTTGACAGATCAAACAGCTATATTGGTGCTTTGTCCTAGCAACATCTATTGGATTTCATCTGTTGCCTCCCTTAGTATGTAATGCCAACTAACCAATAGCGTGGTGCATTATGCATTGGCCAAAAACAGTGGTGGCAATTCACCTAAACATATACTTTGTAAGTTTAACTGTGAAAGTAAGACTATATACAAGAGGGAAGCCATTACAAGTCTATTTGAGTGAAAGGTATTTGTGCAAACACAGACTGGCACTGGAAAAGTGCTTATTTATCAGTCCATGCAAGTTGTGTGCTCCCCTTGTCTCAATCACATAGGAATGGTGTTTAAATCTGAACAACTTAATTTTGACTGGATGCATTGGCTTGCCACCAAAGCCAATGAAATTCACACCGAGGCATAGAAATATCTGCTCTATATGCAAAGGTATAGATAGGGTTATTGGAACCTTGGCAAGCAAAGATGACTTATGGCGGACATCCACCTGGTGAAAAAAGAAGACCAGTTTTCCAAGAAGAGCAATTTTAGGGCCTCTCTGGCTGACTTTATGGGGCTTTTGCACTTGTAATTAAAGGGGTCCCTCAGGCTGAGTTTATGGGGCCCTTGGCACAGGGGACCCTCAGGCTGAATTTAGGCAGCCCATGGCACTAATTGTAGGAGGCCCTGATTTTTATTTCATTATTTACTTCTTATATACTTATTAAAATACATCACAACAGTTATGAAGATTTACATTAAGTTGCTGTAAATTACTGAAGTCAATTCTTAGTTCTCTTTCAAATTAGTTTGAAATTATTATCACATATTTGCATCACAATAATGAGAAGCTTGCCATATTACTTGAATGATAACATGCATCTTCATGACTTATTATAATGGATGTATCAATTTGTCCAAGACAAAGAGCACATGATAGCAAACTATAAATCTTTCTATTTCTGTGCATCTTTTAAGATGTGTTGTTGGAGTTTACCTGCACCCTTTCTAATTTAACTGAGGAAAACTTAGGTACTTCGTTGCAACCTTGATAAATCCTCCAGGATGACTATATTCTGAAAACTGATGTAGATAGTGTAGGACCAAAAAGTGGAGTCTTTGATGCAAGGGTTGTAACCACAATAAAACGCAGTTTCATTATGTATAAAAGAATCTGATCAAACATTTTGCTAAATATATCAACAGACCAGTCTAGTCCATGCTCATATACAAACTCAAGTCATAAAAGTAACACCACCTAGTGAAACATAATGTTCTCATAAAAAGCCTAAACTAACATTTATAGTGACTCACTATACAACTCCAGGCAAGTGGAAGTACATTGTTACATACAAGGTACATGACCGCTCAAATGTGGACAATTAACCTCAGACAACAGTAGCTTAATGATGAGCCCTGTACACCTCTCTACAACAAGCATTATCACATATCAAAAAGAATTGAAATTACCTGACCAGGGTTTCATATAATTATGTTATATAAAATAACTATATTTTTTTTAAAAATAGCATTATAATATATAGATACTGACAAAATTTTACAAGTCAAAGGAATGTTACTTAAGTTCAAATGTAAATAATGTTTTAAAGCTTAAATTCAAATGTCCTCTCCAAAAATTTACATACATTTCATTATTTGTGATTGAATCAAATTATTTGTGATTGAATGATTACAAATCAAGAGATTGAAGTATCATCTCCATTACTGCACAAAAACAGTACAAAATATGGAAAGAAGTATTTTAAATTATCTTAAAATTACATGAAGGCTTAATTTTTTCTCTTCCACTTACTGTATTAAGACATGAAAAACCTACAAAAAGGAAACATTTACCGTATATACTCACTTATAAGATGCTATGGCAGATCAGGACTTTTGCTGTTTGCAGTCAGGCTAAACTTATAAGCAAGTAAAGATGATAAGCAAAAAGGAAATCTGGCCATCTGTAAGCATCATAAATCTGCTGATCCAATAAAAATTCATTCAAATTGATCAATCATGAGAAATACATGTATGGTAAGCTTAAAATGTAGGCCAGCAGTAATAGGGCTTGTACAAATTATACCATCAACACTTGCCAGAAACCTGATACCATACCTGACAGCAAACTTGAATCACAAAGACAAGGAATCCCTAAACTGAGTCTGAAATCCAATTTTCTGGCTGGTCCATTCTGACATGTCTGCAGATTAATTTTGGAGGGACAAAACCATCTCACTAATAGACTATGTCTCATATTTCAGCTGTGAATTCTGATCCCGTAGCATGGTTAATGCATACAGAAATGAACTTCTCAGCCATCCTCCCTTAATCTGTCTTGCACAGACTGACTAGTGCATCAAAACTAAACATTAAAGATCTTTTAGGTTGCCAAGGAATAGTGTTCCGAGATCCAGGTGGTGTTACTACATTCCCCTCATGCAGATAACTTGCAAAAGCTTTTTTTTTTAAAAATGTGAACACTGACAAATGACAATCACTTACACAGGTGAAGACAATTACAAGGTTTGGACAGAACACTTAGTCTTACCTGCAGATAATGTAATGCATTTAAAATTATGTAATTTAACCTTTTCAACAAATGCTATTACATGTATTACTGTCTTAAAAAGTAATCCAAAATTACTTAACTTGTTGTCCCCATATGCCACATTTATGGTATTACCCCTCTTCTGAGCTCTGTAAAGTGAATATCATTTAAGATACACAAAAGTGGGTTGATTACAGAAAAGGAAAAAGATGCAGTTTTACAATGGTCACAAATAATGTAGACTTTCTACTCACATTAAACATTACAATGGACAAAAAATTTTGAAGCCTGTTTTTTTCTTTTCTTTGCCAAAATTATCGGTTTAGAAAAGTAGTTTGTTTCAAGATTTTAGACCTTTTGGCCTTAGATCTGAAGTATGGATCTCGCTCATTATCGAACTCATCTGAGACTTTAACGATGCAAGCACACATTCCAGGTTTTATCAAAACTTTATTTGAAATAAAGCCTCTAGAGTGATAACAATGATAACCAATTCGTTGCAGGATCATCTCATTAATATACATGGGTCTTAGTCATTATCAAACTTGTCGGAGATTTTAATGATATAAACACATATACTAAGTTTGATTGAGATCAGACTCCGGAGTGGCAGCAAGCAATTCTTGACAAACAAATGCAGGGCCATACCATATGCTAACATGGCCTTATAGCAAGCTGAGCTAATTTAATTCATGGGAATGCATCGATTTATCAACATGTGCTACTACACAAAAAAAACCTAAAAAAACAAACAAAAACTTCAAAGCCAGTTGCATTCACAAAATTATGTCTTAAACTCCATTCTGTGACTGGACATAAATGGCAAGAACTAACAAAAATGAAGAAAGCAATGTCATTTGTCCATATGTGCATCTTCAAATGATGACCATACCATGTACACAGATTCATGGCAATCCAATAAAATCTTTAAGATTTGTTAACAAGAAGAATACCACAACAGTTTTCCAAGTCAAAAGGAGCAAATATCTTGAGAAAAACAATTGTCGGAGCAGAGTGATCTGTTCATATGTGCATCTTCAGCTGATGATTATCACTGTTCCCAAGTTGCATGACAAAAATCAATGAGTCTGTCTGCAAATGAACTAGGGTAACAACTCTTACAAAAGTGCAGAAATATAGTAAAAGACAACATCTGTATATTCAGGTGATGTCCATAATAAATGCCAAGTTTGATGCCAATCCATCAAAACCTGCAAGAATCTGTGCTGTGACTGGAGATCCAAGTCTATGCAGTTTACAGTTACAACAAACATTAGTGATGAGCATATACAGCAAGTACTGACTTGACCCATACTAATTCATAAAGACAGGTGATGTCTCATAGGTTTTCATAGGTTATCATGCCAATACTGCAGCTGAAAGGGTATGGATTCAAATCCTACCACATGATCGGTCCGGGTCGACTACTGCAGTTTGTTCCTGAGCATGGCACTTTACACCAATTGCTTCTATGAGGAAATAAGTGCTTAAAAAACTTCCTTGTTTTGATATGTCATAAAACACCCAATGAAACCATATTAAAACCTATATATATATCTTTATTAATTCTCTGACCTCTCCGGTGGCCTAGCGGTTAGAGTGTCCACCTCAGACGCGGGAGGTTGCAGGTTCAAACACCAAGTCTAGTCATACCACAGACTTATAAAAATGGTACTAACAGCTGCCTCGCTAGGCTCTTAGCATTAACACATTAACCCCTGGAGGTTTTTGTCATTTTCGCATGAAATTCGAGTAGGAAACACATTTTGAAAGCAATTTCTGAATACATTTGAAAACACTAATTTCCAGGTGATCTTCCAATAACAAACTGCCTAGTTGTGTTAGAAACATCATTTTTCATTGGCTATTTGGCTCGCACATGAGCAGAAGGGTAAAAGTTGGGAGTTCCTTTTCTTTTTTTTCTTATCGGACCCATTATTTTCATATCAAGACCACTCTTTATTCCAAATGCCCATCTTATGCTACTTTTTACAAAGGTTCGTCTGTCTGTTTGCATCGGATTCTGACCATGGGCAAATTTTGGGTAGAAAAAAATCAGGTCCAAAAAATGAGGTTTTTCCCTCTGTATTTTGTAGTGCAACTAGAAATTCCAGATTATTTGGTATCATTGTAGAGCTACAACTGTCTACCTTTCTATAGTACCACCCACTTTAGTATATCATACATGACCTTGACGTTACAGAGCTCGGCAGTAGGCTACTACCTCCTGCCGCATAAACTCATCACCAGGGGTTAATGTGTTAAGAGGTTAATGTTAGGACTGGTTGGCCTGGTTTTAGGATAAAGTGACTGGGTGCGACATCATGCAAACATGTCTGCGGCATGATGCCCCAGTGCTAGACATCACTATAAACTGCCACACTGTAGACATCATAGCGATATCACTGAAAAATTGTTAAAGCTACATTAAAATTCCAAATCACACATTAATTCTCTGAGTTACATGCATGTACATGTACCCAAAAAGAATGAGCAAGATTGCTTCATTTTTAAGTAGGTTTCCATGTAAAGTTCATCCAAGTAAAACCTCCAGTGCTAATCATACAGAAAGTTCAGGAAATAAAACATACACACGCAGGAATAGTTCCATCACATTCCAGCTGTGAGTCATTGAAATTCTTATGGCACCAACTTGCTGAGAAATATCTTAACAGTAAATCTGAATTTACCTCATGAAATACATCAGGAGTTTCTCATTTCTTATGTAAAAAAATTAAATAGCAATCAAAAAGCAATTAAACCATTGTATACCAATCCGTACAGCAACTTGGTAGAAAAGTGGCTATATGACACCAAGTAAAGGTAAACTTCAGAAAATGTTTTTAAAAAGACTGCACAAAGATTTTGGAAGATAAACCCTTCCAAATAAATTTAATCATGAAGTACAACATGTAAAATGAAAAGATGCTAAAATTCTGTAAATAATACATTTTTTTTAAAATGGAAAATCCTTAAAACATTTCAATTTGTAAATTGAACTGACTTTTTTTAAAAAAAAATCAAATTGTTCTTGGATGGTATATCATCATAGTTTTTTTTTCAAGTTTACATCAAAATATTTGTCCACAGGGTGAAAATTAAGACAAAATCATTTTCCACTGTCACTGGACATTTGCATGGTATCCAGTCTAGTTGGTGTTCACCTTCTGAAGGTATGCATGAGTCAGGTATGTATCTAATACACCTTCGGTTACCTAATCTCTGAAATTCTACATGTGGATTGCCACTTTCCAATAATGAATTTGATATGTAGGTGGAGACACCTTAAAATATTAACCTACAAGTCAAAACCAGTTAATATATGCTATATGGAGTTATTATTATGCTTTCATTTGCATCATAACAGAATTATTTCTTTCAGACTATTTCAGTTTTTACTTTTGGTGTTCACCTTCTGAAGGTATGCATGAGTCAGGTATGTGTCTAATACACCTTCAGTTACTTAATCTCTGAAATTCTACATGTGGATTGCCACTTTCCAATAATGAATCTGATATGTAGGTGGAGACACCTTAAAATATTAACCTACAAGTCAAAACCAGTTACTATATGCTACCAGGGATTTGGAATTATTATTATGCTTTAATTTGCATCATAACAGAATTATTTCTTTCAGGCTATTTCAGTTTTTACTGAACACACCATGCTGTTGTTAAATTTTGCCTATAGCTTGCCATGCAACATCTGTTTTATTATTAGAGATATTGACAACAGTTATTCATGTGTCTTCTTTGCCTCCCTACAACAAAAGGCTGCAAGTATCATATATACTAGCTTAAAAGATGACAAACAGCAAACTGCATAGACCCAGATCTAGGCCTGTGTAGTTTGTTAGGGTTAATCAGTATCATAAACAACAAAGACCCTAATCTGCTGGCACATTATGATACAGATCAGGATCTTGGTTGTTTGCAATTAGATTTCACTTATGAGTAAGTATATATACACTACATTATTTATCAGCATGCTTTTGCAGTGATTTCTCCAGGATTTTCGGGGCCCCGAGTGGCCGAGTGGTCTAAAGCGCTCTTCGTTACGGATCACTGCCATCTCACCTCTGTCTGCGTAGGTTCGAGTCTAGGATTCAGCCAATGTGGGTATGTGAGAAAGCTTGCCAGTAGCTTCTCGTGGGTCGGTGGTTCTTTCCGGTGTTTTCCCGGGTTCTTCCTCCACCATTAATACTGGCCACCATGTATAGCCTATCGTGTGCTGAAAAATGGCGTTAAACCCCACAACAACAACAACAATCTCCAGGATTTTCACATAGATGTGGAATTCCGACCTTTGGTCTTTTGGAAACAGGGGTGGGGGAGGGGGGAAATTCTTATGGGAGACAGTTCTTACAGTACAGTACTGTGCATATTAGTATGATCCAACAAAAGTGTGTGCAATAAATAGCTTTAAAAGTGAATGTAGATAAATCTTAATAATATTATATCTTCATTATCCGCATAGTGGCAGCAATCATGTACATATATAATTAAAACTGCTTGTAACAGCTGAGATATTATAGATTTTACCTACATTACTGACACAGTGCAAACCTGTTCACTTAGCATAAGGCTTTTAACATACAGTCAAACCCACTTATCTCGACCTCGGTTATCTCGACAACCCGCTTATGTCGAGCGTTTTGGTCCGGTCCCGAAAAAATTCTTCTTTGTTATGCTATTTTTTACCCGCTTATCTCGACCTCTGTTAAGTCGATAACCCGGTTATGTCGGGCATAAGTTTCGGTCCGAAGTAACATGTGGACCCGCTTAATTCGACGAAATGCAACTTTTTAACGTCAATCTCACAGAAATTGTACAAGAAATAGTCAGCAAAAGCAATCGATTTTCAGGCACAATTTTGGTCCGTTACGGCAGTAGTCACATGTTTATTTCATATTCTTTCTATTTTTGGTTCGTAAGAGTAGCTTAATCGATTAGTTTATTAAGAATATATCATGTTCACTACATAAAATATTCAAGGATTCACAAAGACAAGAGTGTGTACAAATTACAATGTAACTTTATTTTACGAAAACGCAGAATCTTAGATGTCAGCTACATGTGTATTTTATCATTTCCCTTTTATTTCTTAAGGTACATTTCAGATATGAATTATGTTCCGAAGTACATGTATACAAGAAACAACAATCAAGGAGATACAAGTAATGAAATATTATGTACATGTACACATTAATAATCAATGTGCAGACGGAAAAGTGCTGATCGGCTGAATATTCAGGTCATGAAATTGCTCCATATGCACGTAATATCATGACGATTTATTGTATAGCATTTTATGACAAAATAGCCAAACATGTCAGCAATATTTTCAAAATATCTAGGAATTATAAACTGAACATAATGTAGTGGAAATACAAAAATATACGGTAAAATTACCTACACGTACATGTACAATAAACGCATACTATATATGAATAAAAAAATGAATACTTTTTTCATTTTGAATCTATACATCTATAAAACACACAAGTACATAAACATATCATAATGTGCACTACATTATTTTTGTAGAAAATATGAAGTAATATCAGTCTGCTTTTGTTTACTCCGGTGCTGATTTGTAACGAACGATTCAAAAGCACTTACGTTTTCATACATATGCTCGGCACCGTCGACACTTGCCACAAACAATTTCATTTTTTTAATGCATTCAGCCATTTCACTGTAGCTTGGGATAGTGATAGGCTGATCATCATCATCATCATCATCATCTTGCTTGCATGATTGTATCTGCTTCGTTGTCACCGATTGGATTATTTCCTCATCAGTAAGTTCACCATAGGCATTGGCATCATCATCCACGTTAACATAATTAGAAAATTCATCCCGAGCAATGCCTATGGAGTCCGCAATCTCATCAGCCATCGCTTCAAGACCTATTTCTGATTGAGGCTCTTTGATTTCTTGTGCAATTAAACACTGCTGGTGAAATTCTTCATCAGAAATTTCCGGAAAAATACAATGGAACCAGCAGTTTTGAATGGTTTTCGGCGATACACTGTTCCAAGCTGCACGGGCATACATGATGGCGTCTAGCAGAGTTGGTTTATAGGATCGCTTTTCCTCAACTGCAAGCAAATAATTGCAAACTAAAGCTTTCTGATAATGGATTTTAAAAGCCTGAATTATTCCTTGGTCGAGTGGCTGAAGCTTACTGGTAGCATTGGGAGGAAGAAAATACACTGTGATTGCTTGTAACCCTTCTACACGTGGGTGAGCACGGCAGTTGTCTATTATCAATGCGATCTTTCATTTTTCAAACTGTAAGTGGCGATCTAACTTGCGTAACCAGCTGGTAAAGATATCACCTGTCATCCAGCTATTTGACTGGCTTTTATAGTCAACAGGGAGAGAAGACCTATTCAGGTTTTTGAAGCATCTTGGATTTTCTGATTTTCCTATTATTAATGGCTTGATCTTGTCACTTCCATCCATATTTCCGGCCAAAAGCAAAGTTACTCTCTCTTTGGATTTTTTTCCTCCATGGCATTTGTTTCCTTTGAAATCCATCGTCTTGTTAGGCAGACATTGCCAAAATAGCCCCGTTTCATCAGCATTGTATATATCGCATGGCTTGAACTTGTCTAAGATTTTTGGCAAAACTTCTTTATGCCATTCCTTAACAGCCACATCTGAAACAGATGCACTCTCTCCACACACGGTTTTAAAACATATATTATTGCGCTGTTTGAAACGATCTAACCAGCCATGTGATGCTTTCCATGTTTCGTGTCCCAAGTCTTTTGCAAATTTCTCAGCCTGTTGCTGGATACGAGGGCCATCTACTGGGATATTTTCGGCACGGACGTTTTTAAACCATTTTAGTGTTGCCTCGTCGACATCATCGAACTTTGCGGAACGCATTTTCTTTCTATCGGGACCAAATTGTCCAAGTTCATAAGTAGTTTTGATTTTATCAGCATTTTTCTTCCAGCCTGAAATAGTGTTTGATGGAATGTTGTACTTGTTTGCCAAATCAGCACACTTTTCGCCTTTTTCAAGTTGTAGCAAAATTTCATACTTCAGTTCAATGTTTTAGTTTGAAAGCTTTCTCTTTTGGAACATTTTTTTCTCTCTCATGAAACAGCATATACTGTACATGTACTTGTCAACAGAAAATAAACAGAACAGATATATTTCTAGGCAGAATATCACCCTATATATATGCTCGTATATATGCACGCGAATGGATAATCTCAGGCACTTGGCTTCTATACAATGGCAGTCGAGGCCCCATAATTTAGTTCTCATGCTTGAGGTCTTCTTAATTTTGTTTTGTTTTCTTATTTGTAATATATCTTATTTAGGTCTGGCAGAAAAATTGGCTTCCATTGTTTTAATTTATTTTCAAAATTCCTGTGAATACCAGTAAAGGGGAACCCAAGTCGGCAAAAAGAAAAACAGAAAAGAAAATAAGAATCGGCACACTTGAAAGAATCAAAAGTCAGTTTCCAGGGTCGGTTTGCTTTGCAATAAAATAACCTTTGTATTTGATATCCTGCCGGTAAGTTCAAAGAATTAGTTTACTGCTCGCTACCGGATGTGTTTATTCACCACCCGCGCATCTATTTATTTGCCATCTGGAATCATGATTGATACAAACTCGCATTGATGCCTGCGGGGTAAGTAGTCTACTCAACATTAACTTGCTTTAATAAATACTCTTTGTAACCCATGCTAGCGAAAGGAGTGTCATTTGCACTCACAGTCAATGTACATGTACATGTACATGTATTTTCAAAAACATTTATTGATCTTTATCTGCAAGATACTGTCATATATTAACCTGGATATAATACAATCTTGGTTATTTTGCACCTAACACCGCGTTATGCGTGAATGGCGGGTGCCTGAAAGCAATCGGTGGATGTTTCTCTCTCACTCTCTCGTTTGTGATTTTCTTTGATCCATTTTTCAATCTGATAACATATTCAAACCTCTGAGTACAACCAAACATGATTTGTTTTTCAATATTCACATCAATTATAAAAATGCGTCGTGTGTTATCTGACATAAGTGATGCACACTACAGTAATGGATGCATACGCTACATGTGATATAAGGAGTTCATAGATATATTTTTTCTTTAATAAATTACTTATGATGATAAAAAAGGAATAAATGATAACAACACCAGGTTAGTTCATTTCATTTTATTATCAATTAAGCGTTTTGTTTATTTTATTGTAACATGCAGTGGGAGGGGATTCCAGTAAACACCAGCAAGAGACAGGAGTAATGCTCAAGGACATTTTTAAAATTACCGGTTTTTATGAACCCGGATATCTCGGGACCCGGTTATGTCGACGATTTTTTTACACCCCCGACGTAATCGAGATAACCAGGTTTGACTGTAGTCACTATTATGTGCCTTAAAAATGCATGTAACATGTAACAGGAAAGACATTACATCAATTTACCTTAATTACTAGCATAATGGCAGTGATTATGCCTTGAAACTTATGTAACAGGAAAGGCATTATGGCAACTGACCTTCATTACTAGCATAATGGCAGTGATCATGTGTTATGACTGACACTGCATTATATGCATGAAAACTGATGTAACAGGAGAGACAATAAATTGTTTATCTTCATTATTGGAACAGTGGCAGTTATTGTTATGACAATCACACACTATATCATACGAATCTGAGCTGCATCACAGAGAAACATTACCACTGATACTGAAAACTGTATGTCTGATGTTCAGTTAGTACAAGGCTTTTAATAACTAGATAATAACCAATGCATGAGTCTTTCTGATAATTTGCAAGAAGTCACATCATAAGCAATTAATAATAGTAGTTGATTTAAATGTCAAGCACATACATAATTGAGCTGGACCGTTCCAGTAGCCAGAGTGGTTAGAACATCCACCTCAGATGTGGGAGGTCGTGGGTTTGAACTCTCGGCCAAGTCATACCAAAGACTTATTTAAAATATGGTACCAGCAGCTGTCTCACTTGGCACTAAACATTAAGAGGCTGGTCTAAGGATGAGTTCAGAAGTTTGCATTCATTCATCTTAAATGTTATATGACTCATTTATTCTAAGAATGTCATACATTATTCCCTTAATAAGGACTTTCAAATTTACTTGTTATATACAATAGGACGTATGTATCCTAGAATTTCATGCATTACTTCTGATACAAACTGTAAGAAATTGTGTGGATTTATCTGTCGTAAATGATATGAACCATGTAAGCAATTGATACTACTATGTCTGAAATTGTTATGCCCATGAATTGCTAGTTAGCAAATAATGTAGTTAAGACAAGACATTAATTCCAATAATTCATTTGTGTAGTTAAGTTGTGAATTCTTTTAACCCAGAAATCAGCTCCTGCCAACCAACACTTAATTCAGTGTATCATAACCCACAGTAGGGGTTGTACTAGTTTAGTAAAAGATCTAGGTTATGTCATAGGCTCATTAGGAATACGACTAGTCACTAGAGAGAAATACTAATTTTTAGGTAATAAGGTTGTGTATCAGCCATCAGGCTGCAAACTGACCCATATTTCTTTCTTTTGCATTATGATAAGATGATATATGATGTAACAAAAGTGGGGATTATTGTTCGATTCCAGAATTAAGAAAGCCTGAAAAATATTTAGGTTTAGTATTTATCTTAATGGGGAAAATAGCTCCATATATGCACCATGCAGTGGGAAAAGACAACCAAGTTACAGTTGATGACCTGAAAGAGGCTGGAGAAAAGAGAGAAGATTAAACAAAATATGGTGACTCTGACCCCATCATCGATTTTAAAAGTACAAGAAGCAACTAGGTTGTGCATGCTTAGTGGCCAATTTGATTTGATCGCTCACTCAATTATATGTTTCTTTTTGGTATAACAGAATGGCTAATTACATTATTTATATATTTTTTAAATTTTAATTCTATGAGAAAGTGTTTCATTCAAATGTCATTTCAGTTTCATTTTGTTTATGAAATTGATTGTTTATTTTTCATAGTGACTTGTGTTGTTCTGTTGTATACCTCTGCTCAAATATGTTCTTCCATTCATTAATTTCATATTTCATTTTATTATTTACTAGATCCTGGCCATAACACCATGGTCGATCATCCACTATCTAACAATAACCAAACCATCAGAAATTAACAAGTGACCAAACTGTGACAAAACACAGTAATCATTGATTTTAATCATTCCAGTAGTTCGATTTCTCACGCTTCCTTTGTTAATACAGTAATACCTCGTGCATTCGCGTTTCTGGATTCGCGAATTCACAGATTCGCGAAATTTTCATTGGTACCCTCTACGTACATGTTTTTTTTTATTTTATTGAATTGTACCTTCGTTATATGACTTCTGTGACATATGAAGTTTACCTAGTTTACCTTCCTGACAATGACAAAGAAAACGTCAGTCATTAAGTTTACAGTCCCATTCGTTACTTGGTTTTACCTTACTGTGAGTGCAAAAGAAAACAGCAGCCAATGAATTAGTATAGGGGTAATATTAGTATACCGTACTGTAAATGCGCTAGTGTGGCAAATACCCATTAGGCGATACTGTACTCTATTTTTACGTCAACCATTTATTTCTCTTTTTAAGGGCAAGGGTAATGTATTAAGCTAACTTTTAAATGAAAATTAAAGTGCTTTGGGAGCATGATTTGGGTCATATTTAGGGTTTAAACCCTAGAAATAAGCATTTATTAGCATTTTTAGTGACTCGTACCAAACATTCGCGATTCCTCCTGATCCGCGACTGGTTCTGGAACCTAACCTCGCGAATGTTCGAGGTATTACTGTATATTAGCAGAATACATCATAAAAGGACCAATATTCACAACAATTCAACAGTGACTCTGTTGTCAGCTTAATCTTAGGCTAGAGTTTAGATACTTATGATTTTCTCAGCAATGAACAGGAATGTGTGTGTGTGTGTAATTTAGATTTTTAACGTAGCTTTAAACAAATTTCAGTCATATCGCTACAATGTCTGCAGTAAGACAGTATATAGTGATGTCTAGCACTGGGGCATCATGCTGCAGACATGTAGCATGACGTCCCACCCAGTCACATTATCCTGACACCAGGCCAACCAGTCCTAACACTAACCTCTTAATGCTGAGCACCAAGCGAGGCAGAATTAACAGGCATATAAACTTGGATTAATATATTAACAAATACTTGTTTTCTCAATTACACTGTGCTTTTTTGTGGTTTGTCATAACAGAGCATCTGGTTAAGTACTAATGCTTGTACTGTCAATAATAAAAAATGACAGGAAATCAAAGAGACTTTCATTAAAGTGAAATTTTATTATTAAATACATTTTTGGAGGCATTTTTGCTGTATTTTTCTCCTACAGGAGATTGCCAGAATGCTTTAAAGTCCTCTCCACCAAATCCACTTTTCCACCATTTACAGATTAACCCTAAATGTGTAAAGACGACTGTTAAAGAACAGATTTATTTATAATCTCATTAAACACAAATAAGACCAAGACAATTACCTGGCTGACATCTACCTAACAGCCAAATGCAAGTGCAGTTGGCCAGAAATTTTGGCAAGTAATATGTTTTCTGGTGAAAACTTCAAGATTTCTCTTTATTTTGTATCTTCAGCCGAACCTGATGGCATCTCAGCATCAATAATGCAAAGGTCTTTATACCAGTATACATTCTGTCAGAGTTGATAAAAGTTTGTTAAGCATTTTTTTCCTTCAAAATAAAATTAAAATATTTATCTTTCTTTAATTATGTGGCCGTATTTAATGGAGGACAACATCATTAGTATAAATTTAGAATGCCTTCAAGTAGGATTTGATACAATTCTACTAAAAGATTTTTGAAAATAAACTATGAATTTTTTTTTCTTTTTTACTACTGGTTGTCATATTTGTGATATATTTAAAAGCCCTTCATGCAAGGCAGCATTCTCTGAATGTTTTCAAGATATGTCTTTCCATTTCACATGTAACGATAACAAGATTTTGAAGATGGCTGCTATGGTGGCCTTACTGGTCTCGAATCAGCACCATTTTCATTTAAGTTCAATGTAAGAAGTCAGTGAAAATGTTGATAAAATCCTGATGTCAGACAACAGAAAGACAATGGACAACATACCAGTAGCACAAAAAAAATCTGAACTGCTGTCATGTCACTATGTTGTCTGTCAAGTATGTTGGAAAAAAAGGAACATGCTGTTGAAAACTTTCCCACAAACTAAATTTGGATTTTTCTGTAATGTGCCATCAAACATCCAAGGTGCACGTTACCATCTATACTCGCTCTAGTCCAACTGAAAACTGTACAAACCCTGTTCTACCTTTACATATTGTGCTGGCTGATCAGGGTCTACTGTTCGTTCTATTAATTACTCTTAACAAATCACTGAAACCCATATTTGTGTATGCATTATCCAAAGGCAGATCTGTGTCCACTACGTAAGCAGCTGGACCCAACTTGTAAGCGAGTATATACAGTTAAATCATTACAACTTATTCTCAATTTTCTTGCAAACGTATGACCCTTTTTAGAAATCTGTTTGGCTTAAATCAAGTTTTCCTCAAAGCTGCTGTTGCTTGTGATCTAAATACACTTAAGTAATAAGATCAATACTCAGCCTACATGTTGGATAATTTTGGTAGGGACAGAAATTTTCACAATTAGATGCCATTCAATACTGTTGACAATATGTGTGTTTTAGGAATCTGATATAGTCAATTAGCTGTTTAAAAGCCACCTTGGTATTTTAGTAGACATCTCTGATGCCTAGGTTTGATGAGAAACAATTTGTCTATTTGCCTAAAAGCAAAATACTCATAAAACAATCATTGGAATAAACATGTATTTTGAAGTTTGCTAAGATAACTGCATAATACAAACTGTGTTGATACCAGCATCTTCAATATTTACTATCAAGTGAGGCGTTACATAAGTACTATAGAGTGATTAAAATGACGCAGTCTAGGGAAGCCATAACAGTGTACCTTGTTTTAAGTAAGGCTGCATTACAATGAAGCATATTACACCAGGTACTTTAGTATAAAAAAATATAAATTTGTCCCAAAATGTTATCCATGACATCATCATCCATGTTATATTAAAGACTGTGGTATATTCCATGTACTTTATAGTGATGGATTAATTATGTTTTTCAACATGTATACTCACCTTAATTGGATATTAGCTGTGAATAGTGTCTCTGATAGCATCCATTAACAAGTTACCTAGTAATAGGCATCTGCATCTCAACAATAATTGTATGAAACTATCCCAGCTTGGTAATTTATTATAATCTATTGTTGTTTTGTTTTCACTTAAGACAAAGCATTCACTGCTTCCTCTCTCCTGAGATATGCACTCGGAGATATATCAAATATCACCCACAAAATTCCAAAGAATCAATTAAACTTCCTCAAAAATGCATAGGAATAATTAAGTCCACATAAAAAGCCAAGATTATGGCTGTTTGGTGAAGATATCTTCCCCTGAAACAGGTGTCCTTTGCAAATTATACCTAAAATATTCCAGAAAATAAATATGAAATTCCACTGTTAAGTACTTCATACATAACTTCAATTTCCAGTACTGACCACTGCCTTGAAGTCAAAGCAATGACTCACCAATGACCACTGTGATAGATTTGTATTCCCATGCCATCCATCTAATAATGTTGGGTATCCTCATAAAATGTAATCATTCTCTGAATGACTATAAATAACTAGAATCTCACTGCAGTTTCCTTATATATACAACCTGAAGTCTCCCTGACTTATTTTATTCTCACCTGTACCATGTGAGGTGACATAGTAAAATACAGCAGTTTTATCCAGGCATAGCATTTATCTGTCATTAACAACAGAGAACCTGCATATCTGTGTTCTCCATACCTTGTCTATGAAGGTAAGTGGTGTTCACACAAAGCACTTGCTGCTGGGTCAAAAGGTGACAGGTGTCAGAGGCCAAACAATGGAATGAGACAGGCCTGCAATTAGAAGAACAGACTCAATTAAACCTGTTGTACTGGTGAATCATCTACTGCAAAATTATGTGCAGGTAATATTTAGAGACCTCCATGTTTGCCCATTTAATAATAATAATAATGATAATAACAGACAATAATAGGCAAGACAAAAAGAAGTACAATAACCCCTCTATATAATGCTATTTAAGGTAAACCTTATTGTGTAGTTGTCCATGAGCAGATGTTGCCAAGCTTGTTATAGTTATCCATTAAAACTAGTTATCGAGCTGGAACAAGATATGGCTGTCAGAATAACATCTAGACTGCTGATTCCAATAATAATAATAATAATAAATAGATAGACACAGACAGACAGACAGAAAGAAAGATAGACAGCTAGATAGATAGGCAGACACGGACACAGACAGATACAGACAGATAGATAGGCAGACAGACAGACAGACAGGCATACCGACAGACAGACAGGTAGACAGACAGACAGATAGATATATAGATAGATAGATGGATATATAGATATATACTGACAGACAGACAATAGACAAAAAGATAGATAAATAGATAGATATATAGATAGATAGGCAAGACAAAAAGCAGTATAGTAGTCCCTCTCTATACACTGCTGTATAAGGGAACATAAATTGTACAGCTCATACAGGTGTCTGCCTTGTACAAAGGTAAATTACATGGTCAATATAAGTCACCTTGTATAATATGGGATTCACATGACCCTCATTATATTGCTGATAGCATCATGTTGAGGTACTTATATAGTGGAACAAGTGTACATACAAAAAATCAGTTTCAAAAGGGTTTAACAGTCTATAAAAACTTACATGGTTTAGCTCCTGATTATCTTAAATGTAACTTTTAACTGGTTAAAACTATACATATGTATGAACTAAGACCTATCTCAAACAACAAGTTATATTTACTTAAACTAAATTCAGAGTTTTATATTAAAAAAAAGTTTTGCATTTTCTGGAACCAAACTAAGGATTTCCATACCACCCTGTATAAAGTCTGCTGACTTGTACCAAGCTTTCAAAAGCTTCTTAGTCAACATCTACAGAAACAACCGGGGCCCCGAGTGGCCGAGTGGTCTAAAGCGCTCTCTGTTACGAATCACTGCCATCTCATCTCTGTCTGCGTAGGTTCGAGTCTCGGATTCGGCCAATGTTGGTATGTGAGAAAGCTTGCCAGTAGCTTCTCGAGGGTCGGTGGTTCTTTCTGGGGTTTTTCCGGGTTCTTCCTCCACCATTAATACTGGCTGCCATGTATAGCCTATCATGTGCTGAAAAATGGCGTTAAACCCTACAACAACAACAACAACAGAAACAACCATTTGTATGATTTTTGTTTTATTCAGTACTAGTACATTTTGCAACATTGTTATCATGTACTCACCTGTAATATTTTACATGTGTTCACTACTACTAGGGGCCCCAAGTGTCCAAGTGGTCTAAAACGCTCTCCATTATGGATCACTGCCATCTCACCTTTGTCTGCATAGGTTCGAGTCTCGGATTCGGCCAATGTGTGTATGTGAGAAAGCTTGCCAGTAGCTTCTCAAGGGTCGGTGGTTCTTTCTGGGGATTTCCTGGGTTCTTCCTCTACCATTAATACTGGCCGCCATGTATAGCCTATTGTGTGCTGAAAAATGGCATTAAACCGTACAACAACAACAACACTACTACTATCTGTATGAATCCTATATGTACCCATCCTTAAGCCTTGTGTAAATTTTATTCATAGCAGTAGATCAATTGTCTAGTTTTAATAGAATTTGTTGTCTAAAGACACGTCATCTTGTAAAAATTGTTCATTACATGTAAAGTTCAGCAAATTAAACGTATTTACCCCCACAAAAATTAAGCAGTGTGTTAAAAGCCAAATAGGTACTCTTTCACATCTGTTAAACATCACAGCCCCAAGTCAAAATAAAATTAGGATTTCAGATTACTGGCAACTTCAGTGACAACAGATGATGATGATGATGATGATGATGATGATGATGATGATGGAAGAGGAAAATTAATTGGAAAATGGATAACAATTACTGATAGAGTGTATCTCATGTGAAATGTCTTGTATTTCCTCATTAAATGACCCTTTGAAGATGTTAAATATTTTTTTATATGGATCAGGCAGTTAACGTTATTTTAATTACATATTACAAGTCAGCACTACAGGTCCCCTGGTACATTTTATTGGTTTTCTTGTCTGAATGCAAAAATGCAACTTTTACAATCCATCACAAACATAAACGAAACTGCAGGCAGGAAATGCATACTTTTCTGCACTTTGATTGGTTGGCTCTTTGGTGTTTAATCTATACTTTCATGTTTTCAGCACTTTGGTGTTTAATGTATACTTTTGCATTTTTTCTGCACTTTGGTTGGCTCTTTGTCACACAAACACAAAAGGTTCTTTGATGCCAAGACAACAAACCATGGCAGCATACCCATCAGGGTACTGCTATGCTAATCTGAGCCATCATGGTTCCAACTAATGCATTTTTATGTCAATATTTCTACAATATAGAAAAAACAATAGTGTCATTACTGCCTTTAAAGCTTACATGATACCTTGTATGATTATCAAAAAGTCCTACTTTAACATGATGACTCATCTTGTAGGATTATCAACCAGTCCTTCTCTAATGTGATGATCCATCTTTTATGATTATCAAAAAGTTCCACTTGAACATGATGACTTGTCTTGTATGATTATCAACTAGTCCCACTTTCATATGATGATTCCTCCTTTATGATTATTAACTAAGACCACTTGAATAGATCATGGTTTATTTTGTACAATTATGATCAACAAGTCCCACTTTAACATGATGACTCATCTTGTATGATTATATGTTCTTTTATGTTTACAATGTTTTTACTTTTTACTTTGGGGCCCCGAGTGGCCGAGTGGTGTAAAGCGCTCTTCATTACGGATCACTGCCATCTCACCTCTGTCTGCGGCGGTTCGAGTCTAAGATTCAGCCAATGTGGGTATGTGAGAAAGCTTGCCAGTAGCTTCTCGTGGGTCGGTGATTCTTTCCGGCGTTTTCCTGGGTTCTTCCTCCACCATTAATACTGGCCGCCATGTATAGCCTATCGTGTGCTGAAAAAATGGCATTAAACCCAACAACAACAACAACTTTTTACTTTATAATTATGTTTTAATTTAGAGGTATGGACTTTGTAGTCTGAAATAAAGAATTCTTATCTTATCTTATCAGCTAGTCCCTTTTTAATATGATTAGTTTTGCATGATTATCAACTATTCTCACTTTAACATGATGACTAGTTTTGCATGATTATCAACTATTCTCACTATAACATGATGACTAGTTTTGCATTTTTATCAACTATTCTCACAATAACATGACTAGCTTTGCATAATTATCAACTATTCCCACATTAACATGATGACTAGTTTTGCATGATTATCAACTATTCCCACATTAACATGATAACTAGTTTTGCATGATTATCAACTATTGCCACATTAACATGATGACTAGTTTTGCATGATTATCAACTATTCCCACTTTAACATGATAACTAGTTTTGCATGATTATCAACTATTGCCACATTAACATGATGACTAGTTTTGCATGATTATCAACTATTCTCACTTTAACATGATGACTAGTTTGCATGATTATCAACTATTGCCACGTTAACATGATGACTAGTTTTGCATGATTATCAACTATTCTCACTTTAACATGATGACTAGTTTTGCATGATTATCAACTATCCTCACTCACTTCTGTCTGCATGGGTTTGAGTCTCGGATTCGGCTAATGTGGGTATGTGAGAAAGCTTGCCAGTAGCTTCCAGTGGGCAGGGCCATAGAGTGTTATCACGGGCTCTGGGGTAAGAAACACCCAGGCCTCTCCCAGTTCTTTTTCAAACAAAATTTAAAAAGTGTTGTTCAGCCCGGGCCCCCTTAAGTGCCCAGGCCATGGGGATATATCCTGGGTTGCTCCCACCCTCTCATCGGCCCTGCCAGTGGGTCGGTGGTACTTCTGAGGTTTTACCGGGTTCTTCCTCCACTATACTGGCAGCCATGTATCATGTGCTGAAAAATTGCCTTTAGCCCTCTACAACAACATCATAAAATTTATTGACCGCTCCGGTGGCCTAGTGGTTAGAGCATCTGCTTCGGATGCGGGAGATCGTGGGTTCGATCCCCGGCCGAGTCATACCAGAGACTTACAAAAATGGTACTAACAGCTGCCTTGCTTGGTGTTCAGCATTAAGAGGTTAGTGTTAGGACTGGTCGGCCTGGTGCCAGGATAATGTGACTGGGTGGGACATCATGCTACATGTCTGTGGCATGATGCCCCAGTGCTAAACATAACTATAAACTGCCACACTGCAGACATCGTAGTGATATGACTGAAAAATTGTCAAAGGTACGTTAAAAATCAAAAACACATCACATCGCATCACACAACTATTCTCACATTAACATGATGACTAGTTTTGCATGATTATCAACTATTCCCACTTTAACATGACAACTAGTTTTGCATGATTATCAACTATTCCCACTTTAACAAGATGACTCATCTTGAGCATAATAGAAACTTGTCTCAACAAAAACTTTGCATCAAGTCAACAAAACCATTATTCAATTCTCCAAGTTACAACTTGATACGATAAATATGCCATAATATGCATGTTTAATGGGTCTTTCTATTGCATTTCCCTACAATGGGATCTGAAATTCAACTGATTACATGCTAAAAGTCTGGCTCTTTAATTTAACTGGGGCAGAAGGCCAATAGCACAACATTAATAGCTGTGGCTACCATATTTACCCAAATGACAAACAAGGTTGGTTATTTGAAACTTTAAAAGCATTATACTATCTGAGAGGGAAAAAAATAATTAAAACACCTGTAAATAAAAGTGCTACAGATTTGCTTATGTAAATATACCTCACATCTCCTGTATCCTACACCTATCCAAATAATGAAAAAAAGTCTCTATCAAACATCACTTGGAACAGCACGTACATTATATGCCAGCTTACCTCCATATAGGCACTAACAGGGTATGGTTGACTGAAGATTACTGACCAATGAAAGTGTGTGTGTGTGTGTGTGTGTGTGTGTGTTTGGATTTTTAATGTAGCTTTAACAATCTGTGTCATATTGCTATGATGTCTGCAGTATGAGTTTATAGTGATGTCTAGCAATGAAGCATCATGCCGCAGACATATGGCACGATGTTTCACCAAGTCACATGATCCTGGCAACAGGCTGACTAGTCCTAACACTAACCTCTTAATGTTGAGCGCCAAGTGAGGCAACTGTTAGTACCATTTTTGGAAGTCTTTGGTATGACTCGGCTGGGGTTCAGGTGCATGATCTCATTATTAGACGTACCATGACTTGAAAGGACTCCATAATGCGTTTCTTTATTCTGCAAAGTACAAAGCTAACCAAGTCAAGAACTTCAATTTGTTTACAGAAACCATTTTTATTCTGACTTTCAGTCAGTGGCTTGACCTTTTGGCTTCAAAATCAATGTGCTGCTTTATTACCAAAATGTTCAGCAACAGTGGCCTTATTTAACTGCTGATCAGCATAATTTTATATACATTACAAAAAAAACAACCAGAAAAGCACTTCATTCCAGGAAGCTTTGTCTCAAAACACGGTCATATTCTGCTGATTGGCTTTGAGGAAGTTCCTGAGAGATTTTTCTCCGTCAGATTGCTGATTGGTTTTCTATCTCATTAATGGTGACCATATTTAATGGCATATCATTATCATTTGTATCAACTTGATATGCCATTCCTGCCAGGTTCCTTTCAGATAAATTTGACTGAAATTTTTCCAGGGCTTTTTTTTCAGAAGAAATTCAATCAAAATATTGTTGGTGGACAGACAAAGAATGATGCACAATGGACGCAGACCATCCCATTATCTCACTTTCATATCACCAATGGGATTTTAGTGTGTGAAATACTTTTAAAATTTTGTGTATGTTTAGATAGGGCAGGATAACTGGAAATAACAGAATCAACATTTACCATTATCAGGTTTCAAATCAGCAACAAGATGGGAGGAAGGAATTGGAAAACATATCAATATCACAACAGCTGAAAGAGATGTAGTTTGTGGGAGTCAGGAAATCAATGAAAATTGTGGGAAATGCTGGGTCAGCATCATTTAGTTACTGGTAGTCTTTAGGGCCCTTCCTTCATTTAGAAAGGGTTAACCAATCATAATATGTATGTAAGGGAAGTGGGTGCTGGTATGTGATGAAGAATGTACAGATTGATTGAGCTAAATAAAAAAGGGGATGGAAGTGGCAAAATATAAGAAACTAAGTGGACTGGAGTGGAGTGGAGTGGAGTGGAGTGATAAGACATATCTGAAAAACATGGAGTTTAAAATTGTATTGTAGAAAGACTGGAGAGGTAGACAGGAAGTGTGTGTGTGTGTGTGTGTGTGTGTGTGTGTGTGTTCATTCTTCTGTCATTACAATTTTCAGCAATCTGATTGGTTAGGCCCTTTCAAATTTTTCTGCTTCATACCAATATGAACCCATTTTTTGTAAATCCATGCCCAGCTGCCCTACTTTTCTGAAAAAATACTCAATGAGGACTATGTTGAGAATATAGGATCACTCAAACTCAGACTTCTTGCATAAAATTTTAATTGTAAATGAAATACCTTTTTTTTCAAATAAATAAGATATCTCTGCTAATGTTACAAATAAAATAAACTTTAAATGAATACATAAACATCGTCTGCTTACATATTATGTCATGCGTACCATGTGAAATTCATCCGTGTGTGTATACATTAATACATATGCTCTCTGTATACTGAAATTTATTGCATAAAATAAAATAAAAGGCGAAGAGAAAATAAAATAATATGGTCACGGGCACAATTAAATTACTCACAAATCTTCACAATATGAGACTGATGATCTTAAACCAACTGAGCTAACTGGTCACTTGACGGCTGCATTTTAGAAAATATATAAAAGTTAGTACAGTCTGTGTACAGAGTTTATGTATATACTTTCATTTAAGAATGATTGTTTATTATGAAATAAATTAGATTTGCTAAAAACACGTTAGCATCTAGCATCTTCAGCTAATCAGAGTTGTGTATTGATGTCAGCTAGGGAGCTTTCCTCAGATTGGCTGTAAATATGTCAGTGGGATTCACCATTCTGTATTATTGTGCCTTAATGAATGAAATTCAAAATATGATCAAATAAAAGAATGTTATCAAACTATGGGTTTATCCAACTATTTATACTCTGAATTTATTATAAGGTATGTTTATTTTGTTTAAATTCAAGCATGGACTGAAAATCTGCTGTGCAAGCTTTTTCAATTTGCGGATCATACAGTTTGCACAGCGATTTTTCGATTCATACTTTGTAGAATTTAAGAAAATAAATAGTGTGTGTGTGTGTGTGTGTGTGTGTGGATAGATATATTTATAACATCTGCTCACAACATGTGCAATTTGTATAAAACATCTGCCAGTACTTCATTCTAAATGAGATTAAATCCATAAAAAAGTAAGTCAATCGAAAATGTTCATTTCAAGCTAAATCAGAATACGATGCATGTTTTGGAGTGTAACCAGTTATGAGCAACATTACATGTGAAGGTATAAATTTAATTGTCAAGGGCCATTACTCTATCAGAAATGGCATTTATGAGACCCTTCCAACTCTGCTTTAAAAGCCCTTTATAGACAGATGGTACATGAATGTTTTCAACACTTACACCAACAATGGTTAATCAATGGTATATGCGCAAATGAATGGTACACGTATGTTTTCAACACTTACACCAACCATGGTTAATCAATGGCATATGCGCAAATGAATGGTACATGAATGTTTTCAACACTTACACCAACAATGGTTAATCAATGGCATATGCGCAAATGAATGGTACATGAATGTTTTCAACACTTACACCAACAATGGTTAATCAATGGCATATGCGCAAATGAATGGTACATGTATGTTTTCAACACTTACACTAACCATGGTTAATCAATGGCATATGCGCAAATGAATGGTACATGTATGTTTTCAACACTTAGACTAATCAAGGTTAATCAATATCAAATGCTCAAATGAAACTTACTGTATCTTAACAATACTATGATATATGTAGTCCTATCAATTATGATATACATATAAGCATACAAAAAAGATCGAGTCATCTACAGCCATACTGAAGCCATAAGTTCTCAATACCTTAAAACGGCTAGTAATGTAATTTTTATAGATTACTACTTTTCTATGGGAAATTATGAATGATTTTTTTTTCTGAGCAACAATGCACGACCTTGTGAGTGCAGTATTACTCTGAAAATAAGTTCATATTTTCCCATACAAATGCAGTAATGTTTTTATTATATACACATTTTGTTTTTCTACCAAAGGCTTAATAATAAAAAGAACACACTACAAGAAATAAGGTAACTGAACTTATGCTGTATTCCAAAGTAAATACATAACAATAGATTCATCAATACACAGTAAAAAAAATATTAATGCGCACAAAGCACTACCCAGTAACCTTTGTACTTTGTCGTGCATTCATCATTAATTTTAAAAAATAATTATTGTTGAAATTAAGAGGCACATTGTGAATGAATGCACATTCAAACAACTCTTCCAGTTCGTCAGGAATGGGTGGAATTTGTTTTCCTGTCAATCAACCTCAATTCTT
Source organism: Sinohyriopsis cumingii (assembly GCA_028554795.2). Lineage (NCBI taxonomy): Eukaryota > Metazoa > Mollusca > Bivalvia > Unionida > Unionidae > Sinohyriopsis > Sinohyriopsis cumingii. The sequence continues at coordinate 59,963,131 of CM068835.1, forward strand.
TTCTGTTTGTGGAGGACTGGATTTATTGGTCCAATTCCATATGATGTACATGTGACTTAAGCAGGGGAGAGGTCAGCATTGAGGAATCAACTGCATTTGTCTTTCTGTTCTGTCACTGATTGTTTGGAATCATGTCAGAAAAATATTAATTCTTTTTATTCAAGTCATCAAAAGGACACTATGAAATATGACATTCATTTTTGTTTGAGTGCAGTAAGGAGAATATGATTTCTGTTGGAAATGTAGTCAAAATTCTACTACAATTTCGAAGTATGTATCAAGTTTTTGGAACCCATGACATGGGTCATGTAATTCAGATTTGTAGAACTAAGAAATGCATTTTGAGGAAATTCAAGTTTCAAATATGTAAGAGTATTTATTGTAATTACCAGCTAAAGAAGACATGTTTCTGCTTGTCACTTGCATGCTCTTTGTTGGAGGGAACCCAGCTATGTACATGACCTATATGGCCTAACATTTTATTAAAAAAGTTAAACAGGGAAAACTGCAAAGCTGCTGCTGTGTGAGAGTCCATTTAGCCAGCAGAAATAAGACTTCATTGTCTTGGCTTATTGACTCTAAGGCTCTTACTTTCAGTTGCATTTCTTTTCTCAAATTTAGTGTTTTTACCGAATGACAAAATGGTACCTCTCTGATATATAGGTGATAGCCACTGGCCACAGTATGCTCTTCTATACTATTTGTATAGACCCTAGAGAGAACTGGCCATAGTCTACACCATTCTATTTGCAAAAAGTTTTGAACATTTCTCCTAAAAAAAACTGTTCAAATGATCAAAATGGTATTTCAATACTGCATCTCTCATAAGGGGCCCCGAGTGGCCGAGTGGTCTAAAGCGCTCTCCGTTACGGATCACTGCCATCTCACCTCTGCCTGCGTTGGTTCGAAATCTCGGATTCAGCCAATGTCAGTATGTGAGAAAGCTTGCCAATAGCTTCTCGTGGCTCGGTGGTTCTTTCTGGGGTTTTCCCGGGTTCTTCCTCCACCATTAATACTGGCCGCCATGTATAGCCTATCATGTGCTGAAAAATGGCGTCAAACACAACAACAACAACAGCATCTCTCACATTTGTTGTGAACACTATACATATCACACTAATTCATTTAAGTGTTTGAAAGTTTCATCTGAACTCCTCCATATCAGTTAACATCATCACTACTTTCAAATGGACAAAACGTGTTTAGTTCAGTCACAAACAAATGTAATAAACCAAAACTAAAGCATCTACTACATGAGCATACACTGTTTGTTTACAAAGTAGTTCCTAATAAACTATACTATTTTTAGACACATGCCATGCAGTATGGAACCATTCAGTATGGAAAAATACTGCAAGATTCTAACAATGTCAAGTTAACAGAAATAAATGAGCATATATAAATATATAGGATCAAACATAATGCAAGTATAATAAACAAATAGCTGAAAATATGCAAGTCATTCATGCATGAAAGTTGGGTTGCACCAACCTTGTTTTGGTATGGTCAAGTTACTTTTATCATAATGTACCTCATGTACAAATTTTCATGACTAAATTGGAATAGGATTTAATACAATGAGAATGTGAAAAGTAATGAACAAACAACTGACAATATAAAAGTCAACTAAGCAGGACAATTACATCAAAGTGATGTATGCTTGGGATACGTTCACTGACATGTATCACAAATTAGTCATAAGCATAGGGAAAATAGGGTTTAAAATATTGAATATGTAAAGAATGACCTGCTTTGGTATGGCTGAGTCACTATCATAAAGATGCATCAACACAATAATTTATCAAGGATTTACACATGAAAGGGGATCATTTTGGCATTTTCATGAGGGCAGTTTTTAATTTTAAGACACAAAACCCTTTATAGTTTGATTTAATAATGCCTGTGTGATAGATAACATTTTATGAGAAATACCTGATTGATAGTTCATATATTCATAGTGAATATTCAGACATTTCATGACATTCATCTCAAGACCATCAAACTTTGAATTTTCTCAAAATTTGTGGCTTCAGCAAAAAGGTCTCAAAATTTGTCATTTGAGCATCTATTGTCTACTTCCAAAACTAGATAAAAATCAGATTACATCTTTCAGGAAATAGTTCAGTAATTTATATTTCTGCACTCAGCAAAAACTTCTTACATTAATTTTTTCATGAAGATGAACTTAAAATTCCTAATACAGATTTCAAAGTCAAGCAGACTTTTTTTAAAAAGGGAGGTGGACTTTGTCATCAAGGACATCATTCCTCTCTAATGACAACACAATCTTGTGAATGATGGCATGGAAACAAAATATGGCTAGAAAATGAGACAAAATGTCCAAAAACCAGGTTGTGTATATACAGACCAGTGACCGCTGACAATGCTTCATATACTACATTTCAAAATAAGCTTGAAAATTTGTATATAGAATTACAATTAGAATTAAGACCGCTCCAGTGGCCTAGTGGTTAAAGCGTCCACCTCAGATGTGGGACATCATGGGTTCGATCCCTGGCCGAGTCACACCAAAGACTTATAAAAAATGGTACTAACAGCTGCCTCGCTTGTCGCTCAGCATTGAAAGGTTAGTGTTAGGACTGGTCGGCCTGGTGTCAGGATAATGTGACTGGGTGGGACATCATGCTACATGTCTGCAGCATTTTGCCACACTGCTAGACATCACTATAGTCTGCCACACTGCAGACATCATAGCAATATGGCTGAAAAATTGCTAAAGCTACGTTAAAAATCCAAATCACACACAATTACAATTACAATTTGCCTGATGACACCAATCAAAATTGGATTAAAAGCATGGATTCCCTGAATTATCAGCAGCTAGTTAATGTACCTACTAGTAAAGGAGACATCTGAAACACTAACTGATCTGATCTATACCAACAAAGCAGACAAATTTACAGAAGTTGCAGTTCCCTAATAAACCACAAATAAACCTATATGATGTACAAGAAAATTAAGTCAAAAAGTAAACCATATCATCACAAATATATTGTTGTTGTTGTGGGGTTTAACGCCATTTTTCAGCACATGATAGGCTATACATGGCAGCCTGTATTAATGGTGGAAGAAGATCCCGGGAAAATCCCGCAAAGAACCACCGAGCCACGAGAAGCTACTGGCAAGCTTTCTCACATACCCACATTGGCTGAATCCGAGACTTGATCTGGCGCAGACAGAGGTGAGATGGCAGTGACCCATAACGGAGAACGCTTTAGACCACTCAGCCACTCGGGGCCCCTTCACAAATATATAAAGTATTGAATAATGATACAATTTATTGCACAAGTATTCCTCAAAGATCGTCAAGATATCCCTTGGTCAATAATTTAATTTTCTGATGACCCATCAGATGCTCTTGACATCAACGCAGGTATGTTAATTGACACTGAACACTAATGCTCCAATGAATTTCAAGAGGGTCAAGCAACAAAATTGACCCAGCTGGATAACAGGTGATATACTGAATGCTGTTAAGACAAGGCCCAGACAGATTTAATAAATTAAAAGATACTGTCAATCACAGATTATGAAGTCATGTCAGTGATTCAAATAACAAGGAAAACTTACTATTCCACTTAAGTATCAGAAAATATAAACCCTGGAAAACCTTAAATGACTTAAAGTGCAAATCTGTCATAACCTGCCATTTATATGTTTTTGTAAGGAAAATGGTGACATTCAGCACGAACCTCTTGAAACTGCAAATACACCCAACAATTTCACCTTGTGAAAATAAATGAAAAAGTTAAGGTTCTCACAGTTCCTAAAAGATTCTGCAGTAATAAGTTAAATAAGCACATTTCCTAAATACATAGCTAAAATGAGTGCTTTAAAAAATACCCAAATTAAGTTTTAAATTCATTTTAAATGAATTAGTTAAAATTGATGTCAGAACAGCAATTGGTCTAAATGATATAATTTCTAAATTCCTAAAACTCATCTCAAGTGATTGCACCTGCATGTACATGTATGTATGTCTTCAATCCAAGTATTTCCACAGGTATTTTTCCAAATAGGCTAATACTGTACTTACAAAAGTAACTCCAGTACATTAAAAGGAGATTTTCTGATATGAACAACTATAGATCTGTATCAGTTTTATCATCACTTACAAAGATATTAGAAAGACATATTTGTAATGAATTTAGAAACTACCAAGAATCTTTTAATTTATTACATGCACAATAATCAGGCCTTCATGAAGGAAATTCATGCCAGAGTGCACAACCAAGAATGGAGGAATGATTGGTTAACAGCAACAGATTAAGATAATCTGGTAGGTACAGTGTTTCTTGACCTTGCAAAGGCTTTTGATCTTCTTAATCACAAAATTCTGCTGGAAAAATTCAGAATATATTAGGTTAACCATTAAAGTTTATCTTGGTGTCAATCCAGTCTTGAAGGCAGAAAGAAGAGACATTTAGATTTGAAATAAACTTTTAGATAAGAAGCTGATAAAGTCTGGTGTTCCACAAAGATCAGTTCTTGGGCCATTACTCTTTCAACAAGTTACAAAATCATACTGAGCTATGCACCACTAACATGTTCATTGATGACAGGACATTATATATCATTGCATCAACTGGTCATGAACTTAGCACCAAACTAAATCAGGATTTGGTTAAAGGAAATAAATGGCATGAACACAATGGTGTGAAGATAAATGGAGCAAAATCAAAAATTATGATCATAGTTAAACAAGAGAGAAAGCTGGGAAAGATGACATCAAAGTAATGCTTAAAGGAATGAATATACAACAGTCCAAAAATGAAAAACTATCTTGTACTAGAAAATGCAAGCTGATTAGGTCATTAAGTAAAAACTTGCTTTATATCTTTAGCAGAATAAAACTGTATCTACCATAAGAAATGAGAATTTCTATATCATGTCACAACTTGAATACTGATGTTATATCGAGGGAACAGTGATACAGAAAATCAAGAAAATTACCAAAATTTCAAAAAAGAGCTGCTAGAGTTATACTTCGTGCTGATTTAAAACCCTTAAGTGGTTTCCATTATATCAGAAAGGGTTTATTAGTCATAAATCCTTACATGGACTGACTCCTGATGTAACTTTAAATGTCAAAAATTTACATATGTATGAATTTAGAGTCATCTCAAACATTTTTTATTTCCCTAAACCAAATTCTGAGTTTTATAAGAGTTTTGGCTTTTCTAGAGCCAAACTATGGATTTCCATAACAACCAATATATAATGTTAGCTGTCTCATGCCAAGCTTTCAAAAAGCTTGAGTCAACATCTACAGAAACAATTATTTGCATGATTTTATGTAATTAAGTACTAATACTCTTTAAAAGACTGTTACATCCCTATTATGTTTTACACAGTTCACTACTAATCTTTTGGGGCCTCCAGTAGCCAAGTGGTCTAAAGCGCTCTCCGTTACGGATCACTGCCATCTCACCTCTGTCTGCGGTGGTTCGAGTCTCGGATTCAGCCAATGCGGGTATGTGAGAAAGCTTGCCAGTAGCTTCTCGTGGGTCGGTGGTTCTTTCCAGGGTTTTCCTGGGTTCTTCCTCCACCATTAATACTGGCCGCCATGTATAGCCTATCATGTGCTGAAAAATGGCGTTAAACCCCACAACAACAACAATAACTAATCTTTGTATGAACCTGTATGAACTCATCATTAAAACTTTGTGCACATTTTCTTGTAGCAGTAGATCAATTGTCTAGTCTTTAATAGCATTTGTTGTCTAAAGACACCTCACCTTGTAAAAATTTATACATTATATATATGTGTGCATGTGTGTTTGTGTATAAATATGTAATTGTAGAAATCCTCATGGAAGATTGGTCAGCTGACTAAATGAGCTGCTTCTTTTAATAGTCATTATTACTACTACTATTATTATTATCATTATTATTACATGTATTACTACTACTACTACTACAATGGTATTACATTAAATGCATCAGAACTGTGTGCAGCTCCAAGTAACAAGATATTACCACCATTTGCTAAAAAACTCCATGTCTATCACTGCACAAGCTAGCCAAGTACAGTTGGTGACATGCTTTTCAAAACTAAATAATCAATGAAAGCATCTCAACGATCCACTGCAAGATGTCACTTAGCAAGCATTTGATTATGGCAAAATTAATATAGAAATCAAATACTTGCATGATCCGAAAGAGCTTTTGTTAACATTAATGAATGTTAAGGTTTCACACTCATGGCAAATCAACTGTGCATGATATTAGTGCAATTGCTTGTCTTCTGGAGAAAACACGAAATCAGACCGAGAATTTAACAAAAATCTATGAAACACTGAATGGATGCATATTGCATAGAAAGTCAATCGACAAAGTCATCAAAAATATTAAAAATGAACAATTGCAAATGGTAAAAAGGACATCAAGATCAATTACTGTATACCACATTTATGTTCCACAAACAAAACTTTGTATGGAGAGACAAACCGAGATAAACATTAACACTATGCCAACTGTACCACACACGAAGGGTATAAAAATCAAAGAAGACACAAGAATGGACATGGAAGATTACATGTACTATAGCTTCAGATGGTATGGACCAGATACACCTACCTCTCTGTTTAACCAGAATCAGTGGAAATAGTGACGAGGACTGAGTACAGTTACAAATTAGTTTTGTGGATGGTCTGGATGAATTCTCTTGTTAGATCATGTTGGTCAAGCTGTATTTTGTTATGATCATGTATCACCAGTTTGAGAAAATATGGTTCCAGTTTTCTCTCAAAGTTAATTCTGATGATTACTTATCTTCCCTTGTGTTCAAGCATTGGAACCTTGCCAATACTATTATATATTCAATCAAAACAAGGTGACAAGAAAGTAGCTATACCATCAAGGATGAAATCTATGAAGATCTTCAGTGACCGTACTAAGTTTAGTTTGATGTTTAAGGTCACATCAGCACATGAAAGACTATCATGCTGCTGCAATTGGAGTTAAATGCTTTGCCCAGGAACAAACCATACTAGCTTATCCAGCCTCAGGTCTAGACAGAATCTGAACCTCTTCTTTTATTCCTAAATATGGGTGATAGTTTGCTGATGAGAAACCACTGTAGGATATCATCCCATGAGTGCACTCAGTGACACTGTAGATTACATCATTATATATATGATGTCATGGACATCTGCAATGTTTATTGCATGTACAATACTGAAAAAAAAACACATTTTGCCAGCCTGTAAACAGTATTCTAGTTTACAAGAAATGTTTTTGTTGTAAAATGTATGTGGTGGTGGTAATATTCTAATTTTAATAATGTAATACTTACCTGTAAGTAACCTTGCAAAGTTTCAGTAACTTGGCAAAAGGAAAGGGATGCCCTGACCCAATCTCTACCCTGCCCATACACAGTAAGCATTAACCAGTGATCAGTGAACACTGATGGACTGCTCAGTCACTGGTTATATGCAGTTACACTGGTGATCAGTTAGTAACCAGTCAAGCAGCTCTGATCTTTAAGAGGACTCCCTCCTATGAACATATACATCTGAATGGTAGCTCTCCTCTTCTGTGGTGGCTCAATGCTCTTGTGAAATGCAACATGGGTGCCACTCTCAGATATCAACAAGCAGTGTCCTTTTAAAGGGTGCTGCTCCTCCCTCACAAGGAGGTAGATGCAGAGATGCAATTCACTCTCTACCCTGTGCAGAGGGTGCTGCTCCTCCCTATAAGAAAGGCCAAAATGATCACAACCCTCTAAGTTTCTCTTGAAGGAAGGGCCCTGAACCTTACCCTAACAGACTCTGATTGGGTTGGTACAACTGTCAAGGGTCCATGTGCCTTATGTGTCTCTGAAAATACTGATCCCATATGCTCATGGGACCTGGTAGTGCCCTTCTATACCAAAGAGCTAATCAGCCCTCTGTGAGACCTGAAGGACTCGGAGATAATAGAACTGGACTATTCAGATGAGGAGGAGGAAAGCCCTTTCCTCCTCTACAACTACTGTCTGCAAGATCCAATAATACATCTGGACAAATGCAACAAAATAGACATCCATCTGCAATATGAACATACGGGGGGGGGGGGGCTAGGGAGCTTTCCTATGCCTGCATTTATCAACACTCTGCTTTGGTATTAATTATGGAAAGAATTCTCTGGAAGGAAGAACAATAATCACTAGGATGATTGTAATGTAAGTGAATTGTGTGGAATTTCTAGGAATCACACAAAGTAATGACAGCAATATCTTACCTGGAAAGAATCAGCAGAACAAACAATACTGACCCCCTTGATGAGCAGGTGCATTACGCTACAGCAGATCTGGATCTTTGTTTGCAGTCTGACTCTGCATATCAGCAAGTATATATGGTAACGTTTTATGCAGTTTCAATGAAATACAAAACAAATGGGAAATATATATATTTCTCAAGCTATCCCATACTAATATTATGTAATCTTTCTAATTTCCAAAATTATTTTATGAGAAATAAAACAAATATAATCAAAAAAAAGGGCTGCCTGTGGAAGAGTGGACAAGGAAATCCCACTCTCAATACCATCATTTGTGACAAAAACAAGGTTTTGCCATTAGTTCCTGCCCCCAAATTGTGACCTATGACTGGGATTTGCCTATTCCACACCAGTGAGCATCATGGATAATATCAGTCTCCAACAGTAATGACTAAGAAAAAGTGGTAAAAGATTCATCATGAAGCATGAAATAACATATATGTACCATTATGACTGTTACGACTGGTTTGAGTAGTGTTGAATGTGTGAACGGATTGCCTGTCATGCCATCCTGCATACATAGCAGTAATAAGCATCTATAATTAGTGTAACAGTCTAGAGTAATTCATACCTGTATATTCATAGCACAATCCTTAGAAGCTACACATTACTGAATTTAAGTTAGGAATTGGAAAAAACGGCATACAAAAGAAAGGTAATGGCAAACAGTTATTACCGTAATTCATCAAATTTTGGGACATTAAAATGCATTTCTCTCGGTCTGGATAATTTGCAAATGATACTCTATTTTAATATTAGCCTGAAATGTTCAATGCCAGTCAAAAGTGGATTTGTAAAGCTAGGTTTCTTTATATCCTTGCTTCAAATAAGGAACATTTAAGTGATAATGTTTGATGTTTTCTTTTACAACTGAACACTGGTTGTAGTTCAGGACTTGCACTGGGTAGTTTTGTTCATGCAGACATACTGCAAATGGAGGTAAGAGCAAAGATGTGAGATGTGCATTTGCAGCTCAGTTGTCCTTTTGGTAACAATGCCATCCTCTTTTTGCATATATGTTCCTTTAGTCAAAATAATGATGATAAACAAAACCAATGGTTCAATTCCTAAAAATCTGAAGGCCTCCAGATTGGAAAGGAAGTTTTTATATTCTAAATGTTTTGAAAGCAGAATTAAATTTGGCTCACTCTTCAAACTACTTCATGTCTAGAAATCATTTACATGTAGATAAGATGACAGAATATTCTGAAAAATTAACAATCTGATTACATTCAAGTTCTCTCACAAAATGGACATCTGACAGACACTGATAAGAAGTCAAATTATGCTGACCTTTCAATTCACCAAATAAATGGCAATAAATAAATAAATGGCAAATAAATAAATAATGAGTCATTGCGAGTTTGAAACATTTGGAACAAATAATTTTTAACTATAACTCTCTCTGACAAAAAAATATAACACTATGTGATATGTTACTAAAAGAATATGGACTGGAAATCCCAGTCATTCCTAGAACATGAACCTTTATCAGTGCCTGTCATCTCTGCTAATAACAAGCAGATCTCAGTTTTAATTAAACTGAAAATTAAAATCTATCTGCCAATCTCTGCCAAGCAAACGATAGCAATGGCTGTGAGTGCCAATGGAGACCAAGCTGTAATAACTACGGCAATCAAGGTTCTTAAAAGGGTCGATTGTCATTTAATCAATCACCTGGGTTTTTTTTAAAGTATGACAAAATGTTCCAAAGTTCACATTCCAACTTTGATTTTGTTTTCTTTCTGGCAGGTTAATGTGTGTCTGTGTCTGGGTCTGCGTCTGGGTGTATATGTGTCTGTGTGTGTGTGTGTGTGAAACTAATTTTAATTATCCAACCCTTACCCATCTGTTGCATAGCTTTTACTTGTGTCCACAGGCTGTGAATAAATCATGCCAGAGTGCAGAGTTGTTAATATTGTCAATACTTCACAGTCCACTCATGCACCTTACATACCCAAGAGAGGAGCAGTCATCTTTTTTACAGATAACAATTATGTTAGGACATGAGAACAGGGTGGGAGAAGGGCATTCAGCAATAGCAACAGGTAAGTACTGCAATATTAAAAGTAGTTTACACACACCCAACTATGTTTTAATGGCATCAATAAACTCACTTGATGCAAATGCACTGCTGAATGTCAGTTAGCTGGGTAGGCTGATATGTTAAACTTTCCAAAAACAGATAACAAATAGGATATATTCACCATTAGAAGGAGAGATCCATTTTACAGAACACTGGTGTTCCTCTGAGACATATTTTGTGCCACAACAATGGGTCCCAGACAAAAACAATGCCTGCACTATAATGTGCTAATGAGTTGAGGCAGAAGGATGAGAATGTTGAAGGAGATACCAAAATGTTTCTTTGAGGAAGAATGATTTAGAGACCCATGAGGCAGTGACAATTGTTGTTGTTGTTGTTGTTATTGTAGGGTTTAACGCCATTTTTCAGCACACGATAGGCTATACATGGCGGCCAGTATTAATGGTGGAGGAAGAATCCAGGAAAACCCCAGAAAGAACCACCAACCCATGAGAAGCTACTGGCAAGCTTTCTCACATAACCACATTAGCCAAATCCGAGACTCGAACCCACACAGAAAGAGGTGAGATGGCAGTGATTCATAACGGAGAGCGCTTTAGACCACTCAGCCACTCGGGGTCCCAAAGCAGTGACAGATCAAACCCCATGGGCTTTCAGTTTCATGAAAGAAAGATCTCTGTCAGTAAGGGACTGATAATCCCTTTTGATTACAGTGACAATCCACCATGAGATAGTGGATATCAAAATGTCAAACGAGCCATTAAGAGGAAGGAAATGACATTTCCTACCCTTCCTTTTCCCTTTCAAGGCATAACGATAGAAGCACAGTGCCCTAACAGAGCATAAATCTTGATTATCTACAGCACAGATTCAACTGAGATAAAGATAGAACAAGCTGTGACAAAAAAGAAAACTTTGTTATACATAGTTATTAAAGGCAGTGGAAATGTGTCAATTTCAATCTCTGATTTACTACTGCTTTAAGACTGCTCTGGTGGCCTAGTGGTTAGAGCACCCGCCTCGAATGAGGTAGGTCATGGGTTCGATCCCTAGCCGAGTCATACCAAGGACTTACAAAAATGGTACTATCAGCTTCCTTGCTTGGTGCTCAGCATTAAGCAGTTAGTGTTAGGACTCAGGTCGGCCTGGTGTCAGGATATAATGTGACTGGGTGGGACATCATGCTACCTTGTCTGTGGTATGATGCTCCAGTGCTAGCCATCACTATAAACTGCCAAACTGCAGACATCGTAGCGATATGACTAAAAAATTGTTAAAGCTACATTAAAAAACCAAATCACACACACACACACACACATACTACTGCTTTAGTTTCAATATTATCCTTCCATGATAAACTGGTTTCCCTTCAAAACTAATTATTTACAAAACATAAAGCTATACAATAGAACTTATCAAACAACAGTATTTTATTCCACTGTACTGTTTTTAAACATTAATTATTTACAGTGGTCCCCCTCTTATAAGGCCATCCCTTCTGCACTTGGAAAGTGGCCTTATAAGATGGGTTACAGGCCTTTCCAGAGGGGAACTAAAAAAAATTATGAGAGTATATGTAATGTACATAGTAAGAAAGCTACAAATAACTTCAAACATTTAATATCTTCATTGAAAAGTAATATTAATTATTTTAGGGTTCTTCTTGTCTTAAGAATAGACAAGTTTCAACTGAGCATACATTAATAGTTCTTATTCTTGACATAAGCGCAAAATGCAAGTGTCGTACTGTTGTCATGCACATTCCAAAACCACTCAAAAATGTCATTTAAATTTTGGTACATACATAATTCTCTTTCCATTTGCTCCATTTTCCCACTGCTGCTGAATATTCTCCTTTTCTGTTATGAAGTTTTTTTATTAGAGTCCTTTCCACATAAAATTGTTTGGCAAGCCCCCCCCCCCCGCCCAGTCATTGAGTCAAATAACTTTGGCTTTTTTTAAAAGTAATACATCTCCATTCATGTGAGGATATGCTAACGTTTTGTAATAATTTATTCCTACGTTGGTATGTATTGCAATTTAATTATGCAGCTGAAATTTTTGTCAAGTGGACGAAGTGCTTTTTTATAAACAAAGTGATACATGTACTGTTACATGATTTTTTTGTGTGTTGTAGTCAGGTACCCTGCTTTGTTCAAGGTAATTTCTCTGTGTTACTCCACAAAATCTATATTTAGCCTATGCTGTGCATATTATGATCTTAACAATTAGGTCCATGTAACATTATACATGTGAAACTGACCAATCAGAACCCTCTGTGCATGAGTCAAGGTTCCACTGGTACTATCTACAGGCATCTGCCTCTTTGATACCTGACTCCGAGTTAAGACCTCACAGTAGTCGTTTGCATAATATTAAAGTTATTGATAGTTAGAACAGTGTCTCATCTTATGTTTTAATGCAATAACACAACAGTCCAGCAAATCTGACATCTGTTTGAAGACCACCAACAAAACAATCACAACATTGTTAGACCATTTAGTGTAAACATCGGCTTTTATAGATAATGATATAATATTAATATTAGTGTTACGTGTATTTTAGCAAACAATTCTTTCAGTAATGGTGTCCTGGCATCAAAAGACACTCACAAGTGGCCACACTGTATTTTAAATGTGTCCAGTACCAAAAATGAATTCAGGTGAGTAATCAAAAAATCACCTGAATGAAGTATTGGTACTGGACACATTTAAAATACAATGTGGCCACTTGTGAGGGAAACATTTTACATGTTTGCACTAATATGCTGGCTGATGGTCGCATTAGAGGGGTGGCCATTCTTGAGGGGTACTTTTGAATACAAACTCGTCAGTGCCAAGGGATTCTGGTCGCAAAAAGCGAGTGGCCGGTGGTCATGGGGGCCTCTCAATAGTGGGACCACTGTACTGACAATAAACTGATGCACTACCTTGAAAATACATGAAATCCAATTAAAGACATTAGAGGTAAATTCTGTCTTGGAGGATGATCATAAAAGTTTTTATTGTCTTATTTTCTGAACATGCCCGGCCTTCACATATTTTGTTCAAAAGATATCTTGTGCAGACATCACATATGACACAAACTGTCTGATGTGAGGGCATGATGCAACGTCTGTTGTACAAGACTTGGAGGCAATCAGTCAAGTATAATACTTTTGATAAGTCCAGGAGATGAGCGTTCACGAATCTTTTTAATATTTTGTTGTTGTAGAGTGTTTCAACAATTGAGAAAACATAATGAACAAATAGACCGTGTTGGTGACGCCTCTTTTGATTGTCCAACAAAGAAACATCATTGTCACCTTTGAAATAAGCTTGTTTAGCAACATCATTATTGTCTGCCTGACAAAGAAAAAACAATCTGTGAAATAAATATTGACACCTTTGAATGTTACAGGTAATTAACTGGCAGTAAAATGGATAAATAAATCAAAGACAAGTTTATATCTGGTCAAACAGATCAAAGATAAGTTGATATAATCATAGTTGAAAACTATGACCAATGTCTGGTTCCTCAAAGTATGTGGTGGTCAAAATGTCTGACAAAGTGTGTGTGTGGGTGGGTGTTGTTGTTGGTTGGATGGAACTGATGCCTGCATACATGTATGTATATCAGAGATCCTGAAACTTTAATGGATCTTGCTCAACATTTTCCCCAAAAATTATGTGATGGTACATAATTGAAATTCAATATATAAAACAATTCAAAGTATATCTCAAAATTATAAAAGAGAAAAGATTGATAATACCTAATTATCAGATTACCAGAATTTTGTCAGTTTCACTTCCAGATTTGCTGCTGCTTTAATGTTAATATTATCCTTCCATGATGAACGGTGTATACTTTCAAACTAATTATTTATAAAACATATTTTTTATCCGATAATTTCACCTAACAACATTATCTGATGTCATTCTACTGCTTTAAAATTATTATTAATAACTGATTACAAGCTGACTTGCTACATTGAAATGATTTAACACCTAACATCCATTTGTGGTAAAGTTTTATTTGATCAGGTCCCCAAATTAGTCATCGAAGATGGTAAAAAAAAGTTATTTTATGTACAGATAGTACCCTTTTTTAAATTTGGGCCTAAACTTTGCATATTTTGGTCATCAGATGTCTTGTACTATCTAGTCACTTCGACACAGACATAGCGTAAGGGAGTGATCTAATGTCTATTAGAACTGACTTGAGACAAGCATTCAGTTAATGGGTTTTTGACAAGTCCAGTAGATCAATTTTGATACCTCCATTGTCTCATATTTTGTGGTTACAGAGCATTTATACAGTTGGGAAAACGTACTGACCAAACAAGCTGGGTCAATGTCACCACTATTAACTTCCAACAATGAAACTAAATCAGACACATTTTTTTAATTAAGCTTAATTAGTCCAACAAAGTAACAATTTGTAAATTGGATCCAGTGAACTCTGAATTTTACTTTGTTACAGTGTTTGTTTAGCAGTTATATGGATAAACAAATCAAAGACTAGTTGATGCAAGGATACTTGAGAACTCCAATGACTGATGTCTGGTTGCTCAAAGTACATGCTAGTCAAAACCTTTGATCTACCAAACACATCTTATATATATATATATATATATATATATATATATATATATATATATATATATATATATATATATATATATATTCTGTTGTTATCTTCTGAAAAATTGTATCACAGTATGACTGGGGGGGGGGGGCATGATAAACATCAATTTAACCATAAACAATCCATTGTGTCTCTCAACACTAACATGTGTATATTAAAATGTCAGGACCCAAGGTAAACTTTGACACACCTTTAGCTACCATAGCCAGATTATCATTCCTGCATTGGTGGGTAACAGTGGCAGTTAGAATATGTAGAACTAAGAGGAAAGTACCCTAGTTACCTGGCTATTAGTTCTACCTCCATCTTAGTCATTAGTTATCCTTGGGTATTTATTCCAGCTATCTGATAAATGTATGTATTCATGTCTCAATGTTAAGCCCATCTACAGAAGTAATTGAAACTCGCTAACAGAACCATGGATCCTGACCAATGGTGGGACTCTTGGGTAGTATATAACCCACTAAAAACAGGAAAACATGAACCTCAGGGGTAGAAATCTCTACTGCCCCATAACCCTAGAGAACCAAAAATTAATGCATTTTTCCAAATAAGAAAGCCTGGTTGGACAACCCCAAAAATATTATTGAACAAATATTATGTTAGAAATTATAACTGAATTTGATATTTTCCAGCGACAAACATTTAATCATTAATGGCTGCCAATAGCAGGGTGCCTGAATCATCTCCACCCAATTCCAAAGTAGAGTGTCTAGTGATTTCTATTGGTAACAATGGCCACACTAATCCACATTGATGGCTATGCATTATTTGGTCAAGAAATCACAGCCCATGGATGAACCATTAAAGAAACAAGACTCATGAATGTTCATCTTTTGCCAACACACAATGAAAACATATGATTTACTAGTATGCTTTCACATTGGTCTGCTGAAGAAATAGGCACTCATTGTGGATCATGCATACTTGATTCTGTTGGCTAGCTTAAGCTTAAAGGAATATGGCAAGAATAAAGAATCAAGCCAATCGCAACTGTTGTTGCATACCTTTAATGCCTTATAGAATAATGGTTCAACAAATTCTCATGTGGAACATTTACATTTAGCTAAGAGTTGAGACACAAGAATAATAATACATGTATATCAGATTAATGATGACATGAACAATAATGATGTAAACTCAGATACAAATATAAAATATGGGTAAGTTACTGGTCAGAGGTGACAACTAGACCCAAATTTTATTGGTAGAGGTTTGGGGACTGACTTATCACACCACAGGACACTGTCGAAAAAAGGAAATTGTTTGATTATCATTTATTTGTTGATCTCAAACAGATTAAAATAAGTGTATAACATGTGTAACACTTTCCATTAGTAGGACTGATTATTTCAAATTTTGTTTGCAGTTAGGACTATATATAAGATAAGTTAGGACTATATATAAGATAAGCTATTCATTAATGTTCATTACATCAATCTTAGGGGTAACTGTAGTAATTTTGTGGCAACCACAAAAACATCTGCTGGGCAACCAGATTATAAAACTGTTTGCCCTGCAGAATCATTAATTTTCAAAAAAAGTGTATTTCTGAACTTTAAACAAACTGTTCAAGGACTAGGCCAGTAGTCCCCAATACAACAGAGAAATTGTATTATCTAGATCAATTAAGTGATACAGTTAAAAAGGGACTTCAATGGACTTCTAAATAGCTAAGGAAAAGCAAAAGAGTTTAAAAATGTCAGTTGTCAATGTGAAGCATATGAGACAGGAAGTGAATAGTACATAAATTAGGAACAGGCAGGAAGGAGAGTTCATCCATATCTGAAGGGATATTGCTTTTGAATATGCAGCATAAATCACTGTCAAATTTTATTGACAAATCAAGTGAACTGAAATCAAATCTAAAAATGTCAGATGGGGGTCAATGTCAAGTAAATAGTTTCAGCTTTTAATTACTTTTATAAAATCATTTCAATATAAGGCTTTGTAAAAAAAAATTTTAATAAATAAATACCAGATAAATAGGACTTAACTGAACAAATCTCATTTATTAAATACTCAGTTTACAAAAAAGATGAAAAACCCCATAAAAAATGAAGCTGCATAATTAAAATTAAACCAATACAATGATTTTATTAATTTTTCAGTTTTCACAGAAAAAAAAAGAAAAAAAATAAGTGAATAAAGTCGCACAATGAAAATTAAATTTATACAATGATTTCATTATTCTTTTCATGGCTTTTAACAAAGATCATAACAGTAACATAGCATGTTCATGTATTAAACAACACCACTCTACCAATGAAAGACCACCAAGTATATGTATTGATAATGTATCCTATTGTAGACTGTGTATCATATGAATACGAAGCAGAGGTGTATAATTTCACCCCTACTTGTTAACTGCAGAGTGTTAAAACCATCTCTGACATTCTTCAGCAATAACAATATTTTCAATTTTGCTGCTGTGGTGTACATACTGGATATCAGATTGGCATGATCTGTACATACTGGATGTCAGATTGGCATGATTTGTACATACTGGATATCAGATTGGCATTATTTGTACATACTGGATGTCAGATTGACATGATCTGTACATACTGGATGTCAGATTGGCATGATTTGTACATACTGGATGTCAGATTGCCATGATTTGTACATACTGGATGTCAGATTGGCATGATTTGTACATACTGGATATCAGATTGGCATTATTTGTACATACTGGATGTCAGATTGACATGATCTGTACATACTGGATGTCAGATTGGCATGATTTGTACATACTGGATGTCAGATTGCCATGATTTGTACATACTGGATGTCAGATTGCCATGATTTGTACATACTGGATGTCAGACTGGCATGGTTTTCATACACAACCAAACAACTTAAGATATCATCAGAAGTCTTTTGGCACCGCTCCAGTGGTCTAGAGGTTAGAACGTCTGCCTCAGATGTGGAAGGTCGTCGGTTCGAACCCCAGCTGAGTAAAACCAAAGACATAAAAATGGTACTAGCGGCTGCCTCGCTAGGCACTCGGCATTAAGAGGTTAGTGTTAGGGCTGGTCAGCCTGGTTTCTGGATAATGTGACTGGGTGGGACATCATGCTACATGTCTCCAGCATAATGCCCCAGTGCTAGACATCACTATAAACTGCCATACTGCAGACATTGTAGCGATATGACTGCAAAACTGTTAAAGCTACATTAAAAATCCAAATCACACTCACACAAGTCTTTTGGAGAAAATCCCATGTCAATATGACCATCCATTCAGGCGTAGTAGTGACAGAAAGATTTTCAAGACAGCCATCATGGCATCCATACTGAATATATGAGGCACCATTCTTATTGAAGACCAACTAAGTATCATAAGAAGTTTATTGGTGAAAACATCAGGCTGATACAGCCAGGGAAGAGTAGAGATGACAAGGTTTTCAAGATGGCCACCAAATTGCATCATTTAAGACCAACTAGATACCATAAGGAGCTCTTCTGATGAAAACTACATGTCAACATGTCTTTCCATTTAAGAGCAGCAGTAATAAAAAGATTTTCAAGATGCATGCTATCATGCTGGCCAATTCAACTGGACATCAGATCAGCACCATTTTAATTTAGGACCAGCAAGATATTATATGAAGTCTTCTGGTGAAGACCCCATGCAGATATGTCTTTTCAGGTTGGAGGAACAACAATAACAAGAAGATTTCAAGATGTATACCTGATTCTTGTTCTGAATTTTACAAGCGAACTCAAAATCAATGTAAGGTTTTCCAGCTTTAATCACCATAAATGTAGTGTTGAAAAGAAATCCATTTCTTCTGATGTGCACTCAGCTTTGTCATTAGGTTTGAATATTCAGGGTGTAGATCAGGGAGGGAATATGTTTGATTTACCTATCTTTCTGGTGCAGATACTATGACCAATGCCTGTTTTGTGTGCTATTAGTGGATCAGTTTTAAAACTGAACATGCCTTTGAATACAGCACTGGAATGATTTGCTGACTCAGCATATGCTGTACATGCTGAGCAAAGATCATACTTAACCCATGGCTGTGTCTTTCGCCAGTAATCCTGGAAAGTTTAAATGCAATTATTTTGTATCGTAGTAACTGTCCTTTTCAGACCTGGAACATTTAAGGTCCTGCAGAGCAACACATCCTGCAGCAGACAAATTCCCTGTGGCTGATTTTTGCCCCCTGCATCTCAGGTTAAATCATACCTAAACTCATTGTCATCCATCTAGAACTTACAATAAGCTGATACTTTTGATGCTAATACTTTCAGCTGTAGCTGAAGATAAGCACAGACTGGTGATCCATTGTTTATTGCATGCTAAATATGCAGATTTCAAGCAACATTCCACACCACCAGTCTTTCACAATTGCTCAACCCGAGCTTGAACCAGTACACTTTTATGACATTTTGTTATCGATTAAATGCACATTCCCTCAAATTATAGGAACAAAAAAGAAATATTAAAGATCTGATGGATTTGTGCTGCTCACATATAACGGGCCCACAGCTAAAGATGATTGGTCCTAGATTTCGGACAACTGTAATTTTCAGGTCCTGTATGAGGAACGATAATGTTGATGATGATGAGATACAATAAGAAATCTTCAGTGAAAATTTTGATGCTGATTTAACCATCCATTCAAGAGAAGCAATAGCAAGTTTTTCAAGATGGCTGCTGTGGTGGCCATATTGGATGTCCAGCCAGCTCCATTTTCATTTAGGCCCAACTAGACACTGGGATGAATGTGTGTTTCATGGTCATTCTCCAAAGCAGTTTAGGAGAAACAGCAATAACAAACTTGTGCTAATAGACAGACCAACAACTTAAAGACCATACAATATTAACACTTCTGGTAAATGACCAGTAGAGCTAAAAGTGTATAAACCAATTATTGGTGGAACAAACTTTCCTAAATTCTTAAATAAATTATGACTAGTTAGTTGGAAAAATCTGGTTTCTAGTTAGCAAGCAGGGCTTAATTAATCGAAAGACTAATCATGCATTTTGCTCATTAATGCATATTACTCAACTGCAGTGGATTTTTATCATTCCTTATTTATCGCTAAACAAGGGCTTATATTTCTGATAGATGTGAGGCATATATCTTATATTCAATTTTTTTTTTATAGATGAAGCTTTTCTTCCTGGCTAGAGAAAAACACATTTGACCTCCCATCCAATTACCAGCACAGTCAAATAAATAAATCAGAACATATAGGGTGTTTCACCGTTGCAACAGAGTTACTGATTGTAGTGCCTAAAATTACCTCCCTTAGCTCCAATGCACATGCCCACAAAAAATTTCCAGTTCCACATAGTTCACCATTCTACACATGGTTAGTGAAACATAAAGTCAACAAAGGAAGGAATCTTAGCTGTACTACAGATCATTATGGTTAAAACAATGAATCAATTATATATGTCAAACATCTTTTGTTCATACTAGGATACTAATTATAGATATTAAATTAGATAATTAGATTCAGTGTCCATACTTACATTATATCAGATAATTAAATAATATTTACTTTCCATACTTAAATGATATCAAATAATTAAATTAAATACAGTGTCCATACCTGATAATATAGATTCATTATCCATAATTTCAGATACATTTGTAGGAAAATTTCACTTTGCTCTCTGATTTTAAACATTTATTGCACATTTTTGGCTATATAACTTTAACAAAAACAATCTCAACAATTTGAATTCTTCATAGTTTGATACATCCTTCTTTCTCATTTACTTTCACAAGGCTAATAGTTCATTTATAACACGAGTTAAGAAAGTTATAACACAAGTTCGATAAGAAAATTATAACACAAATTCGATATGTCAGCTGATTTGTAATGCTGAATATTTTAGAGTTACTTAACAAAGCAATAATTACATTAGCTATCATAATGATAAAGGAGTGCAACTAATGCAGACGGAATTTTTATTCATATTTGGATGTAAATATCGTACAATATTCAGATTAAATAACATGCCAATGACGTGTTTTTTGTTTCATTTACTTTTTGACTTTTGAAACATAAAGTATCGGACGGTACATACAGTAACTTTCAGCACTATTTTTCTTATGCTGACACGTAATAACTCTCAAATTTGCTGGGGTCTTTAGACAACATTTCTGATTGCCACCAGCAAATTCATCTAGAACAGCCTTCTTAAAATTAGTTTAATTTTGTTTAACTTTTCTTGTTTCAAATATGTAAGTTTTAAAGATCCAATTATTTAACAGATTCCGTCCTATTACTTTGGTTTGCCTTTTAAATCAATATTGATCCACGTGACCGGATGTAAAATTGCAAACAGTATGATTTAAAAAAGAGACTGCTTGTAAGAACATGCTCTACAAGTCAATAATAAATGGATACTCACAAATATTCATATTTGTTGTCTTTATCTATCAGTCACTCTTTCTATCTTAGCATCATTTTATACTCGTTTTTAACCGGAAGTATGTTTATGTAATATATGTATGCAAACACACATTCATTCAAGGATACACATACCCATGCACTAGATGAAATGAGACAGACATACATACAGACAGACAGGCAGATAGGTGAGAGCTACAAATGTCCTTACATGCATAGTGTGTCTAACATTGATATTTCTCCAAATTGTATACTCTAAAATTTACAACTGTTCAAGGAAATAAAATTAAAATAATCATCAAGGAGACTCATACTTGCGCCTGTCTGTTCAAGCGTGGTTGACACTTGTGCATTTTGAAAAGTTATTTCATGAAAAATATAATGAACATTATTAGAAAAGCAACAGTCTAGATCAATAATAAAAGAACCTTAAGAAGTTAGAATTTTGTTCTCGTTGTCGTTCAACCTCCATTAACTGCTATGATTGAAGCTGTATAAAATAAACATATTTTCATTATTCTTCAAGTGATAAACTGCAAGAACTT
Source organism: Sinohyriopsis cumingii (assembly GCA_028554795.2). Classification (NCBI taxonomy): domain Eukaryota; kingdom Metazoa; phylum Mollusca; class Bivalvia; order Unionida; family Unionidae; genus Sinohyriopsis; species Sinohyriopsis cumingii. The sequence continues at coordinate 59,985,010 of CM068835.1, forward strand.
TTTATGCGATACACTTTCGCACAGTCAAATAATACAAACTAGATAATAAGGTAGTAATGGAGAGATAATGACGTTCTGAAATGGGCAGAGAATATTTGTTTGAAAGCTGGGAGCAGCGCAAGTTAGTGAAAAAAAAATAAAAGATGTAAAAACAATTGATCAAATATTGATAGTGAGATATAGATCCTGCTTCTGTCACATTTTCTTGATCTACATCTGCCATCTTATTTGACTGAACTATCTGGAAGTGAGTTGCACCGAGATGCCCTCTGGTGTTTTCAAGGGAGATACTAACTGTGAAACCCCCTATATACTTGCTTATATGACAAGCCCAACTTCAAATTGCGCAGATCCAAATCTGCCATAACATAATGATGCCTGCAGATCTTGGTCTGTGCAGTTTGTACGAGTAATCAGTAGAACAGCAAAATAAAAGCGATGGGTTTATACTTTATTTAGAAAATTGAATAAATTGATTTGACAGAATCAAAGAATACATTTCTGTAGTTTTCTGAAGATAAATAATTATTTCTTTGGCCAGATTTGCTACAGTATTTTCACTGTGGCTAATTACAAATGAATTTAAAACTATTAGTAAATGAACATAGAAATTGGGAGGGGAGGTCAATGACTAACATTATAACAATTGGATTCAACTTCCTACAACGTAAGATGCTGACTCGATGTGGTGTTTTTTTAAAAAGAAATCCTGCTATTGCCCCCATCGTAACTGTCACAGTAAGTAACCACTGTCGGTAGCCTGCAGTGTTAATGAACACAAAAATCAATTTAAAGAAACAAAAATGGGGGCAATAGAAGGATTTCTTTTTAAAAAAACACCACATCATTACTATCGACCCCCCTTTCTTCCAGGCCTTATTTTTTTCCTAAATTTTTCGGCTTATACGCGAGTATATACGGTACCCACATGTCTGGAAAACAATGATTTGGCCAAGTTACAATGAACTCATGAAAGTATCAAATCCAAGAACCATTCGCATGTCTAACAAAACAACACACCCTTTTCTTTCAATACAGAACTCCTATTCAGATCACATATGCCAATTTAGATAGTATTGAACTTCTACTCAGATCACATATGCCAATTTAGATAATATTGAACTTTTACTCAGATCACATATGCCAATTTAGATAATATTGAACTTTTACTCAGATCACAAATGCCAATTTAGATAATATTGAACTTCTACTCAGATCACATATGCCAATTTACATAATATTGAACTTCTACTCAGATCACATATGCCAATTTACATAATATTGAACTTCTACTCAGATCACATATGCCAATTTAGATAAAGTATTATGAACATGCTGTGGAATGTTCAAAACCATAGAACACCTACCACTGGTAGAATTTGTTTGATGCTGATGTAGCTATTACGTTACAGATGGAGAATCCTGTTCAATAAACAGCTACATGGAAGATGCCCTCAACAAGAATTCATACACTTAAATAAAGCTCTAAAACCGATAGGAAATATCTTTAACCAAAAAAAAAATATAAGAATAAATAAACTTATAATGAATCCCAATTATAAGAGTTTAATATTGTTTCTTCAGAGTTTATTGTGGTATAAACTGTCAGTTGCTAACTCTTACACAGCTTACACAACACCCTTCAGGCATTGTTTGCTGTGTCATTTGGCAACTGATACACCATGATAACTCCGAAAAACAACAATAAACTCTTAAATAATCCTTGGCTTCTATTTTTAATTTCATGTGGATCACACAGGAATCATCTTCCCCACTAGGAGAGATCATACTAAAATCAACACAGGATGTCTAATAAACATAATTGTTGACCTTCCTGTTCACCCCCCCCCCCACCCCGAACATGAATGTTCATTTTTATTTTTTATTCTTTTTTACTGACTATTAAAGCATTATTAAGAAGTTTATTGTCCCTTTCATCTTGAAAATGTATCTCTGATGCTGGATGCCATTGTTAGAAAATTCTAATAACAAACAGCTTGATCATGCAGATGTTTACCATGAAACATATTTGCAGTTTAAGCTCCTGAGATACTCCTGTCAATGGGTTCCCTCACCAACTTCACAGAAACTAATATGAAACCCATATCCAAATCAAACAGACAACCCAATACTATCTGGATTTTAAAAGAACAGCCATATTTCTGTAATTTGTTCTTTCCTTTAACAAGTCATTATTTTTATGATTATTTCCATAAGATTTACAGTCAAATAATAAGGATTGGCAGTCTATTAATGCTGTGGCAAATCTGGGTCTATGCTGCATGCAGTTTGTTAGCATTAATCAGTAATGTAGAATGAACAAAAGAGACCTTGAACTTTTAGTTATTTGTGCAACAGCAAATCAAAAATTAATACTGTTTAAAGCTGGATTTAGAGTGAGTCAATACAATATAAAATATCCCATACAACCTGGGAATCTAAATCTTCCCTGATCTGAATATTAACTACCTGTTAAGTGCCCACTAAGATAAACTTAAGTTTACAATGGCTTCTCAACACTCATGTAAATACCCGTTATCACTGTGTGGATTGTTTATTTGTGACTTCTGATACAAAGGAAGAGAAATGACAAAAATCAGGCACATAGCCATTAAATTAAACATAATATTAAAAACTCTGATGCAAAAATTAGAAAACATACTTTTTGCCCCATTTGAAATTGTACAGTTTTGCTCACTGTAAACCAGAAAATGGATACATGTTTCTGCAATTTAAATGATCCTACCTTTTCTCAGAGCTAAATTAGCAATATTTTATGGAAATTCCCCAAATCTGAGCCAGAGTTCAACAGCTGTGCTCATTACAAGATGTTTGGTGATTATAGGGGTATGGTTAATGTCTTTCTCAAAACCAGTAGAAAATTCTCCTAACCAAGTCATTACTTTATTTTATTTAAAAAGACAACATCAAAATATGTCCATCATAGAACAATAATGCCCCACCACACTGCCTGAAAAGCTTGGCAATCTTGCCCAAAGTGTGATGGACAGATGGATGTAAGGAAGGGCAAATGGAATGGGATAGATTGACAAAGATAAAACTATTATGGCAGGGCATAACAAAAGTATCACTTTATAAACAAATGTATTTGTAATGACAACATCTCTCCCAACAAGAGGCCACAGTTAGCCTGATATTACTCACCTATCTTAAATAACTTAACAGCTGATCATTTCACCAAGTATGTTTATGTAAACATCATAAAAATCCAACCAAATGTAAACTTTATTTCATGTCAATTTTATCGGATTTTATGAGTCGGATAAAAATTGTTCTTAAAGATAATGCATAATATGCATATTCTCTTGCTCATAATCAGAGTCATCAAAGAGTTTGATGATATAAATCTACTCAATTTTTTCACAAATGGATGAGAAATATAGAAATAAAATTACATCTTAGAATTTGAGGGGTTTTATTTGGAGTTTTTAAAGGCTTTAAACATTTTTGAGGTTCAAGTCAGATTAGTTGGGAAATGAGATTTACTAGATTTAATCAGATTAACAGGCCTAAAACAACATCTGGTATAAAAAAAATATTAATCCAAACAAAGCTGAAGCAAACGGGCACCAAACTGCAAAGATTGAAGTGAATGCAATGCTAAAACGGTTGATGATCCAACAACAATATGCTGTTATGGGTCCATCAGATGAATGATAGAATAAAATGATCAGATGTCTATGTGTGCTTTCTCAACAGCTAGGCTAGCCTAACAAAAACCATTTGCAAAAAAAAAGCATTTTTTTGTTGGGTTGGGGTATAGCTGTTCATAATGTTTTTTCAAATGTTAGCTTTCAAATTTAGGTTTCCTTCAGTTTTTAGGCTTTTTTTAAGGTCTCTAAGGTCAAAATGAAATTTTTGTTTTTGAGGTCTGCTTCTAACTCTGATAATCTCTGAAATTCAAGAACAAGCTCAGCCAATCAGACCTATCATGTCATTAATATCTACAACTCTTGCAAAACCTGACCCAGAAAATGGTAATAAAAGCTTCTTCATGATTAGCTGACTGAAATTCAGACTCTCATGTGGGAACAAGCTCTACCAATCAAATACAAGATTAATTCAGAAATATTCATAGATCTTTCTCATATTTAAACATATCCCTTTCTCATATTTAAACATATCCAACATCTTGATATAAGACTGTTTAACAAAACTTTGCAAAATCTGAGCAAAAAGATAGTTGCCAAAGTTTACAAAATCAAAATCAGACATTTCTGTCACCCAATGGAAACTGATTGTCTTTTGCTTCTTTGGCAATGAGAACACTCTATGATTCATCTATCTAGAAAGCATGTGATGCACTCAGTTCAGTCTACATCAACCATAACAATAACCATTTATTTTCCTGTCATTTTATGCACCCCATAGACACCGTTAAGGGAACTTTCTTACACTAGAGATGAAAAACAAGGTCACTGGGAACAGGGCATAGCCTTGAATGAACCTTGCACAGCCAGAAAGACATAAAGGCAATGGCCTGAATGGTGAACCCATAATAAAAACAATGCTGTAAATTGTCTGACCGTGACCCCAATTATCCAAAGGCTGAGAGCATGTCACAGAGGAATAACCTTAGCTTCATCCAGTGTATGAACAAAATCCATCAATGGGTTTGGGTAATGTAAGCAAATAACAACAGTAAGTTTTTATGATTTTGACCTTGACCTCAGTGTTAAAGAGGGGACAAGCATCATCACATAAGAATCCATCATGATGTTTAGAACTATATGTAAATGAAAGCACTTTTTACCAAAACCTTAACAAAAAAATTCTGTGACCTGAACTCCATGCCCAAAAAGCGTCAAGTGCACATCACAGAATGAATTATTAATTCCATTATTATTTATACAAAGTACATAGAAAACCCATCAAGGGGTTTATGAAATATAAGTAAATGAAAAAACATTAAACCAAAACCTTAAGGCAAATTTTTCTGTGACTGTGACCTTAACCCAAAGATCAATGAGCCTAGTGATGAGAAGCCATTAATTACAAGCAAAAAAAAAGGGACTTTCATCAAAGCCTTAACACAAATTTTCTGAGGCCTTAAAGAAAACAGCTTTCTTTTCAATCAACTAAATTTCTACCTGCTGACCCTACAAAACTGTTTTTTCTTTAACCATGAAATAAACCCAAAAAGAAAATTCCAAATGTTCTGATGTTGTAACCAGTCCTGATTTCATTGATAACACTATTAGACACCATGCTCTGTTACTATTTCTCCATGTATTTTTAATTGCCTATGGGACATATAATAGAAAAACATAATTTAGTAATGGATATTCCGTGTTCTTCGCAAATCAGTGAGTTTCACATGTACAGCAAGTGATATCTGACAAAAAACTGTACTCAAACTGATAAAAAAACCTTTCCTTTTGGTAAGCATGACACCATAAACAAAATTTTTCCAAGCCTAAGACCTTGACTCAAGGCTGAAAGACAAATGTGAACATCCTGTAGAATGAATCTCTTAGCTTCATAATGATTTTTGTCACATAGGATGATCATCTGTCATGGGGCTGAGGAATATAATCAAGTGAAAAACTTAAACCAAAACCATGACCAATTTTTTGATGAGAACACCTGAAAAGTGACTGCTAACTTGGACTCAACAAAAATGAAACAGATTAAGTTAACTCTCCTTTCATACCCCAACCCTGTCTTTAATATCTCTAATGTTAATATTCCAGGTGCTAATTAGCTAGGTGTGTCTCAAATATTGTTACTACAAAATGATGCCTGTCTAAAAAGCCTTGCTTGTAAACGAATACCATGAAAACATGATTTTGTCTAACTTCATATTTTGCTCTTTTTTATGCTGATGTTCAATAACAAATTTTCCTCCTATTTTCAGTCATCTACTGTGAATTCATTTATTTTCAAGTGTACCAATGTCTATGGTTTTACAAAAGACAGCATTTTTTAAAACATTAATTGGTGGATTGGTGAAAGGATTTTATTGTTTCCATATGCATTGTGAAATGGATCGTTAAATTTGTGGAATGGTTAAAGGTTTTATTGTTTCCACAGATGAACCATTATTGAATGGATCCTTCAATCTGCAGACTGCTTAAAGGTTTTGTTGTTTCCACCAATGAATCATTGTTCATTGGATCATTACATTTGTGGTTTACAGCTACCATCAAAGCCACAATTTTGGAATGCCACAAAAAATATTGAATTGACAACAATATTCTTAATAATAATAATCACACACGCACAAACACTGTGTGTATGTCTCTCTCTGTGTCTGTGTGTATCAATTTATTCCTTGCACAAGTTGGAGTAATTTTTAACAGTCATGCACCCAATTTATTCTTTGCAAATTTTCAATTAACTTTTAACAGACAGTCATGCATCTTAATTTATTCCTTGCAAAAAGTTCTATTAACTTGTAACAGATAGTCATGCAGCCAATTTAATCCTTAATGCTAAATTTCAATTCACTTTTAATAGACAGTCATGTACCCAAATATAGTTGAATTTAATGGCACACAGGTGAGGCTCATGACTTTGAAGAAATTAAAGTCAAACTGCATGTTGATTGCAGTTTTAACAAGTGACACTAATAACCAATTCTTTTTCACAAGACCATTTCGAGATCAAAGAGGTTTACTCTGACTGGGTCAAAGTGGTCAGTGTCCAGTCACTGGGCAGACAGACCTGTGGATGAATAATTACAGTAACAGGTCAATGTTCAGTTACCTGAAGGATTCCACACATATAGTGCACCTCAGTTATTTATGCTGTCACTCACTCTCTTGCAAACAAATGTGAACCTGAATTTCCTCCAACTTCCCCATGTTCAATTTACAACTTGTACACTCAAGTACATCATCACACTGAACTTCCCCATGTTCAATTTACAACTTGTACACTCAAGTACATCATCACACTGAACTTCCCCATGTTCAATTTACAACTTGTACACTCAAGTACATCATCACACTGAACTTCCCCATGTTCAATTTGCAACTTGTATGCTCAAGTACATCATCACACTAAACTTCCCAGATGTTAAATTTACAACCTGTAAACTCAAAAATATAATCTTTTTTCCAATTTTTTTCTTCATCTTTCTCTCATTCTTAATGGGTATAGGAAATGAGAAAAACGGAGGGACAGGGATCCACAATGGGGGAAGTACGAGATAATGACGTCACTTGGCTATGTCACATGGTGCTACGCGAAGTGAACAGGCCCGTGAAAGAGTTTTGGAAATCACCCTAGGTGGGAAACTCAGGTGTACAACACAAATAACTACTCATATATACTCTCGACCTAATTCACTCTGTCTCTGTTACACAGCTCCCATACTGTGTATCTATCCCCATTTAGCAGGAAATAAATATAAAAATTACCTTTTGGTTTTTCTGGAACATAATCTTAAATAAATAAAGGCGGACTAACTCAAGCAGGGAGAAATACAGTAAATAAAGAAAGTGTGGACCCCTGCTCAAGCCCAACCGACATAATCATATTAATCTAAGCGAAGAATGACACAGACCAACACACACATAAAACAATAGTTTCTTTTTTTTCTTCAAAACCAATATTCCACCGTTTCTTCGCCAAAATTCCAAATTTGAAATAAATATAACCACTGATAAAATATAAGATTGTAAGACAACTGTGTTAAAATTTGAAATAACTGGCTATCCCTACAAATAAAACTATATATACACACATACATATAGAAATATACACATAACACACACGGGATATAGGTGACCTCTAGCCAAGATCAACAAGAAAATCAGGGATGGGACTTCGAGTAAGGTGATAGAAACCAACTCAGAAGAACTACCCTGTAGAAAACACTAGGAAATCCAACAAATACCCCCTCAAAAATTATCTTAAAATAAATTTTTGGTTTGGAATTCTTTTCTTAAAAAAAACATACAACACACCTGGAGGAAAACACATACATATAAACACTTTCTTTTCTTTTTTGATAAGTAGGTGGGGGAGGCATCTGTCTGGTGCCCCCCCCCAAAAAAAATATAATCACACTGAAGATTTAGGCAATGCCATGCTATCTCATTATGAAATACAATAAAATCTTTCTACTAAGACTATATGAAGAATACTACCTTTCCACGCTTTCATGCATTATGTAATGGTTTCAAATGATACAAAATAAATATAATACATGCATTATGTAATGGTTTCAGACAGTACAAAATAAATATAATACATGCATTATGTAATGATTTCAACTGATTCAAAATAAATATAATACATGCATTATGTAATGGTTTCAACTGATTCAAAATAAATATAATACATGCATTATGTAATGATTTCAACTGATTCAAATAAATATAATACATGCATTATGTAATGGTTTTAACTGATTCAAATAAATATAATACATGCATTATGTAATGATTTCAACTGATTCAAATAAATATAATACATGCATTATGTAATGGTTTTAACTGATTCAAATAAATATAATACATGCATTATGTAATAGTTTCAACTGATTCAAAATAAATATAATACATGCATTATGTAATGGTTTTAACTGATTCAAATAAATATAATACATGCATTATGTAATGGTTTCAAATGATACAAAATAAATATAATACATGCATTATGTAATGGTTTTAACTGATTCAAAATAAATATAATACATGCATTATGTAATGGTTTCAACGGATTCAAAATAAATATAATACATGCATTATGTAATGGTTTCAGACGATACAAAAAAAATATAATACATGCATTATGTAATGGTTTCAACTGATTCAAAATAAATATAACACATGTATTATGTAATGGTTTTAACTGATTCAAATAAATATAATACATGCATTATGTAATGGTTTCAACTGATTCAAAATAAATATAATACATGCATTATGTAATGGTTTCAGATGATACAAAAAAAATATAATACATGCATTATGTAATGGTTTTAACTGATTCAAAATAAATATAATAACTGCATTATGTAATGGTTTCAAATGATACAAAATAAATATAATACATGCATTATGTAATGGTTTCAAATGATTCAAAATAAATATAATACATGTATTATGTAATGGTTTCAACTGATTCAAATAAATATACAACATGTATTATGTAATGATTTCAACTGATATAAAATATAATACATGTATTATGTAATGATTTCAAATGATATAAAATATAATACATTTATTATCTAATAATTTCAAATGATATAAATATAATACATGTATTATGTAATGATTTCAAATGATACAAAATAAATATAATACATGCATTATGTAATGGTTTTAACTGATTCAAAATAAATATAATACATGTATTATGTAATGATTTCAAATAATATAAAATATAATACATGTATTATGTAATGATTTCAAATGATACAAAATAAATATAATACATGCATTATGTAATGGTTTCAAATGATACAAAATAAATATAATACATGTATTATGTAATGATTTCAAATGATATAAATATAATGCATGTATTATGTAATGATTTCAAATGATACAAAATAAATATAATACATGCATTATGTAATGGTTTCAAATGATACAAAATAAATATAATACATGTATTATGTAATGATTTCAAATGATATAAATATAATGCATGTATTATGTAATGATTTCAAATGATACAAAATAAATATAATACATGCATTATGTAATGATTTCAAATGATACAAAATAAATATAATACATGTATTATGTAATGATTTCAAATGATTCAAATAAATATAATACATGTATTATGTAATGATTTCAAATGATTCAAATAACTATAATACATGTATTATGTAATGATTTCAAATGATACAAAATAAATATAACTGCAGATACAGCAATATGAAGATGTGAATTGTATCTAATGGTTATTGTCGACTGAAAGTCGGCTCCACCAGTGTCTATTCAAGGACACATGATTTCAGAATTTGCACTTATTCAGAGAAAAATCAACTGAATGCAAAAAAAAGCACATATACATTCAAGCCCTATTTTTCATGAAATCACTCCAATATTTATGAAATTCCCCCTTTTTTTCTAAATTGAGGGGGAAAAAATCCCTTATATTTTCAGTTTTTGTACTGGATACTCCATTTGGGCAGAATTAACTTTACAATGATATTTTGATTTGCATCTTTCAAATTTTACTCATTTCAATTTGCTTTGTGTAATTTTTAAATAATGCATGAAATATGTTCAGATTTTGAGTTTATACTTAAATTCAGAAAATTAGATTTGTAATCATCAGAAAACATTGTGTGGTAAGACATCTGCTTTCCAAATATTTAATATTAGACTTGTTAATTAATTCAAGATGTCTATTTTAATTACTGTAATGTACACCTGACCATTTTGAGTTTGGAGCATATGAGTATTCCTCAACAGCACATCTGCAAATGCCTTGAAAAGAAATAGTATAGTTATGTAGGTTATTTTATTTACTTTCTTAAGTAAACCATATTTGGGTCAATGAGCATACAGTATATATTTTTGGCTTTACTGTTAAATTTTTAATAGATTTTTTTTAAAACATCACAGTTATGGTGGGCCAATTGGACTACTCAAAATATGAATAATATTCATACATGAAAATCTGTCATGATTAATTTTTTTGTATGTGATTCTCATCAATTACAAAACATTTACTGGTACTTAAAAAGTTCTGCCATATATACTCACTTATAAGTTGAGTCAAACCACAAACAACAAAAATCCTGACCTGCCATAGCATAATGTGCCTGCAGACCAGCATGTATCTTGTTTGTTCTACTGATTACTCCTAACAAACTGCACAGACCCAGATTTACCAGGACATTGTGCGATGACAGATATGGGTCGGTGAAGTCTGCAGTTGGACTCAACCTAAAAGTGAGTATATACGGTATATTGACATTCAGCAATGAAATGTAACAACACAGTATAACTGACAGATGACAAAAACCACAGCATGAAGGCAGAATTAGAACAAAGTAATCAGCGAATAGTCATACTAATCACCGATAAGAATGAGTGTGTGTGTTTTGCATTTTTAACAAAGCTTTAACAATTTAGTCACATTGCTACGATGTCTGCAACGTGATAATTTACAGTGATGTCTAGCACTGGGTCATCATGTCTGACCCAGTTACATTATCCTGACACCAGGCCAACCAGTTCTAAAACACTATCCTCTTAATGATGTGCACCAAACGAGGCAGCTACTAGTACCATTTTTATGTATGACTTGGCCAGGGTTCGAACCTGCGACCTCCTGCATCTGAGGCAGACATTCTAACTACTTAGGCTACTGGAGCAGTCAATAAGGAATTAAGTCAGAGTAGCAAAATTTAGATCTTAGGGTGTTTTGGGTTCTTCTGCAGACACATATTAACTTTTGCTATAAAATTAATGGAAGGTCCGTATGCACTTATTTTCCAAATATTTTATTTTCAAGTAAGACAAAAGGTTGACCAGGTACATTGCAAGATGAGTAGTTGAAATTCATTATTCATCCCTGAGGCATGAACAGAATCCATCAAGAAATCTAGGGAATATAAGCAAATGAAAAGACATTAACCAAAACTTTACTGCGAATTTTCATTTGCTGTGACCTTGACCCCAAGGCCAACAGGGTAAATGAGTATGTCACAGAATGCTTTGTCTCATCTCCATAATGATTCATCTAAAGCATCCAAGAATAAACAAAATCCATCAATGGGAATTAGAATACATATAAATAAAATGAAAAGTAAACAAAAACAAAAACATAATGCAAATTTTCATTACTGTGACTTTGACCCCAAAGACAAAGGGGTTTGCAGGTGTGTATTAATTGTCTTGGCAACATAATCATTTCTGCCAAATGTGGTAAGAACCTATGAAGGAGTCAAGGAAATATATTCACAGAAGAAACTTTAACAGAAACCTTACAAAACTGTTGACGATGACACTATCAGAATAGCGGCTTCTATGCCTCACTTCCCACTATCACAGTACATCAGATGGCCAAGCATTAGATTTACAATTGATGGGTTGCAGGTTTAATACCTGCGTAGGAGCACCCAGATCTGTTGCTTTATTATGTGCTAATGATTGGTAGGGGCACACAGATCAACTTCCTCACTATGTACTAGTGATTAGAAAGGGGCACCCAGATTAATTGCCTCACTATGTACAAGTGATTGGAAAGGGGCACCCAGATCCATTGCCCCACTGTGTGCTAGTGATTGGTAAGGGGAACCCAGATTAATTTCCTCATTGCATTCTAGTGATTGGTTGTTGTTTTTGTTGTAGGGTTTAATACCATTTTTCAGCACAAGATAGGCTATACATGGCAGCCAGTATAAATGGTGGAGGAAGAACCCAGGAAATCCCCAGAAAGCACCACCAACCCATGAGAAGCTACTGGCAAGCTTTCTCCCACATTGGCTGAGCCCAAGTTTCAAACCCATGCAAAGAGAGGTGAGATGGCAGTGATCTGTAATAGTAAGAGCTTTAGACCACTCAGCCACTAGGGACCCTCTTGTAATTGGTAAGGGACACCCAGATTTGTCACCTCATCGTGTACTAATGATATGGTATTTTAGCTCCCATTTCCTTGGCAGGATATAATCAATAATGTCTTAAAAGTGCTGTTAAAACCAACCATCCAATCAACCCATTGGACATAGGTACAACAGTATAGGTTTGGAAAATAAAATCTACATATGCAATGTAAAATATGGGGAACGGCAATACATTGGTTAAAACTACATTGGTTAGAACTGTCAGAAAATGACTAAACAGGCCATTAAATTGAGCTTTCAACCACACGTGAACCTGAGAAAAAAAGTGACAACTTGATCACTATACATATGACAAGATAGTTATGATATTTCTTTGGGGGGGGGGGTAGCTGGAGACAGCAGACCAATAAATCTCAAAATCGGGAGGGGGGCCCCAGCAAGCTTATCAGACAAATATATTTTCCTAATTTAATTTCCTAAAATATAAAACCTTGGGGGAGGGGAGCCTTATCATGAAGTAAGACTATCATTGGATAAAATATGATACTATTCATTGGTAATATAATGTCACTAACTTCTGAGACAATGGACAAGAGTTGTATTAGGAAGCAAAGGTCCTGGTTAAATGCACATCTTCCTTTACAAATGTTGCTGTTGTGGGGTTTAACGCCATTTTCAGCACATGATAGGCTACGCATGGCGGCCAGTATTAATGGTGGAGGAAGAACCCAGGAAAACCCCAGGAAGAACCACCGACCCACGAGAAGCTACTGGCAAGCTTTCTCACAAACCCACATTGACCAAATTCTAGACTCGAACCCACACAGACAGAGGTGAGATGGCAGTGATCCGTAACGGAGAGCGCTTTAGACCACTCAGCCACTCAGGGCCCTCTTTACAAATGATTTTCCCTAAAAACAATACAAATACTGTACAAGTATTTATTCTAGCAAATGCTACAGTAGTTTTTGTCTCCCATCTAATTTGTGAGAGAACTGGTCAGTAATCAAATGGCATTTCCCATTGTGGAATAAATCAAATGGCAGGTGGGTTTGAGTGTCTGAATGAATGAAGAACTTATGAATTAATCACAGGATGCAGTGACACAAATGGTCGATGGATAGAAAACCAATATATACTGAAAATTCAAGCCATTTTTTCTCTCCATTTTTCTGTAATGTTATGGTCTATATTTAAGGTATTGCAAACATATATGAATGATCTTTAATGCATTTCACATTTAAACGTGAAACACTTTCTATGTTTGACAGCCATGTAAGTCAAACACTGAAATTATTCAACTTGTGTCATAAATTTCACATGAAATGAGCACAAGATAGATTCAAATTAGGAAATATGCTGCTGTTTACCTAAACAAAATGTTATTAAGATGGTTGTGTTATGAAATGAAACATATTAGGATGGCATGGACATAAAATTTCTGCCTCCTGTCAAGTTGTAAGATATTACACATGTATATACTGTAGATACAAATAATATGAAATGTCAGGGATGTCAAGCAATTAAACAGGATATGTCAGGTATGTTATACTGGGATGGTCACACTTTCTGCCAGCTGTTATTTTTTATGATAAACAACTTCCTTATTTTTATTACACTAACACTTCCTGGTTATGTACAATTAAGAATCTTTAGGCCAAATGATGCAATTCTTTATTTTACCTTCACTGATTTCTTTGTCTGGTGCTTTATTTTAAACTGATGGCTAACATGAAAACAGCCTACTGTACTCAAGACTAACATGAAAATAGCCTGTTGTACTCAAGACTAACCTGAAAATAGCCTGCTGTTACTCAAGACTAACATGAAAATAGTCTGTTGTACTCAAGACTAACATGAAATTAGCCTGTTGTTATTCAAGACTAACATGAAAATAGCCTGTTGTTATTCAAGACTAACATGAAAATAGCATGTTGTTACTCAAGACTAACCAGAAAATATCCTGTTGTTACTCAAGACTAACATAAAAATAGCCTGTTGTTACTCAAGACTAACATGAAAATAGCCTGTTGTACTCAAGACTAACATAAACACAGCCTGTTGTTACTCAAGACTAACATGAATATAGCCTGTTGTTCTTCAAGACTAACCTGAAAATAGCCTGTTGTTACTCAAGACTAACCGGAAAATATCCTGTTGTTACTCAAGACTAACATGAAAATAGCCTGTTGTACTCAAAACTAACATAAACACAGCCTGTTGTTACTCAAGACTAACATGAAAATAGCCTGTTGTACTCAAGACTAACATAAAAACATCCTACTGTACTCAAGACTAACATGTTGTTGTTGTTGTAGGGTTTAACGCCATTTTTTCTGCACATGATAGGCTATATATGGCGGCCAGTATTAATGGTGGAGGAAGAACCCAGGAAATCCCCGGAAAGAACCACCAACCCTCGAGAAGCTACTGGCAAGCTTTCTCACATACCCACACTGGCCAAATCCGAGACTCAAACCCACGCACACGGAGGTGAGATGGCAGTGATCGGTAACAGAAAGCGCTTTAGACCACTCGGCCACTTGCGGCCCCTAGACTAACATGTAAACAGCCTGTTGTTACTCAAGACAAGCATGAAAACAGTCTGTTGTTACTCAACACTAACATGAAAATAGCCTGTTGTGCTCAAGACCAACATAAAAACAGCCTGTTGTTACTCAAGACTAACATGAAAATAGCCTATTGTTACTCAAGACCAGCATGAAAATAGCCTGTTGTTACTCAAGACTAATATAAAAATAGCCTGTTGTTACTCAAGACTAACATGAAAAAAGCCTATTGTTACTCAAGACCAGCATGAAAATAGCCTGTTGTTACTCAAGACTAACATGAAAATAGCCTATTGTTACTCAAGACTAACATGAAAATAGCCTGTTGTTACTCAAGACAAGCATGAAAATAGCCTGTTGTTACCCAAGACTAACATGAAAATAGCCTGTTGTTACTCAAGACTAACATGAAAATTGCCTGTTGTTACTCAAGACCAGCATGAAAATAGCATGTTGTTACTCAGGACTAACATGAAAATAGCCTGTTGTTACTCAAGACCAGCATGAAAATAGCCTGTTGTACTCAAGACTAACATGAAAATAGCCTGTTGTTACTCAAGACTAACATGAAAATAGCTTGTTGTACTCAAGACTAACATGAAAATAGCCTGTTGTTACTCAAGACCAGCATGAAAATAGCCTGTTGTACTCAAGACTAACATGAAAATAGCCTGTTGTTACTCAAGACCAGCATGAAAATAGCCTGTTGTTACTCAAGACTAACATGAAAATAGCCTGTTGTTACTCAAGACTAACATGAAAATAGCCTGTTGTACTCAAGACTAACATGAAAATAGCCTACTGTTACTCAAGACTGGCATGAAAATAGCCTGTTGTACTCAAGACTAACATAAAAATAGCCTGTTGTTACTCAAGACTAACATGAAAATAGCCTATTGTTACTCAAGACCAGCATGAAAATAGCCTGTTTTACTCAAGACTAACATAAAAATAGCCTTTTGTGCTCAAGACTAACATGTAAATAGCCTGTTGTTACTCAATACAAGCATGAAAACAGCATGTTGTTACT
This sequence comes from Sinohyriopsis cumingii, assembly GCA_028554795.2. NCBI lineage: Eukaryota > Metazoa > Mollusca > Bivalvia > Unionida > Unionidae > Sinohyriopsis > Sinohyriopsis cumingii. Next base: position 60,001,115 of record CM068835.1, read on the forward strand.
CAAGACCAGCATGAAAATAGCCTGTTGTTACTCAAGACTAACATGAAAATAGCCTGTTGTTATTCAAGACTAACATGAAAATAGCATGTTGTTACTCAAGACTAACATGTAAATAGCCTGTTGTTACTCAAGACTAACATGTAAATAGCCTGTTGTTACTCAAGACTAACATGAAAATAGCCTGTTGTTACTCAAGACTAACATGAAAATAACCTGTTGTTACTCAAGACTAACATGAAAATAGCCTGTTGTTACTCAAGACCAGCATAAAAATAGCCTGTTGTACTCAAGACTAACATGAAAATAGCCTGTTGTTACTCAAGACTAACATGAAAATAGCTTGTTGTACTCAAGACTAACATGAAAATAGCCTGTTGTTACTCAAGACCAGCATGAAAATAGCCTGTTGTACTCAAGACTAACATGAAAATAGCCTGTTGTTACTCAAGACCAGCATGAAAATAGCCTGTTGTTACTCAAGACTAACATGAAAATAGCCTGTTGTTACTCAAGACTAACATGAAAATAGCCTGTTGTACTCAAGACTAACATGAAAATAGCCTATTGTTACTCAAGACCGGCATGAAAATAGCCTGTTGTACTCAAGACTAACATAAAAATAGCCTGTTGTTACTCAAGACTAACATGAAAATAGCCTATTGTTACTCAAGACGAGCATGAAAATAGCCTGTTTTACTCAAGACTAACATAAAAATAGCCTTTTGTGCTCAAGACTAACATGTAAATAGCCTGTTGTTACTCAATACAAGCATGAAAACAGCATGTTGTTACTCAAGACCAGCATGAAAATAGCCTGTTGTTACTCAAGACTAACATGAAAATAGCCTGTTGTTATTCAAGACTAACACGAAAATAGCATGTTGTTACTCAAGACTAACATGTAAATAGCCTGTTGTTACTCAAGACTAACATGTAAATAGCCTGTTGTTACTCAAGACTAACATGAAAATAGCCTGTTGTTACTCAAGACTAACATGAAAATAGCCTGTTGTTACTCAAGACTAACATGAAAATAGCCTGTTGTTATTCAAGACTAACATGAAAATAGCATGTTGTTACTCAAGACTAACATGTAAATAGCCTGTTGTTACTCAAGACTAACATGTAAATAGCCTGTTGTTACTCAAGACTAACATGTAAATAGCCTGTTGTTACTCAATACAAGCATGAAAACAGCATGTTGTTACTCAAGACCAGCATGAAAATAGCCTGTTGTTACTCAAGACTAACATGAAAATAGCCTGTTGTTACTCAAGACTAACATGAAAATAGCATGTTGTTACTCAAGACTAACATGAAAATAGCCTGTTGTTACTCAAGACTAACATGAAAATAGCCAGTTGTTACTCAAGACCAGCATGAAAACAGCCTGTTGTACTCAAGACTAACATGAAAACAGCCTGTTGTTACTCAAGACTAACATGAAAATAGCCTGTTGTACTCAATACTAACATGAAAATAGCCTGTTGTTACTCAAGACCAGCATGAAAATAGCCTGTTGTTACTCAAGACTAACATGAAAATAGCCCGTTATACTCAAGACCAGCATGAAAATAGCCTGTTGTTACTCAAGACTAACATCAAAACAGTCTGTTATTACTCAAGACTAACATGAAAATAACCTGTTGCACTCAGGACTAACCTAAAAATATCCAACTGTTACTCAAGACTAACATGAAAATAGCCTGTTGTTACTCAAGACCAGCATGAAAATAGCCTGTTGTTACTCATGACCAGCATGAAAATAACCTGTTGTACTCAAGACTAACCTAAAAATATCCAACTGTTACTCAAGACTAACATGAAAATAGCCTGTTGTACTCAAGACCAGCGTGAAAATAGCCTGTTGTTACTCAAGACTAACATGAAAATAGCCTGTTATTACTCAAGACTAACCTGAAAATAGCCTATTGTTACTCAATACTAACATGAAAATAGCCTGTTGTTACTCAAGACTAACATGAAAATAGCCTACTGTACTTCAGATGAGATGATCCGTGAACTAAAGCTTACCGTAACTCTACTTATTATAAACATCACGATTTTTAAGAGATTACAAGAACACTTGAAGTATAACTACACTAAATCAGTCACTAAGTTCCAACTTAGGTACAGCTAATTTTGTCATGCATGTAATATCACCCTGATTATTTGGGAGACACCCCCACTTACGTCTTAAAATCGTCTAGAAATGGAGAAAACATGAATATTCCCAAAGTTAATCAAGACTTTCTTTATCAGGGGACAATAGATCCCTTAGCCAAACATGTCCAGACAACTAAAATCACTATTAAACAGTTAAGGTGGTTCAATATCATTGAATAAATTCATAAATCACAATATTAACTGGACAATACTTGATCACAATACAGACTTCAACTATCAATACAGGAATTGATAACAGAATGAAACATAAAGTAAAAGATATAAACTGTCCAAAAATTAGAAAATTAAATAATATATACCAAGCTGATGAAGATAATTTTATTGAACCTGTAGTACCGTTATTATAAAGTTAATGATGTTCTAATTTACGCTTAAATTTCTAAGATCTAACATGATGGGTTGGCCCTTTTTGCCTAGAAAGACTAAGTAATGAGGGATTTTCCCTTTTTGCCCAGAAAGCATAAGTAATGAAAGGTTTGCCGTTTTTGCCCAGAAAGCAATGTAAGAAGCCTAACCAATGTGTACAAGAGAAATTCTGTGACAGTTCATGAACTGGCAAAAATGACCAAGTATCTTAACACAATATCAACATCCCATGTGACTACATTATTGGATAAATTAGGTCTCTTGCTGAACACTCATCTCCTAAACCATTTGAGCAATGGGTGTTGGGAATAAATAGAACCATGTGGCAAAACCAGAATTGTGTTAATAGCAGATTGGGCTACACTATATCCTAATTCATTATGTAAAAATTTCAAAACAAAATGTATAGCTGAGCAAAATAGATGGATCTGGTGTTGGTCATAAAACTACATTCGACTGCTGGAGATATTTTACATCAAGCGTTTTAACCATGCTGACTGTCTTCAAGTCAAGCATAAAATATCAGAAATGACTGGAGCTTTTTTAATGTACATGTATGCGTTATCGCGGGGTCCAGTGGAAGAAACATGATCTCGGATGTTCTGGGCAGTATGTATGACTCATCTGACACAAGAGACAAAAGTTTGAGAAAGGATGGATGGGTACTAAAGATTGCTGCTAACATCACTCCTCCCCGCTTTTCCAATTTCTGTAGAATTCTATATATTACACTGAAAGAGGAACAGCATATGATAGAGTGAAATTACTCCCGGATAAAAAGAGGCATCTGCAACGAGTGAAGCTTGAATATCACAGGAGTATTGAAAATAGCAAGTAAAAACCCTAAACTCATGGAAAAATCAACAAAACTTAGTAGCAGAAAACACAAACTGACCATCACTTTTGCAACATAAAGGAAACAATACTAATCTGGATCTTATTTTGAGTAATGCATACTGACCAGTCATGTGACCTATGCATCATCTCATGGGGTCCCTTCGGGTATGGAAAGTTCAATGAAATAAATATTTTGTTGTAATCCCTGTGAATGAAGTGAACAACAATGTCATGTACAATATGAATATAAACTGGTTCCTTGCACATCCTATGTGTACTTCATTACCACTACACTCTTTTAACAATATTTTTCAGATAATATCCTATGTATATTTGTATTCATTGTGGTGTATATATAACAATAACATCAAGAAAGCACAATTTATACATCCTTTAACTGTCTAATTTTACCCACATGACATACATGGACAAATGAATTCAAAAAACCAAATGAAAACATGACCTTGTAGGTGCCTAGCCAACTTGGCCCTTTCCAATTCTACTCAATACACGTGTATATGTATGTTTTGATGGAAAATTATGTCAGCAAGCTATACTTGTACACTGTACCTACTGTGCAGTGAGAGTGAACAAAATAATTTTCCTGTTCAAGTTCTTAGCACATCACTCTTGTTGTCGTGTACATTGGCTTGCCATATGTTATCCAAGTACAATAGGTGCAAGACTAATGTTCCCTGCCTCTAGGGTCCCTGGGAGAGGTCAAAGGTCACAATTACGCAAAAAATTGCCACTGCAGTAAAATTCATTAACATTTTTTAACCAAACATTATATATGCATTGTAGCTAGAGGACATAAAACATAATGATGTAGAAAATTATGGATGATGAGTTTGGAAAACTTGATTAATTCTGAACCCATATCAAATATTTGTAACATAACAAATGTATTCACGTATAAGACGAGTCCATTACTGCAAACTGCACAGACCCAGAGCTGCATAATGTGCCAGCAGATCTGTAACTGTGCAGCTTGTCTGGAGTAATCAGTACAACACACAAAATAGACCCTGATTGGCAAGCACATTATGTTATGGCACAGCATGATCTTTATTGTTTGCAGCTGGAATCTACAGTGTACTTTACTGGGGCTGCATTATGTCAGAGACTGCTATGCAACATTAATAAGGTCACACCCTCTTTATGGATTATCTGACTAAAAGTTACTTAAATTTGCTATTTACAGCTGTTTTGACAATTCATTTAAAATCAGTACTTTTTATTCCAAAACCATAAACAAGGCAACCAAAACAATATCTTGCAATGTCCTCATATACATAACAGTGCCATTAAAATGCTACAGCAAAATTATGATCAAAATACTTTTGAAGTCCTTCCTAAATGGCTGTAGACAATGATACATGTTATGGTAATACAGCCGAACACACTAAAGCAATCACATGCATATAAAGACCACCTGTAAATAAAGGCCAGATTCCAATTTGCATCATTACCAATACAAAGCCTGGTCAAAACACACATAGACATCACTGTAAGCTCAGTGAAGTACAAAAGTACAAGCTATGACCTTTGACTTTACACCATGATCAATTTTATCTGGTTTTCAAACTCCTTTAAAGTGCCATTAAAGCACACAAAACAAAGCAGAAGAAGTCTTTCAGTGAAAATTCATATTTCACTGACTATCCATTTACTAGATATACCAACAAGGGATCTTCTCACTCAGCTTTCACTGTACCATGTCAAGTAAGGTGGTTCTCTACAATTTCATATCTTGCATAGGGTTTGATTTTAAAGGAGAATAGTTTCCCAGGTTTTCCTCACTGATTATCCTGGCTATTCAAAAGAGACCTTGTACACGTATATCTTGGGTACTGTTAGAAGAACTTTTATTTCCTTTACTTTTGGTATATTCATACTGGATGTGTGTGTGTGTGTGTGTGTGATTTGAATTTTCAATGTAGCTTTAACAATTTTTTTGTCATATCGCTACGATGTCTGCAGTGTGACAGTTTATAGTGATGTCTAGCACTGAAGCATCATGCCGCAGACATGTAGCATGATGTCCCACCCAGTCACATTATCCTGACACCTGGCCGACCAGTCCTAACACTAACCTCTTAATGCTGAGTGCCAAGCGAGGCAGCTGTTAGTACCATTTTTGTAAGTCTTTGGTAAGACTCAACCAGGGATCAAACCCATGACCTCCCACATCTGAGGCTGATGCTCTAACCACTTTGCTACCAGAGCAGTCTGTGGGCTATTTCCATACTCTATGTCAACATTTTCATCTTGGACCAACTAAACATCATAACAAGCCTTTCTGTGAAAACCCCATGTCAATAAGACCATCAATTCAAAGGCATCTGCAATAACAAGATGGCCAACAATGTCCAAGGGCAACATTGTCTATTACAGCCAGCTAGATCTTAAGAGGACTTTTATTTAACAACCCCATGTCAATGTAACAATCCATTCAGAAAAAGTAGCAACCAAAAAATTATTCTAGATGACCACCTTGGTGCCCATATTGGATTCAGATCTATACCATTTTCTGTTGCAAGTCACGGTAGCTCAGCTGGGAAAACATCAGAATCTGAATCCAATGGTCTCTAGTTCAATACCTGTCCCAGGTATCTTGGGTCATCTTCCTATATCCTTCAGAATGACACTTAGCTCCCACTTCCCCTGCATGATACAGCCCATTATCAATCAACAATGACATTAAACCAGCAAGAAAAATGAGACATTTTCATTTAAGACAAACTATATCTTGTAAGATTTTCCTGAAATCCCTTTGTCACTTAATGACCATTCCTTGGGAAAAAGCATCAATAACAAGATATTCAAGATGGCAGTCTGGATGGCATCCATACTGAACGTGTCACTGGCACTTTTCTCCCTTCAGGCCCAACTAGATATCATAAAAAATCAAACAATGAAAACTATGTTAGTGCTAGTATCCTCCCTGGATTTTCAAGATGGCCTCTTTGGCAACCATACTGGATGTCAGAGCAATACCATTTTTATTTAGGACCAACTAGATATTTGAGGTCTTTATTGTGAACATTCCATGCCAATATAAACCATCTTGGATGTTTGGAGGGTAACATTTTCATGGAGTATCTAGTAAGCCTTGGGATGAATGTGTGTTTAAAGTTTTTCTGCATCAGTTATGGGGCAGTGACAACAAACTATCCAAATGGACTGATGATGAACAGACAACAAATGGATGGGCAGAAAACAGACATGACCTTTTCTGGTGTATGACAAACAGAGGCAAAAATTGTGCATCACATATATGTAACAATGTGAAGACCTCATGTAAGATTAATATGTTGACCAAATAAGCTTTTCCTTTATTATTATTATTATTATTATTAAATACAATACCCCATCTGGTCCCTAATTATCAATGATAAAAATATACAGGTTGGTTATGACCTCTCTCTCATCCTGATTTTTGCCGAACTTTCATATTCTCTCTTCTCTCTCTTTCTGATTGTTGCAAAAGCTTTCATAATTTATCTACAACGAAACCTACATCATGAACAAAACCATATAAAGTTACCTCATCCCAGTGGATAACATTCATGCACAACTCTTGTTGCCTCATCCCAGTGGATAACATTCATGAACAACTCTTGTTACCTCATCCCAGTGGATAATATTCATGCACAACTCTTGTTACCTCATCCCAGTGGATAACATTCATGCACAACTCTTTTTGCCTCATCCCAGTGGATAACATTCATGTACAACTCTTGTTGCTTCTCAGTTATATAATATACCTCTTCATTACCTTATAAAGAAATCTTAGGAATATAATTGGTTAATTTATCAAGATATGAAACTAAATATTATTAAAACTTATTCATGTGGGGTGTACAAACTTAAGTAAACTAATATTCTGAGTTAAAACTGCAGTGTAAATCTGTCATATGATGACTGGCAATACATTAATGAGCAAAAATAAAATGGCATACAACCTTGACTCCAGAAGTTTAAAGGCAAATATATAATGTAAGATCCAATTATACATTAAATGTTTTCATTACATGCATTAATGAGTCTCTGGTTTGTTATCAACAGAAACTATCCCCCAGAAAAACATTTTATTTAAATTAAGAAAAAGCATTTGGCAAGAATTGTTTGGCATTAAAAAAGTATTCTCTACAATTAGCATGCTGTTTGCAAACAATCTTTAACATGGCTAACAATGGAATTTTGGCTAAAAGATTTAATTTGGTGCCTAAAATGTTTCAAATTAATCCGAGTATGGCATGTTAGTTATGACCATCTTGAAATGCATAAACTGCATAAGACAGTCATAATTTTCCATAAACTAACATGTAACTAATAATATAACAACCACCTGTCCATTAAGGACAACATTGGGGAGTGTGTGGTTGTTCCCAGGGTGTATTGTAAAAACAGGTTTCACTAAGCATGAGCCTATCAACAGACTAATTGACTGGGCCTAATAAAAGAAGAATAAACATAAACAGTGATAGGAATATTCCCAAAAAAAAAAAAAATGGTTTCTAATTCAAATTAAATTCCCAAAGTTTTAGCACAAGTCAAACAAGAACAATCAGCATATCACATTGATCGAACCTGATTTTCCAGAAGTTTGAAATTCAATATTCTGGAGGCAAGCAGCTTCTTGAAAAAGAAAAACGTAATTTGTATCTGACATCATGATTTCCAATGAAATGGACATTTCAACAATCACTGCGTCAATGCCAATCATCTCACAGATTGATAGAATGACAGAAGACAGAACTATTTGTTGGTCCATAAATTATATGTTCTAGTAAAGCTTTTTCTTTTATATGCATTGCAAAACAGTGGAGTAGTCTTTAGTAATATAATTCATATAAAATGCTCTTGTACAATAAAATAAACAAATCACCTGTCCTTGAGTGTATTGTTTACTGTCACCACTCTGGAGAAATCAAGACCTCAGTCTGCAAAGAAATCAACCCAGTATCAGAACTTGCTGCTACTGTGCTATTGGCTGTAAGTTTGCACACGCGCTTTCATCTTATAAAATGGTGAAATGGAGCCTGCCCCCCACCCCACCCACTCCCTCTCTCTCTCTCTGCATCTGCAAATCCATACAGATCATGAATTCAATTCAGTTGTTACTGGATTTCTTCTTTAGATTTTTTTTTACCTTCAAGAAGCAACAGCCAAAATAATTATTTCTTGACGGTTCCCCCACTTTTTCGTAGGCAATTCTTTGTAAGAAATTATTTTCTTTTTCAAGGTTCACTTACAAATCTTACTGAATGAAATCAGTAACTTTTTTAATGGAAAACTTGCATTCTTAAATCAAAAGCTATTTCTATTTTGAGACTGTCCAATAACATCTGAATATGACAAATGACCATGTAAAGTAGTAGACCACAGTATGTATCACTAGCAACAAGTGTAATTATTTACATTCATATAAAATGGCATGAAACTCATTTACATTGACAGATAAACAATTTAACTTTAACATAATAATAATAATAATGAGGACTTTGTATAGCGCCTAATCTTTAGAAGCTCTAAGCACTTTACAACATTAGACAACACCTATAAGATAAAAAACATATAATAATATTATTACAAAAACAAACACCATGAAATTTGAAAAACATTAAAAAATAAAAAACATGCTGAGAATATTTCAGGTAGGAAACATTATTAGGTCTTTAAGTTTGTTCTTGCAGTCGAAATAAGTGAGTTTTGAGAGCACTCATCAATGTGATCACTGTGTCTTTGTGTCTAAGTTCAGTGGGCAATTCATTTCACGTTGCTGGGCCCTGGTATGCAAAAGAACGCTGTCCATATGACTTTGTTTTCATAGTGGGAATAATGAGTATACGATTGTCAGAAGAGGAGCGTAAGTATCTTGCTGGTGTGTACACATGGGTGAGGTTGGATAGATATGTTGGACTAGAGTCTGACAGTGAAACGTAGCACAGAGAACAAATTTTGTGTATATTCTGGATCGAATGGATAACCAGTGTAGGGTACAGAGCAGCGGGGAGGTGTGCTCTGATCGTGGTACTCTAAGTATGATCCGAGCAGCTGTGTTTTAAACTTTTTGAAGTTTCTGGAGTAGATATTGAGATGAACCAGACAGAATTGAGTTACAACAGTCCAGTCTTGAAAGTACTAATGAACACACAAGTGTTTTAGTGGCATCAACTGAAAGATATTTGCGAATGGAGCTGATGCGTCTCAGCTCAAGATATGCAGCCTTGCATATGTTCATTACATGTTGGTGCCATGTGAGAGTACTGTCCAGAGTAACACCTAGGTTTCTTACTGATTGTGTGAATTTAATGTTGGCATTGCTGATATTTATTATTTGAGGTAAAGGATGTGAATGAGAAAATCTTTGTGTTGTGATCAGAATGGCCTCAGTTTTATCATCATTCATCTGCAGCTTGTTATATGTCATCCACGATCTCACATCAGAAGTGCACCTCTCTACACCTTGGATGGTAGTATCAACTTCAGTTGGGTGGCTAGATTTTTATATTTGGGTGTCATCAGCATACAATTGGTGAGACACTGGATGATGATCATGCATACACTGATGTGAAGTAGTAATAAAACTATGAAGAAATGACATTTTTAGTTGTATTTTCAAAATTTAAGCTCTAAAGAAATCAGAATTATCACTCATAAATCACAGATATCAAACATGTGCAGCATTCTCAACAATGCCTGAAGACAATGTTTTTACTGTGTGTACCTACATGTAGCATTACATTTACCCATGAATGATATTATTCTAAAATAATAATGTTAATGAGTTCACCCAATCCTACTGAAATGACAATTTGTATCAAATTCAAATGAAATGATGTAATGTTACAGAGTTCTATAAAATCCTACTAAATCATTGTAATGTTATTGAGTTGTATCAAATCCTACTAAAACATTGTAATGTTATTGAGTTGTATCAAATCCTACTAAATCATTGTAATGTTATTGAGTTGTATCAAATCCTACTAAAACATTGTAACGTTATTGAGTTGTATCAAATCCTACTAAATCATTGTAATGTTATTGAGTTGTATCGAATCCGACTGAATTGATATGTTACAGCTGTATCAAATCCAATGTAACAATATAATGTTAGAGTTCTATCAGATCCTACTGATATGGTATGTTAATGAGCTGTATCAAACCTGGAACTGAAATGATATAATGTTAATGAGTTGTATCAAATCTTGATACTAAAATGATATGATGTTAATGAGCTGTATCAAATCCTACTGAAATGGTATGTTAATGAGTTGTATCAAAGCTTGAATTGAAATGATATAATGTTAATGAGTTGTATCAAAGCTTGAACTGAAATGATATAATGTTAATCAGTTGTATCAAACCTTTAACTGAAATGATGTTAATGAGTTATATCAAACCTTGAACTGAAATGATATAATGTTAATGAGTTGTATCAAAGCTTGAACTGAAATGATATAATGTTAATCAGTTGTATCAAACCTTTAACTGAAATGATGTTAATGAGTTATATCAAACCTTGAACTGAAATGATATAATGTTAATCAGTTGTATCAAACCTTTAACTGAAATGATGTTAATGAGCTGTATCAAACCTTGAACTGAAATGATAAAATGTTAACGAGTTGTATCAAACCTTGAACTGAAATGATATAATGTTAATGAGTTGTATCAAACCTTGAACTGAAATGATATGTTAATGAGTTGTATCAAAGCTTGAACTGAAATGATATAATGTTAATGAGTTGTATCAAACCTTGAACTGAAATGATATGCTATTGAGCTGTATCAAACCTTACTGAAATGATATGGAGTTGTATCAAATCTTGAACTGAAATGATATAACATTAATGAGTTGTATCAAGTCCAACTGAAATGATATAATGTTCAAGAGCTTTATATCATTTTAAAGAGTTATATAAAATCCTACTGAAATGATATAATGTTAATGTGTTGCATCAAATCCAAGAAATGATATACATGTACTGTGAAAGAGTTGAGTTACATCAAATCCTATTGAATAAAAGAATAGATTAGCAGGTACATATAACTTGAAAAAACTTACTGATTATGCATGCAGTGTTGTCAGGAGTATTGTCAGATCTTAACTGGACCAAATACATGAACAAAAGCATATAAATGAAGATTCTAATGGAATGTAAACATTCAGAAGCAATATAAGTGCAGTGTTAACATTAACACTGGATTCTTAAATCATGCACAGGTCTGATTTTAACAATGGCAAACAAGAGTCCCTACAAGGGGTTATGCTCTACTGTCTGAAAAGAATTTCAGGAATTTAAGATTGCACCATTTCTTCTTTTCAACTGTGGAGTGCTCAAACCACCCCTGATACTTTTGAGAGGCAAGATTTTCAGATTAGCTACTTTATGTAAAATCTGTACAGTTTTCATTAAGGATGATCTGGACAACATTTGAAGACTTTTATTGAAAACCCCATGTTGATAAAATCATCCATAATGCAGGCAAATTTTTTGGTGATGATTTTGTAGTACATTCTGACTTGTGGTTTGAGTGTGACACACATACATTTGAGTTTCACGAATGGGCTAGACTCGAGATAAACTGCTGACTGTGAGGGATGTGATATGCTGTTTGGGGGATGAATTGAATTTTAATTGTGGTCTGATCAACCACAGTCTGGCAGATATCAATGTAGGTTTATGTGGTGGCTGACAGGTTTGAGACTAACTAGAGTTTAACAATTTTGGGAAATCTTGGGCCTTTGAAAAGGTGTCCTAAAATTATATTTTCCAGAATAGTTATTAAAAAAGGTGGACTAGAGAGAATAATATTTTGACTTTGATGGGAGTGTTAAAATTGTTGGCAGTTAATTAAGAGAAAGTAATTTTGACTGGCTAAGCCAAACAAGGGTGGGTGTTTTCCGAGACAGAATTTAATGTTTTATGTAATCTCTTGCAAAATTAGACAGTCTAAGTTCAGGCAAGCCAGAATTTAGCTCCGAGATTAGTAAAAAGTACTTTTCTTGTTAAATTGTCCATGGGGCGAGTGTTGGAAAGTTGCTGAAATGAGAAAGAAAGATATAGCTACATATTAAGAGTGAGTCTCAATAAAACACAAGGTTAGTATCAATTGAAAACAAAATGTTCATTGATATAAGTTTGCAATTTTTGTTAAGTTTATTTGTTTTAAATTCATATTTCAAATTTTCCTTGAGTTTACAAAAAAATCCTGCAATCAGGTCTGGAATATTATATAATTCGTGTATTGTAAGAATAACATATCACATTTTGTTGGTATGAATGAGTTCGGATTTAGTGATTTTGCATGAAACAGAAATCACGTATCATGGGAATTTTATGCATTTCTTCTGATACAAACTGTGAGAAGTAAATTATCCATCTTAAATGATTTGTACCATGTATGCTAAGAATTTATCTTTCTATGTCTATGTCAATGAATTGCCAATTATCAAAGTATTGCAGTTAGGACAAGGAGTCCATTAATTTATTTGTGTAATTAAGTTGTGAATTCTTTCCAATCTTGAATCGATAGTGGTAGCATTAGGAACATGTGTCAACTAACAGTTCAGCTAGTAATTTTTAGCCATACAGGGGTGTAATAGTTATCAAAGAGATCTAATTATGTCATGTTCCAGACGAATGCAAGTAGCCACTAACAAGATATTTATCTTTGAAGGCATGTGTACCACTATCTGGTTTCAAACTGACCATATTACCTTGCTTCTGGTGAATTGTGATAAGAAAATATCTGACATAAGAGTGGGAATATTGTGATTGCAGAGGAAGAAAAACCAGACATATTTAGGTTGGGTATTGTATTTTTAATTGATCTAAAAATAGCTTTTACTTGTACTGCACAGTGGAAAAAAAGCACAGTCTACACTGAGATGGATGATGACCCAAATAGCCTAGAGGGTGAGAGAGAGAGAGCAGGCAATGTGACCTATCATCAACAGTGATTTGGAAAGGACCACAAGCAACCAGGCGATGCTGACATGCCTGCAATTTGAGTTCAATCAGTCATTCAGTTATATGATAAAATCGATTCTATCGGTATAACTGACAGGCTAATTAAATTTCGCATAAACGTGTTAACTCTATTCTAAGAGAAAGTGAATCAATCGAATGTCATGTTCAACTTCATTTTGTTTATGTAATTGATTAAATTATTATTTTTTACATATGGAGGCTCATGTTGTTCTGTTCTATATCTCTGCACTCATCTCTGTCTGTATAGGTTCGAGTCTCGAATTCGACCAATGTGGGTATGTGAGAAAGCTTGCCAGTAGCTATTCATGGGTCGTTGGTTCTTTCTGGGGTTTTCCTCGGTTCTTCCTCCACCATTTGTTAAACCCTACAACAACAACAACAACATCTCTGCTCAGCTCTCCGTTATTCCATCTATTAATTTCATATTTTATTTTACTGTTTACTCAATCCATGCAATTAACACAGTGATCAATCATCAATAACAATAACCAAAACCCATAAGGCATAAGGATCACACATCATCTCATCATCCCACCACATGACACCAGCCATTTAGGAGGGCTAACAGAGATAACAAGATCTTCAACATGGTTGCTGTGGTGGTGATACTGGATGCCCAAACGGAACAGTTTTTATTAAGGACCAACTTGACGTGATAAGACGTCTTCTGCTGTAAACCCAAGATCAATATTACTTTCTATTCGAAGTACTAATAACAATATTTTCAAGCTAGCTTCTATGGCAGCCATATTAGATCAGTTCAGCAACATTTTAAATTTGAACCAAACTGACATCATAGGCACTCTATTACTGAACTCTCAATGCTGATATGACCAGCCACTAAAGTTAAGTAGCAATACAAGATTTTCATGATGGCCACTGTGGTGGACCACTAGATGTCCAAGTAGAACTATTTTCATTAAGAACCAACTAGACCTTGGGATGAATATGTGTGTAAAATTTTACAGCTAATTTTACAACTAGTTTAGAAATTGTGCTAATAGATGGACTGGCAGATAATAGACAACACAAAACAAGCCATTCCTTTAAATCCACCGGTCTATGACCAACAGAGTTAAAAATGCCATCAAAATACACTGCCAGGGCAAGGTGAGGGTTCGAGTGGTGGCACAGGTTACTATTGATGATAAAGTTTAACACAATGTTCCAAATGAGAAATACCAAATAATAAGCAAAGATGAATCACAATACATATTCATTAACTTTACATATCAAGGTGGACTGTGGAAGATAAACTTTATTATCTTTCTCATAAACATATTGAGAATACACATCGTAGAAAACATGTTGGCACAATTTGCCATTAGACGTTTTCACGCCTTCTACTTAACAAAAGAAACCAATATGAATCTTACTATGGGGTAACCAATCTGCTTTATCAATCTTATCACCTGAACACTTTAAATGAGTATGAGTCTTAAAGCAACCAGACTCAGATTACAAATATAATCCCTATATAGTATCTACATTTGTATTTTTATCAGAACTTAACTTTCCAGTGGGGGCCCCGAGTGGCCGAGTGGTCTAAAGCGCTCACCATTCCAGATAACTGCCATCTCACCTCTGTCTGCGTGGGTCTGAGTCCAGGACTCGGCTAGCATGGATACGTGGGAAAGCCTGCCAGTAGCATCTTGTGGGTAGGTGGTTCTTCTATGAGTTTTCCAAGGTTCTTCCTCCACCAGTTATACTGGCTGCCATGTATAGCCTATCCTGTGCTGACAAATGGCGTTAAACCCTAGAACAACAACAACAACTTTCCAGTGTGTCCATATCCTAATAAATTACATGTTAATCGAATGTATGAACTCATAGTAAAATTCATGTCATAGGATAAGCTGCATCTTTTTGCAAGGCTGACTGTAACCAAAACGTGTCATGGTCACCAATTTCACTTCTAGGTCAGCATCCATGCTTGATTACTCACTGCACACTGTCAGTAAAATACCCACTGACAACAACAATGATGATAATAATAAAGACATTTTTAAAAGAGCTCATTTGACAGTAGATATTATAGCAGTGAACCTGTATAAAACATTACAGGTGAGTACCTGAAAGTACATGAAGGAGACTAGCACTGAATTTTACAAATCATACAAATGATTGCTTCTGTGAATTTGAAATAAATTTCTTCGCACATGGATACGTCAGCTGACTGCATATTTGTTAAATGGAATTCCAGTTTGGTTCCAGAAAAAAAAAACTACTTTTATAAACCTCAAATTGGGTTTACATAAATGTAAGCTGGTGTCTGTTTAAGTTAATAAGGCTCTCAGCTATTAAGGGTTCCTTGACTTGTAAACACCTTCTGTTGAAATGGAAGCAACCCAAGAGGTTTATAAAGATTGGTTGATGATGTAATATGTGCTACCTTTTAAAATGTCAGTAATCTTTCTTGATTTTCTGTATCACTACTACCCCAAAAGAACAGCAATATTCTAAATAGGGCATGATATAGGATCTTTCTCTCTTTTGAAGGATATAAAATTTTATTATGTTCAAGTGATAAAGCATAGAGTTTTATAATGACCCTATCAACTTATGAACTTGCATTTTTGGGACTATCTATATATATATATATATATATATATATATATATATATATATATATATATATATATATATATATATATATATTCCTTTTGACAATACTTTGAAGTTTTCTTTGTTTTTACTTTGGCTTCTCACCTGGCTATATTTATGTTCATACCACTGATTTACTTAAGATCCTGATTAAATTTCATACTTAGATCAATTGATGTGATCTGATATTGTGTTGTGTCATGTGTGAACTTATTGATGGGATTGTTTAGTGTGATATGGTAACAAATTATACAGGCAGAAAGAGTTACGGTTCAAACACTGATCCTTGTAGAACATTTGACTTTATCAGAATTATATCTGAAAGTTTTTTAAATATAGAAATTTCATGTGGTCTACGTTCAAAATAGAACTGAAACTAAGATAAACTTTCATGGTTAACTTAATATATGCTCAATTTGTTTTAGTAGGATTTTGTGTCTAACAAGGTCAAAAGCCTCTGTAAGATCAAGAAACACCAGCTACCAGGTTACCTTGATTAACCAATCATCCACCATTCTAGTTAATTAAGTGTGGCATGAATGTTCTATCAGGAAAGCTTGATTGTCATAAATGTAGTAAATTAAAAGATTCCAGGTAGTTTCTAAATTCATTACAAGCATGTCTGCCTAATATCTTTGAAAGTGATGATAAAACATATAAGGCTATAGTTATCCATAGCAGAAAATCTCCCTTCTTTCATATTGCAGTTACTTTTGCCAGCTTTAGATCGTTTGGAAAAATACCTGTAGAAATACTTAGACTGAAAATATACACAAGTAAAGGTGCAATCACTTGAGACAATAGTTAGGAATTTAGCACTTGTATAAAGTTTATCTAATTCATTTAAAATGATTTCTGGACTTATCTGATGTATTTTTGCAAAGGATTTTTCTTTGCTAAGTTTTGAGGAAATTAAGTTGATTTAATTCATCATTTGAGAGAATCTTTAATGAGCTGTAAAAGCCTCTTGTTTCTTTGAAAACTATAGTCAGGAAATAGGAATTTTAAGTTCTTCACATACTGTTTTGCTGAATGCAAAAATAATGAAAGATGAATTATTTCCATTTTCATCAACATTTGGAAATAGATAATGGATGACGGCATATTTTGAGACCATTTTGCTTAAGCCACTGATTTTGAGACAATTATAAGTTTTAATGGACTTCAGATGAATGACATGAAATATCAGAGTTAATATTTATACTTTCAATATATAAACTATGATATTTCTCTACATTATCTTCATTACAGTTCCCTAAATCATGCATATCAGCTGTTTGTTGGTTTTTTCCAAAAGATTTTGTTGTCATGAAACGTCAAAACGCCCAGCAGTTATCTCGATAACAGTTAACACATAAGTCACTTTGATTGATGGATGCAACTAATTGGATTGCATAAGAGGTAATGGATATTTCTGATATCAAACAATAAAAGTTCCACCAACTAAGTTACTGTTGCTCTAGCTCACAATCTATCCTGAAATGGCAGATTCAGCAGCATCAGCAACTTGTCCTACCTGACTGCATAATTCTTTCAGATTATGCACTAAAAAGGCTTGAACAAATACACAGAAGGAATAGTCATATGGCTAAAAATCATGTCAAAGTTGCAGCACATTGCTGGTGACCTATAATAATGAACAAACAGTCTCACAAACTTCAAAATGATATTTTGCTTTAAGAGGACAAAATAAAAAAATCTTTTTATTCTTCCAAAGTTAGGCATGCTTATTAATAATCAGAATTTCTAGTATGGCTTTAACATTTTGTTACAAATTTAAAATAAAGCTTGCACCCATTAAATTTATTTCCTACTTGTATAATTGTCACATAAGAATAAAACAAGTACTTTTTTATATACAATTAACAATTTAATTATGTTTTTGGAAAACAAATATTAAGTTCAAAATAAGTAAATAAACAATTTATACCAACTTGCCTGAGTGATTGAAAGGAAAGTTATATGTTCTTTACAATGCATTGAGATGTATCCCGAGTTGGACAGATAAACATTTCATAAGGGTATAATTGAAGAGCCAGTAAATTTAAATTATATCACATCCATGTAAAACGATCATTTACGGGGGATATATCTGCATCCAGTTTTACCTATGTTTGCTAATTAGTGTGACTCTTTCTATTTTACCTCACTGATGGCATAACATTCTGCAGGTGTTACAGGATCGGTAACTTGTAAGAGACCAGATAAATGGTTTGAAGTCAGCATGACAACAATTTAAATAAATGGCAGGATACAGCTTGCTGTTATTTACAGTCTCAAAACTAATAACGACACCAGAAATATTTTTGTATTATACTTTCACCTCTTCATTAAGTTCAATTATTTTTTAACAACCTTATATTTAAAATTTATGAAAACACTGATGTCAAATACTAATACAAATAGGATTATGGCCTTTCCAGAATTTAATGTGTAGGGCGGTGTTCTTTCAAACTTTTAACACAATCTGTACAAATGAAGCATGATGCAAGATACAAAGATTCCAAATTTATTCTTTTAAACAAAAAAAAAAAACAAGATAATAAAAACACAAAATAAACAAGTTATACACACATTTTCCACACTGCATGTAATATTATAACTAAAATATGATATACAATTCGAACATCATAACATATTCAATATCTTCACATGCACAAGAAATAATATAATTATTTCATAACAGTTTTGTTTATTATACATGAAATGTGATTATAAATAATGTATCACTTCCAACAGATATTTTTCCATGTTGTTGTTTGGTTTGGAAATTTCTTTTAAAAACCTCTCTTCAATCAGTTTACAACAACAACTATAATAATAATAATAATAATGAGGACTTATTATAGTGCCTACCGGTAATCTTTAAAAGCTTTAAGCGCTTTACAACATTAGACAAAACCTATAACATACAAAAAACATATATAATGATATGATTACAAAAACAAACACTATGAAATTAGAAAACATAAAAACCATGCTGAAAATGTTTAAGGTAGGAAACATTATTAGGTCTTGAAGTTTGTTCTTGCAATCGAAATAAGTGAGTTTTAAGAGCACTCTTGAATGGGATCACTGTGTCTTTGTGTCTAAGTTCAGTGGGCAATTCATTTCACGTTGCTGGGCCTTGGTATGCAAAAGAACGCTGTCCATATGACTTTGTTTTCATAGTGGGAATAATGAGTATACAACTGTCAGAAGAGGAGCGTAAGTATCTTGCTGGTGTGTACACATGGGTGAGGTTGGATAGGTATGTTGGACTGGAGTCTGTCAGTGAAACATAGCACAAAGAACAAATTTTGTGTTTGATTCTGGATCGAATGGATAGCCAGTGTAGGGTACAGAGCAGCAGGGACGTGTGCTCTGATCGTGGTACTCTAAGTATGATCCGAGCAGCTGTGTTTTGAAATTTTTTGAAGTTTCTGGAGTAGATATTGAGATGAACCAGAGAAGTGAGTTACAATAGTCCAGTCTTGAAAGTTCTAATGAATACACAAGTGTTTTAGTGGCATCAACTGAAAGATATTTGTGAATGGAGCTGATGCGTCTCAGCTCAAGATATGCAGCCTTGCATATGATCATGACATGTTGGTGCAATGTGAGAGTATCATCCAGAGCAACACCTTGGTTTCATACTGATTGTGTGAATTTAATGTTGGTGTTGCTGATATTTATTGTTTGAGGTAAAGGATGTGAATGAGAAAGTCTTTGTGTTGTGATCAGAATGACCTCAGTTTTATCATCATTCATCTGCAGCTTGTTACATGTCATCCATGATTTCACATCAGAAATGCACCTCTCTATACCTTGGATGGTAGCATCAACTTCAGTTGGGTGGCTAGATTTGTATATCTGGGTGTCATCAGCATACAATTGGTGAGACACTCGATGATGATCTATGACACTTGACAGCGGCTGAGTGTACAGAATGAAGCGAACAGGTCCAAGAACAGACCCCTGTGGAACACCACAACATAGATTAACTTGGCTGGAATGTATTCAATTTGCAGACACAATTTGTGTCCTATCTACATCACATATGCCCAAAGCACGACAGCAAACCATTTTTCTGATCAATTTTCAGTGATTTGTTGTGTAATCTTTCAATTTCCTTTGCAATGTATCATGAGAAAGTAATCAATAATGTGGTGGATAGCAACACATAACTATGCAGTAAATTTGATGCCAACTTTTGATTGGTCAAAGTACCTAGTTTGACTGACAGATCAGAACTATGCATTCCACAAGAATCATTACCTCATAGCTTGTTCTGAGGCTGCTGGAAAAATGTGTCTGGTTCTTAGACTTGTGGCCACATTTTCATTCCCCTAATACTAATGTTGCATATCTGAATGGAGCATTTTGCAGTGTTTTGTCTGATGTCCATAATGTAAATAGTCTCATTGCCACATATTCTTACGAATAAACAATTTCCTTTCAATCAATAACAAGATATAAGCCAAGCATCACCTGACAAAAAAAGGAAAATATTCAATATAAATAGACTGGAACTAAGAATTCTGCAACCTCCAAAACTGGCAAGAAGTCAATATATTTAAGTTCAATTGGAGCTCAATAATGTATTTTTTCTGCTACCAAATGGTGGCTGAAAATTCTTGTTCTTCTCCCTCACTTTGATTAATATTTGCAAAATTAATTGTTTTTTCTAGTTGGAAACAAACCTATTCTTTCTCCTGTCTTGGTCCCAATTTCCCAGAAGCATGGGAACACTGTTTCTCAAGTTTTGATAACCCACTATGATGCTGTGATTGTATGGTGAAAGACGTCATAATTATGTTTATTAAAACTAGCAAATGTTCATTTATAATTAACTAATGATAATTTTTCAAGGTCAGGTCCTCCTGAAACTAAAAGCATTCAATAAGCATCAGACATCGGCAATTTTACATCACTTTAAATGCAATGTGTTTTTAAATAAATTTTAATTCCAGTCATTTCTTTTCAAAGTAGTGCATCGTATTTTTGCTGTTCTTAAAATATTTTTTATTATTTAAAACAAAACAGTCAATGCATCTGTAGGTTCTGATAACGCAGGATTTTTAAATGTAAAAAATGAAATGTATATGCTTTATGTAATGTAGAGAACTGATAAAGTTTGTGTCCTCATCATTAGGGATAAAACAGTTCACTAAAGTACTGATACAGAGGTAATTTGTCAATTTCAATACACATATCAATACTAAGTTGGCTAATCAATTCAAAACTATCTGCAGTATAAAAGTTATTTTTCATTTTCAAAGACCAGGAATAATTATTAGTTGTTAACCTCTTTATTTGTTATGTTTATTGACAATTTAATACGTAGGTGTATCATTCTACTCTTTTGACATTATGTTGTTGTTTTGGATTTAACACTATTTTTCAGCACATGATAGGCTATACATGGCAGCCAGTGTAACTGGTGGAGGAAGAACCTGGAAAAACTTCCATAAAAAATACTTACCTGAGGGAAGCTACTGGCAAGCTTTCTCACAATTGCCCACAATGGCTGAGCCCAAGACTTAAACCCACACAGACCAAGGTGAGATGACAGTAATTGCTAAAGATGAGCTCTTTAGACCACTCAGACACTTGTGGCCGCCTTTGGAATTATATTAATATTAATGTGTTCTGAATTTTGACATGGAAAATAAATTTTAAAAATGTTGCTTTAAAAGGGCAATGAATTTAATGGCTTAAACTTACAAAAGATAACTCAGAGACCCATCAATTGCTCTCTCTCACTTCTCTCTCAAACTCTTTATGACATGCTAGCTCAAGTGTAGCTGGTGTCATAACGAGTAAACCATGCCCATTGTATCAGCAAGACATCAATTACAGTGATTGGCAGATTTGAGCTCCACTACCAGGACATATGATGAAATGATGGAGAAATGAAGTTTCATGAACTGTATTGTAATTTGAAAAAAAATCTTTGCAATGTTTTAGTGTGGAATAACTTATGATGAACTTAATATGTGCATGCACCTTTTCCACTTTTCATGATATTTCTTTAATGATAGATCCATGGATCTTCATTGTTAATGCGATGAAAACTGGAAGAAAGGGGTTTGGTTTGGTTTGATATTTCATGGCACAGTAACATCAGTACTAAGGGTTGAAATGATACACCTGTGCCATGTATCGATACATTTCATGATATGCAGCCTTTAATATGATACATATCGATACACATGAACTTGATGGTCTTTCCATCTTTGGAAGGTAGTTCGTGCCCTTTCATGTATGTTGAATTTCTTGGTTGTATTTCCAGTATGCAGACTACAAATAGTCATATAGTTATCATATATTTATATGCAATTTCCATTGATGAAAAGATAACAATACTTTCAAACAGACTACCTGTTGGTTGCAGTGAGTTTTATCCAACGTTTTAGGCCATTAAATGGTGGATCCATTTAACTCCCTTTGTTTTGTACAACATGAATGATTTGAAAACAAGTAATTACCAATTTCGTGTCTCACTTACACTTGGAAGACATTAAGATCTTATCTTCAAAACAGAAGAAACAATGCAATTTCCTTGTGCAGAGAAAATCTCATCTAGAACAAATCCAGGCATTGGAAATAAGGTTAAATACCAACAAAATCTATCACATTTTATTTCCTGCAGATGCAAAAGACAGCTGCAGCCACAGGTACTTGTATCTGTTAGTGAAGATGGAAAACTATTAAAACTGACTACACCCAGTCCTATTCTACAATTTTCTTTTAATACACAAAAGGTGATAAACTTGAGCAGTTTGAAATCTGCCCCATCACGAATTCTATACTAATTTCATTTATTCCATCAGCACCTTCATTCACTTGTTAAGTATCTCTGCATAAAAAAAGAGAAATTCCAAATTTGTTTCCCATGTACAATTTAAGGAGAGATGATGACAGGATTTTATCATAAGGGAGACCTCCCCCTTTATCAAAGAAAAAAGGAAAAAGGAAGAAGAAATGGTTATAGGTCAATATTTATCTAAACTTCAATATCTGTCTCTCTTTCTTCCTGCTCCACTTTCTTAGAGCTCTGCTGAATTCAACATCTTTGACGGATGTCATCTCTAGTTGTATAAGCATTAATCTATTAATTAATTCTGAGCATACTCTGCTCCTTTTCTTTGTATCAATATTGTTCTGCGCTACTTTCTGAAGGGGCATATACATAGTTACCTTTGTTAGCTTGAATCCGTTGGGAAACTGATCTTTGTGACTGTTTTGTACAATTTTCCAGAGATCATAAATATTATCTTTTGGATACATCTGCTTCAGAATATGATCTTTCACTAACATGAACTTCCTTTGTTAAATCAGCACTTTACTGACTACTAAGCCAAATTTTTATCTCTTCCATACTGCTGTATAAGGGTATTAAGTCCATCAATGTCTGTGCAGACAGAGATATTAAAATATCTGTACTTCTTAACTGCATTTTTAACCATTATTTTATTCAATTTATCTTAGCCCTGATATAGGCCATACATGTACAGTGTATATGGTTTTGTGGCAAATGATCTGCATGGCAAATTTGATTAATTAAAAAAATGAAAATTACATTATAATTTTAAATTATCTGTATTTTAATTAGGCGCAGTATTTTGCCCATGGTACATTTAATTTTGAAATACCACTGAAATATCATGCTATTTTTTGTCCATTCAGCATGTGCATCTGACCTGTATTTAACACCATTTCAGACTCAAAGTCACTCATTGGTGGTTCTATTAACGCTTTACCAGCTCCAGTAATCTGATATACTTCATAACATTACTATCATCAGCAAGTATTTGCCAAATGAAATCGTAATGAACCACGCAGGGAATCAGACATTTCGAGTTTTCTAGGTAGCCGGTATTTTAAACATGCATTTGTAAAACTTTCTTCATGAATGGTTCAAACTATGACATAATTTTTATTCCTGGGCACGTCGTTCTAATCAAATTTAATTTCACAACCATTCATATCACGCTTGAATAACCCAGATGTGGAACAGTTGCTACACGAAAAACAGATGTCTTGACAACAACAGTTGAAAAAAAAATTGTATATTTTGCCAAGCATATTTTCATATGTGGGATATTCAACGAATTTGTGAGTTTTTGCATTTCACTGTTCTCCAAACACTTGAATTCAAACAAATTTTGCACAATTCGTGCAATGGCACTCCTTGATAGCATCTTTCTCAAGTACTTGACATATCTAATGACTTTCCCTCGAAGTCTCTCTGTTACTCTGCCAATGCTTCCTGTTTGTCATGTAGAGAATAAACTACAATGATTTCTGATTGATGGTTATTGTTTAACCTGGAGTGGAACAAGCAATACCAACAAATGAGAATTCAATGTAAAATATTTTAACATGCAACACACTGGTAGCATAGTTTTCAAATCAACCAAAGGACCAATTCAAAGCAGAAATTTTGTGTGAAAGTGGTTTTTAATGATGAGTCAAGTACTTCATTAAACATGTGAAACACGTTGGTAATGTATATGCTGAACATACTTCTGGGTTAAGATAATTATCATGGGTGGGGGGGCAGATTACAAACTATGTCACTTTGTGTTAACTTGAAAACTGCAAGTGGGTATTCTCAAATCATCTTTTTCATTTTCAGTAATATACATGAGTGCCTGTGACTGCAAATGCTGTTTCAGATGGATTATAATTTTACAGAATTACAAGGTAAATAATGATAATTATTCATGATTGCTGAAGAACATGCATACGGTAAGCATCGTTTTGTATCAATTCTCTGACTCCTGTATCGATGTGTATATTGTTTCAGCAAAATTATTGATGCATCGATATTTCAATGAATCGTTTCACACCTAATCAGTACCATATATATTCTCTTATAAGTAGAGTCAAACTGCAAAAAACAAAGATCCTGATCTGCCATCCCATAATGCACCTGCAGATTTGGATCTAAGATGCTTGTTCTACTAATTACTCCTAAAAAACTAAATAGACTCAGATCTGCTGATGCATTATGTGATGGCAGATCTGGGTCTATGCAGTTTACAGTTTGATTCATCTTGTAAGCGAGTATATACAGTAAGTTATTTAGTTCTCAAAAGCACCACAGTAACCGACCCCAGCTGAGCCAATGGTAGAATCATAAGCTGAATTCTTCCAGTTGTGGATCTGATACGCTAACCACCAAGCTATTGTGGCTCCATAGGTAAGGTGGTGGGCTTCTCATCAGAAAAGTGCAGACTCCAGCAAAAATATATTCCATCAGCATACAAATTTATTAGAAACAACTATAATGTACGCTGGCAGCATGAAAATTACGAGAAATAACAATCATGTATCCTTGCATGAAAATAACTAGAAGGAAAAAAATGCATCATTATTGTTTGATTCCTATTCAAGTTTTACCATATGCAAGAGGCAACTTAACTTTGGTCTGAACTACAGTCATGAGAACTTTGGTCTGAACTAGTCATGATACAATGTATGTTGTTGATTCACATATTTGGTAAACATGCTTTTCACGTCATTTCTGTATAAAAGGACTCCTTTCTTTTATTTCTATACCACATATTTAAACGAAATGTCCATAAAGGACAAAATGTTACTGTCCCATGTCTACTTTAAAGGCAGGTTATGTTCTATTTACAAATATTTACCATATATACTCATGCACAAGTTGTATCAAGGTTCCAAATGCATGCACCACAGACCCTGATCTGCCCCGACATAACACACCAGCAGATTATAATCTATGTTGTTTGTTCTATTGATTACTCCTAACAAACTGCATAGACCCAGATCTGCTGGCACATTATATGATGGCAGATATGGGTCTATGCAGTTTACAGTTGACTCTGACTTTCGTTAAACTGTATATGGCACCTTGTCTGATATCCATGTTCAATTGCAAAATACTAGGTTTAAGTGTAAAACGTACAACACCACAATGTATTTAAAACTTGCATTCAAGGACAGATGACTCCATGAAGCTAACAGTATCTGATGATTGTAACCTGAGAAAGGTGATTCATGCCAGCATTTATAAATCAGGCAATGTATTATGAAGATCATGCATCCTGTTCTATGACATAACACTGGTAATTAATATCTGACAATGAACCAGGTAATAAAAGCTGGCAGAGAGAAAAACATTTCTGCACCAAGGAACAGAGAGCACATTGAAAAGTAAACAAGCAAAAATTCCAGCATGACACATAACTTGGGCAATGGATTAAGTACTGTATTTATTCAATGATTTACCCTGATGCTTGATTAGGGGTATCAACGAAACCCACCACTCCAACCCATGAGTAAAATCACCCAATCAAAATGAAAGGTAGGACATAATCCTTTCCCCCAGCCTTGTGTGTGTGTATGTGTGTGTGATTTGGATTTTTAACATAGCTTTAACAATTTTTCAGTCATATCTCTACCATGTCTGCAGTGTGGATGTTTATAGTGATGTCCAGCACTATGGCATCATGCCGCAGACATGTAGCATGATGTCCCACCCAGTCACATTATCCTGACACCAGGCTGACCAGTCCTAACGCTAACCTCTTAATGCTGAATGCCAAGTGAGGCAGCTGTTAGTACCATTAGTAAACTGTATGACTCGACCAGGGATCGAACCCACGACCTCCCCCATGTGAGGTAGACGCTCTAACCACTAGGCCGCCGGAGTAGTTCCCCCCGCCTTAAAGTTCAGCCTTTTTAAAAAGGCTGCAAATTTACACATCTTTGTGTGTCAGAGTGGGCCCTTTTAAGTTCTGTCGGCATCCAGTATGTATCCCCCAGGGGTGTAAAATTGAGGGTACAAAAAACCCCTTGGTGTCAAAACTGGGGGGTCAAATAAAAAATGTGGGGGTCAAAAATGTACTGATAAATTTTCATAAAACTCTTACTTTTTCAGCTTGAAATAGGATATTGCAACTTGCACAACATTCTCTCTCTTTCTCTAAACATACAAATACACCAACATGCACAATTAACAAACAAATGCACTGTCAATTCAAAGAATAATTTTATTAGTTCATTTTTCTTTTAAAGTCATACTTTTAACAGTATCCTCAAGCAATAGTATATCCCAACACATCACATATAAGCCAATACAAAAAACCAAATAAATCCTTTTAACCAAATGGGAGTTAATTTACTGTCTTTCATAAAATGTGTGCTATCAAAGGTTTCATTGCACTTCGTCCTAGAACCCATTTATCCAAATATCAAGGAGGATAATGATTCATCTTTATTCTAATAAGTTACATATGAACTTTAAGATCTTTCTTTTATTGCAGCAAAAAGTTAAAAACCAAGAAAATCTGCAATGACCCGCTGACTTTGTAATCCAAATAACGTATTTGTCTCTGCAAGTTTACTGATTTCTTTGTTGTGAAATAATGTCTTATGTTATAATGTGTTCTCCAGATATCTTATGGCGAACGAGAGCAAATTTTTAAAAATTCTAAAATCCTGTCACGAAAGGATTATTCACTTTTGCAGTCTTTGCAATAACGCGATCAGAAGTCACACCGGTAATCATAATGAATGTGCCATATTCCAGTCAACGGAATTATTTTCTCCATTTTTCATTAAAGTTAGATCCATAGTTACTCTTTGTGTTCTGCTTCTTTATGCTTTTTAGTGCATGACTTTTTAATCTGGAGATCACTTTCTAGAGCAACAAACCTTGAGGTTAAACATCTAGATGACAGATTGCTGAGCTCGATGGAAATCGCGAGATTAGGGGAAGCTACTCCGTCATAACATTGCCTATGCTAGTCTGGTTAATTGTTTTATATGTTCCCTGCATTACACTTTGCAATATGAATAGAGGAGTGCAAGGCAGGGAGCAAACAAGTGGGAAACCAGTCAATGCCTATACTCAAAGTATATATGATTCCATCCATCGTCCAATGCATTGGGTATTAAATAAATCCTGATCATATTATGAAAATCCTTTGCATCCCAAAAAAAAAACAAAAAGAAAACGCACGGCAACAAAATGTGTGCGTCAATTTTCTGCAGCGTGCATCCCTGATGTGCAAATGTGCGTAAAGGGAAACAAGCTTAATGGACAAGGGGATCATGATGCCTATGATCAGTTTGTAATATATGCACACAAATGTGCTTTGTCAATTCACTTGCATAAGCATCATTCCACACACTTTTAATCCATCAAATTAAATCCTTCTACAATGTTTTTAACACTTGCATTTTACTGTGTACTGTACATGTATTTAGAAAAATAGCACTAACAGTTTGGGACTTGTTTTGTTTGTCAGAGGAAGAAGTTGATTATCAAAAATCGTCATATAATAAGCTGAATATATGAAACCATAATGATCAGTATGCAAATAATCAGGCACAATATGGCCAAGAAACAAAAAATGTGGGTATCCTATTGCACTGGTTTTATAATTAGGGCAGACAGGTCTATCCTTTTATATAAAAAAATATATATATTTACTGTGATTTTTTGTGACAATTCTTTTTTACCAATGTGGAAAAAAAGTTCTATGAGAAACAGGTATAGTCTTTGGTTTGGTGTAAGGGTGGTGAAAGTTTTGCTATAATGGTTACATGCACATGATGAAGGCTGATAATAAAATTTGCATCTGATGGGATTGCTTCCAAAGGAAGGAATGGCAATGCACGGGAGCAAATGTTACAAACTTGGACTGCAATGATTTACATGTGACCATCATACACAGCCATGAAACTGATTCAAAACTTACAGAGGTAGCAAAGTTTAGACTGTGTTCATGAGAGCAAACTCTGAATTCATGAGATAGGCCTGCTCAGATCCTGAAAAGTGCAGTGTTTTGATGTTGTGGATCCATTCTGGGCTTGCATAGGATAAATTGACACTATGAAGTGACATTAGATGGCAGAGGTGCAGCACTTTACATAACAGAACTGGTTCTCTGCAAGGGTGCTTCATCTCACATGAATGGACCATAATGTGTGATCTTGACCCATAACCCTTCTTCACCCAAAACAGTGGACCATACTCCACTCCAGATACTTCTGATGTTTGCCACCGAGTCAGCATTGTGTCACCTTGCCTGATCAAGCAACTGATGTATATGGATGGAAATTCTGCCATGGCACCACACATCTGTAGCCAGTTGTACATCATACGAGCACTACTAGGTGAGACATGTGTCACATGAGTACACGCTGTTGCCAAAGAAGCATCAACAAATCAATGAGGATATGTTATGATCTGTATTGGAGAAATGTGGAGAACTGGGCTTCCAATATATTAACCAATCTCAACAGTGATCAAAAACTGTTGAAACAGCAGTTATCCAGGCCAGCATTAACATTCTTGGTACTCATGTTCAATCCTAAAAGAGTTTCTTCCACTTCATCCAAAGTACCTGGAGGAGGACCCAACAGCTTGGTTTGATTAACCTCTACAAGACAGAGGAAGGGTTCTATCTGTTTTGTAGCATGCTGGAAGGGTTTTGGCCTTCCCCTGTGGACGATGTAACAGACAGCACAACATTTCTGCATACCAGTACCCCCACAGATGCAGAGGTGTTGCTAGATTATTTTGACATGAAGTATGTGACAGGGACATTCCATGTTCAGCCACCTCGATTGTGATGATGTGCCACAGTCTGCTTCCAATGCCTGCCCCCTCTGTACCCATCAATAAAGTGAAATATCCACCAGTTATTCTTGATGGGAATAACTGCACAAGCAACGTGTGTAAGAGTTGAAATTTGGCATTTCTGCAGCTGGTTGGTTACAAACATCCAACACTGGACCCTCATCAACAGTCTCTGCAAGGACACTGCATGGGTATCAAAGACTCTTCTTCAAGGACACTGCATGGGTATCAAAGGCTCTTCTTCAAGTTACAAGGACACTGCATGGGTATCAAAGGCTCTTCTTCATGTTACAAGGACACTGCATGGGTATCAAAGGCTCTTCTTCAAGTTACAAGGACACTGCATGGGTATCAAAGGCTCTTCTTCAAGTTACAAGGACACTGCATGGGTATCAAAGGCTCTTCTTCAAGGACACTGCATGGGTATCAAAGGCTCTTCTTCAAGGACACTGCATGGGTATCAAAGGCTCTTCTGCAAGGACACTGCATGGGTATCAAAGGCTCTTCTTCAAGTTACAAGGGGTGAAGCACAGAGAAAGAGAGTTAAATGAATTATGAAAAACGTGCGAAATCATCTGTTAAGATCTGCACAGATCATTAGCAAGGGTAAAGATCATCTATGAAACCCTGAGAGCTGTGGGGCACTGCATCTGTTGGATATTAAATTACATTGGATGTTTACATATACCAACATCAGCAATGGTGGGTTTCAAGCAATATTTTGAGCTTTATTTCCAAAAAATAAACCAATCTAATAAAAAATTACCTTGTTTACTATCATCATATCTCTCTCTGCAATTTACAACTGGACTATAATATCACCCATGTCATGTTATGTAATAAATGTGTGTGTGTGATTAGGATTTTTAAAGTAGCTTTAACAATTTTTCAGTCATATCACTATGATGTCTGCTGTGCGGCAGTTTATAGTGATATTTAGCACTGAGGCATCATGCTGCAGACATGTAGCATGATGCCCCACCCAGTCACATTATCCTCGGACGTCAGGCCGACCAGTCCTAACACTAACCTCTTAATGCTGATCACCTAGCGAGGCAGCTGTTAGTACCATTTTTGTAAGTCTGGTATGACTTGGCTGGGGTTTGAAGCCACGACCTCCTGCTTCCGAGGTGGATGCTCTAACCACTAACCACTAAGCCACCGGAGCAGTCAATGTGATCGTCTATATCTGCATAACTTCAAAAAGGAAATTTAAATGACACAAATTACTTAAAATTCGTCCAGAGCAAATATAATTTAAAACTAAAGTATGGCAGGCATAAGCCAATTAAATACAAAAAATAAAGTTCCAATACATTCACTGCATAAAATTGGTGGGACAAAAATCACAAGGGTTCATCTACAAAGCATGGTGGTATAGCCCAAGTGATCAAGTCTGAAGCATGATATTGTTTGGTAAACAGGGCTAGGAAATATCAAACTGTTGACCACAATTACCCTATAAATGGTAAACATTCTAAAATTTATATACAGTGTATATGGTTACACAGATATTAAACCAATGTGCAAAACACTCCACCCAATGTAGTGAAATCTACAATGTACCTTTCATGGCAACATTTGACAGATTAGGAAGAGTTTAATTTCCCAATGAAAATCACTCACAGGTGGACAAAGGATGTTCATTTTACTTGTCATCCATAAACACAAACAGAACCAGAGTTATGCTTCCACATGTAAAATAATTGTACATGCAGATGTGGAACCAATATAAGGCTGGTTTTCTTTATGGGCACTATGTCGTCTGCAACTGGACCCGACTTACAAGTGAATATGACACTTTTTTTTTTAAAGCTACATTAAAAATCCAAATCACACACACATACAAGTAAATGTATAAGGTACATACTGTACAATGTCAGAATCTTTAAGAGTATAGTTGATATTACTGTACCATGTTTGATTCTTTCAGTGATACTAATGGTATATTAATATACTGTACAGTGTCATGGAAAATCTCTGCAATATCCTGTTTTAAGGCTTTGTTCATTTATACTACATGCAGAAACTATACAAATTACTTCGGAAATCACTATCCACAAAATAAATTAACAAATTCTGATGTGTTATTAATTTGGCAATTACCATTCTTAATTAAGCATACACACACTCAACCAACAATTTGCATACAGTGAACCATCAAAAAATTTAGAACATCAGAATCAAGAACAAATTCCACATAATTAGTGATTTTTTTTTGCCTTGAAAATCATGTACAGCACAAAGTGACTCCATTCCGTTGCACCGGCATTTTACTAAACTATAAAGAAAAATGTTTGTATGTGTGATTTCGATTTTTAATGTGGTTTTTACAATTTTTCAGTCATATCACTACAATGTCTGCAGTGTGGCATTTTTTTTATTTATTAGGATTTTTTTAGAAATGTAGCTTTAACAATTTTTCAGTCATATCGCTATGATGTCTGCAGTATGGCAGCTCCTGTTGATAGTATTGTCTGGCACTGGAGTATCATGCCGCAGACATGAAGCATCATGTCCCACCCAGTCACATTATCCTGACACCAGACCAACCAGTTCTAACATTAACCTGTGAATGCTGAGTGCCAAGCAAGGCAGCCACTAGTACCATTTTTATAAATATTTAATATGAGTCAACAAGGGTTCGAACCCATGACCTCACGCATCTGAGGCAAGCATGGACATGGCTACCAAGAAATTTTTTAAGAATGAGCTTAATCTAATAAAAATACTGTGAATGGCATAATTTAATCCAACCTATTGTTTAAGGTATAATGGTACCAATTGTACAAACCCAGGTGGGCGGAGCTTAAGGTGTAGGGAACATTGAATTCAGAAAAAAATAACAACACTAGATGTGATTGGTGCATTATGTAAGAATTGTACTTTCTGTTGGGCTTTAAAAAAAGTTGAGCTTCTTGGCAACATATGAGATTATGTTAATTCATATCTAGATCATATTTTGTATTTTTTTATGATTTTTTTTAAATGTGGTACACATGGCTGAAAATGTGTCTTTTGTGACTAGATAACTCTTACCCCTTTCTGGTTCCAGCAGAGTTATCTCTCTAAATTGCAATGGAGTACCTGGTTTGGTCCTTGTCAAACTGACAATCTAGCATTGTTTTCTATGACAGTGTGTGACATGCATGCTGAGGTAGGATAGAAAGTATATTTATTTCACAAAACATTAGCATGGAGGTATATGGAAAAACAATCGGTACCGTGATACCGCAACAGATCCTCCACGGAGGCACAGTTATGACAGTGTAGTGTCAATGACCTTTGGTCAAGCTATGCACAAAATGTAATTTGCGGGAACCATGATTATCTTAATAGAATTAATAAACTAATCATTTGCATTTATGTGTGGTTAGAATCTACCTGTAAATTTCAACACTATATAAATAACAGCAATGAAGAAAAAATAAGTTTTGTGTTGAGCCATCAGTCATGTGCAAATATAAATAATAAACAAGAATGATGGAACAAGACAATATTATAAGAACTACGACTGGGTATCACAATCAACAATTGCTATTCTATGAATTTACAAAAGTATATGTAACAGTTAATTAGTTCTGGTAGGTATAAGGAGAACACTGGTATACATGTTGCAAACTGCCTTGCTTACTTTATTTAAAGAGATTGACATATGATGAGACGGTTTATATCATTCAGTTTATATTCAATTCTTATGTTGTTTTGGACTGATAGTCTGTGTCATGACATTATTACTAGTGTTGTTGTTGTTGAGGGGTTTAACGCCATTTTTTCAGCACATGATAGGCTATGCTTGGCGGCCAGTATTAATGGTGGAGGAAGAACCTGGGAAAACCCCGGGAAGAACCACCGACCCACGAGAAGCTACTGGCAAGCTTTCTCACATACCCACATTGGCCGAATCCTAGACTCGAACCCACGCAGACAGAGGTGAGATGGCAGTGATCCATAAGAGCACTTTAGACCACTCAGCTACTCGGGGCCCCCACATGTGAATGTACACTAACACACAAAGTGCATGGACCATTTTCCACTAATGCATGTGTAAGGTGCCTCTGATTTACACACTGCACTAGTGAAATACTGAGATTGATCAATGCATGGATAATACTGAACCACCTCAATTAGTACTATAACATGTGTCTGTTATATGTTTCAAAAGCTATCCTTTGTACTTTGCTGGTCTTTGCCAAATCTTTCAACATCAAACTCAATTATTTTATGTTTTCATTTCCCCAAGTTCAAACCACCCAGAGTTTGGTCATGTGCATTCTATGCGATCTAAAAGTTGAATTATGCAAAATACATTTTTTTCTTTGTTGAACCCATTACACTGGCTGCAACCATCTGATCCCCCTAAATCAGCTTCGAAAAATTGTGGGGAAAGAAGACCATATCTTCCTTGCACATAATGCAAGCAAAGGTTTATCAATGTGGCCTAGAAGTGAACTTGTCCTGCAAAAAACAATTTTCATCTCAGAGTTAACATTACCTTGATTTCTGGCCCCTTTAACATTACCTTGATTTCTGGCCCTGTTAACATTACCTTGATTCTGGCCCTGTTAACATTACCTTGATTCTGGCCCCTAAATCAAGTAGTTTCTTTGTGACCCAAGTGCAAGCTTTCAACAAGACTTGGTTGTGGTACATGGTAGAATTTAAATTATCAAACAAAAAACCAAAGATGAACTCATGGATGCATTGTAAGACTTCGGTCAGACAATGTCAAAAATCAACATGTTATGATTTGACTAACAGCTGACATATGAAAAAACTGAAAAAACATACACAGTAGTACTTCATGAAACAAGAAACCCAAATGGACATAATAATGCTCGCCTGCTTCCAAAATGTAACAGTTCACCATTTCACTAAATTGCTGCTGAAGCACTGAAAGCTGTTGTTGTTGTTGTTGTGGGGTTTAATGCCATTTTTCAGCACACGATAGGCTATACATGGCGGCCAGTATTAATGGTGGAGGAAGAACCAGAGAAAACCCCGGAATGAACCACCGACCCACAAGAAGCTACTGGCAAGCTTTCTCACATACCAACATTGGCCGAATCCAAGACTCGAACCCATGCAGACAAAGATGAGACAGCATTGATCCATAATGGAGAGCGCTTTAGACCACTCGAAGCACTGAAAGAAAACCAAATGTAAACCATATAACTGTATATGTAAGCAAT
Source organism: Sinohyriopsis cumingii (assembly GCA_028554795.2). Taxonomy (NCBI): domain Eukaryota; kingdom Metazoa; phylum Mollusca; class Bivalvia; order Unionida; family Unionidae; genus Sinohyriopsis; species Sinohyriopsis cumingii. The sequence continues at coordinate 60,035,914 of CM068835.1, forward strand.
CTCCCAACCTTCATATCAAGTCGATTTTAATATTTTACTGCAATTTGAAAAGATCCTTTCCTTTCCAAAGAAAAATGCATAACTAATACGTGTAGCAAGGTCTAGGCTACAATCTCACTCATCCAAAATAATGATGAAACAAAACCATGGTAACAAGATTGCCTAAAAAGTATGTGATCATAATCAAACAACTTCATCATTCTAATGTTTAAACTATTTAGCAACTTTGATCACAGACTGATCCAAATTAAGTCACTAAAATGTTGGAAAACTCATCCAATTGGTTGCAAGATCGCCTCATTATTACATGAATGCACGAATCTTGCTAATTAACATGATGAAATAAGCTCAGTTTCTAAGTTTGATCAAAACCGAACAGAAATACAGCATAGAGAATGATAAAAAGCTCATCAATCAGATGCAAAATGACTTCATTAATATGTAGATCTTGTTCCTTGTCAAACTCACAGAAAATCTTGAAAATATAAACTAATGTTCCAATTTTGATCATTATAAATCAAATCAAAAATATGGCATCCAGAGTGGTAACATGACATGCCAAACAGATGCAAGGCTACCTCAATTAAATATGCTTGGACCTTGCTTATTACGTTATGTGTATTTAATTTGTATTTATTTGTGGCAGTTTGGAGTTATATTTTAATTTGTATTCATATTGTTTCGATTCTAAAAGATTAATTCTTTTTCCTACAAATATTTGAGTGTTCATACAGAATTCTCGGACAAAGACATTTATCTAAATTTTATTCAGAAATTCGAACACCTGAATATTATTGATCGGAAAACAACAAAGAACTGTAGACATAACAGCACAATACTAGCTACAGTATACGTCATCGCCATCCATTTTGAATTTCTCATTAGGACTCAAACTTGAATTCATTAGAACATTTCATTACTAGGACTTCTAAAATTCAATTCATGGATTAATCTTAGATTTTTGGGGGGATTTGATTCTTAAGACCATAAGTTCTTCTTTTTTTCAATTTGTACAGTGTTTTTCCAGGGAAATAAATTATTTGTTAAATTTTTCAAAGCTTGTTGTTTTCACTTTTTCTTTTTTTACTATTAGAGCCTAAACATGTAAAATCAGAATTATCATATCTGTCATAGGTCATGATGATACAACAATGTTCATAAAAATCAAACACTGTATGGCCCCCATAGTGGTAATAATCTCAGCTAAAAAGACATACATTTACCTCATTAATATTTGTGGATCTTACTCATTACTGAATTCATCAAAGATTTTAATTAACCCCATATTGCAAGCCTGATCCAAATCATATCAAGAAATAAAACTTCCAGATTTGAAACAGGTTCAGCAAATCAGATACAAAAATTCCTCACTAATATTTGTGGACCTCATATGCAAGTGAAATCATCAGAGATCGTAAGGATATAAGTTTATGTACCAAGTTTGATCAAAAGCTAGAAATATAGCCTTCAGAGTGGTAAAAAGATCAATCAAATGCAAGAAAACCTCATTTAAATACATGTACGTACAAATCTTGCTTTGAATTCAATTCATCTGTGATCTTGTTGATTCATGTCCATGTTATAAATCAGATAAAAAGTGGACAAGAAAAAGGACCTCCAGAATAAGACTGGACTCAACCAAATTCATGCAAGATCACCTCATATGCATTTATCTTGCTCATTGCTGACTAATCAAAGATCTTAATGACTTGAGCCTATACTCCAATTTTACTCAAAATCAGACCTGAAGTATGGTCTCCAAGGTAATGATATCATATTTTATCGTATGCAAGACCACCTCACTAATATGGGTGAATCTAAGACAGTATCGCACTCGTCAGAATGCTAGACAATATAAGCCAATATTCTAAGTTTGGTCAATATCGGATCAAAAGTAAAAACCTGGCCTCCAGAGAGCTAACAACCAATCATTGTCAGTTGAGAGACAGATGGAAGGATATACCATGCTTAATGTATGGCTTTAGTAAACCATATGAGCTAAAAAAAACAAAACATCTTGACCATCCCCAGAGACATAATATTCCAACTGACCTATATATTGATCTAAGTACCTGGTCACTAAATTATTTATCTGTGCCTCTTGCCTACCATGCTGCTTTGATCTAAAATGGAATGCTTTGTGTATAATAAATCAGGTTTCATGTTTCCTAGTACAGCAACACAAGTAGGTTATTTAAAGTCAATACAAATGGAGTGGGCTTTGCCCAGCAACTAACCTAGGCTAATCCTATGGTCAAATTTGAAACTGTACCGGTCTGATCACCAGTAAAACTGCTGACCACTAAGTGGCAGCACCTGCCTCAGTTTATCTCCTCTTATGACATGCATGATTGAGCATCACACCTATAAGTAAACCCCAAGAAGGAAATCATGTAAGAATGGTAAATACCAATCTCTAAAAGAAACTAACATGAAGGTGTTGTACTTTTTGTACTATAAGTCTGCTAAAGAGATTTGTACTTTTACATGACACAAAAAACACAATGCAAACTTCATCAGTTTAAAGGGGTATTTTCATTCTAGCATGCAGGAACAAAGCACTTCTAGAAGGCAGGTGTAAAGGTCATAATAATTACATTATAAATAAGTAGATTAAGAACCAAACAATGTAGAGCTTTTTTATAACACAAATTACGATATAAAGTGGTCATGTCACAAGTCTATGTTATCTGTCTTCAATGATGCTTATTCACTGACACTAGTAACGACAACAGCCAAGCTGACAAATAAATAAAAATAAATCAGTTAAGTTTGTTAAACATTTAGCATATGGATCATAATGCTCTTATGCAGCAATGATTCATTTTCAAGCATGGGACTATCTTAATACTGATTATTGTATAAATTGACGAGCATCCGCCTCAGATGCAGGTCACGAATTCAAACCCCTGCAAAGTCATACGAAAGAATTTTAAAAAATGGTACTAACAGCTGCCTCACGCAGCACTCAGCATTAAGAGGATAGTGTTAGGACTGGTATGCCTGGTGTCAGGATAATGTGACTGGGTGAGACATGATGCTACATGTCTGCAGCATGATACCCCAGTGCCAGACATCACTATAAACTGTCAAACTGCAGACATGATAGTGACATGACTAAAATTGTTAAAGTTACGTTAAAATTCCAAATCACACACACACACACACACAATGGCAAGGAGTAAAATTACTACTATACTTCTGATTGGTGATTTATTTCCTCCAACCCAAATACCACCACCACCATTCATACATTCATCAAATGTTCAGTCATTTTCACTATTCCATGGTTCAGTACACAAAGCACTAATCAGATTTCTATTATTCTCATTATAATGTTATTCGATATATGGTGTCAACAGATATGTATACCAACTAACACGTTACAGTGGGGCTACCCTGTATTGAAAGTTTCTGATAAACCAGTGTCTGTATTTTCCCATAAATTTACTAAAAACCTAGTTTTCAAATATTACAATTACGCAGAACAATTATATGCAATTAATAGAAAGACAATAGCATGTTGCTCCTACTCCTACCACACAGTTCGACATAAACAGTCATGACACTGGTTCACGTTTCAGATGTTACATCAATATTTGAACATACATATAATTAAATCCACTTTTAAGTAACCCTGGTCACCCAACTGTCCTGCATTCTGAAAGACATCAACATCTAGTTGACAAAGTCTCTGTCTAGTATTCCTGCCAAAGTCTCTGTCTAGTGTTCCTGCCAAACTCTCTAAGTATTCCTGCCAAACTCCTGCCAAAGTCTCTGTCTAGTATTCCTGCCAAAGTCTCTGTCTAGTGTTCCTGCCAAACTGTCTAAGTATTCCTGCCAAACTCCTGCCAAAGTCTCTGTCTAGTATTCCTGCCAAAGTCTCTGTCTAGTGTTCCTGCCAAACTCTCTAAGTATTCCTGCCAAACTCCTGCCAAAGTCTCTGTCTAGTATTCCTGCCAAAGTCTCTGTCTAGTATTCCTGCCAAACTCTCTGAGTGTTGGAGGTTATTGGAGATACAAACATGTTTAGTGGTCCCTTGGTAGGTAAGTATAACTGACACAAATAAGTGTGTTGTACTTATAAAAGCCCATATAAAATAACAATAAATTTTTATCTGAATAAAAAAGGTTAACAAATGTTTTCTCTGAATCATGCATCCCAAAACAAAACCCACATAAGTAGTAGATTTAGCATTGTGATCTATAACATATGCATGTACACACACACACACACTCACTCATACACAAAGTTTCTGTCTTCAAAATCCAGTGAACAATGAAATAGAGTATTAACTTATTTTCCCCAGGAGATCATTTTCTTTTTGCATAAATGGGGATAGAAAACATGTTATATTTTATACTTCCGATTGCATCTAACAACGACATCTGAGAGAGAAATTTGTTTTGCTGGATGCTTAGAGATACAAGTAATTTTCAAATGGCAATTTCACCTAAAAATAAGCAGACAGTGAAAATGGTCTTCTCTTTTTACCATTGTTTTTTTTTTTTTGCTTTCTTGATCCATGATTGTTGTGCCCAGTTCCCTTTATACTACAAATCTTGAACTCACCCTACTTTTTTGCAAAGGTTCATCTGTCCATGTCCTGTTTGAACTGGTCTGCCTAAGATTTAATGGCAAGAAGTCTAAAATCTGAACAAACTCCAGCAGTGGAATCTGTTATTTATTTGGCCTAAAAAAGATCTGATCTCAAAAATATTTGTTGGCTTTATTTTTTATGTGAGTTGAAAGCCTACATTACTTGACATCATTGTAGAACTACATGTATGTCTTTCCCCTTTTCTGTCATACAGTATACCACCCGCTTTGGTGTGTCATAAATTACAATTACACAAGACATCTCAGAGCAAGGGTAATAATTAACGATGCAAAAATGTAGCACATGGGACTCATGAGTTAACTTGTATTTGCTAGCTTTGATCTTCTTATTAATTACTGCTGCATCTACACTGCCAAGAAGGAGTCTAATACTTCTTTCACAGTCAAAATTCTTAGTGATAACACTAATTAGGATAGGAGTTTTAACAGAAGCTGGTAGCTAGCAATTTTTCACTTTTAGTTACCAGAATCATGTCCTACATGTACAAGTCTAGAATTTTAATACAAAAATATCATTGTCAAAGCTTTATAATACAATGTCTGTTCCATTGGAGTTGATTCATCCAGTAAAATGAATACATTTTTCCATCTGATTCAGATCAGTTTAATCCTAAAAATATGCTGTTTTTCTGATCTGCAATCACAAAAAGCAGTTGCCTTACACAGTATTGAACTTTTATTAAAGAGAACCATAAATGTCCAGTGTCTTCCTTTTCATGTCCAACTGATTACAATCTGGAGTGGTTAATCATGCATGAATATTGAAGCAATGCACATGCTTGACTTGGCTAAATAAAAAATAAAAATTGGTTTGTAACAAATTATCAGAGTTATATAAATTATTCAATACAGAGTAGACAGCAGGAAAGAAAAACATAATCTGACAGACTAGCTAACGCTTACTCTGAAAAAAGAGATTTTTATTTCATTCAAAGAACTATGAACATGCTGAAAGGCTCAACACCATCAATGAACCTGATGATTCTGCATAAAAGTTAGATATGTCAAAGGTTCACGTAAAAAAAACAAGTACAAAAATGTGTCTTACCTAAAAGCTAATTATTGAAACAAAAGCTCATGATTTTGTACTGAAATAATGAAACAAATTCAAGTGGTATTTCCTCCACCCCCACCCACCCCAACATATCAAATGTTGATTTCTTGTATTGCAGGTTGTTTATGTTATGCATCTATAATAGAAAATACAGAGAATTTAGAATCTTGTGAAATAATTAGTTGAGGAACAAGCCTAAAACAGTTACTGGCCTGAATCAGCCAGATGCTTGTGTTCAATAGTCAAGTACAATTAGTCATTTTCATGACTAAGGATGGTATTATGGGACTGCATCAGTTCAAATGTCGAAAAGGAAGGTGCATCATATGTGTCTGATTTCACGAAAACAAAATATATTTCCCACTTGGAGTGGAAATGGGACTGAGTAAAACAATGTTGATTGACTGTGGAACATTGTTTGCTTTCTGAAATTTGTGCAGTAATTAATTCATTATAAGCCATGGCAAACAAGATGATGTTGTGTTCACTTCTGGATGGAGAGTGCCAACTCAGCAGACATCTGAACATTTACAAGCTTCTAAGAAGTCTATATGGAATTATGTTCAGAAACATTTAGAAGTTGCTAATTCTACATGGAATTATATCCAGAACATGTACAAGCTGCTAAGAAGTCTACATGGAATTAAATCCAGAATGATTCAGTGACCCTGACCCTTGACCTTTAATTCAAAATAAACAGGGTCATCTGAATATCCCAAAGAAAGACTTATTGATGAATTCTGATAACTATACAGCAGATGGTAAAGAACATTATTGTACAAAACCATTTTTCTTCTTACAGTCAGTGAGCTTTAAACCTTTAACCTTTTAACCTCAAAAATCAATATGATTATTACTTAACCCAAATAGAAGCCACTGATAAATTTTGGGAACAAGATGGCGGTGAACTCTAGTTATTCTACGGAAACCATTTTCTTCTTTCAGTCTGTGACTTGGCCAATGGCATTATGACTCTGAAATCAATGTTTCTTTCTTACACCAAGTGCAAGCAATCCACAAAGTTGGTCCATATATGTAATGTGGAAGTAATACTATTAAAAGAAAACATCACAGTGACCTTGACATTTGTCCCCCAAATCAATAGGCTTCTTCCGAAGCCTAAATACAAACCAATCACAATGTTTGGTCTAGGTATATGATATAGAAATAATATTTCAAGTTAGTGACCTTGACCTTTGACCCTCTCCAATCCAGGGAACAGCTGGACAGATATCATTTAACATAATATGCTCAACAATGAAGACAATTCAATTTCATACCTTGGTGTATTCAAGCTAACTAATGCATTACAATAAATGATACTCTAATTATCTAATTACCACAAAACTTCCAACAATAGAATAAATCTTTAAAAGTATATTTTCCAATGTGTTTAATTCTTAATTGTCTATGGCCATATTTCAATAAATATCTGTCCACAGTCAACATAACATTTTTCATTTAAACTAAATGTACCATATATACTAACTTATAAGTCACGTCAAACTACAAACAAAAAAGATCCTAATATGACATAGTATAATGTGCCTGCAGATCAGGGTCTGTCACTTGTTATAGTGATTACTGCTAACAAACTGCACAGACTCAAGCTGTCCGCATTTTCTGGGTCTGTGATGTTTGCAGTTTGACTTGTCACATATATCAAGTACAGATGGTATGAAAAGTAGAGTTCTGATTGACTGAAGAAGTCATGTACTCAAATCCAATTTCATGTCATCTCTGCCACAAGGGGAAATTCAAAGGTTGTCATGCAGCCTAAAGTTGTTGTCATTGTTATTGTGGGGTTTAATGCCATTTTTCAGCACACGATAGGCTATGCATGGCAGCCAGTATTAATGGTGGAGGATGAACCCGGGAAAACCCTGGAAAGAACCACCAACCCACGAGAAGCTACTGGCAAGCTTTCTCACATACCCACATTGGCTGAATCATAGACTCGAACCCACGCAGACAGCGGCCTCAAGTTAAAGATACCTTGAATTTTGTACACAAAATTCTTTTAGAGCATGTTATTATAAAATGAAAACCTATGAACATGTTATTTGGTAATGGATTTTTGTGAGAAGCAATTATTTGTTATGTTAGAAAACTTGCATAATGTCATGTTGTGATGCTGGTGAAATAAAGTACAGACTGGCAGGACATTGAAATATTAACAGAGAAGTGCAGATGCATTCAAAATCATATCAGAGAAGCCAAGTGTGCTAATATTTATTACTTTTTACTGTTCTAACTGTGTAACACACTAAATGTCAATAAATCATTAAAATAAATTTGTTTCAGAAAAATAGTTTAGTGTAAAGCACAGTTATTCTTATAATCACATTTTTTCGTAGTGCAGCAAAAAAGTCATGATGTCCATCACATGACATCTGTGTATCTTGACATGGATCATCAATTCTCTGCCATATCATATCAACAGGACTAACAGTACTAATTACTGGTAATTTTCTGCCCAGCCATTGACTAAACTCTAAGCTTCAAAAAAAAAAAAAAAGGACCAAAGTAAATTGTGCATGCTCAAATGTGATGAAAGGGCTTAAATTGCACATGGTACACGTTTATCTGTTATAAACAATTTGCATGATTTCCATGCATCCCCTTGTATTAGCCTACACCTGCATACTCTGGAAGGGACAAAGGTATTTTAATCAAATAAGTATCCTATTTCAAATTTTTAAGATCCTTATTTATTCAGGTTACCTAGTTAACAGCTAAATAAAAATTGTATATTGTGCAGAATGTTTTTGTTGTCTGTGTGACTGAACTAATTTATGGGAAATCTCATGTATCGCTGCATTCCAAGTAAATTCAGACAGTATTTGTGTGATTTGCATAACTGTGCACATGACAGCATCTGTTACTGTATTGCTTTTGGCAACTACAGCAGGGGTAGTCTTGGTAACATTAATATTCACGACTCTTCTTGATAAAATATCTGCTCGCTGCCTTATATACCCACTTACAAGTCCAACTGCAAACAGCACTGACACTGACATGCTGTCACATAATGTGCCAGCAGATCAGGGTCATTACTCCTAAAAAAGTGCATACACCATGCAGATATGCCAGCACATGATGCAGTGACAGCTTGCAATTGGACTGGACATGTATATATGGAATAACATAGCAATCATGAATAACACACGACTACCTAAAACGTTTCAATAACAATTTCTTACATCATGTATTTGGATGGCTTGAAATTAGGAATAAGAGTCTTTTTGTTCGGGGATCTAAGGTTAATGATGGTTTTACGATCACAAAATGGATCTCTACTGAGACATCAACAGAGTCCATAAAATTTATATCTGTAGTGATAAAAGCCTCCATAATTACGCCCTTAATATCCTTAAATAGAACTGCAGAAGCTCAGTGGCTAAGAAGCTTGTAGCTAGAAAAATGCAGTTTTGATTGCCAACACTGGATCAGCTCCCAGTTCAGCTACTGCACTGTATCCTTGGGCAAGCTACTTCAATTGCCTAAACACTATATAACATTCAAAGTGCTGATGTGCTATAGAACACCAAACCATACTGTCAAATGTACCGATTGTTTACCACATTCTAATAAATTTTTGAAAATCTGTGTTGATAGTCAATTTTCCATATAGTGCTACATGGTACTATGTCACTAAGAATGCCATAACATCAAAATTCAGGTAGGTTACTGGTATGTACTGGTATATTGCAAATTATAAAGCACATTAAAGTACACACAAATGTCCTAATGCTATTACACTTGTGCTGGTGTAGGGACCACCTGAGTGTAGTTAACTTAATTATTCTTATCAGGTGCAAGTTATACTCAACTCCAAGGCAAAACTGTCTTCCTTGCATATAAATTTACAGACTACTTTTGTACAAAACTATATTCCTATTTGACTAACAGCAGGTGGCAACTCCACCAAGGGTCTTAATTAATGAGTCATAAATCAATCTGATTCTAACATCATACAGCATAGTGTAGTTTCTTTTGGACTCTACACATAACACCTTGATATTACACAGTGCAGTGTGTAAATCAGAGGCACTTTACACAGGCATTAGTGGAAAATGGTCCATGCACTTTATGTGTAGTGTACGTTCACAGGCATGTAACAATATTTTTTTTCTTTTTAGTTAAATCAGGGCCTAAAACTTATATTATGGTCAGAGGTACAGGACAGATCTTTTCTAGTCTGTTGGACCTTTAATATTTCTCAATTATTATATGCTCATTTTTTTCTCCGTTAACTTTACATTGACAGAATCGTTCAATATTACCTGATACTGAATTGCATTCACATGCATAGAGGAACTACTTTCTCTTGTAAACAAACAAGGATGCAGCGCCAGCACTTTTGATTTGTATGCAAATCATGTACACTCGCAGAGTAGGTGCTTTAAGTTGTGGCTATTTAAATTTGTTTGTGAATGAAGTAAAGCAGATGTTTCGTGGACTGCCACATACCAACTGCTTTGGCACATTCCATGTTAACCTTTTTGTTACAATGTTTCGGATTAGGCTATACAGCAGACACCAAAAAGGGTCCTTACAAATAACATACAAGTAACGAGGAATATACTGTCTTCTTTAGCTGGTGATAAGAATGGCAAAAAAATATACTAACAGTTTTACATCCTAAATTTCCTCAAAATGTACTTTCTTTGTTATGCAAATCCGAATTACATGAGCCATGTCATAGGTTCTCAATCTTGTTTACACATTTTGAAATTGTACTGTAATTTCGAATATAAGTGCAGTTACATCCTCCTTACTGCACTCAAAATAAAATAAGCATTTAATTTGATAGCATCTTTTTGATAATTGCAATTGAAAAACTTCATATTTTTCCCACATTATGATTTCAAACATTCAGTGACAGAAACTGAAACAAAAACACATTTGCAGATGTCAACATGCTTCTCCCTTGCTTCTTCAATCTGATGTATTTCATGTGGAATTGTCACATATAAATCCAGTCCATAATCATGAAATTTCAGAATCGAAAAAAATACCAAAATCTATTCATTCCAGATCAAATGGAAAGATGTTGCAATGCGCATTCGTTCACAATATGACTCCAAATTTAAATTTTAACTAGACACACCATTTTCTCTTGACAGTTATGTCAAGCGCGCGACTAAGTTCAAATTTATCTGGGCGGAGTTACATGTGCAGTAATAATGTTGTTGTTGTGTAATGATGAATCTGCGCTTGTGTATTTAGTTTGGAATATGGCATACATTCAGTTACTTTGTTTCTTGCAGTCTACTTTGTTTATATAATTAAGCATTTGGAAGAATAAAAAAATGAACATATGATAAAAAGGTTAGTGCATTTGTATGGGAAAATATGAACTCGTTTTGTCGGAAGGATATACTGCACTCCCAAGGTTGTGCAGTATTTCCATTATAAAAACTCATTCATATTTTGCCATACAAATTCAGTGACCTAATTATTCCTATAAACTGAATACAATGTGCTGTTTAATTTTTTAAATGCTTGAGAAGTGTTATACATGAACACCAATTCAAGCAAAAGTTAATCATTCGATATGGAAAGACTGGTGCCCTGCCAATACTAAAAATTTGCAAACTTAGCAGGAAATATGCAAAGTACCAGTCTTGAAATATGATATTTATCTTCAATCGCAGCTAAAATCAAGCAGATAATCTGAGCCTAGGAAAACATCAGAACAAAAACTATATCTGCAATCTCATAGTATGTCACAGGTTAAAAATAATCCTGGATTCCAAAATCCCCCTAAAATGGATGCATTTTCCTTAACTGCATCAAAAACTATGGGGGAATTCCAGCACTGCCACAAATCTCTCCTTAAAAGTCTCTGTGCTTTTAAATTAAACGTTTCTGGAGACTGTTTTTATTTTGAGTAAGGTATTATATTGCACAAAACAAGATTATCTCCCAAATTATATCTAGCAAAATGCAAAGAACCTGTCATTTAAAGTTTCAACCATTCATTTCATAACACAAATTAATAACACTTCCAGGGCTAGGTAATTGATGGAATTTTAGTTTATGATCAAGACTGATCAGTTACACAGGCAAAGAACAATGAAAACACATTATAATATTTATAGTAAAACTGGGGTATTCCTCTTTGAACAAAATGCAGATTTAAAACAAAACAAAAATTATTCCAGCTGGTTGTGATAAGGTTCACCATATCTCAACAATCTGTATGCCATAGGGCCTAAAACAGATAAACTTATATTTGAAAAGTAAAGTTTAAAGATGGGTATACAGGGGTCATAACTCTTCTAGAATACTGTGGGTATTCAGGGGGTTATAACTCCTCTGGATGAAAATGTAACACTTGAAAATTAAACACATGCAAGTTCTCATCCATATAGAGTTACATGCCACATTTCATTGAAATACAACAGAGCTTAACAAGTTACACTGCAAAAACTAAAGCCTGAAGAAACTGGAATCAGGGGACATAACTCCTGTAAATGATAATTGTGGAACACTAGAAAATGAAGTCAATTACTGTCTCATTAATATTGTTATGACTATGTGGTCATAATGTAACTAAAAGAAGCAAAGCCAGCAAGTTTTGTAAAACTTAACATATAATTTAATTATCAAAGTTATAAAATTAAAATTTAAGAGGAACTTGCAGTATTATCTTTTAAATCCAAAATAATCCTAAAAAGTTCTATGAACATCCAAAAGAATCAAATATTGCAAGTGAATTCCAGGTACTCCAATGTACTGGTAAGCCAACAGTCCTGATTTATCACAATGGCATCATCCAAATCTCTAATGAATAAATTCACAATAGTTCCAGAATAACATTTTGTTATAATGAGCACCTTACAATTCCAATGAATAATCCAAACAAATATTTCTCTCAAATTACATCTAAATACAGCATTAAACACATGTTCTGACCAATGTTCAAACAAGAACATAGGAAATAAGAATGAATGGGGCAGCAAAGGAAATTCATTAAAAAGGTCCAATTCATAAGACTTCTGCATATAATTAAACAATGAATGTTAGCTAAATGACTTATAGTTTATGCGAAATTTATCGGTATGGAAATTTGCAAAGTCTATATTTCAAATCTGAATATTCTGTGATTATTATTACCAATCACTCATGAATTTATGTACTTGCGAACAGGTAAGAAGATTTGTATATTTCTTCAATAGATATTGAAATATATCAGTCGGAGAAAAAATATATTGCCAAAGTGATGATAAAAGGTCTGAAAAACAGCAAAAATGCCCTGCCAAAACGAAGCAACAGAAATCAACATAATTATGTTTATATGATTCCATACAAATTAACTTATAGTTACAACTTTACCCGCAAAAAAAAAAATAAAATGGAATTCATTACTGCATTAATATTAATCAAAACTGCCAAACCAAAATGAAAACTTTACAAATTTAATATGGACAAATTCTTGGCAAAACAAGTTCTTGTTGTAAATGTTGATTGCTGCACATCGCAAATACAGTATAATATTATGATTTAGCAGCGAACTAATCTGTCTGATACAACCACTATGGCATATTTCTAGTTACCCCAACCAAACAGTATCAATCTGAGCATGAAATGTTTTAAAAAAAAAATACAAATGTCTTCATATGCATACAAATAGCCATTATTTTGACAAATAATTTCAAGCATGATATACACAAGCCAAATTTGCAAAATGTTGTTCTCCCAAAATTACTGAATATTTAGGAACTTTTTCTATCGATGTAACAAAAGAGAAAATCCACAGAATTACATAAAGTGGAAATATTTTGTATTGTCGCTCTGCCTTCACCACTTGGGACACTACAATATTTTTGTTTCACTTGTGAAATATTTCCATATATATGTATGTGTGTGTGTGTGTGTGTGGTCATGAACAATATGTGATTTACAGTCTATAAATGAAAAGGTGCTAAAAACTTCTCCTAAGTAAAAGAAGATTGTTTTTTATTTTGAGACTCGACTCCTTAATTTCACATTAAATTCAAAATTAAGTGGCAGATTTTGTTTGTACATATGATCGTAACAAGACAGATTAATTTTAAATTTAAGTTTTTTTTAAATGTAAATATGTTATTATTATTATTATTATTATTATTATTGTTGTTATTATTCTTCCTGTTATTGCAGTTTTGTTGTGGAAAAGTATAACTATCCATGGACTTTTCAACACAAGAAAACCTACTGAACAAACAAAATTCATACTGAAAAAATAAACATCACCTTGGAAATAAAAATAGTTAAGGGGGTTAGGTGTTAAGATCAAATCTAAAACTCTTACCTGAACTTGTCACTTTCACTTATTCCATTTTGAAGATGTATCCACTATTATTAATGCAGAAGCAAAATCAATCAGGAAAAGACAAAAACTGACTCCACGATGTAGTGTACAAAGATAATAAGTTCTCCTGATGCACATCAAAGTCAACATACTGACTCCCTGATACAATGTACAAAGCTGTCTTTCCTGAGGCAGGTGTGTGTGCTAAATTTCATGACTACACCATAAAATAATCAACATATAACCTGAAAACCAAGGTGCTGTAAATTCCAAACAATTCTGTTACCAAGGTAACCACATATTCCCTGATCAATTAGGCATATTTACACTAAAGAAATAATCAATGTAAAAGAAATATTCCACACCCAGCTCAACCCAGCACTTCACCTGTTCAGAATTGGCAGTTTAACACAATCAGCTCATGGTATTTACCTGTATTACCCTGATAAGGTTATTTAATTACACACAGGTAGGTACTGAAGACAATCTACTAGAAAACAATCACACCTGGAAAAGAGCACGTAATATGGTTTTAGAACAATTCAACATCAACAACCATGAAATAAGTAAACAAAGTAGGCATGTTCAATAAATACTGCAATTTATCACAAGTGGCCAAAGTGGGTCTGATTTGCTCATCTAGTCCATTCCCAGCTCAACCAAAGCTGTTAATGATGACTTTCAGCATTATCGCTGCCTCAACAAATCTGAGTGTCAGAGACCACATTAGCTTTCTATGTGCATGTCCAAGAATGTATACATCCTGTTTGCATAATCATTAGTGATGAAACAAATACCACAATGAGAATTTTTTGGCAAATATTTTATCGGAAATTGGTATATGAATATTCAATGTATCATTTATATACACAAATATGTCAACTTTTAATGCACCTCTAGAGTGCATTGGGGCTCCCACCAGTAATAACAAATTATAAAAGAGCCGAAGAACAACTTGTTGTAGTGGCTGACTTAGCACAAATTTTTTCTTTGACCAGCAGGGCCAACTCACATGGAAATAAACTGGCCCTACCAATATAACAATAATTTCAAAAATGTGTTAATCTGCAGTTTTCTGAAAATGTGTGTGAACATAGTAATTAATGAGATTTTATTTCATTGACCCAGCCGTACCCAAAGGACTCCAGAAGATGACACATAGATCATGTGACTGGTCAGTATACAAGTCCAGAGTGATGGTTAGCTTATGCTTTTAGCTAACAAAGTTTTGCGGTTTTTCCTTGTTTTCAGTGCTTACCTTGCATTTTTAACAATTATGTTAAAGATGGTCAGAGTTGTTTTCTTAAATGTTTTATTTATATCTGACTGAGTTTGCTGTGATTCCTTCCAATATAAATGTGCAGGGCTGTAACCATAATAGCAGATGTACTGCTTGCAAGAAAATGAAAAACCAGCCTCCAACTGCATGTGGATTTTGCAAGACAATTTGGCCAACTGTAAACAGTTACAACTGAATAAAGGGTTTTGATCTTGAAGAAAAGCAACCACAACCATGTCTAGTGTCAATATGGTTGGTGACTCTGAACTTGAACATACTTTTGGAGCTCATGGGGCCACAGAGAAGCCATTTTGATTAATGGCAGAAGGGCATGGTTCAACCTCTTTGCAGATCAGTAATGACTGCACAGCAAATGAATGGTTGTGGCAGCATGCTGATCTCTTACAAAAACTATCAAACAATGTTGCCTTACTTCAATGCCAAATGTTGGCTGTAATGTCACCTTAAAAGAACACACACAAGCTCCCCAAGCTTGACGATGGGCTGATGACTAGGCAACACTGGGGAACAAATAAGTGTTGCTGCAGTCTCTTCAGTGGATTGGAATTGTGATGAGCAAATGATGTTTTGCTTGGTGCTTGTCATCTGCCAGGCTAATCGAACATGGAGGCTCTTTTCAACAATGCAAAATAAAACCAATCACATCTGACATTCAACGAAAAACTGTTATAATCAACCTAACCCATTGCTAATCAATTTATGCATTTTACCTAGTTCAAAAGAATCTATCTGCATAATAAATTCTCATGATTTCTGATGTGCAGCAACCTTTTTTTTTTAATTCAACTATGCGTCTGTCACAGGATACACTCTAAACACCTCGGTGTGTCCTTCAGGTACCTGGTACTGGAAACTTTACTTTAAAATTTAAAGTCTGATGATAATTTCATTGAACCTGAAGTACTCTTAGGAATCACACACCAACCCACCCTCCCTGTTACTCATCTTGTATCATGTGACCCCTCTAAAGCCTAACCAGTCATGTGACCTATGCATCATCTCTTGCAATTTCTAAGGGTACTACAGATTCAAATTGAAATTATTATCAAACTTCAACCTGGCAAATATTATTTAATTTTCCAAGTAGTTATAAAAGAATTTTTGGAAAAATTTATATAGATACACCAGATTTACCATATATTTCCTAATTAAAACCTCACTCTAATTAACACCCATTCCCTTTTTAAAGAACAGAATATTTAAGATATGCACTGTAAGACCTGTACTTTGCAAAACTGCTTCATGATTCAGGATAATAAAATTAAATGCTGAAGCAGTCTGAGCTCATCAAAATATTACAATGTATAAAGTACTAAAGTCACAGGCATACATTATGTTATGTTAAACATAATGCAACAGCTGGGCAACAAGTTCAAAGATTACCAGTCCAACTTCAACCAACTGTTGAGAGAAAATGTATTGATCGATTCATCATTTTAACTATGCTGATAATTACAATGACTGAATTCTGTAGCAGAAACACTTCCATATGTACATGTTGTTATTATAAGAGTACATCAAAACTACAACTTTAGCTTTCATTATTCTGATCTAATAAATGCCCCCATTTGAAAAATGTAGCACCTCAAAAGATGTTAATTGGGGAATAATATACGGTAACATATTTTTCTGATTCAAGACTCTAGGTGCAGAGGTGGCCTATTTTGCTGGGATGCACAGAGGCATTGTTGTTGTTGTTGTGGGGTTAAATGCCATTTTTCAGCATAAGATAGGCTATAATAATAATAATAATAATAATGAGGACTTTGTATAGTGCCTAATCTTTAGAAGCTCTAAGCACTTTACAACATTAGACAACACCTATAAGATAAAAAACATTATTACAAAAACAAACACCATGAAATTAGAAAAAAAACATTAAAAAATAAAAAACATGCTGAGAATATTTCAGGTAGGAAACATTATTAGATCTTTAAGTTTGTTCTTGCAGTTGAAATAAGTGAGTTTTGAGAGCCCTCTCGAATGTTTTGAGAGCCCTCTATACATGGCGGCTAGTATTAATGGTGGAGGAAGAACCCAGGAAAGAACCACTGACCCACGAGAAGCTACTGCAGAGGCATTGTATTAACCTGACTGCTCTCTAAGTTTTCATGATAAACAACACTTTTAGTTTCTACATCCCACAACAAAAGTTCTATGCTTTTATGTCACACCTACTCTACTCAGCATTGATCAACTAAATTCATGCTCCCATTTTGGCAAATAAACATGCTACTTCCTTTCTTGTTCTAAACTTTATCCTTCCATTAGTTGTTGTGGTTGTTTTGTTTTTCTTGTGGTGGCTTATAATGAAACAAAGCATAACTAACTGATGGTTAGTGATATAAGGTGGCTGCCATTTTGCTTCCTGTATCTACACATAAATTTATCACAATCTGGTGGCAGTTGGTCTCGTGGACTGGCCAATTTTTACATAGCATAAAACAAAACTATATAACTACATTCAGATAAATTATCTGATGAAATACAGGAAAGTCCAGGCACTAGAAAATACTGTCCAATGAAACTTAACGATTTAAAAGAACTTATTTAATCATGACTTAAGAAAATTGAACTAATCACATGAGCCTGTGGCTGTAAGTATTAATTGACCCTCCTCAAAACCCACCAGCCACAGGCCATCAGCTAAATCAACACCTGTTGTTGGTCTAGCATGCTATATATTTGTATAACCTGTATTTCTGCAGAACTTTCAACCTGACAAAAGTCATGGGAAGTTGCTGCTTTTGGATATTTGTGTTCACATTTTTGACAATTTAGTAACAAACATTACCATTTACTGCAAACCTATGAACAAGGGCCAGTATCTGAACTTCAACTCCAACCACCATCGTGAATGTAAGAGATCAGTGGCGAGAACTCTGTTGCATCAGGTGAACTGCATTGTTAGTGTCGAGGAAGACACTGCATTGGAGGTCAATCATATTAAGAAAGTTTAAGGGCCAACCATACAAAGACTGGATGTTGGTGTTTCCAGAAAAAAGGTGGAGAAGGGAAGAACATCTGAAGGAGAAAGGAGAAAAATGTGCAACTGTCCCTTTACCATATACTGGTGGACTCTCCAAAAGATTACACAAAACAAATCTTCTGAAAGCATGGAGCTAATGTCACTGATCCACAAACCCTTTAACACCATCCATTCAATCTCAGTACATCCAAAAGACCAAACTCCTTCAAATAAGAAGTGCTCTGAGTGATAATCATGGAAAATACCACCTTGGGGAAATCACTGGAAGCCTTGAAACAAAAGTTAAAGAACACTTATACACCAACAAAAATCCCTGACAATGGCTGGTGAACACCAAAATAAATCAGTACATGCTATTTCCTGGGATAACATCAGAGTACTTGGTACAGAAAATAATACCATGAGGAGGAAAATATGAGAAACTTGAAATCATGGAGGGGGATCCAGTGTTGAACCATGATTCTGAACTGGAACTTCTGCAATTGTACAGAAGGATTTTGCCATTGGTCAACACTTAGTTGATCATGTGACTCCAGTCCAGAAGTCATTCCTCTGAAGAAGGCCTTGTGATAAGGTCGGACGCTAATGAGTTATAACCAATTACACAACAGAAATGTATCAATTCTTAGAAACAATCTTATTTGCTTTTAGAAATTTGCTACCTTAATATTATAATGTCATGTGCATTGTACTAAACATTTTATATGTATCACGTTATCAATTATGAATAAAATTAGCATGTTAGAATATCTGGTTGACCGGGGGGGGGGGGCATAAAGTGTCACGATTTGGGGGACATTAAGGACAAACAACCTTGGGATATTCATGATCCCGCACTCAAGCTGCAATGATTATTTACAACCAGTTCTGAAACATGAGTACATGTCATGTCTCACGTACTGTTTACGTGTTTATGCCAGTTAATACTAATATCTGAAACATAACAAAACTGGCAGGATTGATGCTTTATGGTCACTGGTTTGAGGACAATACATGCAACCCACTTATCCCATGCCTTTCACAAAAAAAGGAGGGGTATTTTAGTAATCTCTGTCTGTCTGTCCATCTGCCCATCTGTTGTTGGTGTTGTTCTAGGGTTTAACGCCATTTTTCAGCACAAGATAAGCTATACATGGCAGCCAGTATAACTGGTGGAGGAAGAACCCTGGAAAACCCAGGGAAGAACCACTGACCCACAAGAAGGTACTGGCAGGCTTTCCTACGTACCCACGCTTCCGTCCATCTGTACATTACATCCTATACTGCTTATCCAAAAGTGAGTCCACATTTTTTCTAATAACCCAAGGCATTAATTCCTCAACAATATGGAATCAAGTATTAGCAAAGAACTGGTGAATTACAGCAGGCAGGATAATTTGACCTTGAAATCTTGCATACATCCACCTCAAGAATATGTCTGTATAATCTGAAATCAATAAAGCTTTAGTGCTCCCTTCTAATTTGAATTAGAAAATAATAAGGACATTAAATGGGATGCTAAATCCCAGCTATTTTTCATCAGATTACCGTCTCCTGACAAACTTGCCACTAGCTCAAGAAGTTATTCCTCAGTCATGGAAATTTTGAAACAGAGATAAAAATGTATATTACCCCTAAAATATAACTTTTATCACATTTTGTGACTTCCTGATTGAAGATTATGTTCCTCATTCCTTATTCTTTATAGTATTATTCTTTAGAACAGAATTTTCAACTTGTCTTCCTGATTTTATAATACAGTTCAACCCATCTATAAAGCACACGCCCAGAGGACTGTATGTTCTTTATAAATAAGTGTTCCCAATGCAGGATTCAATATGTAAGGGAGATAAAGTTTCTTCAGTGGTGTGCTTAATGAACATGAGTGTTTTATATAATATCCACTAAGACAAATCTAAATGTACAAGTCTTTTATGTTTGTGATAACAATGTATCTGTGTGTGTGTGTGATTTGGATTTTTAATGTAGCTTTAACAATTTTTCAGCCATATCACTACGATGTCTGCAGTTTGACAGTTTACAGTGATGTCTGGCACTGAGGCATCATGCCGCAAACATGTAGCATGATGTCCCATCCAGTCACATTATCCTGACACCAGGCTGACCAGTCATAACACTAACCTCTTAATGCTGAATACATAGCAAGGCAGCTATTAGTATCACTATTATAAGTCTTTGTTATAACTCAGCCTGGGTTTGAACCCACAACCTCCCGCATCTGAAGCAGACACTCTAACCACTAGGCCACCAGAGCGGTCAATGACACTATGCAAAAATCACTCTGTAAACTGTTAGTACATTATTATATTCATACAAATGAATTATAAAGAATCAATTAAAATAATCACTGTTGTAAGCAACATAGTTCAAGTATACACTATTAATCAGTGCTTTATCCAATCATTTGCAAATATAATCAAGGCTATCAAGGAAACCAAGCAAAAGGCATATATATATATATATATATATATATATATATATATATATATATATATATACATATACATATATATATATATATATATATCAGACAGAACGGAAAGTGCTATCCCTTAATTCTATAGAAGAATTCTTGATAATAGTAGGCAGAATTAATATTTAAATACAAATAATACTATCATACATGTTAGAGAATTTTTCATTCATACTCTACAGAGATTCAAACCCAGGTCCATTGGTTAACGGCACCCATCGCCTTGCCTGCACACGAGCCCATATTCCCTCATGACTAAGCACACATCACCATAAAAATGATGTTACTCAAATGGTGTTATATGCACTTGTGCGTAGCAGACACACTTTTATGATGACCTAGTAATTAATTCTCATGCATCTAGTCATTCCGGATTCCTATGAAAGAAATCAAGGTATACAGAATAATAATGATAATTATATTTAACATGATACACAAGTATAATTATATTTTACATGATATATTTTGAAATCAGAAGTTTCATGCAATTTACACTGATTTACTGCATACACATGCTTATAGGTCGAGTCCAACTGAAAAGTGCACTGATGTAAATCAGCTGGTACATTATGCAGCTGGGTTTATGGCTTTTGCAGTTGGACACTAATTTAAAGTGAGTATATATGGTACTGTATCTGAACCATGAAAGTACACAGTAAATGTTTCTCATTTCAAACCAATGACAGAGATAATTGGCATTGCACATACCTGACCATTGCACACTATACCTGATACCTACCTTGCCATTGTCCATTGTCAGTGTAACACATTATTGTGGAACCCCCGAGTTGCTGAGTGGTCTAAAGTGCTCAGTGTTACAGAACACTGCCATCTCACCTCTGTCTGCATGGGTTTAAGTCTAGGGCTAGGCCAATGTGGTATGTAAGAGAGCTTGCCAGTAGCTTCTCATAGGTCAGTGGTTCTTTCCGGGGTTTTCCTGGTTTCTTCCTCCACCATTAATACTGGCTGCCATATAAAGCCTATCCTTTACTGAAAAATGGCGTTAAACCCTGTCTGCAATTCTAGTCAGTGATTTAAATATTTATGAATGGTTTCTCAGTATTAACAGAAGTCTCTAAGTGCTTCCTGTGCATCCTGAATGCTTAGACTGCCAGCATTCTAAGACTGCATCCTGTGGACTCTCGCTAACTGGACACTGAGTCTGAAACCATGAATTCAGTGGATGAATATTTCCCTAATACATGTACATGTATCAGTAGCTCGTATTAAAACAGTCCTAAATTGAACAGAAATATATATAAAAAATATTTAAAAGTACAGAAGGCTTAACAAAATACTTTTTTAAAATTTGTATGTATGCAACAATTTAATTCCCACTGATGAACTCACTCATGTCTCACCTCGACACCCTGCTTTTTATCATGACCCTAAATTTTCAGACTGAGGGTCCAGGACTCCTAGTGTAAAAGGCATACAAAAAGCTCTCTATTAATCATTTTTATTTTCTCTTCTACCTCAATATACTCATGTTTCCCTTTCAACACAACAGAAGGTACATATCCAATTAAATATATATTACATGTATTCAACCTAAGACCTTAATCATTGTATTAGTCCTCCAGTGTAGGACATCAACACTGATAATTATGATGGCATGTAAGACACCCCTATTGCAATCATCAGAGCTGGACATTTTGTCCAAAAATAGCCTTTTCTTAAACTTTTCAGCATTTGACTTTTGCCCATGAGGAAAGAAAATTCAGGAGTCCAAAATAAGTCCAATTCTTCTATTTAACGGACAAGTATTGAAACCATCTCTAATATTTTGGAGAAACTCCAACGTATAAAATTGGTAACAAAAATTATACCTTTGAGTTAACATGTTCACAAGTAAGTACAATGCAAAATACTTTGTCATGCCCTTTTGAGTCTAAACTTGATATCATGGACAGAAGATCAACGAACTTTGTCGGAGACATTTTTCAGTGGGGAAAAAACCTATTACTATAGCCATCCATTTAAAACAAGCTTAATGTAGTTTTCAAAGTGGTCACCATGGTAGCTGTATTGTGTTATACTGAAAGCATTTTCATTCAGGACCAACCAGAAATGATAAGTCTTTTGGTGAAAACCCCATGAAGCAACAAGATTAGGTAGCCATACTGGAGGTCAGATCAGATGCATTGCTATTGTATATCAATGAGTAAACATGACAAGTTTTTAGTAAAAAACTATCTCTATATATATATATATATATATATATATATATATATATATATATATATATATATATATATATATGTGTGTGTGTGTGTGTGTGTGTGTGTGTGTGACAATCCGTTAAGAAGGTTCAGTGACAACAAGATTTTCAAAATGCAATATAGGCCATATAAAATCGGGGCAGGGGGAGGCTATTTTTGTTTAGGATCAACTTGATCTATGTCTTCTAGTGAATAATGAGTGATATATTAGCAAAACAACAAGATGTTCATGAATATGCTATGTCAGCTCAACTGGATGTTAGATCAGTGCCATTTTCATGTCATACAAGACATGTTATGAAGGTTTTTTTTGTGAAAACCCAATGTCATCATGACAATCCAATATTTCCAGATGATTAGTAACAAGATTTTTATGAAGGTCACTGTGGAAGACATACTGGCCTGTCTTCAAGGAAGGCCATCATAAGTCTTTGTGAAAACACCATGTCAATATGGGTATCTAAACGTCTCTGTGAAAATGCAATGTCAGTGTCGTAATTCATTCAAGAGTAGTGATAACATGATATCAAGCTGGCTGCCATACTGGGTTGTAACAGGAACCATTTTCATCTGACACATCAACGACATATTTGTTTTAAAATACCTCAATGGATGGTTTGAAATTAAAATCACTCTTTTCATGTCACTTCCACGTGAATATGACCGCTCATTTAGAAGGACTAGCAATAACAATTTTCAAGATGGCCGTCTCGCTGCCATATTGGAAGTCAGACACAGTACAATCGTCTTTCTGGATCACAAGACCGTGATGAATAAGTGCGCAAAATTTCGTTGCAATTCTCCCACTGGTTAAGGGAGAGTAGCGATAATAAAGATGTACTAACGAAGGACAGAAGAAAAACCATTGCATGTCATAATCTTCTCTGACTCATAGGTGCGTCTGCCGAATCATTTTCGGGGGAGGGGAGACATGTAGTGGCCAGCTGTCAACTTTTACGATGTGGGTCACAATATGTTTAGAGGTGAAATTGAGGTGGGGAATGTCCCCCTCCCTTCCCCCTATGTGCGGACGCCCATGAGGACAAGTACAAAATCCTATGAGGCTATGTCATCATTTTTAGAATCTTCGCTTTACATTTTACACATTCCATGATCGTTGATCTTGCATCATGCCAAAAGCAATTCTTATGAAAATATTTTACTCAAAATGAAGCTTAAAAACTTTAACGTAAACAGATCAAAGACAAGAACTTACTTTTTTTCTCAAATGCATATTTTACCGCCAAAAAGTCGTCGAGGCAATAGAGGTTTTCATCCCTCAAAAATTAGATCCTTACCTAAGGGAGATGACTTTGATAGCATTGACCATGCATTAAATCTTAACAGAGTTGATTCTCTTTACTCTTTTTTCTTTGTCTTTTCTTTTCTTTTCTTTTAATAAATGTATTGAAATAATGTTGACGACTTTTTGTGAATGCATAATCACCCTAAACTTATTGCCGTTTATCGGTTATTTTTCCACCCATACGGGGTAATCTTATCTTACACAAATGTAATTCTTGTATTTCTTGCGTGTTATTAAAATTTGTGATTGTGTTAATTACAGGGAAATATCATGAAGAATTACATATTTGGTGTTCGGCGATTACCGATACCAATAAATAATAGGGGTAGATGACTATTTAGGGGTAGAGTTGTGGGGCTCGGGGGCGGGCAGGGGGAGGTGCGATTAACTTGTTACATGCATAGTCCTCGTCTTTTAATAATTCTGGAGACTAAAACCTCTACCAACCATCTGGTTAGAAATTTTTAAATTTGTAATCTATGGAAATTCGAACCTAGGTCCACAAGTTACGTTACCCATCGCCTCTCCTGCTCTGAAGTCAAAATTATTTTACCCACCCCAACCCTCAAGGCCAACATCTATATATTTTTGTCTGCATGCATCAACATGTATTTGCTATAAATGCTTGATAGCATTACCATACTTACTCCAGATTTTATTTTAATATATAATTAACATTTTTCAATGTTTTAATTATGTACCTATAATAGTAGTGAAGGGGGATATTATAGCCTCAATGGGAATTAGCATTAAAAACACCCCTGGGAACATATAGCCTCAATGGAAATTTAACATGGAGAAAAATCGTGGGAACATATAGCCTCAATGGGAATTTAACATAGAGAAAAATTGTGGGACGATATAGCCTTAAGAGGAATTGAACATGGGAATTGGGACTGTATAGCGTCAAAGGAATTTAAACAGGGTGGGACTGTATAGCGTCAAGGGATATTGAACATGGGATTTTTTTTAAAATTTTTTTAAAAAATTAAAAAATAAAAAAAGGGGTAGGCAATGGAAAGGCTATCTCTTTTCGAGAAATATGGCTGGCCCTGAAAAGGGCCTTTGGGTTTATGTTAATGTATTCATTAACATAAAGGGCACCGTATTGGTCTTCTTCTTGTCCTTAGGCTGCGTCTCACTGTTGGTCCGTAAACCAGCACTCTTTTCAGGCATCCTTGTCTTTCAACGTAGATCCTACGTATCCACAGGCTGGTGTTTGTCCTGTGGACAACGGTCCACTTGGATCGGACATACATGAGCAAGTCTGTCCGAAACATCATGGAAGACACAAGGGTGGATGACTCAACTGTGGTCCACATCTTGAAGCGACGAGAACAGGTGAATCAATGCAGTGAACTGCGCTTATTTATAGGTACAGGTAGGATTGAAACAGATTGAGTTCATTTACCAATCCGAACACGCGTTACAAAATTCAGTCAGCCCGCATCCAATCCGAAGAGAGCAGTCTGTGACGTCTGTTGGTCTATATAGATTCGCTAGCGCTTGTGTCCAGTCAATCGATGCGACAGTGATTCAACATGACGGAAACTCAGAAAACGATCCATTGGGCTGCACCAGCAGGGGAGACTGCCCAAGGGAACCCGGACTTACTTTCAGAAGAGGTGAATTGCGATTTTGTGGATTTTCTCTCCTCGCAAGAATTTGTTCCGGAACCTTCGTTACCTTCTTCATTACCGCAAGTGGAGAATTTTAGACAGAGACAGAAAGAAGAATTGGAGAAATTTATACAACGACAAAAGGAAGCGGAACAGGCTTTTCTCCTACAGCAACAGCAGCAAGAAGAAGAGGTAAGAAAAAAACAACAGCAACAACAGCAAGAAGAAGTAGCAGCAAAGAAACAAGAGGGTGAAAATGAAACGGTCACGGGTACTGTTGGACATTTTAGCGGAGTTAAGAAGTCTGAAACAAATGTATCAGACTTCTTTATTACGACCGAAGAGAATACGACCTTCCCGAGCTAAACACGTCAACCCTGTGACTAAGCCTACCGTACCACCCTTAGTGATTTCAACCCAATCATTATCATCATCATCAACATTACGCAGTCCAGAAGTAGGCCTTGGCCGTGGCAAAGGCTTAAGGCAGTTAAAGTTGATTGCTTAAACTCACCCCTTTACCATAAAGACAAAAGGCCCTTTTCAGGGCCACCCACATTTCTCGAAAAGAAATACAATTTCAATTTGCCAATAACTCAAAAAAAACCCCACCCATTTTACCCTTATAGTACGTGTCTGTGTATGAGTGCGTGAGTGTACGTTCTTATTTTAAAATCAAAACTCAAAGACACTTACCTTATATCATTCATTTATTCTTTTATCCATTTTTTACAATCCAATTCACAATTCACAACACATTTTAAAAAAGTTCATTGATTTCTTCTTTTCTCCTTGTTTAGTCTCTCTGTTTTTTGAATTTCTTCACCGTCACACTCTTTTCCTCTTCTTCTTCCTCCTCGCTTTCTTCCCTTCTTCTTTTTTTCTCCTGTTTCTTTTTCTTCACCTGTCTTCTTTCTTCCTCAGAAGAATCCGTCTCTTCCTCTGAAGAATCCCTCTCTTCTTCTGAAGAATTCCTCTTTTCTTCTGATTCCTCTTGTTTCTTTTTTGGGCAATCTGGAGACCAATGTCCTTTTTCTTTACAATAATAACAGGTATCTTGACTTTTGTCTTTTTTAGCCCCTGTTTTCTTTCTTTTTTGACGGTCTGGACACTCTGAAGACCAATGCCCTTTCTTCTGACAGATATAGCAAGTATCTTGACTTTTATCTCGAAAGGAAGGAGAGTAGTCCGTAGGCTGGTCTGAAGAGAATTTTCTAATGACCCCTCGCAAAGCTCTGACGAAACGTTCCATCTGGTTAGTCTCTTCCATCGTTGTGCTCGGCTTGAGAGTGAAATGAATAGTGAAAGGACAAGACACACACCCTTTTATATACGCTGGTCTGCCATGACTATAAATTAGTCTATGGTGTTTACACTTGAGTCATTTGACGTTTTTCACTCAAGATGAAACAATCCCATTCATTCGAGAAGAAAGAAGAAGAAGAAAGTAAGAGGCAGAAACGTGATCTATCGCCTCGTACCAGGGCTGAAGTCTTGGCACAAATTCATGCCAGTGATTTTGAAGAGGACATGAGTGAACCAGAATCCGAACCCTCTAAACCAAGTTCACCACCCTTAGTCAACCCCGAAAAATACTATTCCATTCGAGAGACGGAAAAGCGCTCCTCTAGAAAATTTAGAACCACGGCTTACAAATACACGGTGAAGTTTAAAGATTTCAAGTCCGAAGTACCGTTAGAGAAAGCAGAAGGGTTCATCACCGGAGTGTGGGATTCTCTGCTCACTGCACTCAAGCGACAATGTCAACCCAAAGAAGACGATCGCTTGAGACTTTCCATACAACACGACGGTTTGAAATCCCCTGTTTGGATCGAGTTTAGCACCCCTGCAGAATTGACCGCTTCCAAAGTCATGGACAAGATTCAACACGTGCAACAATCTAATGACCAGTTTGACATCACCGATGGTAAAGCCACACTGGACATGACCCACGTCTCTCCTCCTCAAGGGACTGGACGCAAAAAGATGTTATTGGTGAACGACCTTCGCAGCATTAAGCGTAGCTTTGTCCAAATTCACAATCCTCATCACCAGATGTGTTTAGCCCGTGCCATCGTGGTGGGACGAACCTATGCCAACAAGAACGACACGACAGAATGGAAAAGAACCTGGAAAACTATTCGACAATCGGACAGAGCCAAACAACGAAACGAAGCAGAACTCCTGTTGCAACAAGCTGGCCTGTCCAAAGACACACCCTGTGGCATTCCTGAGATGCAAAAATTGCAAGATGCCCTAGCTCCACGCTACACCTTGAAAGTGCACCCTCAAGAAGTGCGCGGGCCTCTGTTGTTTCGAGGGCAAGATTTTAAGGACGGAAAATACATTCATGTTTATCATCACGATGACCATTTCGATACCATTACCAGTATCACCGGATTCCTGGGATACGGTTATTACTGTGAGAAATGTGACCATGGTTATAATAATCGAGAGCAACACAAGCATTGTGGATTGAAATGCTCAGGATGTTTGGCCTCTTCACCCTGTCTGAGCGAAGAACCAGTGCCTTGTTCAACTTGTCTGCGCACGTTTGTCAGCCCTACCTGTTACCAACAACATCTGAAAACGCAAGTTTCACAGCAGAAATGTGCTTGTCAACTCCTGAGATTGTGCCCTACGTGTGAACAAGTCATACGTACCAATAATACCAAGGCACACGTATGTTCAGGAAAGAAAAAATGTCACATTTGTCACCACATCGTGGACTTGGAACACCAATGTTACGTGCAAAAATACCAACCCCCACCAGAGAAAGAGGACGGTCACAAGAAGAAAGGCAATTTCTTCTTTTTCGATTTCGAATGCATGCAAGAAACCGGCATTCACATTCCTAATTTCTGCGTGGCTCATCGAGCGTGCGAGAAGTGCATTCAAGAACCTATTTTCAGTCATTGCCCTCACTGCAGCAAAATTCCCGGAGGGCGTGAAAAAATCTTTCGGGGGCCGAACATGTTAGTCGATTTTGCCCAATGGGTCTTAGACCCCGTCGACAAGACGTGGAGCCAAGAGGACATCGAACGTTACGGAGATTGTCATCGTCATGCCACGGTGATGGCTCACAATTTCTCCGGATACGATGGACAGTTTCTTTTGAGGTACTATACGGAACAAGGCACCGAGCGTCCTAAAGTCACTTTGAACGGAGCCAAAATCATTTTCATGCAAGTGGGACAAGTACAGTTTAAAGATTCGATGAGCTATTTGGCCATGCCTTTGAGTCGAATGCCTAAAACGTCTGGAATGACAGAAATGGCTAAAGGGTACTTTCCACACTTTTTCAATACGGAAGCCAATCAACACGCCGTTCTACCCCATTTACCTGAGGCTCACTATTACGACCCCGACAACATGCGTACCGAACAACGAGAAGCTTTCTACGCTTGGTACCAAGCTCACGCCTCGGACCCTTTCGACTTTCAGGAAGAAATGTTAAAGTATTGTCGTTCCGACGTGGACATTTTACGACGTTGCTGTGGAAAATTTCGAGAACTGTTCATGGAACACGGAGGGGTCGATCCTTTGAAAGAAGCTTGCACCATTGCCAAAGCGTGTTCCTTAGTGTATCGACAACAATTCATGCCTGAAAACACCGTGGCTGTCATCAGTCCTCAAACGACCCACTTTGTCAAACGTCAATACTCGGTCAAAGCCCTACGTTGGTTACATTACTTGTGCGACAAGGAAGACAAGTGGATTCAGCATGCCCGCAACGGAGGGGGCGAAAAGACCATCGGAACGTATTCAGTCGATGGCTGGGACTTAGAAAACCCCAAGATCGTGTACGAGTTTAACGGTTGCTTATTTCACGGATGTCCCGTCTGTTACCCTGACCGTGGCACTAAAAATCAGTTTTTGCAACGGACCATGGAAGACCTGTACCAGGACACTTGTCAGCGACGCCTAAAGTTAGAACAGCAAGGATACCAAGTGGTGGAAATGTGGGAACACGAGTACGATCACCGTTTGAAAACCGATCCCGAGTTTAAACGCCTCGTGGAAAGTTACCAGTTCATGGACCCGCTGAACCCGAGGGATAGTTTGTACGGAGGAAGGACCAATGCCACCTGTTTGCTGTACCAAGTCGACGAAGAGAAAGGAGAAGAAATCAAATACTTGGACGTGTGTTCGCTGTATCCCTACGTGTGCAAATATTGTCGCTTTCCTGTAGGGCACCCGCAATTGCTGACGGAACACATCGACCTGAAAAACATTCGACAATACGAAGGCTTGATCAAGTGCAAAGTTTTGCCTCCCACGAACCTATACCATCCCGTCTTACCTCACCATTGTCAAGGCAAACTGATGTTTCCCTTGTGCCGTACTTGTGCCGAAACGTGCAACCAAGACCAACCTTGTCAGCACAGCCAGGAAGAACGGGCCTTGACGGGAACCTAGGTCAGCGTAGAATTGTTCAAAGCTCTGGACATGGGATACCAACTGTTAGAAGTGTACGAAATTTGCCACTTTCCCAAGACACAACAATACCGCAAGGGTGACCCTACTCAGAAAGGCATTTTCGCAGACTACGTGGATGCCTTTTTGAAACTGAAGCAAGAAGCCAGCGGCTATCCTTCCTGGTGTCACACTCCCGAAGACCAAATAAAATTAAAAGAAAAATATTACGAAGAAGAATGCATCACTTTAGACCACATCGAGAAAAACGAAGGCAGGCGATCGTTTGCCAAAGTGATGTTAAATTGCTTGTGGGGTCAAATGGCACAACGACCGTGTTTACCCAAGACGGAATATTTGACAGAACCTTCCCGCTACTTCCAGATGATTCACGACAAAACCAAATACATGAAACACGTGGACGTCGTTCGAGAGAATTTAATCTTGGTCAATTACGAAGAAGATCTGGACTTTGTACAAGACGACCCTTTTGGAAATGTCATCATTGCGGCTTACGTGACAGCTCATGCTCGCTTAAAATTGTACGAAGCTTTAGAACTGTTAGGGGAACGCGTCCTGTACTTTGACACGGACAGTTGCATTTACATCCATCACCCGATTCAACATCACCCTAACATCGAAGGAGACCGTTTAGGAGCCTGGACAGACGAGCATCCCGACGACAAGATTCTAAGTTTCGTCAGTGGTGGTCCCAAAAATTACGGCTACGAATACCGTGACAAACAAGGAAAAGTGCACACGACGTGCAAAGTGAAAGGACTGACTCTGAATTATCGTACCAGTCGAGTGGTCAACTTTGGGGTATTGAAAGAAGCCTTGCAATCGGGAGAGGATGCAAACTTTAAAGTGACCACTTACCAACCGAACAAGATTGTACGTTTACCCACTCACCACATCGTCAGTCGGCCCTTGGAAAAAGTCTATCAAATTGTGTACCAGAAGCGAGTGAGACTTCCCAATCATTTCACCTTACCGTATGGACACGTTGGTATAAAACATTGGTTGTAAGAGGATAGTTACCCACCAGAAAGATGACTTCGCCACAGCAAGAATCGAGTGAGAAACCCGATGAGAACTCCAAGTTCAAACCCTATCATTTTCCAGTCTTCTTACCTGACTATTGTGATTGTGCCCGTCGATTGGACACGTTTCAGAAATGGCCTACGGATAGGGAAGGATTACCTTCTTCGCATGTTTTAGCTAGAACAGGATTTGTCTACTTGGGACCTGAGTCAGGATTGGGATACGAGGTACAGTGTTTCGCTTGCGGACTGAAGTTACGAATGGATCTATGTATCTATAAAGATTCTGCTATTCTGGAACATACTCGATGGTCTCCGCACTGCCCTTACCTTTCTATGGCCTTTCCACCCATCACACTACGGTACAATGTTGACGGTACCTTAGAGACGGTACCTTCCAGAACAGGACATAAAAACGTAAAAAAGGAAAGATGTACAAGCTGGAGACTGCATTGCGACTAGTATAAAAAAGGGGCTATGGTCAAGATCGATAGTTCATTGTGACTACCAAGACCGAGCGAACAAGATGAATACTTTGAAAGAGACATCGTTCAAGTTTGGGGATTGTAAAAAAGTTGTATCTTCCTCTAGTGTGACTAATACTGGATGGATAAGACCCAGGCATTGCGACGGAAAATGTCCGGAAGGAAACTGCGATTGTCCATGTGGTTACCATTGTAATTGCGTAACGGAGATTGCAGACGAGTGCGATTGTGAGCCTTGCGATGGATACGATGATGTACCTTGTGACCTGAGCGATGGCGTAAAGCATCATGGGAACTTTGTTCTCACTACCCCTATCATGGAAAGTGATGCTGTGCGTGTCAAACCTTTGGGATGCGAAAGTGATGCCGCTCGTCCTCTTAGACATTTTACCGGGTTTAAAGGGGAATGTCGACCTTCACGTTTACCTCCCTACGGATGTCATCCAGCCCTGAGCAAACTCCTGCCCATGTCACTCAACCCTCATCGAAACGAACCTGTGAAACACGAATATTCGTTTCCTGTGCGTTTGTCGGAATACTGCGACTTTGAAAATCGTCTTCAATCGTTCAAAGGAAAATGGCCAAAGTATCTGGGAGGACCGACCCCTGAAGAATTAGCCAGAGCCGGATTTTTCCACTTGGGCGAAGGAGATAAAGTCAAGTGCTTCAGTTGTGGTGTGTCACTTCACCACTGGGAACCGCAAGATTCGGCCTACGTAGAACATGCTCGATGGTCACCGAATTGTCATTACTTACCTTTAGTGGGACCGAGACATTGAATTAACTTCTTACCATAATAATCTGTTCATGGATACTTTACAAGAGAACATTCGTGCTTTGCCTGTGGAGTTGAGAGAATGCATTTATCGAGAGCTGGTCAAAATACAAGTGAAACGTAAAGAACAATTGCATCCGTTACGTCACCGGTGTTTGAACCACTGGTACCTGAAGGCTATACAAGGATTGATTCAATTGAAAGTGTTCCATCGGACAGACATTGATGAACGATCCTCTAGTTTTAAAAAGGATTGGTTTGGTATGGACGATTCTACCTACATCACTGTAAACGTACTGCATCGAATTCAAGAGGAAGAGTTAACGAATTACCAACATCTTGAACACAATGTCAACTTGGTGAAAGAGGAAACTTCTGAACGAATTGTAATGTGTAGATTAGTGACTCAACGATTTAAATTTGACACTGAAGTAAAACCATGTTTGTGCAAACAGTACATTTCTTGTGTCAGACCAAAGAGGATTTAGTATGACCTATTCATGGATACTTTGCTAGAGAACATTCGTGCTTTGCCTGTGGAGTTGAGAGAACGCATTTACCGAGAACTGATCAAAATACAAGTGAAACGCAAACTCAAAGTGATTCGTCCGGTTTTAAATTATGCTATGTTCCAAAGTACAAGAAGACTGATTATGAGTGGATATTACATTAGGCACAAAGGTAAACGAGGCTATTGGTCACCACCCAACGATTCCAAAAACAGTGTATATACTTATGGATACTTTACAAGAGAACATTTTGGGCTTGCCTGAGGAGTTGAGAGAAAGGATTTACCGAGAGCTGGTGAAAATACAAGTGAAACGTAAAGAACAATTGCATCCGTTACGTCACCAGATCTTTAACCACTGGTACCTGAATGGTATAAGAGAACTGATTCGTCAGAAATCGTTTCAATGGTCAGACATTGTTCAACACTTTGAGGTCGCTAATGATCGACATGTTCATAATTATGGTTACTTCGAGATTCACCTACAGCAATACATTGAGGAAGACAAGGTATAGGATTACCAACATTTGTTACGTGGAATCTACTTAGCGGAAGAGGAAACTTCTAAACGAACTCTGACGTTTCGGTTACAGTATGCAAGATTTAGATTCCCTACTGGAGAACGAAGATCTCTGGCTAGAAAGTACGTGTATTGCATCCAAAAGAAAAAGAGAATATAAGAACAGGCTGCCATGCCACGGTTTATGTCACATGTCATCCAACAGATTCCGTGGAAGGAACTCAATGACCATATTCAAACCGTGGATCATTACCATCAATTATTACAAGAATTGTATCCATTCAATTTGGGACGACAAGTGGTGTGTGTCTTAGTGACTTGTTTTTTGGGATTTCGTTTACCAGCCGATTCTTTGTGGACTCTTTACGATCAGTACTTACCATACCCCCATGGCCTTAAATGGTCACGAAAAACTCCTTTTGCTCAAAGCCTTGCGTTTTCATCTGGATACTTCTCGACCTCAACAGGAAAAAAAGATTCGTCAACTTTTAGCTACCCAAGACGTGTATGACGATGTGTGTGTAGCTTGTGACTTACACCCCCATTGGACAGATGTCCGTGCCTGGAAAGAATGGGGTTTTGAGGCTTGGACCCAAGAAGTGGCCCAGTATGCACGAGAGTTGTTCAAGGAAAAAAGTTACTTTTCAACCCGTGTTAGTGACGGTGCCAGAAGAACCCGTCACCCAGGACAGGACTGTCGTGGACAGACCTGAAAGACCCTTTCGGGAGGACACTTGTGTGACCTTACCCCCTACTATAGAACTGGTTAGAACATTACCCAAAACATGTTGTACAGACACTTGTGTTTATTCCACGTTCATCGTTATCATGTGCCTTTTATCCTTGTACTTAAGCCTTTGGCTTTTATGTATTTTTGTCTTTCGTATTCATGTTTGAAAAAAAAAACATTCAATAAACGTGTTCTGAAAAAGTATATAAACTCTTGTCTTGTTTGTTTTCGTGTCACAAGTGACATTTCTCACACCATGACTACCTCTGCTGTCTCTGCTCCCTCTTCCTCTACTGTCAAAGTCATCGACGAACACTTAGATCGTGCCAGTTGGGAGGCTTTGTATCTTCGCCATCCCTTTAACATGCTCATTGCTGGACCTAGCGGTTGTGGCAAAACCGAATTCGTCAAACGTTTGATCGAACATAAATATCATTTGATCGATCGGCCCCCTCAACGGATCGTGTGGTGTTACAAAGAGTGGCAATCGGCGTACAGCCTCTTGCGAGAAAGTCAAGGCGATTCCATCGTGTTTGTGGAAGGCATTCCTAAAGAAGACGACGGCATCGTCTCTGACTCCCGTCAAACCCATTTGGTCATTTTCGACGACATGTTAGGAGAAGACGAAGAAGAAATTAAATTGTGATTTACGCGCAAAGGGCATCACCGTAATGCCAGTGTCGTTTACATCACCCAAAATTTGTTTCAACAAAGTAAAGCCCATCGCACCATCAGTCTCAATGCGCATTACGTGGTCTTGTTTAAAAGCCCTCGAGATAAATCGCAAGTGCAAGTCTTAGCCAAACAGTTAGGAACGCCTTGGCTGACTCAGGCGTACGACGATGCCACTCAAACGCCACACGCCTATTTACTCGTCGATTTGAAACTTACGACCCCCGAGGATTTGCGATTTCGTACCCACTTGTTTCACCACTGGTGCCAAGACGGAGGGCCTGTCCTGTACACGTCTCCGTCCTCGACTTCATTTCACTCCCCATAAAAAATCTATAAAAACCTCAGACCCTTTTCGTCTGTCTCACACACATTTTGAACATGACGTCCCTTCAGTATCATCTTCCCGTCAAATTGATTCGTGCCTTGTATGGCATCAGGCGAGAAAAAAATCCACAAACACGAGCTCGTGTCTTAGAAGCTAGTCTCAAAGAAGTCTTACGATGGTTCACGGTGACAGCACGTCAAATACTCCAAGGAATCATTCAGATTCCTCATCAAACCCAACGCTTTTTCGATCGAAACAAAGTTGCTTTGATCCAACTGGCCGATCCCCGCATCGACACTCAAACCAAAAAACAAATCATTTTGAAACCTGGAGGGAGCGGTACTCTAGGAGGGGTCATCATTCGCTCACTCTTAAGATGGGATCCTAATGCCCCCAAAGTTATCCCCAAGACAAAAGTCCAACGAAGCCCCAAGAAGAAAAAGAAAAAGACCAGGTCCCCAAGAAGAATAACTTCTCCAGTGGCAGGACCCTCCTCTTACCAGACACCACCCCGGAAAAAGAAAAGAAGCCCCCAGAAAAAGAAACAGAGAAAAAGTCCTCAGAAAAAGAAAAGTCCACAGAAGAAAACTAGTCGCAAGAGAGGCACTTCGGCCAGGACGCA
Source organism: Sinohyriopsis cumingii (assembly GCA_028554795.2). Lineage (NCBI taxonomy): Eukaryota > Metazoa > Mollusca > Bivalvia > Unionida > Unionidae > Sinohyriopsis > Sinohyriopsis cumingii. The sequence goes on from CM068835.1 coordinate 60,071,898, forward strand.
ACCTTACACTCGCAAACCACGACCTGCCACAGCGGTGACTGCGTCTCCGGCAGCCTCACGTTTGTCCACTTCTCCGTTGATGTCACCAGGAACTGAAGAGTACTTGGAGACGTTGATCACACCAAGAACTTCTCCGTTGATGACCCCCAAAAGAACTTCCCCAGTGGCAGGACCCTCCAATTTAGCGGCAGTGGCTGCTGCTCACAAAGTACCTTCTCCCAAAATCAAAGTCCATGAAAGATCGGGTATGTTACAAAGTTTACTGGATTTGTCCAAGCAAGAACTGGCTCGATTTAGTCCGTTGCGTACCCCTGCACGACGTGTCATGCCTGTCCTCAAACTGATACGACGTAAAGACAATCAGTGGCGACGCGTTCCAGTATAAAAAGACCTCTGACCAAGTCGGGGTATCAGTGAACTTGTAAAAGATGTCACCTCCAAGAAGCCACAAAAGAAAGAGACAAAGGCAGACGCGTCATCCGACAAAGCGCTTAGCCAAGCATCGACGTTACCCTAAGAAAAGACACAGTCGTTCCAAGAAAAAGAGGCGTCAACAAAGGGGAGGATTCCTTGGCGATTTTGGGAAAAACATTGTCACCTTTATGACAAAGCGATAGTCCCAAAAAAAAAAGATAAAAGGGTGTGTGTTAAGTCATCGACGTTAGTGTCTGTTTAGTGAATGTCCCGGAACCCACAAGCAAAGATGTCACCCTCCAGAAAACCCCAAGAAAAGAAAAGGAAAGGATTGCCTCCACGTTTAGCCAAACATGGGGACATGTTATCTGTCCTGTCCAAAGCTTCTCCACCCCTACGAAAAAAACTCATTCAAACGGCCTCCAAAGAGGTCATGGATACCGTGTGCGAATGTTGTTTGAACGTTTTGAAAGGCACGATCCCTTTGTCCAAACACCAGAAACAATGCTTAAGCAAGCATCGTCACGTTCTTCGCCAAATGGTTCGAAAGAAAATTCCCATTCGTCAAAAAAAGAAGATGTTGGTCCAACGTGGAGGCATTTTGCCTCTCTTGTTAGGCCCCATACTGAAAGGAGTCTTGGGAACCATGTTGGGAGGACTGGTGGGAGCAAGATAAAAAGACCCTCGGAAGTCCCAAGATCTCAGAATCGACCCCTGACAACCCCATGGAAGGACGAAAACTAGCTTTAGTGCCTTACAAACGATGGATGGAATACCATCGGTGGCAAGAACAACGCACCCCGCATTTACCTCCCAATCCCAATTTGAGCGAGATGTCCCAGTTACAACACGAATTGCAGTCCTTGATGGATCGCCAAGATTTGTCCGAAACAGAAAAATCGCAAAAGTACGGTCAACTTTTGCAACGACTGCAACTCTTTCACCAGAAAGCTTTAGACGAAACAGCTCTACCCACTCTGAAAGATTTTAAGACCTTGATGAAAAGTCCAGCACCATCACCAGTACCAGTACCACCACTACCAGTGACCAAGACAGACAAAGGAGAAGAAGAAGAAGGGTTTCAAACTCCACCCGAAAAAGTACGCAAGTTAACAACACCACCTACCTCCAGAATTGGACGGATTAAAAAGATGATGGCCACCCCTTCTTCCTCACAAGAGAAAAAGAAAGTGAAGACAGAAGTGAAACAAGAACCGATATTCCCCGCTCAGACATCCTCCTCCTCCTCTTCAACACCTATTGCTGGTCGCACACGCAAAGCATTGCAATCCAAAAAAATACCCCAAGAGAAAAAGAGTAGCACCCTCCAAGAGTGGGTGCCTTATTAACACACCAACCAACACAAAAAAATGGAAAAAGTCTTAGCCAGCATTTACTACGATCCCTCGCATCCTGCAGGTTACGCAGGAGTTCAAAAATTGTATCGTGCTGCCAAAACGCGACTGAAAAGTCTCCGTTTACCTCAAGTGCAACGATGGTTACAAGAACAAGCTACCTACACTTTACACAAACCCATTCGACGCAAGTTTGCCAGAAGTCGCACCCGAGTGGAAAGCATCGATCATCAATGGCATGCCGATTTAGCTAATGTCTCTCATTTGGCCAGCTACAATCGTGGTTACAAATATTTGTTTTGTGTCATCGACGTCTTTTCCAAATTTGCCTGGGTCGTGCCCTTGACTTCCAAATCGAGCAGCGAGTTAGTGCGAGCTCTGCAACGGGTGTTGAAACAAAGCGGTCGTCACCCTCTTCGATGGCAAACGGACAAAGGCACCGAATTTCTGAACCAAGCTTTCCAAAAAGAATTAAAGAAACGTGACATTCATTTTTTTACCACCGAGAATCCCGAAACCAAAGCCAGCATCGTGGAACGTTTTCAACGCACTTTGAAAGAACGCATGTGGAAATATTTTACGCATCACCACACTCTGAAGTACATCGACATCTTACCGCACCTGGTGCAAGCGTACAACCAATCTTACCATCGAAGCATCGGACGTGCCCCGCAAGACGTGACTCCCGACAACGAAGTGCTGGTGTTTGAACGTCTGTTTGGTACGTCCCCGACGAGGGCTGTCCCCAAGAAAAGTGGAGAGTTGGCCGTAGGAGATTGGGTGCGCATTGGCAAAACCAAACGCACTTTCGACAAAGGTTACTTACCTAACTGGACGACCGAATTGTTTCGCGTCACTGGACGAGTGCATGGCCGTCATCCTGCCGCCTATAAATTGGAAGACATGAACGGAGAAGTACTCAAAGGAACGTTTTATTTGCCCGAGTTACAACGTGTCACCAAAAAAGAAGACGACGTGTACGACATCGAAAGCATTCTCGAACGCAGAACCCGTAAAGTGGGCAAACGACGTGTCAAAGAAGTCAAAGTACGTTGGAAAGGATATCCACCCAGTTTCGATTCTTGGATCGACGCTTCGCAAGTCATCGACTATAAAAAGAAGAAGTGACCATCATGCCCTTTCACACATCAGACGCAGCTACGTCGACCACTCCTTCTTCACCTAGTTCTTCTGTGCAAGATTTACAAAAACAACCCTTGTGGGTGTGGTGTGGAGAACGTGTGCCTAAAACGCAAATCGTCTTTTTCTGCCAAATCTTCGTGGTGTATTGTGTCATCGGGGCAGCCATCGCCAATTTGAGTTTGCAACAAGGAGACAAACAATTGTGGACCATTTTATTGAGCAGTTGCATCGGTTACCTGCTTCCCAATCCCTCCCTGAAATTCTCCTCGAACGGAACGTTGTGTCCAGTGCCAGTGCCAGTCACCACTCCAACAACAACCACAACCAGAACCCCATTTTGGGCGGAGACACGCCTCTGACATCCACTAACCCCTCGGACAGCCACAGAACTCTGGAATTATGAGTCACGAAAACGAATTTTGCTTAACCTTACCCAGTGACAGTTCCATGGAGGTGTTTCCCAACAACACGTTGTGCTGTTACACGGCCAAATTACCTCAAGCCATCCCCTTAGATCACGAAGCCCATTGGGAAGTGGCTTTAGTAGAAATCATTCACCCGACCCAAGTCCTCAATGTCCTTCCCAATCAAAATAAATTTGATGTGGAAGTTTATGACGAACAAATACAACAGTGGATGGATACCCATAGCAAATATGACAAGAAAACCCCTCCCACAAAAACTCGAAATTACACCACCTATCACTTGTTCATTCCACCAGGCTATTATTTTAGTGGTCAACATTTGGTCAGCACCATAGCCACCAGGTTTAATGGTGTGTTTGGGGAAGCTTTTAAGAATGTCAAGAACAAAAGTGTCACCCTGGAATACCACAAAACAGCTCGTCGCTTCCTGATGAAATTTCCTGAGGGGTCCAAATTCATGTCTTTCTTATTTTGTCCTGAATTGTTTGACATGTTGGGCGGAGACATGGACATGAGAATGTCCATGCTCAAGAACAACGAATTACCCATCGTTTACGACAACGAGTCTTTTAACAAGTTATTTCGTACCCCGGTAGAACTGAACCAAGGACTGAATTTGATGTTTGTGTATTCCGATGTGGTGGAGTACAACGTGGTGGGACACACTTCTGTGCCGTTACTGCGTGTCATTCCTTTCAAAGTGGATTCTGCCGCAAACGCTGACGAGGAAGGTGGAAACACTTACCACGTCCACCGCGAATTTGTCCATCCTCACTATTTGCCCGTCAGCAAGTCGTATTTGGACACGGTCAACATTACTATAAAAGGAGATTTGGGACAAAATATTCCATTCACCAAAGGGAAAGTCACGGTGAAACTCCATTTTCGAAAACGGTTCTCTCACGACTCGTAAGTCATGTATCCAGTGTACCAAGGGGTGGCTCGACAGCGAGGACACGGTTTAGGAGATATGTTAAAATCGGCCTTTCGTTCGGTGGCCCCGGTGTTGAAACCGATGGTGACACGCGGATTGCACGCCTTGAAAGATGCGGCACTGACGCAAGGCAAAGAATTTCTCCAAAATGTCATCATCGACCAACAAAACCCTAAAGAAGCTTTCATGAGGGCTGGCAAAAATGTCTTGCTGCAAACGGGCAAAGACATTTTAGGCCTACGAGACACACCTATAAATGCCCTGCACGCTACCGAATCAGGCATTCAGCAAGGACAAGGCAGAAAGAGACGACGAAGAAAACACCCTTTCACCAGACTTCAAGCTAGAAAGGCCAAGAAAAGAAGAACCGTTCGAGACTTAGACGTTTTCGATTATTGAGACACAGAAAAAAATGATGCACCGAGAGTCATGTGCTTGTTCCAAGATGGAACTGGATATGTTTGCCATGCCCCCCACCATGATGACCATGCAAGAATCCCAGTGGGTGGAATTTCACCCGGTCTCCTCATTAACCGATTCCGCTCCTATCGAGTTTGAAATCAAAGGACAGCCCGAAGATTACATCGATCTGAATAGCAGTTACCTATACTTAAAAGTGAAAGTGATCGAACCACCCAACGCTGACCTAGCCGATGATGATGTAGTAGCTCCCGTCAATAATTTCATGCATTCCTTGTTCAGCGAAGTGGACTTGTACTTGAATAACAAACTGGTCAGCAGCAGCATGGATACTTACCCTTATCGAGCCTACCTGGAAAATCTCTTGACATACGGAAAAGAAGCCAAGAACACTCATCTGGATGCTTGCGTGGTATGGAAACCTGACCAAGCGACTAGGTTCAACAGCATTACAGTTGCTGGGGATGCTCAAAATTTATCGGGATTTGTAGAACGACGAACGAAAATTGCTAGAAGTCGTGTTTTAGAACTAACGGATCGCTTGCATCTAGACATGTGGTTGCAAGAAAAGTATTTGCTGAACGGGGTGGATATCCGCCTGAGACTGAATCGCAGCAGTGCCGCTTTCCATCTGATGGCTGCTAATGATGCCACTTACAAAACCAAAATCGAAGATGCCAGACTCTACGTGCGACGTGTGGAAGTGTTGCCTAAAGTAGGTAACGACATCAGTCAGACGTTGAGCAGAACGACCGCCAAGTATCCGATACGACGAGTGGAAGTGAAAACCTTCATCATTCCTGCTGGACAGCGATCCATGACCGAAGATCATCTGTTCCAAGGACAGTTACCCAAGCGTTTGATTGTTGGTATCGTCAAGAATTCAGCCTTCAACGGAGCCTACAACGAAAATCCTTTCAACTTTCATCATTACAATGTGTCCAAAATCGAAGTCAGTCGCGACGGCAAGACCTTGTGTACCCGACCTTTCGAGCCTAACTTTGGTGCCGCGAAGAATTATTTGAGATCGTACTTGTCCCTGTACGAAGCTACTGGACAGTTAGGAACCAACACCAGTCACGGCATTACGTACGACGATTATGCAGGAGGCTATGCTTTGTGGGCCTTCGATTTCACTCCAGACCAAGGCAGCGACGAGGGACATTTCCACCCTATAAAATCTGGCCAGATTCGTGTGGAAATTCAGTTTGCGAGTCCACTACCCCCAGAGAACACAGTGAACGTCATCCTGTATGCCGAATTCGATAATACCATAGAAATCAACAGTTTGAGAGAAGTCATCCTAGATTACTAGAAACCATGGAAGACTGTTATCCCTCTTTACCTAGTGGAGAAACTTTGGACATGAAATGTGAGGAGACCGTAGAAAAAGAAGAAGTGATCATGATGAAGTCGAGATGGCCAGAACAAGAAGCCCATTTAGTCTGCTGTTTTGCCAAACACTTGGTCGACAAAATGACGGAATTGATCAAGAAAAATTGGTATGGATGTCAAAACGATCATCCCAGTCAAATTCAACACGATAAATGCATGATGTTGAGCCAAGAAGAAAAATTGGACGAGTATCTGGACGAAGCTTGGAGTCTCATCTCGAACAAAGACGTGTTGCACCAGTGGTATAAAGACTTGCGTGAACATTCTTGTCCACCATTAACCACACAAGAGATCCATCGTATCGAAGCTCTCCTGAATCAGAGTGAGGAAACAGAACGAATAACCGTTTATTCGTCAGACATTTTCAAGCAAAAAGTCAGGATCGAATTGACGACGTATTATTACCTGTGAAGAAGAAGAAGAAAAAACACAAAACAATGGATACCTGGGAACTTTATTACCTTTTGAACCACAGTTCGTATACGGCTTCTTGGAATCCTGTCGTCTGTGCTAAAGATGAACTCCCTCATCGCAAACCTAAAGACCATCAAGCTTACGTGATCAACACGGACGACAGTCATCTCCCAGGAACCCACTGGGTAGCCGTCTACTTTCCTCAAGAAGGATGTGTGGAATATTTCGATTCGTACGGATTGCCCCCTTTGGAAGACGATATCATTGACTTTATGAGAAGAAATGCTCAAACCACCCGATTCAATAACGTGAAATTACAAGGCACAGATTCCTTGGTGTGTGGACAATATTGTGTGTATTTTCTGCATCATCGCAGCCTGGGCTATTCCTTAGAACATTTAGTGACTCATTTCGATCCTCGTTCTTCTGCTAGAAATGATGTGAAAGTAGATCGATGGTTTTGTGGCCATTATGCTTATCTTTTGTCTCAAGCTAGGAAACGTAGTGTCCATCAATGGCCTAATGATTTCCAACAGTGGAAATCACAATTTCATTCACAACGTTGTCAGCCCTGTTTAAAGTAGATTGTCCATTGAGAAAAAATGTTTGTGATTTGAAAAAAATTGTTTGATGTTATAGTGTTGGATTATTGTTAAAAAATGTTAGAGTTCTTGTTTAGTGTTAAGTGATTTTTTGAATAAAAAATGTTGTGTTTTGAAAAAAAATGCCTTTGTGGTTTGTTTAGCTATAAGAATGTTGGATTGATGCTCTTTCATTTCTTACTATCCCTCTCATGACACTCACTGAACGTTGCGACTCAAAAACCGTGTGGGGATGTTTTCCTTCACGTCCGCGCTTTGACTTTAAGAACCGGGGTTGTTTCCAGTCTAACCATCCATTGTTTACTCATCCTCCTACGAAGATGTGCTCCAAACTAGCTAAGCTCAACGAAGCCTACGTGAATTTGCATAGGGTCAGACACAGTCTGATACCGAAGCCAGAAGAAATAGAGAATGTGAGAATGTTAAAAATCACTGAAGACCTGATAGAAGAGCTCTTCAGAGAAGAAATGAACAGGGAAAAAGAAGAATGGACAGAGAAGTACAGACTTCAGAGACAGCAGCAACAACAACAACCGCAGCAGCAACCTGAAGCTGACAGAGGCTTTGTCGATTGTCGTATCGACACCAAAGAGTTCTTCTTCTCTTTCCGAAGAAGCAGACCTATCGCCAGAAAGTCTATCCTCAGAGGACATCGCATTCTTAGAAACTAAAAAAAGAATGCCATAGCAAAAACAAAAAACTGCCCTTTTCAGGGCTACCCAATACTCTAGAAAAGAAATAACAATCGATTTGCCAATGTGTGTAGGTAGAGTAGTGTGAATATAAACACTAACTCTTTTATAAAACATGTGAGGGTATGTGTTTGTGTGTTTGTGTTTGTAAGTGCTCACGTAAGTTGGTATGGATAGTAGATTAAAATGATGTTTGTTTGTTTTTTGGCTGTTAGAGGTGTATAATTGGGGTTAGATTGGATTGCTTTGGGTATGTGGATAGTCAATTGAAGTGATTTATAAAAAATTTTAAAATAGTGATGGGTAGCATAAAAAAGTGAGTGAGTGTTTCTTTTAGGTCCGCGCGTTGTTGTTTGGTCATGATCCAGGTAAGATCAATTTTATGTTATTAGGGGATGTTTTCCATCACGTCCGCGCTTTCAGTATAAATTGAAACTCGTTCGGCAGTCCAGCTACCCTTCTTGATTGATCAACAGTAAAAAATGAGCAGCAGACTGACTAAATTGATGGAACTTCAGATGCATCTGGAGTATGCCAGATACCTACTGAACGAGCTGACTGCGGAGGCCCTTGTGGAAGAAGTGAGAATAGAACAGGAGGAGGAGGAGAGAAAAATGAAAGAAGAGAATGAAAGAAAGAGAGAGATCAGGTGTCACCCTATGATGAACCCTGTGTGCAAGGTGACACCTGAGGCAAGGACATCTCGCCAGCCTGTAGCTGAACCACAATCACAACGAAGACAAAGACAAAGAAGACAGAGGGAAGAAGAAGTGTTCACTATTCCGCAAACGGAGGAGTGGGATAGTGAAGCCACTCACCCACCGTCTGCTATTCAAACAAGTCATGTGAATTGGACTAATGATTGGAGTAGACGTTGTGTCTGTGGTGCCAGACCCGGAAGGTGCCACCATTAACCAGGGGCCTCTGAAGTTAAAAAAAAACAGCCCTTTTCAGGGCTACCAAATACTCAAGAAAAGAAATAACTATCAATTTGCCAATGTGTGTAGGTAGAGTAGTGTGAATATAAACACTAACTCTTTTTTAATAGTGGAAGTGTATGTGTTTGTGTGTTTGTGTTTGTAACTAATCAAGTAAGTTTGTGTGAATAGTAGATTATGGGTTTTTTATTGTTTCTTAGCGTATGTGAAGAGTATAGTTAGGGTTTTATTATATGAAATGAAAAAAGTAGGGGGATGTTTTCCTTCACGTCCGCGCGTTGTTAGGTCATGATCTAGGTAAGATCAATTTTATGTTTTAGGGGGATGTTTTCCTTCACGTACGCGCTTTAAGTATAAGAACCCACAGTATTCGTCGTTCAAACCATTCTACAGAGAAGATGGCTTCGAACCACCTGGATAAATTTCAATCATTGCAAGACGTCCTTGACAATTTGGGCATGATAGAACAAATGCTCGTACGACTAGTTGAAGACCACTATTCTTATAGTCCGCATAGAGTAAAAATGGAGATTAACAACTTACGAAAAGCAAAGGACATGATAACTGGTGTGATGAAGGAAATAAAGGAGGAGAAGGAGGATGAAGAGGAAAAGATAAGAATAAGAACATGGAACGAAAAAATTGAAAAAGAAGAAGAAAATGAGAAGAGGAAGAAAGAAGAGGAGGAAGAGGAGGAGAAAAAAAAAGAAGAGAAAGAGTGTTGGAGATAAAATAAGAAGTTGGTGGAGGAAAAGAAGAAATTAGAAGCAGAAGAAGAAAACCCAAAGGCCCTTTTCAGGGCCCCATATTTCTCGAAAAGAGATAGCTTTTCCATTGCCTACCCCTTTTTTTATTTTTTAATTAATTATATCGTCCCACAATTTTTCTCTATGTTAAATTCCCATTGAGGCTATATGTTCCCACGATTTTTCTCCATGTTAAATTTCCATTGAGGCTATATGTTCCCAGGGGTGCTTTTAATGCTAATTCCCATTGAGGCTATAATATCCCCCTTCACTACTTATAATACTCAAGTCAGCTGCATTATTAAAGATATCACTGTCACTTAGGACCGAGCTTAAGGAAGCTTATGCTGCTTGTTTAAGCCTAAACATTTCTTTTCTTCAATTTTCCATGATTGCGTTCAAATAAATGCTGGTTTAAATAAAAAATCTATTGTAATAAGCAGAGATTATTAATGCCATATTTTAAACCCTGTTGTTAGGGATTACTTTACGATTTGTATAAAACCGTATCCTAAATCTCAGCTTTAAGACTTATTTAAAGAGTTGTATACTACCATACTCTAAGTGTCAGCTGTAGGACTTACTTAAAGGGGGCCCCGAAAGGCCAAGTTGTCTAAAGCCTTCACTCACTGAAACGGATCACTGCATCTCACCTTTGTCTCTGTGGGTTCTAGGGTCGGGCTCGGCCAGTGTGAGTATGTAAGAAAGTTGGCCGGTAGCTTCTCGTGGGTCGGTGGTTCTTTCTGGGGTTTTCCTGGGTTCTTCCTCCATTTTTATTGGCCGCCATGTATAGCCCATCATGTGCTGGAAAATGGCGTTAAACAACAACACATTTTACTTCAAGAGATTCATACTACCGTATTCTAATTCTCAGCTTTAAAATTTATTTAAAGATTTTCCCTGTGTTTTAAGTCATTAGAATGTTTCTACCATATATGAAAATCGAAATCGCAAAATTAAACAAAATAGCGAACTATGAATTTACAACGGAAACTTCAAATTCAAAGTTATTCATATTTTCCTGGATATCAGTCGTGCGATAATTTGATCAGAGGCAATAACATGGCGCCAGGTTTCGAGATTATTCTGATTTTCCAAATGACACCTTTACATTATTGTGTGAAAACTATTTTTGGCATACAAAGTCGTTAAAAAAAAGTACGAAAAAGGACAAAATAGACACGTTTTCACAGATGTCCTCACTATTTTTATAATTAAATATGGATTGTAAATACGTAAATTGCTCAAAAGTGCAATAAATCAATCAACAGAACATAGCTGACATCTTTGTGTTGTTCTTGAAATAGCTCCTCACTAAATGATACGAAGCTGAATATGACAACCGTAAAGAAACAAACGCAGCAGCAACAACAACAACAAAGACGCGATTGTTTTAGTTTCATTTTATTACTTCTCTTTTCCAGTATATTTGGTGTTGAAATAATTATGAACTAATGTATCAAGCAATTCCAAGGAGTGCATTACAGCTGCGGGACGATGCTCAATTGCTATATGATACGATTCTGTTTTCTTTTTTTTTTCTTTCTTCCAAACTTACGTAATGTAAAAGAAAGATCAAGCTTTAGCTTTGTTTCTTTTTATTGTAACTTTCGGCGTGTCGATGTAGCAATCTCAAGGGTTAGTGGGTCATTTTGTGCGAAAATAGAATATTGTTTAACATACACACAGATTAAGAAATTCACATGATTATCGTATCCCGGAATCTGCTTTTACTGTCCGACAATTACTGTAAGATCTTGATCTTCCTGAATGACACAGATGAACATTTCTATTGACCTTGATCCATGATGTGTCGAGCAGGCCCGGCCCTAGGGCAAGGCGAACGAGGCAACCGCCGAGGGACCCGCGCTTTCAAGCAATGCAATTGTTTTTGCTTGGGACCCCGCGCTCATCGCTTGCTGCCTTGGGCCCCATACATCCTAGGGTCGGGCCTGGTGTCGAGTAATAAATCAATAACCTTCTTTCTCCTTTCTCAGCTCGATGTCCGCCCAGGCAAACCCGGGTCGGCTTTGGTGTGTCCTAGAGAATGAAATATAGCTCCCAATTCGACAGCATGCTATAGCCAATAATGTGTTAAATGTGTCGTTAAAACGAATAAACAAATCCTCCTTAATAACAAAGCCCAAATATTACACCAGTAATCATTTCCATACTGCAAAACTGTGTTTACATAAATCGGACCTTGATGTTTGTGTGTGTGCGTGCGCGCAATAAACTGACAACAAACGGTGCAAAACTAGTTTCTAACTAGCCTGAGTTTCGACTTCAAATGAGTTTTTTTCAAAGGCAAATACAAAACAGAGACAAGATTAAGAAAAACAGAAAAATCGTTAAAGTTACAAAACTTTACACGACTATTTATACAGGAATAAAATCCTCGAAATATTTTATGCTTCAGCTAGTTTACTTCAACTTGATGTTGATGCTGAAAAATATTTTATATAGACCTAGAAATTGATGACCCATATCGCCGTCTGTTATTTTATGTAAACTTACGTAAACGCAAATTATATCCCGGACTCTTCATTGCTATAATAGTAACTTAAGGTGATTGGGTGACTAATAAGCAAATTTAGATAATTATTTAAAACAAAATGCGCCGGCTGCAAGCGCATGATTTTATTTGTGCGTGGCTGTCTTTTTCTAGTCTTCTTGGTTTAAACCGCTTGGTTTCAATGTTCTAAAGTGGCGTATCCAGTAAGATTCCTTTTCTCTCCTGGCTTCGGAACTCCAGTTGGGGTTGTAAGCTATTGCAAAAAGTGTTATATCACCGAAAGTGTGGCCACGGCAGGAAAAGTGTTTTGCGCCCGGGCTTCTGTGTCATCCAATCAGATCTATGAAGGTTGATCTTTTTGTGTAGCTCTTCATTTTCTACGACAAAATGAGGGCTACACATCTTTCACGCGATGAGACAAATTACATTATCTGTTTTGCACGTTTTGTTTGGACCACGTATGCTCCGTTTTTCTCTTGTCAATGCGCTAGAAAATGTGCTGGTGTCTATCATATGCTGACAGGTTTTGCACCTTCAATCGCCACATGAGCCAGAATCACTAGGATGATCTTGGTTAATGATTGGCGTTAGCTTCGCCCTGACTAGTCTGTCTTTGAGGTTTTTTGGTATCCGGTAGGCTACTACATGATTTTTTCATCAGGATTAACTTTAAAACCCCAAAGACAGATAGAGACCAGCACGTTTTCTAGCACAGTTATACAATTAAGCCTCTCGGTCACATTGCATAGAGATTACGCTATTTAAAGTGGGTCAGTGGTTCTTTCCGGGATTTTCCCAGGTTCTTCCTCCACCATTTATACTGGCCGTCATGTATAACCTATCTTGTGCTGAAAATGGCGTTGAACCCTACAACAACAACAACGGCATTCAAATGAACTTTTCAACCGATTACCCAATAATAGTTCATGCAAAGGACTTTAAATAATATTTTTGATTTGAAAAAGTTGTTGCCATCTGGAATAAGAATTCCGTCAATGAAGGCCGTGGTCATAGGCCTTCCACCTGAAGGTTATGCTGCCTTGCCTTGCCCGTTTAGCCCCTCTTCAATATCGAGGTCACTAACAGTTTTTGCCAACACTCTTATGAAAGTTTGGATATGGTTCACTGATCACCTGATTCTAATCAGTACGTAAATTAAGGCCGCAATAGTGTTATCACGTAACTGGCGACGCATACGCAAACCCTGGTATAAAGCCACCGGAGATAGATATAAATTGACAGGACACTGGTGGGTCTGTAAGTAGACGTTCACCAAAATCTTTCCTCGTGATCTGGCTGGCCGTTATCTTCGTTGGGATCTCTTCTCTAGAAACGCGTTAGCCTCAGCTCGACACGATGCCTCAGTGATATCGTTTTCTCTCGGCGTGTCCCTAAATGAGTCAGTTTTAACAGTAGAAGAGAGCAGTCGACATGGTCTGCTCACGGAAATCGCAGGCAACAGCGTTGTGCTTTTGTGCTATGACTCGCACGCTGATTCCGGCTTGGCAGCTGACATAAGTGAGCTTATTATGGGCTGTTTCCTTATGCCGGGTGTCAGAAAGAAAGGCACACTCGAGTAGAAAAGGTGTGGTGGTTCCTCAAACTGTTCAGCGAGCGCACAAAGCAGCTTGTGCAGATCGTACCCTTCAGGGTTGACGAAAAAATACAGGCGTGGCCAACGATATTGGAACAGTTTGGGTGTTAGTTATCAAAATCGCCGCACATATTTACACCTGGTTCACTACATGGTTGACGAAAACTAATCGTTTTTGACGCTGAGCTGAGCGTCCATCATAATAAACACATACGCGTTCAAGAAGCATGCCTGGGGATGGTTTTTTTTAAAAAATATACTTCATTTCTTCTTTTCTTTTCTTAAGTTACAGTGTTTCATCTTTGCTCGCGCTTTAGATGCGAGTGGATGGCATGTTCTTCCGGTCACCTCATTTCGATAACAATAACAAGCGTGTATGAGTAAAGTTCACCAATGTCTATCGACGGCAGTTCCACGTCCTTGATATATTCCTGTGCAATTAGTTTAAACTCCTTTTTACCAATGCTGATAAAGCGCCAGCATCTAGACGTATACCTGGTTTGAGTCATCCTCGATGACAGTACACTGTTTTTACTACGAGGGTTGTAAAAATGCTCAGTATCGCGCTGGAAATCAGTATGTTGCCTCGTGCCCTAGAATAGTATGAATACAGCCTCCATACTTGTCGCTAGCGAACTGAGATTAATATTCAACGTTCTGTCGTTCTTGATAAGCACTTTACTGTGACGACACCGCACGTGTAACATTGCCAACTTTTCCATGTATTGCTCACAAATCTAGCGTGGAAGATCTGCGTGGGAAAGTACGTCATACTCCAGTGCAGTGCCATATTCATGTAGCTCGTCTCTCTGTTGGTGCTGATAATCACCCTGTCATATATCAAATGTAAGTCGCCGGAAGGTCCGATGGGTAGTATTGCATATGGTCATTTAGCAGCTTGAAATCAAAGCACGAAGAATCAGCTCCAAACGCCGCGGCGATGGACGCGTCAGGCTGGGTGCCGGCTTCGGCATTCACAGCGCTGACAAGTATTCTATTAGTGTTCTCGATCTGGATACCTTGTTAGATCGCGTATTTTTTTCTTTTTTTCCTTCAGCTAGAGATCTTTATGGACTCCCCAAACATCGACATCGTCGACCAACGTGTTTACTTTCAAGCATTATAGTGATATTTGTAACGATGGCACGACAGAGGCTTTTATTTAGCATTGTACAGTTGGCGTCACCCTGAGCTCCTCTTCAGCCAGTCAGATCAATAGTGAATGTTAACGCAGCAGTACTGAGGACAATGACACCGTTGCAGCCGAGGTAAGGAAATCCAACAATCAGATGCTGCCTGTGATATACGATTCTTCGGTTATTCGTCACAACGATGGGGCTGTGGACGTCAGGGAGTGTAAAGTTTTTGTCCGTATTGAGATATGCTCGCGGTGCAAATGAAATTTTGCTCTGCCCCCCCCCCCCAATAAGTGACCATAGCTACATCACCATGCTTAAAAACGGCTT
Source organism: Sinohyriopsis cumingii (assembly GCA_028554795.2). Classification (NCBI taxonomy): domain Eukaryota; kingdom Metazoa; phylum Mollusca; class Bivalvia; order Unionida; family Unionidae; genus Sinohyriopsis; species Sinohyriopsis cumingii. The sequence continues at coordinate 60,086,951 of CM068835.1, forward strand.
TGATATGGAATATGGAAGGGTTTGGCCTCATGAGGCTTATCTATCCCACGATGCTGAAACAGCTAAAAATATATTTGCCTCTGAAGTAAATAAGATGGAAGAATAGCCGACTGAAAACTTCTTTGGTTGATGACTGCGAGGGCCAGCAGGATGGAGTGTGTGTGTGTGTGTGTGTGTGTGTGTGTGTGAGATTTGGATTTTTAACGTAGCTTTAACAATGTTTCAGTCATATCGCTAGGATGTCTGCAGTGTGACAGTTATAGTGATGTTTGGCACTGGGACATCATGCCACAAGATGTCCCACCTAGTCACATTATCCTGACACCAAGCCGACCAGTCCTAACACTAACCTCTTAATAGTGAGCGCCAAGCGAAGCAGTTGTTAGTACTATTTTTGTAAGTCTTTGGTATGACTCGACCGGGAATCGAACCCACGACAACACGCATCCGTGGCGGACACTCTAACCACTAGGCCACCGGAGCGGTCGCCAGCAGGATGGAAGCAAGATGTATCGACAGTAGACAAGAACGACTAGATGAATTTCATAAAAAGAGGGGTTTCCTGGAAAGCATAAAATCAAACTAAACTGTTTTGCAATGGACGGCGCCATCGTATCGAAGTGATGTAATATTGATTTCCACAAACAGGGAAAAACCAGTCAAAACAAGTCTTATCCCTATCCACGTTACAAGGGCATGGGTTGGTTTCGCCGGAGAGATATGCCTCATAAAGGAGCGGGTATAGCCTATAACACAGGAAAAGATCGACTCAACATGAGAAGAGAACCCAGCCAAGATAAAAGTGCTGTCATCATATGACACAGGGATGAAATATGCGGCAGCACAAGAACCTTATGCCCCCGAATACAATAGCTGGTCTGAATGCTGTACTTCAAAAGATTCAGGGCGAGCTTTTACAAATAACTTCTCAAAGCTTGCAGAGCTCGATAACCACATCACCCTAGAAAATAATATGCTGACACAGGTGGATAACTACACGAGCCTATCTAATGAAGAAATAATTTTAAAAAATAGAAGGAGTCAGATCAGAAATAGCGTTCATAAAAAGGGGTGAACGGGCCAGCAGTTAAGAGGCTGCCAGAACTTACAGATAAGCCCACTTAACCAAATAAGGGAGTGTATCAGCAGAATCATCCATAAGGAAACAACCGTAGTCAACATTCTCACCATGTTGAGGTTCATCATAGGCTTGATTGTATTTGCAGCGACAGGCGAAGGTGGCACAGCGCCAGCCACATTACCTACACTTTAATTAAAGTTGTTAAAGAATGGGTAAAAAAAAGCACCTACAGAAGCTGACCAGGAGGCTCAAAACGATGGCGAAAACAGCGGCAGCGAATGTGCCTGGAATTATTGTGAGTATCTGTCGTTATTACTAAAAACCACCGGCAATGCCACTGACCGGCTGTCTGAAAGTCTTTTTGTGCTTGTCATGGATATTGCGTCCGCATTATTTAATATTCTGCGTAATCACTTTACCAAGTAGAGCGAACGATAGCAATCGTTCTGACGGAGGTGGCGCAAGCGTTCATTGTTGAAACCCGATGACTATAATTCGCACGAAGAGTGTCATTCTAGTGGCATCATGGACTTTGTCCTCTTCAGACGCCTGTATTGTTTGTCCATGGTTCCAGTTTTCGCCGTTTCTTCCGACATTATAAAAGCCCACATTTTTGCTGCTTCGTTTTCTGGGGTTGTTGCATTGTGTTTTTCCTAGCATGTGATCATGGCATTTGTCCTTGTATCCTGGAAGCATTGATGTGAACGTTGGTTCCATCCCCCATGTCTTTGGTCGCCTCCTGAATATGGTCTTACACTGATTAGCCGTAAACTTGAACTCCATGACAGACGGGATAATGTAAAGTGCATGATCTAGCCCATTCCTTTCATTTGGTATTGCATCCCGGTAATTAGCTATCGACTTTGGGATGTTTCGGTTAAATGCGTCTTTTGATCAATAAAAATATTGTTACCATGCGCAGCCAAAATGTTTAAAAATCTGGTTAGTACGAAATACCATTCGTGAATTTGATGCCAGTAAACCACGGCGATCTGTCCAGGGCCTGCGCTACCATATAGGCAAACTAGGCAGCCGCCTAGGGCGCTGATTTCAGGGGGCGCATTTTTTTATATTTTTTTTTTATTGTTTATAAATTTTGAAATTGATATTTTCCGGGGGGGGGGGGGCGCAAGAATCTAACCTTGCCTTGGGCGGGCCGGCCCTGGATCTGTCAAATGTGCACAAGATAAACCCCAAAAACCTCCACCGCTCTAGCCAAACTAAACTTTCATATCATGTTGAGCATAGATGAGTTCTAACATTGCAAAGTTCCAGAATCCACGTGATTTTCTGTGTGCCGCACACAATTAATGTGATTGACAATGTTGATATTACACTTGGTAGCATTGTAGGAGTTTGTATACTATTCACCACTGTCACTGTCGTTCACTCTTCACGACTGCTGTACTTGAGAATGTAATTGTAAGCCTTTGCTTGAGTGCACATGTTGGCAAACTTATTTTTATGTATCTGGAAACAAAAGTTAAAAACTTAATGAAATCTGCGTTCTTGCAGGATCTAAACTAAACACAACTGCACACCACATATATGTAGGGCACTTTAGGACAATGCTATATCAAACTAAGCTGAGTTCAAACTAATCCTCAATGATTACACGCTATATAAAGAGCAGAACCAATCAATGCAAAAGCTTGATTCAGTTGTTATCAATAAGGTTGCACAAAAAATCCAAACTGATAGCCCATGCAAATGCTGAAGGCAAAGCAAACATGAAAATAGTCACTGGAAATTCATCAGATTGAAACAAAAGGCATATGTCAAGCACATCACCACAACCTAATACGTACTTAATGTGCTGCTTTGCAGTATAAACCAACATGATGTCTTATCTTTCTGTTTGCATATTTTTGAGTACATTTTGGTGTAATCACTGCAGCTTCCTCAACTTGTCTTTTTTAAAAGCACCTCATAAATTTTACAACAGTAGCCTCACATGCCACTGCCATACCTCAGAAGGGTTTTTATCTGCAACAGATGTGCATATCAGTGTTAATAGCGTTATCTTTATTTACCACTGCCAAATATCCTGCTTACAACAATATGCAGTGTGATTGTTAATAGAGACAGTGGAATAAAAGTGTCAATAATAAAACTGTACAAATGTTGCTTTGCTGATGTTATATAGGTGGCAATTTTGTATTGGTGATAGCATGGTATGCATCACTTAAATCTCCAATCAGGCCAACTCTATCTCCAAAGGCAATCTACAGCAGGCCCATCCATTGTGAAAACACAACAAAGATGGCCCAAGCAATAAGGAAGTAAACTGGCTAGTTATTACATGGAGGACTATTTGGGATATTAAACTCTTTTGTACATCAATCTGCACTGTGTGTTACAAAAATACTGCTTAATAATCAAAACTTGCTTGCACACCAAGTGTCAATAAAACTGGGTTATATTTAATATACATGTATTGCATGTATTGTTAGAGTATGCATAATTCACTCTTCAGTAACCAGTATTTTAATGTTCTGTCTTAAACTCGCCGTGAGAAGGACTATTACATGGCCAAAATTTCAGCCAACTTGTCACAGGTGACAATAGGATCAACATGTGACAAAGATGGTTGACACATAAAGGGGCCTAATTACTACTAGGTAAAACCTTTTAGTCATCAGCCAGACACAAGTGTTTTTCACAAAAATAACATTGTTACCACCATTTCCATAGCAAAAATATATTTTAGAAATTTGACAGACTTGGCGGGGGGTGGACTGACCTAGTTGGCACCATGGCGAACAGGTTTAAACTGATTTTATCATTGTTATGTAAACTATACTCTTACGCCAGCATAGCAATGTTAAAACTGCTTTTACTGCCTACATTCAATTAATGGTTTTGGAGTCTCAGACTTACAGACTAAATGGCATCAACCCATACTTCAGGCATACATATTGATTTCTTTTAAATGGCAGTATGCATAAATAAGTATGGTATTCACCTGTATAAACCAAGTAGCTTATTAGGGATGGTGGCCCAAGCAAAATACATCATTTAAAGGCACACCAGATGCAGTGGCTGGGTAGTCTCAGCTGCTCTCATAGGGTTCCAGGCAGTCTGGAAACCAGGATGTAACGATTGCTTTGCCAAAACTCATGGTCTGTATGCACCCCAATCCCCAATAACAATGCCAACATTTCTGCTGATTGGAAATGGAGTGCATGATATAGACAAAAAGTAATGAGCAGTGGTTAACATGTTAAGTGGACAATAATACAAGCTAAATACAGAATAGGGTATACACATTATCCAGTTTATCTCAGCCCATGGGTTATGCTCTTGCTCAATGGTTAAACAGCATAATGCTTGTGTCTTATTATTTATATATAAATTGACATCTTTGTGACTGCAGATCTGCCTTTTGTTCAGTGTACTCAGTGAGTCAATAAATCAATGTTGTGAACCCACAAAAAGGGACATGGTATTGGTTTTAAAAAACTACAGCAACACCTGGGAGGAATTTTACAGGACTAGAAAAATATGTGAAATCATGATAATATAAAGGCTGTGAGATAGTTTACAATGAGATTGTGTTCTTACATTACATAACCTTCTTAGTGAAATGGTTCACTATTATGTTAGGTAAGGTATGTGAGTGATATTAAAGCCACTTGGGTATCTTGATATTAAAACAGTAAAATCTGAGGACTGACTGGAATTATTATTACAAAATTTAAAACCTGATGCTGAATTACTGTCAAATTTTCCAAAATTCTATTAAGCATCTTTTTTTACAAACATTATGGAAAGATTTTTTAATTTTAATAATGACTAACATATGTAATGGTTAATTGATGTAATTTGCATAAAATTTAAAAATCTTTATTTTACATGTAAAATTTCAACAAATCCTGCTTTGTGACAGCAGTCACACTGGATGATTGGTCAGTATCCTTTGTACAAATCTGAAGGGTCCTTGTGATGATACTGGTAAAATCCAAAAAAGCATTTTATGATAAGTTGTCCGAAAGGTTTTCTTTTATTCTTAGTAATGTATACATATGACCACTCCTGTGGCTTAGTGGTTAAAGCTTCTGCCTCAGATGTGGGGGGTTGTGGGTTCGAGCCCAGCCAAGTCATACCAAAGACTTATAAAAATGACAAAAATAGCTGCCTTGCTAGGCGCTCAGCATTAAGAGGTTAGTGTCAGGACTAGTTGACCAGGTGTCAGGATAATGTGACTATCTGGGATATCATGCTACATGTCTGCAGCATGATACCCCAGTGCTAGACATTACTATGAACTGCCACACTGCAGACATCACTGCGATATGACTGAAAAATTGTTAAAGCTACATTAAAAACCCAATCCACATATCACACATAGTAATGATAGCTATATTTATTGGCAGAGTGGCATAATGTCTACAACCATGAAAGGTTTCCATGCCATGATATTTTTTTGCCAACTTGGCCTGAAATTACCAGTAGTAAGTATTTTTGAAGAGGTAGTTATAGGTAGCAAGTTTTGATGGTTGTACAACTCACAGCAGACACAAGACCATGCTATAAGCTCAATTAGCCGTAATGCCAGAATGTTTCAAATCTAATGAAATAGTAAGAATGAGATAACAGAATAGTTTTAAAAGAACTTTATCACTCCAATGTAGAGTAATTTAAACAAAATTTGGCTATTTGACACCTGCAAATTAATGAAGGAAAGCAATCAGAATAATCTGTGCTCAAACTATGACTACTATTTAATAAAGCTTTCAACACCTGAACAGTGCTTTTGACATAGCAAGATACAAAGTTTATCAGTGACAACTTTATTTTACAATTTATAATGGAGACATGGGTTAAGACAAAGTAAAACAAATTGTCACAATGAAAAAGCATGATGCTTTGCTGAACTTAGTTTTCACACTGATAAGGGGTCATCACAACACTTAATGTATTTATAAATGCTAACCAAAAATGCTGTGCGTAATGTTTGTTCACATCAGAAACAATGACAAGTATAGGTTACCAAAAAAAGCTCAAATCATAAAGGAGATGTGAATTGTATATACAATTTTCAAACATGGGAGGTAACTACCAATGTGACAAAACCAAATTTTATATGGGACAGCCTCTTGTCATGATTCAAACACATACCCGATTTCACAATGATGCCTGAAACAGTTCTGAAAATATTAACCAATGAAGAGTGCGACAAATGTACAGGTCACAATTTGTAATGAACAGATGTATGTAGTGAATTCTTTCCTCATTACCAATGTGAAGTTACAAAAGTTCACAATCATGAAATATGAATTTCAACCACTGTCAAGTTGCTGGGTAGACACTGAATTAACCAAGTTTCACTACCCTATTTTAACAGTCATTCAAGAAGAAAAAACTGCAGAAAAGGTTTTTTTTTTTTTTAAGTATGAACAACCATGACATTGGAGATCAAACCTGGACTTAGATGCATGGTTCATTTTTGTACCTCAATAAGATTTCATAATATAAAGCAGAAAAACTTCAAATATGGACCTGTGACCTTGACATTGAGGTCAAGACCCCAAACAAGCAATGCATCAGCTCTTTTAGTTACAATATGTAAGTATACCACAATGCATCCCTTGATTTTAAACAGTTGTTAGAGCAGAAAGGATAAGGGCAAAGGGTATTGAAAAAGAAACTACTGACCTGTGAACTTGACATTATGACAGAACTTCAGATGTGGTATACAACACACATTTTTTGATGATGTACAGTTATACCAAGAGTAATCTTTTATCTCAAATGCCTTTCAAGTTACAAAGCTGAAGTGAAAGTGTAATGGAAATGCTAAATATTCAGGTGTGACCTTGAACTTGAAAACAGGATGCCTAATGTGGTACATTACCCACCTTCTAATGATGGTAAGTATAACTGAAAATGGCTTTAACGTTATTATGCAGAATGGAAAATGTGCTGAAAAACAAGATTTTATAGGACCCTCAACCTTCTAGTATCAGTGATTAAAGTAAAACAAGTTTCATCTCTTAATCTCAAATGCATTTACAGTTATAGTAAAAAGGGGAAAGTGTCAGACAGCTGGAAGTGTGGATTATGTGTCTCCCCCCCCCCACACCACGTTACTTCTAAAAGACATGGCACAACCAAAATGGAGAGACCTTTTAAAATGCAGATTGGACAGATTTCATTTTACACAGGACTTATTCTCAAGTCATGATACATAAGCATACAAAGTTTAATGAAGATATCTCAAATGGCTTAAGTGATATTATGTAAACAAAAGTGGGATGGATGGATGGAAAACAACTCCAATATATTTCCCAAACTTACTTTGCAGTGGGGGTAGGATGGGGGATTAAGAACATTATTGTCTAATTCATACTGTTAGTTAAATCCTATTGATAACAAAGTGCTGTGAATGGTATAAGCCTGCCAATCTATGAACAGTCCCTATTTTGGCACAAGCTGGATATCACTGAATGGAGATTACTGACAAACAAGCCTCAATGACCTTTACCTTTAGTCAAGGTATGAGCCCTTGAACTAAACATTATATGCAGAAACCATTATTTTTACAGACTTGCCATAAAAAACCTTCTGACACCAAAATCTATTTCTTTCATATCCTAAATTCAAGACTTCTACAACATTTGTTAAAAGCCCATCATTCTTAGATTTAAGCATTTGTCATTTTGACCCCAAACTCAAACGGCTTTTCCTTACCTTAAACACATGCACTGCAAACTCTGGTCAATGTATGAAGTCTAGAAGTAAAGTTATTATGGAAAAAACTAGTTTGGTTCTTTCAGTCAAAGTGCCTTGGATTTTGACCTTTTGACTCAAATATCAATAAGGTTCATTTTCCCAAAGTGTAAGCCATCCACAAAACTTTGGTGATGGCATATGGTCAAGAAACTGAAACGTTTGTGAAGAAACCATTCTAAATTTATCAGCCACTGTGATTTGATTTTTGACCCTTAAATAAAATGGCTTCTTCCTTGGGCAAACTGTAAATTATCCACAAAGTTAGTAAAGGTAGATGCTGCAAAACAAAAGTTCTTTGGAATCAAATATAAGGTTTCAGGCAGATTGACAGACAATAATTTATAACAATATATTTTCTGTCTTTTTGCCGGTATATAAAACAATAAATTAAATTAGACTTTAATTATACTCACAACACTGATTTATCATTTAAAAAAACTCAACCAATCTATACAATTGTTGTTAAACAAAAATCACTGGCAATCGCCAAGATAATGGTCAGTACTGTATGGTGATATATACAACAATACATACAAAAATTCTGATGCCAGTGAAAATCAATAAAAGACATTTTTTGACTTTGTGAAACATTTTCAGTGGATTTCTTAATTCAATTCATTTATGACATTTATTTTGTAATAATACGAACTTAAACTGTAAGCAATACATAAGGGAAATATAAATATTTTTAAGGCAATATGTCATGAAAAACATGATTTTGTTAAAAAATTCACACTCATAGGTACATTAAGTTAGCAGACTGATTGTTACCATTTTATATTAAAATATTGTCATATTATTAGGAATTGCAGACTGTTTTAAGTTTCTATTTGATATAATTTTTTTATTTAAATGTTGCCATATGATGGCTGGTTTTTTTGGCAATGACATATTTTTTGAATATTAATGGACAGGGAGATCAAACACTAGATAGTAATACATCTGAGGATGTTCCCAAAGTGCAAGGTATGTATATTGATGCCTATTGTATCACAACATTTGTATGACATGCAACTCTAAAATTAACAGATTCCTCTGCCACAGAAAAAGTAACATTTCATTATCTGGCAACCATGTGGCATGTCCAAAACATAAAATATTCTCAATCATGCAAAAACTGATTTTTTGCTAAATTGATAGCAGAACTGTATAAATACAATGGAGTACTACAGCGAATCTTCCAACTGATTGATTAGTATGCAATTTTTCTAAGCATAAATAAAGGTTATTAATTTATTATCAATGAAAATATCATGTTTATTGTCTGAGCAGTTCAACAGTTATTTGCTGTGTTAATGAAGTTTGTCTATTCCATTCTTTGCTTTCATGATGTTTCATTTGTGAAAAACATATCAAGCAAACCCTCAGTGGCAGAATTACACATGATGTAGCAGATATCAAACTTTGTGCACCTACTTTTAATCCATAGTAAAATGGCATACCATGATTCATAAGTTTCATGAGCAGTTCTTCTTTGTCAAAATTAATGGTAGTAAAAATTCTCAGATTTTTAAAATAAGCAGCAAAATCATAAAAACAGGTTGCAAATTTGCTACTTGCTAATATTTACTTCAAGCCATGAAACTATCTGTACAGAACACTTTATGGTTCATAAAACTATGTCTTCTATAGACTAGTCTTTTGTATACATATAATTTGTATGTACAATTAACAATAGGTTGATAAAAAATCCATGTCTACTACAACCGATGAAATGCACTATGTAAAAGAACATTTAAAATGATGTTATAATTCTCATAAAAAATAGTGCTTCTATTCAAATCTGAAAAGAAAGAACTTAAAAAAGTTACAACAATAATCTTTAAAATCATGTCTATGCTACAATCTCAGTTTCATAAACTAGTTTGGTGCAATTTGACTTAAGTCCAGATCTCAGATACAATGATCTTTCAGACACAGATACAAAGTCATGGTCTGCTGACCTATATATTCATATATTCACCAACTAAATTAGAGCTTTCATGTTATGAAACTGAAAAACCTTATTCAAAACATAAGTTTAGCAACAACTCTTACTAACATAAAATGCAATTCTGCATCAGGTTGACAAAACATGAAGCTTTATCCATGTCTTTCAGATCTACTTACTACAAAAACTGATCTTGATTTCAATCCAATTGACTTTGGGGTAAATGAATAAGAAATATTAAATAACTAAACATTCTCAAATACTATGCAAAATTAGTAGTATAATATAGTTGTCAGACAACCATGCAATTAAGTTAACATAGTGAAATAATATCTTTCTGGATATCATCTTTGTTTTTATTTTTTACTTTAATGCCATTTCTCAGCTAAAGATAGGATATACATGGCGGCCAGTATAACTGGTAAAGAAAGAATCGGGGAAAACCCAAACCCATGGGAAGCTAGTCTGCTACTGACAAACTTTCTCTCATACTCACATTAGCAGAGTCTGATAGTCATACCTATGTGATTTTAGTGGCTTGCATAAACTTTAATTTTCACGACTACTTAAATCAGTGGATAAGGAAAGAGATTTTATTGTTTCCACATATGGATCACTGTTCATTGGATCATCAAGTTTGTGACTTTCAGCAACCACGAAAATTGTCACTCACAAAAAGGAGTCAAATCACAGAAAATCTTATTATTGACTCAAGAGTACAAAACAATTTTACAGGTCAATAATGGCAACTCCTTACAGTTCTATAAAACACAAATTTTAATATAAATGAATAAAGAACTGACTATATACTCACTTTAAGTCGGATCAAACTGCAAACACCACACTATGATCTGCCATCACACAATACACTGGCAGATCAAGGTCAATGTTCCACTGATTACGCTTCACAACGGTATAGACCCAGATTTGATATGATATTCAGATTACAGTTGTATCCTACTTACATGCCAGTACTGATGGTAATTACACTCATATCTGATGCTAACATGTATTCAAATTATTTTCCATTCAACATTTACTTTGTACAGCATAAAATAATGGGACAAATCCCAAACAAAACAAATTACTGATATAAAACAAATTACTGATACAAGCAACAAGTTTTATATATATATATATATGAAAAGCAAACAATCTGGTGTGAAAGAGAGAACAAACGTGTCCATTTGGACAAACACGAACCACGTCATATACAGGTGATAAATAGCTGTTCGCTGTTACACTGCTGTTTTTCACACATCAAATAATTAAATTTAAACATTTTGAAAGTTAAATGTATAAATTTAAAGCTCAGGGAGACCTGATAAAACTCTCAGACTCTTCACAAAGTGACACAGTATTGTACTTGATATATTGCAAGTAAATTTCAAACTTGAATGCACAGTTAATTTTTTCACTAACCTCTTATGACTGGGGTGTCAAACTCAATCGCTCAGTGGGCCAAAACTCAAATCACACGTAAGGTTGCGGGCCGAACAGGATAAACATTCAATAAGCGAAAAATTAAACCTTTTTTAAACATTAATATAAATTAAAACAGAAAAAAGTTTTAATAATAAAAAATCATTGGCATACCCATTTTCGCTCTTATGCCAATTTGTCAGAGCTGGATGTTTGGCAAGGCTGCTAATTAGGGAATCTGATTTGCACTTTATATCGCAGGGCCATTAAAAAATATTTTTGCCTAAAATTCTCTCTCGGGCCGGATATAATTGTACGCCGGGCCTGATGTGGCCAGCGGGCCTTGAGTTTGACACGTGTGTCTTATGACAAAATCTTACACTGCATTTCATGGTGTAATGATAGTGATAGAAATAAGATCGTTAGTAATGCATCATCACAAACTGACATTAGCAATCAGCCCAAAATTTACAACCCTGACAGTTTATTTAAAAATCATTTGATCAATCAGATGAAAGAACTGAATGCGAGAAATTTTTGTAATATCAGGAATAGTCCTCCATATTCCATACCATTTCAAGTCATCTTCAAAAACGGGGCATGGCATGTATGGTCTTGTTTGGGGGCATTTGGGGGTGTACATAGTTGGGACTGGTGTCAGTTTGGGTAAAACCACCATTTGCAACTGAAAATCATAAACCACAGACTATTATCACCATTACAACACTCTGTTCTTAGGAAAATCTGTCTGTAATTCCTTGTGACAATATCACCTGGATAGTAACAATGTTACAATGATGCCCAAATTTCTGACAGTGCATGTATACTTAAGATAACACTACTGCATATTCTGACCTCTGGCCTATTGGAGAATGTGTTACAAATATTTACCCTAGATTTCTTTCAAAGTGTGTTACAAATTCTGACTTTCAAACTTATGTAAAGTGTTAATCCACAAATGTGTTAGAACTTTTGACCATGTGTACTGAGAAATAGGAGTTCAGAATATCTGATAACGATAATAGACAATGGATCCTCGCAGCCTTTCCTACTTGTAAAAGTCCTGTGACCTTTATATCGACCTATGTTGATATGACTGAAAAACTGTTGAAGTTATGTTAAAAATCCAATACAAATCTAAATCCACTTCTGTTGAATAAGATATATTAATCATATTTTAACATAATCAAATAAAAAGACACAACCAATTAAAAAAAGCAAATAACATGAACAATATCATTATATCTGACTGCCACATGATACAGCTATCAACATTATACTACATACTGTATAACTGCATTATATATATGTCCAGCACAGGTTAATGGGTAATCTAGTGGAATTCAAGGCTGGTACAAATGGACTGTTTTTTTTTTTAAATGCTACATTCCTTGTCAGCCACGTTGAAGAACAATACATGCATCTCCTTTTCCTAAACATTTTGAATATAGTTTCATATCAGATACTGGCTAAATAACTGTTTCCTAGCTCCACTTATATGTTCACAATGAAAATGTTTTCTTTTTTTTCTGTTTACAATCTGACTTTAGAGCTTATTAGAAACTGTAAATCATACTGATAGACCTTCATATTGATCCCCTAAATGGCTGACAAAGGGAGATAATACTGCCAAAATTAAATGGGTCCAATATTACATCAGGCATGGGTAATAGAAGTAGATGTGGTTGACAGGTTATCAAATAATGGACATGGATTCGGAGCCTTATAGTAATTAAGATCAATCACAAATGATTTTCTGATAATAATTTAATGTTGAATGCATATAAAGTTAGAATTAGCTTGGTACAGACAGATGACACTGTCAACCACAAACCAATGTCAAACATAGGTTCTGCATAATGCACAGTTCAAGCTGCAACTTTGACGTACCATATATGACTTTCAAAATGCTAATACAAAAATCTTAAGTTGATCAGAATTAGATGGAAAAAATTTCTTATAATACCATATGAGCAAGTGGGTGAGGAAATGCATCTGATAAATATCAGTCACCTCTATGAACAGACTCAGTATAAATTTAATTTACCATATATACTCATATATAAGTTGGGAATAATTGCATACAACATAGACTCTGAATTGCCATCACATAATGTGCCAGAACATCAGTATAACTCAATTTATAAGCAAACATATATGGTATAAGCATGTTACAATAAAACCAAGGTTGCACTGTTTTGCAAAAAGCTGATATTATTTCTTCACTTTATGATAATCAAAATATTTAAAAGTGAATTTAAAAAAACATGGCTAAGTGTTTTAGGCCACTTGCCCAGTCTCAGATAACTGGATAACTGTTGATGTCCTATCCTGTTTATGACAATAACAAAAAGAATTTGCGGTTTTACTGCTATAAATGTAAATCATGGTAACCTATCAAGAGCCTGAAGAGGCTTACCAAAAATCATAGCAGAAATGAAACAGAGCCAAGCCAACACATACCATATACATGACTGAAATATTCAAATGTGCAAAATTTAAGAAGTAAATTTGTTGCCACATAAATTATGCAGCACTTCACATTGTGAAGTCTTTATTCAAGGATTGCACATGAAAATATATCCCACAAGATTAACAAACCGTATTATCAACAACAGCCACCCCCTTCAGGTTCTCCCTCAGCAAGATGCACCCTCTCATCTGCACGAGCAAATCCTGGCTTTATACCATCCCAGCCTTCTTCTATCTTGATTCTTTCCTCCTTCAACAACCTGTATATGTCTTTAGCCATAATAAGGAATGCTTCTTCAACATTTTGTCCATTTTTAGCAGAGGTTTCTATATACCTCAATCCATTCAACTGAGCAAATCTAGAGCCTTCGCTAGAGCTGACTTGCCTATCGCTATCCCTATCACACTTATGCGCGATAGCCATATAAACTGCCTTGTGTGGCTCGATATGGAATTTGGCTTCCTCAAGCCAGCCAATTACGTTCTCGAAGCTGGCTCTTTTTGTGATGTCGTACATTATCATTACACCCACAGAGTTCCGATAATATGATCGGGTAATTGATCTGAAATATACAACAAATACAGTCTTGCATGAAAAAGATTTTGTTTCAACATGAAAAGTTAGAAGACCCAGTGTCATACTGGAAATATATTGTATATACTTGCTTATAAGTCGAGTCCAACTACAAACAGAAACAGGGCCCCGAGTGGCCAAGTGGTCTAGGGTGCTCTTCGTTACGGATCACTGCCATGTCACCTCTGCCTGCGTGGGTTCGAGTCTCGGATTCGGCTAATGTGGATATGTGAGACAGCTTGCCAGTAGCTTCTCATGGGTCGGTGGTTCTTTCTGGGGTTTTCCTGGGTTCTTCCTCCACCATTAATACTGGCCACCATGTATAGCCTATCGTGTGCTGAAAAGTGGCGTTAAACCCTAAAACAACAACAAACAGAAACTGCACAGAACCAGATCTGCCATTGCACAATGCACCGACTGATCTGGATCTATGCATTTTGCATGGAGCAATCAATAGAACAAATAATACAGACCCTGATCTGCCAGTCTATTATGTGATGGTACAGCAAGGTCTATGTAGTTTGCACTTGGACTCAACCTATAAGCAAATAAGAACTTTTTAAAAAATATATATATTTTTACATAGCTAAGGGTTCAAGCAATCAAAAATCACCAAAAATATGTAGGGGTTGATGTGCATTTATTTTGTGCTGCTCTTATCTGAATATATATTCCCAAGTGAGGCAATTGCATAGAATGTATGGGGAAAAGCATATCCAGTGACTAACAAGTTATATAAAAATGCACCAGTCTGAAGACAACAGACTCATCTTATCAAATAGACAAAGCAAACAAAATCTCATTATGTGAAGTTTTCAGTAACCTACTACTGTTAAGATCATACAGAAAGCCTCCACAGCCAATTTAAGGCAGATTGTAAATCACTACAGATTTACATGGTATCCAGTAATCAAATATAGAGCAGAATGTTCAAAAGCTCAAATATTACTCAAATCACTTGCAGCCTGACCTTGAAAAACTTGCTTTAAAATTTTTTGCGACATAGAAATTTTCAAGTTTTACTGTGTATCATCTAAAACAAGTCAAACGTGTCAGTAACTGCCAGGCATGGGACATAACTAAGCTGGCATTTGTATGAACGTGACCACTGTATGCAGATTCAGAAAGACTTTCACAGTGACAGTCAGTTGTGTATGTATGTAAGATAAGTTTTAGATTGGTTGTTAGACCCACATATGAGCAAATGGATGAAATTTTGACATTTTTTTTGTTATCCCCTTACTAACCAATGATTTTTACCTGCTTGCCTTCTTTTACCCCAAATCCTAATTGTCCGAGTAAAGTTTGTCAGGTCTGCTTTAGATCTAATGAGAGAAAGTTTAATATCCAGTCCAAAACTCCAGTCCTTAAACAGCAGGATTTTGTTATGTAAGAAAATCTGGTCTCAAAATTGCATTTTTTTATAGATGTATTATTTTAATGTGATTAGCAATAAGAATGAATACATTTTAAATGGCATCAGTGTAAAGCTACAACCTTGTTCTTTTCTCTAACAACCTGCTTTGGTCTATCATGAAATGTGTTGATGTCACAAGCCCTGGAACAAGAGTACTATCTCATGCAAAACTGCCTCGATGGTTGTTGAAATATCTTGGAATAATGCTGAGAGTGGTCGTTCAGAGTTGTGTATCTTAAAAAGAGTTAGCTACATAACAGCAACTGGCTATCTACTGCTTATATTAAAGACTGACATGTACCATGAGAAACAGCTTTAACTCATGGGCAACTAATACCGAATAATACCTTGTAATACAGGCCACACTGGTACAAAAGATGACTCCAACTTCTGCTGCAACAATGACTGCTTTCCCACAATCCACCAAAGGAAGAAACTGACTGGAAAACTGAACTTACCCCAAACACAATATTCCATGTGCACAAAATAAATGTATGATTAAAAACGTAACATTGTAATAAAATCTAATGTTTATTTTAACATTTGTTTTCTTTTGTATCTTTGTTCCCCAACTTTAAAACCAGATGCGGATAATTAAAGTCATTAAAAAATATATGTGCAAATAATGCAAGTAGACTGATATGTCGATGGGAAAGGATAAGAATGCAGATGTATTTACAAGAATAAAAAATTGATGTGTAATGTTGTTTATTTCAAGGTCCTAAATTAAATAACAGGAACAAGTGAAATGAACAATTTAAGTAAAATCAACCAACAATTTATTTCTCTAAGTTACAAAGTGAAAATTTAAGAGATACAGTAGTGTGAATTAAATTCAAAAAAATCATAAATGTTATATCCCAATTCCAACAATACAGAATATTCCAAATGAAATTCTATAGTCTTAAATGTCCTGATGAACCACAATGATGCAATCCAGAACGTCTTTGAATATGTTCACAATAATTCCAAAATAACATTTTAATCCAAACTCATTGAGCACTATGCATGATGCCCCAGTGCTAGACAGCACTATAAACTGCCACACTGCAGACATCGTAGTGATATGACTGAAAAATTGTTAAAGCTGCTTTAAAAATCCAGATTATACACACACACTATGCTGGGACTGATATCAGATATTGGACTGACAGCAAGTTGCTCAAACTGAGAAAACTACAGGTGAAGATGAAGTCACAGAAAATGACTGTTCCTTATCTCCTATTTGTTGATGACTGTTGCCTGAATGCCAAATCTGCCTCTGACACACAACAAAGTATCAACCATTTCTCTTCAGCTTCTGACAATTTTGGTCTCACAATTTCTATTAAGACAACAGAGGTTATTCACCAATCTGAACCAGAAAAGCATCACATACAGCCTAATACATTAAATGGACAAATCCTCACAGCAGTGGACAAGTTCACCTCTCTTGGCAGCACACTGCCAAGTACAGTCCACACCAATGGAGAAATCAATGCCAAAATTGCTCCAGCAAGTGTGACCTTTTGCAGACTATGTTCATATGTGTTGGAACTCAGAAGTATCAATCTACAAGCAGAATGTAAGGTGTACAAAGCCATTGTGTTGCCAACACTGCTGTATGGGTTACAAAATCTGGATAGTGTACAGATGCCATGCCAAAAAGTTAATCATTTTCACATGGGCTGCTTGTGGAAACTGATGTTGGTAAGACTGCATCAGTGTCCCAAATACTGACTTTATCACACGACCAGACATTCCAAGCATCCACACTCAACTTATGAAATCACACTCACACCTGAGGTTAGATGGGCAGTCAAAAAATAACCAGGACGTCAAAAGAGCAACTACAAAAGAAGGTCCCCTACAACAAACTGAAGGAGAGAAAGTGATTTTTGGGTGGTAGAAAAAATAGCTTCAAAGACACCATCTTGTCATCCTTGAATCACTTCAACACTGACCCAGAACCATGGAAAAATCTCACACAGCATCACTCCACCTGACAGTCTCATCCATATTGAAGCTATCGATTTTGAACAGACGAGAACTACAAAGGCAGTACAGAAGTATGGGCAGCATAAATCACAGAAGAGCATCATATCCCCAATTGATCTGGCAAACTCATTTGGCATCTCCTTCCAAGTGTGCCACAGACAGTTCAGAGTACAAACTGTTCTCATTGGTCAACTCACATACTCAAAGAAACCAAACTAGGCAGCAATCTCATGTTCATCTTCAAACTGAAAAGACCAACAACAATAAAAACAATAATAACAACAGTTTCAATTTGATGCCACCGTGCTTCAGTGTTTGGCATGCTGGACTTGCAACTGAAAGGATGCGAGTTCAAATCCCACCACAGGATCAGCCTGGAGCACTAAATAGACTTCAAGTGTTGCGATGCCATAAACACCAAACCAAACAAACAAATCAACCAAACTGTATTCAAATTTAATATCAAATACTGGACACATTCCAGGCCAAGCAATTGTATTACAGTATTTCTAGATTGTGATTTAATCAATTTAAGTACTAAAGTTAATCAATGCATGCTATAGAGTAAGAGAACACAATGTAGTCCATAGACCAAAGTCTGTTATCGCTTAGCAGGCCCAATAGCAAAGGTCAATAATTTATCAGACTCTTTAATGTAGACTTGAGCCTGACCAGCAACAGGGTGACAATTCATTTTATAACTGATAACACACTATACTACATGCATTTCTTAAAAATCTTGAACACCACTTCATTCATGTGGTGTGTCACCCTCCCCCAAAAATATCTCACATGATCAAGGAAAATAAAAATAAACTGCCCTAAAGCTTAGTACAAACTTAACATTTTACTGGATAAGTAAACCTATTTTGTTACTTGCCTAAAATTGAATGCAAAATATAAAACAAACTAAATAGAAAATATTAATTAATAAATATTCTGTCAGCCTCAATGAAAAAGTCAATTCCAGCTCATCAAAGGCATGCAATTTGGCGAAATCACCTGGGCTGAAACATATAACTTGAAACAGTATGTACAGGCTTTGTCTGCTTCAGTGTTAAGATAAATTGTAAACAATGATTTCATTAAGTAATTTAACTGGTAAGATTAACATTCATACTATGTTTGCTTAAGTTCCCATGTTTACTAGCACTTTTGGTAATGATTTAAACCTTAGGCACAAGTGTTGGGGGACATGTTTATATATGTGTGTGTGTGTGTGTATTTTTAACATAGCTTTAACAACTGTAGTGATAATCACTATGATGTCTGCAGTGTGTCTGTTTACAGTGATGTCTAGCAAATGGGCATCATGCCACAGACATGTAGCATCATGTCTCAACTTGTGACATTATCCTGAACTGGGCCAACCAGTCTTGACACTAACCTCTTAATGCTGAGTGCCAAGTGAGGCAGCTCCTAGTACATGTACCATTTTTATAAGTCTATGATATGACTCATCTAGGGTTTGAACACATTACCTCCTGCATCTAAGGTGGACACTCTAGCCACTTAGATAACTGGAGTGGTCCTCAAGCTCTTGTCCTTTCTAAGCTACTTTTTTATACAAAAAATATTATGATAGCACTGTTTTGCTGATTACATCAATATCAATGAATATAATAAGTTCCATGTATTTCTTGTGTGCTGAATACATAAATATCAATGAAAAGGAGTTCCACAAAATTTTTAGATAACTATTTTGGAACTTCTGTTGATTGACCCCCCCCCCATATGATTAAAGTTTCATGCTTCAAAGTAAAGAAAGAATCAGTAAGTTGGAAGGAAATGTTACTGTAACTGTTTTGCTCTCCAATTACCAAGCCATAGTTTATTTACACTGCAGACACACTAGGTTTAAGGACTTTAATGTTGTCTTACTTATCTCTCATGGGATCATTAGAGCACCACAGCCTTTGCCATAGTTCATCATGGTCTGTACAGACATAATAAAAACAAACAACATCTATATTGTATATAATATTGCTAGCTGGAAATAAAGTTGACTTTGAATAGTGCCCATTACAACTGGTATACATTTTCAATTAGATCATGCTGTCTAGAATATATCTAAAACGACAATGCAATTAATAAAATGAAACAATAACCTATATCTGTATCTACAGTGTAAAACCAGAACTAATCAATGAAACGAAATTGGCTCATCACAATACACCAAAATTCTGTTATAAGTTAGATGACATATCTGTATTGCAGTATATAGATACATATTGATCATTAATGGCATTTAAATGTTAATTCTGCATATTATGTACTGAAATCATGAAAAGCTTCCTTACATGCAAAAAAATTACAATAAAAACTGAACAAGAGAACAGCATGCATTTTATTTCACTAAAACACCTAATGAAGACAATCAATCATATCACTGATTTAAAAATAAAATGCATATCATCATGAACAAAGACTTCTACCTAAAAGAAAATACACAAGTTCATAAAAAAAGGCTATGGATTATCTTGATCGAAAGTTATGATGCGCAATCTTTTAGGTTCTCTCTAACTTATGCATCTTATAAACTTGTTTTATTACAAAGAAAAGTGCACTTAAAAAAAAAAGAAAACCTGCAATGAAATAGAGCCTTCATTAAACATGTCATAGCTATGAGCTTTTGTGATAGACTTCTATATCTGCTGTGCCAAAAGATTAATGGAGAAAATAAATTTTTATAAGGTTTACTTAATAATATACTGCCTGAAACAAATTTGATGTGAAAATATCACATCTATCATTTCATTGAATACCATATCACCTGGAATCTAAATTCATCATTCCATTTTGTTCTTTAAATCATTTCATGTGAAATCACATCATTTGGAATCTGGATTTATCATTTCATTGCCGAGTTAAATCATTTAACTTTATACTACATTATTTGATTAATGTAATTTTGGCGCTGACAGCTGCCTTCACCATACCATTTCCATTCAAATAATCCTAAGGGCCCCTTGGGTCAAGTTTATGGGACCCAATTTACTTTCAAAGGGACCAGCCTATTATTTTATTACTTATTACTTGCTTATTGCGTGACAACATTTATGAACTTCACAATAAGTTCCTTTAAATTGTACTTCAGGAAATTCAAACTAGTACATGTACTAAGATATGTTAATGCTTACTTATTATTCTATTTTTATTATTACATGTTCTTATTCACTGTAATAACTTCCAACAATATACAATTATATGTTGGTCAAGATAGGACAGCTTACAATACCAGACAGAAGTAGTACACTGTCGTCTTGAAAACTGGGATTTCTTTACCAGCCAGGAACCACATGATTTACCCAGCTACTTTTACTTTACACCAGTTACTTTTTTTATATATAAAAACAACTATCCCAATTTAGGGAGGTTCACCACCCCCTGCCAACTTTGTCAGCTCGCCCTCCAACTTTAAATCTAATGGAAGGCCCTAGAAATAACAGTACCTCCACTGAACTCCATCATGAGAGCTTTCTTTCACTTTCAAACTTAACACTGCCATGATACAAGATAAAAATGACATAAGGAAATGAAACAATCACAAGTCTTCAATGTATGGCTTTCACAGTGCCATGCCAAGGATCTACATATAAACAGCCATCAGCTGTAATCCCAACATGTATATCAAACGAAAGATTTAGTGTTTCGAATCGTCTACTTTTATGTTATTATATACCACTTATGCCTTTCAAAATCTGATGAACACTGCTGCATTATGTATAATAGTGTGGTCAGCACTGCAAAATAATGTCCCAAACTTCATGACTATGAAGTATTAAAACTAATCTTTCATCTCAAAGCACTTAGCATAGAATTAATTTGCACAAAAAAACATGCAAGAAATTGGCAGACATAACTTTAATATTAAAAATCATCCAATATGCATTACTTTGGCATGTAATAGTAAATTTCTTTACCTCGGAAGCTCTTCAACGCTTAAAACAAAAAGCCACATTGTCTCCAACGGCGAGCGAAATGTCAAGCATGTATTGTACAGATTAATCAAATAAATCTTTCATATTTATAACTTCGATATAAGCATGAATGGAATGTAGCTTTTTCAATGGATTTTTCCTCAAATTGATTAAAGCAATGAGAAAAGATAGTATTCTGAAGTGCACTGGTCTGCCACTACATGCCATGTGATGGGGAGGGAGCGATTGCACGCCTTCGCTTTGCAATCTGAATCTATGCAGTCTCACACAAACGTAATAAACTAGTAGCCATGTTGAATAAATTATATGGCACCCAAGACATATTCTGCACATACAAAATGAAAGATTAACAATTACCTAAATCTTTCTTGCCCGGCCGTGTCCCATATTTGTAGTTTGACGCGCACTCCTTCCTCAACTTCAATTAACCGAGCAAAGAAGTCAACACCAACAGTGGGGTCACAGGCGTCTGCGAATTTGCCATCGGTGAAATATTTCAGAAGTGAAGATTTTCCAACGGTGCTGTCTCCGATCAAAATAAGTCGAAATTGGTAATCAAAAATTGGCTCAACCATTCTACTGCAGTAAATTTCGCTGGTCAGTCACTGTATCATCTGATTACGATTAAACAAACCTTCAAAGCTGTCTGCTCAACTTTCATTAGCAATCATGGTTGCATTCTACCACTTCCGGTTGTCAAATAGATCACGCGAGTGGGGATGTTATGATCTTTTCTTAAATCAATTTTGATTGGTCTTTATTGAGAGAATTGATTCTTAATCAGAGAAGCACGTGTACAATGTTTACAGAATCGCAGTGGGTAGTAAATAATTGTCATTACATTTTACCGTATGGAAAAACAATGAGTACACATACCAAACGGTATTGTGGACAATTGAGAAATTAATATATGTTTCTTGAGAAAGAATTAATGTATGCTTTCACCAATTTGTCCACATCTACATATTTGCAAGCAAAGGGGCTCGTATCGTTGCTTACATTTTACGTATAAATTATATATGAACTATCAAATGTAGCATTATATAATACATATATCATTTATTAGTAAACTGCAAGCAATATAGTTTATTAGTAATTTGCAAGCAATGATGGCTCCAGCTCGAGTGGCGTCCCCTTATCTACTGAGGGATGAGCGGTTATTTGGGTATTACTACTCGACGTCTTGCATTATGTGCGCAAGTTTTAAAAAAAAGGGGGGGGGGGTGCAGTCCGATAGCGAATTTTTTATCTGGTACAAGCTATATATCGCAGATAGTTCCTGAAATTTTGTCTACCCTAGCTAGGTTAGAATCGTTAAATTATGTCTCGGTGAGGTTGAAAATTGTACAAAATTAATAATTAAAAGGTGTAATTTTTATATATTACAATATACAGTATAATTACATTATTACATTACCAATTGCAGTATAATAATTAAAATAATTCTGATATCTGCTGCAAATTGGCAAAGTGTTTATGTCGAATCATATTTTGTTCATGTCGAATCATATTTTTCCTTATTAAACTGTCAGCTCCAAAAGTATTGCTCGTTGGCAGATAAATGGCAAATAGTGTTTGTCTGCTTTCCATCATGTATGTCCGTATATGGTCTTATGTAACGTGTTTAGGCTCGAATAAACAGCAACACAAGAAAGAGTAAAATAACAAGCTTTGAAAAATTTAACAAAGAATTTATTTCCCTGGAAAAATACTGTAAAAATAAATAAAAAATAACTTATGGTTTTAAGAATCAAATCAAAAAATAATCCAAGAATAATATGCGAATAAAATTGTAAAAGTTTTAATAATAAAATGCTTTAATGATTTCAAGTTCGAGTCCCGACGAAGAATCAAATATGGAAGGCGATGATGTATGCTGTATCCTATATTGTGTTGAAGTCTAGAGTTCCTTGTATAAACACAAGAAATAATCCGGTGTTTGAATTAATGAAATTTCTTTGTTCAAGGATCTCTGCATGAGCACTCAAAATATTTCCAGAGAAACGAATTAATCTTTTAGAATCCAAATAATTCGAATAAAAATTATGATTCCAACAATGGTCATACAGTAATTTTGAGGCGCAGAATGGGTGTCCGTAAGAGGGTCACATGATTATGTTTACACCACGTACTCAAAACATGGCCCTGACAAGAACCAATCATTTTACTCTAAGAACAAAACAATAATAAAAAGTTGTTTACTTCACTAAAAACTATTTACAAGCCTAGGGTCATGTATTCAATACAGCATCGATTTCACGATTATCATTCACGCATTAAAAATTAATTAAAAAAAATAAAGTTGTTTACTTGACCACAAATCAAGGCCAAGAACTAAGTCAAACTTAGAAACAGTGTTTCTAATATTATGTATTGATGAAAAGATTCAATTCAAACTAAATTTTCGGGAAAATATCAAATTCTTGGTAAACAAAACTACATTATTTTGACATATAATAAATTACAAATTAAAAAGATTTTAAAACTTACAAACAATTAAATCAGATATAAATTAAATCAAATATACATAGCAATGGTTATTTAATATGTCTACATGATTGTATTGCTATTTTGTTACTATTATTAATCCTTATTATTTATTAGTACTACATAAGGAAATGAAAGTATTAATAAATGCCGTGTTAGAACCGTACGGTTTCTTTTCTTAATAATAATATATTAGATTTCAATACAGTTTTAAAAATCAAGTTTTGCATATTTTAACATAAACTGATTTTCCATTTCGTAGCAATGGTTTTTGATAGGGGTGGGATCTGTTCTGTTATAATTTGTAAGTACGAATTTGATACAGGTTACAAATGATAATAATAACACCATCGTAGTATCCAAGGCTTTTCCATCGATAAAAAAAATATGAAACAAAACAATATGGCTTACTTCAGACAGATCCAATGATCTTCATTTACGGACAAAGAGACAGATAGGTTCCACTCAATTAGGCGTGCTCATACAGACATGCGCATAATCTTTCGCCTCAAATATGTGTACTGAACATTGCCTTCACATAACTGAAACGCGGCATTTTCAATTGATCTCCATCAGGAGATAGCGCGAGCAAAGCACAACCTTACGAAACTTCAAATTATTTAATTTCATATTTTCAGGGCTGGATTAGATCAAATGTTGGGTGGGGTCCAAAATTTCAAAAGGGCACTGACTTTCCTCGTGTCTATTGTTTTATAATTTGCATAATACTCAATAAACGTGCGCAAGAATAAAATATGGTAAAATTTCAAGTGACAAGTGACTGTACATTTGTATGTGTACACGTTTTTTCTTTTGTTTTGGTGCTTTTTGAAGCCTGGAGGTGAATGGGTCCAGACACACTGGAGCCCTCCCCCCCCCCCCGATCCGGCTCGGCATTAAATAACTTACTTGTGTTGTTGTTCCGTAAAAAGCCAAACTAAAGCAACTCATATTTAGATATTTGTGGTCAATAAAGTTTGTAAAAAAATAATTACATCACATAAGATTCCGAATTCTTCTCCAGAGAAACCGGATAAGTCCGAACCACCACCAACCCACCCCCAAAAGGACGCCATCAGGGAACGAAGACGGGTTCCCATATCATTATATCATTTCAATGCCAATCCAATAACTGAAAATCTGAATAAATACATACCAAGCTAAAGCTCGTCGTACCATCATAGAAAGCAAGAGGGAAACATGCAAATCCTATTAATCTAGCCTGAGCTCTGGCTTCTGTATCAAATCATTATGGAATATGGTATGAAAAATTACTGACAAATACAAAATCAGCCATATTGAAAGCTTAAGAAATCTGATGAATGTGGCTACAGCCGTACCATAAATCTCAGATATTTTGGTAAAAACATTTTCGAAAAACCTCTCAAGAGAATTATTGTGAAAACCAAAGCCGTGTCAAAAGCAGAAAGAAAACTTTCCTGCAAATGCCAAATTTGCAGATGTTGATCTTACACCATATCATTTACTCTCAATGAGTTATAAGACTCTTTTCATCAAGTCAACTACATTTGGACTTGACCAGAATATATCTACTGTCAAAACTCGACTTGATCAAGTTCACGATATTTCAACAGGACCAGACTGTATCCACTATCACCTTTTGAACATTTACCTAATACGGTTCTCAAAACACTAATAACTAGTTTGAATAAAATTGGGAAACTGATGGCTTCCCATAGTCTTGCCGAGAACAAACGGTATACCAATACCCAAAACCATCAAAGGACCATAGAGACTCTTCCAAATATCGCCCACTAGCATTAGCAAGTTGTATTTACAAAACCATGGAACTGATGGCAAGTGATGGAATACTTTGTATCTGTAATTCAACAAGCTTCTATAAGACGTGGATTCAGAAATCAGAGAAACACAACAGTCTATCTTGTTATACCTCAAGCATTTATCAGAAAAGCTTCCATAAAAATGTTCGACTTGAAGAAAGCTTATGACACAACATAGAAATGCAGCATAATAACTTATCTATTTATAATAGATCTAAGCGACCACCTACGTAACTTTATCTCCAGTATTTTTAAAGAGAGACATTTCACAGTTAAGGTAAACAGCACCCCCTATATAGAGCTACGACTCTATGGTTTTAAACTAAGTAACATGAAGAAGTGACACAAAAAGTGTAGCAAAATCAGCAAATACATTAATTTCTCTAAGTTACAAAGCAAAACTTACAGTACAGTAAATTAAATCCCAGATAATGTTCAATCGTCTATTATATGTCCAAAGGCATAGAGAGAGAGAGAGAGAGAGAGAGAGAGAGAGAGAGTGTGTGTGTTCCGAATGAATTCCAATACTGAATGTGTTTATGTACCAAGTCTTGAATAGGTTGATGTATCAACAGTCTTGATGTATCGCAATGATATAAACCAAGAATGAATTCACAATAATCCCAAGGTAGTGTTTTTGTCCAAAATGTAAATGGGAACTTTGCAATTCCAATGACTAATTTTTAAATAAAGGATTCTTCTCAAAATACACAACAATAAATTAAATATAAATAATCATATATATGGTGAGAGAGGTCAACCAGTCAAATCACACTTTGTAGTGTCATCCAAAACCGCTCTTGGTCGATGTTCACCCAAAAGATTTTGAGGAGGAAATGGTCGATCCTGATCCAATTCCATCCGTCCTAGAGATCGTCGTAGGATGTTAATATTGGTTTCAGATTTTGATTACTGATTAAGGTTAAAGCCTTCTATACCCACAAAACCGTTTCCTCACATCACAGGTGAGTGTACGCGAGCCTGCGATAGTAACCCGCGCTCGAATTCCCCAAGCAAAGCCTCCACAAGTCTTCCCAATACACGCGTGATGCGAGAGGAAAGTCATGGGGTGTAGAAGGATGTGACCCAGATCAGTAATAAATCAAACCGCTATTATCATACTACACTAACCTCTATAGCTAATTACGGGTCAACTGCAGACATATAGGATTTAGGAATAAGAGAGTAACCAGCATGAGCCGACAAGTAAAGTTCCCATGAGGCGTATCAGTGCTGGGTAGATTGATATACACTGGCAAACAGTTACTCCATTTCTACTGCCAGTAAATCAGATACCTACTTCGGGTATATTCGTCCTACGCTCTCGTGAGTTGCCCGTGGTGGCTTACAGTCTGCATGCTAGTGTAGAAAGCAAAACCGCTCTCTAAATGATTATTCCATCACTAAAATGTACAAATATTTTGACTTTACCAGGATCGGAAACTGCAGTCGCTTTAATCATACTATTGTTTCATTAAATTTGCTTCTATTTCTTCAGCAACGTCGTTGGGTTTTCCACGAGGATAGGTTCCCTAATTAGGCTAGCGAATCTTTGAACGGCGCGCTCGATAATACTCGAGAACAGATCAACGTGGTCGGCAATGATGATTACACGACTTTACTACAATACTACATTTAAGGCATGGTCGAGCACGCAAACCAACACTTAACGTGGGCAAATTACAATATTCTTAACAGCAAGTTCTGCTGAAGATTCACGTTTATAAGGCATACGCCATTGCGTTGATTGTGTCCCAATTCCATTGAACTATGGCGGCAACTTATTTAATTGGTTAACTTTTCCAGTCGCAGTCGTGTTTCGTCTCTTCATAGGTATACATGTACTGTGATTTCTGAATCACGAGAATAAAATCCAGCTCATATATTAGAATCATAAGGTGTTCATCAAGCGACCAATCAAATATTTGTGTTACAATAATACGAATTCACACATCAGATCTTTGCAAAGAAACATGCTTAATCTTTCCAGGATCTTAAAATTCTCCTGCAAGCATGAATAAAATACCTTCCAACATGGTGTTGGCCTAAATTAGCTCAAATTACCCGTCACCGAATATTGCACCTACTCGAATATGACGAAACTGTTTTCGTTTATATCCATCCACGCCAGATATGGTGGAATTATTGTATATTTTTTGGGTATAGTTTTTGCCTCATCATTTTGGCAATAGTTTCGGAGAATTCTCCAATGTTTGCTTGCGCCATTCTGCGGCGCTGTACTGCCTTTCATAACATTCCTTATAACAAAAGTCGGGTGTGGATGCCATTGTTATATTATAATGCTATAAGCAGCTCTTTAATTAGTTTTGGTAATCTTCGCGGTGTTCACTAGTCATTTGGCTGTCTTCTTTGGATGACTCAATAAACGTAAGCGACTTGAATTCTCTTGCACCATATAAAAAAACATTTCACGCTTTTTTGTCGCAAGCTTAACCAAGTGTACGTTGTTGTTGTTTCAATACAATCCTAACTCGATTAACTTATTAATCTCTGGATAGGTATTAGGAAAATCATACATCCTCTGAGCCTCTTTGACAAATCTTTATTACGCATTTAGGCGAACTAGCTATTTAATCTTTTCTGCGACGTTACAAACGTGTCATTGTTTAGGCAATGTGATTCTAGCATTAGATACACTCACATATCCTTTCAAAATAATATGCACATCAATTATTACATAAGCCGTTGTAATTTTCTAATACAATGCATAACCTCGATCAACATAAATATTCTCATGCAAAGGAAATCTTCACAGAACTCAGAATATATTACATAGTGTAGTCCAGATCAAAAGTCATATTTCTGTCGTAGTGATTTGGTCTTGTAAAATAGTGCCAAAATTGTGTAGAATTGTAAAACAGTGGCAAAGTAAAAGATCAAGATCGTGACCAATAACACATTGGTGTGGTAGCTGTAGTAGTTGTGTATTGAGGTAACACATGGGAACTTCACTTTTGGTGCTTACGCGCAGTTATACTCTTGGGCATAAATCCTATGTTTCGGCGTTGGAACCGTAATTAGTGGTTGGATTAGCACGACAATAGCGGTTTGCTTGGTTACTGATCTAGGACAAAGCCTTTTATACCAAATGACTTTCCTGTCGCATCACGCTGTATTGGAACGACTTGTGAAAACTTCAATTGCGCTTGTAAGCGGGAGGGCTTGTTCGCAGGCTACAATCGCGCACTCGAATGTAATGTGAGTAAAACCTCATCCTCATTGGAGTATATATGATTCTGACCTTTATTCAGTGTCCAAAACCTCAGATTGATATTAGCATAATATTTCAGCCAAGAAAGACAGTCGTAAGTAGTGAATGGGGTTAGTTTAGCCTCAATGGGAATTAGCATTACAGACCCCCCCCCCCGGGCAAGTTTAGCCTCAATGGAAATTTAACATTAACCACCCTGGGCAAGTTTAGCCTCAATGGAAGTTTAACATGGGCAAAAAACCCTGGGCAAGTTTAGCCTAAGTGGAATTTAACATTGGAAGAAAAAGACGTTTGGGCCTGTTGAGCCTCAAGGGGAAATGGAATGGGACCCTATTTTTTTAAAAGAAAAAAAGGGTAGGCAATGGAAAGTCATTCTCTTTTCGAGACCTATGAGTGGCCCTGAAAAGGGCCTTTGGGTTTATGTTAATGTATCCATTAACATAAGGGGCACCGCATTGGTCTTCTTCTTGTCCTTAGGCTGCGCCTCACTGTAGGACCGTAAATCAGCACTTTTTTGAGGCATCCTTGTCTTTCTACGTAGATCCTACGTATCCACAGACTGGTGTCTGTCCTGTGGACAACGGTCGACTTGGATCGGACATACATTAGCATGTCCGTCCTAAACATCATTGAAGACACAAGGGTGGATGATTCAACTGTGGTCCACATCTTGAGGCGACGAGAACAGGTGAATCAATGCAGTGAACTGCACTTATTTATAGGTAGAGGAAGGATTGAAACGGATTGAGTTCATTCACCAATCCGAACACGCGTTACAAAATTCAGTCAGCCCGCATCCAATCCGAAGAGAGCAGTCTGTGACGTCACGTGATCTATATAGATTTGCTAGCGCCTCTGTGCAGTCAATCTATGCGACAGTGATTCAACATGACGGAAACTCAGAAAACGATCCATTGGGGTGCACCAGCAGTGGAGACCGCCCAAGGGAACCCGGACTTACTTTCAGAAGAGGTAAATTGAAATTTTGTGGATTTTCTTACCTCGCAAGAATTTGTTCCGGAACCTTAGTCACCTTCTTCATTACCGCAAGTGGAGAATTTTAGACAGAGACAGAAAGAAGAATTGGAGAAATTTATACAACGACAAAAGGAAGCGGAACAAGCTTTTCTCCTACAGCAACAGCAGCAAGAAGAAGAGGTAAGAAAAAAACAACAACAAGAAGTAGCAGCAAAGAAACAAGAGGGTGAAAATCAAACGGTCACGATACTGTTAGACATTTTAGCGGAGTTAAGAAGTCTGAAACAAATGTATCAGACTTCTTTATCACGACCGAAGAGAATACGACCTTCCCGAGCTAAACACGTCAACCCTCTGACTAAGCCTCTCGTACCACCCTTAGTGATTTCAACCAAATCATCGTCATCATCAACAGTACGCAGTCCAGAAGTAGGCCTTGGCCGTGGCAAAGGCTTAAGGCAGTTAAAGTTGATTGCTTAAACTCACCCCTTCACCAAAAAAAGGCCCTTTTCAGGGCCACCCACGTCTCTCGAAGAGATACACTTTCAATTGCCAATAACTCAAAAAAAAACAAAAAAAAAAACAACATTTTACCTCTATAGTACGTGTATATGAGTGCGTGAGTGTAGCTTCTTATTTTAAAATCAAAACTCAAAGACACTTACCTTATATCATTAATGTATTCTTTTCTCAATAGTTACAATACAATTCACAATTCACAACAGAACACTTTAAAAAGTTCATAGACTTCTTCTATCTCATTGTTTACTCTCTCTGTTTTTTCAATTTCTTCACCGTCACAGTCTTTTCCTCCTCTTCCTTCTCACTTTCTTCCCTTCTTCTTTTTTTCTCCTTTTTCTTTGCCTCTTGTAAATAGAACTGTCTTCTTTCTTCCTCTCAAGAATCCCTCTCTTCTTCCTCTGAAGAATTCCTCTCTTCTTCTGACTCCTTTTGTTTCTTTTTTGGGCAATCTGGAGACCAATGTCCTTTTTCTTGACAATAATAACAGGTATCTTGACTTTTGTCTTTTCTAGCCCCTGTTTTTCTTTTTTGATGGTCTGGACACTCTGAAGACCAATGCCCTTTCTTCTGACAGATATAGCAAGTATCTTGACTTTTATCTCGAAAGGAAGGAGAGTAGTCCGTCGGCTGGTCTGAAGAGAATTTTCTAATGACCCCTCGCAAAGCTCTGATGAAACGTTCGATCTGTCTAGTCTCTTCCATTGTTGTCTCGGTTTGAGAGTGAAATGAATAGTGAAAGGACAAGACACACACCCTTTTATATACGCTGGTCTGCCATGACTATAAATTAGTCTATGGTGTTTAAACTTGAGTCATTTGACGTTTTGCACTCAAGATGAAACGATCCAATTCATTCGAGAAGAAAGAAGAAGAAGAAGAAAGTAAGAGGCAGAAACGTGATCAATCGCCTCGTACCAGGGCTGAAGTCTTGGCACAAATTCATGCCAGTGATTTTGAAGAGGACATGAGTGAACCAGAATCCGAACCCTCTAAACAAAGTTCGCCACCCTTAGTCAACCCTGAAAAGTACTATTCCATTCGAGAGACGGAAAAGCGCTCCTCTAGAAAATTTAGAACCACGGCTTACAAATACACAGTGAAGTTTAAAGATTTCAAGTCCGAAGTACCGTTAGAGAAAGCAGAAGGGTTCATCACTGGGGTGTGGGATTCTTTCCTCACCGCACTCAAGCGACAATGTCAACCCAAAGAAGACGATCGCTTGAGACTTTCCATACAACACGACGGTTTGAAATCCCCTGTTTGGATCGAGTTTAGCAGACCCGCAGACCTAACTACTTCCAAAGTCATGGACAAGATTCAACACGTACAACAATCCAATGACCAGTTTGACATCACCGATGGAAAAGCCACACTGGACATGACCCACGTCTCTCCTCCTCAAGGGACCGGACAACGCAATAAAGTGTTACTGGTGAACGACCTTCACAGCACCAAAAAGAGTCTCGTCCAAATTCACAATTCTCAAGACCAGATGTGTTTAGCCCGAGCCATTGTGGTGGGACGAACCTATGCCAACAAGAACGACACGACAGAATGGAAAAGAGCCTGGAAAACTATTCGACAATCGGACCGAGCCAAACAACGAAACGAAGCAGAACTCCTGTTACAACAAGCCGACTTGCCCAAAGACACACCCTGTGGCATTCCTGAGATGCAAAAATTGCAAGATGTCCTAGCTCCACGCTACACCTTGAAAGTGCACCCTCAAGAAGTGCGCGGACCTCTGTTGTTTCGAGGGAAAGACTTTAAGGACGGAAAATACATTCATGTCTATTATCACGATGACCATTTCGATACCATTACCAGTATCACTGCATTCCTGCGATACAGTTATTACTGTGAGAAATGTGACTATGGCTATAACAATCGAGAGCAACACAAACATTGCGGATTGAAATACTCAGGATGTTTGGCCTCTCCATCCTGTCTGAGCGAAGGACAAGAAAGAGTACATTGTCCTGCTTGTCTGCGTACGTTTGTCAGCCCTGCCTGTTACGAACAACATCTCAAGACGCAAGGTTCACAGCAGAAATGTGCTTGGCAACTGCTGAGATTGTGCCCTACGTGTGTACAAGGCTACGTACCAACATTGCCAAGGCACACGTATGTTCAGGAAAAAAAATGTCACATTTGTCACCACATCGTGGACTTGGAACACCAATGCTACATGCAAAAATACCAACCCCCACCAGAGAAAGAGGACGGTCACAAGAAGAAAGGCAATTTCATCTTTTTCGATTTCGAATGCATGCAAGAGACCGCATTCACATTCCTAATTTCTGCCTGGTTCATCGAGCGTGCAAGAAGTGCATTCAAGAACCTATCTTCAGTCATTGCCCTCACTGCAGCAAGATTCCTGGAGGACGTGAAAAAATCTTTCGGGGACCGAACACGCTAGCCGATTTCGCTCGATGGGTCTTAGACCCCATCGACAAGACGTGGAGCCAAGAGGACATCGAACTTTACGCAGATTGTCATCGTCATGCCACAGTGATGGCTCACAATTTCTCCGGATACGATGGACAGTTTCTTTTGAGGTACTATACGGAACATGGCATCGAACGTCCTAACGGAGCCAAAATCATTTTCATGCAAGTGGGACAAGTACAGTTTAAAGATTCGATGAGTTACTTGGCCATGCCTTTGAGTCGAATGCCTAAAACGTTTGGAATGACAGAAATGGCTAAAGGGTACTTTCCACACTTTTTCAATACGGAAGCCAATCAACACGCCGTTCTACCCCATTTACCTGAGGCTCACTATTACGACCCCGACAACATGCGTACCGAACAACGAGAAGCTTTCTACGCTTGGTACCAGGCTCACGCCTCAGACCCTTTCGACTTTCAGGAAGAAATGCTAAAGTATTGTCGTTCCGACGTGGACATTTTACGACGTTGCTGTGGAAAATTTCGAGAACTGTTCATGGAACACGGAGGGGTCGATCCTTTGAAAGAAGCTTGCACCATTGTCAAAGCGTGTTCCTTAGTGTATCGACAACAATTCATGCCTGAAAACACCGTAGCTGTCATCAGCCCTCAAACGACCCACTATGTCAAACGTCAATACTCGGTCAAAGCCCTACGCTGGTTACATTACTTGTGCGACAAGGAAGACAAGTGGATTCAGCATGCTCGCAACGGAGGGGGCGAAAAGACCATCGGAACGCATTCGGTCGATGGCTGGGACTTAAAAAACCCCAAGATCGTGTACGAGTTTAACGGTTGCTTATTCCATGGATGTCCCGTCTGTTACCCTGACCGTGGCACTAAAAATCAGTTTCTACAACGAACCATGGAAGACTTGTACCAGGCCACTTGTCAGCGACGCCTAAAGTTAGAAGAGGAAGGATACCAAGTGGTGGAAATGTGGGAACACGAGTACGATCACCGTTTGAAAACCGATCCCGAGTTTAAACGTCTCGTGGAAAGTTACCAGTTCATGGACCCGCTGAACCCGAGGGATAGTTTGTACGGAGGAAGAACCAATGCCACCTGTTTGCTGTACCAAGCCAACGAAGAGAAAGGAGAAGAAATCAAATACTTGGACGTGTGTTCGCTGTATCCTTACGTGTGTAAATATTGTCGCTTTCCTGTAGGGCACCCACAATTGTTAACGGAACATATCGACCTGAAAAACATTCGACAATACGAAGGCTTGATCAAGTGTAAAGTTTTGCCTCCCACGAACCTATACCATCCCGTCTTACCTCACCATTGTCAAGGCAAACTGATGTTTCCATTGTGTCGTACTTGTGCCGAAACGTGCAACCAAGATCAGCCTTGTCAGCACACCCAGGAAGAACGGGCCTTGACGGGAACCTGGGTCAGCGTAGAATTGTTCAAAACTCTGGACATGGGATACCAACTGTTAGAAGTGTACGAAATTTGTCACTTTCCCAAGACACAACAATACCACAAGGGTGACCCCACTCAGAAAGGCATTTTCGCCGACTACGTGGATGCCTTTTTGAAACTGAAGCAAGAAGCCAGCGGCTATCCTTCCTGGTGTCACACTCCCGAAGACGAAAAGACATTCAAAGAGAAATATTATGAACAAGAAGGCATTTCTTTAGACCACATCGAGAAAAACGAAGGCAGGCGATCGTTTGCCAAGGTGATGTTAAATTGCTTGTGGGGTAAAATGGCACAACGTCAGTGTTTACCCAATATGAAACACGTGGATGTCGTTCGAGAGAATTTGATCTTGGTCAATTACGAAGAAGATCTGGACTTTGTACAAGACGACCCTTTTGGAAATGTCATCATTGCGGCTTACGTGACAGCTCATGCTCGCTTAAAATTGTACGAAGCTTTAGAACTGTTAGGGGAACGCGTCCTGTACTTTGACACGGACAGTTGCATTTACATCCATCACCCGAGTCAACAGCACCCTGACATCGAAGGAGACCGTTTAGGAGCGTGGACAGACGAGCATCCCGACGACAAGATTCTAAGTTTCGTCAGTGGCGGTCCAAAAAATTACGGCTACGAATACCAGGACCCACAAGGAGAAGTGCACACGACGTGCAAAGTGAAAGGATTGACTCTGAATTATCGTACCAGTCGTGTGGTCAACTTTGGGGTATTGAAAGAAGCCTTGCAATCCGGAGAGGATGAACACTTTAAAGTGACCACCTATCAACCAAACAAGATTGTACGTTTACCCACTCACCACATCGTCAGTCGACCCTTGGAAAAAGTTTATCAAATCGTGTACCAGAAGCGAGTGCGACTGCCCAATCATTTCACTTTGCCGTATGGACATGTTGGTATAAAACTTTGGTTGTAGGCGGATAGCCACCCACTAGAAGGATGACTTCGCCACAGCAAGAATCGAGTGAGAAACCCGATGAGAACTCCAAGTTCAAACCCTACCATTTTCCAGTCTTCTTACCTGACTATTGTGATTGTGCCCGTTGATTGGACACGTTTCAAGCATGGCCTACGGATAGGAAAGGATTACCTTCTTCGCATATTTTAGCTAGAACAGGATTTGTCTACTTGGGACCTGAGTCAGGATTGGGATATGAAGTACAGTGTTTCGCTTGTGGCCTGAAGTTACGAATGGATCTATGTATCTATAAAGATTCAGCTATTCTGGAACATACTCGATTGTCTCCGCACTGCCCTTACCTTTGTATGGCCTTTCCACCCATGACATTACGGTACAATGATGACGGTACCTTAGAGACGGTACCTTCCAAAACAAGACATAAAAAACATAAAAAAGAACGATGTACAAGCTTCAGACTGCATTGCGACCAGTATAAAAAGGGGCTATGGTTAAGATCGATAGTTCACTGGGACTACCAAGACCGAGCGAACAAGATGAATACTTTCAGAGGAACACAAAACAAGTTTAGACAGGCACAATTCAAGTGTGGGGCTTCGGAAGTGGAATGCGATTGTGAGCCTTGCGATGGGTACGATGCTATACGTTGTGACCTTAGCGATGCCGTAAAGCATCATGGGAACTTTGTTCTCACTACCCCTATCATGGAAAGGGATGCTGTGCGTGTCAAACCTGAGGGATGCGAAAGCGATGCCACTCGTCCTCTTGGATATTTTGCTGGGTTTCGTTTTAAAGGGGAATGTTCACCTTCGCGTCTACCCCCCTACGGATGTCATCCAGCCCTGAGCAAACTCCTGTTCATGTCACCCAACCCTCATCGAAACGAACCTGTGAAACACGAATATTCGTTTCCTGTGCGTTTGTCGGAATACTGCAACTTTGAAAATCGTCTTCAATCGTTCAAAGGAAAATGGCCTAAGTATCTGGGAGGACCGACCCCGGAAGAATTAGCCAGAGCCGGATTTTTCTACTTGGGCGAAGGAGATAAAGTCAAGTGCTTCAGTTGCGGTGTGTCACTTCACCACTGGGAACCGCAAGATTCGGCCTACGTAGAACATGCTCGATGGTCACCGAATTGTCATTACTTACCCTTAGTGGGACCGAGACATTAAAGTAACTTACCATGTCGTTGACGAAGAAGAAACCAGTTTGGCTAGGAGTCAAATGTTGGACATCACCGAGACCAGTATTTAAACTTCATTTCAAAAACGATATTGAATCATTACCTAAAGAACTACAAGAGAAGATTTACAAGGAAGTTTGGCAGGGGTTTGCCAGAGAAATCTCAATGGGTCACTGTAGAACTTTTGTGCCGAGAAATTCACAAGAGGAAAGTGAAAAAAGTCAACCAGTGTGTTAGATTTCTTTAGGTCAAGTGTGCATTCGTCCTATTGTATTACTCTAGTCCGTTTACATCAAAAGAGTTCAATGACATTCTTGGACGTTACCCTGAATGGCAGGGGCCAGAAATTACTCACTATGTGGATTACTTTTGCTCTAGAAGAAGATTGTGAATTGTACGGACTAACCTATTCATGGATACTTTGCTAGAGAACATTCGTGCTTTGCCTGTGGAGTTGAGAGAACGCATTTACCGAGAACTGATCAAAATACAAGTGAAACGCAAACGCAAAGTTATTCATCCGTTTTTAAATTATGCTCTGTTCCAAAGTATAAGAAGACTGATTATGAGTGGATATTACATCAGCCACAAAGGTAAACGAGGCTATTGGCCACCACCCAAGGATTCCAAAAACAGTGTATATTCTTATGGATACTTTACAAGAGAACATTTTGGGCTTGCCTGTGGAGTTGAGAGAACGCATTTACCGAGAGCTGGTCAAAATACAAGTCAAACGTAAAGAACAGTTGCATCCGTTACGTCACCAGATCTTTAACCACTGGTACCTGAATGGTATAAGAGGACTGATTCGTCAGAAATTGTTTCAGTGGTCAGACCTTGTTGAACACTTTCAGTTAGTGAATGAACTAAACGTTCGTAATTTTGGTTACTTCGAGATTCACCTACTGCAACGTATTGAGGAAGATGAGTTAAAGGATTACCAACATATTTTAAGTGGAATCTGCTTAGAAGAAGACGAAACATCTAGACAAACTCTGACGTTTCGGTTACAGTATGCAACATTTAGATTCCCTACTGGAGAACGAAGATGTCTAGTTAGAAATTACCTTTATTGCTTCCGAAACAAAGAGACTATAAAATCAAGCTGCCATGCCACGACTTATGTCACATGTTATTGAACAGATTCCGTGGAAGGAACTCAGTGACCATATTCAAACCGTGGATCATTACCATCAATTATTACAAGAACTGTATCCATTCAATTTGGGTCGACAAGTGGTGTGTGTCTTAGTGACTTGTTTTCTGGGATTTCGTTTAGCAGCCGATTCCTTGTGGACTCTTTACGAACAGTACTTACCACCCCATTCAACATGAAAGTGGTGCCTTTAAATGTTCACGAGAGACTCCTTTTGCTCAAAGCCTTACGTTTTCATCTGGATACTTCTCGACCTCTACGGGAAAAAAAGATTCGTCAACCTTTAGCTACCCAAGACGTGTATGACGATGTGTGTGTAGCTTGTGACTTACACCCCCATTGGACAGATGTCCGTGCCTGGAAAAAAATGGGATTTTGAGGCTTGGACCCAAGAAGTGGCCCAGTATGCTCGAGAGTTGTGATCCTTCCTTTCAACGTCCAAAGAAAAAAGTTACTTTTCAACCTGTGTTAGTGACGGTACCAGAAGAACCCTTCACCCAGGACAGGACTGTCGTGGACAGTCCTGAAAGACCCTTTCGGGAGGACACTTGTGTGACCTTACCCCCTATAGAACTGGTCAGAACTTTACCCAAAACATGTTGTACAGACACTTGTTTTTATTCCACGTTAATGGTTATCATGTGCCTTTTATCCTTGTACTTAAGCCTTTGGCTTTTATGTATTTTTGTCTTTCGTATTCATGTTTAAAACATTCAATAAACGTGTTCTGAAAAAAAGTATATTAACTCTCGTCTTGTTTGTTTTCGTGTCACAAGTGACATTCCTCACACTATGGCTACCTCTGCTGTCTCTGCTCCCTCTTCGTCTACTGTCAAAGTCATCGACGAACACTTAGATCGTGCCAGTTGGGAGGCTTTGTATCTTCGCCATCCCTTTAACATGCTCATTGCTGGACCTAGCGGTTCAGGCAAAACCGAATTCGTCAAACGTTTGATCGAACATAAACATCATTTGATCGATCGGCCACCTCAGCGAATCGTGTGGTGTTATAAAGAGTGGCAATCGGCGTACAGCCTCTTGCGAGAAAGTCAAGGCGATTCCATCGTGTTTGTGGAAGGCATTCCTAAAGAAGACGACGGCATCATCTCTGACTCCCCTCAAACCCATTTGGTCATTTTTGACGACATGTTAGGAGAAGACGAAGAAGAAATTAAACTGTGGTTCACGCGCAAAGGGCATCACCGTAATGCCAGTGTCGTTTACATCACCCAAAATTTGTTTCAACAAAGTAAAGCCCATCGCACCATCAGTCTCAATGCGCATTACGTGGTCTTGTTTAAAAGCCCTCGAGATAAATCGCAAGTGCAAGTCTTAGCCAAACAGTTAGGAACGCCTTGGCTGACTCAGGCGTACGACGATGCCACTCAAACTCCACACGCCTATTTACTCGTCGATTTGAAACCTACGACTCCCGAGGATTTGCGATTTCGTACCCACTTGTTTCACCACTGGTGCCAACACGGAGGGCCTGTCCTGTACACGTCTCCGTCCTCGACTTATTTCACTCCACAAAAAAAATCTATAAAAACCTCAGACCCTTTTCGTCTGTCTCACACACATTTTGAACATGACGTCCCTTCAGTCGCATCTTCCCGTCAAATTGATTCGTGCCTTGTATGGCATCAGTCGAGAAAAAAATCCACAAATACGAGCTCGTGTCTTAGAAGCTAGTCTCAAAGAAGTCTTACGATGGTTCACGGTGACGGCACGTCAAATACTCCAAGGAATCATTCAGATTCCTCATCAAACCAAACGCTTTTTTGATCGAAACAAAGTCGCTTTGACCCAACTGGCCGATCCCCGCATCGACACTCAAACCAAAAATCAAATCATTTTGAAACCTGGAGGGAGCGGTACTCTAGGGGGGGTCATCATTCGCTCTCTCTTAAGATGGGATCCTAATGCCCCCAAACTTCTCCCCAAGAAAAAAGTCCAACGAAGCCCCAAGAAGAAGAAGAAAAAGATCAGGTCCCCAAGGAGAACTTCTCCAGTGGCGGGACCCTCCTCTTACCACACACCACCCCGGATAAAGAAAAGAAGCCCCCAGAAAAAGAAACAGAGAAAAAGTCCCTAGAAAAAGAAAAGCCCACAGAAGAAAACTATTCGCAAGAGAGGCACTTCGGCCAGGACGCAACCTTACACTCGCAAACCACGACCTGCCACGGCGGTGACCGCGTCTCCGGCAGCCTCACGTTCATCCACTTCTCCGTTGATGACACCAAGAACTGAAGAGTACTTGGAGACGTTGATCACACCAAGAACATCTCCGTTGATGACCCCAAGAACTTACCCAGTGGCAGGACCCTCCAATTTAGTGGCAGTGGCTGCTGCTCACAAAGTACCTTCTCCCAAAATCAAAGTCCAAGAAAGATCGGGCATGTTACAAAGTTTACTGGATTTGTCCAAGCAAGAATTGGCTCGAATTAGTCCGTTGCGTACCCCTGCAGGACGTGTCATGCCTGTCCTCAAATTGATACGACGTAAAGACAATCAGTGGCGACGCGTTCCAGTTTTAAAAAGCCCTGTGACCAAGTCGGGGTATCAGTGTTTTTGGCGCTCCTGAAGACTCAAAGATGTCACCCTCCAGAAAACATCCCTCTTCTAAACAACCCCAAGGAAAGAAAAGAAAAGGACTGCCTCCTCGTTTAGTCAAACATGGGGACATGTTATCTGTCCTGTCCAAAGCTTCTCCACCTCTTCGAAAAAAACTCATTCAATCAGCCTCCAAAGAGGTCATCGATACCGTGTGCGAATGTTGCTTGAACGTCTTGAAAGGCACGATCCCTTTCTCCAAACACCAGAAACAATGCTTAGGCAAACATCGTCACGTTCTTCGCCAAATGGTTCAAAAGAAAATTCCCATTCGTCAAAAGAAGAAGATGTTGGTCCAACGTGGAGGCATTTTACCCCTCTTGTTAGGTCCCTTGCTGAAAGGAGTCTTGGGAACCATGTTGGGAGGACTGGTGGGAGCAAGATAAAAAGGCCCTCGGAAGTCCCAAGATCTTAGAATCGACCCCTGACAACCCCATGGAAGGACGAAAAATAGCTTTAGTGCCTTACAAACGATGGATGGAATACCATCGTTGGCAAGAACAACGCACCCCGCATTTACCTCCCAATCCCAATTTGAGCGAGATGTCCCAGTTACAACACGAATTGCAGTCCTTGATGGATCGCCAAGATTTGTCCGAAACAGAAAAATCGCAAAAGTACGGTCAACTCTTGCAACGACTGCAACTCTTTCACCAGAAAGCTTTAGACGAAAAAGCTCTACCCACTCTGAAAGATTTTAAGACCTTGATGAAAAGTCCAGCACCATCACCAGTACCAGTACCAGTACCAGTGACCAAGACAGAAAAAGGAGAAGAAGAAGAAGGGTTTCAAACTCCACCAGAAAAAGTACGCAAGTTAACAACACCACCTACCTCCAGAATTGGATGGATTAAAAAGATGATGGCCACCCTTTCTTCATCACAAGAGAAAAAGAAAGTGAAGACAGAAGTGAAGACAGAATTGAAACAAGAACCGATATCCCCTGTTCACACATCCTCCTCCTCGACACCTATTGCCGGTCGCACACGCAAAGCATTGCAATCCAAGAAAATACCCCAAGAGAAAAAGAGTAGCATCCTCCAAGAGTGGGTGTCTTATTAACACACAAACAAACACAAAAAAAATGGAAAAAGTCTTAGCCAGCATTTACTACGATCCCTCCCATCCTGCAGGTTACGCAGAACTTCAAAAATTGTATCGTGCTGCCAAAACTCGACTGAAAAGTCTCCGTTTACCTCAAGTACAACGATGGTTACAAGAACAAGCTACCTACACTTTACACAGACCCATTCGACGCAAGTTTGCTAGAAGTCGCACCTGAGTGGAAGGCATCGATCATCAATGGCAAGCCGATTTAGCCGATGTCTCTCATTTGGCCAGCTACAATCGTGGCTACAAATATTTGTTTTGTGTCATCGACGTCTTTTCCAAATTTGCCTGGGTCGTGCCCTTGACTTCCAAATCGAGCAGCGAGTTAGTGCGAGCCCTGCAACAGGTGTTGAAACAAAGCGGTCGTCACCCTCTTCGACGGCAAACGGACAAATCTACCGAATTTCTGAACCAAGCTTTCCAAAAAGAATTAAAGAAACGTGACATTCATTTTTTTACCACCGAGAATCCCGAAACTAAAGCCAGCATCGTGGAACGTTTTCAACGCACTTTGAAAGAACGCATGTGGAAATATTTTACGCATCACCACACTCTGAAGTACATCGACATCTTACCGCACCTGGTGCAAGCGTACAACCAATCTTACCATCGAAGCATCGGACGTGCCCCGCAAGAAGTGACTCCCGAGAACGAAGTGTTGGTGTTTGAGCGCCTGTTTGGTACGTCCCCGACGAGGGCTGTACCCAAGAAAAGTGGAATGTTGGCCGTAGGAGATTGAGTGCGCATTGGCAAAACCAAACGCACTTTCGACAAAGGTTACTTACCTAACTGGACGACCGAATTGTTTCGCGTCACTGGACGAGTGCATGGTTGTCATCCTACCGTCTATAAATTGGAAGACATGAACGGAGAAGTGCTCAAAGGAACGTTTTATTTGCCCGAGTTACAACGTGTGACCAAAAAAGAAGACGACGTGTACGACATCGAAAGCATTCTCGAACGCAGAACCCGTAAAGTAGGCAAACGACGAGTCAAAGAAGTCAAAGTACATTGGAAAGGATATCCACCCAGTTTTGATTCTTGGATCGACGCTTCGCAAGTCATCGACTATAAAAAGAAGTGACCATCATGCCCTTTCACTCAGACGCAGCTACTACGGCTACCAATCCTTCACCTAGTTCTTCTCTACAAGATTTGCAAAAACAACCCTTGTGGGTGTGGTGCGGAGAACGTGTGCCTAAAACGCAAATCGTCTTTTTCTGCCAAATCTTCGTGGTGTATTGTGTCATCGTGGCAGCCATTGTCAATTTGAGTTTGCAACAAGGAGACAAACAATTGTGGACCATTTTATTGAGCAGTTGCATCGGTTACCTGCTTCCCAATCCAGCGTACCTGGAAAATCTCTTGACGTACATAAAAGAAGCCAAGAACACTCATCTGGATGCTTGTGTGGTATGGAAACCTGACAAAGCGACTAAGTTCAACGGTCTTACACTTGCCGGGGATGCTTCAAATCCAACGGGATTTGTAGAACGACGAACGAAAATTCATCTAAGTCGTAGTTTAGAACTGATGGATCGCTTGCATCTAGACATGTGGTTACAAGAAAAGTATTTGCTGAACGGGGTGGATGTCCGCTTGAGACTGAATCCCAGCAGTGCCGCTTTCCATTTGATGGCTGCTGATGGTTCCACTTACAAAACCATCATCCAAGAAGCCAGACTCTACGTGCGTCGTGTGGAAGTGTTACCTAAAGTGGGAAACGACGTCAGTCAGACGTTGAGCAGAACGACCGCCAAGTATCCGATACGTCGCGTGGAAGTGAAAACCTTCACCATTCCTGCTGGACAGCGATCCATGATCGAAGATCATCTGTTCCAAGGACAGTTACCCAAGCGTTTGATTGTTGGTATCGTCAAGAATTCAGCCTTCAACGGAGCCTACCATGAAAATCCTTTCAACTTTCATCATTACAATGTGTCCAAGATTGAAGTCAGTCGCGATGGAAAGACCTTGTGTACCCGACCCTTTGAGCCTAACTTTGGTGACAGGAATTATTTGAGATCGTACTTGTCGCTGTACGAAGCCACCGGACAGTTAGGAACCAACACCAGTCACGGTATTACGTAC
The DNA here is from genome assembly GCA_028554795.2 of Sinohyriopsis cumingii. Classification (NCBI taxonomy): domain Eukaryota; kingdom Metazoa; phylum Mollusca; class Bivalvia; order Unionida; family Unionidae; genus Sinohyriopsis; species Sinohyriopsis cumingii. The sequence continues at coordinate 60,130,489 of CM068835.1, forward strand.
GAGGATTATGCAGGAGGCTATGCTTTGTGGGCTTTCTATTTCACTCCAGACCAGGGCAGCGACGAGGGACATTTCCACCCTATAAAATCCGGCCAAATTCGTGTGGAAATTCAGTTTGCGAGTCCACTGGATGCAGGGAACACAGTGAACGTCATCCTGTATGCAGAATTTGATAATACGATAGAAATCAACAGTTTGAGAGAAGTCATTCTAGACTATTAGAAGCCATGGAAGACTGTTATCCCTCTTTACCTAGTGGAGAAACTTTGGAGATGGAATGTAAGGAGACCGTGGAAGGAGAATCCCAAGACAAAGACGAAGAAGTTGTCATGATGAAGTCAAGATGGCCAGAACAAGAAGCCCATTTAGTCTCCTGTTTTGCCAAACACTTGGTCGAAAAAATGACGGAATTGATCAAGAAAATTTCTATGGATGTCAAAACGATCATCCCAGTCAAATTCAACACGATAAATGTCTGATGTTGAGTCAAGAAGAAAAATTGGATGAGTATCTGGACGAAGCTTGGAGTCTCATCTCGGACGAAGTCGTGTTGCATCAGTGGTATAAAGACTTGCGTGAACATTCTTGTCCACCATTAACCACTCAAGAGATCGATCGTATCGAAGCTCTCCTGAATCAAAGTGAGGAGACGAAGCGAAGAAACGGTTATTTGTCAGACATTTCAAACAAAACGTCAGGATCGAATTGATGACTTATTATTACCTGTGAAGAAGAAAACACACAAATCAATGGATACCTGGGAACTTTATTACCTTTTGAACCACAGTTCGTACACGGCTTCTTGGAATCCTGTCGTCTGTGCTAAAGATGAACTCCCTCATCGCAAACCTCAAGACAATCTAGCTTATGTGATCAACACGGACGACAGTCATCTCCCAGGAACCCACTGGGTAGCCGTTTACTTTCCTCAAGAAGGATGTGTGGAATATTTTGATTCGTACGGATTGCTCCCTTTGGAAGACGATATCATTGACTTTATGAGAAGAAATGCTCAGACCACCCGATTCAATAATGTGAAATTACAAGGTACAGATTCCTTGGTGTGTGGACAGTACTGTGTGTATTTTCTGCATCATCGCAGCCTGGGCTATTCCTTAGAACATTTAGTGACTCATTTTGATCCTCGTTCTTCTTCAAGAAACGATGTGAAAGTAGATCGATGGTTTTGTGACCATTATGCTTATCTTTTGTCTCTAGCTAGGAAACGTAGTGTCCATCAATGGCCTAATGACTTCCAACAGTGGAAATCACAATTTCATTCACAACGTTGTCAGCCCTGTTTAAAGTAGAGTGTGAATTGAAAAAAATGTTTGAGATTTGAAAAAAATGTTTGATGTTATATTGTTGGATTATTGTTAAAAATGTTATAGTTGTTTGTTAGTGTTAAGTGATTTTGAATAAAAAATGTGTTTTGAAAAAATGCCTTTGTCTTTTGTTTGGCTATAAGAATATTGATTCATGCTCTTTGACTTCTCTCTATCTCTCTCATGACACTCATTGAACGTTACGGCTCGAAAACCGTAGAGGGATGTTTTCCTTCACGTCCGCGCTTTGACTTTAAGAACCGGGGTAGTTTCCAGTCTAACCATCCATTGTCGACTCATCCTCCTACGAAGATGTGCTCCAAACTAGCTAAGCTAAACGAAGCCTACGTGAATTTGCATAGGGTCAGACACAGTCTGATACCGAAGCCAGAAGAGATAGAGAATGTGAGAATGTTAAAAGTCACTGAAGACCTGATAGAAGAGCTCTTCAGAGAAGAAGTGAACAGGGAGAAAGAAGAATGGACAGAGAAGTACAGACTTCAGAGACAGCAGCAACAGCAACAACAGCAGCAGCAGCAGCAGCAGCAGCAGCCACCTGAACATGACAGAGGCTTTGTCGATTGTCGTATCGACACCAAAGAGTTCTTCTTCTCTTTCCGAAGAAGCAGACCTATCGTCAGAAAGTCTATCCTCAAAGGACGTCGCATTCTTAGAAACTAAAAGATTGCCATAGCAAACAAAAAAAAACAGCCCTTTTCAGGGCTACCCCAATACTCTAGAAAAGAAATAACAATCGATTTGCCAATGTGTGTAGGTAGAGTAGTGTGAATATAAACACTAACTCTTTTTTTATAGTGTGAGGGTATGTGTTTGTGTATAAGATTGCGTGTTTGTAAGTGCTCACGTACGTTGGTGTGGATAGTAGATTAAGATCATGTCTTTTTTTGCTGTTAGAGGTGTGGGGAGAGTATATTTGGGGTTTGATTGCTTTGCGTATGTGGATAGTATATTGAAGTGATTAATGAAAATTTTTGAGAATAGTAATGGGTAGTATAAAAAAAGTGAGTGAGTGTTTCTTTTAGGTCCGCGCGTTGTTTGGTCATGATCTAGGTAAGATCAATTTTATGTTTTTAGGGGATGTTTTCCATCAGGTCCGCGCTTTTACTATAAATTGAAACTCGTTCGGCAGTCTAGCTACCCTTGTTGATTGATCAACACCACCAGAATGAACACCAGAATTGTGAAACTGCTAGAACTCCAGATGCACCTGGAATATGCCAGGCGCCTGTTAAATGAACTGGCCGCGGAGGCCATTGTCGAAGAGGGAAGGATGAGAGAGGAGGAGGAAAGAAGAAAAAAAGAAGAGGAGGAAAAGGAGAGAAGAAATCTCAGAATCCCAGAGACAGAAAATTGGGATTCTGAAGCCACTTATCCCGCCTCTGCACTCCCAAGAAAAAAGGTAAAAGGAGACTGGGGAAGAAGATGTGTGTGTGGCGCCAGACCAGGAAGGTGCCAGCATTAGATAGGTGCATCTGGAGTTAAAAAACAAACAGCCCTTTTCAGGGCTACCCAGTACTCTAGAAAAGAAATAACAATCGATTTGCCAATGTGTGTAGGTAGAGTAGTGTGAATATAAACACAGACTCTTTTTTTCCTAGTGTGAGGGTATGTGTTTGTGTGTTTGTGTTTGTAGGCGCTCACGTACGTTTGTGTGAATAGTAGATTATGGGTTTGTTTATTGTTTCTTAGCGTATGTGGAGAGTATAGTTTGGGTTTTGTAACCGCTCACGTACGTTTGTGTGAATAGTAGATTATGGGTTTGTTTATTGTTTCTTAGCCTATGTGGAGAGTATAGTTTGGGTTTTGTAACCGCTCACGTACGATTGTGTGGATAGTAAATTATGGATTTTGTTTTAATGATTTGAGTGTGTAAATAGTAGATTTGGGGTTTGTTAAATGTTGCTTCACTTATGTGGATAGTAGATTATATGAAATGAGAAAGTAGGGGGATGTTTTCCTTCACGTCCGCGCGTTGTTTGGTTATGATTTAGGTAATATCAATTTTATGTCTTGGGGGATGTTTTCCATCACGTCCGCGCTTTCACTATAAGAACCCACAGTATTCGTCGTTCAAACCATTCTACAGAGAAGATGGCTTCAAACGACCTCGATAAAATGCAAACATTGCAAGACGTCCTGGACAATTTGGGCATGATGGAACAAATGAGGCTAAACGAAGATCACTATTCTTATAGCCCCCATCGAGTGAAGATGGAGATTAACAACTTAAGAAAAGTAAAGGAAATGATAAGTGCTGTGATGAAAGAAATAAAGGAGGAGAAGGAGGATGAAGAGGAAAGGATAAGGATAAGAGCATGGAATGAAAAAATTGAAAAAGAAGAAGAAAATGAGAAGAGGAAGAAAGAAGAGGAGGAGAAGAAGAAAGAAGAGAGAAAAAAAGGAAGAAAAGAAAGAAAAGAAGAGAAAGAGTGTAGGAGAGAAAATAAGAAGTTGGTGGAGAAATAGAAGAAATTAGAAGCAGAAGAAACCCAAAGGCCCTTTTCAGGGCCACTCATAGGTCTCGAAAAGAGAATGACTTTCCATTGCCTACCCTTTTTTTCTTTTAAAAAAATAGGGTCCCATTCCATTTCCCCTTGAGGCTCAACAGGCCCAAACGTCTTTTTCTTCCAATGTTAAATTCCATTGAGGCTAAATTTGCCCAGGGTTTTTTGCCCATGTTAAACTTCCATTGAGGCTAAACTTGCCCAGGGTGGTTAATGTTAAATTTCCATTGAGGCTAAACTTGCCCAGGGGGGTCTGTAATGCTAATTCCCATTGAGGCTAAACTAACCCCATTCACTACTGTCGTATAGCTCAAAAAAATATTTCTGTATTCAAATTACCCACAAAGAGACTTCCAGAAAATAATTTAGAAATACTGCCTACCTTTTAATAGTCAAATTTAAAACTTTCACGTCTAAAGGCCCGGAAGAGAAAATAGTTGTCTTCATCACAGACTTATTTGAGTCTATCACAGAAAGTTTTTAAAACAGTGCCAAAGTAAAAGATCAAGATCTCTTAAGACTATCGATCACACACATATATGTACATCTTGAAAGTATTGGAGAAAAGTGATGTGCACTTGAAATATCCTATTACACACACACACACACACACACACACACACACACACACAGATAAGAGATTTCTAGTGGTAGATTTCTAGAATGCGTCTTTTGTAAAGTAATTTAATCTTATGATTTTCATTTTAACATTTGGAAGCTGAATTTTCATCTAATCTCTCTTTTTATTGAATCTGAAAAGACCTCACGCAGATTTCTAATACTTGTTCAGAGAAAGAATAAGAAACGCAAGGACAGAGCAGAGATGTTATCTACCTACAATACTGGGAAATATTTACTGTTGATACAAGATTTATATAATAAATATATAAGAATTGGACATATTTCCCTTGTGTATGTGTTGATTGTTCTCCGTATTTTGACATATGGAAGTTGGATTTTCATCACCTTAAACTGTTATTTCTACTCTGTTGTCTTTATTTACCATGCCATTGTGTAAATTTCATCTGTGTATACATCTTAGGAGAAGAGGAAGAAGATATTTTACTTTGGTTTACAAAAAAGGACATCGTCGTAACACCATTATGATTGACATTACTCAAAAGTTATTTCAAGCACGGAACGTGCATTGCGTCATCAGTCATACTGGCCATTATGTGTTGTTCTGCAACAATGCAAGATATAAATGAATTTCCGACTGTATTTACACACGGAATTAAGACCTAACACTTTTTTTAAAAAATTTTGGGGATAGGGGGTCGTAAAAATGTATTTCACTATTTTGTTCCAGTCATTTACACGTGATCTTCCTCGATTTAATTTGTTTTAAAACAAAAGTATAAAAACATCGTTACTTCTTGATTTTCTGACAGTATTTTAACATGACGTTCTTTCAATGTGAACCTGTGTCAAAATGATTTGTTGCCTGTACACAATCAGTCGCGAAAAAAAAATGCACAAGTGCATTCACATTTGTTAGAAGCCCGTCGGAAAAAAAATTCTTTTGCGATGTTTTGTTTTGACATGTCAATTACTACAAGTCATTTTTTGCATCCTTCATCAAAGAACGTGTTTTTGAAAAACATAAAGTGGATTTAATACAATTAGTTGTATTACCGATATTCAAGCCCCCAAAAGCCTATCTGAAACCAAACCAAATTATGTTGAAGGGAGGTGGAAGTGGAAATTTTTCCGGGGTGGGGTGGGGGTGGCAGACATGTAGTGATCATCTATTAAATTTCACGGATATAGGCCAAAACATGTTTAGAGGTGAAATGGGGAGGAGCAAGTTCCCCCTTCCCTTGACTCTATGTGCGGGTGTCCATACTTGGATGTGTCTTCAATCGTTTGTTTCTACAATAGCATCCTAATGCCGAAGCAAAACAAACTCCTAGCTCCAAATAAGAGAGTAGCAATGGAGTTCACTTCATACTCTATATTTCTTAACAAGAAATTCCACTGCCATCTCACCTCTGTCTGCGTGGGTTCGAGTCTCGGATTCAGCCAATGTGGGTATGTGAGAAAGCTTGCTAGTAGCTTCTCGTGGGTCGGTGGTTCGTTCCGGGGTTTTCCCAGGTTCTTCTTCCACCATTAATACTGGCCGCCAAGTATAGCCTATCGTGTGCTGAAAAATGGCGTTAAACCCTACAACAACAACAACAACCAGAATAAAACGACCCATCCAAGAAAGAGGTTATGTAGCTAGAACAACCACGTAGTCAGTGCTTGATTAAGGTCTTCCATGGCCCTACGCACTGAAAATATTAAGGTGCCCCCCCCCCCACCAAAAAAAAAATGTGAAACTCAACCAACAATATTAAAAGCCTAAAAAAAATCGTACATGCAGATCGAAATAGTCACATATGACTGATTCAATTTTATAATCAGTTAATTTGAATTTTTCTGGTGCCCTTGTTGGGCTTGTGCAATAAGCACGTGCTCAGTGTGCTTAATGGGTAATCCGGCCCTGTTTCTAGTTATAATATTTCACAAACAAACTGAACAAATAAATAGTATGAACTCTTGTGTACATGTGCTCAAAGAGATTTAACTCCAACATTTATGGAAAGTTACGGAACTATTGAGATAATCAAAGACGGTGAACTACATCAGATCTGTTGCTTGAAAACATAGACTGACCCATTCAAATATGACGACAGTGTTGCTTGAAAACATAGACTGACCCATTCAAATATGACGACAGTGTTGCTAAAGAAGCATCCGTTTGATTAGAAAAGCCAACAAGTTGACAGTGTTTTAGGATCCCATGACGACAATCAATGAATGAAATGACCAAATCTTGTGCATTTTTAAAAAATATCCTTCTGTTTTAAAAATTGGGGGGGGGGGCTGCCTACCGATGTATTAAACATTTGTATCGTGCAGACAAACTCAAAAGTCTACATCTGCAAGACCAAGTGACGTACACGTTACACAAAACTATTCGATGAGACGTTTAAAGATGTCAAACGTATGTAGCAGAAATCGATCATCAATCGAAAAGCAGTTTAATCCATTTTTCATTTAGCTTCATACAGCTGAGGTTACAAATATTTTGTTTGTGTCATTGTTTTATTTTAAAAATCGGTTTGGGTGGTTCCTTTTTGTCTTCTAAAACAAGTTCCGAGGTAGTGCGAGCTTTAACAGCTGTCTTGAGACAAGTGGTCGACAACCTCTACGAAGACAAACAAACAAAGGCACCAAATTTCTCAACCAAGCTATTAAAAAAGAATTGAGATTAAAAAATTATATTCATATTTTATACCACTGAAACACAAGAAATGAAAACCAGTGTCGTGGAACGTTTTCAAAAAACAGGGAAAGAACGCAAGTGGAAATATTACACACATCAGCATACTCTTTAATGCATCGAAGTGTTACCGCATCTGGTCAATCGTAATTGACACCTCAAAACGAAATAACCATGTTTGATCGATTGTTTAAAATGCCAAAACCCAGAAAAAAAAAGGTAAGAAATGTTAAACAATAGAGACTGGGTTCGCATTGAAGAAAGAAAAAACGCTTCTGGCAAAGACTATTTACCCAAATGGCTGACAGAATTTTTTTTTTTGGTGTTTTTTTTTGTTTGTTTGTTTGTCACATGACAAGTGTGTACGTAATCCCCGTCTATAAATCAGAAGATATGAAAGGAGAAATGTTGAAACGAACTTTTTACTTACCCGATTTACGAGTGCCTAAGAAAAAATTATACTGGCCATTATGACACCAAACAAAGAGTGTATCAAAGGGACTGGCGTTCTTTCTTTTGATTGCCAACTGACATTATGACCCCAAACAAAGAGTCCATCAAAGGGACTGGCGTTCTTTCTTTTACTTGCCAACTGACATTATGACACCAAACAAAGAGTCTATCAAAGGGACTGGCGTTCCTTTTTTTTTTTTTGATTGCCAACTGACATTATGCCCCCAAAGAGTCCATCAAAGGGAATGGCGTTCTTTATTTTAATTGCCAACTGTTGAAACCATCTCAGATATTCTTCAGTGGTAAAATAATGTTCAAATTAGCTGCTATGGTGCACATACTGGATGTCAGCTTGGCACCATTTTGTTTTAGGACAAAGTAAACAACGTTAAGTGGGGCCCGAGTGGCCATGTGGTCGAAATCGCTCACCGTTACATATCACTGCCATCTCACCTCTGTCTGTGTGGGTTCGAGTCTCGGATTCGGCCAATGTGGGTATGTGAGAAAGCTTGCCAGTAGTTTCTCGTGAGTCGGTGATTCTTTCAAGGGTATTCCCCTGAGTTCTTCCTCCACCATTAATACTGGCCGCCATGTATAGCCTATCTTGTGCTGAAAAATGGCGTTAAACCCTACAACAACAACAACAGCAACGTTAAGTCTTTTGGTGAAAACTCCATGATATAACTATCATCCATTCAGAAGTAGTGACAAGATTTTTAAAACAGTTGTTATGGCAACAATGTTGGATGTACAACTGGCACCAGTTTCTTTTAGGACGAACTAGGTATCATAATAAATCTATTAGTATAAAAGAAAAACTGTGGTGATATAGTCATCCATTTTGATGGAGTAGAGGAAGCAATATTTTCAAGGTATGACTTTCCAGTTACGATGAGCAACAATAACAAGGGTTTCAAGATGGCTGCTCTGGTGGCCATATTGGACGTCAGATCGAGTCTGTTTTCGTTTAGGACCAACAAGACATCATAAGAAGAATCTTTTAGTGAAACTCAATGTTTATACGACCATCAGTTCAGGAGGAGTAGCAATAATAAACAAACAAGATTTTCAAGCTGACTGATGTATTGACCATATTGGACATCAGATCTCACCATTTTCACCAACAGATCATAAGAAGTCTTAAGTCAAAACCATCATGTTGATATGACCATCCATTTAGGAGGCTTAGTGATAACAAAATTTTCAAGATAGCTACTGTGTGGTGCCCATATTAGATATCTGATAGATACTATATTCATTTAATACCAGCAGGACCTCAAAGGCAGTCTTCTAGTGAAAACTCCACACAAATATGTCTTTCTGTTACGGTAGAGTTGCGATAAGATTTTTAAGATGACTGCCATGGTGGCCATATTGGATGTCAGATCGGCTCTATTTGTATTTAGGACCAACTAGACCTCATAAAAAGTGTCTAAGTGAAAACCCAATGTTGACATGACCATCCATTCAGGATTTTCAAAGTGCGGGTTATATTGGATATCAGATCATCCCATATTCATACGACTAACTAGGCCTTTTACTGAAAACCATATGCTGATATGTCCATCCACGTAGAAGTAATGATAACCAAATTTTCAAGATGGCTGATGTGGTGACCATATCGGATGACGGGTCAGTACCGCTCTCATTTAAGACCAACAATATCGGATGACGGGTCAGTACCGCTCTCATTTAAGACCAACACAACATCATAATAAGTATTTTAGTGAAAAACGTGTTTGGATATGACCATCCATTCAGGAGGTGTACCGAAGAAATGATTTTCAAGATTACTGCCATGGTGGTCATATTGGATATCCGAGCAGCACCATTTATTTAGGACCAACTATGTGATGTTCGTCCATCGGTGTCGATGAGGACCATTTAATGTCATCGATTCACTGGGGATGGGTCTGGAGATGGCTGATCAGTCCGATCCGGGCCCGGAAGAGTCTGTTGCAGTGAGGACATGGGTGTGCAGGTTTCTGGCCGGGAGTTGCGGAACTGATGTTCCTGGATTTGCGCAGATCACGTTTTCAGTTGCGTCCACCAGTCTTTTCTGCTCAAAGGCTTCCGCACAAGCGTTGACTTGACTGCGTCAAGCAGATCGGTTATCAGCGAGACTCTCCCAGCTATCAGGATCAATGCCTAGGTTCTTCAGCGAAGCCTTGAGGGTGTCCTTGTATCTCTTTTTGTGACCACCGTGAGACCTTTTGCCTTGTTGTAGCTCTCCATAAAAGACCTTCTTAGGTAGGCGTTCTACCGGCATGCGGACAACATGGCCAGCCCATCGGAGTTGTGCCTTGCACAGCATGGTGTGGATGCTAGTCATGCCGGCCTTAGTGAGCACCTCTGTGTTTGGTACCTTGTCAGTAGTATATGGGGATCTTATAGGGTCAATGGGACTTATCATTACAAATACCCTTGGGAACATATAGGGTCTATGTAAATTTAACATGGAGAAAAATCGTGGGAACATATAGGGTCTATGGGAATTAACATGGCCAAAAACCTATGGGACTGTATAGGGTCTATGTATAGTTAACATGGCCAAAAACCCTTGGGACTGTATAGGGTCTATGTAAAATTGAAACAGGGAGGGTCTCTATTTTTAAAAAATAAAAAAATAAAATAAAAAAAGGGGTAGGCAATTCAAAGACTATCTCTTTTCGAGAAATATGGCTGGCCCTGAAAAGGGCCTTTGGGTTTTCTTCTTCTTCTTCTAATTTCTTCTTTTCCTCCACCAAGTTCTTATTTTATCTCCTACACTCTTCTTCTCTTTCTTTTTTTTCTTCTCCTCCTCTTCTTTCTTCTTCTTCTCTTCCTCCTCTTCTTTCTTCCTCTTTTCATTTTCTTCTTCTTTTTCAATTTTTTCGTTCCAATTGCGTATTCTTATTCTTTCCTCTTCATCCTCCTTCTCCTCCTTGATCTCTTTCATGACACCACTAATCTTGTCCTTTGCTTTCCTTAAGTTATTAATTTCCATCTTCACACGATGGGGACTATAGGAATAATGGTCTTCAACCAGTCTTAATAGCATCTGTTCCATTATTCCTAAGTTGTCTAAAACGTCTTGCAAGGTTTGTATTTTGTCTATTTGGTTTGACGCCATCTTCTTTTTATTCTTTGCAGAATGGTTTGAACAACGAACACTGTGGGTTCTTATAGTGAAAGCGCGGACGTGATGGAAAACATCCCCCTAAAAAACATAAAATGGATCTTACCTAGATCATGACCCAACAACGCGCGGACGTGAAGGAAAACATCCCCACTTTTCTCATTTCATATAATATAACCCAAACTATACTCTCCACATACGCTAAGAAACAATAAAGAAACCCATAATCTACTATTCACACAAACTTACTTTATTAGTTACTAACACAAACACACAATCACATACACTTCCACTATTCATAAAGAGTTAGTGTTTATTTTCACACTACTCTACCTACACACATTGGCAAATCGATCATTATTTCTTTTCTAGAGTATTGGGTAGCCCTGAAAAGGGCTGTTTTGTTTGGAACTTCATGGACACCTGGTTAATGGTGGCACCTTCCAGGCCTGGCGCCACATACACATCTTATCCCCCAGTTACTTTTTACCTTTTGGGGGCAGAGAGCAGAGGCAGGATATGTCGCTTCAGAATCCCAATTTTCGCTCTCTGGGATTTTGAAATTTCTTCTCTCCTTTTCCTCCTCCTCTTCTTTGTTTCTTATTTCCTCTTTATATCTTCTTTCTTCTTCTTCTTTATATCTTCTCTCCTCCTCTTCTTTGTTTCTTCTTTCCTCCTCTCTTATCCTTCCCTCCTCGACAATGGCTTCCGCGGCCAGTTCATTTAATATGCGCCTGGCATATTCCAGATGCACATGAAGCTCCAACAGTTTCTCAAGTCTCGTGTTCATTTTTTGGTGTTGATCAATCAACAAGGGTAGCTGGACTGCCGAACGAGTTTCAATTTATACTGAAAGCGCGGACGTGATGGAAAACATCCCCCTAATAACATAAAATTCATCTTACCTAGATCATGACCAAAAAAAACAACAACGCGCGGACCTAAAAGAAACACTCACTCACTTTTTATGCTACCCATCATTATTTTAAAATTTTTTATTAATCACTTCAATAGACTATCCACATACTCAAAGCAATTCAATCTAACTCCAAATATACACCTCAAACACTAAGAAAAAAATCATTTTAATCTACTATCCACACCAACTTACTTGAGCTCTTACAAACACAAACACACCAACACATACCCTCACATTTTTAAAAAGAGTTAGTGTTTATTTTCACACTACTCTACCTACACACATTGGCAAATGGATCGTTATTTCTTTTCTAGAGTATTGGGTAGCCCTGAAAAGGGCTGTTTTTTTGTTTGCTATGGCATTCTTTTTTTAGTTTCTAAGAATGCGATGTCCTCTGAGGATAGACTTTCTGGCGATAGGTCTGCTTCTTCGGAAAGAGAAGAAGAACTCTTTGGTGTCGATACGGCAATCGACAAAGCCTCTGTCATCTTCAGGTTGCTGCTGCTGCTGTTGTTGTTGCTGCTGTTGCTGCTGTCTCTGAAGTCTGTACTTCTCTGTCCATTCCTCTTTCTCCCTGTTCACTTCTTCTCTGAAGAGCTCTTCTATCAGGTCTTCAGTGATTTTTAACATTCTCACATTCTCTATTTCTTCTGGCTTCGGTATCAGACTGTGTCTGACCCTATGCAAATTCACGTAGGCTTCGTTGAGCTTAGCTAGTTTGGAGCACATCTTCTTAGGAGGATGAGTCGACAATGGATGGTTAGACTGGGAACAAACCGGTTCTTATAGTCAAAGCGCGGACGTGAAGGAAAACATCCCCCACACGGTTTTTTCGAGCCGCAACGTTCATGAGAGGGATAGTAAGAAATGAAAGAGCATCAATTCAACATTCTTATAGCTAAACAAAAGACAAAAGCATTTTTTCAAAACACAACATTTTTTATTCCAAAATCACTTAACACTAAACAACAACTCTAACATTCTTAACAATAATCCAACACTATAACATCAAACCATTTTTTTTCAAATCACAAACATTTTTTTCTCATTTTACAAGCTACTTTAAACAGGGCTGACAGCGTTGTGAATGAAATTGTGATTTCCACTGTTGGAAATCATTAGGCCATTGATGGACACTACGTTTCCTAGCTTGAGACAAAAGATAAGCATAATGGTCACAAAACCATCGATCTACTTTCACATCGTTTCTAGAAGAAGAACGAGGATCGAAATGAGTCACTAAATGTTCTAAGGAATAGCCCAGGCTGCGATGATGCAGAAAATACACACAGTATTGTCCACACACCAAGGAATCTGTGCCTTGTAATTTCACGTTATTGAATCGGGTGGTTTGAGCATTTCTTCTCATAAAGTCAATGATATCGTCTTCCAAAGGGGGCAATCCGTACGAATCGAAATATTCCACACATCCTTCTTGAGGAAAGTAGACGGCTACCCAGTGGGTTCCTGGGAGATGACTGTCGTCCGTGTTGATCACGTAAGCTTGATGGTCTTTAGGTTTGCGATGAGGGAGTTCATCTTTAGCACAGACGACAGGATTCCAAGAAGCCGTATACGAACTGTGGTTCAAAAGGTAATAAAGTTCCCAGGTATCCATTGATTTGTGTTTGTTTTCTTCTTCACAGGTAATAATAAGTCGTCAATTCGATCCTGACTTTTTGCTTGAAAATGTCTGACGAATAAACGGTTATTCGTTCTGTTTCCTCACTCTGATTCAGGAGAGCTTCGATACGATGGATCTCTTGAGTGGTTAATGGTGGACAAGAATGTTCACGCAAGTCTTTATACCACTGGTGCAACACGTCTTTGTTCGAGATGAGACTCCAAGCTTCGTCCAGATACTCGTCCAATTTTTCTTCTTGACTTAACATCAGGCATTTATCGTGTTGAATTTGACTGGGATGATCGTTTTGACATCCATAGCAATTTTTCTTGATCAATTCCGTCATTTTGTCGACCAAGTGTTTGGCAAAACAGGAGACTAAATGGGCTTCTTGTTCTGGCCATCTCGATTTCATCATGATCACTTCTTCTTCCACAGTCTCCTCACATTTCATGTCCAAAGTTTCTCCACTAGGTAAAGAGGGATAACAATCTTCCATGACTTCTAGTAATCTAGAATGACTTCTCTCAAACTGTTGATTTCTATGGTATTATCGAATTCTGCATACAGGATGACGTTCACTGTTGCTGGTAGTTTATCTGCAAACTGAAGTTCCACACGAATCTGGCCAGATTTTATAGGGTGGAAATGTCCCTCGTCGCTGCCTTGGTCTGGAGTGAAATCGAAAGCCCACAAAGCATAGCCTCCTGCATATTCGTTGTACTCAATGCCGTGACTGGTGTTGGTTCCTAACTGGCCGGTAGCTTCGTACAGGGACAAGTACGATCTCAAGTAATTGTTCTGGGTAAAGTCAGGTTCGAAAGGTCGGGTACACAAGGTCTTGCCATCACGACTGACTTCGATTTTCTTTACGTTGAAGTGTTGAAAGTTGAAAGGATTTTGAGCGAAGGCTCCGTTGAAGGCTGAATTCGAGACCATACCAAGGATTAAACGTTTGGGTAACTGTCCTTGGAACAGATGATCTTCGGTCATGGAATGCTGTCCAGCAGGAATGGTGAAGGTTTTCACTTCTACGCGTCGTATGGGATACTTGGCGGTCGTTCTGCTCAACGTTTGACTGATGTCGTTACCCACCTTGGGTAACACTTCCACGCGTCGTACGTAGAGTTTGGCCTCTAAAATTGTGCTTTTAGGATTGCCAGACTTAGTAGCATCACCATCAGCCAACAAATGGAAAGCGGCACTGCTACGATTCAGTCTCAAGCGAAGATTGACCCCGTTTAGCAAATATTTCTCTTGCAACCACATGTCCAAATGCAAACGATCCATCAGTTCTAAACTCTTTTCTTTTATGATTTTGCTTCGTCTTGCCTCAAAGCCGTCATTGTCAGTTGCGTCAAACTTGCCCGCTTCGTCATCTACCCACAACACACAGGCATTGAGATGACTTGTCTTGGCATCTGTTCCGTACGTAAAGAGATTTTCCAGGTAGGCACGGTAAGGGTAAGTATCCATGCTGCTGCTGACCAGTTTGTTGTTCAAGTACAAGTCCACTGAGCTGAACAAGGAATGCATGAAATTGTTGACGGGAGCTATATTCTCAGTGTCTGTTACTTCACCATTATCCTTATCTAGAACTTTGACTTTCAAGTACAAGTAACTGCTATTCAGATCGATGTAATCTTCGGGCTGTCCCTTGATTTCAAACTCGATGGGAGCGGAATCGGTCAGTGAGGAGACGGGATGAAATTCCACCCACTGGGATTCTTGCATGGTCATCATGGTGGGGGGCATGGCAAACAGATCCAGTTCCGTCTTGGAACAAGCGCAAGACTCTCGGTGCATCATTTTGTTCTGTTCTTTCTCAATAATCGAAAACGTCTAAGTCTCGAACGGTTCTTCTTTTCTCGGCTTTTCTCGCTTCAAGTCTGGTGAAAGGGTGTTTTCTTCTTCGTCGTCTCTTTCTACCTTGTCCTTGCTGAATGCCTGACTCGGTAGCGTGCAGGGCATTTATAGGTGTGTCTCGTCGGCCCAAAATGTCTTTGCCCGTTTGCAGCAAGACATTTTTGCCTGCCCTCATGAAGGCTTCTTTAGGGTTTTGTTTGTCGATGATGACATTTTGGAGAAATTCTTTGCCTTGCGTCAGTGCCGCATCTTTCAAGGCGTGCAATCCGCGTGTCACCATCGGTTTCAACACTGGGGCCACCGAACGAAAGGCCGATTTTAACATGTCTCCTAAACCGTGTCCTCGCTGTCGAGCCACCCCTTGGTACACTGGATACATGACTTGCTTACGAGTCGTGAGAGAACCGTTTTCGAAAATGGAGTTTCACCGTGACTTTTCCTTTGGTGAATGGAATATTTTGTCCCAAATCTCCTTTTATAGTAATGTTGACCGTGTCCAAATACGACTTGCTGACCGGCAAATAGTGAGGATGGACAAATTCGCGGTGGACGTGGTAAGTGTTTCCACCCTCCTCGTCAGCGTTCGTGGCAGAATCCACTTTGAAAGGAATGACACGCAGTAACGGCACGGAGGTGTGTCCCACCACGTTGTATTCCACTACATCGGAGTACACAAAGATCAAATTCAGTCCTTGGTTCAGTTCTACCGGGGTACGAAAATACTTGGCAAAAGTATCGTTGTCAGAAATGACTAGTAATTCGCCTTTCTCTTTTTCTACTTTCTTCCTCATCTCCATGTCCCCGCCCAACATGTCAAACAATTCAGGACAAAATACAATGGACACGATTTTAGGACGCTCAAATTTCATCAAGAAGCGACGAGCTACTTTGTGGTACTCCATGGTGACACTTTTGTTCTTGACAATGTCAAAAGCTTTCCCAAACACGCCATTAAACCTGGAGGCTATGGCGCTGACCAAATGATGACCACTGAAATAATAGCCTGGGAGAATGGACAAGTGGTAGGTGGTCGTTTTAGTTTTGTCATCATAGTCTTTAATGTCAGATATGGTTCTCTTATCCAACTCCTGTTGCAATTGCTCGTCATGAACTTCCACCTTAAACCAATTTTGCTGGGCAATGACATTGAGGACTTGGGTCGGGTGAATCATTTCTACTAAAGCCACTTCCCAATGGGCTTCGTGATCTAAGGGGATGGCCTGAGGTAATTTAGCCGTGTAACAGCACAACGTGTTGTTGGGAAACACCTCCATGGAACTGTCACTGGGTAAGGTTAAGTAAAATTGGTTTTCGTGACTCATAATTCTAGAGTTCTGTGGCTGTCCGAGGGGTTAGTGGATGTCAGAGGCGTGTCTCCGCCCAAAATGGGGTTCTGGTTGTGGTTGTTGGAGTGGTGACTGGCACTGGCACTGGACACAAGGTTCCCGTTCGAGGAGAATTTCAGGGAGGGATTGGGAAGCAGGTAACCGATGCAACTGCTCAATAAAATGGTCCACAATTGTTTGTCTCCTTGTTGCAAACTCAAATTGGCGATGGCTGCCCCGATGACACAATACACCACGAAGATTTGGCAGAAAAAGACGATTTGCGTTTTAGGCACACGTTCTCCACACCACACCCACAAGGGTTGTTTTTGTAAATCTTGCACAGAAGAACTGGGTGAAGGAGGAGTGGTCGACGTAGCTGCGTCTGCTGTGTGAAAGGGCATGATGGTCACTTCTTTTTATAGTCGATGACTTGCGAAGCGTCGATCCAAGAATCGAAACTGGGTGGATATCCTTTCCAACGTACTTTGACTTCTTTGACACGTCGTTTGCCCACTTTACGGGTTCTGCGTTCGAGAATGCTTTCGATGTCGTACACGTCGTCTTCTTTTTTGGTGACACGTTGTAACTCGGGCAAATAAAACGTTCCTTTGAGTACTTCTCCGTTCATGTCTTCCAATTTATAGACGGCAGGATGACGGCCATGCACTCGTCCAGTGACACGAAACAATTCGGTCGTCCAGTTAGGTAAGTAACCTTTGTCGAAAGTGCGTTTGGTTTTGCCAATGCGCACCCAATCTCCTACGGTCAACTCTCCACTTTTCTTGGGGACAGCCCTCGTCGGGGACGTACCGAACAGACGCTCAAACACCAACACTTCATTGTCGGGAGTCACGTCTTGCGGGGCACGTCCGATGCTTCGATGGTAAGATTGGTTGTACGCTTGCACCAGGTGCGGTAAGATGTCGATGTACTTCAGAGTGTGGTGATGCGTAAAATATTTCCACATGCGTTCTTTCAACGTGCGTTGAAAACGCTCCACGATGCTGGCTTTGGTTTCGGGATTCTCGGTGGTAAAAAAATGAATGTCACGTTTCTTTAATTCTTTTTGGAAAGCTTGGTTCAGAAATTCGGTGCCTTTGTCCGTTTGCCATCGAAGAGGGTGACGGCCACTTTGTTTCAACACTCGTTGCAGGGCTCGCACTAACTCGCTGCTCGATTTGGAAGTCAAGGGCACGACCCAGGCAAATTTGGAAAAGACGTCGATGACACAAAACAGATATTTGTAGCCACGATTGTAGCTGGCCAAATGAGAGACATCGGCTAAATCGGCTTGCCATTGATGATCGATGCCTTCCACTCGGGTGCGACTTCTGGCAAACTTGCGTCGAATGGGTTTGTGCAAAGTGTAGGTAGCTTGTTCTTGTAACCATCGTTGCACTTGAGGTAAACGGAGACTTTTCAGTCGCGTTTTGGCAGCACGATACAATTTTTGAACTCCTGCGTAACCTGCAGGATGCGAGGGATCGTAGTAAATGCTAGCTAAGACTTTTTCCATTTTTTTATGTTGATTGGTGTCTTAATAAGGCACCCACTCTTGGAAGAGGCTACTCTTTTTCTCTTGGGGTATTTTCTTGGATTGCAAGGCTTTGCGTGTGCGACCGGCAATAGGTGTCGAAGAGGAGGATGTCTGAGCAGGGGATATCGGTTCTTGTTTCACTTCTGTCTTCACTTTCTTTTTCTCTTGTGATGAAGAAGGGGTGGCCATCATCTTTTTAATCCATCCAATTCTGGAGGTAGGTGGTGTTGTTAACTTGCGTACTTTTTCTGGTGGAGTTTGAAACCCTTCTTCTTCTTCTTCTTCTTTTCCTTTTTCTGTCTTGACCACTGGTACCGGTACTGGTACTGGTACTGGTGATGGTGCTGGACTTTTCATCAAGGTCTTAAAATCTTTCAAAGTGGGTAGAGCTGTTTCGTCTAAAGCTTTCTGGTGAAAGAGTTGCAGTCGTTGCAAGAGTTGACCGTACTTTTGCGATTTTTCTGTTTCGGACAAATCTTGGCGATCCATCAAGGATTGCAATTCGTGTTGTAACTGGGACATCTCGCTCAAATTGGGATTGGGAGGTAAATGCGGGGTGCGTTGTTCTTGCCACCGATGGTATTCCATCCATCGTTTGTAAGGCACTAAAGCTAGTTTTCGTCCTTCCATGGGGTTGTCAGGGGTCGATTCTGAGATCTTGGAACTTCCGAGGCCTTTTTATCTTGCTCCCACCAGTCCTCCCAACATGGTTCCCAAGACTCCTTTCAGTATGGGGCCTAACAAGAGAGGTAAAATGCCTCCACGTTGGACCAACATCTTCTTTTTTTGACGAATGGGAATTTTCTTTTGAACCATTTGGCGAAGAACGTGACGATGTTTGCCTAAGCATTGTTTCTGGTGTTTGGACAAAGGAATTGTGCCTTTCAAAACGTTCAAACAACATTCGCACACGGTATCGATGACCTCTTTGGAAGCCGTTTGAATGAGTTTTTTTCGTAGGGGTGGAGAAGCTTTGGACAGGACAGATAACAGGTCCCCATGTTTGGCTAAACGTGGTGGCAGTCCTTTCCTTTTCTTTCCTTGGGGTTTTCTGGAGGGTGACATTTTTTGCTTGTGGGTTCCGGGACATTCACCGAACAGACACTAACGTCGATGACTTAACGCACGCCCTTTTATCTTTTTTTTTGGGACTATCGCTTTGTCATAAAGGTGACAATGTTTTTCCCAAAATCACCAAGGAATCCTCCCCTTTGTTGACACCTCTTTTTCTTGGAACGACTGTGTCTTTTCTTAGGGTAATGTCGATGCTTGGCTAAGCGCTTTGTCGGATGACGTGTCTGCCTTTGTCTCTTTCTTTTGTGGCTTCTTGGAGGTGACATCTTTTTTACAAGTTCACTGATACCCCGACTTGGTCACAGGCTCTTTTTATACTGGAACGCGTCGCCACTGATTGTCTTTACGTTTTATCAGTTTGAGGACAGGCATGACACGTCGTGCAGGGGTACGCAACGGACTAAATCGAGCCAGTTCTTGCTTGGACAAATCCAGTAAACTTTGTAACATGCCCGATCTTTCTTGGACTTTGATTTTGGGAGAAGGTACTTTGTGAGCAGCAGCCACTGCCGCTAAATTGGAGGGTCCTGCCACTGGGGAAGTTCTTTTGGGGGTCATCAACGGAGATGTTCTTGGTGTGATCAACGTCTCCAAGTACTCTTCAGTTCTGGGTGTCATCAACGGAGAAGTGGATGAACGTGAGGATGCCGGAGACGCAGTCACTGCCGTGGCAGGTCGTGGTTTGCGAGTGTAAGGTTGCGTCCTGGCCGAAGTGCCTCTCTTGCGACTAGTTTTCTTCTGTGGACTTTTCTTTTTCTGAGGACTTTTTCTCTGTTTCTTTTTCTGGGGGCTTCTTTTCTTTTTCCGGGGTGGTGGTGTCTGGTAAGAGGAGGGTCCTGCCACTGGAGAAGTTATTCTTCTTGGGGACCTGGTCTTTTTCTTTTTCTTCTTGGGGCTTCGTTGGACTTTTGTCTTGGGGATAACTTTGGGGGCATTAGGATCCCATCTTAAGAGTGAGCGAATGATGACCCCTCCTAGAGTACCGCTCCCTCCAGGTTTCAAAATGATTTGTTTTTTGGTTTGAGTGTCAATGCGGGGATCGGCCAGTTGGACCAAAGCGACTTTGTTTCGATCGAAAAAGCGTTGGGTTTGATGAGGAATCTGAATGATTCCTTGGAGTAATTGACGTGCCGTCACCGTGAACCATCGTAAGACTTCTTTGAGACTAGCTTCTAAGACACGAGCTCGTGTTTGTGGATCTTTTTCTCGACTGATGCCATACAAGGCACGAATCAATTTGACGGGAAGATGCGACTGAAGGGACGTCATGTTCACACTGTGTGAGACAGACGAAAAAGGGTCTGAGGTTTTTATAGATTTTTTGATGGGGAGTGAAATGAAGTCGAGGACGGAGACGTGTACAGGACAGGCCCTCCGTCTTGGCACCAGTGGTGAAACAAGTGGGTACGAAATCGCAAATCCTCGGGGGTCGTAGGTTTCAAATCGACGAGTAAATAGGCGTGTGACGTTTGAGTGGCATCGTCGTATGCCTGAGTCAACCAAGGCGTTCCTAACTGTTTGGCTAAGACTTGCACTTGCGATTTATCTCGAGGGCTTTTAAACAAGACCACGTAATGCGCATTGAGACTGATGGTGCGATGGGCTTTACTTTGTTGAAACAAATTTTGGGTGATGTAAATGACACTGGCATTACGGTGATGCCCTTTGCGCGTGAACCACAATTTAATTTCTTCTTCGTCTTCTCCTAACATGTCGTCGAAAATGACCAAATGGGTTTGACGGGAGTCAGAGACGATGCCGTCGTCTTCTTTAGGAATGCCTTCCACAAACACGATGGAATCGCCTTGACTTTCTCGCAAGAGGCTGTACGCCGATTGCCACTCTTTGTAACACCACACGATCCGTTGAGGGGGTCGATCGATCAAATGATGTTTATGTTCGATCAAACGTTTGACGAATTCGGTTTTGCCTGAACCGCTAGGTCCAGCAATGAGCATGTTAAAGGGATGGCGAAGATACAAAGCCTCCCAACTGGCACGATCTAAGTGTTCGTCGATGACTTTGACAGTAGAGGAAGAGGGAGCAGAGACAGCAGAGGTAGCCATGGTGTGAGAAATGTCACTTGTGACACGAAAACAAACAAGACAAGAGTTTATATACTTTTTCAGAACACGTTTATTGAATGTTTTTTTTTCAAACATGAATACGAAAGACAAAAATACATAAAAGCCAAAGGCTTAAGTACAAGGATAAAAGGCACATGATAACGATGAACGTGGAATAAACACAAGTGTCTGTACAACAATCACATCTTTTGGGTAATGTTCTAGCCAGTTCAACAGGGGGTAAGGTCACACAAGTGTCCTCCCGAAAGGGTCTTTCAGGTCTGTCCACGACAGTCCTGTCCTGGGTGACGGGTTCTTCTGGCACCGTCACTAACACGGGTTGAAAAGTAACTTTTTTCCTTGAACAACTCTCGTGCATACTGGGCCACTTCTTGGGTCCAAGCCTCAAAATCCCATTCTTTCCAGGCACGGACATCTGTCCAATGGGGATGTAAGTCACAAGCTACACACACATCGTCATACACGTCTTGGGTAGCTAAAAGTTGACGAATCTTTTTTTCCTGTTGAGGTCGAGAAGTATCCAGATGAAAACGCAAGGCTTTGAGCAAAAGGAGTTTTTCGTGACCATTTAAGGCCATGGAGGTGGTAAGTACTGATCGTAAAGAGTCCACAAAGAATCGGCTGGTAAACGAAATCCCAAAAAACAAGTCACTAAGACACACACCACTTGTCGTCCCAAATTGAATGGATACAGTTCTTGTAATAATCGATGGTAATGATCCACGGTTTGAATATGGTCATTGAGTTCCTTCCAAGGAATCTGTTGGATGACATGTGACATAAGTCGTGGCATGGCAGCCTGTTTTTATAGTCTCTTTGTTTCGGAAACAATACACGTACTTTCTAGCCAGAGATCTTCGTTCTCCAGTAGGGAATCTAAATCTTGCATACTGTAACCGAAACTTCAGAGTTCGTTTAGAAGTTTCCTCTTCCTCTAAGTAGATTCCACGTAAAATATGTTGATAATCCTTTAACTTGTCTTCCTCAATGTATTGCTGTAGGTGAATCTCGAAGTAACCAAAATAATGAACATTTCGATCATTCACTAACTCAAAGTGTTGAACAAGGTCTGACCACTGAAACAATTTCTGACGAATCAGTTCTCTTATACCATTCAGGTACCAGTGGTTAAAGATCTGGTGACGTAACGGATGCAATTGTTCTTTACGTTTGACTTGTATTTTCACCAGCTCTCGGTAAATGCGTTCTCTCAACTCCACAGGCAAAGCACGAATGTTCTCTAGCAAAGTATCCATGAATAGGTCATACTAAATCCTCTTTGGTCTGACACAAGAAATGTACTCTTTGCACAAACATGGTTTCACTTCAGTGTCAAATTTAAATCGTTGAGTCACTAATCTACACATTACAATTCGTTCAGAAGTTTCCTCTTTCACTAAGTTGACATTGTGTTCAAGATGTTGGTAATTCGTTAACTCTTCCTCTGGAATTCGATGCAGTACGTTTACAATGATGTAGGTAGAATCGTCCATACCAAACCAATCCTTTTTAAAACTAGAGGATCGTTGATCAATATCTGTCCGATGGAACACTTTCAATTGAATCAATCCTTGTATAGCCTTCAGGTACCAGTGGTTCAAACACCGGTGACGTAACGGATGCAATTGTTCTTTACGTTTCACTTGTATTTTGACCAGCTCTCGGTAAATGCGTTCTCTCAACTCCACAGGCAAAGCACGAATGTTCTCTTGTAAAGTATCCATGAACAGATTATTATGGTAAGAAGTTACTTCAATGTCTCGGTCCCACTAAAGGTAAGTAATGACAATTCGGTGACCATCGAGCATGTTCAACGTAGGCCGAATCTTGCGGTTCCCAGTGGTGAAGTGACACACCGCAACTGAAGCACTTGACTTTATCTCCTTCGCCCAAGTAGAAAAATCCGGCTCTGGCTAATTCTTCGGGGGTCGGTCCTCCCAGATACTTTGGCCATTTTCCTTTGAACGATTGAAGACGATTTTCAAAGTCGCAGTATTCCGACAAACGCACAGGAAACGAATATTCGTTTTTCACAGGTTCGTTTCGATGAGGGTTGAGTGACATGGGCAGGAGTTTGCTCAGGGCTGGATGACATCCGTAGGGAGGTAGACGTGAAGGTCGACATTCCCCTTTAAAACGAAACCCAGTAAAATGTCCAAGAGGACGAGCAGCATCGCTTTCGCATCCCACAGGTTTGACACGCACAGCATCACTTTCCATGATAGGGGTAGGGGCACTAAAGTTCCCATGATGCTTTACGGCATCGCTCAGGTCACAAGGTACAGCATCGTATCCATCGCAAGGCTCACAATCGCACTCGTCTGCAAACTCCGTTACGCAATTACAGTGGCAACCACATGGACAATCGCAGTTTCCTTCCGGACATTTTCCGTCGCAATGCCTGGGTCTTATCCATCCAGTATTAGTCACACTAGAGGAAGATACAACTTTTTTACAATCCCCAAACTGGAACGATGTCTCTTTCAAAGTATTCATCTTGTTCGCTCGGTCTTGGTAGTCACAATGAACTATCGATCTTGCCTAGGGTTCCTTTTTATATACAGACCAATACCGACGTGACCGTACGGCAACGTAAAGTGATTGGGAAGTCGCACTCGCTTCTGGTATACAATTTGATAGACTTTTTCCAAGGGTCGACTGACGATGTGGTGAGTGGGTAAACGTACAATCTTGTTCGGTTGATAGGTGGTCACTTTAAAGTTTCCATCCTCTCCCGATTGCAAGGCTTCTTTCAATACCCCAAAGTTGACCACTCGACTGGTACGATAATTCAGAGTCAGTCCTTTCACTTTGCACGTCGTGTGCACTTCTCCTTGTCTGTCCCGGTATTCGTAGCCGTAATTTTTGGGACCGCCACTGACGAAACTTAGAATCTTGTCGTCGGGATGCTCGTCTGTCCAGGCTCCTAAACGGTCTCCTTCGATGTCAGGGTGATGTTGAATCGGGTGATGGATGTAAATGCAACTGTCCGTGTCAAAGTACAGGACGCGTTCTTCTAACAGTTCTAAAGCTTCGTACAATTTTAAGCGAGCATGGGCTGTCACGTAAGCCGCAATGATGACATTTCCAAAGGGGTCGTCTTGTACAAAGTCCAGATCTTCTTCGTAATTGACTAAGATCAAATCCTCGCGAACGACGTCCACGTGTTTCATGAATTTGGTTTTGTCGTGAATCATCTGAAAGTAGCGGGAAGGTTCTGTCAAATATTCCGTCTTGGGTAAACACGGGCGTTGTGCCATTTTACCCCACAAGCAATTTAACATCACTTTGGCAAACGATCGCCTGCCTTCGTTTTTCTCGATGTGGTCTAAAGTGATGCCTTCTTGTTCGTAGTATTTCTCTTTGAATTGTATTTGGTCTTCGGGAGTGTGACACCAGGAAGGATAGCCACTGGCTTCTTGCTTCAGTTTCAAAAAGGCATCCACGTAGTCTGCGAAAATGCCTTTCTGAGTGGGGTCACCCTTGTGGTATTGTTGTGTCTTGGGAAAGTGGCAAATTTCGTACACTTCTAACAGTTGGTATCCCATGTCCATAGCTTTGAACAATTCTACGCTGACCCAGGTTCCCGTCAAGGCCCGTTCTTCCTGGCTGTGATGACAAGGCTGGTCTTGGTTGCACGTTTCGGCACAAGTACGGCACAAGGGAAACATCAGTTTGCCTTGACAATGGTGAGGTAAGACGGGATGGTATAGGTTCGTGGGAGGCAAAACTTTACACTTGATCAAGCCTTCGTATTGTCGAATGTTGACCAGGTCGATGTGTTCCGTGAACAATTGCGGGTGCCCTACAGGAAAGCGACAATATTTGCACACGTAGGGATACAGCGAACACACGTCCAAGTATTTGATTTCTTCTCCGTTCTCTTCGTCGGCTTGGTACAGCAAACAGGTGGCATTGGTCCTTCCTCCGTACAAACTATCCCTCGGGTTCAGCGGGTCCATGAACTGGTAACTTTCCACGAGGCGTTTAAACTCGGGATCGGTTTTCATACGGTGATCGTACTCGTGTTCCCACATTTCCACCACTTGGTATCCTTCCTCTTCTAACTTTAGGCGTCGCTGACAAGTGTCCTGGTACAAGTCTTCCATGGTTCGTTGCAAAAACTGATTTTTAGTGCCACGGTCAGGATAACAAACGGGACATCCGTGAAATAAGCAACCGTTAAACTCGTACACGATCTTGGGGTTTTCTAAGTCCCAGCCATCGACCGAATACGTTCCGATGGTCTTTTCGCCCCCTCCGTTGCGGGCATGCTGAATCCACTTGTCTTCCTTGTCGCACAAGTAATGTAACCAACGTAGGGCTTTGACCGAGTATTGACGCTTGACATAGTGGGTCGTTTGAGGACTGATGACAGCCACGGTGTTTTCAAGCATGAATCGTTGGCGGTACACTAAGGAACACGCTTTGGCAATGGTGCAAGCTTCTTTCAAAGGATCGACCCCTCCGTGTTCCATGAACAGTTCTCGAAATTTTCCACAGCAACGCCGTAAAATGTCCACGTCGGAACGACAATACTTTAGCATTTCTTCCTGAAAGTCGAAGGGGTCAGAGGCATGAGCCTGGTACCAAGCGTAGAAAGCTTCTCGTTGTTCGGTACGCATGTTGTCGGGGTCGTAATAGTGAGCCTCGGGTAAATGGGGTAGAACGGCATGTTGATTGGCTTCCGTATTGAAAAAGTGTGGAAAGTACCCTTTAGCCATTTCTGTCATTCCAAACGTTTTAGGCATTCGACTCAAAGGCATGGCCAAATAGCTCATCGAATCTTTAAACTGTACTTGTCCCACTTGCATGAAAATGATTTTGGCTCCGTTCAAAGTCACTTTAGGACGTTCGGTGCCATGTTCCGTATAGTATCTGAGAAGAAACTGTCCATCGTATCCGGAGAAATTGTGAGCCATCACCGTGGCATGACGATGACAATCTCCGTAACGTTCGATGTCCTCTTGGCTCCACGTCTTGTCGATGGGGTCTAAGACCCATTTGGCAAAATCGTCTAGCGTCTTTGGTCCTCGAAAGATTTTTTCACGCCCTCCAGGAATCTTGCTGCAGTGAGGGCAATGACTGAAGATAGGTTCTTGAATACACTTCTCGCACGCTCGATGAGCCACGCAGAAATTAGGAATGTGAATGCCAGTCTCTTGCATGCATTCGAAATCGAAAAAGATGAAATTGCCTTTCTTCTTCTTCTTCTTGTGACCGTCATCTTCCTCTGGTGGGGGTTGGTATTTTTGCATGTAACATTGATGTTTCAAGTCCACGATGTGGTGACAAATGTGACATTTTTTCTTTCCTGAACATACGTGTGCCTTGGCACTATTGGTACGTATGCCTTGTCCACACGTAGGGCACAATCTCAGGAGTTGACAAGCACATTTCTGCTGTGAACCTTGCGTTTTCAGATGTTGTTGGTAACAGGTAGGGCTGACAAACGTGCGCAGACAAGTTGAACAAGGCACTGGTTCTTCGCTCAGACAGGGTGAAGAGGCCAAACATCCTGAGCATTTCGATCCACAATGCTTGTGTTGCTCTCGATTATTATAACCATGGTCACATTTCTCACAGTAATAACCGTATCCCAGGAATCCGGTGATACTGGTAATGGTATCGAAATGGTCATCGTGATGATAAACGTGAATGTATTTTCCGTCCTTAAAATCTTGCCCTCGAAACAACAGAGACCCGCGCACTTCTTGAGGGTACACTTTCAAGGTGTATCGTGGAGCTAGGGCATCTTGCAATTTTTGCATCTCAGGAATGCCACAGGGTGTGTCTTTGGACATGCCAGCTTGTCGTAACAGGAGTTCTGCTTCACTTCGTTGTTTGGCTCGGTCCGATTGTCGAATGTTCTCCCAGTCTCTTTTCCATTCTACCGTGTCGTTCTTGTTGGCATAGGTTCGTCCCACCACGATGGCACGGGCTAAACACATCTGGTCATGAGGATTGTGAATTTGGACAAGGCTACGCTTAATGCTGCGAAGGTCGTTCACCAATAACATCTTTTTGCGTCCGGTCCCTTGAGGAGGAGAGACGTGGGTCATGTCCAATGTGGCTTTTCCATCGGTGATGTCAAACTGGTCATTAGATTGTTGCACGTGTTGAATCTTGTCCATGACTTTGGAAGCGGTCAATTCTGCAGGGGTGCTAAACTCGATCCAAACAGGGGATTTCAAACCGTCGTGTTGTATGGAAAGTCTCAAGCGATCGTCTTCTTTGGGTTGACATTGTCGCTTAAGTGCAGTGAGCAGAGAATCCCACACTCCGGTGATGAACCCTTCTGCTTTCTCTAACGGTACTTCGGACTTGAAATCTTTAAACTTCACCGTGTATTTGTAAGCCGTGGTTCTAAATTTTCTAGAGGAGCGCTTTTCCGTCTCTCGAATGGAATAGTATTTTTCAGGGTTGACTAAGGGTGGTAAACTTGGTTTAGAGGTTTCAAATTCTGGTTCACTCATGTCCTCTTCAAAATCACTGGCATGAATTTGTGCCAATATTTCAGCCCTGGTTCGAGGCGATAGATCACGTTTCTGCCTCTTACTTTCTTCTTTCTTCTCGAATGAATGGGATCGTTTCATCTTGAAAGCAAAAAGTCAAATGACTCAAGTTCAAACACCATGAGCTACTTTATAGTCATAGCAGACCAGCGTATATAAAAGGGTGTGTGTCTTATCCTTTCACTATTCATTTCACTCTCAAGCCGAGCACAACGATGGAAGAGACTAACCAGATGGAACGTTTCGTCAGAGCTTTGCGAGGGGTCATTAGAAAATTCTCTTCAGACCAGCCTACGGACTACTCTCCTTCCTTTCGAGATAAAAGTCAAGATACTTGCTATATCTGTCAGAAGAAAGGGCATTGGTCTTCAGAGTGTCCAGACCGTCAAAAAACAGGAGCTAAAAAAGACAAAAGTAAAGATACCTGTTATTATTGTAAAGAAAAAGGACATTGGTCTCCAGATTGCCCAAAAAAGAAACAAGAGGAGTCAGAAGAAAAGAAGGATTCTTCAGAAGAAGAGAGGAATTCTTCAGAGGAAGAGAGGGATTCTTCTGAGGAAGAAAGAAGACAGGTGAAGAAAAAGAAACAGGAGAAAAAAAGAAGGGAAGAAAGCGAAGAGGAAGAAGAGGAAAAGAGTGTGACGGTGAAGAAATTCAAAAAACAGAGAGACTAAACAAGGAGAAAAGAAGAAATCAATGAACTTTTTATTAAAGTGTTGTGTTGTGAATTGTGAATTGGATTGTAAAAAATGGAGAAAAGAATAAATGAATGATATAAGGTAAGAGTCTTTGAGTTTTGATTTTAAAATAAGAAGCTACACTCACGCACTCATACACAGACACGTACTATAAGGGTAACATGGGTGGGGTTTATTTTTGAGTTATTGGCAAATTGAAATTGTATTTCTTTTCGAGAAATGTGGGTGGCCCTGAAAAGGGCCTTTTTTCTTTACGATGTAGGGGTGAGTTTAAGCAATCAATTTTAACTGTCTTAAGCCTTTGCCACGGCCAAGGCCTACTTCTGGACTGCGTAATGATGATAATGATTGGGTTGAAATCACTAAGGGTGGTACGGTAGGCTTAGTCACAGGGTTGACGTGTTTAGCTCGGGAAGGTCGTATTCTCTTCGGTCGTGATAAAGAAGTCTGATACATTTGTTTCAGACTTCTTAACTCCGCTAAAATGTCCAACAGTACCGTGACCGTTTGATTTTCACCCTCTTGTTTCTTTGCTGCTACTTCTTCTTGCTGTTGTTTTTTTCTTACCTCTTCTTCTTGTTGCTGTTGCTGTAAGAGAAAAGCCTGTTCCGCTTCCTTTTGTCGTTGTATAAATTTCTCCAATTCTTCTTTCTGTCTCTGTCTAAAATTCTCCACTTGCGGTAATGAAGAAGGTAACGAAGGTTCCGGAACAAATTCTTGCGAGGAGAGAAAATCGACAAAATCCCAATTCACCTCTTCTGAAAGTAAGTCCGGGTTCCCTTGGGCGGTCTCCCCTGCTGGTGCACCCCATTGGATCGTTTTCTGAGTTTCCGTCATGTTGAATCACTGTCGCATAGATTGACTGCACACAAGCGCTAGCGAATCTATATAGACTACGTGACGTCACAGACTGCTCTCTTCGGATTGGATGCGGGCTGACTGAATTCTGTAACGCGTGTTCGGATTGGTGAATGAACTCAATCCGTTTCAATCCTTTCTGTCCCTATAAATAAGCGCAGTTCACTGCATTGATTCACCTATTGTAGGAGCCTCAACATGTGGACCGACGTTGAATCTTCAACCCTTGTGTCAACAATGATGTTCAGGACGGACATGCTCATGTATGTCCGATCCAAGTGGACCGTTGTCCACAGGACCAGCAGCAGCCTGTGGATAAGAAGAGTCTATATAGAGAGACAAGGTTGCCTCAAGAGGACTCTGATGTATGGCCCTGCTGTAAGACGAAGTTTGAGGACAAGAAGATGTCGCAAATGCCCTTTATGTTAAGGGCATATTAACATAAACCAAAGGCCCTTTTCAGGGCCAGCCATATTTCTCGAAAAGAGATAGTCTTTGAATTGCCTACCCCTTTTTTCATTTTATTTTTTATTTTTTTTTTAAAAAAAATAGAGACCCTCCCTGTTTCAATTTTACATAGACCCTATACAGTCCCAAGGGTTTTTTGACCATGTTAAATTTACATAGACCCTATACAGTCCCATAGGTTTTTGGCCATGTTAATTCCCATAGACCCTATATGTTCCCACGATTTTTCTCCATGTTAAATTTACATAGACCCTATATGTTCCCAAGGGTATTTGTAATGATAAGTCCCATTGACCCTATAAGATCCCCATATACTACTCTTGTCCTGCCATCTGCTTTTCAGTAGTTTCCTCAGGGAGCTCATATGGAAGTGGTTCAGTTTTTTAACATGGCGGCTATACACATCCATGTCTCGCAAGCATAGAGGAGGGTGGGGAGAACAACCGCTGCGTAGACTTTGAGTTTGGTGGCAAGCTTGATGCCTCTCCTATCCCAGACAGACCCCAGGGATGAATGTGTGTTTAAAGTTTGATGGTAATCCTAAAAGTTGTTTAGGAGGAGTAGCTATAATGTAATTGTGCTAACTGTCAGATGGACAATAGGCCATCCTACAAGCTCTTCGGGTCTGTGACGCGTAGAGCTAAAAATACACTGCAAATCCACAACTGAATATCAATGCCATTAAAATTCATACAAGCTTTTCTCCCATTTTGTGTACTGGCTGGAAACACAGTTCTCTCTCTCTCTAACCAAAGGCGACAAAGAACGATTGATTTTTCATGTATTTTCGTTACCCTATCAAACTGAACGAAGCGCTCAATTTAATGTGTGTTCTTATATCATTGAGAACAATGTAGTGGGAAATAGAGCTGCTCTGTTGCTGAGAGCCATTCCTTTCAAAGTGGATTCTGCCACAGGTGCTAACAATGAAGGAGGAAACACACATCTCGTTCACTATGAATTTGTGCATCCTCATGATCTAACTATCTGTACATTATATTTTGACAAAACACTATTCTCAATGGCATAAGTCGCTGTGAAACGAAATTTTCAAAAATGATTCTCAACTGAATTGGAACTCATTTATCCTGTATGCCGAGAAGTGACTGGACAACCAGTTTCACGGTTTGGTAGACCAGCAAGTTGTTCTCCACATTTTGATTTTTGTTTGGCGGCGGAGACCAAGGTTATTATGCACTACTTGTGCTGAAGCCGGCCGCACTATGTATCTTCGGATGATCGGACCGCGCGCTATTAATTAATAAATTTATTTTGAATAACCTTTGTATCCAGACGGTAAGTATAATCCCTCTTCTAATGATCCACAGCGGTAAATCCTTTAGAACACACACTTTTTTTAGTATAAATCCCTCTCAGAACAGAACACCTGTGTATTCATCGGCTGTTGACCTCAGATTTGAATTACCCACGCATGCGCGTAAAGCAGCATCACCACATGGCAAGAGTAACGCGTGAAAACCGTCTTGCGAGGCATATATCACTGGGGACTTACTGATGCTTGGGTGGGAGCTGTGTTGTTACGGCAGAAATTTAGGAGAGAGACAGAGAGAGAGAGAGACGTCATGTCAGAAATGTGAGATAGAGTGAATGATAAATAAATTGTAAAAAGACCAAAGTAATTAATTTCCATTCTACTCCACAGTATGGACAACACAGAAAGAGATGTTGAAAACACTTCAGACTTAAAACATGATCAGAAGAAGAATAAGAAAAGAATAGCGATTTTGGATGCTTGATTACTAAAAACAACAAAACAAAATAAAGATGTACCAAGATTCTTGTAAATGTTCCGATGCCAGAGTGGCTCCCATTGACATTTTCATGCATTTGTTGTTCAGCGAAGTGGAATTATACTTTTAACAACAAACTGGTCAGCAGCAGCAGAGAGACTAACCCTTACCAAGCTTACTAAGAATATCTCTTGACTTGAGGAAAAGAAGCCAAGAACATGTCTGGATGCCTCAATCGTGTTAACTCCAACAAAATGGATGTCATCAAAGACAGAGTTGACAGAGGATTATGATCCTCAGTCAGATTTAACGACTATCAAAAAGAATCCAAGACGTCATTCCAAAACGGTGGTTCATTTGTATTTGGAAGTGTGGTTGCAATACAAGTATCATATTTGTTGAATGGTGTTGATGTCCATTTGATGGAAAATGCTAACCAGCACAAAACGAACATCAATGAAGCGAGAATTTATATGTCATGTGAAAGTCTCACTTAAAGTGGGAAGCAACATTAGTCAAGCTCTGACCAGAACTGCAGCCATGAATCCTCCAAGACACGTGAAAGTCAAAACCTTCACCATTGCCTCTGGACTCTGATCCAAGACTGAAGATCAGGTCCTCTAAGATCAACTGCCAAAACATTTTATTTTACTGGCACTATCAGCAATGCTGCACCTTAAAAGAACTATTTAAAAATTCCTTTCACATTTCAACATTTCAATGTGTCAAAGATGGAGGTGACCCAAGATGACCAGATATTGTTTACCAGATTTTTTTAGAACTTATCTTTTCCCTGAAAACATGTTTGAGATCTAACTTAATTTTGTTTGAATCCACAAGACAATTAGGAACAAACAGTACCCATGAAAGTTGATACAACGATTGTCAGGAGGATACTGTTTGTAGGGATTTGATTTCACTTCCAGGAACAAAGAGCATTTCTTTCCTATAAACTCCATATAACTTCATTTAGCACAGTGTATGTGACTTTGCATGGAGAATTTGAAAATAACCTGGAAATCAAGTCTAAGAAAAGTGATTCTAGACAATAAAAACATGGAACACAAAGCTATGGACGTAGGTGAAGTTGTTTTCTATCCAGAAGAGCAGTTAATGATGCTAATTGGACATGAAGAAAAGATCCACTTCTGATGTCACGATGACCATTACAAGAACAAGACTTTGTCTCCTGCTTGCCACTTGAATGAAAAAAAACACACTCCAAAACAAAGATCTTTGTTATGGTTGTCAAACTGATCATCCTTGTAAAGCGCAAAATGACAAGTTTTTAGTAACAACTCAAGAAATTGAATGGGTATCTGGAAGTATCCTACCAACAAAAACTGGGAGACAGCAGCTGATGAACCTAACTTTAGACTCCTTGTCCTGTATAAAACATAAAAGAGTTGAGTCACTGGATTTTGCCATCATGCTTTATTTTCTGTGTCACTCTTTGAATCTTTCCAGTGAGAATAGTTTTTTTCCAGGTCTGCATGATTCCACCTAACTTGTATTCTAGCTTCTGTGTACTACATACAGCTAGGGATGTTTTCTTTCATGTCCCCATTTTTGAGGATTGTTTTCCTTCTTGTCCGTCCCTGTGACATATTAAGCAGTGCACTCGCCTATTATAATAATTAGAATATGTGGCTTACATCTAATTGGCCAATAGGCAACATTGGGCAAAATTAAACAAACTGAGCCTAACTAGCATTTCAATTCATAATTCTAGTACCTCGTTGACTTTTAACACATACTTTTTCCAACTTGGCCTATAGCAGACGTTGTGCCATAATTAATTTCTAAGGCATATATATATATATATATATATATTATTTTAATGGATGTGTATGACTCAAGGCCACTAAAGGAAGATAATTCAGTCATGCCATTCTTTGTCGACTCACTACATTATGGCTTTGATAGAGAGAACAGAGAGATTCATGGACCAGAGAACGGAATAATAACCGACTAGTTAAAGGAGTTAATTAATCTCTTATAAATGGCAAAGTTATGAAGCAAGACACACAAAAAGAGAAAGTTTGGGCTGAGAAGATGAGAGCGAGACAGAAAAAGGATCAAAGCTAGAACTCATCAACAGATAGTTAATAGCTCAGGAGAAGCTAAGTGCCTGGGAAGATTACCGTCGTTACTTCTCAGTGATGTAGGCTTCACTTGACTATTATGAAGTACAGCTCATGCCTCAGTGTGACAGTATCTTTCCCCTGATGCAACAGCAGTTAAAATCCAAGGTCAATAATGTTGAATACGCTTGTTCCGTTCTAACTGGGGTTATGTGTGTGTGTGTGTGTGTGTGTGACTTGGATTTTTAACGTAGTTTAAACGATTTTTCAGTCATATCGTTACAATGTCTGCAGTGTGGCAGTTTATAGTGATATTATGTGCTAAAGAGTGAGTGTCTGAAAGGATTTACTGCACTGGATCAATGGAAATGGGATTATAATTACCATCTGGATACAAAGATCAGTTGAAATAAATGTTCTAATAGCGATAATTCATGGGTATAACAGTGTGGACCCTCCAGAATGGATTAATGTCTCACACAATTGTTCTCCACCACTGGTCATGTTAAAAAGATGGTAAACAACTTGCTGATCTCAAGACCAAAACACCTATTGTGGAGTTTCTTATTAATCGGTAAGGATATGACTTATTCTTTTTTTTTAATTGTCATTTTATTGGGGTTTTTAAAATAAAAAATATTAATAAATGCAACATCATCACATACTGAATTGTGTGAACATTTTGAACTTCTAGTAGATAAATTTCAAATGAAGAGAAAGAATTTTACATTCTAGGTGATATAAATAGAGACCTTCTCAATGATCAAATATAAATGAAATGGATGGATTTTATTGCTTTGTTAGGTATGAAGCAACTTGTAAATGAACCCACCAGAGTAACATCTACGTCTAAAACACTTATAGATCATATTTATACCAATACAAATGAAAATGTTTTGGAAGTAATGGTTCCAAAGATTGGTATAAGTGACCACTTTGCAATTTTTCTAACACGTAAAGTCAATGGCAAATCAACAAAAAATAATATCCATAAATCCATTACTTATAGATCTTTTCAAAATTTTGATACTCTTAAATTCCTAGAAGATCTGAAACAGATTCCATGGAATACAGTCCAAATCTTTGAAGATATTGATGATGTTTTAGATACTTGGGCAGATCTGTTAATCAGTATAGTGAACAAACATGCCCCTTTAAAAACACACAAGATTAAGAAAGACCACCAGCCAGGCTGGATCTCCCCAGAAATTTTAAGAGCAATAAAGCAAAGAGACCAACTAAAATCAGTAGGAAATCAAACTGTATATAGAGTTTGGAGGAATAAAGTTAATAAATTTTATGTGAAGCCAAACAAGCACACTACAAAAAAGTGCTGGATGAAAACCAAAATAACCTGAAAGCTATCTGGAAAGTGTTCACAGGGTTTGGTGCAGGCAAATGTAAAACTGAAATTGTATCCCTCAATCATCAATCATGGGGGCATTTATACTGACAATCCAACTGACATCTCAAATATTTTTAAAACCTTTTTTGTTCAAATTGCTGAAAAACTTAAAGAACCTAGAACTTCATCTGATCATCTGGAACTCAAACATTTTTGTGCTAAAAAAACTACCAAACAATATAAAGTTTAAATGGATAATTGTAAAGCTACAGGACTTGATATGATTGGACCAAAGCTACTAAAGGTAGATGCACCTGCAATTGTAGAGAGTATAGCTTTCATTTGCAATGAAAGTATTAGGTCTAATAAATTTCCACAAA
Organism: Sinohyriopsis cumingii; assembly: GCA_028554795.2. Classification (NCBI taxonomy): domain Eukaryota; kingdom Metazoa; phylum Mollusca; class Bivalvia; order Unionida; family Unionidae; genus Sinohyriopsis; species Sinohyriopsis cumingii. The sequence goes on from CM068835.1 coordinate 60,165,712, forward strand.
CATGGAAAACTGCCAAGGTTATATCATTGCATAAAGCAGGAACACAAGATGATGTAAATAACTACAGACCCATCTCTATCCTTCCTTGTCTCTCCAAATTACTAGAAAAACATGTACATTATTCTTTTCTCAACTGTTTGAACACTTATGATCTTATTCATGATAATCAGTCTGGCTTTCCCCAGAATCACTCCTGTGAAACTGCACTTGTATCTTTGACTGATAAATGGCTCAAAGCATTAGATCAAGGAGAAATGGTAGGCACTATTATGGTTGATTTTTGAAAAGCTTTTGATCTTGTAGACTATGAAATTTGTCTTGAAAAACTAAAAATCTATCAATGCTATGAAAACTCCCTAAACTACTTTACTTCTTACTTAACCGATAGATTGCAAAAAGTATCATTAAATGGTAAACTTTCTAAAAGTAAAATTATTAATTGTGGAGTACCACAGGGCTCTATCCTTGGACTTCTGTTATTCATTCTATTTTTTAACAACTTACCTCTTAAAATAGGAACTTCAATTTCTTCCACTGACCTCTATGCAGATGACACTACACTGACTGAGATGGGTAAAACCAAAACGGTACTTGAAAATAACCTACAAGATGCTCTAAACAGACTTACAGTATGGTGCAAGGAAAACAGCATGATCATAAATACAGAAAAAAATGAAAGCCCTACTAGTTACAACAAAACAAAAATGAACAAGGCTAGATAGTGACAAACTCCAGGTTCTATTTGACAATGTGAGCCTTAATATGACCTCTCAAAATAGAATTCTTGGTGTATTCTTAGATAATCTTACTTGGTCTATTCACATTAAACATGTTTCAAAAAAGGTTAATTCTTATCTTTGGCTCCTGAGGAAATTCAAAACATACATTCCTCTTCAGTATATGGTCATCTTTTATAAAAGTTATATTCAGCCATATCTGGACTACTGTAATGTAATTTGGAGTAATACCTCTAATTCAAACATAACAACACCTTTAAGACTCCAAAAGAGGGCTTGCTATTTAATTCTAGATCATTGTATAAACAATTTTCAGGATGCAATGAATAATATAAAGGTTTTAACAATACATGAAAGAATATTTCTTAGAAAGGCCAAATTGATGTATAAAGTATCCAGAAAAGCCATTCCTGTCTATCTAAGCAATATCTTTCACCAAAGAGATGCTGATGGTACTCCAAATTTAAGGTCCATAAGAAGTATAAATTACATTATACCAAGATCAAAGAAGGAATTGTTTTTAAAAAAGTTTTCAATATACTGGTCCACTAGGTAGGAACAATATTCCTAGTGACATAAGGCATTTCATTTTTTCATAATCAATGTCTTAAATGGGTGAAATCTTTAGAAAATTGAACAGTTCTAGTACAAAAAATACTGCCTGCTTTTCTGTAATTTTGCATCATTTTCACAGTTAAATTTTTCAATGGAGGATATTTTGTTTTATATATGTTTATGTTTTCACAGATGCCTGTGCATGTGTTCCAGGACTGATAATCTGAATTTAAAATTACTTAATTATTTAGTGTCAAGCCAGATTCTTCACATCATGTATATACTGTATATTTTACATAACAGACAGAAGGCCTCAAGGTAGATGAGTTCTGTAACTAGTTACCTTCTCTAAATAAAGTCTTCATTATTATTATTATTATTATTATAAGGCATTTCCAGGAACTATATTGAGCAATTCTCTGAAAGGCCTTTAATCACAAAGGCATGCAATAGATAAACTGGAAATAGATAAATAATTATCCATGTCTTCTTTACTATGTGACTGAAAAGAGAAAGTCTGTGATGCTTTTAATTGCATTCACATGGATAATAATAATAATAATAAAAACAATTAATTTTATTAGTATTATTACACATTTTAAATAGATCCTAGTTATGTATGTGTGTGTGTATGTATGTATGTATGTATGTATGTATGTATGTGAGAGATATCTATGTAAACTGACAGAGCAGTTTGCTCAGAAAGAAAGAAAAAGTAGCAAAAATTTTTTATACCAATATACTGCTACTCTTCTGTCTTGAAATATAAAATAAATAGCATGAAACACAAAAAGCCAGTTTAATATAATAAATGCAAGTCAACATGGATATAACAAAAGTTCTGATACAGGTCATTTGTAAAAGAAATTGCAGATTGCTAAAATATAGTTTTATAAAAATATAAATATACAGTCTGGTGGTCTCTAAAATGACGTAAGCAAAGATGGCGAAACACAAAAAAGCACTTGCATATATAAAAACAATCCTGCCAATAAGAATAAAACTACAACATTTATCATTATCAGCATTGTGTCAGAGATCCAATTCTGAAATCCTCTCCCTGAAATACAAAATTTCAAGTCTTACATTAAACAAAAAGTTATGTACAGACTATGCCTTTTATTTATGCCATCGTAACAATACCGCAAGTTTCCCTGACAAATTTTTTTAAGAACAAAAGTTAATTGAAACATTTGTATTACATATAGACAGGAGCATACAAAATTAACATCCATAAAATTTCAGCAAATATTAACTTTCACACCAAATTTGCATGATAGTTTCTATGTATATTTATAATATTACCTAAAATATTGTGTCTTTATAATAGTTTAGCATGAACAAGATGTGGAACTGGATTGGTCCCTGTTACCTTGGAAATCATCCCCAATATTGACAATGGATTGATGATATTCTGGCCTTTCCTTTTTTTCTCTATAAATGTCCTCTGCCAGGGAAATAAACATATCAGAAATGTTTGTTCCGTCTTTCGCAGATGTTTCAAAATACTTTAAGTTAAGGAATTTAGCCCTGTGTTTGCCTTCGGCTGCAGATATTCGTGGCTCAGTTTTGTCAATCATATTTCCTACAATATAAATATTGGTCATCCCAGGTAAATTAATCTTTGCCTCTTCTAACCATCTCTGGATGCTGTCAAAGCTCTTTCTATCTGTTACATTATAGACAATCAGTACACCATCTTTACCTCTGTAGTAGGACCTAGTTAGAGACCTGTAAAATAAAACTGTTTTGTACAAGATATAAGAATTTATTTGACTTTACCAATAATACAATGCAACATCAAGTCCATCAAATTACAATAGGATACAGGATTTAGATTTTCACATTTGATGATTTAATAAATTGTTACTTGACTGAACATATTGCCATAAATGGCAGTAAGGGACTGACCATTCCATGGGGGGGGGGGGATCAACAGAGCCAGTATATGTTTTGTGCCTGACCTCAATATAATGTTTTTTTTCAACAAAGATAAGGATATATGGTTATTTCACTATAATTCAGAGCAATTTTTAACCCCACCCACCCACCCCCTGAAAATTATATGGTTGGTCCCTAAATGGGTCCACACTAAAGAAATGCATTAAAAAGAGGATCATAACATTAGTTTTGTTATTTTCTGTATTGTTAGAACAGTTAAAAGCAAAAGCATTTTGATCAACCATATTCAGTGAAAGAATTGACCCATTCAAATTTGGACTGAAAAATCCAAATAAAGGACAGCAATTAAGAACAAAATTCCTTTGTCTTTGTACACAGAATTTCAGAAGAAAAAATGTCAGTTTGATACAAGTATGAATGATAGATTTGGACTACAATATTAAAGTTAATGACATTCAAACAGAACAAATACCAGGTTTTATAGAATGCAAGTGATGATTTTATAAAATAAACAAAAATTAAAAACAGAAAAACGAAGAGCTAGACTGACCCAAAAAGTTAGGACTTTTCTATTGTCGAACTGGGGCAATCTGGAACAAATCATCAGGCAATGTTGTCAGCTTTAGGACAGCCAACAAAGGATTCAAAAGAGCATTCGAAAGCAAATTTGGTAATATTTAACTGGCTGCAAAATAATATCCCAATTATTGTCATATTTATAATATTACCTTTGATTGCTCACATGTATCAATCATGTTCAGGGCCAGCTCGGGGGTGGGGGGGTCAAGATATCCTCCTCTGGCTTAAAACCACCCCAAACACAAATACATACACACTATCATTTAAAATTTGACCATCATTTTATTCTTGTGCACGTTTGTCTGGTGTTATGCACACTTGGAGTAAAAAGACACTGACTTTTGTTTTGGTGCCCTTTCAAAGAAAGTTGTTGTTGTTGTTGTAGGGTTTAACGCCATTTTTCAGCACAAGATAGGCTATACATTGCGGCCAGTATTAATGATGGAGGAAGAACCTGGATAAACCACAGAAAGAACCACCTACCCACGAGAAGCTACTGGCAAGCTTTCCCAAATACCCACACTGGCCGAACCCGAGACTTGAACCCATGCAGACAGAGGTGAAATGGTAGTGATCCATAAATGTGAGCACTTTAGACCACTCGGCCACTCGGGGCCCCTTCAAGGAAAGTCAGGGTGCTTTTGAAAAATTCCACCCGACCCCAACACCTGACCTGATCCTAATGTTTCCTAGTTCAAGGTGTTCCTGACCATGGTGGTACAAGCCAATCTGATAAATCAGCCACCAAACCTGTACTGATACTGACTGACGGTGACGGTCCTACAGCCTCACTACAGGTATGGGACCTAATTTATCGGACCACAAGTATGCATCATATTAATGTATGAGCTTGACGAGATAGAGTTATTTATTGATAAGCTGTATGTGTGCATGTGTCCAACATTTAGTTCAAGACAGTGATTAATAATTCGCACTGCAGGGGTTTGGCTTAAATATCTTTAAGAGAGAACAGACTATGCTATCGACCAATTTGTAATGACAACTAGTTATACTTATGAAATACATTAATTTTCCTATATTATGTAAATTGTCTATGGAAAGAGAAATGATCGAGTGTATGTAAACAAATATGGCACTGTTGTATTGAATGCAAGGTTATGACCTAAAATCAAGTAGTAGTTGGGGTCTGCTGTGAAATATGATGCTGGCTATTGAATTCTTAAGTGACTATGTGCAACTGACCTTAGTCAGTAATCGAGTTAAGGGCCAACCAGACTAGTGACATTTATTTGGCAAACGATATAGTGCATACTGTTAGCTAATATTTCTCTATGATTATGGGTTAAATATTTAGATTATTATTAATGGAGGTAAACTTGTTTACTTGTATCCAAGTTCAGGACTTTAATTTTTCACTTGGAAATTTCTGATCTTGTAAACAACTTAGAATGTTTAAGAAAGGAAGTGGACCTTCAGCTTAGTTCTGTTACTGTGTCATAGCTTTTTTAATGGTTCTTTACTGCAAAATTGCACATTCCTATGTTAACATCTGAAATGGAATCAGTCTTCTTATCGTTTTCAATTTTTAATGTAAGAGGATTCACTTAAATTACAAAGTGCTCTTTCATTTTTGGATTAAATCATTATTTTGGGATTATTATGAATTTGTTCAAGCACATTTTGGATTATATCATTGTAATACATCAAGACTGTTGGCACATTAACACATTCAAGGCTACTGGTACATTAGCACATTCAATATTGGAATTTATTGGGATAACCACTGGAATTCATTTGGAACTTTTTGACTTGTGACAGAACATTAAGACAAATATGGGACTTAATTCACTAAGTTTTTTGTTTAAATTTTCATTTTGTATTCTGAGTATATCAATTTTTATGTGAGATTTATTTAGAATTAATCTTATTCTCTACAGTATACTAAATACTTTTAGTGGCAAGTAACGCATATATATATATATATATATTTTAATAATCTTGCATAAAAAATCATATCTTAATTTTTGTTCTCTGAATTCATAATGTACCATTTAAGATTCTGATATTAACACTAAAATCAATGTAGTTTATTCATTTTTGACTATATATATTGGTCTCACTATGCTATTTTTTTCCCTTGATATATACTGGTCCAAGTATGTTAATACCTTGTTTTCAAATTGACTTATGAAGAATATTTCATAATACAAAATAAACCTTATATACAAAAAATAATGAGCAACAAGATTTTCATTAGCTAAATTTATAATGTATGACTTAAATACATGTATGTTACTATTGAAAATGGATATTATTATTTAAAATAATTTTATTTATGTACTTCTCAGCATAGGACTTCCACTGTGCCATCAATAGTCTCTGGCACTACCTCATTTGTTTACATTGAAATCTCCTCAGTTTTACCCTTGGATACCATCTTTACTTCAATTATCACTGGTTATTACTTTGTTTGATCATAGCATTCTTAATTAATTTAACTGCAAACACTAACAGTGGGATCACCTGACCATGAACTAGCCAAAACCGTTTGGCAAATGCCACAAATGATTAAAGCACTTTTGATGTCATTTGCCAATTTGCTAAATTTAATACCATTCTAGAACACAAAATATAATGCTTACTTAAATGACCTTGCTATCATTGGTTACATGGAAGTGTTATTATAAGTATTAGTGTAAGAGTATATATTCTGAAATAAATATTTAATGAATTTAATATGTGCTTTAAATCAAATATACTCAAATGTTTCAAAGGTTAAAATGAAAATAAATTGGTTTACTGGTTCGAGATTTTACTCAAAAGGCAACAATTCAATGATAACAACAGATAAAAACTGAATGATAACAGCAAAGTATGTATGTTATTGTTTTGCTCATGAATAAATCTTTAGACAGCTATTTGGTAGATATGATGTGAAGAAAGCGCTATTTGCAAGAGAAATCAAGAAATATTGTGGGCCAATTTATATACATTACTGTTATATACATTACTGTTGGATAGTGTTGATATTGGCCTGATTTATGTAAAGTTAATTGTTATCTTTCTTTTACTGAAACATTGGAAAGTTATTTGGTTAAAAAATTCAAATGCGATAGCTCATATATATTTTGTTCTGTTTTCAGCTAAGAAATTTTGTAATAACTATCTGATGCAAATTTAAAAGATGCAAATCAACTTTTTACATTCTCTCTCTTACTGTGCTTGCAAAAACAATTACAATAACAAAAAAGTTCAGGTATGTGTTCCATTGTTTTCCTTTCAATATTTCACATTGTCCAAATCAGCCAGGGACCCAGAGTGGCCGAGTCGCAGGTTCAGCATATGTTGGTATGTGAGAAAGCTTACCAGTAGCTTCTCGTGGGTCGGTGGTTCTTTCCGGGGTTTTCCCCTGGTTCTTCCTCCACCATTAATACTGGCCGCCATGTATGGCCTATCTTATGCTGAAAAATGGTATTAAACCCTACAACAACAACAACAACAAATCAGCCAGGTATTGTGGCCAAATCAGCCTATAATCTGTCCCTAACTTGAGCCGAATCAACAAATAGACGTATACAGTATCAAATAATTTTCTTCTGACACCTCCCACCCCATTTTTTATAGTTGGACATTTATATACACCCCAACATAAATGTGCAAATATCAAAAAGTACTGGGAAGGATTATAGGAAATGCTAATTAATATAATATCTTGCAGTTAAGTGTCCTTATTTACTTGTTTGTCGATCGCTAAGTTTAAGACCACGATACCATAGTATTCCAGGCCACGTAAGTGATTATGACCCAATTAATGTGAGACGGAAAATAATAAAACTTTGGATTAATTTGAGTTCTATTTTATATACATCATGACATTCATTCGTTACCGTTACCCGTATATTTCTTGTCCAGCTGTATCGAAGATTTCGAATTTGGCCTTGACCTTATTCTTCAATTCTGCTTCTACCACGATTAGATCAGGCTGGGTCGTTGACAGGATAGCAGGTTTCGGATTTCCTTCTTTGAAATAGTGCACTATCGAAGATTTCCCCACATGAGGATCTCCGACAACAATGACACGAAATAACATTACCATCTGACCAACGCAAATAGGAACTGTTTATAGGACTTACACAAAGAAAATCCTTGCTATTTCGGGTTTCGTTTCTTTTCATCATATTAGTTTCCTCTATGCGAGACCAAGTCTATACAAATAGCACTTGGGTGGATTCAATTTATGTTTCTTTTCAAAGTTGCCATTTTGAAATGGAAGTTAGCAAAAGATCTTGCAGTTTGCCTATCTCTTAAAAAATATCGAACGTATTGTCATTCAAAGTTTGTAGCAACTGTACCTCGTCGTTATTTCCAACATTTTGGAAAATCTGTCATCAGTTATAAACTGTAAAGAAAGTGTTCTGTAGACCGTATCAGATAATCTGAACTCAAATTTTCCATTTAATTAGTGATTTAATCGGAACACTCTCTGCCTTTTTCGTAAAGTGGAGAGATAAACTTTGGGTTTCTGGTTCCCATACCGATCTCAAATCCGTCAAGGGGTGCTCTACATATATTACGAACTTTAGTGTGGCAGGTGTAAGGTGAAGTTGTTTGCTTTTGCAGCATGCAATATTGGCATACCTCAATGTTAATTTTATGTACAGTTTATAAAATTTATTTGGTTATTGTACTTGTGGAAAATGTACGTGATACAAGCACACGGTTAGCCAAAATTACTGTTCCTGTGTGCTAAAAAAAATCAGCCTGAATTTATCTCAAATAAATTATCCTTAGTAGTTATTAAAATTTTAAAACATATTTTCTAGACTAGACAACACCAGATTTCGAAAGTATAATGAATGAATGACCTAATATACAAAAATATTTTTTTATAAAAAAAAACAAATAAAAGTTATCGGCTTTGGGTTAATTTATTTTGTTTGTACAATTTATTTCTGAAGTTGAGGAACTGGCATTTTCTTTTTGTAGACAAGTGCACATCGGAAGTAAGGTCAAGCGTATACTCTGTAGCCTAGACTGTCCAATGCAAAGTCAGAGAATTATGCTGAATTGGCTTGTTCATCACATCAATCAAAGGCTCCTTTCAGAGAGTCATTGTCGCTTCATGAAAGAAGGAGGGACCCCCAACATGGTGTTTGTAACTCGTCAACTGAATGAAAAATGCCAGGAACAGAACTCCAACCTGTATACGACATTCGTTGACGTGAAAAAAAAAGCCTTTGACACTGTCAGCCGAGGAGAAATGTGGTTGTGAAGAGAAATGTATCGCGATTGCTCGGCAGTTCCATAATGGCATGCTTGCTCTTTTTGGATGACAGCGAGTCATTAGTAGTGAATGGGGATACCCTAGTGTCAATGGGAATTAGCATTAAAAACACCCCTGGGACAATCTAGCGTCAAGCGAAATTTAACATGGAGAAAAATCGTGGGACAATCTAGCGTCAAGGGAAATTAACATGGAGAAAAATCGTGGGTCACTCTAGGGACAATGGGAATTTAACATAGAGTTTGGGCTTGTCTAGGGACAAGGGAAATTAACATGAGGAATAGAGTTTGGGCTTGTCTAGGGACAAGGGGAATGGAACAGGGGACTATAGTGTGGGTCTGTCTAGGGACAATGGGAATTTAACATGGGGAATAGATCGTGGGACTGTCTAGGGACAATGGGAAATTTAACATTACGGAAACCCCTGGGGGATATAGCCTCAAGGGAATTTAACATATGGAAATTGAACATGGTGGATCTGTATAGCGTCAAGGGGAATTGAACATGGTGGGACTATCTAGGGACAATGATGGTAGAGGGTCAAACACAACAGAGACAGAAACATACATACACTAGTACAAGCGTGGGATTTATATATAAAGCATTACGAAGACCTGAAATCTTGCTGGGGTGTTCAAAAATTTGCATAATTGTAATGATGCTATAAATAGCTATAATCAAGGAAATGCTCAACGACAAAATGGATGTGACTAAAAGTAACGTTAAAATGACGAAATTGTCCCAGAATTTAAAGGAAAATAAACATATCCCCGAAAATTAAGTTACAATGGTTTAGACTAAAATGGATAAAATTAGTAACTACTTACAATATCAACTTCTGTGACGATCGTGGATAAATACCTATGTATCTATAATCAGCTGAAATTCCTATGAAATCCCACTATCTATTTATAGCTCCAACTTGTGGGTTTTTCCTTTGGAAAATCCCACTATCTTTTTATAGCCTCAGCTTGAGTGACGTTCCTGTTTATGAATTCTAGTATATATGTATAGCTACAAAATGTGGAAATCCCCAAGTCGATATTTATAGTCTCAAAATTTCCAGCGTCAGTGACGTCACTGTACTGAACACTAGGGGATAAATGGCAACAGTGTTGCAAGTGGCTGACCTGAATACGCGCTACTGTAGGTAGGTAGGTAGAGTGTATCTGATAGGGATAAAGTGAGTTTTATAGGGACAAACAGAGACCAACACACACACACACACACACACACACACACACACACACACACACACAACATATGCGCGCAGACTCACACACACACACACACACAGAGGGAAGAGGAAAAAACAAACCCCAAATATACTATCCACACTCGGGAGGATGAAAAAAACAACCAAATATACGATCTACACAACGTACGCGAACAAACACACACACACACACACACACACACACACACACACACACACAACATACGCGCGCAGACTCACACACACACACACACACACACACAGAGGGAAGAGGAAAAAACAAACCCCAAATATACTATCCACACTCGGGAGGAAGAAAAAAAAAACAACCAAATATACGATCTACACAACGTACGCGAACACACACACACACACACACACAGAGGGAAGAGGAAAAAACAAACCCCAAATATACTATCAACACAGAAGGGAGATAATACAAACCCCAAATAAACTATCCACACAAACGTACGCGAACGCATACAAACCCCAAATATACTATCCACACAACGTCGCTAACGCATACAAACCGCAAATATACTATCCACACTCGGGAGGAAGAAGAAGAAAAACAACCAAATATGCGATCTACACAACGTACGCGAACACACACACACACACACACACACACGCACACCACAGAGGGAAGAAGAAGAAAACCATTATACACTATCCACACGCAGTGAAGAAATAACCCTTTATATATATACTATCAACAGAGAGTGAAGAAAATAACCCATTATATTCCATCAACACAGAGTGAAGAAGAAAAAGTTTTTTGAAAGCACCTAAGCCCTCACCTGCAATGACCAACTCTGTCAAACACCTACACCCCACCCCCACTCCCAACACTACAAAACCCATTTAACCCGTTATTTTATGGCATCAGTGTGTGATTTAGGAAACATCAAGACACAAAATGATGGATGAATAGACTGACTATTGTTTACCGACTTGCATGCCTAAAGAGCGTGCGTGAAGGAAAACATCCTTCCATTTCAATTCTAACTAAAACATGATCCAGAGGGATAGAGAGAGGTGAAAGAGCACAATTTCATAAAGTGTGAGTAAAAACAAAACACGCCATCCTTATTATACAATGTCAAGACCAAGAGACCCTTACGTTTTCTTTGTGGTCTATTCTCTTTTAGAAGGTAGTATGAAATTTCACATCAGGGCCAACGCATCGGCTCACATTGTCAATTTTTCCATTTCCATGTCTTTACTGGCACAAGTTCTTCATCATCTTCAATTTCTTCTTCTTCTGAATCCCTCTTCTCTGTTTCGTCTTGTTTTTGTTTCTTCTCTTTTCTCGTAGGGCACTCTGAATTCCAGTGTCCTTTCTCCTGACAACGATATTAGGTATCTTGACTTTTGTCTCTCTTTCTTAGACGAAGCAGGTATTCTGGAGACAAATACCCATTTACCTTTGCAGATATAGCAAACTTCATTAGCACTTACACACTTTCGTATGACTCTCATCAAATCAGCGATCAAAAGAGTAAGTTTTGTTGCCACTTTCGCATGTGAATTATGCTTTCGTATGACTTTTAGCAAATATTTGACCAGCAGGTCGATCTGTGCTGACTCTTCCATCTTCTTGATCGTTTGAGAGCGGAATGAATACTCTGACGCTAAGACACTCTCCTTATATACAGAGACCTGCTGCGTATGAAACCTAGTCAAATGTAATTTTGCAATAAGATGAAACGATTTCATTGAGGAAGCAAAAAGCAATGATGTACCGTATCGCCTCACACAAAACCTGAAGTGTTAGTTCAAATCCGTGTCAGCGATTTCGAAGACGACATAACTGAGCTTTAATCAATGCTCTCCAATTATGCCACAAAACCACGAGTCCTGATTCACGCCAAAAGAAATTTCGTTCGGTCCATAAAAAATAGTATCATATCTGAGAAACGCAAAAAGGAACTTCCAGAAAACTGAGAAAGACGGCTTACACCTACAACGTAAATGTATGAGTTCAAGTAGTGCGTAAAACTTAGTCAAATTAAATTTTTATAGTCAAGACGAAACGATCTCTTTTCGAACAAGAAAGCAGACACCAAGCGACAATGGCGATCCGTGTCACACAACACTTTTCAAAATGTATATTATCAGAGGTTTGTTCTAGCGATCTGCACGGTTAAATTAAATGTTGATGTATTTTGCAATAAGACGGACACAATTTCCATGAGATCGCCCATGGTACGAATGTTCGTGCATTAATTTAATTTTTAAAAATATTTTTTTTATATAAATCGCCTATAGGATAGACCCAGTAAAGCATGGCCATTCTCGTCACTGTCTGAATAGCTACTCAAGTCAATTCGAAGCGAACGCGGTAAGAAAATAAGTATAGCCAATGAAATGGCTTACAACGGGTGATGCATTGTTTTGTTCTAGGACTGTGTGGCATAATAATCCCTATGTTCTTGCGTTGTTACCATTACAGTGCAGACAGACTGAAATGTGAACTTACAAGCCCTCTTTGTGTGTGTTGTACCATTTCCTCTTACCACATCAAAATACTGAGCGTCACAGTATTGGTTCGCGTTTTCAAACTGACCATTTTTTTTTATATCTCACTTAAACATTTCGACATAAACACTCACACTCACATCGGTAGAGTCAGAACAGACGTGTTACAGTATTGAGGGGCATGTTATCTTTTCGTTTTCAAACTAATACATTTGGGGCTTGTATGAAGTAAAGAACCGAAAGTACAGTGAAACTCAAGGATGATGACCCAATCTGTCTGTCTATTGATGCGTGTATTTACTTAAGAAGAAATATGACCTCTAAAACACAAAGAGATACGGCAAGCATGATTAGATCAAACACAACGATGTTTTCCTTCACGCCCGTGTAATTTAGAGTTTCAATCCTCTTTGAAGACAAACTTGGTCTCCTTTTGTAGGGCTTGAAATAATAAAAGAAACTGAAAAATCTTAAGCACTTTGCTATAGATAATTTCATCAACAGACTAAACAACATAAATACCGTTACAACAATAGAAAGCCTTAAATCTTCTATCAAAAAGAAATGCATGAAAAAAATTAAAGATTAACGATAACTAACCAATGAAACCGAATTTAACAAAGGCAATGACATGTGAAGAAATGCCTCTCACTTTGGAAAGGTAGGCGAATGTACTCTGTCATGCACCATCAACTTGAAAAAAATTACAAACAGAGAGAAACCTGAATTCAAAATTCAGTTGTTTCTTTTTCTTCAAAATTGTTTCGTTTCTTTTTTCTTTTTTTTTGGAACAAATCTAAGCACTAATATAGAGTGGAAAAGGGAAAATGCACATACAAGCTTTGATATTTCTGAAAAAATGAGGGGATATTCCTAACGTTCATAACCACCTATATATGCTTGGACTTGTCTGTGACTTATCCACAAAACAAGATGTACATATTTCTGGTCAAGCTGCAAGTGTGTGCGTGTTTTTGAAAATGGTAAAAATGGGATATACAATTTTCTCGTGACACTTATAAAGTGAAGAGTCTGTGCAAGTGTCAAAAGCCAAAGTCATATAAGTTTTGTATTTTGTACGGCTTGTAAAGATTTCCACTTTAGAAAATGTGAAGTATCACAAGTTATTATCACAAACAGAAGTGGAACATAGGGGCTTGCAAGAAAGAAAATAACCCAGACAGTTGGTGTCATCAAGAGTGCTAGAGACGGTACCCGAACTTGCTTGCTTGCTTACTTGAATTAAAGTGATTTTCGCTCTAATGGAGCATGTATCACTGGTTTAATAACGCACCGCGTGATTTTTAATTACTCCTGGGAAGGAAAGAGAGCCTCATCCCCCCAGGCTTTTATGTACTCACAGACTACTTTTAAATTTAGCCAATCAGGTGTAGGACTAACTAGTCCTTAACAACCTGACTGAAAGGCTTTACACATGAGTGGGAATTGTCTCACCACACACTCATTTTTCTGTCCGAGCGTGGTAAAGGAGGAAAAAGGTGCTCAGCAAGACAGCCATGGATGTTAAGTACTCACCAAAACGCTAGCCCGTACTTATTTCAAATCAAGTCGTGTCACCAAAAAAGACGACGTGTACGACATCAAAGGCATTGTCAAACGCAGAATGCCTCAGTGCTAACTGGCTAGGTCTGCATTTCTTGCTCCCGCTGCTGTTGCGTATATTTCTTCCCTCCACACCGAGTTCTGCGCCTAATTCTTTAAATTTCGTTGTACCCGAACTTACATTATCCATATTATCACCAACAAAAAAAAAACAAAAAAAAAACGCACAGACCTAAAAGAAACACTCACTCACGTTTTACAGAACATTACTATTTTTAAAATTTTGATAAGCGACGGAAACGAACAACTTAGAGTCACACTTTCTAACCAAGATAAAGAAATCATGTGCTGATAGACTCACTTCTGTATTTTTTCTTCTAACTGACTAACATATCATAGGCAATGGAATGTTATTTCTTTTCGAGAGTATGGGGTAGCCCTGAAATTTTTTGGGGGAACTTGAAGCGATCGCCATAGCTTCAAGTTCCCCAAATGTTTTGGGGGAATTTTAAAAAAGATCGACCTGCTGGTCAAATATTTGCTAAAAGTCATACGAAAGCATAATTCACATGCGAAAGTGGCAACAAAACTTACTCTTTTGATCGTTGATTTGATGAGAGTCATACGAAAGTGTGTAAGTGCTAATGAAGTTTGCTATATCTGCAAAGGTAAATGGGTATTTGTCTCCAGAATACCTGCTTCGTCTAAGAAAGAGAGACAAAAGTCAAGATACCTAATATCGTTGTCAGGAGAAAGTACACTGGAATTCAGAGTGCCCTACGAGAAAAGAGAAGAAACAAAAACAAGACGAAACAGAGAAGAGGGATTCAGAAGAAGAAGAAATTGAAGATGATGAAGAACTTGTGCCAGTAAAGACATGGAAATGGAAAAATTGACAATGTGAGCCGATGCGTTGGCCCTGATGTGAAATTTCATACTACCTTCTAAAAGAGAATAGACCACAAAGAAAACGTAAGGGTCTCTTGGTCTTAACATTGTATAATAAGGATGGCGTGTTTTGTTTTTACTCACACTTTATGAAATTGTGCTCTTTCACCTCTCTCTATCCCTCTGGATCATGTTTTAGTTAGAATTGAAATGGAAGGATGTTTTCCTTCACGCACGCTCTTTAGGCATGCAAGTCGGTAAACAATAGTCAGTCTATTCATCCATCATTTTGTGTCTTGATGTTTCCTAAATCACACACTGATGCCATAAAATAACGGGTTAAATGGGTTTTGTAGTGTTGGGAGTGGGGGTGGGGTGTAGGTGTTTGACAGAGTTGGTCATTGCAGGTGAGGGCTTAGGTGCTTTCAAAAAACTTTTTCTTCTTCACTCTGTGTTGATGGAATATAATGGGTTATTTTCTTCACTCTCTGTTGATAGTATATATATAAAGGGTTATTTCTTCACTGCGTGTGGATAGTGTATAATGGTTTTCTTCTTCTTCCCTCTGTGGTGTGCGTGTGTGTGTGTGTGTGTGTGTTCGCGTACGTTGTGTAGATCGCATATTTGGTTGTTTTTCTTCTTCTTCCTCCCGAGTGTGGATAGTATATTTGCGGTTTGTATGCGTTAGCGACGTTGTGTGGATAGTATATTTGGGGTTTGTATGCGTTCGCGTACGTTTGTGTGGATAGTTTATTTGGGGTTTGTATTATCTCCCTTCTGTGTTGATAGTATATTTGGGGTTTGTTTTTGACTCTTCCCTCTGTGTGTGTGTGTGTGTGTGTGTGTGTGTTCGCGTACGTTGTGTAGATCGTATATTTGGTTGTTTTTTTTTCTTCCTCCCGAGTGTGGATAGTATATTTGGGGTTTGTTTTTTCCTCTTCCCTCTGTGTGTGTGTGTGTGTGTGTGTGAGTCTGCGCACGTATGTTGTGTGTGTGTGTGTGTGTGTGTGTGTGTGTTTGTTCGCGTACGTTGTGTAGATCGTATATTTGGTTGTTTTTTCTTCTTCCTCCCGAGTGTGGATAGCATATTTGGAGTTTGCATGCGTTAGCGACGTTGTGTGAATAGTATATTTGGGGTTTGTATGCGTTCGCGTACGTTTGTGTGGATAGTTTATTTGGGGTTTGTATTATCTCCTTCTGTGTTGATAGTATATTTGTGGTTTGTATGCGTTCGCGTACGTTTGTGTGGATAGTTTATTTGGGGTTTGTATTATCTCCCTTCTGTGTTGATAGTATATTTGTGGTTTGTATGCGTTCGCGTACGTTTGTGTGGATAGTTTATTTGGGGTTTGTATTATCTCCCTTCTGTGTTGATAGTATATTTGGGGTTTGTATGCGTTCGCGTACGTTTGTGTGGATAGTTTATTTGGGGTTTGTATTATCTCCCTTCTGTGTTGATAGTATATTTGGGGTTTGTATGCGTTCGCGTACGTTTGTGTGGATAGTTTATTTGGGGTTTGTATTATCTCCCTTCTGTGTTGATAGTATATTTGGGGTTTGTTTTTTCCTCTTCCCTCTGTGTGTGTGTGTGTGTGTGTGTGTGTGTGTGTGTGTGTGTTCGCGTACGTTGTGTAGATCGTATATTTGGTTGTTTTTTTTTTCTTCCTCCCGAGTGTGGATAGTATATTTGGGGTTTGTTTTTTCCTCTTCCCTCTGTGTGTGTGTGTGTGTGTGTGAGTCTGCGCGCGTATGTTGTGTGTGTGTGTGTGTGTGTGTGTGTGTGTGTGTGTGTGTGTGTGTTTGTTCGCGTACGTTGTGTAGATCGTATATTTGGTTGTTTTTTTCATCCTCCCGAGTGTGGATAGTATATTTGGGGTTTGTTTTTTCCTCTTCCCTCTGTGTGTGTGTGTGTGTGTGAGTCTGCGCGCATATGTTGTGTGTGTGTGTGTGTGTGTGTGTGTGTGTGTGTGTGTTGGTCTCTGTTTGTCCCTATAAAACTCACTTTATCCCTATCAGATACACTCTACCTACCTACCTACAGTAGCGCGTATTCAGGTCAGCCACTTGCAACACTGTTGCCATTTATCCCCTAGTGTTCAGTACAGTGACGTCACTGACGCTGGAAATTTTGAGACTATAAATATCGACTTGGGGATTTCCACATTTTGTAGCTATACATATATACTAGAATTCATAAACAGGAACGTCACTCAAGCTGAGGCTATAAAAAGATAGTGGGATTTTCCAAAGGAAAAACCCACAAGTTGGAGCTATAAATAGATAGTGGGATTTCATAGGAATTTCAGCTGATTATAGATACATAGGTATTTATCCACGATCGTCACAGAAGTTGATATTGTAAGTAGTTACTAATTTTATCCATTTTAGTCTAAACCATTGTAACTTAATTTTCGGGGATATGTTTATTTTCCTTTAAATTCTGGGACAATTTCGTCATTTTAACGTTACTTTTAGTCACATCCATTTTGTCGTTGAGCATTTCCTTGATTATAGCTATTTATAGCATCATTACAATTATGCAAATTTTTGAACACCCCAGCAAGATTTCAGGTCTTCGTAATGCTTTATATATAAATCCCACGCTTGTACTAGTGTATGTATGTTTCTGTCTCTGTTGTGTTTGACCCTCTACCATCATTGTCCCTAGATAGTCCCACCATGTTCAATTCCCCTTGACGCTATACAGATCCACCATGTTCAATTTCCATATGTTAAATTCCCTTGAGGCTATATCCCCCAGGGGTTTCCGTAATGTTAAATTTCCCATTGTCCCTAGACAGTCCCACGATCTATTCCCCATGTTAAATTCCCATTGTCCCTAGACAGACCCACACTATAGTCCCCTGTTCCATTCCCCTTGTCCCTAGACAAGCCCAAACTCTATTCCTCATGTTAATTTCCCTTGTCCCTAGACAAGCCCAAACTCTATGTTAAATTCCCATTGTCCCTAGAGTGACCCACGATTTTTCTCCATGTTAATTTCCCTTGACGCTAGATTGTCCCACGATTTTTCTCCATGTTAAATTTCGCTTGACGCTAGATTGTCCCAGGGGTGTTTTTAATGCTAATTCCCATTGACGCTAGGGTATCCCCATTCACTACTGTCATCTGATCCATTTCCAGTCACCAGTGGAGTCAAGCAAGGTTGTGTGTTCTCCCCATCCCTCTTCAGTATGATGTTTTCCGCCATGTTTACTGACGCCTTCTGCGACTTTGACACTGGGATTGACATCAGATACCGGACTGACGGCAAGCTGTTCAAGCTGATAACACTACAGACGAAGAGGAAGTCAGAGGAAGTGACTGTTTGTGATCTCCTATTTCCAGACGACTGTTCCATAAATGCCCAATCTGAGTCCGATATGTAACACATTATGGACCATTCTCTTCAGCTTGTGACAATTTCGGTTTCACAAGAGGTGCCAAAAAGACAGAGGTTATGCACCAACCTGCACCAGGAAAACCTTATGTACAGCCTACCATCACAGTATATAGACAAACCTAGCAGCAGAGAGACTGAGCCCACCAACTGTTTCGTCCAACAGGACCATCTATCAAAAACATTTCTGATAGAAGTTCTTATTTCACAAAATAAACCCTTCTAGCCAGAAACTATGATGACTAAATCCTCTTTTCTGGCTAACGGGGTTATTTCACGGCGATAACTCACTATAAAAAATAGTTTCTTCACGTGGTGACGTCGACGACGACGTTGGTGGCTCAGTCTCTCTGCTGCTAATCATTTTAGGATTTCTGTTGTGAATTAAAAATTTAAGTTAACAATAATGGCCAACATTGGAGAATCACATTCTGCTAGACTAACTCGAGAGCTGTTAGAAGCAATAAAAAAATTTCTTCCTGTTCGTGATAGTGTCAGAGAAAAATTACAAGCGCAACAGCAAGCAAAAGTTGAATTCATGGAAGGTACAACAGAATTATTTAAACCCGTAACAACAGCTACTGAAACAATAAAAACCGCTATCATAGGAAAACCTGATCCTGATAAACCGCAACAAAGTCTTCTTCAGGCAATAGAAGAACTTAAGAAGGCTCAACCGAAACCGATCAAAGGATTTAATTATAAAACGGATTTTATTGAAGATTTTGTGGATGAAATCAAAAAATATCCAGTCGGAAACAGAGATGAAATAATTACTTTTGGCGCTGACGCTGCTAGGGCTTATCACTCTCGAGAAAAGTTTATTAAAGATCCTAATCAAAAGGTATCTAAACAACAATTTCTCGATGGAATTTATAAAATAAAACGGGGTGTTGAACGGTTAGATACCAGTGATGCATTTTATCGAGAGTATATGTCAGGATCAGATCGATTTGATGTCCAAATGCGACAAACAAAGCGACATAAAAAACCAACTCCGAAAAAAATAGCTAAACCGCAAGTCGTCATAGATCCAACAGAAAAAGAATCAAAAGAATTATATCGACTTCCTCCTCCATTGCAGCAGAGCCAGCAAGAAACTCCTCGGGGTTTGTTTACGAAATTCGGTATTGATAAAATAGAAAATACTATGACTACGTCTCTTCCCGCTTTTGCTTTAAATAATTTTGATGACAGAGAAAAATTTTTAAGAAAAAAACGTAAACAAAAAATTGACACCTTCGAGGAATGGGCAGAAGCGGTATATTTTGGTAGACAAGATTTACCCGTTGATCCAAGCGATCCTGGTTATATAAAATTTAATGAGAGATTGGCAGAGTTAGCAGAGATACAACAACGAGAACAATTACTCCCCAAGGAGGAAATCATTCCAGGGGAATTTTTCGATGAACCTAAAGAAACATCCGGGAAAGGTTTAGGTTCTGGTTTTATTCCCTGCCCTGATAATATCATCAATGATGTATCACGGCTAGAAGTTCTCATCGGAGGAAAACGTGCCGGAAATAACTCTCCGGAAATAATTAATGAAGCTGCTGATATCTGTCAGCGACTATTTCAGCGTGGTATCATGGATATCGGCATCTACCGTGAACTTGTTAATGAACTCGCAGATGGTTATTACAGCGACTAATAATTTTAGTTAGAGAAAACAACAATTAAATAAAATGATCATACACGATACTCGACCCAGCCCAGTCAGAGTAGTAAATTCACGATTACCGGTCTACAGAGCAGCCTACGGAGATGGTCTCGGTGATGTTGTTACGGGTTTGTTTTCAAGGATAGCCCCTAAGGCGTTACCGATTGCGAAACAACTGTCGATGAAAGCGATTGATGTTGTCAAGGATAAAGCCCCTGGAGCAATTGTTAATCTTGCGGGTAAAGCATTCACGTCAATCAAGGATAGACTGTTACGGTTAGCACGTAGACCAAAAGCGGTTAAACCACCGCCAGTAAAATTGTCGAGCACTGAACTTATGCCCGCGGATGTCAGTAAAGTAATAAATCAATCCGCAAATCAAAAACTTGCGGAGCTAGTAAACCAAATACCCGAACAAATAAATACGAGTCTGATATCAGGAAGTGGTCTTCGTTCTAGACGACGATAATTTTATATAATGTTCAAACGTGTATCTGATCCAGCGTTCGACATGGATGCACCAACGCTTAAAGATGAATCTGTGCGTGATTATCAGTATTATTCTTATAAAGCAAGATCACCCAATCAGCGCGGACGAATTGAATTACAAGTACATGATACAAGTAGATATTTCTTACCCGCTGAAGCATTCCTTGAAGTTACGGGTGAAGTTGTAACAGATGTTATCGCTAATACACCATATGGAGCTAATTTCCAGGTTGGTTTTGTTAACAATGGCATTATGGCGCTATTCAGAAGTGCTTCATACAACATCGATGGAAAGGAAATTGAAACGATTCAGGATAACGTTGACGTTGCTACAACAATCGTCGGATTAGCACGATACTCAGATGATTACACTAGATCGGCTGGTCCGACTATGATGTTCGCTAAGGATAATACTGATCATCCGAATGGAAGACCTGTTATTAGATATTCAATGTTAGCTGACTCTTTTGCAGCAACTGTCAATAAATTACCAGATACTCCAGACAAACCAGCAGCTGTCACAGCTGTCTCGGCGCCAAATTCCGAGTACAATCTTGGTTTTGCTACACGTAAATCGATGTTATCAGGTAATCGTAGAAAATTTTCATGTGCAATTCCGCTGTCTCACATCTTTGGATTTTGTAGAGGTGTCAGAAAGGTTATTTTTGGAGCCAAGCATACAGTTGTACTTGTTAGAAAAGGTGACGACAACGACGCTATCTGGCGAGAAGGTGATGATCCTGCTGTTAATGCTGGTAAAGTAATATTATTCAAGCTTGCGTTGTGGATGCCAGTAATGTCCCCATCGTTAGCTGAAGAGCAACGGTTACTCTCTTTCATGGACACAGGTGGTAAATCATTGATATCGTGGTTACCAGTGTCCACAGATTCCATTCAGGGTGCCGGTGCTGGGCAATTCACGTGGCACATAGCATCACAGCAGGGGGTGTCAGCACCACGACATATTTTCGTAGCACTCCAGGCTAACGCAAGAGTAAGTAGTCAAATACGTTCGCATATGATATTTGACAAACTTGCTGTCTGTGAAGTTTCGCTGCGAATAAACGGACATCAAGAACCATCCGAGAATATAGAGATAGATTTTGAAAATAATCAAGTTGCACGTGCGTATCATCGTCTGATGTCATTTATGGGACGTGATCAAAATATTGATACCGGCTTGCAGATATCACAGTTGGATTTCACAACGCTGTATCCGATTTATTACTTTTCGCTGGAACATCTTGATCTAAGCAAACAATCGGTCGTTGATATACACTTCAAGGCTAACGTTGGTGATTTCCCCGCTGGTGGTTTTAGAGCAATCGCTGTCATACTCTCCGATAAAGCAATGTTGTTTGAAGGTGTTGGCGGCCGAATGAGAGTCATCGATGCTCCAGTGGAAAATATGTAACATTGCTAGCAGCAACGTGTAAACAATTAGATCAATCTCGTATTAAATAAAATGTCATACAGTTACGTTAATGTGTCACTGACTCCTGGTCAGGTGAAGAAATTACAATCGAAAAACGCGAGCACATGTGGGACATCAATAACGTTAAAGCACGATCAGCTAGCGGGCGGTCCAAACAAGCTGTCGCTGACTAAAACTCAGCTAAAACATTTCAACAGCGCGAAGCAGGGCACGACTGGAGTTCGAATTGATCTCTCTCCGGCCGCGGTCAAAGATATGGTCAAAAAGACCGGCGGAATACTTCCATTTCTTCCAATAATTGCCGCCGCGTTAGCACCAGCAGCAGCCGCCGCGGCAAAGGCAGCAGTTGGAACCGCTGCTGGAATGGCACTAAAGAAAGTAACCGGAAAAGGAATTTTACACAAGGAAAGCCTAAAAAAAAGACAAACAAGAACACAAAAACCAACAAGACGCCCCCGAAAGACAACTATGCCTCAGCCCAATCGTTTAAAACTTCCAGTGGAACAATACGGAGCGGGTCTAAGACTACCGGGAACTCCGGCGTCATGGTACCCAAAAAGGTTTTGAAAACACTTCCAGCAAGCAATTTTGATTTACTTAATGCTGCTAAACAACTACGCATAAAATCCTTCAAAGGTGTATTTATGCGAGATGAATTACCAGCACGACCGAATAATCCAGAAACAGGAATTATTAATCTTGACAACAAGGAAGGCCCTGGGACTCATTGGGTTGCTTACGCGATCGATCCGCGTGGAATTATCTATTTCGATTCGTACGGGCTAGCACCGTCAGTTGAATTTCTCAGGTACGTCCAAGGATTTCCAATTCCAGTTTGGCAGTCAACGTTACCAACACAAACACTAACCGATCCTCCGATATGTGGTCAAGAGGTTTTGAATGTTCTTGACGCGATAACAAAACATTTAGCGATTCCTCCTCATAAAGTCGTGCATGAATACACGTTGAAAAATCATCAATGATTTCCAAATTTAAACAACCCCATAACAGATAATGGTTGATATTTACGGAAGATCAAGCAGAACCAAGGAAGAAAAAAAAAGATATCGATTTATCAGCGTATGCGACCAAAGATGAAATTGATGATCTTTTAAATCTAACCGGGATAGACCCAGATGAGGTTGTTATTTTTCAGGACAGGCACGGCAAGCTAAGAACCAGTAACATTAAGTGGAATGACATAATTCGCAGGGTTATTGGAGCTGTCACGGACAACATCGTTGTATTCACTGACAGCGGCAGAATCAGAGATTCGTCGATATCAATTGCGATGCTGCGAGATGATGCACGAAAAGTCGCAACGGAGCGTGTAGTGAAGACAGGTGATACAATGACAGGCGAACTCAGCATGAACGGCAACAAAATAACGTTCTAAAAAATCCGGAAGGTCCCGAAGATGCCGCAAACAAACAATACGTAGACACCGTTGACGGTAAACTAACTACGTTGCGGGCAGAGTATGATGTTCACGTGGGCGCGTTTGCAAGATTTCGAAGAAACTATCAAAAAACTGGTGAGACCGTGGATAAGTTCTTTGGGGTTCCTCCAGTCGTCGATGTGAAACTCGTTGATATCAAGACCGATATTGACACGATCAAACAAACACAGCAGGATATCGTATCGGGAATTCCTGAGATCGTTAACAAAACCAGTTTGATTAAAGTCCCCGTTACAGTTACTCCCGGGCATATCACCAACATCGTATTCACGGTATCATCGGGATTCGCAACATGGTCCCGACAAAATAATACTATCAAATACACAGCAACGGTCACTGGCGTGTACAGGTTGTCTGTGTTTTCAGCCGCTAAATTTGAAATCTTCACAACATATCCTTGGAGACATTCCACCGATAAGTATTCCGGGGTTGTAACTATAATACTAAACAGCGGAACCGAAGAAATATTTATACTTAAAGCCGCAGACAAGAAATTAACCGCAACATCCTACTGGTGGTGTTTGGAATTCGTCGCAGAAACGCCTCAATTGGTTACCGCGTAATTGAATAATGAAATCAGCATCAACGACAACGCCGATGACAGAGTCATTAAGCTCTCAGCAATACCGGTATGATCAGGTATGCGAATGGCAATCAACGTTGAAAAACACCATTGACAGATGCGCAACAAAAATAAAAAAATATAAACGCCGCGTAACTGTGCTGGACATAACAGTGTATTCGGTATCCGCGGTAGTTGCGTCCACGGGTGTGCTATTGTCTGCATTAACTCCGGTAACGACCGCAATCGCGATCACAATCACAATTTCTGCCTCAACGACGATTGCGGGAGTCGCCAACATCATCGCGAAAAAAATATCTTCGTGCGCGATAACAAAATTACACGAGTATACGCGGGTAGCCAACGCGGCCAACAGCGCCTACTCGAAATTGTCCTCGTTGATATCATCCAACGTAGACGACAACAACATATCAGATTCTGAATTCGCGTTGATGTCCAGCATTTACAACGATTACGAGCGGGCAGCTGAAACCGCAAACGGTTTTCATTTGAAAACGATGAAGATAAATAATGACGGAGATACTTCAAGAGATATCCGCAAATACAGCTCCGGTAAAAACATCAATGATATCAGTGTCCTCGACGCAACCTGAATTCGATATTAATTTTCCAACTGCAATTCCAGTTACCGAAATAGCGCTGGCACAATTACGAGTATATCACAGTTGGCCCAATATCAGGTCGACATCATTTCACGGACAGTTGCCAAATAACTCATTTGTTTTTTCATATCAGAATAGCGCTGATGGCACACCAGATTGGAATACTATTACACTTCCCACTGGGAGTTATCAGATAGAGGAAATCAACAAAGAAATACAGCGTCAAATAAAACGTACCACCGGAAAAGAAGCAAAAATATCAATCACTGCACACGAGCCAACGCTGTCCACGATCATCGAAATCTCAACACCGGGTTACGCCGTTGATATCTATAACAGTTCAATCAGAACAGTATTAGGATGGCCTCGAAATCCACCACCGGCACCACCGATACCACCCCCTGCACCCGAAAAATCCGATTATATCACTGACGCCAAGTCATATCACGGAATTACACCCGGTTATAGGCCGCGTCTGGATGATATAAAAGGTGCAACGGTGGATAGGTGGATCCCGCCTCTTAGTGACGGCGGCGATATTGTGTGGACTTTTACTCGTGCAACATATTCAACGGGAGTGGGAGGATTAGGATTTCGTGTTTATCTGAGCGAAATTACTGAATTTTTTAAAACTATTAATGTGGCGCACCGCACGCAACTAGCGCATCTACGGCAACGCTTCCAAGAACATCTTGGAAATGTACACATTTCCGATGTAACAGGTTCACGTGGAGAAATTATTAAGCAAATCGAAATATTAAATCAGATTGCCGCAGATATGGAATATATTAACCAACGAATGATTCAGGTAGTAACTAACAGTAGCTCCATCATTAAACAACAATTTTTGGATAAGTACTCGCTGACCGAAGCTGAACTACCGAATTTTAAATTACCAGGATATGTTTCCCCGGTCATCCTACGAAAATTCGTCACTGATATCGTCGATGAATACTTCGATGACATACTTGCACAATACAAGCGAATACTACCAGAACCCGTTATCTTAGCACACAATAATTCCACAGCGAGCGATGGCCGGCATATTTCTCCGGGCATCGTAGCAATCACTGATGTCGTCGCGGTCAATCTTGTATGTGATGTCATCGATGGCAGTTACAACATAGACACGACAACATCGAATCAAGCCCAGCAAGGGTTTATACTGTATTCATTTACTCCTAGAGAGCTACCTGGATTTTTGATTGTGCAAGAGCCAATCAATCCGGTATCGTTGCGGTGTCATAATCCGACGCTGACAAGGATGAATTTTAAAGTCACTGACCAACAACATAGACTGTTGGACCTGCGTGGGGAGACTGTTAGTATTAATCTGCTGGTGAAATCGTGAAACGATTTCCGTCCTAAGGACTTTCATCGTAAAAAATCGAAGATTTTTTCAGGGACTTTCAATGGAAATTCAAGGAATTTCAGAAACGATTTCCATTTTAAGACTTTCAATTAGCGATATCATATCATAATAATGTCCAAAAAATCTTCGAATTACCAGAAGTATGATGATGATGATGATGAAAATCTCTCTGACAGTGAAACACAAAGTGTTTCCGACGCTAGCGTAGAAACACAAGGTGTTTCCGACGACAGTGATTTTGTTGTCAGTGATGAAGATGAAGATCTCTCTGACAGTGATTTCGCTGACAACGACGACGATGATAGCACTGTGGGAAGCGCTAGCGTTTCCAGAGACATCACCATCAGCGACAGCACTGTCGTAATAAATTATATTAAATGATAAAGAAAATATAGTATGTATCAACACGTGAAATGTTCCATCGTTGACAAGCGCGCGCTTGAAGAATTCATCCGAAAAATATTTACCGGAAATCATTCCCCGGGCGTTGTTAAAATAATCATCGATAAGTACGGCAATGATGACTTTTTACTGACAGATTTTCAGCTGAAGCAACTCCGCGAAAACAATATCACGATGATTACTTGTGACGCAGACCAAATCCTCAATGTTGCTCACTCGTGCATTTCACGGGATCATCTCGATAAGATACTGCAGTAGAAATGTCAAAGACATTTCCATCCTGAAATTCGAAGAATTTCAAAAATATTTTACTTTATATATATTTTTTTTACCACTGACCAGCGTCGTGGATTTGATGGGGTATTTGCTGGTAAAATTTAACAAAACAGACCAAAGTCACAGATTCATAGGGGTATTTGCTAGTAAAATCTAACAAAACAGACCAAAGTCACAGATTCATAGGGGTAACTGCCGGTGAAATTTAACAAAACAGACCAAAGTCACGAATTTTGTGGGGTATTTTGCTATGAAAACCAACGAAATCGGACAGTTGCATAATTTACACAGTAAAAAAAAAATATTACTTTTTTTTTACTTTCGATTTCACTTCTAGGTACCCGATTTCACTTCCTTGATTTTATCAAGGTATCTGACGAAGTCAAGGTGAGGTATTTACTTCCCGTTGACTTCGTGAATGGCTTCGTCATCCGTGACAAAGCTATCATTGGCTTCAAAATTCTCTGGATTTTCATCCTTGACGCTGTCATCGCTGACGAAGTCAGCAGACATACAATGCTTTAATTTCCTGACCCGATTGTTAATTATCTTTTTAGTTTCATACTCGGCTGCCAGTGCCAGCCTGATCTTTTCGATTGCACGAGACAGTGGAACAAATTCATTTATTTGTGTCTCCGCTACGCTGGCTAGCGATTTATACAAATTATTTTGGATCATCTTTATGAATCGATATTGAACAGGAAGAATATAACGCCCTGCGCGTTTAGCTTCGTATAATGATTCAAAATCTGACAGAATAGTTTCAACATTTAGTAATATATTAAATCCTTGTTTTTCTAATTTTTTAATAGCATCAATCACATTATTGATATTTTCTTGATTCATATTTATATATATTTTTAAATATTTAAAATAAAAAAACATCACATCTCCTTGAGCTTCTAGGGTGTCTTATGACATCCTACCAAACTCAGGAGGGGCGGAAACACTACCCCCGATTGAGCTCCTAAACTGCCAAATAACAGTCTAGAAAGCCCAGAGGGTGTGTTTGCGAAACGACGAGACATTCCCCATTTGTGAACCTCCTAGCTTACCATTTGATATGCTAGCAAGGCTCATATGGGGATAACACATAACACATAACTTATCCTAGTACTTAATTCTAACTTATCCTAGGGACGGCACAAACATATAGTATTTATAGTAGAAGCATATTTACAGCAGCAGTTGTATTTACAGTAGTAGAAGCTATTTACAGCAGTTACAATTGTATATATATAACTTATCCTAGGACTTAATTCTAACTTATCTTAAGACGGCACAAACATATATAACTTATCCTAAGGACGGTATGCGGGGTTATAATTCTACATCCAACAAGTTTGCACACGTACCCCTGAAATCAACCCTGTTTTGGGGTAAAAGGTTACCCCGAAACGGGGCGATAACGGAGAAAGTTGTGCAACTTCGTTGGGTTTCGAAACCCCAATATGATATCAGGACGATATTGTATATAAACTGACTGATACTTGAAAGTTCAGAAATAGCTCAGCGTGATTTGTTTAAAACGTATTTTCTTAAATATGATTATGTGGAAACCACAGATGAGCCATAAACCCGAACAAGTGTAATAAAATAAAGATATTGTCTGTGAAAAAAAAAGATAAATACACGTTTACCTTGATTTCATCAAGGACTTTGTCATTCTTGCGCTGTCACCTTGATAGCGTCAAGGGGAAATAAAGGGAAGTTATTTACTTCCTTGTGCAGAAAACCGTCTGCTGTTACCTGTAAAGTGTTATAGCGCGCTGTCATCCTTGACAAAGTCAAGGTAACAACGGGGAAATAATTATATCATTGACTTTTCACACAGTCACTGCAGAGTTATCTCCGTTGGAAAATTCTCTCGATTACAGTAAATTACCTAACAATAACGAAATATAATTTTCTGATTATTATATGTTTTTGACAACGCGGATTTGGTAATATTTTCTGCAACTTTTCCTACTGAAGCTACACAAATACCAAAATACTTGCCAGCTGCATATATCGATTGAAATATTATTTCTTCATTTGTATCTAAATTTATAGATATAACTCTCCTGGCGATCTTATTACCATGACCAGTATTACCAGCCTTACAATTTTCGCTCTGCGTCACAGCTCTCAAATTGGATAAATTATTATTAAGTTTCTGTCCATCAATATGATTAATTACAAGACCTTTTTTGATCTCTCCGTTAAATACCTCAAACACGAACTTGTGAATATAATAGTTTTTACCCCCAGCAACCTTAAATCGGAGATAACCAGTATTATTAACAACACCAACTGGTTTTTTCAATCTACAGTGTCTGACTATTCCCTGTCGTGATGCTTCGTAATTCTTGATTGTGGGATGTGGGACAAATTCTTGATTCATTTATATAATAATACATTTGTCTAATTTATAATTTGTCTGAAAACCTAGTTATATAATCACTTTCGGATTTTAGCGCGTCTCCGTTATTCCTTTTATTGTAATATCGCTTGAGTTCACGGTATCGTTTCCCCCCACACCCCGCATATAATTGTGTTTTACCCCTGACACCAATGCCACATCGCAGGCAACGAATAGGTCCTGTGCTTCCTCGTTTGATGCTCTGTATATGTTCACCGCAGAATTCCTTCCTACAGGGCTTACCACAGACTGTTACAGATCCAACTTTTAACCATTTGCAGTTGTTCATTGTATATATAATATTTTCTTATTTAAATATTTGTCTTAAATATAATATGACAGTGTTTTCGAAATTATCCACAGTTGGCGCTGGGAGATTCGATCTTGACAGGCTAAACCCGGATCCACGACGACGGCACCTAACTGATCTGTTTAATATTATCAACGAGGGTAAGAAAGAATTCCGCGACGACGGCGCATTTCATGTATGGTCGACATTTAAAATTATCCGCGACGAGGACATCATCGATGCTACAATGACTGATGCCCGAGCAAAAACAATTATTGATTATATTAATTTTCATCAATGTGAAAAGAAATATTTTTTCAGAATAAAATTTATTGTCAACGTCGACGACGATACGTGGATTATCCGTGACAAACTCGACCCTGTTCTTGCTAACGGAAAGACCGCTCTGTTAAGCAGCAATTGTAAACCAGGAATGCTGACCGGGATTGATATACCATATTACGCTCGAGCTTATCCTGTAACCGCAGTCATTTATGGAATATATCCTGTAAAAAAACCAAAAATTGATAAACTCGCTCCGATGCGAATGACAGCGTCGACGACTACGTCGTTGGTGTTGAATTGTGTAGCCGAGCGAGTAATGGAACATTTTAAAAACGCAAAACGAGGAAACGGTTTAACCGATCTGCGACGTAAAAAAATAACATCATGGAGTGAATCGGTTAAGAATACCGGGGCAACAATAAATGATGTTGCTGCGCTATCAAGTAAATTAAAATGCTCAATAACAGTAAAAACACTAACCGGGGAAATATTATACAGTTCGAAGCATTATAAAAAGTCAGGAACACCGATTGAAATTATTGATCATAATTCGCACGCGTGGACTGATGCGGTTACAAGATTTCCACGAGACCGTGTTGTCAAGTTTTTATCGCGGAAACATATACGAGGTTATTTACGCGCTGAGTAAAACCGACCCTGTGTCGGTGTGGTTATTTAGGAGCTCTGAAGATGGCGACTATGATCAATTTGTGAGACCCAACGGAGAATTATACAGAACAGAATCGTTGCAACAACAAATGAAAAAACTCGCAAAAACGTACATGAGAAATGCTAGCGATGAGCAGTTATTGGTTAATTGTTTTACAGTTCCAAGTGTTGCCGCTCACGCCGCCAGAGAAAGAAATTCGTGGAGACCAACCCGAAGTCAGTTTCTTTCAGATATACAATTAAGTTGTGTCGAGTATGGTCATGGCGGGTTGTGGAATACCCGATATGTCTATCGGGATATGATTTCCGTGGATATGATTGCCTGCTACCCAGGAAGCTTTCTCGGGAACGGCGAGTGTGGCAAATACTTTGCGCGGTTTGGACACCCCACGAACTCGATGACACGAGTCGCCGTAAATGGCGTTTTACCCGACGCTGACCTGACAGGATTTGCTCGTGTGACTTCGTTTGAATTCGCCACGGGACTTCATCCGATTTGTTATGTTTGGTTTGGCAGACACTTCGTCGAAAAGCGCTGGGTACCAATAGTGTTATTGCGATACATGCTTGACAGCGGCATACTGGTATCGTTGACTGTCAGCCAAGCAATCATATGTTATCGACCGCAGACATCAGTTTGGTTGCCAACACCGGAGCGTGTTACCCTCGAAGAAGTTATCGGCGAGTATGCACGAGAGTGTCCAAATACCCCAATGGATGTCATTGTCAGTGAGGCTCCTAAAATTCTCAAGATCAAACTCAAAAACAGTGAAATCACAGCGAAAGATCTTGGACGAAGAATAATCGGTAAATTTACTCAGGGTGCAGCATTTGATCATAAAATGCATCACTCGCGGTTGATTATCGATGAAG
The DNA here is from genome assembly GCA_028554795.2 of Sinohyriopsis cumingii. Classification (NCBI taxonomy): domain Eukaryota; kingdom Metazoa; phylum Mollusca; class Bivalvia; order Unionida; family Unionidae; genus Sinohyriopsis; species Sinohyriopsis cumingii. The sequence goes on from CM068835.1 coordinate 60,197,073, forward strand.
CTGAATTGGATTTTATAATCGCCGACGCGGTTGCCAGAGACATATTTTGTAACAGGGAGGATGTGTTCTTGTCCGACGGGAAAAAGTTGGGCACAATTGTAAGTTATATCGACGGAGAATCGCCTCAGTACACACATTTGAGATCTTCAATGCTGGCTTATGTTTCTATAAATTTGTTATCAATGGTAAATCGATTTCCTGGTAACGCAGTCAGAGTTACCACGGATTCATTTTACATCGACAAGAAATATTCAGAATCACTGACCGATATAATGAAATTCTGCGGCGGAGATGAATGGGGTTCGTGGAGAATAAAAGCGGAGATTTTGCACGAGTATTGTGAATCCGCTGATGTTGCAATCGAGGACGATTATTACAAATCAACAATGCCAGAAATATCTTCCGCACCGTCTGTGGATGATCCAATCACCAGACACAAAACTGTTATTTTGAACGGGCCGGGCGGGTCTGGTAAAACAACTCGAGCGATTGAATTATTTCGGAATTCAGATATGATTGTGCTAACACCCACACACAGACTTGCCAGGGAGATGAAACAACGAGGAGTCGATTTTTGTACTTATCACAGCTTTTTCAAATACAGCGGCGGTACGTGGACACCAGATCGAATGGGAACAAAATATATCAATGATATAATAATTTGGGATGAGATATGTACGGTACCGCTGGAAACGTTAAAAACATTTCTTGATTGGCTGTTAACGAAAAATACCGCAGTGATTATGTGCGGCGATCACGGTCAACCACCTCCGTTTGTCGGCGCATCTCCGCATGATTGGCTGAGGAATTTTGTTGATTATCACGAAGAAGTGTCTGATGATTACCGAGCACTTGATGCAACGCTGAAAGAATTTAAAACACTAATCAGGCTACAACCGAATAAAATTCAATGTGAAATTATACGCGAGATGATTCCTGAAACTTCGATGAGTGACTTTTTACGCGTGTGGAAACCAGACGATTTGATAGTGGCAAGTAGAAAGATAGTCAGAGACACACTTCAACAAGAGCTATTTCGGTTGCAACAAGAAAAGTTTCCAATGCTGCCAACGCCGTTATGTTATAGACCAACTGATACGCGGTTACAAAATATAAATGTTGATATTCCAGGAAAGACAGAGAAACAGAATTTAGTATTGAATGATATTGTGTTAGTTGACATCGATGCTGTAAAAGATGCACTAGCGATGAATAAATCCCCGTGGACGCTAGGATACGCAATGACCATTCATTGTTCTCAAGGACTGACTATTTCAGATACAACTGTCTGGATCATTGATGATCGAATCGAATGGTCAAACTTAGTCTACTTCGCGGTGTCCAGAGTCAGAAGAATATCTCAACTGCGAAGAATTGTCTTGGAAAATCCTTCGGATTTTAAATCAAACGCTGATAAAATTAATAATGAAAACAACAGCAACATAATAAGAAAAAAACTCGCCGGTTACAAACAGAGTGACAAAAATCGCGATTTTGATCTTGACGATGACTTCGTCGTTGCGCTAAAACAACAACAGAATAATCACTGCGCGAGCTGTAATTGTATAATGCTATGGCAGTATTCGAATAAAAATTCAAGACAATTTAACGTAGACAGAAAAGATAACAGACGCGGTCATACACGTGATAATGTCATGTTGACCTGTCTTGAGTGTAATCGACGTCGGGGTGCCAGCGCTAGTTAAGTCACTTCAGTGATTTTGGCGGCAATTGTGTGTCCTCGGGAATTACCTGAAGTTGCTCACGGGTGAATCCGCGTTGAGGAGCAGTTGAATCCAACCTGTAGATTGCTGGTCTGCCAGTGGATCTTGTCACGGTGGATATGCTATGTGTGGTAACACTCCAAATGGGATCAGTCGCTCTTCGTTTACCACCTTCAAGTTCGCCTGGTTCATATAAATATCTTACAGTAACATTACCCAGTATCGGCTGCGCTGAAGAATCACGTCGTACGGGTATATTTTTTTTCGTGATCGCGATGGAAGGTTTCATGTTGGTTTTCGAGTTATTTCATTATTTAGCGCAGTTATCACGCTTGGTAATCTTGCAACCCATTCGCGCGATCTCGTATCTTGAATAAATTCCTTCGCGTATTGATATCCAAATAACCGCTCAGCAAGTGTTCGATTGAATCGCTCAACAATTGCCTGATCACGATGAATTTCAGTGTGTCCTCGTCGTATGGTGACGTTATGTTGTTTCATCAACGATGATACCGCACCTTGAATTTTTTTGCCAGGATCAACTTGTAGCAGATGTGGCCATCGTAGACCACCTTGTGGTCCAGGTCCTCGCCGATAAATTCTTTCAAACGCAGAAGTAACCTCAGATGATGTTTTAGTCGTTAACGGTTCCGCATCTTTGTATCTACTGGCAACATCAACTATGGTTAACGCGTACTTGTATGTGCGTCTTCGGATAGTATCATGTGGCAGAAATAATATATCAGCTTGATGAACCTCATTTGGCACACTAACATCGAAATGCGCGAAGTGAATTTGTTTGGGGCGCGGTAGATAAATTTGCCATATTGCCTGTCGGGATAACCAATTTTTGGCAGTAACCGCCGTAACTTTTGCTGCTTCAGCGAGTTTACTAATTGCCGCGTTACCTCTCCAGTATCCGCTTGGGGAATAATAAATCGACTCCATTATATACCAGTACCTAACGCTAATTTACCTTTCATTGCGGATTTTATCAACCAGGATGCTAACTTTTCCTTGAAAGATTTATCAGGGATGGCACTTAACGCATGAATTAATTTCACGTCCGCGAGATGGCGCTGTTGCAAATCTTTGCTTCGGTAAGCTACATCATGAGCATGGCACGCTGCATCGATGGCGTTTATCGGATACTCACCGGGTTTTGGTTGATCCTGAGCATCAAGTCTGATATCAAGTCGGGTTCCTGGACCACAGTAATTATATCCTGGAAGATGTTTTTCTCCTGGGTATTTAGCCCACGGAGCTCCTGGCAGCGCTGTTAACTTGGCTGCGATATCACCTCCGCTTTTTTTTAATAAATCTAAATTTTTTTGTGCCACATCGTTCACACTTGCCTGTAAGCGCTTGTCGATTATTTTTTGTTGTAATTGTTGTTGTATCCGTAGTTGGGGTACGTGCTCGGCATTTCACACAATATAAATTCATATTTATTTTATGATATATCTAATGGAAATCACTGACTTTTCCGCGACAAAGCGACGAGAGCCAATCAAACATAACTTAGTGCTACCAAATTCTATCCGAATGATTATCATAGGTCCATCTGGGTCGGGTAAGACACAGTTGTTACTTAATTTAATAATGAAGTGGATGAAATGGGATAAATTATATTTGATAGCCCCGTCTGTGGACGATCAGCGGTGTTATCAAGTGCTAAAAGATTTTAACGAAAGTGCAAAATCGATAATGGAAAATCAAAGTGATTTTCACGAAGATGTTATTGATTTTATAACTGACATCGAAGAAGCTCCATCCGTCGACGACATTGATGGATCAATTAACAACTTAGTTGTGTACGACGATGTAATATTGGATAAACAAAAAAATCCAGCCAGAATATTCTCCCGTGGTCGACACAAAAACACTGATGTCATTTATGTGACTCAGCGGTATACACAAATTCCAAAAGTGATCAGAGATAATTGTAACGTTCTTGCGGTGTTTAACGGAGTTGACGCACACACGCTGAGAAATATTCATCAGACTTGGTGCAGTGGTGACATGGACCTCAATAAATTTAAAAATTTCTTTAGTCATGCTCAACGAAAACCACACGGGTTTGTGACGATAAATTTACATGATCCTCGGACACGATACCGAGTTGGGTTAGATACATTTTTTAACTAAAAATCCTAAAATGATTAGCAGCAGAGAGACTGAGCCACCAACGTCGTCGTCGACGTCACCACGTGAAGAAACTATTTTTTATAGTGAGTTATCGCCGTGAAATAACCCCGTTAGCCAGAAAAGAGGATTTAGTCATCATAGTTTCTGGCTAGAAGGGTTTATTTTGTGAAATAAGAACTTCTATCAGAAATGTTTTTGATAGTTGGTCCTGTTGGACGAAACAGTTGGTGGGCTCAGTCTCTCTGCTGCTAACCTCGAGACAGTGGAGAAGTTCACCTTTCTCGGAACCACACTATTACGTGCAGTCCACATGGATGATGAAACCAGCGCCAGGATTGCTAAAGCAAGTGTGTCCTTTGGCAGATTCTGTTCATATGTGTGGGAGCACAGAAGAATCAGTCTACAAAGCCATTATGTTGCCACCCTGCTGTATGCTTGCTAAACCTAGAAGGATTTGCAGGTGCAACGCCAAGAACCTGAACCATTTTCGCATGAGCTGCCCGAGGAAACTGATGAGGATCAGATGGCAAGACATATTCCAGACACTGATGTTCTCAGATGATCAGGCACTCCAAGCATCCACACTCTACTGATGTAATCACAGTTAAGATGGGCAGGCCACGTCACCAGGACGTCAGAAGAGCATCTCCCAAAGAAGGTCTTCTAATACGAACTGAAGGAGGGAATGCCATCTCAGGGTGGTCAGATGAAACGCTTCAAAGATTCACACAAATTTTCCTTGAAACATTTCAGTATTGACCCTGAGTCTTGGGTAGATCTTACACAGGATCGCTCCCCCTGGCCGAGTCAGCAGCAGAGAGGGCGAACAGACCACTTGTCTGAAACCTAATTTGCTTAAAATATAAGCTTCTTCCGAAATAAAAAAAAATGAGGTCACTACAAACCTGACCGAGAGTTGTGTTTACATACCAGAGGTTCCCGCCCCCTCTGCTGCTATCAATTAAAAATTATCGTATTAATAATGCCACCAGCTAATGAATCTCACACTGCTAGATTAGCTCGAGAAAGATTAGAAGCAATCAAAACATTTCTTCCTGTTCGTGATTCTGTTAGGCAAAAATTGCAAGAACGTCAAGAAGCCCAAGTTGAATTTATAGAAGGTACAGAACAGTTATTTAAACCCATTACAACAATTACTAAAAAAGCTGTATGGGGAGATTTTAAGGATGATAAGGAGCATGAGGATGACCACGACGAGGAGAAGAAAAAGAAGAAGGGTATTCTTTCAAGTATTAAAACAAAACGTTGCGCAGACTAAAAAAATAGCAGAAAGAACCAAGAAAACAAAAAAGATTTTACAAGATCTTCCAACTAAAATAACTGCAGCTCAACCTCTACCTGATGAAGAAATACTTGAAGGTACTGGTAAAGTTCGTACTGAAATCGCCGACGTGAAAAAAGAATTTGCATATAAACCAATAGCAGAAAACATTGAATTGATCAAAAAATTTAATGAAGAATTTATCAGAGAAATTATAAATACTGAAGAAGATTATTTACCTGAAAAAAATATTAACTAGTAATTTTAATAAACCTAATATTTTAAAACCGGGTTATGAAAAAGTTGTTGTTGTTGTAGTTGTTGTAGGGTTTAACGCCATTTTCAGCACAAGATAGGCTATACATGGCGGCCAGTATAATTGGTGGAGGAAGAACCCTGGAAAACCCAGGGAAGAACCACCGACCCACGAGAAGCTACTGGCAGGCTTTCTCACGTACCAACGTTAGCCGAGGCTGGACTCGAACTCACGCAGACAGAGGTGAGATGGCAGTGATCCGTAACGGCGAGCGCTTTAGACCACTCGGCCACTCGGGGCCCCTATGAAAAAGTGAAAAATGATATTTTTACTAAATGGGTATATCGTATATATTATAACATAAAACAGGTAAGGAGTAATGATCATAGATTCAATACACTTTCTGAGAAAATAAAAAGACTTAGACAGAGGCTGGAAGAAATAGAACAACAGCAAGAGCCTTCCTATCAGCTACCTCAACCTTTGCAACAAATAGAACAACAATCTTCTCCATCGAGGCGGGAGTCAATTGAAGAGTTAAAAAGAGAAAGGGAACGGGGTCTGGCAGAAATGGAACAAGAAAAAGAAACAGCGAGACAAAAAAAAGAAGAATTAATTGCGAGAGAGAGAGAGCGGAACAAGAAATTATCTCTTTTATTAAGTAAAAAAGATTCTAAAAAGGAAGATCTTGATGATGATCCTCCTGGCGCTACTGGCAGCGGTTTGGGAAGTGGTCTTATTACTTGTCCTAACAGTGTTCTTTCTGACGTAGAACGACTAGAAATGCTGATTGGAGGAAAACGTGCAGGAAACAATTCTTCAGAAATAACCAATGAAATATCTGATATTTGTCGAAGATTATTTCAAGGCGGTATTATGGATCGCAGTATTTATCGTTCACTTATTGATGAAATTGCCGATGATTATCACAGCGACTAAACAATTAATTAATCAGTATATAAAAATGATTATACACACTGCTCAACGTAGACCGATCATGGTCAGGGTAGTAAACTCACGACTGCCAAATTACAAAACAATTTACGGAGATGGACTTGGTGATGTTGTTCAGGGTCTATTTAGAAGGATGGCTCCAAAAGCAATACCGATTGCAAAACAATTAGGGATGAAGGCTATTGAGGCTGTTCGTGATAAAATTCCTGGCGCTATTGGTAATCTTGCCAGTAAAGCGTTCCCGACTGTCAAGGACAGACTAGCTCGATTAGTACAAAGAAAACAGCAGCAACCAATAAAACTGACCAGCACTGAAGTTATATCCGCAAATGTCAGTAAAATAATAAATCAAGCCGCAAATCAAAAACTAGCGGAATTATCTGAAGAAGCAGGAATAAATATAACAGCAAATTTAATAGCGGGAAGTGGTCTTCGGCGATAATTCAGATCACCATTTGGAAAATTAGTAATTATAATAAAATGTTCAAGCGGATATCCGACCCAACATTTGACATGGATGCACCGGTCCTCAAAGATGAATCAGTACGTGATTATCAATTTTATTCCTATGACGCAAGACAACCAAATCAGCGTGGGAGAATCGAATTACAGGTTCAGGATACAAGTAGATATTTCTTGCCCGCTGAGGGGTTTATTGAAGTAGAAGGTAGACTTGTAAAGGCGGATGATACTAACTACGGTGCCAATTTGCGAGTTGGTTTTGTCAACAACGGGATTATGGCATTGTTTAGTAGCGCCACATACATGATTGATGGAAAAAATATTGAATCAATTCAGAATGATGTTGATGTTGCTACAACAATAATTGGTCTAGCGAGATATTCTGATGATTACACAAGATCAGCTGGTCCAACAATGATGTTTGCCAAAGATATTAACTTCAGCGCCGATCATATTCCGTATATTAAATTACAGACACCACGAGATACTGCAGATGATCCACAACCAGCAGCTAAAATTGGATATGAAGCTATGCCAGGTGCTGCTTTTGATATTATAAAAAGTGTTAATGCAGAATATTATAACTTAGGTTTTGCAACACGCCGAACAATGTTGTCAGAAGATAATATAAATTTTTCATGTGCGATTCCATTGTCTCACATCTTTGGATTTTGCAGAAATGTTAGAAAGGTCATTTTTGGAGCTAAACACACAGTTGTGCTCGTAAGAAAAGGTGACGATAATGATGCAATCTGGCGAGGTGCTGGTGCTGATGATGCTGGTAAAGTAAATATAACGAAGCTTTCATTGTGGATGCCAGTAATGATTCCATCTATTGCTGAAGAACAAAAATTACTCTCTTTTACGGACCAAGGCGGTAAATCATTGCTATCATGGTTAACAGTAACTACAGATGCTGTTCAAAGTAATGTTATTGGTTTATTTACATGGAATATAGCATCACAGCAAGGTGTGTCTGCGCCGCGTCATATTTTTATTGCTCTTCAGGATAACAACCGGATCGGCAATCAACTACGTTCACATATGATATTTGATCAACTTGGGGTCACCGAGGTTTCGTTACGAATAAATGGACATCAAGAGCCAGCTGAAGATATATTGTTAAATTTTGGTCAATATCACGTAGCGCGTGCATATCATCGTTTGATGTCACTTATGGGACGTGATCAAAACGTGGATACTGGGTTGCAAATATCACAGTTAGATTTTAGAAAACTGTATCCGATTTATTACTTTTCGCTGGAGCATCTTGATTTATCCAAACAATCTGTCGTTGATATACACTTTCGAGCTCGTGTTGGAAACCTTCCTCCTGATATAGCTGGTCCACCCATTATTCGCGGCGCCTACAGAGCAATCGCTGTTATACTCAGTGACAAAGCGATGTTACTTGAAGGTGGTAGTGGACGAATGAGGGTTATTGATGTACCAGTGGAAAATCTTTAATCACGTTATTAAACACAAGTATTATCATAAAATGCCATATCATCACGTTAGTGTCAGTCTGACTCCTGGTCATATTAAAAACCTTCAATTAAATTCAGCAAAAAACTGCGGTATGAAATTATCACTAAAGTGAGATCAGATCACGGGCGGTCAAAATAAATTATCATTATCAGAACGTCAACTTAAGCATTTCAACAGCGCTAAACAATCAAAGACAGGTGTCAAACATAATCTCTCTGCGGGTGCGGTTAAAGACTCAATTAAAACAGGCGGTATTTTCCCACTTCTCGCGGCTATTCCAGCATTAATTGCTGCAGCGGCACTTGCCTTAGCAAAAGCAGCCGCATTAGGTGCTGTTGGAACCGCTGCTGCAATGGCTCTAAAGAAAGCAACAGGGCGAGGATTAAAAAAAAGAGGGACCGGATTAAGATTACCGGGATCTCGTTGGGGAAAAGGTCTCAGGCTTCCAGGATCACTTCGTTGATTACAACATCAAATTTTGATTTACTTGATACTGTTAAACAACTAATTTTCAGAGGTGTTTTTATGCGAGATCAATTACCGGACCGACCAAACAGTGCTGAAACAGGTATTATTAATCTCGATGAACTTTCTGGACCTGGTACTCATTGGACCGCATACGCAATTGATCCACGTGGAATCGTTTATTTTGATTCGTACGGGTTAGCTCCACCTCGTGAGTTTATCAAGTATGTCGCACCACTTCACGCAGCGGTTTGGTATTCAACGCTACCAACACAAACAATGACGAATCCGCCAATATGCGGCAATGAAGTAATTAATGTACTTAACGTTATATCAAAATCATCCAAACCACCTCATAAATCTGTATATGATTATACAAGCAACCAATTCGTTTTAAACAACAGGTATTATTATAATGGTTGATATTTACGGAAGAAGATCTTCACGCGTTAAGAAAAAGTCCGGCGACGTTGATCTGTCGAAGTACGCGACTAAAGATGAACTCGCTGATATTATGAACCTGGCTGGAGTTGACCCAGATGAGGTTGTTATTTTTCAGAACCAATACGGAAAACTAAAAACGAGTAACATCAAATGGAATTATATAATTCGACGAGTACTCGGTACGGTCACGGATAACATTCCTGTGTTTACTGACGGCGGTAGAATCAGAGATTCAAGTATGTCGATTACAACTATCAGAGATGAAATTGCAAAAAGTGTTGCTAATCGTGTAAGAAACACAGGCGACACAATGACAGGTGAACTCAGCACGAACGGAAACAAGATAACAGTATTAAGAGATCCAACATCCGACGAAGATGCCCGACTAAAAAATACGTCGACGTCAACTACAATACCGTTGACGGTAAATTATCCACGTTGCGGGCCGAGCACAGCACCGTTGACGGTAAATTATCCACGTTGCGGGCAGAGTATGATGTGCACGCAGGTGCTTTTGCAAGATTTCGCAGAAACCATCAAAAACCGATGAATCCATCGATAAATTCTTCGGCACTCCGCACGCCGTTGACATAAAACTTTCTGATATCAAAACTAACCTAGACACAACTAAAAAAACATTAGAAGATGTCGTAAGTGGAATTCCTGATATCGTTAACAAAATTAGTCTGATTAAAATTGCAGCCGGAATAACTCCCGGGCATATTACCAATATCGTATGCACGGTGTCATCTGGATTCGCAACATGGTCACAGCAAAATAAAACTATCAAATATACCGCAACAGTCACTGGCGTGTACAGGCTGTCTGTGTTTAGTGCTGCAAAATTCGAGATTTTTACAACGTACCCATGGCGTCATTCCACCGACAGGTTTTCTGGAGTTGTGTCTATCATATTAAATAACGGAAACGAAGAAGTATTTATTCTGGAAGCAGCTGATAAGAAATTAACCGCAGCATCTTTTTGGTGGTGTCTAGAATTTGTAGCTGAAACACCTCAATTGGTTACTGCATAAAATATAATGAATACCTCAAGCGTGTACAGGTACAATCAAGCACGTGAATGGCAAACGAACTTAAAAAATCGAGTCGAACAATATACGGTAAAAATAAAGAAATATCGACGACGACTAGTTATCGTTGACGTAATCGTTTATTCAGTATCCGCTGCTGTTGTATCCACAGGCGTATTATTATCAACGATAACAATGATGGCGCCAGTAGCCGTAACAATCTGTATTTCAGCTACAACATCAATTGCAGGTGTGCTCAATATCATTGCAAAAAAGATAAGTACTTGCACGAATAAAAAATTATCCGATTACATAATAAAGTTGCACACGGCGATGGTAGCATACACAAAGTTATCTTCGTTGTTATCAGCAGGTCTTAATGATGGAATTATATCCGATTTTGAGTTTACAGAAATGATTAGCGTGTACAACTGTGCTGGTATTAAAGACACAAATATTAATAATGACATCACTAGAGCTACTTTAGCAGATCGTGACAAACACAACTCCGCTGAAAACAGCGATGATCTCAGTAAGTTCGATTAATCCTGAATTTAACGTCAGTTTTGCAACTGCGATTTCAGTAAAAGAAATTGCACTAGAGCAATTACGAGTATATCACAGTTGGCCAAATATCAGATCGAAATTATTTAATGATACACCAGCAAATAATTCGCTTGTATTTGCTAATAAAAATAAAGATGATGGAACACCTGACTGGAACGTTGTTGGGATACCAACTGGCAGTTATGAGATTGAAGAGATCAATGAAGAATTTCAACGTAGAATGAAATCAATAACGGGAAAAGAAGCAAAAATATCAATTAACGTTCATGAGCCGACGATATCAGTAACGATTGAAATACATTCACCTGATTACGCCGTTGATATTTATCAATCATCGATAAGATCAGTGCTAGGTTGGCCTGATATTGCGCCAAAATATCATGGACCACCAGAACCACGTCGGGGTGATTTTATAGTAAATGAAAAGAAATTTATAACAACTCCTAAATACCGAAATTTATACCCATGGAAACAGACTAGAATTGTACTAACTACTACTACTGATGATGGTGAAAGTTTTCCTCAAATAATAAATGATTGGCATGCACATGGTGTTAGAATCAATCCACTCGTCGATAAGGAATTTATTCAGTCATATTCTGATCCTGTTAATTTTGAACTTAAACAATCAATCAGCAAACTACAAAATTTCATTTCTGATAGCTACAGCGATGATGTGAAACAACAAATCATTGAGATGATAAAACATCTAAATCAGGTTATATCAGATCTTAGATACGTTAATAAAACTATCATTGTGAATATGATTCGCTACGGTGATGAACTTGTTGGTGATTATAATACTAAACGATGGTTTCTCAATCATTACAAAATAACTGAACAACAATTACCAACATTTGTAATACCAGGGATTAATGCTGACAAACTAGTAAAATCACTGAACGATCTTATCAATGACAACTTTCGTAAAATCATCGAATCATGGAGAAAAATAGCACCACCTCCGCTTCTTCTCAAACATGACAATGATCCATACGGCGGCGGCAGACATGTATCACCGGGAGTAGTTAATATAACATCGACAATCGCAGTTAATCTCGTTTGTGATGTGATCGATGGCAGTTATCAAATAAATCTTGGAAAGTCAAATCAGGCTCAACAAGGATACATTTTGTACACGTTCACAGCACAAGTACCCCCTGGGGATTTGATTGTGCAAGTACCAACCAATCCTGTTTATCTGCGGTGTCATAATAATGCGTTAACACGAATAAATTTTAAACTAACTGACCACCTTGGACACTTAATTGACCTACGGGGAGAAGAAGTGATAGTGAATCTGTATGTGAAATCTTAATGATTTTCAGAAATATTTTATTTATTCTGAAATAATTATTATAATCTGAAATATTTTATTCAGAAATATTTTATTTATTCAGAAATTGATGGGGTAAATGATACTTAAAATCATGTAAATCAATCAGTTTGTTTGTTTTGATGGGGTGGTTGGTACTCAAAATCATGTAAATCAATCAGTTTGTTAATTCTGATGGGGTAAATGATACTTAAAATCATGTAAATCAATCAGTTTGTTAATTCTGATGGGGTGGTTGGTACTCAAATCGATCAAATAAAAAATGTTTCAGAATAAATATTATATATTTCAGAATAAATAAATATTATATATTTCAGAATAAATAAAAAATATTTCATAATAAATAAAGAATATTTCAGAATGAATAAAAATATATATTTCAGAGTAAATAAAAAATATATATCAGAATAAATAAAGTTTGACAAAAATAAACAGTAGCATGATGAGCGGTTATCATTCATGGGTTCCTGCACTGGCCTGTGGGATCCTTTGTTTGAGACCTTTGTTATGGTCTTTTTTCGGCATCCCATGATAGTTTCTTTTAGCCGACATTTTTTCTGAATGTTTTTTGTGGGCACCCATGTGACTTAGAGCTTTTACATCCACGCTACTGTTTATTTTGGGGGCGTCATAGACATATCTCCGGAGATTTTTTCTAACCGAAGATTGTCTATGCGCCATGTACTCCCCCCAGAAAATCCCGGGGCTGCTAAAACGCAGTCACACTACGGTTTCGTAGTGTGAGATGTACATGGGCTGCTGGCGCCCCCACTTTTATATAGGAAAAACCCTACCAATCGGTACCGTCGGCAATATAGCCCGTCAGGAGATTCGAACCGCAGACCCCAAGAATGAGAGTCAGCTGCGTTATCACTTGCGCCATAGTTCCTAATCTGATTATATAGGTTTTGAAAGTTATTATATAGCTACCATTCACTGAAGAAATCTCTATCTATAAGTATAACTAATTTTTCAGTTCTGCACACAGATAAAACGTATATAATCAGATTAGGAAAGTTAGTTATTTTTCAGGATAACATATGTACCGGAAGAACGTTCTTGGCTAATTGCCACACTGTAGACATCGTAGAGAACTAGGAAAAAAATATATTGTTTGTGCTAAATACAGCCACTCTGATATAAAATAGGGAAATATTCCTGTGAAACCTCTCAGTTCTGAATACAGGTAAAACGTATCAGTTAGATTTAAAAAGTTAGTTATTTTTCGGGATAACATATATACCGGAAGAACGTTCTGGCTAACTGCCAACACTGCAGGCATCGTAGCGTCGGCCACTTGTTATTATCGCAGCACTATAACACGAGTGAACCAAAACCGCCACATTGCAGACATCGTAGCGAAACAGATAAATATATTGTTTGTGCTAAATACAGCCACTGATAAGCCAGCTCTAGACAAATCAAAATTAAATAAGTGCGGTTTACATCCAAATAACTCCCATGAACATTGAAATTAACATGCATGAATACATCGCAAATAGATGTATTACAGCAAACTTCCGTAAACACGGCCAAAGGGAAGTAACTCAATTACATGGTTTGCTCAACGGAGTTATCCCCCTTCTTCAGGTAAGTAGTATCACGGCAGACCCAAATAGTTAATAAATATAATTCGAGGTAATTCAATTACAGGTATAATTTTACGATTTAAATATAAAATAATTACTTATATATGGGCGAAGAAATAATCTACGCTGACTGGGCCGCAATAACACAAAAAGAAAAAGTATTTATCGTTGATTGTATTGCTGGCGAAATTAACAGATCATCACTTCACCTGGAATACGCGAAATTAATACTGAATAAACTAACAGGGACAGAAAAAAAGGTTGTACCGGCAGAAGATTTACCAGCGACGGAAGATTCTACGGTTGTACCATCTATGGAAGATGGGATTTGGAGGCTACTCATTCAACATTCACGCCAGAACCCGGTCATTACAACACAAAACACTGATGGTTAAACTCGTATAAATATTAGTTGCAATAATTTCAACTGCGCTTCCAACTTCGCAATTTCTTCTTCCCGCCTATTACGGCGCTGCTTACTTACTAACTTCACGACTTATCTCCATCATTGATATTGGAAGATGATTCTTTGATCATATTTTTTAGAAAAAGCGGATCTGATTATGTTTTTCGCGACAGAATGTATTGAAAACCTCACAATATCAAAATATTTTCCAGCCGCGTTCATTGACTGAAATATTCTCTTTTCACCTGTCTCTAAATTTATAGATAAAACTGCTTTGGCAGTTTTATTATTACAACCGGTGTTTCCAAGTCTGCAATTCTGACTTTGCGTGACAACCCTCAGATTGGATAAATTGTTATTAAGTTTGATTCCATCAATATGATCAGTCACAAAACCATTTTTAATCACCCCAAAGAAATATTCGAATACGAAACGATGACAGACATAATATCTTTTATTCCCAGCACTAAAATGGAGATAACCGGTATTATTAACAGCACCAACTGGTCTTTTTAACCGACAGTGTCTGATCATACCATTACGATTTGATTCGTAATTCTTGATAATAGGATGCTTCGCAAACTCGTTCATATTTTGCTCCATTTATATATAAATGTATTTGTTTAAATCATAATTTGTCTGAAAACAAAGTTAGATACACCTCTACGGATTTTATAGATCTGTCACTGTCCTTTTTTTTTTTTTTATCATAATATCTTTTAAGTTCTCTGTATCGCTTACCACAACAGCGAGCACATAATTGTGTTTTTCCTCGCACTCCAACACCACATCGCAGGCACGGTATCGGTCCTAAACTACCATTACGAACAGATTGTGAATGTTGTCCGCAGAATTCGTTTTTACAGGATTTATTACAGCGAGTCAATGAACCGATCATCAACCATTTGCATTGAGACATTATATATAATATTTTTCATTTAAATACTTGTTTGAAATATAATATGAGCGAGTTCGATAGATTGTCCCAAATCAAGCCCTGGAGCGCAGATAAATTTAATCTCGACAGAATATCTCCCGCCCTACCGATGCGAGATCTGGTTGATCCGAAAAATAAAAGCTTGATTAATAAAATTCACGGCGCTAAGAAAGAATTTCACACAGATGGTGCATCTCATGTATGGTCAACCTTCAAGATTATACGCGACGATGTCATCGACGCTACGATGAATGACGAACGAGCAGCAACTATCATTAACTACATTGATAATCGCAAATATCTTTTCAGAATAAAATTTGTCGTGTTAACAGAAACAGGTAATTGGATTATCCGTGACAAATATGATCCTGTGCACAAGGGTGGAAAAACTGTCGTATTAAGTAAAGATTCCAAACCAGGTCTATTGACTGGTATTGACAAACCGTAGTATGCGCGAGCGTATCCTGTAACAGCAGTTATTTATGGAATCTATGTGATAAATGAAAAACCCAACGTTGATAAACTAGCGCCGATGAAATTTTCAAAAATAAACTGTGTGGCTGAACGAGTAATAGAACATTTTACCGTTTCGACTCGTGGAAACGGCTTAACGGATAAAAGACGTAAAATAATAAACACGTGGGGAGAAATGGTTAAAGATACCGGGGCGTCTATCAAAGATGTGGCTGAACTGGGGAAAAAACTAAAGTTCCCAATAACCGTAGCGACAATAACAGGAGAAATATTGTTTGAATCAAAATATAAATCAAAAGGTGCTTCGATCGAAATTATTGATCATAACGCACACGCATGGACTAGCGCAGTAACGGTGTTTCCACGAAATCGAACTGTTAAAATTTACTCCCCAGATAATTCTGGGGGAGCTATGTTTGATTTTATTAACGAAATAAGTAAAGACGATCCTGTGTCAGTATGGTTATTTCAGAGTTTTAACGACGAATCAGATGGAATTATTTACACCGGAGAAAAAAATAAATTTGATCAGTTTGTACGACCTAATGGCGTTATTTTTCGAAAAGATCTTCTTCACGAGAAAATGAAAAATCTTGCACTACAACATACTGATGATACTGACGAACTATTGAGCAACTGTTTTACTGTTCCGTCAGTTGCGGCTCATTTTGCCAGAAAGAAAAATTCGTGGAAGCCAACTAGATTTGATTTTCTCAATGACATAGTATCCAGTTGTGTAGAATACGGACACGGTGTATTATGGAATACTAAATATAATTATAAAGATGTTATTTCTGTTGATATGGTCGCGTGTTATCCCGGAAGTTTTCTCGGGTACGGAGATTGTTCTGTGTACTTTGAGCGATTCGGTCATCCGAACGCATGAAATGACACGAGTATCAATAAATGGACCATTACCGGATTTTGATCTGACTGGATTCGCTCGTATCGAGTCATTCGAGTTTGCTATGGGACTTCATCCAATTTGTTATATTTGGTTTGGAAAACATTTTTCAGAAAAAATGTGGGCACCAATAGTATTGTTACGGTACATGCTTGATTGTGCGATGTTAATATCGTTGACGATCAGCGAAGCAATTATATCATATCGGAAACAAACCGAAGTTTGGTTACCACAACAAAAACAGTATTCTGATGATGAAAACCCGGATGAAACAGATTACGAGAATAAAATTACGAAAGATCTTGGCAGAAAAATAATTGGCAAGTTCACTCAAGGAGGCTCATACGATCATAAACGACATTGTGCAAGATTGATCATGGACGATGCCGAGTTAGATTTTATAATCGCTGATACAACGAAGAAAAACACGTTTATAAGTCGAGAAAAATCTTTTTTGTCAAATGGAATTAAACTAGGTACAATCGTGAGCTACATTGACGGTGAGTCACCTCAGTATACTCATTTAAGATCGTCGATGCTCGCATATGTTTCGATAAATCTGTTATCGATGATGAATAAAGTTTCTACACTCGCTGTCAGAGTTGCCACGGACTCGTTTTATATCAATAAAATATATTCAGGACTGTTAGAACAACTACATATCGATATTTATGCACAGTGGGGTTCGTGGAGAATAAAAAAAGAAAACATAATCGATTATTCCGATTCCGCTGATGTTGCGATCAAAGATATTTATTGTAAAAAATATCAAACACTGAAACATTCTTCTGCACCATCGGTATACGATCCAATAACCAGAAATAAAACTGTTTGTCTGAACGGACCGGGAGGGTCTGGTAAGA
The DNA here is from genome assembly GCA_028554795.2 of Sinohyriopsis cumingii. Classification (NCBI taxonomy): domain Eukaryota; kingdom Metazoa; phylum Mollusca; class Bivalvia; order Unionida; family Unionidae; genus Sinohyriopsis; species Sinohyriopsis cumingii. The sequence continues at coordinate 60,214,403 of CM068835.1, forward strand.
CGACCCGAGCAATCGAATTATTTCAGAATTCAGATATGATCGTTTTAACTCCTGCACATAGACTCGCGCGAGAGATGAAACAACGAGGGGTACAATCGTGTACTTATCACAGTTTCTTTCGATGGAAGGGTGATGCTTGGACATCTTTAAGGATGGGTGAGAAATATATTCCAAAGATCATAATATGGGATAAAATATGTACAGTACCGTTAGAAACATTAAAAACGTTTCTTGATTGGCTATTAACAAGAAATACTGCTGTGATAATGTGTGGCGATCACGGTCAACCACCACCTTTTGTTGGACCATCTCCACATGGATGGCTGAAAGATTTTGTCGATTATTATGAAGAAGTGACTGATGATCATAGAGCGCTTGATCCAGAATTAAGGGAGTTTAAAAAATTAATCAGACTACAGTCGAATAAAATTCAATGTGAAATAATGCGCGAGGTGATTTCAGAAACACCAATGAACGACTTTCTACAAACATGGAGACCAAACGATTTGATAGTTGGAAGTAGAAAGATAGTCAGAGACACACTTCAACGGGAATTGTTTCAGTTACATAAAGAAAATTTTCTAACGTTGCCAATTCCGTTATGTTATCAACCAGCAGATACACGGCGGCAGAATATTGACGTTGATATACCAGGACAGACCGAGAAACGGAATTTAGTGTTGAATGATATTGTTGCAGTTGATGTCAATGTTGTTGAAGATGCACTAAAAACAAATAAATCCCCGTGGACGCTAGGATACGCGATGACGATTCATTCATCTCAGGGATTAACTATTTCTGATACAGTTGTTTGGATCGTCGATGATCGTATCGAGTGGTCAAACTTAGTTTATCTCGCAGTATCTAGAGTCAGAAGAATATCTCAACTTCGAAGGATTATCATGAACGAGTCAGTGATCAATGATGATGATGTTGACGGTGATATAATAAGAAAAAAATTAGCTGGTTATAAACAGTGTGATAAAAAAAAAATAAACGCGACTTTGATCTTGACGCTGAATTTATTAATACGCTGAAACAACAGCAGAATAATCACTGTGCAAGTTGTAATTGTATAATGTTATGGCGGTATCTGAAAAATAATCCAAGACAATTTACCGTAGATAGAAAAAATAACAATCTTGGTCATACACGAGAAAACACGATGTTGACCTGTCTTGAGTGTAATCGACGCAGGGGTGCTAGTTAAGTGATTTGGGTGGTAATTGAGTGTCCTCGGGAATTATTTGTAGTTGTTCATGTACAAATCCACGTTGAGGAGCAGTTGAATCTAGTCTATAGATTGCTGGTCTGCCAGTGGATCTTGTCACGGTGGATATCTTGTGTGTCGTAATACTCCAAATAGGATCAGTCGCTCTTTTTTTTACCACCTTCAAGTTCACCTCGTTCATATAAATATCTTACGGTCACATTACCTAATACTGGCTGTGTTGAAAAATCACGTCGTTGTACAGGCATATTTTTTTGGTAATTGCGTTGATAGGTTTCATGTTGGTCGTTCATTTCATTATTTAATGCAGCTATCACACTTGGTAATCTTGCAACCCATTCGCGAGATCTTTTATCTTGAATGAATTCCTTCGCGTATTGATATCCAAATAACCGCTCAGCAAGTGTTCGATTAAATCGTTCAACAACTGCCTGATCACGGTGAATTGCAGTGTGTCCTCGTCTGATTTTGACATTATATTGTTTCATCAACGATGATACTGGACCAAGAAATTCTTTGCCAGGATCAACCTGTAATAGTTGTGGCCGTCGTAGAGGTCCTCGTTGATAAATTCGCTCAAACGCATCGGCTACTTCAGATGCTGTTTTAGTCGTTAACGGTTCTGCCTCTTTATATCTACTTGCAACGTCAATGACAGTTAACGCGTATTTATATGTTTTTCTACGTACAGTATCATGTGGTAAAAACAGAATGTCTGCTTGATGAACTTCATTAGGAACAGTGTGTTTGATCCACGACCGAGTCATATCAAAGACTTGCAAAAATGGTACTTACAGCTGCCTCGCTTGGCGAGGTTAGTGTTAGAACCGGTCGGCCTGGTGTCAGGATAATGTGACTGGGTGGGACATCATGCTACATGTCTGCGGCATGATGCCCCAGTGCTAGACATCACTATAAACTGCCACACTGCAGACATCGTAGCGATATGACTGAAACAGTGTTAAAGCTACGTTAAAAATCCAAATCACTATGTCCATCGGGCTATGGAAATGAAATACATTACTTTAGACTGTTTCTGTCAGCATCTCAGTCAAGTAATTAGGTCAGGTTTATAGCTGTGTTACATTCGGGTTCAAAGGACACACAAACACCAAGTAAGGGTCCTACAACTTTATGTAAAATAAAGCTAAAATCTTAAAAATAAACTAGAAAAACCAGTGTTCATTACAGTACCAAGCCCAGCTAAAAACTGCTTGCTCTATCACTCTGCTCTTGTTTTAGTAAGGGTTAGACACATGGGATTCTAATTAAATTAACATTTGTGCCTTATCCAGGCTCAGATAGCCATGGGAAGATAAACAACAGCACTGAACCTGTTGACAGTCTCTGGTATCAAATATCCAGAATGCTGGGAATAATGTTCTGCTGTCACTACTAACAATTAGAATCTGCTAGAATATGATACAGGCACTTATAACACCTCCCTTCTTAAGAGGAAACTTTATGTTTTCGATATAATATTTTTAAAATACTTGCTGGCTTGGTACATCAGTAAAATTGATAAAACTTGTATAAAGCTTACATTATTATCAGAATGCATAAAGCTTACAGTCACTACTAAAATCCAACAAATTGGTCTATATTCACATAAATTTCTTATGATTTTAAACAGAACACAATGAAGTTCCAAAAGTCCAGGAATCCTGAGCTATTCCAGGTTTTTCAGCGCCCTTGGAGTGTACTAATCATCAGGATCTCTCGTCATTTTATTCCTACATACTTCTGTTACATGCGCGAAAGGTATTCTATATGGCCGTTGTTTAATTGGTGGCTCCGAAGTTGTCTTTATACTGTGAGTTAAGATGTTTGTTCGACCAGGCCTAGTTGTTTGAACATCCTGAAATTCGTTGCAAAGATTTCTATTATCCTCTCGTTGGTCTTTTGTCAAGTTTACCCCCAGCTTAACGCCAGCATCACCTTCACCTGCTCTTGGAGGAAAATCAATATCCACACCATCGTTCTCGTCTGCCTTTGTCGCCAGCAGCACAGCACGCTTGTATCCACGCAGCAAGTTTATATGATAGGTAACTGTACCGCGCCTACCGGGTACAGATACCTGGTAGTTAACATCGTTTACCTTTCGGACCACATGATAAGGTCCCTGCCATTGTGCCTTCATCTTGGACGAACTTGATGGCAAGAGAATGAGGACTTCATCTCCAGGACTGAATTCTCGTGTTTTCGTGTGACGATCATACAGTGCCTTGATTTTCTTTTGGCGATCCAACAGATTATCTTTATAACAAGCTGATTTTACAAAGTTCAACGAAACAATGCCAATAAATGGCAAGTGATATTAAACAAACTAAACCGATCTTGTTTTTTTTTTTAAAAGTAAAGTTAAACATTTTATTAAAGAATAAGCTATTATGTTGAAGAGGAACAACAATGTATATGATGTAATGTGTTTACAATGTCTTCTTTATTGGTATACTAATTACCTAAGATTTTAGAAACAGAATAAACGCCAGGGAAATTTTGAGAATCCCGTTCTAGCGGCAATTCAACATTTTATATAGCAGACGATTTTGTACCTGTGGGACAACTTCTTGCAAAATTGAAAACTTGGATTAAAATGCAGTATTTTTTTAAGGTAAACATTTCCATAATTTTTATAATGTATTTATTTGCATTATTCTAAAAGATACATAGTAAATAGGATTTTCTGGATTAAAGGTTCAAGAATGTCATGGAATGGGCCGTCATATTGACATTTAGAAATCACATTTTCATCTATTGTATATATTTATAAATTTCGCAACGGTTCGGAGAAGTCGTCCACATCGCCTGGAGAAGTCGCCCCAAGGATCATATATAGTAATTCTGAGATATAGCCACATGGTTAAGGTTTTATTTATTGTTGTTTTTCTTCAACTTAATAACTTATTAAATTTATAAAATTTGCAATTTTTCAACTTTTCCATTTGATCAACTCCGCTTCTGTACTTAACGAAAAATAAGTGTTATCTGTCCCTTTTCAAATCATTAGATGCATTTTAAGAATATTTGTAGAGATAGTGTTATCAATATTTTTTTATTACATTTACATCTAAAAATGAAACATGCGTACTAGATGCAGTATAAGTAAATTTAATCGTCGGGTGAAAATGATTTAGGCGATCAATCATTTTTTCAGTTCTTCAGTTGAATGCTTCCAGATCATTAATATGTCATCTAAAAATCTGAACCAAAGAGATGGATTAAACTTTTCGTTTTGAATAAAATCCTTTTCTAATTCACCCATGAAAGGGAAGAGTATATATGAGCCATATTAATACCCATTATCTGTATGTAATTCGTATTATTAAATTGAAAATAATTATGTTCCAAGATAAGTTTTTATTATTTTACAAATATCTTCGCTAGATAGTGTGCTATTATTAGGATTGTTATCAAGAACATATTTGCACGCTTCAAAACCATCTGCATGCGGAATGTTGGTATATAGTGATGTTACACCTAATGATACCAGGATTTAAATTATCAGATAGATGTGGAATAGACTTCGACTTTTTAATGAAAGTAGTTGTATCTTTAATGTATGAAGGAAGTGATTTCATTAAAGGTTGTAAAACACTATCAGTAAATTTGGATAGGTTTTCAGTATATGAATTACAACCTGATATAATGGGTCATCCTGGAAAATTTAAAGGTAAATTTTGGTCAGGATTTTTATGAGTTTTGGGTAATATGTAGAATTGAGGTGTACGTATGTTAAGAGGGAAAGTATCAAATTCCTCATATGCGGAATTATTATTTTTGAGGTGTACGTATGTTAAGAGGGAAAGTATCAAATTCCTCACATACGGAATTATTATTTTTAGCGATCTCATTAATGCATGTTGAAATTTTTTATTTAATTTCTAATTGACGTTCAACTTCTTTAACATAATCATCTTGATTCACAATAATAATAGTGTTTGACTTATCATCCTTTTTAATCACTATACTGTCGTCATTCATTAGATTATATACAGGCTTAATTTCGTCCTTATAAATATTACTATGATATTGCTTAAATTTAGTTAATATCTCTTTTGTGATCGCGTATATATATATATATATATATATATATATATATATATATATATATATATATATATATATATATATATATATATATATGAATCACGCAAAAGATGACCTAATTGTTAATTGTGTTATAAAAACGTTATTTGGGTGACAAGTTTCGGGATGACTTCTCCAACCACTCTGGGGCGACTTCTCCAGATACGTGGGGGCGAGTTCTCCATGAGTAGTAAATGGGGCCACCCTAGGGACAATGGGACTTAGCATTAAAAATACCCCTGGGCCACTCTAGGGACAATGGAAATTTAACATGGAGAAAAACGCTGGGCCACTCTAGGGACAATGGGAATTTAACATAGAGTTTGGGCTTGTCTAGGGACAAGGGGAATTGAACATGGGAATAGAGTTTGGGTTTGTCTAGGGACAAGGGGAATTGAATATGGGATTTTTTTTTTTTAAAAAAAAGTTTTTTTAAATTTAAATTTAAATTTAAATTTAAAAAAGGGTAGGCAATGGAAAGGCTATCTCTTTTCGAGAAATATGGCTGGCCCTGAAAAGGGCCTTTGGGTTTTCTTCTTCTTCTGCTTCTAATTTCTTCTTTTTCTCCACCAACTTCTTATTTTATCTCCAACACTCTTTCTCTTCTTTTCTTTCTTTTTTTTCTCCTCCTCTTCTTTCTTCTTCTCTTCCTCCTCTTCTTTCTTCCTCTTTTCATTTTCTTCTTCTTTTTCAATTTTTTCATTCCATGCTCTCATCCTTATCCTTTCCTCTTCATCCTCCTTCTCCTCCTTTATTTCTTTCAACAGATCACTGATGATTACCTTCATTTTTGGTAAATTGTTTATCTCCATCTTCACTCGATGGGGGCTATAAGAATAGTGATCCTCGTTTAGGTTAACCAACATTTGCTCTATCATTCCTATATTGTCGAGGACGTTTTGCAATTTTTCCATTTTGTCCATTTGGTTAGAAGCCATCTTCTTTTTTTATTCTTTGCAGAATGGTTTGAACAACGAATACTGTGGGTTCTTATACGAAAAGCGCGGACGTGAAGGAAAACATCCCCTACTTTTCTCATTTCATATAATAAAACCCAAACTATACTCTCCACATACGCTAAGAAACAATAAACAAAATCCATAATCTACTATCCACACAATCGTACGTGATCTGTTACAAAACCCAAACTATACTCTCCACATACGCTAAGAAACAATAAACAAAATCCATAATCTACTATCCACACAATCGTACGTGAGCGGTTACAAAACCCAAACTATACTCTCCACATACGCTAAGAAACAATAAACAAAATCCATAAGCTACTATCCACACAATCGTACGTGAGCGGTTACAAAACCCAAACTATACTCTCCACATACGCTAAGAAACAATAAACAAAATCCATAATCTACTATCCACACAATCGTACGTGAGCGGTTACAAAACCCAAACTATACTCTCCACATACGCTAAGAAACAATAAACAAAATCCATAATCTACTATCCACACAATCGTACGTGAGCAGTTACAAACACAAACACACAAACACATACCCTCGCACTATGAAAAAAGAGTTAGTGTTTATAATCACACTACTCTACCTACACACACACACACACACACACACACACACACACACACACACACACACATTGGCAAATCGATAGTTATTTCTTTTCTAGAGTATTGGGTAGCCCTTAAAAGGGCTGGTTTTTTTTGAACTCCAGATGCACCTATCTAATGGTTGCACCTTCCTGGCCTGGCGCCACACACGCATCTTCTTCCCCAGTCTCCTTTCACCTTTCTTCTGGGGAGCGCAGAGGGAGGATGATTCGCTTCAACACCCCAATCCTCTGTCTCGGGAATATTGTACGACATCCTCTCTTCTAGTTTCTTTTCCTCCTCTTCCCTCTGTCTTCTCTCCTCCTCTTCGTTCTTCATTCTTTCCTCTTCTACTATAGCCTCCGCGGCCAGTTCATTTAACAGGCGCCTGACATATTCCAGATGTATCTGGAGTTCAAGAAGTTTGCTTATTCTGCTATTCATTCTTGTGTTGATCAATCAACAAGGGTAGCTAGACTGCCCAGCGAGTTTCAATTTATAGTGAAAGCGCGGACGTGATGGAAAACATCCCCCTAATAACATAAAATTGATCTTACCTACATCATAACCAAAAAACAACAACGCGCGGACCTAAAAGAAACACTCACTCACTTTTTTATGCTACCCATCACTATTTTAAAATATTTTATAAATCACTTCAAAAGACTATCCACATACGCAAAGCAATCCAATCTAACTCCAAATATACACCTCAAACACCAAAAAAAAGACATCATTTTAATCTACTATCCATACCAACTTACTTAAGCACTTACAAACACAAACACACAAACACATACCCTCACATTTTTAAAAAAAGACTTAGTGTTTATTTTCACACTACTCTACCTACACACATTGGCAAATCGATCGTTATTTCTTTTCTAGAGTAGTGGGGTAGCCCTGAAAAGGGCTGTTTTTTTTTTTTTTTTGTTTGCTATGGCATTCTTTTTTAGTTTCTAAGAATGCGATGTCCTCTGAGGATAGACTTTCTGGCGATAGGTCTGCTTCTTCGAAAAGAGAAGAAGAACTCTTTGGTGTCGATACGACAATCGACAAAGCCTCTGTCAGCTTCAGGTTGCTGCTGCTGTTGTTGTTGTTGCTGCTGTTGCTGCTGTCTCTGAAGTCTGTACTTCTCTGTCCATTCTTCTTTTTCCCTGTTCATTTCTTCTCTGAAGAGCTCTTCTATCAGGTCTTCAGTGATTTTTAACATTCTCACATTCTCTATTTCTTCTGGCTTCGGTATCAGACTGTGTCTGACCCTATGCAAATTCACGTAGGCTTCGTTGAGTTTAGCTAGTTTGGAGCACATCTTCGTAGGAGGATGAGTCGACAATGGATGGTTAGACTGGAAACAACCCCGGTTCTTAAAGTCAAAGGGCGGACGTGAAGGAAAACATCCCCCACACGGTTTTTGAGTCGCAACGTTTAGTGAGTGTCATGAGAGGGATAGTAAGAAATGAAAGAGCATCAATCCAACATTCTTATAGCTAAACAAAAGACAAAGGCATTTTTTTCAAAACACAACATTTTTTATTCAAAAATCACTTAACACTAAACAACAACTCTAACATTTTTAACAATAATCCAACAATATAACATCAAACAATTTTTTCAAAACACAACATTTTTTATTCAAAAATCACTTAACACTAAACAACAACAACTCTAACATTTTTTAACAATAATCCAACACTAAAAGTTTCTCCACTAGGTAAAGAGGGATAACAGTCTTCCATGGTTTCTAGTAATCTAGGATGACTTCTCTCAAACTGTTGATTTCTATGGTATTATCGAATTCTGCATACAGGATGACGTTCACCGTTTCATCAGGGTCTCGGTCTTTAAACTGAATTTCCACACGAATCTGGCCGGATTTTATAGGGTGGAAATGTCCCTCGTCGCTGCCTTGGTCTGGAGTGAAATCGAAAGCCCACAAAGCGTAGCCTCCTGCATAATCCTCGTACGTAATACCGTGACTGGTATTGGTTCCTAACTGTCCGGTGGCTTCGTACAGGGACAAGTACGATCTCAAGTAATTCTTCTTGGTAAAGTCAGGTTCGAAAGGTCGGGTACACAAGGTCTTGCCATCGCGACTGACTTCGATTTTGGACACGCCAAAGTGTTGAAAGTAGAAAGGATTTTTTCGGCAGCTCCGTTGAAAGCTGTATTCTGGACGATACCAACGATCAAACGTTTGGGTAACTGTCCTTGGAACAGATGATCTTCGATCATGGATCGCTGTCCCTTGGGAATGGTGAAGGTTTTCACTTCCACGCGTCGTATGGGATACTTGGCGGTCGTTCTGCTCAACGTCTGACTGATGTCGTTTCCCACTTTAGGTAACACTTCCACACGGCGCACGTAGAGTCTGGCTTCTTGGATTTTGGTTTTGTAACCGTCACTATCAGCCAATAAATGGAAAGCGGTACTGCTACGATTCAGTCTCAGGCGGACATCCACCCCGTTCAGCAAATACTTTTCTTGCAACCACATGTCCAATGCAAACGATCCATCAGTTCTAAACTTGTGTCGGCTCCCGTGATTCTCTTTCTTCGTTCTAGAAATCCATCATTGTTGTCTTTCTTTTCATCAGTTTCCAATATTTCAAACTTGGTAGGTTCGTCAGCTTCCCATACCACACAGGCATTGAGATGAGTGTTCTTGGCATCTATTCCGTACGTCAAGAGATTTTCCAGGTAGGCACGATAAGGGTAAGTATCCATGCTGCTAATGACCAGTTTGTTATTCAAGTACAAGTCCACTCCACTGAACAAGGAATGCATGAAATTGTTGACGGGAGCTACTGCTTCATCGTCTATAGCACCTCCAGTCTTATCTAGAATTTTGACTTTCAGGTACAAGTAACTGCTATTCAGATCGATGTAATCTTCGGGCTGTCCTTTGATTTCAAACTCGATGGGAGCGGAATCCGTCAAAGAGGAGACGGGGTGAAATTCCACCCACTGGGATTCTTGCATCGTCATCATCGTGGGGGGCATGGCAAACAGGTCCAGTTCCGTCTTGGAACAAGCGCAAGATTCTCGGTGCATCATTTTTTTTTTGTCTCTTTTCTCAATAATCGAAAACGTCTAAGTCTCGAACGGTTCTTCTTTTCTTGGCCTTTCTCGCTTGAAGTCTGGTGAAAGGGTGTTTTCTTCGTCGTCTCTTTCTGCCTTGTCCTTGCTGAATGCCTGACTCGGTAGCGTGCAGGGCATTTATAGGTGTCTCTCGTTGGCCTAAAATGTCTTTGCCCGTTTGCAGCAAGACATTTTTGCCTGCCCTCATGAAGGCTTCTTTAGGGTTTTGTTTGTCGATGATGACATTTTGGAGAAATTCTTTGCCTTGCGTCAGTGCCGCATCTTTCAAGGCGTGCAATCCGCGTGTCACCATCGGTTTCAACACTGGGGCCACCGAACGAAAGGCCGATTTTAACATATCTCCTAAGCCGTGTCCTCGCTGTCGAGCAACCCCTCGGTACACTGGATACATGACTTACGAGTCGTGAGAGAACCGTTTTCGAAAATGGAGTTTCACCGTGACTTTTCCTTTGGTGAATGGAATATTTTGTCCCAAATCTCCTTTTATAGCAATGTTGACCGTGTCCAAATACGACTTGCTGACCGGCAAATAGTGAGGATGGACAAATTCGCGGTGGACGTGGTAAGTGTTTCCACCTTCCTCGTCAGCGTTCGTGGCAGAATCTACTTTGAAAGGAATGACACGCAGTAACGGTACGGAGGTGTGTCCCACCACGTTGTACTCCACCACATCGGAATACACGAACATCAAATTCAGTCCTTGGTTCAGTTCTACCGGGGCACGAAATAACTTGCTAAAAGACTCGTTGTCGTAAACGATGGGTAATTCGTTTTTCTTGATCATGGTCATTCTCATGTCCATGTCTCCGCCCAACATGTCAAACACTTCAGGACAAAATAAAATGGACATGATTTTACTCCGTTCAAATTTCACCAAGAAGCGACGAGCTGCTTTGTGGTACTCCATGGTGACATTTTTGTTGACATGCTCCAAAGCTTTCAGAAACACGACATTAAACCTGGAGGTTATGGTGCTGACCAAATGTTGACCACTAAAATAATAGCCTGGGGGAATGAACAAGTGATAGGTGGTGTACTTTTGTGTACGGGTTTTCTTGTCATATTTGACATTGCTATCCATCCACTGTTGCATTTGCTCGTCATGAACTTCCACATCAAAAAAATTTTGATTGGGAAGGACATTGAGGACTTGGGTCGGGTGAATCATTTCTACTAAAGCCACTTCCCAATGGGCTTCGTGATCTAACTGGATGGCCTGAGGTAATTTGGCCGTGTAACAGCACAACGTGTTCTTGGGAAACACCTCCATGGAACTGTCACTTGGTAAAGTTAAGTAAAATTGGTTTTGGTGACTCATAATTCCAGAGTTCTGTGGCTGTCCGAGGGGTTACTGGACGTCAGAGGCGTGTCTCCATCTAAAATGGGGTTCTGGTTGTGATTGAAGTGGTGACTGGCACTGGCACTGGACACAAGGTTCCCGGGGTTCCCGTTCGAGGTGAATTTCAGGGAGGGATTAGGAAGCAGGTAACCGATGCAACTGCTCAATAAAATGGTCCACAATTGTTTGTCTCCTTGTTGCAAACTCAAATTGGCGATGGCTGCCCCGATGACACAATACACCACGAAGATTTGGCAGAAAAAGACGATTTGCGTTTTAGGCACACGTTCTCCACACCACACCCACAAGGGTTGTTTTTGTAAATCTTGCACAGAAGAACTAGGTGAAGGAGGAGTGGTCGACGTAGCTGCGTCTGCTGTGTGAAAGGGCATGATGGTCACTTCTTTTTATAGTCGATGACTTGCGAAGCGTCGATCCAAGAATCAAAACTGGGTGGATATCCTTTCCAACGTACTTTGACTTCTTTGACACGTCGTTTGCCCACTTTACGGGTTCTGCGTTCGAGAATGCTTTCGATGTCGTACACGTCTTCTTTTTTGGTGACACGTTGTAACTCGGGCAAATAAAACGTTCCTTTGAGCACTTCTCCGTTCATGTCTTCCAATTTATAGACGGCAGGATGACGGCCATGCACTCGTCCAGTGACGCGAAACAATTCGGTCGTCCAGTTAGGTAAGTAACCTTTGTCGAAAGTGCGTTTGGTTTTGCCAATGCGCACCCAATCTCCTACGGCCAACTCTCCACTTTTCTTGGGGACAGCCCTCGTCGGGGACGTACCAAACAGGCGCTCAAACACCAACACTTCGTTGTCGGGAGTCACGTCTTGCGGGGCACGTCCAATGCTTCGATGGTAAGATTGGTTGTACGCTTGCACCAGGTGCGGTAAGATGTCGATGTACTTCAAAGTGTGGTGATGCGTAAAATATTTCCACATGCGTTCTTTCAAAGTGCGTTGAAAACGTTCCACGATGCTGGCTTTGGTTTCGGGATTCTCGGTGGTAAAAAAATGAATGTCACGTTTCTTTAATTCTTTTGGAAAGCTTGGTTCAGAAATTCGGTGCCTTTGTCCGTTTGCCATCGAAGAGGGTGACGACCGCTTTGTTTCAATACCCGTTGCAGGGCTCGCACTAACTCGCTGCTCGATTTGGAAGTCAAGGGTACGACCCAAGCAAATTTGGAAAAGACGTCGATGACACAAAACAAATATTTGTAGCCACGATTGTAGCTGGCCAAATGAGAGACATCGGCTAAGTCGGCTTGCCATTGATGATCGATGCCTTCCACTCGGGTGCGACTTCTGGCAAACTTGCGTCGAATGGGTTTGTGTAAAGTGTAGGTAGCTTGTTCTTGTAACCATCGTTGCACTTGAGGTAAACGGAGACTTTTCAGTCGAGTTTTGGCAGCACGATACAATTTTTGAACTCCTGCGTAACCTGCAGGATGGGAGGGATCGTAGTAAATGCTGGCTAAGACTTTTTCCATTTTTATTTTTTGTGTTAATAAGACACCCACTCTTGGAGGATGCTACTCTTTTTCTCTTGGGGTACTTTCTTGGATTGCAATGCTTTGCGTGTGCGGCCGGCAATAGGTGTCGAAGAGGAGGAGGATGTCTGAGCGGGGGATATCGGTTCTTGTTTCACTTCTGTCTTCACTTCTGTCTTCACTTTCTTTTTCTCTTGTGATGAAGAAGGGGTGGCCATCATCTTTTTAATCCATCCAATTCTGGAGGTAGGTGGTGTTGTTAACTTGCGTACTTTTTCTGGTGGAGTTTGAAACCCTTCCTCTTCTTCTTCTCCTTTTTCTGTCTTGGTCACTGGTACTGGTGGTACTGGTACTGGTACTGGTGATGGTACTGGACTTTTCATCAAGGTCTTAAAATCTTTCAGAGTGGGTAGAGCTGTTTCGTCTAAAGCTTTCTGGTGAAAGAGTTGCAGTCGTTGCAAGAGTTGACCGTACTTTTGCGATTTTTCTGTTTCGGACAAATCTTGGCGATCCATCAAGGACTGCAATTCGTGTTGTAACTGGGACATGTCGCTCAAATTGGGATTGGGAGGTAAATGTGGGGTGCGTTGTTCTTGCCACCGATGGTATTCCATCCATCGTTTGTAAGGCACTAAAGCTAGTTTTCGTCCTTCCATGGGGTTGTCAGGGGTCAATTCTGAGATCTTGGGACTTCCGAGGGCCTTTTTATCTTGCTCCCACCAGTCCTCCCAACATGGTTCCCAAGACTCCTTTGAGTATGGGACCTAACAAGAGAGGCAAAATGCCTCCACGTTGGACCAACATCTTCTTTTTTTGACGAATGGGAATTTTCTTTCGAACCATTTGGCAAAGAACGTGACGATGCTTGCTTAAGCATTGTTTCTGGTGTTTGGACAAAGGGATCGTGCCTTTCAAAACGTTCAAACAACATTCGCACACGGTATCGATGACCTCTTTGGAGGCTGTTTGAATGAGTTTTTTTCGTAGGGGTGGAGAAGCTTTGGACAGGACAGATAACATGTCCCCATGTTTGGCTAAACGTGGTGGCAGTCCTTTCCTTTTCTTTCCTTGGGGTTTTCTGGAGGGTGACATCTTTGAGTCTTCAAGAGCACCAAAAAAACACTGATACCCTACTTGGTCACAGGCCTTTTTTATACTGGAACGCGTCGCCACTGATTGTCTTTACGTCGTATCAGTTTGAGGACAGGCATGACACGTCGTGCAGGGGTACGCAACGGACTAAATCGAGCCAGTTCTTGCTTGGACAAATCCAGTAAACTTTGTAACATGCCCGATCTTTCATGGACTTTGATTTTGGGAGAAGGTACTTTGTGAGCAGCAGCCACTGCCACTAAATTGGAGGGTCCTGACACTGGGGAAGTTCTTTTGGGGGTCATTAACGGAGAAGTTCTTGGTGTGATCAACGTCTCCAAGTATTCTTCAGTTCCTGGTGTCATCAACGGAGAAGTGGATAAACGTGAGGATGCCGGAGACGCAGTCACTGCCGTGGCAGATCGTGGTTTGCGAGTGTAAGGTTGCGTCCTGGCCGAAGTGCCTCTCTTGCGACTAGTTTTCTTCTGTGGACTTTTCTTTTTCTGGGGACTTTTTCTCTGTTTCTTTTTCTGGGGGCTTCTTTTCTTTTTCCGGGGTGGTGGTGTCTGGTCAGAGGAGGGTCCTGCCACTGGAGAAGTTCTCCTTGGGGACCTGGTCTTTTTCTTCTTGGGGCTTCGTTGGACTTTTGTCTTGGGGATAACTTTGGGGGCATTAGGATCCCATCTTAAGAGTGAGCGAATGATGACCCCTCCTAGAGTACCGCTCCCTCCAGGTTTCAAAATGATTTGTTTTTTGGTTTGAGTGTCGATGCGGGGATCGGCCAGTTGGACCAAAGCGACTTTGTTTCGATCGAAAAAGCGTTTGGTTTGATGAGGAATCTGAATGATTCCTTGGAGTAATTGACGTGCCGTCACCGTGAACCATCGTAAGACTTCTTTGAGACTAGCTTCTAAGACACGAGCTCGTGTTTGTGGATCTTTTTCTCGACTGATGCCATACAAGGCACGAATCAATTTGACGGGAAGATGCGACTGAAGGGACGTCATGTTCACACTGTGTGAGACAGACGAAAAAGGGTCTGAGGTTTTTATAGATTTTTTTATGGGGAGTGAAATGAAGTCGAGGACGGAGACGTGTACAGGACAGGCCCTCCGTCTTGACACCAGTGGTGAAACAAGTGGGTACGAAATCGCAAATCCTCGGGAGTCGTAGGTTTCAAATCGACGAGTAAATAGGCGTGTGGCCTTTCAGTGGCATCGTCGTACGCCTGAGTCAGCCAAGGCGTTCCTAACTGTTTGGCTAAGACTTGCACTTGCGATTTATCTCGAGGGCTTTTAAACAAGACCACGTAATGCGCATTGAGACTGATGGTGCGATGGGCTTTACTTTGTTGAAACAAATTTTGGGTGATGTAAACGACACTGGCATTACGGTGATGCCCTTTGCGCGTGAACCACAGTTTAATTTCTTCTTCGTCTTCTCCTAACATGTCGTCGAAAATGACCAAATGGGTTAGACGGGAGTCAGAGACGATGCCGTCGTCTTCTTTAGGAATGCCTTCCACAAACACGATGGAATCGCCTTGACTTTCTCGCAAGAGGCTGTACGCCGATTGCCACTCTTTGTAACACCACACGATTCGTTGAGGGGGTCGATCGATCAAATGATGTTTATGTTCGATCAAACGTTTGACGAATTCGGTTTTGCCTGAACCGCTAGGTCCAGCAATGAGCATGTTAAAGGGATGGCGAAGATACAAAGCCTCCCAACTGGCACGATCTAAGTGTTCGTCGATGACTTTGACAGTAGAGGAAGAGGGAGCAGAGACAGCAGAGGTAGCCATGGTGTGAGAAATGTCACTTGTGACACGAAAAACAAACAAGACAAGAGTTTATATACTTTTTCAGAACACGTTTATTGAATGTTTTTTTCAAACATGAATACGAAAGACAAAAATACATAAAAGCCAAAGGCTTAAGTACAAGAATAAAAGGCACATGATAACCATGAACGTGGAATAAAAACAAGTGTCTGTACAACAACCACATGTTTTCGGTAAAGTTCTAACCAGTTCTATAGTAGGGGGTAAGGTCACACAAGTGTCCTCCCGAAAGGGTCTTTCAGGCCTGTCCACGACAGTCCTGTCCTGGATGACGGGTTCTTCTGGCACCGTCACTAACACAGGTTGAAAAGTAACTTTTTTCCTTGAATAACTCTCGTGCATACTGGGCCACCTCTTGTGTCCAAGCCTCAAAACCCTGGTCTCGGTGATGTCCAACATTTGACTCCTAACCAATCTGGTTTCTTCTTCGTCAACGACATGGTAAGTTACTTCAATGAACAATGAACTATCGATCTTGCCTAGGGTTCCTTTTTATATACAGACCAATACCGACGTGACCGTACGGCAACGTAAAGTGATTGGGAAGTCGCACTCGCTTCTGGTATACAATTTGATAGACTTTTTCCAAGGGTCGACTGACGATGTGGTGAGTGGGTAAACGTACAATCTTGTTCGGTTGATAGGTGGTCACTTTAAAGTTTCCATCCTCTCCCGATTGCAAGGCTTCTTTCAATACCCCAAAGTTGACCACTCCACTGGTACGATGATTCAGAGTCAGTCCTTTCACTTTGCACGTCGTGTGCACTTCTCCTTGTTTGTCCCGGTATTCGTAGCCGTAATTTTTGGGACCGCCACTGACGAAACTTAGAATCTTGTCGTCGGGATGCTCGTCTGTCCAGGCTCCTAAACGGTCTCCTTCGATGTCAGGGTGCTGTTGACTCGGGTGATGGATGTAAATGCAACTGTCCGTGTCAAAGTACAGGACGCGTTCCCCTAACAGTTCTAAAGCTTCGTACAATTTTAAGCGAGCATGAGCTGTCACGTAAGCCGCAATGATGACATTTCCAAAAGGGTCGTCTTGTACAAAGTCCAGATCTTCTTCGTAATTGACCAAGATCAAATCCTCTCGAACGACGTCCACGTGTTTCATGTATTTGGTTTTGTCGTGAATCATCTGGAAGTAGCGGGAAGGTTCTGTCAAATATTCCGTCTTGGGTAAACACGGTCGTTGTGCCATTTTACCCCACAAGCAATTTAACATCACTTTGGCAAACGATCGCCTGCCTTCGTTTTTCTCTATGTGGTCTAAAGAGATGCCTTCTTGTTCGTAGTATTTCTCTTTGAATTGTATTTGGTCTTCGGGAGTGTGACACCAGCAAAGATAGCCGCTGGCTTCTTGTTTCAGTTTCAAAAAGGCATCCACGTAGTCGGCGAAAATGCCTTTCTGAGTAGGGTCACCCTTGTGGTACTGTTGTGTCTTGGGAAAGTGGCAAATTTCGTACACTTCTAACAGTTGGTATCCCATGTCCAGAGCTTTGAACAATTCTATGCTGACCCAGGTTCCCGTCAAGGCCCGTTCTTCCTGGGTGTGATGGCAAGGCTGATCTTGGTTGCACGTTTCGGCACAAGTACGGCACAAGAGAAACATCAGTTTGCCTTGACAATGGTGAGGTAAGACGGGATGGTATAGGTTCGTGGGAGGCAAAACTTTACACTTGATCAAGCCTTCGTATTGTCGAATGTTTTTCAGGTCGATGTGTTCCGTTAACAATTGCGGGTGCCCTACAGGAAAGCGACAATATTTGCACACGTAGGGATACAGCGAACACACGTCCAAGTATTTGATTTCTTCTCCTTTCTCTTCGTAGGCTTGGTACAGCAAACAGGTGGCATTGGTCCTTCCTCCGTACAAACTATCCCTCGGGTTCAGCGGGTCCATGAACTGGTAACCTTCCACGAGGCGTTTAAACTCGGGATCGGTTTTCATACGGTGATCGTACTCGTGTTCCCACATTTCCACCACTTGGTATCCTTCCTGTTCTAACTTTAGGCGCCGCTGACAAGTGTCCTGGTACAAGTCTTCCATGGTTCGTTGCAAAAACTGATTTTTTGTGCCACGGTCAGGGTAACAGACGGGACATCCGTGAAATAAGCAACCGTTGAACTCGTACACAATCTTGGGGTTTTCTAAGTCCCAGCCATCGACCGAATACGTTCCGATGGTCTTTTCGCCCCCTCCGTTGCGGGCATGCTGAATCCACTTGTCTTCCTTGTCGCACAAGTAATGTAACCAACGTAGGGCTTTGACCGAGTATTGACGTTTGACAAAGTGGGTCGTTTGAGGACTGATGACAGCCACAGTGTTTTCAGGCATGAATCGTTGTCGATACACTAAGGAACACGCTTTGGCAATGGTGCAAGCTTCTTTCAAAGGATCGACCCCTCCGTGTTCCATGAACAGTTCTCGAAATTTTCCACAGCAACGCCGTAAAATGTCCACGTCGGAACGACAAAACTTTAGCATTTCTTCCTGAAAGTCGAAAGGGTCCGAGGCGTGAGCTTGGTACCAAGCGTAGAAAGCTTCTCGTTGTTCGGTACGCATGTTGTCGGGGTCGTAATAGTGAGCCTCAGGTAAATGGGGTAGAACGGCATGTTGATTGGCTTCCGTATTGAAAAAGTGAGGAAAGTACCCTTTAGCCATTTCTGTCATTCCAAACGTTTTATGCATTCGACTCAAAGGCATGGCCAAGTAACTCATCGAATCTTTAAACTGCACTTGTCCCACTTGCATGAAAATGATTTTGGCTCCGTTCAAAGTCGCTTTAGGACGCTCGGTGCCTTGTTCCGTATAGTATCTGAGAAGAAACTGTCCATCGTATCCGGAGAAATTGTGAGCCATCACCGTGGCATGACGATGACAATCTCCGGAACGTTCGATGTCCTCTTGGCTCCACGTCTTGTCGATGGGATCTAAGACCCATTGGGCAAAATCGGCTAACGTGTTCGGTCCTCGAAAGATTTTTTCACGCCCTCCGGGAATTTTGCTGCAGTGAGGGCAATGACTGAAGATAGGTTCTTGAATGCACTTCTCGCACGCTCGATGAGCCACGCAGAAATTAGGAATGTGAATGCCGGTCTCTTGCATGCATTCGAAATCGAAAAAGATGAAATTGCCTTTCTTCTTGTGACCGTCCTCTTTCTCTGGTGGGGGTTGGTATTTTTGCACGTAGCATTGGTGTTCCAAGTCCACGATGTGGTGACAAATGTGACATTTTTTCTTTCCTCGACATACGTGTGCCTTGGTACTGTTGGTACGTATGCCTTGTCTACACGTAGGGCACAATCTCAGGAGCTGACAAGCACATTTCTTCTGTGAACCTTGTGTTTTCAGATGTTGTTGGTAACAGGTAGGGCTGACAAACGTGCGCAGACAAGTCGAACAAGGCACTGGTTCTTCGCTCAGACAGGGTGGAGAGGCCAAACATCCTGGGCATTTCCATCCACATTGCTTGTGTTGCTCTCGATTATTATAACCATAGTCACATTTCTCACAGTAATATCTGTATCCCAGGAATCCGGTGATAGTGGTAATGGTATCGAAATGGTCATCGTGATGATAAACATGAATGTATTTTCCGTCCTTAAAGTCTTGGCCTCGAAACAACAGAGGTCCGCGCATTTCTTGAGGGTGCACTTTCAAGGTGTAGCGTGGAGCTAGGGCATCTTGCAATTTTTGCATCTCAGGAATGCCACAGGGTGTGTCTTTGGACAGGCCAGCTTGTTGCAACAGGAGTTCTGCTTCGTTTCGTTGTTTGGTTCGGTTCGATTTTCGAATGTTCTCCCAGGTTCTTTTCCATTCTACCGTGTCGTTCTTGTTGGCATAGGTTCGTCCCACCACGATGGCACGGGCTAAGCACATCTGGTCTTGAGGGTTGTTAATTCGGACGAGACTTGTTTTGGTGTTGCGAAGGTCGTCCACCAATAACATCTTTTTGCGTCCTGTCCCTTGAGGAAGAGAGACGTGAGCCATTTTCAGTGTGGCTTTACCATCGGTGATGTCAAACTGGTCATTAGATTGTTGTACGTGTTGAATCTTGTCCATGACTTTGGAAGGGGTTAGTTCTGCGGGTCTGCTAAACTCGATCCAAACAGGGGATTTCAAAACCGTCGTGATCTATGGATAGTGTCAAGCGATCGTCTTCTTTGGGTTGACATTGTCGCTTGAGTGAAGTGAGCAAAGAATCCCACATCTCGGTGATAAACCCTTCTGCTTTCTCCAAGGGTACGTCGGCCTTGAAATCTTTAAACTTCACCGTGTAGGTGTAAGCCGTGGTTCTAAATTTTCTAGAGGAGCGCTTTTCCGTCTCTCGAATGGAATAGTACTTTTCAGGGTTGACTAAGGGTGGTGAACTTGGTTTAGAGGGTTCGGATTCTGGTTCACTCATGTCCTCTTCAAAATCACTGGCATGAATTTGTGCCAAGATTTCAGCCCTGGTACGAGGCGATAGATCACGTTTCTGCCTCTTGCTTTCTTCTTCTTTCTTCTCGAATGAATAGGATCGTTTCATCTTGAGTGCAAAACGTCAAATGACTCAAGTTTAAACACCATAGACTAATTCATAGTCATGACAAACCAGCGTATATAAAAGGGTGTGTGTCTTGTCCTTTCACTATTCATTTCACTCTCAAACCGAGCACAACGATGGAAGAGACTACCCAGATGGAACGTTTCGTCAGAGCTTTGCGAGGGGTCATTAGAAAATTCTCTTCAGACCAGCCTACGGACTACTCTCCTTCCTTTCGAGATAAAAGTCAGGATACTTGCTATATCTGTCAGAAGAAAGAGCATTGGTCTTCAGAGTGTCCAGACCGTCAAAAAAGAAAAAAAAACAGGGGCTAAAAAAGACAAAAGTCAAGATACCTGTTATTATTGTAAAGAAAAAGGACATTGGTCTCCAGATTGCCCAAAAAAGAAACAAGAGGAGTCAGAAGAAAAGAAGGATTCTTCAGAAGAAGAGAGGGATTCTTCAGAGGAAGAAGAGGAAGAAAGAAGACAATTCTATTTAAAAGAGGCAAAGAAACAGGAGAAGAAAAGAAGAAGGGAAGAAAATGAAGAAAAAACGGTGAAGAAATTCAAAAAACAGAGAGACTAAATAATGAGAAAGAAGAAGTGTACGAACTTTTTAAAGTGTTCTGTTGTGAATTGTGAATTGGATTGTAAAAAATGGATAAAAGAATACATTAATGATATAAGGTAAGTGTCTTTGAGTTTTGATTTTAAAATAAGAAGCTACACTCACGCACTCATACACAGACACGTACTATAAGGGTAAAATGGGTGGGGTTTATTTTTGAGTTATTGGCAAATTGAAATTGTATTTCTTTTCGAGAAATGTGGGTGGCCCTGAAAAGGGCCTTTTTTCTTTATGGTGTAGGAGTGAGTTTAACCAATCAACTTTAACTGCCTTAAGCCTTTGCCACGGCCGAGGCCTACTTCTGACAATTGGGTTGAAATCACTAAGGGTGGTACGACAGGCTTAGTCACAGGGTTGGCGTGTTTAGCTCGGGAAGGTCGTATTCTCTTCGGTCGTGATAAAGAAGTCTGATACATTTGTTTCAGACTTCTTAACTCCGCTAAAATGTCCAACAGTACCGTAGCCGTTTGATTTTCACCCTCTTGTTTCTTTGCTGCTACTTCTTGCTGTTGTTGCTGTTGTTTTTTTCTTACCTCTTCTTGTTGCTGTTGCTGTTGCTGTAGGAGAAAAGCTTGTTCCGCTTCCTTTTGTCGTTGCATAAATTTCTCCAATTCTTCTTTCTGTCTCTGTCTAAAATTCTCCACTTGCGGTAATGAAGAAGGTAACGAAGGTTCCGGAACAAATTCTTGCGAGGTAAGAAAATCCACAAAATCCCAATGTACCTCTTCTGAAAGTAAGTCCGGGTTCCCTTGGGCAGTCTCCCCTGCTGGTGCACCCCAATGGATCGTTTTCTGAGTTTCCGTCATGTTGAATCACTGTCGCATAGATTGACTGCACACAAGCGCTAACGAATCTATATAGACCACGTGACATCACAGACTGCTCTCTTCGGATTGGATGCGAGCTGACTGAATTTTGTAATGCGTGTTCGGATTGGTGAATGAATTCAATCCGTTTCAATCCTTCCTGTACCTATAAATAAGCGCAGTTCACTGCATTGATTCACCTATTCTCGTCGCTTCAAGATGTGGACCACAGTTGAGTCATTCACCCTTGTGTCTTCCATGATGTTTAGGACGGACATGCTCATGTATGTCAGGTCCAAGTGGACTGTTGTTGATAGGACAGATACTAGTCAATGGATGAGGAGAGTTTACATAGAAAGACAAGGATGTCTCAAGAGGGTACTTGTGTATGGACCGGCAGTTAGAAGGAGTTTAAGAAGAAGAAGAAGAAGATGTGACAGATGCCATCTATGTTAATATTAATATTAACATAAACCCAAAGGCCCTTTTCAGGGCCAGCCATATTTCTCAAAAAGAGATAGCTTTTCCATTGCCTACCCTTTTTTAAATTTAAATTTAAATTTAAATTTAAAAATACTTTTTTAAAAAAAAATAATCCCATATTCAATTCCCCTTGTCCCTAGCCAAACCCAAACTCTATGTTAAATTCCCATTGTCCCTAGAGTGGCCCAGCGTTTTTCTCCATGTTAAATTTCCATTGTCCCTAGAGTGGCCCAGGGGTGTTTTTAATGCTAAGTCCCATTGTCCCTAGGGTGGCCCCATTTACTACTTCCATGGGGCGAGTTCTCCGCATACCGACGTAACTTAGAGAAGTGCAAGCGATGGATAAATGCTCTCGCTTTCTGTCTCTGTCTCAATGTTGTTTCATATGGCAAATATTGCTCACCAATATCATCAAGTATATCTTTTAATGTTATCACGCCCACCATTTTCACATAATGTTTGTCGGAGGTTAAGACATTGTCAAGTCACGTGTTCGGTAGGCGGAGCGATCTACCTTCTGGCGTAAGGTCAATTAGGGTAGAAATGTAGGATATTTTTGCACACTTTATGAATATCACTTTCCTTAATTAAAGGACGATCGTTCTTTCTTGATACAAATTTGATTTTCGACCAAAAACACGTTATCTACCGATTTCAATAATGGAAACCTTTAATGTGATAAAAAGTGTAAGGATCTTAGTCAATTCATTCATTGATTTATAAGTTCTAACCTGGCTGTGAGTAGAGTGGCCCTAACACCATCATAATCTGCGCTTTTCATGCTTAACTTAGTATTCAATATAATAGACGGACATGCTCGATATCCATTTCCAGTTCCTGGACAAGTCCATTATCAGCAAAGGGGTGTGTGCACGACTACAGATGTACATACATATGTCGTTTGCTTCTGATATTTCCAAAGTCGAATCAAGCAAAAAAAAAAGAATGACAACAACAAGATTGCCTTTCACGTGGATTTAACGAGCGGTTTAATTTCTATGGTCATGTGTGCAAAGGGATATAATTCCAAACTCTCAATGTTATGGTAATTACGGAATTATATGGCAGTTCCCAAATAGGATGAACTACGTCATTATGGTGTCTGCTGGAAATAAAGTAGCCCATAAAGTACGCAATATGGCGCTGTTAGTATCGTAAGTTTCTTAAGCCTGAAAGGTGCAGGGGATGCCAGTATTACTGCCATTCTGGACAGTCATGTTAAAAAATATAAATCAATGATTCAATGGACTTAGTTATGTGCACTTTTTATCACATGAAACCTTTTCGTTATTGAAATCGGTGGGGGGAGGTGTACAAACAAACGGGTATGTATAGTCAGTTTATACTACCAAAGACGAATCAAAAGCATTCACAATGAATATTCCACATATTGTCTGCTTCAGCAACTGGTCACCAGATGAAGATGCAATAAGCAAAGATATATGATTTATTCATCCAATGAAGCAGTGAATATTTAAAGTGGACAGATTCCACAGATACTCACATCCAATCGTGAAATTAGTGGGTTCTTCATCATACTATATAATAAAATAATGGCTACAATAAATAAAATAGATCCAATAGTTTCAGAAAGTTCGATTAAATTTCGAAATCCATATATTGAAAACAAACCTTTAAATCTGGGATAGCGTGGGCCCTATAATTAAACTCATTGATCAGTGAATGTTCTACTACAAACAAAATACGACCGTCTCCTTCTGGTATGTGACTCTTTGTTTTATCCCTTTTAGGTAATTCGCAAATAAAACGTTTGTACACATCAGTAAAAACGATGTTCATTCTTATGTTCTCAAAAAGAAAAGAAAAAGGATAAAACAAAAGCAAAGAAAATTTGAAAAATGATATCGTGTTTAAAAATGTCAAAATGTTCGGAAATTTCTACCGGGTACCCGTCAGTGTTAACGGTCAGTTACCCAATCAGAGGGAAATTGTATTAAATGTGAACCTGAACTGCTTTGTTGTAGGTTCAAACATGCCAACCCCCAAGAAAGGTATAAGCGTATGTGATTACTTATAGAAGTGGCAAAAAGCATAATCTGATCATAAAATAGCAGTCGATATATTACATGTCATAATTACGAAAACTTTGAAAAACATACATATTTTATTTAACGTATTTATATTTGCTATTACCTATCTGCAGTTAAATTTTTTGTCACAAATCAGCTAAATCCATGTGGATTAGTAGCTAATATACCTCTATGCTACTTTCAAGTACTTTGGCTAAATTTCTTTGGATACTGTACTTGTGGAAACTGTACATGATCTAAGCCCATAGCAAAATAAAATGACTGCTCCTTGATCTAGCAAAAACTCAGCCACAAATAGTCCTCTATATTTAGCAGTTATTCAGATATGGCAAAATAATTTTGTCCGACTAGACAATACCAGCTTCTGAAGTGCAATGAATGAATTACCAGATATATAAAATGTAAAAATGTTATGTGGTCTTTTTTTTTACAATTTATATTAAGTCCAGGAAGTGAAAATGACCAAGCGGAACTAGCAGTTTTTAAAAAAAACATATGCACATCTGAAAGAAGGCCAAACTATATATTCCAGAACTCATATTACACACATCAGTCATACAATAAAAAAGGGAATTAAACATTCTTTGAATGGTACCTAAGATGTACAAGGTCTTTTTTCAAATAACCAGTATAACCAGTAATGAAAACCGGGGAAATTATTTTTCTTTGTCCTGTCCATCACTCCACTTTGTCTATACTATAATATTAACTACATGGTATGTCTCTCCACTCTACTGAGTTCTTTCATATCTCCATTTATTCTCTCTCATGCCATCTACATTGCTGGATTAAGGCATTCCAGGGCCCTAAGCACTCAAAATAGTATGGTGCCCGCCCCCCCCCCCCAAAATGTGAAACTCAAACCAATATTGAAAGCTAAAAAGGCGTGAAAATATAAGTGCTGACATCGTTTCAGATCAAAATATAATATTTGCAGACTAAATAATCATTTATAATTACTTTTAATTATATCATCAACAATTAATTTGACTTTGTTCTGGTGACCCTGTTGGACTGGTGTCCTAAGCACGTGCTTAGTGTGCTTTATGGGCAATCCGGCATTGATCACATACCAACACCCATTTCCCTTGGATACAGAATATGGTTGGTTAACCATTACTAAATGAAGGACGGACCCCACATACTGTACTACTATACACTAAATGATGATGTTCAGCATTTATTAAGAATATGACCCAGTTACAAAGATTTGTCGCTGATTTGCTCCCTGATGTTATGTTTTCCAAATGTCTTCTCCTCACTTGTTGCTAATTTGAAACATGGTAATGGTTACTACTGATTCTATTATTTCCTACCTGTTCAACCTTACATGACTTTCACCTTTTTCTCGCACACAATCCCTTTGGTCATATGTGCCCCTCCTTCATCTTTGCAAACTTCCTATTAATGCCACTATAGTACAGACATACATTCTACTGTTATATGCGTTAGAAGTTCTTAAATGTAAGATTAACTTTTTGGGAATTAAAATGTAAGCCTTCTTATATGGAAGTAATATTGTCCTATATAATTACTACATACATGCATGTTAGAGTAACTAGTTAACATTACTGCATTTTGCCACTCCATTATCCAACTTCAGTTTTAACACAATATATAATCTCTGTTTCCAACCACCATGAAAATAACAAGGTAATGGGGAACATGATAATTCAATTTTGCATCAATATAGCAATATCACACTAATTGTGTCCATCTTTAATTTTTGCCATCACAAGATGTGTCTATATTTCCCTTCAGATCAATTTAGTTGAGTACCACCATATACACATACTTGACTAGATTTCTTTGTGCACTAGAAAGCAAGCCAGGTATTCCCTACATGACAGAGACAATATGGTCATTTCTAAAATTGTGACAATTGGAAACAACAAGGACCTTTTTAAACAATTTTGTCTTGTCTGGTCACATGAATACTTCATGTGTCACATCTACTTCCATACACCAGACCTTTATTTTTGTAAACGGGGCCCAGAGTGGCCGAGTGGTCTAAAGCGCTGTCCGTTACGGATCACTGCCATCTCACCTCTGTCTGATTGGGTTCGAGTCTAGGATTTGGCCAATGTGGGTATGTGAGAAAGCTTGCCAGTAGCTTCTCATGGGTTGGTGGTTCTTCCCGGGTTCTTCCTCCACCATTAATACTGGCTGCCATGCATAGCCTATCGTGTGCTGAAAAATGGCGTTAAACCCCACAAACAACAATTTTTTTAAACCTTCTGAATTTTCAGATCATCACCATATAACAATCCATTCTCTTCTATTTGGCCATTCTACCATGAACTTAGTGAAGATGAACACCCTTCCACAGAAAGTGTGTACACACTTAGTACTTGTGTCATTGTCTGCAATTTCTGTTCCCTGGGTTAGAAATTATTTAAAATTTAGTTAATCCAACTAGTGACAAGCACTGCATGTTCAAAGATACAAAGGGCCATCCATTTAGTATGTACATGAAAATCTGGCAGAGCTTAACCCCTCACCCTCTCTGTACACATCATACTTTTTTACACCCCCCACCTGCATATGTATGTTTGATGCACCCACCCCAATTCTATATAGAACAAACTATATTTAATCCATGCAGAAACGATCAAGGATTAATAATATTAATGTGTTTAATAACACAGATAGTCCACCGATGTTGAATGTCTGGCTGCATAAAAGAAATGTTGCATAACTTTAAAAAGTTTGTCTAGTGTCCGCTAAAACTCAAATACCGACTGAACAGAGTCAAACAGTTACTTATTAGACAAATTATTATCAAGGTTTCACCCCTACCCACCTCGTTTCCAATGCATACGTACATTATCAGTAGACCCCACACACACACAAGCATATGAATTTGGGTTAAGCCCCCACCCTATGTGTACGTTCTCAGTGGACAGACCCTAACTGTAAATTATTCCATAGGAGTGAAAACCAAGCAGTACAAACCCAAACCAATCTTATAAATGAAATAAAAGCTTAAAAACCCCAAAGGTCCTAATGAATGGGCCCAATTTTCACAATTTTGACAACAAGAATTGTGCTTTTGGTTTGAACTAAGTTGGCCTTACAAATGCAAGAACGTGGACTTAGAAAGCCAAATGGAGAACAGTGTGGGTCCCTTGTGGACTTAGAAAGCCAAATGGAGAACAGTGCAGGTCCCTTGTGGACTTAGAAAGCCAAATGGAGAACAGTGTGGGTCCCTTGTGGACTTAGAAAGCCAAATGGAGAACAGTGTGGGTCTCATTGTCATTAATATTTGTTTTATGTCGTTTGTTTTCTCATCTCATTAATGTAATTAGGTGGCATTTCACTTTGTTAAACTTATTATGTAATTTGAATTTGCGTTATCTTTTTCCTCCGAAGAGGTTTTTGTACATGAAACCCCTAATTAAATAAGGGCATAAATCCATCTCCTGTACCCAAGTAGTTTTTTGTTTTCCTTCGCATTTACAACAGTACCACATTATACCTCTACTAGGTTTGGGGCACAAAATCTTGTCCAGTTTGCCAGGTTGTACGAATGTGACCCACTTGGAAACTCAGTCTGTTGCCCCAACTTTGGATATGTAGTGGAGTCAGAATTTTGATTACCTGGTTGCATAGCAGAGTCTGTTTCAGTATCTGTATGAGCCACTGATTAACTAGAGAATGAACTCTCTTTCTCCTTTTATCGACCGGCCTGGTGGATTGATGGGTCTTAGATCAGGAAAAAATATATTCCTTAAACCTGTTGGCATAGATTAAAGATTTTACAAGCTTATTTCTTGCAATCCCTGAAATTAAAATCTATGATTATCTTGAACCTGGGTGAGATAGCATGGAAAAAAAACATTTATGACACAATTTGGAAGACATGGCTACCGGAACTTAAGAACAGTGTGACCAACATCTGTGCCACAAATGAAATTGAGCCAATTGGACTTGTATCATGTTGCTGCTTGTTCATGTACTTAGTTCCAGAACCTGCTGGATGTTTTTTCCCTAACCATTTCTCGAAACAACTCATGACTTTCAAGGATTTTAGCCAAATATGATTCAGCTGATTTGCCCATTGTTGAAAAAGGTATTAATACTGTGTCAATGGGAATGCGACATTCTTGCCCAAATTGAAGAAGATAAGGTGAAAACTGTGTTGACTGAGTTGAAGGAGTGGACATAGAGCTAAGAATACACTTTGCAATAGACTTGGCCAGATTGAATGTGTTTCACTGCATAAAGCTTATGATACGCTGTCATTCATGTGCTCACAAGCTGCATTTCCCTCTGGGCACAGGTAGCTTCTTGTTTGAATTTTTTATATCTGGAAAATGTTGCAGAACTTGTTCATTAGGCAGGATACTAAATTTTGACCTCGGCTGGTAATAATGGACTCCAGTGCCCCATACCAATAAATTGTAAAGAATTCTGGCTATTCTCCTGTCAGTTGTGGCCTCTGGCCATTTGTTGGATGCACCCAAAATACATGAACAAATCTTTCACCATTGTCACTTTTTGGAAGGGTACCAAGATGTCCATATGAATTTGGATAAATAAATCTTCTACCAGCAGTAGCTTTATAGATGCATATCTGATGCTTATCTCATTTTACTCTCTGAGAAATCTTGCATGATTTAATATAATACTGAATATCCCTATACATGTGTGGCAAACAATATTTTAACTGGATTGCATGGCGTGTTTGTTTGATATGCTGGTGACCTGCAGTGAGAGCATCCTGATATGATAACAAGATTTCATTACAGAGTGATTGAAGTACTGCAAATAGTTTCCCTTTTCTATCATCTTTTTGTCCATTTCCCCTTGGAAAATACAAATACTGGCATGCAAAATATTCTGAATGTTTCCATGATAAATTGCTTCAGAATAAATTTCTGCTGCTAGGAGATGAAAATTAGTTTCTGTCCATTCTTTATAGTTAGGCCCCTGAATAAGCAAGCTATAAAGAGGTCACTGTAACTTTGTAGGACTACAGAATTCAGAATTTTGATTACTCTGTGTGTGTGTGTGTGTGTGTGTGTGTGTGTGTATACAGATAGATGGATAGTGAGATAGAAAGAAAGGATATTATCCCTGTAAACAGCAGGAGCAGATTGATCAGATGGAGAGAAAGAAAATACAATGTTTGTAATAGAAAATACAGATTGCTACAAATAAATATAATCTATTAAAAAATATATAAATAAATATTCAGGTGGTCTCTAAAATGATATATAAGCGAGACGGTCATACACATGCAAAAGCACTTGCAGATAAAAATTCCTGCCGATAAGGATAAAAGTACAATGTTTAAATATTATCAACCTCATCCATTTATATTGTGTAAGCTGACCATTTCTTAAATCTCCTCATTTAAGCTTAATCTGACATTATATGAGATTAATGTAATGATGTACAGACTACGTGTCTTATTGATGTACAGACTACATGTCTTATTGATGTAGAGACTACATGTCTTATTGATGTACAGACTACATGTCTTATTGATGTACAGACTACATGTCTTATTGATGTACAAACTATATCTCTTATTGATGTACAGACTACATGTCTTATTGATGTACAAACTACATCTCTTATTGATGTAGACTACATGTCTTATTGATGTACAGACTACGTCTTATTGATGTACAGACTACATGTATTATTGATGTACAGACTACATGTCTTATTGATGTACAGACTACATGTCTTATTGATGTACAGACTACATCTCTTATTGATGTAGACTACGTGTCTTATTGATGTACAGACTACATCTCTTATTGATGTAGACTACATGTCTTATTGATGTACAGACTACATGTCTTATTGATGTACAGACTACATGTCTTATTGATGTACAGACTACATCTCTTATTGATGTAGACTACGTGTCTTATTGATGTACAAACTATATCTCTTATTGATGTACAGACTACATCTCTTATTGATGTACAGACTATGTGTCTTATTGATGTACAGACTACGTGTCTTATTGATGTACAGACCACATCTCTTATTGATGTACAGACTACATGTCTTATTGATTTACAGACTACATCTCTTATTGATGTACAGACTATGTGTCTTATTGATGTACAGACTACGTGTCTTATTGATGTACAGACCACATCTCTTATTGATGTACAGACTACATGTCTTATTGATTTACAGACTACATGTCTTATTGATGTACAGACTACGTGTCTTATTGATGTACAGACCACATCTCTTATTGATGTACAGACTACGTGTCTTATTGATGTACAGACCACATCTCTTATCGATGTACAGACTACGTGTCTTATTGATGTACAGACTACGTGTCTTATTGATGTACAGACTACATTTCTTATTGATGTACAGACTACGTGTATTATTGATGTACAGACTACATCTCTTATTGATGTACAGACCACATCTCTTACTGATGTACAGACTACATGTCTTATTGATTTACAGACTACATGTCTTATTGATGTACAGACTACGTGTATTATTGATGTACAGACTACATCTCTTATTGATGTACAGACTGTGTGTCTTATTGATGTACAGACTATGTGTCTTATTGATGTACAGACCACATCTCTTATTGATGTACAGACTACATGTCTTATTGATGTACAGACTTCGTGTCTTATTGATGTACAGACTACGTGTCTTAATGATGTACAGACTACATGTCTTATTGATGTACAGACTACATCTCTTATTGATGTACAGACTATGTGTCTTATTGATGTACAGACTACGTGTCTTATTGATGTACAGACTACATCTCTTATTGATGTACAGACTACATCTCTTATTGATGTACAGACTACATGTCTTACACATGACATCATACACAATCTGTCAAAGCTCTTGCATAATGCAAACTAAAAAGAAAAAGAAAAATAAGTTAAGAAAAATTGGTCACAGATACCTATTTATGGTGTAAAGGTAAGGCATTCATATTCGAATCAGGCCTAGGCCTCTGACATAAAACTAGTTCCATTTATATATATATAAAAAAACACCAATTCACCACACATTTATAAAAACCAGAGGCTTATATTTGGTAAGGTCAGCTGACTCAAAAAAAGTCGTGTGTTTGAGTCCTATCAAGGCCATTGCTCTCGTAATTGTGAGAAGAGCACTAATTTACCTGGCATGCTTCAGTTAACCTAGCTCTGAAATGAGTCACAAAATACCAGCAGCAGCACCATATTGTGTTAGATATTTGAACAGTTGAGGTCAAATTCCACCCAAACATAGCTGTCTAAACATCTAACGTGAGGTAGGAAAGATCAGCGGTAACTCAGACCTGGGATCATCCAATGCTGAAAGTAATCCCCAATTCCAGTGGGTAAAAAAATAATAACTAAAATGGATTTCTTTTTGAAAGCAAAGTCATATGTCCTTCTCCTTCCATCATCCCAATTAATGTTGTTCTGTGACACTG
This sequence comes from Sinohyriopsis cumingii, assembly GCA_028554795.2. NCBI lineage: Eukaryota > Metazoa > Mollusca > Bivalvia > Unionida > Unionidae > Sinohyriopsis > Sinohyriopsis cumingii. Next base: position 60,246,099 of record CM068835.1, read on the forward strand.
GTACTTGGCAGTGGGAGATGAAAAATCTAGCAAGCTGAATGAAATTAAACCATGTTTTTACTGTCATTTCCAATGTCTGCTTATATTTTGTGCAAAGAGCTGGATATTCATGCAAAGTGTACAACATCACGGAAACCATTTTTAAAAATATATTTCAGTGACATAGTAAACAAAGTTCTGGCCCTTGATGGACTCAACTCATAAACCTAATATTAATATTTTTTTCATATTTTCAACCATATTAGCTTTGAAGCAAGACCCTGGATGGCCACATATAACTGACTCAGTAATACACCCACTTTCCAGAACATCCAGTTTTTTTATTACGAGGCAGTGGGGAACAATGGCCATGATATTGTGATCCTCTTACCAACACTGTTGATGAAAAGGTCAGTTACTCTTTTTCTCCATGATGGTACAATTCCTGAGAAGCAACTAACTTCAGTACACAAGTCACACTCTTTTGAATAATCTCTTATGTGCTGGGTGAAAGAATGTCCAGGTATTCATGATAAGACCAAGTCCAGGTATTCATGATAAGACTATGTCCAGGTATTCATGATAAGACCAAGTCCAGGTATTCATGATAAGACTATGTCCAGGTATTCATGATAAGACTATGTCCAGGTATTCATGATAAGACCATGTCCAGATATTCATGATAAGACCATGTCCAGGTATTCATGATAAGACTATGTCCAGGTATTCATGATAAGACTATGTCCAGGTATTCATGATAAGACTATGTCCAGGTATTCATGATAAGACCAAGTCCAGGTATTCATGATAAGACTATGTCAGGTATTCATGATAAGACCAAGTCCAGGTATTCATGATAAGACTATGTCCAGGTATTCATGATAAGACTATGTCCAGGTATTCATGATAAGACTATGTCAGGTATTCATGATAAGACTATGTCCAGGTATTCATGATAAGACTATGTCCAGGTATTCATGATAAGACTATGTCCAGGTATTCATGATAAGACCATGTCCAGGTATTCATGATAAGACCATGTCCAGGTATTCATGATAAGACTATGTCCCGGTATTCATGATAAGACCATTTCTGCCTTTAAAATGTGAAGTGTGGAAACCAGCTATGATATCCTTCAGTGATAACAAGGTTGTCAGGTTGTCATATGAGCGGTTGTGGTGTAAACATTGGATTTAAACAAAGCAGACATCATTAGAAGCCATCTGGTGAAAAACCCATACCATAATGATCATCAATTTAGGGGGAGTAATGACAACAAAAGTTTTAAGATGGTATTTGATGTACAACTGACACCATTTTCATTTAGGACTCGGTGAAAACCCCATGTCATAATCATTAAAGTTCATCTGTTGAAGGGAAATGGTGATAACAATATTTTTAAGACAGTCTCATAGCATCCACATTGGCTGTACAACTGGCACCATTTTCATTTAGAACCAACTATGTATAGAGGTCTATTGGTGAAAACCCCATGCTGATATAGAAATCCATTCAGAAAGGAGAAGAGATAACCTTCAGAAGTAGCAATGACAAGCTCTTCAAAATGGTTGCCATGGTATATCTATTTCAGTTAAGACCAACTAGACATCATAAGTATTAATCTAGTGAAAACCCCTTGTCAATGTGACTTTTTGTTCCAGTAGATATCCCATAGCAAAGATTTTTAAGATGAATGCCTTGGTAACCATATTAGTTGTCCGATTGGCACTATTTTTATTTAGGACCAGTTAGATATCATATAAAATCTATTAGTGAAAACCCCATGCTGACCATTCAAGTAGAGTTGCAGCAATAACAAGATTCTGAATCTGGTCACTGTGGCAACCATACAGGAAGTCAGACTGGTACCATTTAAGACTAACTACACATGATAAAAGGTCTTTTTTGAAAACCCCATTCTAAAATGACCATGCATTCAGGGGGAGTAGCAAAAACAAGATTTTCAAGATGGCTGTCATGATGGCCATGTTGGACATCAAATCAGTGCCATTTTTATTTAGGACCAACTAGACATCATAAAAAGTCTTTTAACAAAATTCCCATTTTGATATGACCATCCATTCAGGACAAGTAATAATAACAAGATTTTCAAGCTGGATGCCACAATGGCCATAGTGGAACTCAGCCTGGCACCATTTTTATTAATATCAACTAGAAATAACAAGTCTTTTAGTGAAAACCCCATGTTGATATGACCATCCATGCAGATGTAATAGTAATAAAAGAATTTCAAGATGGCTACCGTGGTAACCATACTGGACCTCACATCTGCACCATTTTCACTTACACCAACCAGACACCACAAGATGTCTTTTAGTGGAAACCCCATGTTGATATGACCATCGTTTCAGAAGGATTAGTGATGATATGATTTTCAAGATGGCCACTGTGGTGGAAGTCCAAGCAGCTTTGTCATTTAGAACCAACTATACCATGGGATGAATGTGTGTGTAAAGTTTCATGGCAATCCTCCAAGTAGTTTAGATGAAGTGGCAAACTTGTGTTAGCGGACAGATGGATTACTGACAACAGATAATTCCATAAGGTCTTCTGGTCTATTTAGAAATAGTTTCATTCCTTTACTGAAAGAAGTAACATTTGAGCAGACCTTTTTGTAAAGCAAATATTTTCTTTTCACCACCATGGTGGAGAAAAAATCAGAACCTTTCATATATGTCATTATAATGCAAAGTACTGAAAAAATTTAACGTGTCAAATGATAATTATTATCTCTATATTCAACACTGTATATTTTTAAGCTCGTCAACTGATCATCCAAATACCATAATACCATGGCAGCCATGATGGATAAAGAGTGATAACAAGATTTTCAAGCTAGCCATGGTAGGAGCCATATTAGACCCCACATCAGCACCATTTTAATTTAGAACTAAGTATGCATCATAAGAAATCTTTTGGTGAAAATCCCATGTCATTATGACTTTCCAGTCCCATCAAGATTTTTAGTAATACTGACCACATTTAATGGCAGATCAGCATCGTTTGTAAGGCTGGTTTCCTGATGGCTGTAACTACTTTAGTAATGGTGGCCACATTTGATGGTGGATTGGCACAATTTTGAACAAGTCTGAAAGCACTTTGTGCCACATTTTGATCACAACTGATCTGGTGGTTCCTAAGGATAAATTTAAACTACAATCGTTAATGGACATACCACACACAATGCAAGATGGATGCATGGCCATACCATAAGGACAGTTGGGACAGGTGAGCTAAAACCCTCTTGAAAGAATTTTACCAACTGATAGAAAGCATCCTAGCTTCAAGATTTTTTTCAAATCTGTTATCAAACATGCCTGTTATTGACTATAACAAACTAAAAGAAAAACGATAGACTGCTTTACCTTTAAATAATGCACTCAACAGAACTCATCAACACTGACAGATAGCATCAAAAATCAAATGTTTTCTTAACTTCTGCAATCAACAGAACTGAAAGTACGGTAATCTCTATATCCAGTGTATCTGGCTAACTGTTCATGCCTTTTGGGTGGGGTATTTAGGTCATTTTTCAGTGCATGTAAATCATGGGAGTGATTTCATACCCACCTGGGCCTATTGTTAATTACAGAAAATAATTTTTTGTCAAACAGTTTTCTTCTTGGAAGAAACAAGTATAAATATTCACTTAAACTGGTGATAAGTACATCACTTGTCATTGACATTCACTTTATATATTATTTGTGTGATTTCATCACAAAAAAGGCAGAAGGGCACGCAATTTGCTCACATGAATATAGTCCAAATCTTCAGAATGCCACCATTCCCCCATGATCAAGATGAGTCTACACTTTATTTGGCTGCAGGCCATAAAGGGATGTGACTCTAACAAACATTGTGACAGCAATCTGTTGGTATGTACATCTTCAAATGATGACGAGAACATTTACTAAGTTTCAAAAAGATCAATTTTAAACTAAAACTAGTTGTGTTTAAAAATAATTTGCCACATTTTACACGAAGACTGAAGTCAAAATGACAATAACTTGATATGTGCATCTTTAGAAGATGATTACAACACTTTACACGAAGACTGAAGTCAAAATGACAATAACTTGATATGTGCATCTTTAGAAGATGATTACAACATTTTCCAAGTTTAATGGTGATGCACTAAAATTTGCAGACCAGCTGAAGATTTTGTTGTGCAATGCATTCAGCTGCAACTAAACAAGGGCAATAACTCTTTTTGCCACATTTTACAGTAATCCATCAAAAACTACAAGACTAGTTGTACATACTAATGAAATTATATCAGACACTGCATTAAGATAAATGACAAAATGTGCAATAACTTTATAAAAAGAATTATTGGTGTAAAGTTATTTGTCAACACACCCATCATCAGGTACCTACCGTAGTATTTACCATGTTCCATGGCAATCCATCAAACACTTTCAGAGTAGTTGTGCTATTGACATTGTCAGACAGATACACATAAACTGGGCAATAAAGATGTATTCCTGGTGATCCATTAAAATATGTGAGTTGCTTTCACAAAATTCACTAAATCCTACTGCAAATTAAAAATGGCAATAACTGACAAAAATCCTTAGAGCAGTGATTTGTCTGTATGTACATCTTCAGGTGATGAATTCAGTCTACAGCACTTGCTGTTACTGATCACTGACATCTCGCCTCTGTCCACATGAATTCTAGTCTCAGGTTCAGCCAAAATGGGTACGTGGGAAAGCTCAGCTAATACCTTTCTGCAGGTCAGTGATGCTTCTCAGGTATAGCCTATCATTTGCTGAAAAATGGTGTTAAACCCACAACAGCAACATCACGTGATGAACATAATATTTACCAAGTCTTAGGGTAATGCAACAAAACTTTGGGACCATGTGTGCTAATGAGATTGTGTACCAGATGGAAGGAGGGATGGAGTGATGGATATAAGGATTATTATATAGAAGCTCGGGTAGAAAAATTTAATTTGCATACAATTTTAGCAAAGATTAGCTTCCTTGTTATATTTTCTAAAATTATATGGTCTCCAAGGTTGTTTGATTTGTAGAAGTATCCATGTATATCTTCAGTATTACCATGAGTCACTTTAACATAGACAACATTGACAACAACATCTTTTACCAGACTTAAACCCAACTTCATTACTTTTGTCAAACTGCTCTAACATGTACTGCCGATCATCATTTTCCCTACTCCAGAAATATCCTGGCCTTTCCTTATTCTTAGCATAAATGTCCTCTGCAAGGGAATGGAACACTTCATGAATGTTTGTTCCATCTTTTGCAGATGTTTCAAAATACTTTGACTGATGTTTTTCAGCCCAGTCTTTCCCTTCAAATTCAGATATGCGTGGGACATTTTTGTCAATCATGTTTCCTACAATGTAGATAATACTTTTTTTAGGCATGTAAATGTTTGCATCTCCTAACCATTTTGATATACTATCAAAGCTCTTTCTATCTGTTACATTGTAGACAATTAGTGCGCCGTCTTTATCTCTGCAGGTGGACCTAGTTAAATTCCTGAAAAATAAAATTGTTTTGTATAAAATATCAAAATTTGTTAGGTATTACTGAATTTACAATAGAATATAGGATTCAGATTATCTCAATCAAAACCTAGACAAGTTGTCAATGAAATTAAAATATGTCATAACTGAATTCACACTTTAGAAATGCATATAATAGTTTAAAAACCTTACTATGCAAAAAAAAAATTTTTGTAAAATCTGCTTTAGAAAATAACAGCTGTTCATTTCTTTGCTGTTTGATAACAAATATACAAAGTCAAAGCTAGTAGAAGTGTGTTTTCCCAACAACTAAAATGTGAACCCATAAAATCAATACTATTAAATAAAAGCATAGACAATCAAAAGACAGCCATTAAAATTCCATTGTCCTTCTACAGAGAAATTTGGAAAAGAATGGACAATTTAGACACAAGTATGGTAGATAATTTACAGATTTAAAAAATAAATGAATGGATTTATTCAGTTAAAAAAAATAATTGCTGCAATGATTGAAATTTACATGCAAGAGAATCTTGTAAAAACCAAAATATCCTGATTAATGTCGAAAAGGACACTGTATTACTTTTGTTAACCACATGAAAGATCACAGGAATTACAAACTAACACTGTAGACCATTGTCAGGCATGTCAACTTTTGCTTCTTGTGACCATTACATTCTTCAGTTCTTTTGCATATTGCCATTTGCTAATGACTTGTTTACATAGTAGAGTATGACCCAGATCTGTATATTTGTATTAATGTTTATTTATCTTCATACCTACAGGTAGGGGTGAAACGATACATCTGTGCAATGTATCAATATGATTCATGATATGCAGTCTGTGATGTGATACCTTATCAAGACACATATCAACTTAATGATCTTTTCATCTTTAGATGGTCTGTCAGTGGTAGGGTGGTGATATTTTATTTTTGTATTAGTTGAAAAAACATCTTGGGGTAAGAGTAAAAATACGGTCTTGGTAAACACTGCTATGAAGCACTAAGAACTACTAAGAAGCACTAAGAACTACTAACAGCATTAAGAACTACTAAGGAGCACTAAGAACTAGTAAGAAGCACTAAGAACTACTAAGGAGCACTAAGAACTAGTAAGGAGCACTAAGAACTACTAAGAAGCACTAAGAACTAATAAGAAGCACTAAGAACTAGTAAGGAGCACTAAGAACTACTAAGGAGCACTAAGAACTACTAAGGAGCTCTAAGAACTACTAAGAAGCACTAAGAACTAGTAAGGAGCACTAAGAACTACTAAGAAGCACTAAGAACTAGTAAGGAACACTAAGAACTAGTAAGAAGCACTAAGAAGCACCAAGAATTACTATGAAGCACTAAGAACTAGTAAGGAGCACTAAGAACTACTACGAAGTACTTAGAGACTGTAAGTGCTTAAAACTAGGCAATAAGAACACTGTGTGGTTCTGTCCTCAGTTTACTGTTTTGCAGTATATGTTCTGCCTAGTTTCACCTGTGTCTTCTGGTTTGGCTTTTTGGCAAATCCTTGCATTCTTCTAACAGTGTATGTGTCATCGGAGGAGACAACAATCTTTGGTTTCTGTTCTGTTCTCTTGTTTTAGAAGTCAGGAATTTCTTAGAGTAAACCCTCAGACTCATTGTACCATTCAGCTGGTGCAATTTTATGTTTACTAAATCTTAGAACCAAACTTTTTTCAGTACCGTAGAGAGCCTGTCACATATTTGTCTTACAACTTTGTGCAGCTGTAGAATAAGATCATTCGTTTTCCTTGGGGTCCATTCTACAACAAGCTTCAGTTTGTGGTTCATGAATTCTTTATTTTTATTTGTCCACAGTCCGTCTTTTTTGCTGATGAAGTGGTCTGCAATTTTTATTTCTATAGGGCGTTTATACATCAAATGTATAGTAAAACCTCTTAATGCCCAAAATTTGTTAAAATAAAGATGTCCCCATGTTCGAGGTTTTACAAGAATCTGTGTGCGTGTGTGTGTGTGTGTGTAAGGGTGCAAATTTCTGTCGATCTATAAAGAGCACATTAATTTGGGCCAGAGAACAACTAATTAGATTTATGGGGACTGATGCTTGTTAAATCGCTATACTGCAATGATTTATAATGTATGTGTCGGGAGAGGAAGGGATTCTTAATTAAACCTTCATTTATTTAACCATCAGACACACTGGAAGGAAGAGGTTTACTTCGATCTTTGTATCGAAAATGTCAGATTTGAAATTGACAAGAATCAGTTGTTTGGAAATCTAGAAGTCAGACTGACCGCAATTTTGGTGTCTAATTATGTGATGTGATGTGATTAGGATTTTTAATGTAGCTTTAACAATTTTTCAGTCATATCGCTACGATGTCTGCAGTGTGGCAGTTTATAGTGATCTCTAGCACTGGGGCATCATGCCGCAGACATGTAGCATGACATCCCACCCAGTCACATTATCCTCACACCAGGCCGACCAGTCCTAACACTAACCTCTTAAAGCTGAATACCCAGCGAGGCAGGTGTTAGTACCATTTTTGTAAGTCTTTGGTATGACTCAGCCAGGGATTGAACCCATGACCACCAGCATCCTAGTTATAAAAGGTGGTAGATATATTTAGTCCAGATTGGTTACGCTAAATAAGAGGCATGGTTCTCACACGAAATTTCTTGGGTTTAAATTGCCCCCATCGAAAATCTAGTCAGTTGACGTTTTCCTGCAAGAGTGAAAATATAAGGGACTCTGAGATTGAATTTGGGAGACATTCTCTTGTAAAACATTTGTCAAACGGACCGAATGTCTGGAAAGCCAACGGACACAATTATGGCGGTAGAAGCAAACAAAGCTTGAAAGCAAAAGGTATCTGTGTCAATCTCATGTAATTCATTGATGCCAATATAATGATTTGCTTGAATTTATTTGCTTATATTTGCATGAATTGATTTGTTTAAATCCATAGATCAATTCTCTTGATATGAGTATAACTGTGGTTGAGTTCATCTATCTGAATTTGTACAATGCTCTTCTTTATATAACTTTGCCGAATTGTTTGAATTTGTCATCTTGATTGTGATAGGAATCAAAGAATTTCATACATTACTTTAGTTGATATGAGTTATGAGAATCCATTTGAATTCACCGATCTTAGATGATTTCATGTATGCTAAAGACTCGAACGTGTGTATTCGCTAAAAATAATGTAGTTAAGCCATGTAATGAATTTCATGCATTCATTTGTGTAATTGAGACAAGAACGGAACTGTTATGTCTCATGTGATGTTAATGGGAGTCAGGATGGAATAGCTTGTTTATGGTCTGCCATGTTTAGCTTGACCAGATAGCCTTTGTTATCTGTTTGAATTCAAATAGAACGATATCTGACATAACAAGAAGGGAGCAATGACCTATTCCCAGTAGGACAACTGACAAAAGATTTAGTTTGCTTCTCTGTTTATTTTGAAAGGGGAAATAGTTCCACTGCCATATCCACATACCTACTGATCCAATTATCTATGTATCTATGTACTTGCGTATCCACCTACCCACACAAAGTTTGAGGATCAAAGGAGGCAAGACAGTAAGGAGGTTGGGGAAGGGAAAAAGTGAAAGGACCTAGAGGAACAACCACACTGCACAGTGATGTTGGAGTAGATTGGAAATCAGCAGGTTATAAAGTTGTACAAGGCAATGACTTTGACTGTTCACTCAATTCTATGATGAACTAATGCTATCATTTAAAACAGACTGGCTATTTATATAAATATATTTGTGTTTGAAATTAGGTGAACGATTTATTTAAAAAAGAAGTGTATCTTCCTAATGTAATGCTTTATCACAGTTGTTTGTGTAACTGATTGAACTGTTGTGGGTTTTTTTCATTGTCATTCTGTTCTATAATATCTCCTCAGATCTCTATTTCTTCCACCTATAAGTTTCACACTTTATATAAATATTTACTCGATCCGGGCAATAACACCAAGGGCGATCATCTCCTAGATAACAAGAACCGAATAAAGTGGACACCCTGTTTGAAGGTACAATCCACCAATCAACCTCACCGACACCCAGCAACACCACTACAGTGTGTGTGAATTGGATGTTTAACGTAGCTTTAACAATTATTTAGTCAAATCACTGCAATGTCTGCAAAGATGCAGTTTAATGTAATGTCTAGTACTGGGGTATCATACCACAGACTAAGCATCATGTCCTACCCAGTCACATTATCCTGACACCAGGCTGACCAGTTCTAATACTAGCCTCTTAATCCTGAGTGCCAAGTGAGGCAGCTGTTAGTACTGTTCAAACCTGCAACCTCCTGCGTGCGAGATGGATACACTAACCACTTAGCTTTCTGTAGCAAATTTGGAAACCAATCTTCTTATTAAGCATTCTCAAATAAAGGAAATAAAGCCAACTTAAAGACAAATTCTAGATGTTATGAGTAAACTAGTTTAATTTTTCAAACCAATTTAGGCATGAGAAGATGACAAATTTTGTCAATGTCAGCAATAACAAAAAATCCATTACTGAGTTATTTCAATCTGGAACATATTTCTCTTTTCTTTTCGCTTATAGTAATAGAATTGCATTTTACGTCTTTTATTTTGAGAACATGGATGCTATTAATAATAAGATCTGTCAATAGATAACCAATATGGGCCATTTCTCTTTTCCTCGAAAGACAGTGCAATATATTGGATCACATAATGAATGGGTTTTTAATGACCATCCTTTCAAGCAGTAAACAACTCTCACCTCAGGAGCGAAACGACCATTACAAATACAGTTACATGATGAAACGTGATTCACGGTTTTGCAGCTGCTGAAATTAATATCATGGTTAATCATGAAACAGTATATTGTTACATTCCATAATCTGACAACAATAGTTAATCATTGATTGCAATTACTATGCATGGTTTTAAGTTCTCTAAAGTGTGTTAAGATCATAGTACCAAATTATACTATTTTTTAGAGCTTCTTATTGACTCTTGAAAATATATATTAAAGAAAACGTAGGCTTCATTTTCTCCTTGTGTGTGTTGTTAAATAGTAGAGTTAATGATGGTGGATAACTTTTTACTCGGAAAATGATGTGGGGTAACAGATTTACAGTAGGCTCTTATGAGAGTTATTTACAACATTTTAACACAATTCATGTTCTGTTCTACTTCTGCTGCTCCTGAATGTGGTGATGATGTTGTTGATGATAATGATGATGATTATGGTGATTTATTGTCTTATTTCACAGAATAGTAAGCATACATTTACTCCTAGAGCATAGACATGATTGAGTTGTCTTTCCTGATACTCAAAATATAAAGTATCTGTTACTACCCTTGTTAACAATATTTAATGATTTTTTTGTAGTACCATTTATGTTTTGGGGTAATTTAATGCTTTACTATGTTCTTAGTGTCCAGTTTCTTGTACTTAGAGTCTCTAAGCACTTCTTAGTAGTTCTTTGTGTTTCTTAATCTTAGTAGTTGTGTTTACAAGAAAAAATATCCTGGCTGGGAAGGAAAGAAATCCATGACACACACCCCTCCCCCTTGCCCTTCCCTACATGAAATGGTCGGTCCCTATGGGTCTATCATAGTTATTCATGCTTGCTTCACAAGATGAATTACATGATATACAACTGGGAATTAATTAGGGATTTTATTTGAAACTGAAAATTCGATATTAAAATATGACGAAACCCTAGTCCTACAATGTAAGACATAGTACATGTTTTGGGGGTTCTTTTTGCTGACGCCCAAAATATAAATATCAGTGTCGAGGTCCTACATGTAGGACTAGACGACACCCATCTATTACCCATAATCTTTTTCTTGTCCAGCTGCATCGAAGATTTGGAGTTGGACCTTGCCTTTATTCTTCAATTCAACATCTTTACGGGCAAGATCAGGCTGCAGTGTGGTCGGAATATCTTTAATGAATTTTCCTTCAGTGAAATATTTCACTATTGAAGACTTTCCTACACCTGAATCTCCTATGACAATGATGGTAAATGTGTCTGACATGTTTAGCTAACGATTACAAAAAAGAAAAACTTTGTTATTTTCAGCGTCTTTTCTCTTCCATCGTATTAGTTTTCTCCTCTGTGAGACTAATTATTAGGATTGTACTCAAGTGGATGCAGTTGATCCTTCCGGGTAAAAATACAACACTAACTAGAAAGACGTCAAAAGATTGTGCGGCTTGTAAGTCCATTGTGATTAACGATGCGTCTTGCTATATAAAGTGTGTACCAGTATTTTCTAGTCAGTTTTTCCAACATCTTGGATCAATCTGCCTTGTTTACAAAATAGTAAAGATATGTTTATGCTGTTACATCTGTTGATCACCGTGCGTGTATCTTTCTTGAACAGTGCCTAGTTTCGTTTTATACTTTTGGTTCACGCGGAATATTTCATGGTTGGTTCTAAACCATGAATGCGGACTCGATATACGGTCTCGGACTAAGGCTGGAAAATGCGGGTTGATTAGGACTGTGGCTGTTTTGAACCAGATTACGGGTTAATTCAGACCAAATGCCAGGTTGATTCGGACCATATGAAATAGCGTAAGAAAAATAACTGAAAACATTACTGTTTTTGCAAACATAGAGAATATCCAGGGTTGATATAGTTCCTCATACTTTTCTAGTCGAAGTAAGAACAAAATAGATGTCAGTTATCACATTTAGATTCTTGTAACAAAATAACTTTTCAATATTTAAAATAAAGAAACTTTAAAGTTATTCTTTGAATAAATATCTTTTTTAAAATATTTTGAAACTTTTCATAAATAAGGCCATTATGGCCGACTTTGAACACTCCCAAATAGTAATTATGTATATTAATTTGGTTAGTTAATGGCTTTTATTGATTCTTTTGTGCAACTCGTATTTTATTTTATTATATTTAACAAACAAGTATTGATTAGCGAGTTACTGACGAGCAACACAATATTAAAACTTTTACTGCACTGTAGCAGCAGAGGGGGCGAATCGGACATTTTGTCCAATCGTTATTTTGCTTAATTATTACTTTCTGCACTCAACGATCTAGTGTCGTCAGCGCCTGGTAAAAAAAAAACGACGACGACGCTGGGGGATCGTCCAATCGTCATTTGGTTTAATTAACACCTTCTGCGCGCCGACCCCCAGCGTCGTCAGCGTCCGGTAAGCACATCGACGACCGCGTCGATGTCATCGCCCCCTCTGCTGCTAAGTGGTTATTTACAATGATCTTACAAACAGAGTGATCACTAACTCCTCCTCCTGCAGATCAATTAGGTTATTTGACTGATCGGTGAGTTTAAAATTAATTCTCGTTAAAAACCGATCATGGCATCGCATATAGACCGGATTAATCGGATTCTCAACGATTAAAAATCCCGGAGGGGCTGTTGGTGAAAATGAATAAAGGATATATCCCTGTTGAGCTTGATTTGATTGATTGGTATCTACCTGGTAACTCCCTTCGATAACATCACACACTAGATTGATTGCTATCACCGATGCGATATTTACGTTGTATGGAGCAATATGCCTACCATCATCCCCGTTATCGTGTCTGAGGATATAAGTTGATGGACTGATAAAATCATTAAGAGACTTTCTTAGTTCTGGCGCGTTGTATCTTGGAAAATTAAAATCGGGTAAATCGGCTTCTGCGATATTATACTCGGTTAGGAATTTTTGTTTATCATTAGTTCTGCTAGCGGATATTATTACCCCGACGATTCGTTCATTGATATATTCCATGTCTGATATAAGTTGATTTAACACCTCAACGTGTTTTTGTGCTTTTGTTTCCCGTAGCTGTTCTAGTTGTGATTGGTAAATATGATTAATCTCGATAAAAAACCTATCGATATCATTTAAATTAATTTCGGCCGTCGAGACCGATCCAGGAGTTTTCTCGTCCCTAAAATACCAATACATGGTATTCCTGTCTTGAAATGTAAACCAGTCGGGGGGTGACGCGTTTTTCATAATAAACAAAACATCTCGATAACTGGGATTAATCTCATGATACGATTGCTTGTCCGCGGGGTTTTCATGAGGTGGATTCTTAGGCCAACCTAGTATGGTTCTTATTGAACTGTTATAGATATCAACCATATACCCCGGTGTGCTTATTTCAATCGTCGACGATAACGTCGGTTCATGAACCGTAATAGCGATTTTTGATTCTTTTCCTGTGATCGATTTTATCCTGCGTTGAAATTCTTTATTGATTTGTTCTATTTGGTATGACCCAGTTGGTATTGTAACCTCCTTCCAGTCTGGGGTTTCATCGGGTTTATTTGTCCGTGCAAAAACCAGCGAGTTATTAGGTTGTTGTCCGTTAAATGCGTCCGCTCGAATATTAGGCCAACTGTGATATATTTGCAATTTTGCCAGCGCTATTTCCTTCACTGGAACCGGCGATGGGAAGTTCACACTAAATTCGGGTTTCGTTGATGTTATCGATATCATATTTGTTTGTACCGGAGTGGTGTTCTCCACGATCCGCTGAAGTAATTGAAACCCTTCGGGGTTCAGCGACATTATTATTATTTGTTGTCTTTAGTGTTTAATATTAATAACCAGAGCCCATTGAGGTGGTTCCGGCTTCCAGTTGAAAATCCTCGATTTTTGACATCGCGGAGCTATACAACTGGACCATCGTGGAGAATTCAACATCGGATACGAACAAATTATCAATCGATAACGAGATCAACCCGGATAATTTCGAGTACGCGTCGGATACTATTTGATGTTTTACTGTGTACTCGTCGAGTTTTTTCTGAAAACACGATGATATCTTCCTAGTGATTGCGTTGGCGACTCCAGCAATTGTTGTCATTGCGGAGACAGCGATTGGAACAGCGATCGGGGCTATCGTGGTTACCGTGGATAAAATAACACCGGCGCCGGCTACTATGCCCGACACTGAGTACACGACCGCGTCGATGGCGGTTATTTTACGACGGTATTTTTTTATTTTTGCACGGTATTGTTCGGAAAGCGTTTTTAAGTTCGCGGAGAATTCTTTTGCGGTATCGAATCGATATTGATGTGACGTCGGTGATACCTCTGATTCAATTTCCTTGGTGGTCATTTTTATTTTAAAAGAGCTAGTGTTTTTAATTACTTAGATTCGCTGCAAATTCCACATACCATGTAATGTTTGCCCCGGCTAGATTTCTATCAACGGCATAAATTGTAAACAGTTCAGTTGCGTTCTTGTCTATAATTGTTGATATTGTATTGTTAAACCCGGATGAACTCGACGATAATATATTAAACTGCATCATTGAAACCAGTGTCAATCGATAAATACCCTTAACAGTTGCGGTAATATTTACTGTATTCTGTGTAGGAGTCCAATCGAATGATCCATGCCGAATTGTGTATACTGTGTTGATGATGTTCTCATGAGGGGTTTTTATTTTTTCGAATTGCTCTGCTACTCTCGGTAGTCCGTCTTTAATCGTTTCAACATCAGTTCTGATTATTCCTACTTCCCGCCAATGCGCGTCTATATTATTCTTGTTCGCTGCAACATTAGTTTTGATTGTTTCTATTTCCCGTGTATTCTCGGTCATACTTTTTTTGTTTGCTGCAACATCAAGTTTGATTGTTCCTATTTCATATGTATGCACGTCTATACCTTTTTTGTTCGCTGCAACATCAGTTTTGATTAATCCTATTCCCCGCCAATACGCGTCTATATTTTTTTTGTTCGCTTCAATATCAGTTTTGATTGTTCCTATTTCCTGTGTATGCGTGTCCATATTATTTATGATCGTTGTAACATCAGTTTTGATTGTTTCTATTTTCCGTCCATGCGAGTCTACATTATTTATGATCGTTGCAACATTAGCGCCGATTATTTCTATTTCCCGTTCATGCGCGTCTACACTCCTTTTGTTCGTTGCAACATCAGTTTTGATTGTTTCTATTTCCTGTCCATACGCAGTGATATCATTTATAGTTATTGTGATTTCATCCGGTTTGGCATTTTTTTTACCAAGGAATTTATCAAAGTTGTCATCGATCCTGTTAACATTTTTTCGTAACGAGGTAAATTGGCCCGACAGCGTCGTAAACTCCAAAATAGTATTTTTTATTGTTGCAAGATTCGGTTCGGTTACCGTCGGGGTTCCAAAAAAACTAGCGGTAGTGAGTTGTATATCGGTGACAGATTTTTTCACCTCGGCGACAGATTTTTTCACCTCGGTGGCAGATTTTTTCACCTGCGCGTCAAGTTCGGTCACCGATCTATCTAACCTTGTAAAACCGTCCTGGACTAATGTTATCCTATCCGTCACCGCTGATATATGTCCACCCGGTTTGAGTCGTCCGTCGACGGTATACAACGCGATATCGCCCTCGTCGGTATCACGCTGTCGTGTTAAAACATCATTCAGTGACACATTACCGGATTTCAATTTACCCTGGCGGTCTTGAAATACAACTATTTCGCCCGGGTCAACACTTGTTAGATTCAATATATCAGTGATTTCATCCTCAATTAGTTTTTTTTATGTCATCGGTGGCGGGCGTTTCCGTGGGCTTTTTCAGCGCCGAAACCGGTCGCCCCCAGATATCAATCATTATTATTGTAAATGTTATTCTCTAAAATCCGTTGAGCTTCTACGACCCCACTAGTGTATTCGTTTACAACCATATGAGGTGGTTTTCGCGATGATGAAATCTCCACAAGCACGTTCAATACCTCGCGGCCACATATCGGTGGGTCACTTAATTGCTGTGTTGGCAGCGTGGAATAAAAAACCCGGGCTGAACACGCCCGGATTGAACACGCCCGGATATACCGCATGAACTCTTTCGGCGGGGCTAACCCGTATGAATCAAAATAGACGATCGCACGCGGATCAATCGCGTATGCAACCCAATGAGTTCCCGCTCCGGAGGACCCATCGAGGTTAATTATGCCGGTTTCAGTATTCCTTGGGGCCGCCGGTAATTGATCCCTCATAAAAACACCTCTGAAGTTTTTTATCGCTAACGCGTTTGCGGCGTCTATTAAATCAAAATTAGACATTGGAGTCATTAACTCCCGAGTCAATAAACGGTTCCCGGTAGTCTTAGACCCTTTCCCGAGTACCATGAATACGGGGTTCCCGGTAGTCTTAGACCCTTTCCGGCCACGGGTCGTTTTTTTTTTGTAGCCTTTCCCGGTTGCCTTCTTCAATGCCATCCCCGCCGCGGTACCAACGGCTCCTAACGCCGCCGCCTTAGCCACTGCTGGTGCGGCCGCGGCAATCAACGCTGGAATCGCAGCTAACAGCGGAAATATTCCACCGGTCTTTTCCATGTTTTTAATTGCTGCGGCTGAAAAATCTATTTGAACACCCTTTTTATTCTTCATCGCATTATTGAAATGTTTTATTTGACGCGCCGTCAACGATATCTTATGATTACCACCCGCCATCTGCGACGGCTTCAGCGTTATTGTGGTCCCGCATTGTTTAGCCGACTTTGATCGTAATTTCTTGACTTGACCATCAGTCAACTCTACACTGACGACACTATACGACATTTTATTGTAAACGCGTTTTGTGCTTTCAATTACATGTTTTCCACTGGCGCATCAACGATTCTCATTCGTCCACCAACACCTTCTAGCAGCATTGATTTATCGCTGAGAATGACAGCAACCGCTCTATAATTAACATTACCCGGGGCTATATGAGCTCGGAAGTGTATATCAACGACGGATTGTCTCGTTAAATCAAGATGTTCCAGCGAAAAATAATAAATCGGATACAGGTTTTTAAAATCAAGTTGTGATATTTGCAAACCAGTGTCGACGTTTTGATCACGACCCATATACGACAGCAATCGATGATACACACGTGCGATATGGTTGTCGCCGTAATTAAGCTGTATGTCCTCGGATGGTTCCTGTTGTCCGTTTATTCTCAGCGAAACATCCCTGACTCCTAATTGATCAAATATCATATGGCTGCGTTCTTGACTGCCCAATCGTCCCCTATTCTGCAGCGCTATGAATATATGACGCGGGGCTGAAACACCCTGTTTTGATGCCAAGTGCCATGTAAACGTATCAGCGACGTTATCCTCTTTAGCATCAGTTGTTACCGCTAGCCAACTCAACAACGATTTCCCTCCCTGTTCCATAAATGCTAACAATCGTGCTTCCGTGGTAACTGATGGAGTCAGCACCGGCATCCACAATGCCATTTTAGTTAAAACGACTTTACCGGCAGCGACGCCAGTAGCACGCCATATTGCATTGTTATCATCGCCCCTTCGCGTCAGCGCGATTGTATGCTTAGCCCCATAGATAACCTTCCTGACATTTCTGCAGAATCCAAATATGTGATGGAGTGGAATCGCGCATGAAAACTTTCGGCGTGGTCCTTGCAACATCCCTACTCGTGTTGCGAATCCTAGATTAAAATTATCGTTAGTACTTTTTATAATATTGAAATTAGCGCCTGGTCTTGCTCTGCGGTCTGGGTTAGCTGCTTCAGCCTGTGGGTCAGTTGCGGTATCTCTTTCCGCCAGCACGTTGATGTACTGAATATGGTCAGCGTTATCGTCGGTGTCCTTCGCAAACATCATAGATGGGCCCGCCGATCTTGTATAATCATCCGAGTATCTCGCCAACCCAATTATCGTTGTTGCAACATCAACCTCGCGTTCTATTGATTCAATTTCTCGCCCGTCAATAAGATATCTGGCGCTCTCAAATAACGCCATGATACCGTTGTTGACGAAACCAACTCGAACACGAGGGTCATCTGCGTATGGTGCATTATCGGCGGCATTTGTCACGAGTTCTCCCTCGATTTCGATAAACGCTTCACACGGCAGAAAGTATTTACTGGTATCTTGGACCTGAAGTTCAATTCGCGATCGTAGGTCGGGTTGCGCTGCATAATAAGAATAATATTGATAATCACGGACAGAATCATCCCTGTGCACTGGGGCATCCATATCAAACGCGGGATCAGCGGTACGCGCAAACATTCTATTATTTATCATGTTGATGTTTTCAATTGCGATTTTTTCGTCGTAAATTCTTTGAATTTAAACCACTCCCCGCTATCGCGTTCATGAGCGCGTTGGTTGCCGCATCGGCGGATGGCGAAGTCGCCAACGACTCTAATTTTTCTTCCACGGCGTTATTTATTACTTTACTGACATTTGCAGGCATCACTGTCGTTGATGGCATTACCGGTGGTTTCTGTTTTTTTCTCCTGGATTTCACCAACGACATTAGTTTGTTCCGCGCGGCTGAAAGCGCCTTTCCGGCAACATCTCCAATAGCGCTGATTCCCTTATCACGAATAACATCAATAGCCTTCATTCCTAATTGTTTGGCTAACGGCGCCACTTTTGGAGCCATTCTTGTAAATAACCCCGCAATGGTGCTACCGAGACCATCTCCATAGTACGCGCGGTAAACAGGCAATCGCGAGTTTACCACGTAGACGAGTACTGGTTTATCATGGTTGTAATGTATGATCATCTTTATTATAAAAACACCAGTTTTCCAATTAATCATCCACGAGTTCGTCTATGAGCGTTCGATATGCATTAATGTCCATGATACCGCCTGCAAATAACCGCTTGCAAATATCAGCGGCCTCATTGATTATTTCCGGAGAGTTATTTCCGGCTCGTTTTCCTCCGATTAGTACTTCCAGCCGTGATATATCACTGAGAACACTATTAGGGCAGGTAACGCCGTAGGATTCTTTACCAACAGAGTATCCTTTTCCTTTTTTTGGTGTTATACTCTTAACTTCCTTGTGGAATGCGTCGTAATCGGATTTACTACGATGTGGTAATGCATCTTTATGTTTACTTGCTAAATACACTATTCTTGCCCAGTCTTTTAACGACTTTATATTTTTCTCGTAACCGCTATTGATATGCTTCTTATCTCGTATGCTCTTAGCAAAATTGTTGGCAGCAAAATTAATTAATTCTTCCCTGTTGCTGAAGCCTCTAATTTGATCTATTGTGCTCTTCTTGAGTACAATACGGGGTATATTCCCTTCTTTTTCTTCCGGTATTTCTTCTTCTGGTATTTCTTCTTCTGGTTCTTTCGCAGTAGCGCCTAGTTCTTCCTCGTCGGCCATTGTAACATAGGGTTCTTGTGGTTCGGTTATAGCGAGTGGTGGTGACCTCCGTGTTGTAGCAGCCGCTATTTTTGCAGGGAGTGTTTCTAAAGACCTTTTTGTTTGTTTTGTCTCTGCCGCTATCTTTTCAAGCGCACCAAGAACGGGTACAGTTACCGCCGTAACATCCTTAGTCGCTTTAGTTACCGGGGCAAATAACTGTTCACTTCCAACGGCAAAATCAGTTTGCATTTGTTGTCGCGTTTGAAGTTTCTCTCTCACTCTGTCTCGTAACGGTATAAACTTTCTAAGCGCTGCTAGTCGCTCTCTGGCTAGCCGAGTAGTAAGTGATTCACCTACCATTATTGCAAATTGCTCCGCAAATTTCTAATTTTCCGCCGAGTGTACCATCGGGGGTTCCACGGAGTTTTCGTCTATAATCCTTCTAATGTTTTTGATCTTACTAGAAATCTCCCGGCGTCGTTCATAAACACGTCCGAGTTTTTTTCGTATTATTTCAACGGCAGTGAATAGTCCAATGAATGCATTTGCGTCATTGTGGTACAAGTTTTCATTGATCGTATGTTGTAATCGTTTTATAAAAAAGTACTCGCGGGCCAGGGTAAAACGTCCCCGTTTCGACTGTTCGTTAATAATCTCATAATCGGATAATATTTTTTCACTGTCGAGACCATCAGATAATTCAATTCCTTGATTTTTTAATTTTGAAATCTCGGTTAATATATTATTGATGTCTTCGATATTCATTATTCTTATAAAACATCTTGTTTCTAATATCAAAAATGTTAATAAAATTTAAGTTAAAATTTAATAAAATTTAAGTTTAATAAAATTATTGGGGGTCATTTTTGACCCCGTTTTTTGTATGGACAGTACAATGCCGTAAATCTCCACTCGAGTGTTGTGGCAGATTGCAGGCATACATGGACAGTACAATGCCGTAAATCTCCACTCGAGTGTTGTGGCAGATTGCAGGCATACATGGACAGTACAATGCCGTAAATCTCCACTCGAGTGTTGTGGCAGATTGCAGGCATATACATATACTTAATTAAGGACATTCACATCTTGGAACCCCAAAGCATACATCTCCGGGAGGGAGGCCTAGGGTGACAAACGTCATCGTAGACCGCCCAGAAGATATGCTTGGGGACATCACTACATGTACTTAATTAAGGATAAATATATTTACAATGAAATGATTGATGGATGATGGGACGACACAAGACAGCACAAACATAAAACGGCGGGGCGGAACTCTACGGCCAATTCAACCAATCAAAAGCAACCCAATTAAATTAACCCGGTTGCATGATTGTGAACAAAAGACAACCACACGCCCGGGTCAAGAGCGTGGGTTAGTTTTGATTAGTTGAATTGGCTTTCGAAAGCCCCAGGCTTATAACGAGTCATCTTATATATAAAGTGACTAATACAGCGGCGTCAGTCACAAGGTGTGTGTTAATTTGAATTCCCTTGAATCGTTAAACCCTTAAATACTTATTAATGGTGTTTCACGGCATTTAAATGAAACCAAATACTCAAATAAAACATTAAAAAAAAGAATACAGCTGTTAGATAACAGCGTGTATTTCATTAGTTTTCATCGTAAAATGATTAATTAATCGCAACATTAATTGGACTTCAAGGGACATAACTCTTGTCATGCGACGCTATCACAAAACTAGTTATCTCCCTTTGATGTTATATATGAAAATCGAATTCTGTGTCCGGTCCTTTTTGAGATCGCTGTTTGATATACTCGTTCTGCTACTCTTCGTATTGAGGCGATACAAATGTCAAAATATTTTCCTGCCTCATTCATCGACTGAAATATTTTTTCCTCGTGAGTTGTTGTATCAAATGACTTTACGGGTTTTGCTTTCTTTGAGTATTTACCAGTTTCCCCTTTTTTGGTATTTTGACTTTGCGAGATAGCTTGCAAGTTTGTAAGAGAATTATCAGTCTTATTATTATTAATATGATCAATAACAAGCCCATTCTCGATTAATCCGTTAAATGCTTCAAATACCGCCCTATGAACAAAATACTTCTTTTTTCCGGCACCAAACATCAAATACCCCTGATTATTTTTCCATCCAACCGGCTTCTTCAGTCTACGATTCCTAACAATGCCGTCGCGAGATGCCTCGTAATTAACAAACACAGGGTGAGGTCTGAACTCTTGGTCCATTTGTATAATAATACTACTTGTCTAATTCATTATTTGGTTTAATTATAAACCTTTCAATGTAGTCTTGAGGAGTTTTGATGATTTTGTCTTTGACGGAGTCGGCGGTGGGGTCGATGACGGCGTTTTTTATTCGTTTATCGTAATAGCGTTTTAGTTCCCTGTATCGCTTTCCGCCACAATTGATACACAACTGCGATTTTCCTCTTACACCGACGTGACAAACCAAGCACGGGAGGGGGCCAAGAGAACCATTACGAACGCTTTGTAAATGATACCCGCATGATTTATTGCACGGGGTTGTCGACCCAATCATCAACCATTTGCATTTATTCATTATACTATATTCTTTCATTTAAATACTTGTTTTAATTATATGGATGAGTTTGAGAGATTAGCAGTAATTAAGCCCTGGAAAAATATTAAGTTCAATCTCGATAGAGTCCTGAAGGACACACCAAAAGCGTTAATAAACGATAAAACCCTGTTGAATAAAATACGCGATTGTATCAATGAATTCAAACGTGATGGTGCATCTCATAGTTGGTCAACATTTCGAATTGATGGTGTTGTTGATGCTACCATGAACGACAACCGCGCAGCAACGATAATATCACAACTTGACGGTAAAATGTATTTCTTCAGAGTAAAATTCATTGTCCGGGTGGAATCAGGCGATTGGATCATACGTGATAAATTTGCACCAGTTTTCAGCGACAAGAAAACAGTCACTGTCAGCCGCGACTCCAAGCCGGGGTTGTTAACCGGAATTGACAGACCATACTATGAACGAGCGTATCCTGAAACAGCAGTTGTTTATGGAATATACCCGTTAAATAAGAAACCTGATATCGGAAAACTGAAACCGATGAAACAGTCAACGGGGATAAATTGTGTAGCAGAACGAATAATAGAGCATTTTACAAATGCATGTCGAGGAAACAAATTGACTGATTTACGACGTAGCAAAATCAACCAGTGGGAACTAACCGTAAAAGAGCGTGGAGCAACCATCAGCGACATAGCGAGATTAGAAACATCGCTGAGATTTCCAATAACCGTTACAACGATAACCGGTGAAGTATTATACGAATCGAAGTATAAATCGAAGGGAGCCCCAATCAAAATTATTGATCATAACGAACACGCATGGACGCCCGTGATCACAATATTTCCACGGGATAGAACAGTAAAGTATATACCCGAAGAATTTTTAGGAGAAGAATTCTCCAAGGACAGTTTTCTCGCGGAGAGGAAACTATTTGATGCTATTGCCTACTTGTGTAAAAACGACCCTGTATCAATGTGGTTACTTCGCAGCGCTGAAAACGATGCGGATACCTTTGATCAGTTTGTAAGACCAAACGGCGAATTATATCGCACTGAAGCATTTCACAACAGGATGAAAAAAACCGCCATAGAATTTGAGGAGCATGATGAACAACTGCTAACAAATTGTTTTACGATTCCATCGGTTGTAGCTCATGTTGCAGCAAGGAAAAATGCGTGGAGACCAACGCGCAGGGAATTTCTACCGGATGTACAATCCAGTTGTTTGGAATACTATCACGGTGGACTATGGAACACTGAATACAACCGCGACGCTATGATCGCGGTTGATATGGTTGCCTGTTATCCAGCGAGTTTTCTCGGGTATGGATCCGCCGCCGAGTACTTTAGACGATTTGGACACCCCAGTCATGAAATGACTCGTGTTGCTATTAATGGACCACTGCCTGATTTTGATTTAACCGGATTCGCTCGCATAGTATCATTTGAATTCGCGGCAGGGCTCCATCGCTGTTGCTATATTTGGATCGGTAGACACATGGCTGAAAAGAAGTGGCTGCCAATAGCGCTGCTACGGTATATGATTGATTGTAGCATGCTAGTTTCGTTGATTGTCAGTGACGCGATTATATCATACCGGGCACAGACTGAAGTCTGGTTACCAGAACCGGAGCGTCTAGATAGCATAATTGACGAGTCCAGAAAAAACATTGATGCCGACGAGGAATATATCATCGAATGGTCCAGGAGGATATTTAACCAACGAAACCGCGAGGCAAAAGATCTCGGTAGAAGAATAATCGGTAAGTTCACACAAGGTGGAAAAAACTGCGACTACAAACGATATTGCTCACGGCTGATTATAGATGACGCAGAATATGATTTCGTAATCAAGGACGCAGTGGCAAAAAATAGATACGTGAACTGCAAAACAGCTTTCTTGTCCAATGGAACGAGGTTGGGTACAGTTGTTACCTACAGCGATGGAGACAGCCCGGCGTATCCACATTTGAGGGCGTCTATGCTGGGTTATGCCGCTATCAATTTATTCTCGATGATAAATAGATTTCCCGATACCGCGGTTAGAGTAGCCGTTGATTCGTTTTATATTGACGTAGCGTACAAGGAAAACGTGGCCGAGTTTACTAGTCCGGACGAGAGTTGGGGTACATGGAGAATTAAAAATGAAATACGACGCGGTTATTCCCCGTCAGCAGATGTCACCGTTGAGAACAACTACTTACGCGGTGATAAATTGTCAGAATGGTCTAATGCACCATCGTGTTCTGATCCAATTTGTAGACACAAGACGGTTTATTTAAGCGGCTGTGGCGGGTCAGGAAAGACGACTCGGGCAATTGAATTATTTCGAACGCGGGCAAGTATAATCGTGCTTACACCGACCCATAGACTAGCGCGAGAGATAAAACAACGAAATGTTGACGCCGTTACTTATCACAGCTTTTTTCGATACAGCGGCGGTGAGTGGACTCCTGATCGAATGGGTGAAAAATTTATTCCCGACATTATCATCTGGGATGAGATATGTACTGTTTCGTTAGATACTTTACAAATGTTTCTTGAGTGGTTGCTGCGCGCGAATACAGCGGTAATCATGTGTGGCGACCATGGCCAACCACCACCATTTGTCGGCGAGGGTCCACATGATTGGTTAAGGGGTTTTGTGGACTATTATGAAGAAACCGATACTGATTACCGAGCACTTGATGAACAACTGCGCGAGGTTAAGAAATTAATCAGATTACAGCCGGATAGAATTCAATGTGAAATAATCCGCGAGGTGATTCCGGAAACGCCGTTGAATGAATTCTGGGAAACATGGAGACCAAACGATTTGATTGTAGCGAGTAGAAAGATAGTCAGAGACACACTTCAGCGGAAGTTGTTTACGTTGCATAAGGAAAAGTTTCCAACGCGCCCAGTGCCGTTATGTTATAGACCCGCGGACACACGGCGGCAGAACATTGAAGTTGAAATTCCAGGCCGGACAGAAAAACAAATTCTCGTGCTGAATGATATCGTGCTCGTTGATATCGGTGTCGTCGAGGACGCGCTACGTACTGATAAATCCCCGTGGACGCTAGGATACGCAACAACAATACATTCCTCGCAGGGACTAACTATCATGGACACAATTGTTTGGATAGTTGATAATCGCATCGAATGGTCGAATCTAGTCTATCTTGCAGTGTCCAGAGTACGAAGGATAAATCAGCTTCGAAGAATTGTTATTGACGAAGCCACCGACGAAGCCGGCGACAAAGTCACCATCGATGCAAGCGTCATTGATAGAAAACTCTCGGGTTACCGCCAACAGGATAAAAAAAAACAGCGGCGTTTTGATATTGATGCCGAATTAATAATCTCGCTACGACAACAACAGAATAATCACTGCGCGAGTTGCAATTGTATAATGAGTTGGCGTTATTCGGATAAAGACACTCGCCAATTTACCGTGGATAGGATCGATAACAGTCTCGGTCATGTCAAAAACAATGTGAGGTTGACCTGTCTTGAATGCAATAGACGCAACGGCGCTAGTTAAGACCACGTGGGGGTAATTGAGTATCGTTAGGTATCACTTGTAGTTGCTCGCGTGTAAATCCGCGCTGAGGAGCAGTTGAATCCAGTCTGTAGATCGGTGGTCTACCAGTTGATCGTGTTATCGTTGATATGTTATGTGTGGTAACACTCCAAATAGGATCGGTAGCCCTTTTTTTACCGCCTTCAAGCTCTCCTGGTTCATATAGATATCTAACAGTGACATCGCCAAGAATCGGCTTGGAAACGCTATTTATTTTTGATTTTCCGGGTATATACTCGTATTTAATCGCGTCGCTGGGCTTTATGTTGATTGCTCGGGTAATCTCGTTATTTAACGCTGCAATTACACCTGGCAACCTTTTAACCCATTCACGAGATCGTTTTTCTTGGATGAATTCCTTCGCGTATTGATATCCAAATAACCGTTCAGCGAGAGTCCGATTGAATCGTTCAACAATTGCCTGATCACGATGTAGCGCAGTATGACCTCGTCGTATCGCGACGCTATGATGTTTCAGCGTTGATAAAACAGCGCCGCGAAATTCACTACCAGGATCAACTTGTAATAGATTTGGCCAGCGCAGAGGGCCTCTTCGATAAATTCTTTCAAACGCAGCGGCTACTTCAGTTGCCGACTTTGTTTTTAACGGCTCCGCTTGTTTGTATCGACTCGCAACATCAACTACGGTTAGCGCGTATTTGTAACCGTTGTCATGCGGCAAAAATAGTATATCAGCCTGATGAACTTCATTAGGTACGCTGACATCAAAGCGCGAAAAGTTGATTTGTTTAGGCGGTGGTAGATAAATTTGCCATATAGCCTGTTTGGATAACCAATTAGCCGCAGTGGTCTTTGTTACCTTTGCAGCGCTTGCAAGCTTACCAATTGCGGCCTTCCCCTTCCAGTATCCTCTCGGAGAATAATAGATGGATTCCATGTTGTTATTATAAACGCTATCGTTTTCAATTACCAGCGCGAGAAGCTCCGCTTCCAATCATTAATTTACCTTTCATAGCCGATTTTACCAACCATGAGGCCAATTTTTCTTTGACGGATTTATCAGGAATAGCATTTAATGCGTGAATTAATTTTACATCCGCGATATGACGCTGTTGCAGATCGCTACTTTTGTAAGCAACATCATGAGCATGACACGCCTTATCGATAGAGTTTATTGGATACTCACCGGGTTTGGGCTGATTTTGATCATCGAGTCTAATATCTAATCGTGTTCCGGGGCCACAGTAGTTATATCCTGGGAGGTGTTTTTCTCCTGGATACTTTGCCCACGGTGTTCCGGGGAGTTTTGCCAATTTGGCTGCGATGTCACCTCCTCGCTTTTTTTTAAAACATCTCCGGGTCTAATAGAAATAAATCTAAATTTCTTTGTACCGCATTGTACACACTTGCCAGTAAGGGCCGATCTGTTATTTCTTGTTGTAGCGGTTGTCATATCATTTGTGCCAGTACGTACTCTACACTTCACACAATATAGATCCATAATTTATGTATAGAGATATGAATATAATTGATTTTTCGGCGACTAAAACAAGAGAACCAGTTAAGCATGTTGCAGCGTTACCAAACTCGATCCGGATGATTATCATCGGACCATCTGGATCCGGCAAGACGCAATTGTTACTCAATTTAATAATGAGATGGATGAAGTGGGATAAGTTGTATTTGGTTGCTCCTAGCGTAGATGATCAACGATGCTACGAGGTGTTGAAAGATTTCAACGAGAATGCATCAGCGATCGCTAAAAAAAATGTTATTGAGTTTATTACGGATATCAATGATGCACCGGGTATTGATGATATTGATGGCGACGTTAACAATCTAGTCGTGTACGATGATGTTATGTTAGACAATCAAAAAAACCCAGCTAGGATATTTTCCAGAGGCAGGCATAAAAACACTGACGTGATATATGTCACTCAACGATACACTCAGATTCCAAAAGTAATTAGAGACAACTGTAATATTCTTGCTGTGTTCAACGGCGTTGATACACACACGCTACGAAATATTTGGCAGACATGGTGCGGCGGTGACATGGACTTTAATGTTTTTCGAAACTTTTTTAGTCATGCTCAGTCGACCCCACATGGATTCGTAACGATAAATTTACATGATCCTCGGACACGATATCGTATCGGACTTGACCAAATATTCGGTTAGTTGTAAATAATTTTCATTGTAAATAACCACTTAGCAGCAGAGGGGGCGATGACATCGACGCGGTCGTCGATGTGCTTACCGGACGCTGACGACGCTGGGGGTCGGCGCGCAGAAGGTGTTAATTAAACCAAATGACGATTGGACGATCCCCCAGCGTCGTCGTCGTTTTTTTTTTACCAGGCGCTGACGACACTAGATCGTTGAGTGCAGAAAGTAATAATTAAGCAAAATAACGATTGGACAAAATGTCCGATTCGCCCCCTCTGCTGCTACTGTTATTGTTTCATATTTATTTTGCAAGTTAAATCTCGAACCAGAAAACCAACTTATTGTATTTTTCTTATTGTCTTGATAATTTAGTAAAGGTTAATAAACATACAATATTTCATTTAAATCTGTTAAAAAACTGAATTCCTGAACAATTATTTTATCTTTACATATTTATAATATAGTATCACATTTCAATGAGGCGAAAGATCGAACTGCTATTTAAAGTGAGCATTATATGTTGTGTTTTAGAACTACTTCCGCCATTGGTTGGTCAATGAGACATAATCTAAGAACCATTCATACCTTGATGCAAATGAACTCTACAAAATATGTAAACTCTATCTTCTATATTTCGAATAATCTCCCCAATTCAATAATTGAAGAATCAAACTGAACAATATTTAAAAGTAAAATTCAGGTGAAGACCATACACGTGCCGTCCAATTGTGGAGATTGGGATAGAAACTTGAATATCATACATGTCCTAATTAGCAATAAATGACCTATATATGAACCATGTAAGAGATAACCCTCGATGTGCATGTGGTGAAAATATTTAAGACGCCTCTCATTATGTATATATTTGTACGAATTTTGGGTGAACAACTTCTTAAACTGACGTTTTCACTAACGCTGACCATATATACTCTGTTAAATTGGTCATTGGATTTTTCTGTAAATGAAAAATCGTGTTCATTACGTATAATTCAAACTTATGTAAAAAAGAACCAAACTGTTCAGGTACAGAACAACATATTTTGTTGTTTTTACCTTTCCCCTTTTTAATCCTTTAAGGCCCCTCTAGCCCTATAGAACTGAGACACAATACTGTTACTGTATATTACTTGTTCCTGACAATCTCTCTCTCTCTCTCTCTCTCTCTCTCTCTCTCTCCTTTTGTTTCTTCCAGTAATATCATATTGAAATATTCGTTTGAAGATATCCATTTATAATGAACAACTTTCTGTAGGAAACGGCTTTTTATAAGTGGTGAGAACTTGTAGCCCAATCCCATTGTAACACTTAGTGAAAAAATATATTTTTGAACTGAAATGGCATTAAATTCAGTAAATTGGATAATGACAACAAATGTGCGTAAATTATAATGGAATTGATCAACAGGTTTTGTTAATGAGCAGTTAGACAACCTCACTGTTGTAGTTTTCAGAATTAAGGGAGCACCGATCAAAGTATTAAACAAACGGTGGGTGATTGTATGATGTTTAATTATAGCGACATTAATCAAACATTTTTTTTTTTTTTTGCAAATTGATGGTCAGATGATCTCATTAGTATTTTTTTTGCAATTTAATTGAGGGAGTAACAATTTTCGTTACGCTGTCATTTTCTTTAATATAATACGAGGTCCAATACAATCGCAGAATATAGACGTCTTATGACGAGTTTTTTTATCATAACCTTCTTCTCATATCTTCCTATGAGAAGAAAATACTCATAACTTAATAAATGTCTTTGTCCATGGAGAGAGAGAGAGAGTGTGTGTGTGTGTGTGTGTGTGTGTGTGTGTGTGTGTGTGTGTGATGGAAGGAAAATAGTACAGGCTCTGTTAAAATAGGTGTCACTCATAACGGTGTAGATGCGTCTACATCTTGGAGAAAATGGCGATAAGGAAAGACAGAGTTTTCTGATTTTCGGTGAACGAACTGATTTTGCGCAAGCTTTCTCTCAATTTATACGCAGTTTTGAACGTAAACTCGCCACCAAATATGAACATTCGTCTAGATACTTGTGTTGGTCCATTTCGAATCAGAACGAGGCTTTCGTCTTTTCCCACGGGAAATTCTGCTGCATCGGCTTATTCGTTTTAAAAATAATATTAAAAAAAGCAGTGTAAAACATCTTTAAAAAAAAATTCTTTCCTAGTAATACCCTCCGGGTCATTTGAGCCGAGTCCTCGAGGCTCGATAGAGAAAAAAAAATTACATTTATAAAAAGGTAAAAGGTGAAAGATAAAAAATACAATGATAATAACAATGTTAAGACAGTCGATACAATTCAAAAATACAATGAAAAGAACATTGTCAGACATTCAGTATATTTTTAAAAAAATACAATGAAAAGAATATTGCAAGACATCCAGTCAAATTTAAAATATACAATGATCAAAAGGTTTTAAGATTACAATAAAATTCTACGTAATCTACTTCTACGACTAGTCTTGTCAAATAATTATAACAACTATTATTAGCATGCAGTTCTTGTTTTGTTTTTGTTTTTAGTTTTCTTTCTGTATGTTAGTTTACTCTTTTTTTTAAAAAAAAAATTGTGTAACATCAGCAGAACATATTTATGGGTGGCTACGGTTATTATTTTGCTTCAGCCAAGTGTGATGAAATGAATGCTCATTCCTATAGATAGTACTAGTAAGCCGATATTGAGTTTATCTTCCTATTGCATACATAATATCAACAAATAAATACCAGCGACATTGAAGTAAAAATGTTTACGAAGAGAATGGCGTCAGAATTTGGTATTAATTAAGAGTAAGGAAAGTGAAAATATTAGTGTTGTGTTAGTCCTACCCTAATAACCATGACGTATGTTCACTTGCAATCAAACTTTGACATACGCATTTATGACATAGACAACGCATTTAAACTAACCTAGGAGCAATAAGTGAAAATATCATTATAATCGTAGAACTGGTTCGGTGGGGTCTAGTGCAACCGTGAAATCGGCGTGTATTACTGACGTTACATGTGACGTTAGTCCTACATGTAAGACCTGACGCTGATATTTATGTTTTGGGCGTCAACAAAAACAAAACAAAATCAACATGTGCTATGTCTTACATGTAGGACTACGTGTGACGTATGAAAGAGAATGCATCGCCGTTATCGTTTCAAACAAATTTGGCTCAAAAGTTGGCCGTATGAAGGCCAATAGCTGCTCATGTCTTATGAGAGCCATGCAACACCCAGAAACTCGATGTCGAGCAATTGCTTCGACACTATGACTATTTTATCATTTCAACACACACACACACACACACACACACACACACACATATATATATATATATATGTATATATAATGAACAACACGAAAACATCGATTGATGTTGCCAAACCAGGGATGGAAGCACCTCTTCTGACTGGTTTGAAGGCATTAGATCCGTTTTTATGGCGTTACCGCCGAGAGACAATACCGTAAGGAACACATTCATATGATTCGTATGAGAAAAACCTCACCTTAGCATTATTTTATTAAAAACATTCTATCCTAATAGACATATGATACTGTATTGAATAATGATCATACATTTGACAATACCCAAGTTGCATTTTTAATTGCATATATTTTAAAGCTATATTTACTCCGATTAATCTATATTTAAAGCCAATTTATATGCTTAAAATATATAAACACATTCAATATTTAGCTGTTACTGTCGACTATTTAAACCCATAATTAACGTAAATATACATGCAGTTCATGTAACAGTATATATCGTAACACAGATGTAGGATACGCCACTGGAAATGATTGAATTCAGTACGGATCGAAGGGTCGCACTCGTGAGGAATTTGAAATCCGTATGGCTATTTATATAGGTCGCTATCTTTGCACGTCGCAATAAATAAACTACTTTGATAATTGTTAAAAGCATCTAGAGAATGGCACGGATATTCCTTCGATACAATTGTTCAGTTTCACTTTTATGACCAGCGACATGTAATAAAAGGTTGTCGTTTCTGTATCATGAACATCTCTTGCCACTACGAAGGTACTACATCCATGACATATCATGGACGCGACACAACTTGTTCCCACAATATAACAGAAGTTGCACAACTTCGGCCGATTAACATGGCACTTTTACAGCAATTGTTAAATTATGTGACAGAATCGGTATGACAGATAACATCCCTGCTGTTGGGTATTGCATGAAAGCATCGCGATAAAAATATTGCGCGTCAAGCATGACGGTCAAAATATCGACGGTAAATAATATCGCACAATTATAACAGCAGGCCTATAATATAAATATAATACGATGTTCTATAGAAGCCCTGGTCTCCCTTTTATACCTGTAAACATTTTGATAATTAAGCCTAACAATTTCTGTCAAATCAGACATCTTGTCTTTTTAAATCGTCAGCATGGAACGAAGTAAAGCCAAATATAGAAGCCTGCGATAATCGACATTCCAAAGAACTGTCGATCAATTGTTTTTTTTTTTTATAGCTAAACTACTTAGTGTCAATGCATTATTGCTCGATATAAACTAGATTCTATAGAAGATGTGTTTGGTCAGGAATCCTACTAACACGAACGGCAAGAGATGAAATGCTATTCAGTTGCGCTGTTGAATTGCGAGCTAAACCCATTGAAATATGCATCGAACTATTTATTATTGTGTTGTCTTGCAAAGAAAGTGTTTGTGTTAGGTCTAAGGTTGTTTTGTACCTATTCGAATTATCATAGATTGATGCAAGGCCGGTACTTAATAGAATGAATAGGACAAGCTAACACATCCTGTGGCGTTCTGACGTATTGGGGTGGGGTTCTTCCAATATATAATTTAATTAAATTATGATGAAAGTTCCACCCTGGCTCGTTAGGTTAGAAAGTTAAATTAGTGACGATGTAGATTTACAGCTCTGAGCCCCCAGTCAGCAATGCCGACGGTTAAATTATAGAGAACACGAAGATGAAATTCAATCAATAACAATTTAATAAATGTGATAATTTAAAACGATAACTTCCAATCACTCGTCTTTCCCTCGACCAAGTGACAGCCTAATTCATCCCGTGATTTACAGTGTGAGTTCGATTTTCCCCCTGTCCTTGCATCTACTCATCTATTTCTTCCCGCTGAGTCTTCCTTCTTTCCGTTCCTCTAACTCCTTCTTTGTCTCTGTTTCCCTCTCTACTATCTCCTCCTCCAACTTCGCTCCCAGACTTCAACTTCTCCTTTCTTCTCCTTTCCCTCTCTATTATCTCCTCCTCCAATTTCGCTCCCAGACTTCAACTTCACCTTCTTCTCCTTTCCTCCGTCTCTCTATCTCCTCCAATTCGCTCCTAGACTTCAATTTGTCCTGAGTTCTCTTTCCCTCCTTTCCTCCGTCTCTCTATCTGAGACTACGGGACCAAACTTTAACTGGTCTGTCCCTCAAAGCTTCCTGTGAAAAACCACAAGGCGTTAACATATGTTTTATCGAATCTCACCTCACACTATATCGACAATTAATCATCAGATAGCTGTCACTGTTTCGGCCACGCATGCATACACATCGAAATTCCCACACACTTCTTGCAGGGTAAACAATGGCGTAATAACACGGTATCAGCGAATTGTTATACAGACATCAATACATTGCGTCACGTCAGTATATACATATATATATTTAATCTCATCGTACTACAATCTGACAACAATCAGACGCATGTCTGTATATTACAAATATTCAACAATGGCAAAATCTATAATCATATGAACATATGTGTTAGTCTACTATAAAATACCCACATAGCAAAGTACAATATTAACTCTTACGACGGCTAGCAAGCTATATAATTCTTTACAAATATCAACTCATTTCTTCAAAATATGCAAACATATTAACAAAACAAAGTAATTCTTCGTACTACGATTCTAGTAATAATAAAGTATACATACGACCTACAATTAAAATGCAGTCGTATTCCACAAAGACCGAACAAATATCTACTGACCTTTTGAAGCTTTCTGTACTTAGAATTTCCCGCTCTAAGATTTTCCCGCCAATAACGAATGGCTATTCGGAGTTACGCTAACCTCTACTCTGGGTAATTTCTCTCAGCGAACTAACTTTTGCCGGAAAACGCGGGGATATCATTCTACCCAAATCAAGGTCTCCCCCCATCTCGATTCTGATTGGGTGGCGCTGTGCCCCTGTCCAATCGTCTTAGCGGCCAGTTCAACCTGTCTGTCTGTTTGCAGGGGAAAGAAGTTAGGACACTCCCACTTCTTCAGGCAATTTCTTTTGATCTTGGAAACATTTCGACACCTAGGTGATAATTGGCTGTCTGTGACTTTGCAACTCCGATGTCCGGTTCTTCCCGTCTAGCTACAACAATCTTACGTAAGGGATTAGTGCTAGCCTTCGGCAATGTTTAACATCAAACAATGGCCCGTCAGAATTACCTTGATTATACATGTTTCAAACTGGGCTACTCTGGGTTGGGCTAAACATGACACATCCTATACGGAAAAAAAAGTTCAGCAAGATCTCAAATATTGCGATGTTCACTCCAGCATCCATAATTTTGGGGATATTTGATAGCGCCAAATGATCAAAGTAAAGCCTTGCTGTGTTGCAAGATTTAGAAATCGAAAATTGTATCGTGCTTACGACTGAATTTTAAGGCTGCCATCAAATTAGACCAGTCATTCTTAAAGATGTCCTAAGTGTATCATACCATTTTTTTTACCATGCCCTTGGAAAAGCATTACAAACTTTGCATCAGATAATTCACAGAATTTAGTTCATTGTACAAAATGATCTAACCAAGTATTTTTATATAATTTTTATAGCAGAAGATAACGTTTTTTGCAAGAATCAACCGTTTGGTAAAGAATTTGCACTGTGTAATAAATTCGGTGTGAGATTAATAGTCGCACTGGCTGAATTAGGCGGTTGAACCCATCAAGTTCTTTCTTGGCACCGCCACTGTGATTTTCTTATCTCGGTGCAAACCCCAACGTAGAATGTTTTTCTCAGCCAATAATTTCCTTTAAAGTGAAAAGAATTCTTCACTTTTACAGTATCATATACGCGCAAATGTTTACATGCGGCGCATTCATACAAATACGTTAATGAGGGTTGTGGTTTGACAGTTCCATCCGATGTACACAATTTTTACATAAAACGTTTGATAGTATTGAGGTATCCCATTTAATACATGGATGCTATATGGAATTAACAATAAATAATTCATATTTATTACAAGAAAATGTTTCATTTTCATCAGTTCCAATTTAAAAAGGTAATATTGTAAATAATGAAACGATACTGTGTTCACAGCTCTATATACCAGTTACATGTAGCACGAGTGACCGTGATTTTGATTCTTCATGGGTAATTAGAGGTCTGTGTCACTATTGTATATAACTCCAAAACTGTTTGTTACGTACTGGTGTTGTAATTAATGTTGATTGTAATATTACCCACGTGTATGAAACACCCTTCAAATTCAGACCCTAGCGGATAACCATGGCAAGTGTTGCTATTAGTAGTGGAAGTAGATACTACAGGGAAATCTGCTTGTGGAATAACGTGTGGACGGATACATGTTCATTGTGACTGGTAAGTGCATTATTTGTCATTAATGGTTGTAGGTACATGTTTGGTTTAACTGGAGCACAATGGATTAAACATTTACGATTTTTTTTCTCTCCAACCTTTAAGAGTCAACATGTTCCCAAGTCTGTAGCCCATTTTCATTTTGTTTTATTTTTATCGTTTTTTTTTTTTTAAATCATATTTTTGTTAGTTTTTTTTTTGTTTTTCTCCTCCAAAAACTGTTTTGGTAAATTTCCCCAAGTGTCGGCGTTTGTTTGATCGAAAAACAACTCCATCAAGTCAACCAGAAAACAACAATGCTTGCGTCCCTTGATAAAGTAGTCTCTATAGCGTAGACACCATGACTGAGATGACTCCCCGAGTAGCCGAGTGGTCTAAAGCGCTATCCGTTACGGATCACTGCCATCTCACCTCTGTCTGCGTGGGTTCGAGTCTAGGATTCGGCTAATGTGGGTATGTGAGAATGCTTGCCAGTAGCTTTTCGTGGGTCGGTGGTTCTTCCCGGGGTTTTCCTGGGTTCTTCCTCCACCGTTAATACTGGCCGCCATGCATAGCCTATCGTGTGCTGAAAAATGGCGTTAAACCCCACAACAACAACAACAACTGAGACGACTGATCTCGGATAACCAGACTGAGAGGAAAATTAAGGTTGGCAACAGAGGTAAATTTCTCTGGGCATGGGCGAGAATAATAAATCAAAAGCTCTGGAGTCTACTAGATGAGCGTACAGTTTGTTTACAACCAAAATTAGTTCCTAATGTAGACACACGTGTCGTGTAGTATGAAGCAGTGCAGTAAGGAGAAATACTGCATAATTCTGACAATGCAAGTTAATGGAGAGAAAAAAAATGAGCATACAATAAAAGACATTTCCTACTATGGACGAGTGGGTGCGAATTACATTGAACGCTATAACTTTATATGATAATAACCACCTCAAGCACATATGCTGTAATAACCATCTTGATCATCATCACGAGTCCCGTAGTCTGGTAGACCATTGGGGCACCACACAAGACCGAACAGCCAGCTTCCTCCATTCCTCTCGATCTTCCGCCTTTCTCAGTGAGTCGCTCAATGTTAAGCCTGTCCACTTTCTAAAGTTATCTTCCCACCTCTTTCTCTGCCTGCCTCTCTTTATTCTTCCTTGTACAGTGCCTTGCAGGATTGTCTTGGCAAGTCCTGATGATCGTGAGACATGCCCATACCACTGCATTTACGTTTTGTCACTGTGATCAGGAGATCATCGTGAGGCCCAATGGCTTGTATGATCCTTTGCCGTATTTCTTCATTGGTGACACGGTTTTTGTATGTGATGCCGAGGATCTTTCGGAAACATCCCATCTCTGTGGCCTGTATCATTTTCTCTAAGTCAGCTTCTCATGGTCCATGATTCACAGGCGTAGAGAAATAAGGAGATCACCAGTGAGTGCATCAATCTGACCTTTGAACTGAGTGCGATGTTCTTGCCGTTCCAGACGGGCTTCAGTATTGTCAGCGCTGGTGTTGTCTGTGCAATCTTGGAGAGTACTTCAGGTTTTGATCCTTCATCTGTTTCCATTGACCTCAAATATTTGAAGCTGTGGACTTTTTCTAGCTTCGTACCTTGGACCCTGATGCCAGTGCTGATGCCCTTGGTGTTGTTGTCATCATTTTGGACTTCTCTGCACTGATTTCCATGCCGTAGGCTGCAGACGTTTTGTAGAGGCTCTCTACTAAGCTAGCTAGTTCTTGCGCATTTCCTGCTAATCCATCAATGACGTCGGCAAAACGTAACTTAGTGACTGTTTTGCCTCCAATACTGACTGTCCCTTCATGCTTTTCAAGCGTGTCAGCAATGATTCTCTCCAGAAAGAGGTTGACTAGTGTTGGAGAGAGCAGACAGCATTGTATGACTGTCGTTATGAACCAGTCCCCTGTAATAATACTTCCTCTCAAATTCTCAAAAAGGTACATCATTATATTAAACTCCATTTTGTGGCAAATACCACCATCAAAAGGAGAGCTTAAACTGGTAAAATGTTTAGCCAGGTTTCTGGTTACTCCATGCAGTATCATACTTAATAAATAACACCATTGCAATATTCCTTACACTTATGCTATTGCATATATACTGATGTTATGTTTAAAAACAAAAAGTATGAGGGGTCAGTTTTGGTCTTTTATTATCAATAACATTTATATTCTTGTTAAGCTTATCGTCATATCTGATGAAGAATTTGTTCTGCATTTTCGTGGAAGGGATTTCCCTCACGCATATGGATTAAAATGACCCCGATTGAAGTCGGTTTTCATCATTTTCTTCCATAACTATACTCGAACCTTGCAACTAATTTCAAGAGGAATCAGAAGTTTTCTTTTTTAAAGTGTTCCGTAATTTCACTTTTTCCCCACTCTTTTGTTAAATCTTAGAAAAAGCGAACTAAAAAGAATGACGGATGAATGAATAAATTCAACACTAGTCCATTTAATTTATGACACCAGGCCAACCAGTCCTAACAACTAACCTCTTAATACTGAGCGCCAAGCGAGGAAGCTGTTAGTAATATTTTTGTAAGTCTTTGGTATGACTCGGCCGGGGATCGAACCATGACTTACCACACCCAAGGCGGACGCTCTAACCACTAGACCACCGGAGTGGTCTAATTTATACACAGATATGATGTCTTGGTATTATGTCATTAAATAACTATTCCATACTTCTAGTGTAATATTTAGCTAATTTATCTACAATGGAAGTTGTATCTTATATTTGATGAGACAAATAAATGAATGAACGAGTCCTCTATAGATGATGCTATCATGATTTGGATAATATTTATGGTTAAAAATGAAATAAAATTTTTAAATTTGAAGGTTTTTGTGACTTTTTCAACGTTTTAATTTTTTTTTTGGAGGTTCAAGACACAAAGCAATTATAAAATTATCTCCACGGTGAGTATACCATTTATTATTATTAAAATTGTGATATTCTATGATGTTTAAATATGGGTGGGACATCATGCTACATGTCTGCGACATGATGCCTCAGTACTAGACATCACTCTTAACTGCCACACTGCAGACACTGCTAAAGCTACGCTAAAAATCCAAGTCACACGTACACGTCACACCCATTCACATTATCCCGACACCAGACCGACCAGTCCTAACACTAACTTCTTAGTTCTGAGTGCCAAGCGAGGCAGCTGCTAGTATCATTTTTAAGAAAGTCGTTGGTGTGATTCGGCCGGGGTTTCAACCCGTATCCAAGGCAGACGCTCTACCACTTAGGCCGGGGCCCCGAGAGTGGTCTAAAGCGCTCTCCGTTACGGATCACTGCCATCTCACCTCCGTCTACGTGGGTTCGAGTCTCGGATTCAGCCAATGTGGGTATGCGAGAAAGCTTGCCAGTAGCTTCCCGTGGGTCGGTGGTTCTTTCTGGGGATTTTCCGGGTTCTTCCTCCACCATTAATACTAGCCGCCATGTATAGCATATCTTGTGAGGAAAAATGGCGTTAAACCCCACAACAACAACCACCACTTAGGCCACCGGAGCAGTCGTTCTAGTTGGTAGACGACTAGCAAGTATCAACATCCAGATAGCAGCCCTGACTGAATTTCGCCTAGCTAGTGAAGGACAACTCACCGAAGTAGGAACCAGCAACATCTTCTTCTGGATTTGCTTAAGTAAAGAAGAACGACCTGAAGATTGTCTTGCGTTTGCAATAGATAATGTCACATATAGTCAGCAAGCTCACAAATTTCCTCCCTTGGAACGACTGACTAATGCAAATGAGACCACCACTTTTTGGAAAAAGACATGAAATGAGTATTAACACCTATGCACCCACAATAATCATCCCAGATTACAAGAAAATTTGTCCTGTACCGGAGATCTGATATGGCCCTCACTCACTTAAAATTACTAGTAACATCGTTCACGTTTTCAGGTGATCTTAACTTTTGAAATTCTAGTCGTACAATATCTGTCTCACTTTTCAGCAAGCTATGTCCTGCTTGGATAATCTTATCACTACTTCTGTAGCAATATCGTTATAAAATCTTCTACTTTTTTAACTCCTAGAAATAACCACTTTCAGTTCAGGCATAAAAAGTAACAATTGGTAAAGAAATAATCACTAAAACCATCAAAATACGAGCCGTAAGAATTGAAACGTCTCTTCCAAATTCGCTGGTCTTTAAAAATACACTTTTTTTTCTTTTACGTTTATCATGCAGTATCTGCTACCTTTCGTGACTTCTTATATATACTATCGATTAGAACTTTGCTGGATTAATTTCTGTGGCATGTCATATAGTCATATACCAGATTTACTCAATGATTTGGGTGATACAAAATGTCACAAATGTTGCCAAGTTCATCCTCTCATATGACTTTCAGTGCTGCATTTTTGAATACCACAGTTTAAGAACCGGGTTGATCGGTCCTAGGAACCTTAGTCAACACATGTAGTGATTAATGTTACTCAAAACCTGGAGTCGTTAAAAGACTGATGGCAGTGGAGCCAAGCAAAATAAATAATGACCAATTCCAGTTCTGCTGAGTGCCTGTAATGCTTCATTTTCGTTACAATTGACATTTCACAAAACAAAAGTAACCACGCTTTCAAATTACCATAGCCACTCAAATATAATCCAAGTATTTTATGTTTATACTTACCCCATGTGATTGAGAATTATTTCAGTATACCCTGCAAAGTTCAGGAAAATGGTTGAAAATTGCTCAAGTTATGATTTGAATTCAACTATAAACATACACACACACATTGATGCCTTTTAACTGATGGATATCAGGCATGAAAATCAAACAAGGTTCCATCCCCCCTTTTAATCACATTATGCCCAATACACCTTTGCGAGTGATATTACTGGTTGGAGCTTCACAGGTATTGACACTAGGGCTGCAATAAATATAACATTTTGATCTCGAGGACTCTAGATGGCAGATCTGACTTGGCCTCGAGTGTTCTGGTTATAATGGTCTGTCTCCAGTCAGATAAGAAAGGTGTCGACACAACCCAGCCCCTTTCCCTGAGTGTATTGAAAATTTGAACACAGAACAAACACTGTTAGATCATACATGAAGTATATTGTGACTTTAAAGTTGCACATCGTTTAGAAAATCTACCATAAAATGATTACTCTGCACTTAATTTCTGGCAGACTAATCAGAATGTATATTCCAATTAGCACATTGTACCATCACAGCTAGCCATGGCAGCCACGACCGTCTGTTTGTTAAATGCCACAAAGTACTATAAATATAAGTAGACTAAACTTTTATGCATGAAAAGTCCAATAGTTAATCTCACACATTAGTATGGATTTCATTAGGTTAGAAGGAGACTCGGCCACAAAGAACTTCTCTACTTTTAGATTACAAAATACTAACTGGAGGAACATTTGCCCTGAACTGGGGACTTGGTGTCACAGAACAGGAAAGCAATGCAATAGTAGCAGGTGGTGTATTACTGTTAATAAATGCAAGATTACAAATAGTTACGGACTCGCACCAAGCAATGGTATTTGCCAATAGGATTTGCAAGTATTAACATTTGACAGACAGGTGGTTGGCAATTTGTCAAATATTCATTACAATCTACAACTTAACAGTAGCATCACAAAGAACACTTGTAAATGTGTGATAATAGGAGTGTTATTACATTTTAAGATAACTTATATACTGCAAGAAAGAGGTTAGGTATTTTGTCTTTTTTAAATGTTGGAAAGGAAAGCCATTCTGGAGAAGCAGCTCTTATTATATCTGTCCACTTTTCATAAGTCATAATGGCATCAATTCCATTTTCATTTTGATTCAATCATGATGATGATTCTGCACGTCTGATCATCACACTTTTTTTAAAAGTACAGCAAACCACATACATGAAGTCTTCATGCCTATGTAACCATCTTTACTTTAGCAGCTAATCAAGATTTTCAAGATGGCTACCATGGAAGATAGGCTGGATGTTTGACTGGCACCATTTTCACTTTGGAACCTATCAAAACACATTAAGTCTTTCAGTGAAAATCTCATGTCCCAGTGACTACCCATTTTGTAAAATGTAGCAATAACAAGGTTTTCAAGATAGACTCCACAGTAACTGAGGCCTGATCAGCACATATTTCATGTAAGAGCAACAACATATTACAAGGTCTTCCTGTGAAAAGCTGATGTCTATCCATTCTGGGAAAACAGTGAAACAAAGACTTTTATGATGGCTTCCATTAAAACTATGTCAAGGTCTGATTGGCACCATGTTCACTAATTATCATCAACACAAGACTTTAATTTAAAAAAAAAAAAAACACTGCTTGAAATGACCATCTTGGCCAAAGTTGCAGCAAAAACAAGATTTTTACAGAGGGCCACCATAGTAACTATTTTATTCGACCATGTCAGATTAGCCCCATTTTATGAGGGTGAAACAATTCACCAGTGTATTGACAATTTTGTTCTTTTGATAAACACACTGATAAACAGGTGCAGAATAAACAAGATTTTCAAGATGGCTACTATGCTGCACCAAATTTCATATAGGACTAACCAGACATATCAGACATTTTTTGGTTAAAACCGCATATAACTCTGATCATCTGTGTTATATATAGCATTCAACAAATCAACTAAATCCTGTCTGAGCACTGTAAGCATCAAAGTAACTTGCTTAAGGGTCTGACACTTCTAAACAAGAATGTACTCGAACCCTCTAACTCCCTGTCCATTTTATCAATGCATAATAATACTATCATTTTTTCAATAGAAAATTT
The DNA here is from genome assembly GCA_028554795.2 of Sinohyriopsis cumingii. NCBI lineage: Eukaryota > Metazoa > Mollusca > Bivalvia > Unionida > Unionidae > Sinohyriopsis > Sinohyriopsis cumingii. The sequence goes on from CM068835.1 coordinate 60,288,289, forward strand.
TAATAGGCTACTGCTCTTGCACATTTAGTTTAGTGCCTTGAATCACAGGAATTATTTAGAGAAATATCCCCAGAGCATATGTAAAAAAACGTTTCTCAAGAATTAAACATCATGAATCGTGTAAAAACTAAAATGAATTTAAAGTGTTAAATAACAGAACAATATTTTAACCATTGTTTACAAACATGGTCAATGCACACAAGATCACATGGGTACAGAATTGCTTTCTGGCATTATGAACTAATAACTTCAAATTTCCATGTCACATGATGCAATGCTAAATACTTGTTACAAATGCTTCATAAAAATGTGTTAACTACTACTGCATTACCTATAATGTCATGCTATAAGGCAAAGACATAACATACAAAGGCATCTGAAGGTCAATAAACTGTCTGGCAGTTTCAATGAATCTGTATTTTTCATCATGTAATAAACAGTCCTCAACTGCACTTAAATTTATGGAACTTTTCTTTTGCTTGCCAAGACTCAAAATGAGTATTCACATTACTTCCTCTGTGTATTAATTCTGAGCCTCAACACCAATAAATGAACATCAAACACAAAAACCAAGTTAATTTTAAATTTTTTAATCAAAATACTTTCTGATCTGATGGTATGTTTTTTTAACACATCTAAAAGTAGCAGTCAAAACTTTACTTTGCATTAATCATCGCGACAGATGTGTTCTTTTGAGCAAAAGATACATAAGACAAGTCAGGGATCGTTTCAAATTTATTCCGTCCTGTTAAAGAATACATGAAAACACGACATTGCTATTGATGGTCAACAACTGAAAAGCCAGAAATGTGCAACCAAATGGCAGACTGTCAAGAGAAACAGCAAAATTCATAAATCATTTAAAACATATTCCAAATTCTGTTTGTGCAGCAGCTGCTTGTAAGATGAAGGGAAGTTCATATGGCATATTTACTTTAAAACCTTTCAAAAGTGTAATAATGATTAAAATACACAAAAAGATAACCTGATATTCACTGCAGAACCTGCACATTTCATCCAACTGAAATGAACACAAATTAAGCTATTTTATAATTTCATTTTTGGAGCTTCATTTTAAAAGTAAAATATATAGAAAAGTTCAAAACTCTTCAAATAACAGATTTTTAAAAAAAACATGCACTGCATCTGTAATCTTTAATCCTGAACAGTTTATATACCATTATTTTCTCTCATAAGCCTATTGCCACCGTCCACATAAGTTTGCAAATTTTAAGTTTTATTTTTTAAAAAAAAGTCAAGAAGTTCATGTCCTACTTGTACTAATATTACAAGGCTATCCCACTAAACTTATCATATAAGAAATACTGTATTTGTGGAAAGCTATGTTTAGATCACAAATATTCTGATGAAAAAGTAATTCAGCATTAAGTTATGTAAAATGTGTAAAAATTCACTAATTCAACATTCAACAAAACTTGTATTTCTCTCAGCTATGTACAACATCATAACATATTAAACAAGAGTTTTACACTTTACAGAGTTCTATACAAAACAGCCAAGAACAAAACATGGAAATAAATTGTGCACAAATATGATGTAATTTATACAGCACACAACAATATCTTAAGCTGCTCTGTGGAAAATCAGGGTGCCATTGTATTGTTTAAATCATTACATCTAAATATATGACAAAACTCAATGATAGACATGATTTGATCAGAAAGGAATTTTTTTAAGATTCACTAATAAATATATATATCTGCAAACAAGACAAGCATTCTGCCTACATCAAAAACACAAGTGCTCACCTAGAGTAAAAAAAATTCTAATGACCACTTTCATTCTACTATTACAAAAAAAGTGATCCCTCTTATATTTTTGGAAAAGACTAGTCTGAATATGGGACATGTATATATAAAAATGTCAGTATTTCAATGGTGGTACATTTCAATTTCTAAAACAACTAAAACATTCTATTGCATAGTGGTAAATGTTCAATCTATGGGATACAAATTTTCAAACTTCAACCTTTCCCTCTAAAATGATGCAACAACCCACCCACCCCTGCCAAACTTGACAATAGCTACCAAAACAAAGTCTGGGCCAGATCTGCAGTGTTTCAGCCAGGTCTGGCACAAAAATATAGACCTTTTGGCCATATTCCCTGAACAATGGTGCCAATGATCAGAGGCCAACCTCATAACAGTGAGACATCATCTATTTAGCAGGTTTGCATGAAACACCAGATAGATAACCATCTTTACTGTTGATTCTCCTCTTTGAAGCTCCAGCCATACTATGACAGCTGGGACAAGCCAAAGTCTACAACTGTATGCCACTCCAACATTACAGTCAGAATTTTTTGCAAAGATTCAGCTTTCAGCTGACTTGTTGAGGGTACAATTTTCTTTTTTTTTCTTCCTGACACCAATGTAGAACCTAATTCTATCTTACAAGTTTCACTTTCTGTTTGACTGTCATCTGTTGTGTGGGTTTTATCCAGCGTGTTCAATAGTCATTATGTCTGCAATAACTTTATCCTTTTGACAATTTGCACATGACGACAGGACAAAGAAATCAGTTATCCTCATTCAATACCTGAACCATAGCAAAAATTTGCCAAGTTTACAAACAATAAATGGTGCATATCATGTGACTGGAAGCCTGTGCTTACAAGAATCTCTGATAGTACACATATCTTTTGCAGTTAAAAATGTTAATAAAACAGAAGTGGAAGTTACTTTATTTCATAGTGTTTTCATTGAGATTACTGCACTTTGTTCACGTGCTAATCTTATTCTAAACTAAGGAATATCATGGGATGTACCAAGTTGATGATTATTTATAAATGATCCCTCCCTTTACCACATATGGGATTAGGAAAATGGGGGGAAAATAGTCCTAGCAGTGCAATAAAAAAAGATCACTTGATAGATTTTGTTTATTTACCTAAATACATTAGACAATCAATTTGGAGATTTTTTAATGACTGGTTGATATATTGGATAAATACACGATGTCAATTGTTTTTGAGCCACTCTTGGGTACAATAAATCTTTTTCCGGTGCAGGATCTGGGGTCTAATTTGCAGCAATCCAGCAGGAGTGCATCCTAGTTGAAACACTTGGTCTGTGATGCAGAACTACTGTTGTTGTGGAGAAGACATTCTTATCTTTTTCAGTGATCTTGACCTTTGGACCATAAAAACTATTGCCTTCTTCCTCATCCCAAGTAGAAGTCATCCACAAATTTTGGTTAAGGTATGACAAATAGAACTGATGTCATTGTGTGGAAAAAATGTTTATCCAATATTTCAGTTAGTGACATTGACCTTACTCCAAGATCAATACAGTTCTTCATTACTACAATTGCAAGACATCTACAAAGTTTGGAAATAATCAATGATGGAGAATTTTAGTTATTGTGTAGATGCGAATTTTCTTCATCTGTCAGTGATCTTGACCTTTCAAGCCTGAAATTAATGTTTTTCCTTGCCACATGTCATACCTTTTACAAAGTTTGGTAAATAAGTAGTGAATTCAAGTTGTTGTGTGGAAACAATTTTTCTCCTCACATAGTGATCTTTAACCCTTGGATCCTGAAACTGACTAGGTTCTTTCCAACTCCAAGTGCATTCTATCCACAAAATTTGGTAGATTAGATGGTGGCCAACCAAAGTTATTGTGTGGAGACCAAACTGGTAACAAATGGATGGGTTATCATATCAATCTGCTGTATGGCAGGTGTGTAAACATTTTTTATATCTTAGTGATTATGATGATATTTTGCTTTCACAATTCAACGACTTGTTAGAAAATAACCAATGAAGTAAAATCTAGCTAGAAATTTTCACAGTATGGATGTCTCTGCAAAACAATATGCAGGGACCAAGCTAAAAGTGAACTCGGAGCCCCAAAAAGTGACCCTTTGTTGAGCCTGCCTTTTATTTAGCCAAGTAAAGAACTTTAACATCAAAGTAAATATATTGGGCCAGGATAGACATACAGATGGATGAAGACACACCAATTTTAATACCAGGTCAAGCTTCTGAAAAAGCAAGCTCAACACAAATGGTGGAAGTCCACTTGACCTAGATCTAAATGAAAAGCACCAAATACGGTTTCAAACCATCAGGTCCTGAAAACATTACTGAGAGGAAAAGAAATCTGACAGTCAAATTGACAGGGTGGGATGGGACAGACAAACATGGATAAATGTTATATGTCTCATCCAAAGAGATGGTGAAACATATTTTAAAAATTGAATAAAAGTACTAAGAAAGTAGAAGAAACAAAATTAATTTTTCACAGCATTTTATGGAATCATAGACAAGACTTGTGTTAAAAAAAACTTTTAAAAATAATATCTTAAATTCTATTATGGGGTATTCCGTTTAAATCTATATGAAGATTGGGGGGGGGGGGCATATTTTATCTTCAGTGTAGTTTTAATTCTTTTGTACAGGTTGAACCCCTATAACAAAGTGGCATTTCACCCACCCACAACACAGTAATTATAAATGGAATAGTCCTTATTTTAATATCTTTTCCTTTGTAAGAATATGTCACATTTTCTGATGACACTAATTTTTCATCAATCACAAGTCTGACTTACAAGCAAGTATATACAGCAATTACTCATCATCTTGAGAAACTTTAAAGTAAAATATGAGTTCCTTTCAACACACCATCCCACATCACATTTAACATAGCTGAATTTTGCTTTTAGCCAATGCTTTCATACTTATGTATCAAACTTCAATTTTCTACATTCAAATCAACAATTATTCTTGCAAGCTAAATCGGATGAGACACGATGCTTTATTAGTTGCCTGTTTAGTACTAACAGATCCATACTCATTTATTCAAATCAACAATTTCTTTTGAGAACTGAAACATACAAGCTATTTCAGTAATGGTTGATGTGAGTGCCTATAGCACTAAGATTATTCTTTTTTTTACACTCCAGTAAAATCCTGCCAGTCACAAATGTTATTTTATCTCTGCAAACAAGGTACATTCCACTTGAAGACAAAAATAAGGGCAACTCAGTCTGAATCCTGGTCAGTACTGTTGGGAATGACTTTGCCTTTGTTTTTCATGGACTCGAGGGCTTTCAGCCGCAAGGTTTTCTCCAGCTCTTCCAGGTTTTCCCCTTCATCTTCATCCCCACCACCTTCATTATCTTCACTCTCGGAATTCTGAAATGCAGGAAAAAAAATATGTGACAAACTCTTTAAAGTGTGTAACACAAGCTGGAAGTATAGTGTGACCCCACTATAGCACACTCCATTATAACGCGAATTTGGAGATAAAATGGTTGCGGAGTGGCTCCCAAAATTTAATATATGTGTATTTTTCTCGCACACGAAAAAACTTTCTTTCTGAAAAGTACGAAGAAACAAACAGTAAAAAGTTTATTATCGCTTTGGGGAAGAGATTATGCATGAATAATATAAGATGATTGTGGAATGGCTCCTGAAATTTTATAAGTATTTTTTCGTACACAAAAAAGTTTTTCCTTCTTAAAAGTACGAAAAATAAAGTGTAAAATATTTATTCTAGGACTGCCTAGGGCTTCGCTAATGTTGCAAACTGCAATTTTATTTTCCTAATTGGCAACGAAATATAACATCTGGTGATTATTTTTTATTGCCGACATTGTTGGCTGTTTAAACTTGTATATATAACCATTGGTTTCGAGTGGAGAAATGCAGAGGCCCCATGAAATGAAGCCACAAACCTCATATAAAATGCACTGAAATTTATCTATTGTTACATAAACAATTTCTTTGTCCATATCGACAAACCATCTTAACAGTGCATTGTTATATCATAATCCGCTTATGTTGATATCGATCATGAGTACTTTAAGTTGTGAGATATCCTCTTTATTTGGTTGTTGTTAACATTTCTGGTAGCGGAGATCAACCGGACAAGGCATTATCTCGTAATTTATCTGTCGTCAGATTTTCGGCCGCTTGCTAGTAATTAACATATTTACATAGACTGACATTTGTGTGTGGATGGTATGTAAAATTCCTCTTCTTTCCACTCAGAATTAAATCCTTCAGAACACCCACATGTTCTGCACTAATCCTTGTCATCAGACCAGAACACCTGCATCTTTATAGTCCATTGACCCTTTGTTAAAATGAGTGGAAGGCAGCATCACTCCGCAACCACAAATGTAAAAAAAATCTTACTTGGTTTATTCAATAGGCAGGGAGGAACAATAACTACGATCGACCAAACGATAGCCAATTCCTTTTTAAAAATGTACCTTGATAAAATAGTTTGCTGAAATTTCAAAGATAACCTTTGAATCACAGACATATGAAAACCTACTAAGCAAATGGGAAAAAAGTTAGTCTCAATCATGCAATACAATTATTTGATGTTGCCACCACAATAAGTAACGGGCATTTGTTTGGTTCTCTAAAGCTGGCCTTTAGCGGTGACTTCAATAACACATGCACATTTCATCAAGGAAAGCTGACTACAATGTTAAATAAAAACAAAGAACTTTTCTTCAAAGAAGTCAGTACCAAAACTTAAATAAAAGCAATGGAATCTGATAGATTTTTGCATTTTCCAATGTGACTGGAACGAGTAAATGTGCTTCATCATTTGTTACGTGATAGTCCTATGTTTATCCACTGAATTCAGACCCATATAACCTGTGACAAAATTATTGAATATTTTAAATCTGTGTGGATTTTTGCGATGGAATTACTTGTATCATGGGGGCCCCGAGTGGCCGAGTGGTCTAAAGCCCTCTCCGTTACGGATCACTGCCATCTCACCTCTGCGTAGGTTCGAGTCTCAGATTCAGCCAATGTGGGTATGTGAGAAAGCTTGCCAGTAGCTTCTTGTCGGTCAGTGGTTCTTTCTGGGTTCTTTCTCCACCATTAATACTGGCCGCCATGTATAGCCTATCATGTGCTGAAAAATGGCATTAAACCTTACAACAACTTGTATTGTGGATGCAGTGTATGTGATGAGATTTGCGGGTGAGTACACAGCGTTGATACTCTATTCATGCTATACATAAGACATGTATATATAAACAGTATACAGGTATATGTACCAATCCATGGTTCTCTAAATAAAGTAAAATATTATATATGCCTTACCTGTTTTCACTACAGGTGTATTTCCCATTTAATGTGCATCGATTTAAGATGGTAACTGTACCAATGAAGCTCGTATTTTACCCCCCGCATTTATTACTACCTACCCCCCCCTTGCAAACTTGTTGGGGTACATGCATCATTTTCTTCAGCTGACTGACATGGTTGCTGATAACACGGTTCCATTCTATGGCTCCCAACTACTGTGTTATAGCGGGATCACAATGTACTGAATTAAACAAAACAATTATTCAGGTTACTAAAACAAAGGTCAATTCAAGTGAAAATTGAAAGAATATAAGCACTATGAAAAAGGCCGGACTACTTGACAGAGCACGAGCTTGCCACATAATCAGGATTCCAGTATACTTTTACAAGGTAGATATTGGCTTTATTTCTTTACAAGCAGAGTAAGCACTTGCTCAATCTCAAGCGATAACTAGCTTATCTGTGAGCAGCTTTATCTGCTCACCTTTTTGCTTTCTTCTTGATCTTTTCCATCCTTTGCCTTGTGTTTGTGTTTCTTGTGTTTCTTATGTTTCTTGTGCTTCTTGTCCTTTTTCTTCTTCTTTTTCTTGGCCACTGAATCCGACTCTGATTCCTACATAAAAAAATGTCATTAAATTCTAATTTCAAGATTAGGTTTTAATAATCTATTAGTAGTTCACCAACGGCAACATTTACCTCGTTTTCAAAATCAAGGACCATAACTACCCATAAATATAATGCCAGTCCATTAAATGTTAATCCTCTGTGGTTGCAGACATTCCATTTTCAGTTTCCTTGACTGATTTAATTATGGCAGGTGGTAGATCACTAAGGATTTCCAAAGGTTTTGTTACTTTTTGCTGACTCTCACAATACCGCTTTTTAAAACTAGTACAAATGTATAACCATTTTTGCAGCATTATTTAAAAGAACATCAAACCTGTCATGTCATTTTACATGCAATATCCATGGAGTTCAAAAAAGCCACAAAACAGAATACCGTAACATTATGTGTTTCAACCTAATTTGGGGGGAAAAAATTGGCCCTTCATCTGAAAAGGTGGACCAATGGAGTATAAAAATCGGCGAACCTTACAACAAAATATCATTTACATTGTCAATTTTGCCTAAATTACACTAGTCAATATTTCATTATCTGCATGGAAAACAAAATAAATAACCTTATGCACTCAAGATTCTCCTCTATGATGCCACCAACCATATTCTAAAATCATGGAAGAAGTATATAATTTTATAATTTTATGCCCCTTCAATATTATAATCAGTCTTTGCCAAATTCAAGCAAATTCTTGAGGGTGTGATGCTGTTTTTCATCTTAGGTTCTGCCATTATGGAATAAATTTTTTTGTCGAGATTCATTTCTGTTTGATTTTCAAATCTCTTTTTTGTCGGTTGTTCAACAGAGTCATCATTTCTACATTTTTGTACCACTTTCACAATCCAGAGTTTTGCAACTTATGGAACGAGGAGATGGTGGGGGGCATGGAACAGTCTGCTGGAAAATACTGCCTGATGGATTTTGTTCATATTCATAAAGTAAAAAAATGATCACTGAACAATTTGGTCATTTATTTATTGGTTGGTGCATCTGTATCAGACTGAACGTAAAATAAGAGTTTACTATTGCTTGATTGTCCAAAAAGATTTTCCCAGCATTCAAGAGGGTTGAAACCATCTCTGACATTCTTCAGCGACAAGAATTTAAAATTAGCTATTGTGGCAGCCATACTGTATGTAACGTCAGCACCATTTTCATTCAGAACAAAGCAAACATCATTAAAAAGACGTTTGGATGAGAACCAAATGATGAGACAACTTTCTGTTGATGAGTAACAGCAGTAAGATTTTTGATGATGGCTAAAAATGTAGTCATATTGGCACCACTTTAATTTAGGACCAAGTAGACATCAAAAGCAGTATTTCAGCGAAAACCTCCATGTTGAATCAACCTTCCATACAGCTGGAGTAGCAGTAAAAAGTTTGTAATCAAGGTCACAGTATATACAGACCTGCCACACTAATAAGATTGTCTCTGAAAGGCAGTTGATTCCCACCTCAGTTTGACCAGTTTTTAGTTATGCATACAAATTATCATGTACTGCTATTGTAAAGATGAAAAACACAAAATTTAAAATGTTTGGTATTCGAACTGATGCAGTGATGGCAAACATGTTCAAGTGAAAAGTCTGTATAGTACATGTAGACCACATTTACCTCTAGTACAGTTGCAAAAACTTCACTTTCAAACCCTATGCAGTACAATGGCTTGTTCACATATCTGAACTTGACTAATTCTTGGAATTTTTTTTCTTGATTTCACATGACAGCAATCAATTCTCATGCCACCAGATATACTCAAATCGACACATTATGTCCATTAACTTAATTGTGTCCCTACCTGATTTTATTAACAAGAAAATGAATATTCCTTTTTTTTTATTTTGCACTGACAATTAACCCATTTTAGGAGGCTTATTTTCCCTTTCGTCTACAATGTATATCCCTTGTTAGATCCCATTTTAAAAAATTCTATTATGAACAGTTTGATCATGAATATACTTTACAGAAATAATGTGTACTGAAGTACTGCTGTAAAGTTAATCTAATTCCCTGATTAACTCCACTACATCTAATATGAAAATCAGATCAAAATCAAACACAGATGAGCCAATTATCTGTATTTTACCAATCATATTTCCATAGTTCTTTAATTTTATTCCATCTGTATTTTAAGGGTTATTTTCATAAGACTTATGGCAAATCATAAGGGTAGGCAGGTCTGTAGTGGTGGCCATGCTATATGTCCAGGTGGCAACATTTTCATCAGGCCCAACTGGACCTCATAAGAGGTCTTCTGATAAAAATCCCATGATTTTAAGATTTTCAGTTCAGGAGTAGTAAAAAGTTTTTCAGCAAGACTGTCATAGCTTTCATATTGGCACCATTTTCATTTGAGACAAAAAAAATCAGAAAAAAGTCTTTTAGTGCAAATCCAATGTTAACATGACCAATAGTAGCAATATCATGATTTCAAGATGGCTGCTGTGGTGGCATATTTGAGCAGGACCATTTTCATTCAGGACCAATTAGACCATGGGATGAATGTGTGTTAAGTTTCTTGTAAATCCTCTAATCTTTCTGACCTATAAGCAGTAAAACTAACAACATGTCTCGATCATCTCTTTCCCCAACATTCTGAGTACTCTGTCGCTTTTTATTTGCTGGAATTGGTGTCTATTTTACACAAATCCCAGAAGGGCACTTCCTGTCTGGAACACTGGTTATGTATATTTTTTTATTAGTCAACTTGTTTATTTTTTTGCTTATCATATTAAAGGCTTATCCAAAAAGTGTCATTTTGTTGGTACTCAAATTCGTGAATCAAAGAAGGGGTACTATTGACTTGATAGATGGATTATTACTAAACGAGTCTTCATTGTCTACGAAATTCAGTACTCCATAAAGATTTTTTAAAATAAAATTCACAGTATACAAATTGTAGTTAAAAACATGAAAATTAATTTGAATGCTACAGGAAATATGCACTTATTTTTTTTTTAATATAAAATATGATGGAATCTTTAGAGAAAATAGACTAACTAAAATGTAATCAATAAGTACAAAGCAAATAGCTAAAATCTTTGTAGTTGTCTCAAATAACCACTATGAATATTATCAACAGGGTTCCCCCACTTTTTTAAAACAATAAGGTCTTTTCCTGGGTGAAAACGACTTTTTCGAAGGTTACTTATGACCCTTACTAAATGAAATTGAAAAAAACATTGTGTTTAAAAACACGTTTTAGTTTTTATTTTGAGACTCGCCCGTAAAATCTGACACGTGACCATGTGCGAACTACAGAAGTTTCACTAGAAATGAATGTAACTAATGAAATGTCACAAGTGACAATTAATGGAGGCAGGGGTTATACCGGTTCAGTGGTTAGTATTCCAGACTTGCAACTGAAAGGGCATAAATTTAAATCACTGAATCAGTCTGGGTTAGCTACCATCACATTGGCAATGGACTTTAGTTCACATCTTGGCATTAAACAATCTACCTGTATTGATGTGTTGTAAAACACCAACCAAACCATTTATTTCTACAACATCAAAGTAAATTTACCATAACAAGTTGATTAAAATATATTTTAAAAAAAACAACAATATTACTGTATTTATTAACCACACTATTATCAACATTTACATAGCTCACCTCTACTTTTACTAGGTACCAACAGCTACTGTAAATTGTAAACATTATCATGTAGAAACTAAAGATTTTTCTAATCTTTTACCTTTATATCAGAACTTTTAATCATTTTAAAATGCAAAATTGGAACTTTGACTGGTAACTGGCACTATATAGCCACTACTGTGCTGACATACTGTGCGACCACCTCCCTATATATCCAATGACACACCTACCTAATTAGCTACTATGAAAGAGAAAAACAAGAAAGAAAATAATATTTAAAAAAAACAACTTTTATTATCGTATCAAAGTAGAGGTAATTTTTTAAGTTGAAAAAAAAAATGTCCTTTATCAAATTACAATATATAATGAATGCTTGTTAATACAGCAAGTTTACAAATTAATAAACATATTTATTCCTATTTCCAACTACAATTGCTAGAAATGCCTTTTGAGCAGACTACAATGACTATAGGTCAAGCATAGCTGAATCAATGTCATCATTAAGGCAAATACTTAACACAAGTTACTGGGCACAAAATGAGGTCATGATAGCCTTTGGTTTTAAATGAGTATGAGCAATGGAGATGTGTTCAATTATCAAATTTTGTGACTGGAACATAAACAGCAGCCAAAAAACTTGAACTCCGACCAAAGTCGAATACCTGCCCATCGTAATGAGACTTTCCCAATATGGCAGTCAATTTGTTATCAAAAACTGGACCAGTTTTCAGTAAGTATATCATGTACTGCTATTATCAAGCTGGAAAACATGCATTTAGAAGTCTAGAAATTTGTGTTCTATGTTGTATTTTTTTATATGTCATGTATGACTGACACATAAACACAATTATCTGCAGCCTGTGGCAATGGTGTAATCTTTCCAGTCATGTGACATATTCAAATCAAAACATGGATGTCCACCAAATGTCACTGTTGCCCTTATGTTTTCCCCAAGGCTCTAGTACTGAGCTAAATGCAAAACCTAAGCCAGTAAAATGTGCATCACAGTGACCTTTTTTCTGTGGTATTAATAGATATGTATACACTCATCTAATCTAATGATTCCAGCATAAAACCTGAAACACAAAATTTTACTCAAGTCAGTGATGTGTGAAATATAGGTTGCAGTGCCCAACATTTGTGATACTGTAGTACCATTCATGTACAGTGTGTAAAGAAAAACAGCCAACACAACTTGAGTACTATGAACAGCACAATATATGCCCAGCCCAAGTTTATTGTAGATTACTAAAATTTTGGTGCATAAACCATGTTTTCTTTGCAACTGGCCTTCACCTTTGACTTTTAGACAGCAAAAATCAATAAACTTCTTCCTGACTTAAAGTGCAAGCCATTCAAAAAGGTTGGTTAAAATTTGTTTGTTGTTGGTGGCTTTACTGCCAAGTTTTTCAGCACATGACAGGCTATACTTGGCAGCCAGTTAAATGGTGGAGGAAGAACCTAGGAAAACCCCTGGAAGAACCCATGGGAGCACCTGGTAAGCTTTCTTACATACCCACACTGGTTGAGTTCAAAATGAACCCATGCAGGCAAAGGTGAGATGGTAGTGATTGGTACAGGCAATGCCTTAGACCACTTGGTCACTTGGTCCCCCTGATCCAAGTCTGTAAGGTTGAAATGTTATTGTACAGAAAGCATTTTCCTTCTTTCAGACACCTGACCTTTTGGTCCTGAAATCAAGCCTTTCTTTATCCCACGTGCAAGCATTCCACATGAATCTGACTGCTGTACATGGTGGAGATTTCTAGTTACTGTGTATAAACCATTTTTCTTATTCCAGTCACAGTGACTTTAACCTACAAGGTTTCATCCCCAAAATCAACTGGTTTTTTCCTTAATTAAGTACAAGCCATCTATAGAGTTTGATTATTCTAGATTCATAATCAAGTTATTATGCAGAAATTTAACAGGTAACAAACTGACATTATGCAGGTAGATAAAAACATTACCAACAATACATAACTAATGTTTATGTGCAATAATGTTAGCCACTGCTATGAAACCCACCACAAAACTGTTGCCTAGGACCTAGGAAGAAAAATGCAGATGAAGATGTACATATGTATATGCTTTTGTCTGTGCAGATGCCAATACTGATGCCATGGGTAGTACAATAATTCTCCGCTACTTTGTTGAGAGAAGCTAGAAATGAGAGGTTAAGTTGCTAGTGTATGATTCTCCAAGACTATCACTGCAATTGGTCTGGACTATTTTTATGTACCCTTAATCATAACATATCATTTTAAAGTAATATAAAACACACTATAAACTCCTCTTTCAGTTGAGCACTTCAGGATTATAATGAAAGACTGAAAAGACAGTGCATGCATTCAATAAAGATAACAATGCTTTACCTCTGACTCAGTACCAGACTTTGCTTCCTTCATCTTTTTCTTAGGCACCTGTTCCTCTACCTGCCTAGGACTCTGTGTTGACTGTTCCTTTCTTTTGACTGCACCTCCTTTATCCTGCTTGATCATCACTACTCTGTGGTAGGTTTCATCTCCTGGAGGTGGAGGGGTTCGTTTGGCATCAGGCATCTCTCTTTTCAGTTCCCTTTCCCTTTCCTCTCTTACATCTCTGCTCCCTCTATCTCTATTGCCCCTGTCTGCATCACGTTCAGAATGCACTGCACGAGGAGCTGGTTCTGGACTGGCTACATCAAAGCTGTTCCTCTCCATGTCTCTTTCAGTTTGCCGAAGTCGTGGCTCACGATTACCTCGTTCTGTGCTATCCTTTTCAATATCCCGTTCTGGACGTCTTTGTCGTGCAGATTCCCGATTGCCAAGATCAGGACTAAACCCATCTGAGCCTCGCTCGGACATTCGTAGTCTTGGAGGTGGCTCTGGGCTACTTGAATCAGACCTTGGCCTCTTTCCTACCATTGGGTCTGGACTTCCAGATAAATCAGATTTTCTTTTTCTAGATATCTCATACTCACTGGATTTTCTCTGTGCACTGTAGTCACCAGATTCCAAGCGATTCCTCGCGTGCCTCTCATCTTCTCCTTCCCGACTTTGCTGCATTCTTGGAGGGGGAGAGGGAGTGGGGGACTCTGACTCTGATGACTCACTTCTTGCTACTTCTTTCTTTGCTACTGGTGGCGATTCTGACCACCTGCTTCTTTGTGACTGGACAGGGGGTGAGACTCTTGGTCTTCTCTCCGCTGTTTCTGACCAACCTTTTCCTGTAGACCGTCTTTCCTCTGGAGACACTGATGTCCTACTCCTGTGATCAGGTGACCGAGCTGGCCTCTCCAGGTGAGGAGGTGATGCTGGTGAACGAACTGATCGTGACAGAGATTTCACCTCTCTGTGGTCTGGTGAAACATGCCGTCCTTTCTGACTCTTCCTTTCTTTTTTAGGAGATGGTGAATATTCACGTTTCAGTTTTGGTGGTGGAGGGGATGGTGATCCCCTACTCTTTTCTGTCCTCATGCTTCGCCTTAGTTCTTCCAAAGGAGAGTAGGGCTTTTCTTTAGATCCAGCTATTTTCAGACTTGGAGGAGATCGTTCTCGATCTGATTTTCTTGACTTTTCTGAACCTTTTTTGCTAGGTGGCAAAGGAGAAACACTTCTGCCCTTTTTACTTGGGGGCAAAGGAGAAATACTTCTGTTCTTTATTGATTCAAGCTTTGGTTTCTCCTCTGCCTCAGAGGAGGAAGAACTTGAGGACTCCTCCCTTGCCCTCCCTTTGCTCTTCAGTCCAGGTGGTGGTGTAGGTGGTGATCTCCTCCTTGTTCTTAATGGTTCAGGCGGTCTCTCAGGTGATGACTCAGAAGAGGACTCAGATGATGAGGATGATGAAGACGGCACCCTTTTTCGAGGCACTGGCGACTCTTTCTTTCTACGAGGTGGTGAAGACTTGTCTATTCTTCTAGGTGGTGGAGGTGAAGCTGACCCTCCTTGTCTTCTATGTGGTGAGAAGGACTCTGACTCCCTATTTTTCCTAAGCACACGTGGATGTTCTACTGGAGATGAAGATGATGCAGTACGTCTCCGAGGCCTTCTTGGAGAAGTGCCAGACACACTTCTGAGTCTAGGAGATGTCACAAACGGTCTATGCTGCCTTGGAGGAGACTGGGATGGAGATCTTACTGATGCTCTTCGCACGGGTGACCTTGTGCTTCGTCCTGCATCTCTTGATCGCCGAGGTGATCCAACATCTCTGAATCGCCGAGGGGCAGATCGTCTAGCTTCCTCATATCTCCTTGGTGATCTGAATCTGGGAGGGCTCCTGAAATGAAAATGGAATCTTTGTCACTTTTCCCAACCCACACACAATTCAATGTTTCATTCTACTGCTCCTCCCCCAATGGAATGTGGAGTGGTAAATAACAAACAGCTATATTGGCAGTACATTTTGGAAATTTCAAAGCACTGGAAAACAATAGTCCCTGGATGGGTCTGACACTCTACTCGCACCAAGACAAATTAGGTCTCAGTCACAAAACTACTTCACAAATGTGTGGATAAGCTGGTGGTCAGATCTACACTATTTTCTTACAAAAGCATTTAAATACTGCAAAAGGTGTGTAGTCAAAATCTTTTATCAATGTCAATATTCATGATAGTGCAGACCTGCCAAGCCTGATGAGACTGTCTCAGTAAGGCAGTTGATTTTTTTCATAAGTGTGACCAGTTTTCAGTAAGGTCTAATAAAATACCATAAAACTGTAAAATTGGGAAACATAAAGTTCGGTATTCAAAAAATATAGCAATGGTAAACATTATGTTCAACGGAAAAGTTTGTAAAGTACACATACACCTTATTTACCACAAGTACTGTTGTACAAATTTCAGTTCCAAACCATATGCAGCTCAATCGATTGTTGCTATTTTTCAACTTGATGCAAGTCTTGGAGGTATTTTTCCATTGCATGACGATGACAATATCTCCCACCAAGAGACATACTCAAATTTACATGTGATGTTCAGTAAACGTAGTTGTGTCCTTTCCTTTATATTCTTCTTGATTATTAACCCTTTTTGCGAGGCTTAATTTTCGTTTCGTCTTCAACATGCACTGCTTCCTGTACAACCTTTTAAAAGATTCTATAATCAACCAAGTAATCATGCAAATGTTTCACATGAAAAAATATGTGCAGTTTAAAGCATCTGAGGTACTGCTGTAAAGTTAGTCTGGTTCCCTGACTAATTTTACTAATTCTATTAAGAAACCCATATCAAAATCAAAGGTACAAGAGCGGCGCCCAGCCTTCTTTATAAAGGAAGCCATATAAAACTTTAATGCACTAACTGGGCAAGTGAGCATATCCTTATCATCCCCAGTACAGATATGATTGAGACCAGGGATAACAATTAGAAGTGGAACAACTGAAAAGTAACTGGTTCTTAACATGAAACCCAGGTTTGCAAAGAACACAAACTGAATCCATCTTCTATAGCCATGATAACCTGATCTACACCACGGTGGAACAAACAGATATTTTAGTGCTCTGGCCTAGTGACATCTACTGGATTTCATGAGATGCCTCCCTTAGTATGTAATGCCAATTAACCAATAGCATGAAGCAGTGATGCATTGTACATCGGCCACAAAATGGTGGAGGCAATTTACCTAAAAAGGACACATTTTAAGTTTTACATTGAAAGTATTACTATATACCAGAGGAAGCCATTACAGGTGTATTTGAGTGAAAGGTATTTGTACAAACATAGACCAGCTGTGGAACATTGCTTATTTTTATCAGTCCATTCAAGTTGTTTGCTCCCCTTGTCTCGATCACATAGGAACTGTGTTTAAATTCTTCAATGATGCTAAGGAGAACAGGAAAACAGTCTTATGGGTATTGTTCTTCACTCGAATGTTCAAAAGGTGGTTCTAACAATGCCCAAAGAATGCATGGAAGATTCCTTCTAGGTATTAATAAACATTGGTTTTTGAAACTCCAAATACTTGATGAGATCAGAAAGATAAGAGAGAACTTGCAAGCATCAGAAAGGGCTGCCCAACTGATCTTAACGGCAGACACAGAAAATTTTCTTTTCTTGAAAAGGATAAGAAAAAAATCTGCAACTGCTTTTAAAGGGGGACATCTAGGTTCAAGTTTCCTATTGCACCAATTACAGAAAGGCATACACATTGAGCCCAACTCGTTTTGAAAGTGGCAGCTGCTCAGGCACTCCAATCGATATTAAAGACAAAAAAGGGAGAGCTTTTGTAGTCTTGTAGTAACCAGCCAACCAAGAGTCTACCCACAGTTGGAAAAGTTACTCAACTACCAACTGGTAGAGACCATTCCATTATGACAACATCAACTTCTGTAGACAGACTGTCACACTATTGCTATTCCAATTTAGCCATTATTACAGGTGGTAGTGAATGTCAGATCCAGGGGAGAAAAAGTACTGACAAGCAACAGTGGGATGGATACTTCAAACGAAGATCTCGGAGGATGATGAGCAATCAACCAGTAATCAAAATACTACATAGTTGGGATCCCTAAAGAACTCAAGTGGACTGCAACTAACGCAATCATCTTGGTAAAGATTCAGGGAGAGGGGGGTAATGAGTGGAAGAGCTTGAAAATGAAATACCTCCTGGTCAATACAAAGCCAAGAGGTATTTTCTGTGTGCCAGGAAGACAGGGATATGAAGGGATGCATCTTAACTATTACTGGAGACCATTTAGTTGCAGGGCCTTAAGGTGTTCCTAACTGAGGCAGGTCTCCACTTCAAAGTATCCATCCAAAAGAAATCTGTTTCAAGCAGAAAAGTTGATGAGGAGCTGAAACATTCCACCTTTCTGACATCAGAAAGATCTGGGAATAAAAAGTTAGAGTCAGGTCATTTGTCTACCATCCAGACTTCTGCAAAAGGTTGTAATTCTTCCTTTAATTGAACCAATTGGGATTGGTCCAATATAGGCATCATGAAGGGGAGGATGTACCTGGAAATGAAGCAGGTAAACATCCTTTAAAGTGGAATAGACAAGCACATCATCTGTTATGCCCATCCAAACCCTTGGAAAAAGGGCTAGACATGTACTGGCATGCTCAAAGGAGAACAATGCTGCAACTTCCTAGGGTTGATTCCTCCCCCTTGGGGAAGGGGGAGGAATCTAAAGACTTTCTTCCTTGGCCTCTCTGATTCCTTCTGTCAAATGGTATGCAGGAGGTTACTTAGAAATGAGGCTGCTTGTGAGACTGAAGATGCTGCCCCTATTTCAAAACATGGTAGAAGGTCCCATTGGACAGCTAGGGTGAGCACACTTTTTGGCCTGTTTCAAAGAGCCCATGGCTGCTGCCTTGGACTTCTGTAGATGGTCCTTGAGGCATGATTCCTGGTAACATTATCTCTGCCTCAAGAGGTACATACATTAATAGACCTTTGATGCATCCAAGACAGCATCTCTGTGGAAGCAAAAAAGCTCCACTGACTATCATGGACAGAGAGAACACATAACGTGATATATATGCCAAAGCCTCCAGCAAGCACAATAGATTCTTCATTCAAAAGATTTGAGGAGGCTACTTAAAAGAGATTGGCATGCAAGGTGATTCTCACTAGAGTGTGGGCCTTAAACTCCATTATTTGCAAAGTCTTAAGTGGGAGGTGAGCCCAGGCCCCAGCTGATATCCACTTAAGATGCCCAAGAATCTAGTGAGGAGGGCAGTGGTACCAGAGTATTAACTCAATAGCTGGAAGCAGAAAACAAAAGGTGAAACATAGAAAAAGGGACAGACCACCTCTTCTGCAGTCTGGTGAACTCTTTGTCCTAGGAAGACTTCCATGTAAGCTCATAAACCATCACCGGGTGCAGGAGCAATAGAAGGTCTACACCAGACGAGGCTTCAGAAACCCTCTCCAGACCAGAACAATCTCAACAAGGCAGCTTTGGACACAAGTCAAGGGGAAGTAGGCAGTAAAATTTGTTTACTTTTAACATCCTCCTCCTCACCAATACCTGAACTAACAGGTAGGAAGTAGTAGGGGACCTCAAAGTATGGGTGAAGAACTGTTGCCACAGGTTCCTCTGAAAACTCATTAGAATCAACTAAGATGAAAATGAATTCATGGTCCTGAGTCTCCTGAAGTGAGAAAAGACCGTCCTTTCCAGTATCTCTCTCCAGAAAGGAAGACATTGAAATACGAATGATGTCATCCTGAAGCCGAATTTACAGAAACAATGCTTGCTAAGTAAGGTGCAAAAAATGCCTGAACAAAAACAAAAGGAACACAGATACCATTAAAATAAAGCAAGGACTGGAATATAAACACTTAACTCATACAAAAATGTGACTGATATACAAAAAAAAGATGTGAAGATGAAAATGAAAGTAAATTTCATTGAGCAATATAGCACATGATTACTGCACACGTCATCCCAGGAAAATGAGAAAGGTATTTGATGTGGTTATGGAGTTAGACTGGGGTCATGTTCTTTTCAATTCTGGCCCTCCAATACTACCTGGAGGAGAGAATAATTAGCTTGGACTGGGAACTAAGGGTCCTGGAAAAGGAAACCATCATGATAGTCAAAGACTTTCAAGATGGCTGCCAACATTTCCGTACTGAATGTCAGATCAGCACAAATTTCATCTAAGATCATCTAGACATCAGGAGAAGGAATTTTGTAAAATGAAAATGTTGTAAATACAATCATCTGTTCACTAATTTTGAGGATTGATAAAAAATAGATTTTCAAGACGGTTGATATGGCAACTATACTGAATAACAGATTGGCACCATTTTCATTTAGTAAGAGCAAGACATCACAGGTCTTGTAATGAAAACCACAACCTGACATGACTTTCCATTTAGGAGGAGTAGCAACAAGATTTTTACAATGACTAAATAGTGACAGACTGGATATCCAGGCTGCATCATTTTCATTTTGGAGAAACTGGATGGAGACAAATGTATGCAAAGCTTCATGGTAATCCTTCCTTATTTATGGTGGAGTATCAACAGAAATCTGTAATAAGACAGATGGATGACAGGACGTCACATAAACTCTTTTCATCCACAGCAACTAGAAGACATTTGTTTCTTTAAAATCCAAAGCATGATTTCTCCAACTACCACCCACCTCGGGCAATGTCACTGTGACACCAGGATTTTGAAAGAAGGAAAGCTAAGATATAGCAAGGACAGCAGAATGAAACTTTGTTAGGAATGTGATTGCTTTGTACAAATACAAGATGGCCACTATCGCTTAACCAGCTTGAAGCAGCTGTTCTGTTTTGTGTGCCATTTTTCATGATATATGTGCTTATTGCCTGTCTTTGTCTACGTTATTGTGTTCATCAAGCATTGGCTGTTCAGTTCGTATGTGTTTCTTCATCTCCTTGTTTTGGAAACGAGAACAATTAGACTTTTGCTCAGCTGTCTTGCTCCACTGCTACAACTTCCTTTGTTGTTGAACAAATCGGCATCATGTGATACTCGCCAGTCAACCCGTTTAGGCTATGATGGACCCTCATTAATTGCTTTAAATGACCACTCCTTGGCTCTCCACACTACATTGTGATCTAGATTAAACGAACTGTGGAAAAATGGCTACAGGCACAACTTGAAGAAAACACTGATTTTAGTCTTTCTCTCTTAGACCAAAACAGTCTGGCAAGTTTCAGAAGTTGGGGTTCTTACAGGTAGTGGCCTTATAAACTAATATACTGATATAAGTTCATCTTCATTTACCTTGAGTGGTTTTGGGCTTAATCATGTTCAGGTCTATTTTTTATTTAAAAAATTCAAGCTCGTTCCAAATTTGTAAAAACGAGAAATCCTTCAAGGCAATGAAGCACTAGTAGGAATCCAAGATAAGATACATATCTATTTTAACTACCAGTGTTGAAACGTCTATTAGAAGATTTTAAATATGGTTGCTGTAGTGGCCATAACAGAGTAAGATCTGTGCTACTTTTATTTAGGACTGTCTAGATATCATAATAATTCTCTTTTTACAACTCGTATCAATATGACCATTCAATCTGGAGGAGTAGTGATGTGAAGATTTTCAGGATGGTCATATTTGATGCAAGACTGGTACAGTTTTCATTTTGGACATGACATGTATCATAAGATATCTATTTATGTTATGCCATGCCAAAATAACCATCGAGTAGGAGTAATGTTAAAAAAAATTTCAATATGGCTGCGATGTTGGAAATATTGGATTTAAGATAAGCACCATTTTCACCTAAGATCAACCAAAGATCACAAGAAGTCTTTTAATGAAACTTCCATGTTGATATCCCTTTCTGCTGAGGAGAAACACTAACAAGATTTTTAACATGGCCACTGTAGTCACCATGTTAATTAACACCCATCATATCAACAAAAGTTTTTTTAAAACCCTTTTATTGTTGCAATAAATATAATGAATAAAATATATGAACCGTTACCTGTATTTACTCTATGAATCTCATTCAACAGGGTATGAAAATATTAGTAATTAAAATAACAAAAGTGATATTAACTTTTGGTACAGCAAATACCTGTAAGGAGGCAGTGATGGCGATCGTCTTCGCATGTAGGGTGATGGACTATGCCCTCTACGTTGTGGGGGTGAGGAATACCGATTTCTGTCCTCCCTGAAGCGAGGTGGGCTTCGTCTGGGAGGTGACATGTATCTGTGGAGAAAAATAAGATGCCTAGACAAGATGTCATTTACATGAGAAGACCGTCATCAGACAAATTAAGAAGTGTATTAACGGACCCATTAATGGTTAACATTGTGTCAAAACATTACAGGTTATATCAGGAAGAGGAAATTGAGTAGTGGTAACCCCAAGACAGACCACTTAGGTGGATCTAGTCAGGATTCAAGCCTGCACCTTTCTATTCACAAGTCTCACTCACAATAACCAATATAAGCCACATCAGCTCCAAATCAACAACCATAATAAAAATTTTAATTACAAAAAGAGGCAAATCATGTAGCACCCTGAACAAGGATATATCTTTGCTTGAAGCACATTTTCAATTGCAATAAAATAAAAAAAATTTGTTCCCAATGTGATACGTATACATATTCTAATAATTACATATCTTTATTCTAATAATTAAACATCTGTATTCAAACAATATCACAAACTTTATAGAGGGACAAACAGTTTTTAATAAGTTTGATTATGTTACGTGTTTAAAGATATGTGTTATTCATACAATGGGAAATGTACTGTATGAACCATTACATTCTAGTAGTATATTTTTATAAATTTAGTACACAAGGCAGATTCACAACATACTTTTCTAAAAACAAATCATTAGTTTCATTTGTGCTAGAGCCTGACTATACCTCCCCATTTGTACCCTCCCCCCAACAATTTCAATAATGGTAATCTGTAATGTGATAAAAAATGCACAGAACTTAGTCAATTCATTCACTGATTTACAATTTCTAACCTGAATGTGACCAGAGTGGCTATAAAACGCATTCTCTTCGCCTGTCATGCTTAATGAACTTTCCATACTAATGTGGCGCCATGTTGCGTGCACTATGGAAAAGTTCCTCAGACAACATTGTGACATAATTTATCGTATTCAGTAACTGCTGGATAATTCAGTAAATTACCTTAATGTCGAGAGTTTTGAGTTATATCCTTTACACACATGTATACAGAAATTATACCGCTTGTTAATTCCATGTGAAAGGCAAATTTGTAATTGTCATTCTTTGCCTTTGCTTCACTGAACATCATAACTATCAGAAGCAGACATTATTTTCCTTCTATGTTCATGCTGAAAATGGACTTGTCCAGGAACTGGAAATGACTGGCGAACAGGTAGTCTTTTACACTGAAAACTTCCATTTTGAATGAAATGCACAAAAAATAGCGGTCTTAGGATCTCACGTGGATAATCTGGTTTGAAACTAATAAACTAAGTTCTGTGCATCTTTTATCTCCGTTATGCTTTTCGTCTTTTAAATTGGTAGGGGGTTCCAAACAGGGAGGTTTATTCAGACTATAACTTGCATCAGAGTGTTTACACACCAAGATACATTTATGAATCCAGCCTCTTAATGCTTATAAGAATTATATGATCAACCTTTAAAAAAAAAAAGATGAGTACCTTCTCTGATCAGGTGACCCAAATCGGTCTCTTCTCCTTGGAGACAGCCTGCTATCCATTCTTCTTCTATCAATAAAGCTTGGTATATCTCTGCCTCTCCGACCTAAAAATGAAAAAAAAATATTTATATCAATTCTATGTAATCAAATCGATCAACCAATCTGTACTTTTTGGACCAACTTGAAAAATGCATGAATTAAAAATTTCTCTTCCTATAAACTTTTCAAAGTGACCACCAAATCCTTTAAATTTGTCGAAGTGACCAAAAACCTCTATAAACTTGTCAAGAGACCATCAAAACTTTTGAACTTCTCAAGGGAGCCATCAAAACATTTGATTTACAACAATAATCAGACAATTATTCACAAAAGAGCAAATCCTGACCAATCAAGCCTTCAATAGGCCAAACAATTCTGTCTAGATTGTATCATGAACCTAGGCAATCAAGCCTTCACTAGGACAAACAATTGTCTAGACTGTATCATGAACCCAGGCAATCAAGCCTTCAATAGGACAAACAATTCTGTCTAGACTGTATCATGAACCTAGGCAATCAAGCCTTCAATAGGACAAACAATTCTGTCTAAATTGTATCATGAACCTAGGCAATCAAGCCTTCAATAGGACAAACAATTTTGTTTAGACTGTGTCATGAACCTAGGCAATCAAGCCTTCAATAGGACAATTTTGTTTAGACTGTATCATGAACTGGAGTACACTAATCCAACATAATACTCCTACAACGGACTAAATAGATTTTTAAAAGTAGGCCAACATCTGAAATAATCCATGACCAGATAAGATTGGTTTCTTGTTTTAAAATACAAAAGTAACAACGTCCCTCAAAAGGGCTGATGTTCTACTGGATAATGTGACTCAGAGGACCGTTTCTTCTATTTCTGCAGTGTTGAGCCATCGTGATATTCTTCAGCTAAGACAAGATTTGTCAAATAAGTTTCTGTGGTGGACATATTGGTTGTTATCTTGGCCCCATTTTCAATGAATAGCGAGAATGTATCGTAAGAAGTATTCTAGTAGAGACCCCATACTTTCTGTTTGAAAAAGCAATGATAATAAGATTTCAAGATGGATTTTGTGGTGACCATATTCAATAACAGATTGGTACCATTTCTATTTAGTACCAACTAGACACAAGATTTTCTTGGTGAAAGCACAATGTGTATAGAACCAGCCATCAAGGACAATTACTGATAACAGGATTTGCAAAATGTCATTGTGACAAATACATTAGAAGTTCAACTGGTACCATTTCTTTTAACAATCAAGTCAACATCATAAGAAAATTTTATGCTGATATAACCATTCATTCAAGAGAAATAATGTCAACAAGATTTTCAAGAAGACCACTGTGGCAGGCATACTGGATATCTGTTTTGGGGCCAACTAGACATCATCAGATGTCAAGTAAGAACACCATGTTCAATGACCTGTTCAGAAGGAGTAATGATAACAATATTTTTAAGTTGACTGCTCTTGTGGCCATATTAGGCATTAGAATTTGACCATCATTTTAGACTAATCCCTTGACCCGGAGGTGAAAATCCCACAGCAATATTGCATTTAATTCAGGTGAAGTAATGACAAGATGGTGGCCATACTGGACATCATATTGGCCCCATCTTTATAAAGATGTATAGTTGGTCTTTTAGTGAAAGCCCCAAGATGGTGACAGCAATCTTATTTGGGGTAATGACAGCAAGAATTTCAAAATGGCTGCTCCAATGTTCATACTACATACATGCCAACCCCACGAGAAGTATAAGCGTAATTATTGCTGTTGTAAGTGGCAAGAAAAAGCATAATTTAGGCATAAAAATTGTAATCTATATATATTAGCAAGTATGAAAAAGGTACATTTTTACAACTAACCTGTTTCTGCAGCTGGTCAAAATTCTTGTCACAAAGGGGCAAATCCATATGGATTTGAACCAGAATAATAACAAAATAAAATATACAGAAAAATTATTTATATACAGCACTCCACCTGTGTAATGTTCGCTGAATGATCATGAACTGGAATTCTGCAATGATCATGGTTTGGTGCTCAGAGTACTGTATTACATTACACTCATATTCTTCTTTTAAAGTTTGCAAAGCAGCCATGATTTGTCCTTTTTTCTTAAGTTTGAAAAGAGCCATCTGCTCTAACATTTTCCATTATATAAAAACCCACAAATTGCACCTAAAAGCATTTCACTTAAAATCTGGTGCAATTTTTATAAAGTCTAGACTGGTTAACTAACTAGCTTATCAAAAATATGAATCTCTTAGTTCACATTTGAAGAAATCCATGCTTCCATGGAAATGGACCATATACAGTTGCTATAAATAGCAAATAAGTACTCTTACACTATTCTTATGTAGCAGTCACCTTTTCAAGAATATTTTCAAATTTATACAAGTGGAATTAAAGGGACAACAATAAATATGACAAAAACATCTTTTTTGCTTTAAAGTAAAATTTTTAATGTCCCCAAAATAGAGTAATCCATATACAGTCTAGCATAAAATGTTATTTGGTGAAAAAAGCGAAATGATTACACCAAAAGTGTAATGGCTGGCATGAATGCATGTTTTAGTGAAAACCCCATTATGATATGACCATCCATTCAGAAGGAGAAGTAACAAGATTTTCAAGATGGCTACCATGGTGGCCAATTCAACATCAGTGTTACCACTTTTATTTAGGGCATTGGTATGAATGTGTGTATAAAGTTTCATGGCAACCCTCCATGTGGTCTAGGAGAAGTAACGAACTTGTACTAATGGACAGTTGACAGGCAAAAGACCATCCCATTCACTGTATGACCAGTAGAGCTAAATATGAAAAGGGCAAGAGCTCATTACATATTGCATAACACAGTTGAAAACTGCTTAAGTTATGAAGCAATTTTTAAAAAAGTAGGTCAATCTTTTGTGATTTTTCTGTAACTAGAATAAAGACTGACATTAGTGGGAATGGCATATCCTTTGAAAGGATTTATTTGCATTTGAAATGGATTAATGCAGTCCTGAGAAAAAAGATGTTGACTCCCCAAACTGAAAAGTATCATAGTCCAAATGGAATAAAATATGAAGCACTAGCTATTCATGAGAAAATCCATTTCAAGCACTGCAATTCTTGAGAAAAACCATTTTGAGTCGTTTGCAATTTTATTAGTATCATCCACCAATTTCATAAATACTGCTTGTTTAGTATAGAGTACAACTGGACTTCTTAAGTTAATAATCACATTGTTTTAAATCAAGCAAGCAGAAATCTGATAACCTCTGCTACAATTCATAAAACTTCTCCAACAAAATACTAAGACATGTTTTTACCTTGATCTAAGGAATCCTTTTTCCAAATATGCTTAAGCCTTCAACTTTATAAGAATTTTCTATATTAGTATTTGATGTTAGTGCTATAAATTTTCATGACACACGAACATCAAAGTTTGTCTCTCATCGAGTTAGGCTGATAAAGTTTAGAGCCTTACGTGGTGACGGGGAGTTTTCATCATCTGAGGATGAGGATGAGGAGGAATCAGAAGAGTTGGAGTCAGCAGTATCATGAGTCCTGTAATTCCGTCGCTTTTGGACGCTGAGTTTCTCCGGTGACTCTGCTGCATCGCTGTCATCATTTCCCTGAAACAAACACATCAGTCATGTCATTAGAAGCTGAGGCTATGGATTTCCTCAACCAGTTTGGATTCCATATTTTAATGGAAGCAATTAAATCTGATAATCAAATCACCTCCCAAGTGAAATATTTAGGACACCCATGAAAATATTCAATGAATATTCAGTCTGTAAATCAGTTTCAAAGTGATATTGTTAAATATAATATCAATGAAAATAGTTTTCCTTCATACTAAATGTAACACAAGATTTTAATGATTTTCCCAACAATCCCCACAAACCAAAAAAATGAGTACTACCACCAGCAATTTTCTCTCTCAAAAAAGCCATTAAAATACTGTGAATATTTATCTATTACTTAAATAAATGAAGAAAAAAAACCATGCAAATTAATTTATTAATTCCGCTTTTTGCATATTTGACTGATATATTTTTTTTTAATCGAGCCCCACTATGCAAATTGTATGTAGGTCACAGCAAGAGATCAATTCATGTGCATAGTTGTGTACACTGAAATGAACACAGTTCCCAAACTAAACCAAAACCAAATCTAGGTTTACTGCAGTCAACTTTTAATATGCAAATTTCTGAGCTTTAAGAGGATATGAAGAGTTTATAACACAATGCAGGTAAAAAAAAAAAGTAAACAAACAAGAATCACACTCCAATGAAAAGAATGGCCAGCTATTCATGATAAAATCATATCGTCTTTTCAACTGTCAAGTGTTGAAAACCATCTCTGATATATCTGCGGAATAAAATTTTCAAATTAGCTGCTGTGGTGGATATACTGAAAATAGAAATGCTATTTTGACCACATATACATCATTACAAGTCTTTTGGTGAAAATCCCTGGTGAAATGACCATACATTCAGGACGAGCATGGACTACCAGACTTTTTCTTAAGATGGCCACCATGGTTGGCATACTACATGAGAGATTAACACCATCGTCATTTAGGACTAAACAGACATAATTGGCAAACTTCCTGTGAAATCTCCATGTTGCTATGACTTTCCATTTAATAGGAGTGGCAATAAGAAAACAAGATATCAACCATGATGGCTATATTGGATGTCAGATTAATACCAATTTCATTTAGAACCAACTAGACATCACAAATCTTTTGGTGAAAACCCAGCGTTGATATGAACATCTATCTTAGAGCAGTGATAACACATTTTTCATGGTGGTCGCAGTGGAGGACTGGTTATCATTTTCATTTAGGACCTACTCAACATCATGTCTCCTGGCAAAAACCCAATGTTTATACGACTTTCTGTTCACTAGAAGTAGACATGTTTATCAGAATGGCTGCTGTGGTGGCCATATTGTGGCAGTATTTAAAGAACAATCTGTTTAGACACAGGCCCTGGGCTGGAGACTTAAAAACAATATCACAAGTCCTGACTGAAATTCCACAAGCCCAGACTACAATTTTCATATGCCCAAAAGTTTCCCTCTGTTTAATATTATTTGTCACACAATTCTGCCCTTGCTACAGTGTAAATTTAATAGGGGCATTTAAAGGTAATGTCAGTGTCATTATTGCCTATCACTGCACTCACAAGAGACTGGAAGTTCCTGGTGTTCGAACTTCTCTGCTGGATTCTCTGAGCGAATACTGGTCAGAACCAAACTGTTATGTTATGCAATATGTGCAAAGAATTAACTGCCTCTCCCCCACCATATTTTATTTTCTTAAAGTAACACTCCATCGACCAGTTCTAAAATTTATTTTTGTTGGGCTTTGCTGATACTATTGATAGCTAATTGCTTCCTAAATTGGCTTAAAAAATTAATCACACTTGAACCCTATTCTGACAAGTGAAATCATCATGCTTTGCATTTTATATATTCAATAAAATCTGACTTCAAAGACATGTTGCAACTGTTCAAAATTTGTCAAAAACCTATAATACATATGGCTTAAACATTTTCGTTCAAAGCAATGAATTGTAATAATTTTTATTTGATCGTCCCTATGCAAATTAGCACAATGGGCTTACCCACTGCAGTCTTCAAACACATCTCACTAGCTATTGGCAGCCAATTAAGTAATATGTATCTTAGTGGTTTATACCTCACCTGTTTGCCTTTTAATTACTGCTACTTAAGCAGCCAAAAGGATAGTTTTACATCAGTTTCAATCAGGACTTCACCATTTATATATGCTACATATATCAGGCATATATTGAAAGTGGTGGGGTTTTGTCTATTTTCGAAGATTACTGACAATTTCTCGAAAGATGACCTTGTAAGGGGTATTTGGGAGTACAAAATCATGTTTTCGTTTTAGGCATGACATGCCATGTTACAATTTGATTAAAATCAGAACTCAACTTCACGCAGGACAGAGGCAATCTGATTTTGATCAGATTGTGCCTTGTTATGGCAGGAATGTAACTTCCTGAAAATACATTTCCCATATTTCATCAGTGTGATCCAAGTTTTCTCTGACAAATTTGATCTTTATTTTACAAGCCCAATGGGCACCTCTTTTAGAATACAAGATAGGCATGACCTGACATTAGAGGATACCCGAGTGTTGGGCTATCAGAGTTTTTGAATATGCATTGTGGGTGAACTTCTGCAAGGCAATAATTGCTACTATATTTTATTTTAACTATGAGGTTATAAAAATGAAAATAACTTTCAAATGATAACATAATTTCAGTCATACCCATAATGCATTGCAGAAATTACCCCGTGATCTGTAAAGAAGGCACAGATCCTTAACATGAATTAGTTTTTTTTAATTTTTACAAATCATACTTCTAACCTTAATTTAAATTCATTTACTTGCCCAAAGCAATTGTTTTTGTGCTGTCAAGGTTTGTTGTTATTTTGTGTTGTTTTTGTTGGTTTTACAACACTTACATTATTGGCTACATCATAGAATAAAACTGAAGACAAGGCAGCTGACTGACAATGACCTGGACTGGTACTGCAACCCATGAGCCTTGAGTTGTTAGTCTTATGCTCATCAACCGTTTTTAATCGCAAAAAGTATTTTTAGAAAATTTGAAGAATGTGCCTACTTGATCCTTTGAAGAACAATTTTAACAATTTTAGAACAAGTATGCAACAGAAAAGGAAAAATGGTTCTGTACCAGAGACAATGAATTTATGATTTTGAAGCTGAAACCATCTTTGTCAACCCACTACAGAGTTGATCAACTACTTGTAGTTGTTCATGCTGAAATAAAATGTTAAACCTTGCTGTTTAAATCAAAACATGCAGCTAAATAAATGGCTAGGTAAAAATATTCAGTCTAAGTGACTTGTAATGATACACAATTAAAAAGCTGGTATTTTATATGTGGAGGCCATTCATTTAGAACGTACACAAAAATCTGGCAAATCTTGACCCTTCCCCCAATCCCTGCACACATGGGCACTTTTTTTTAACACCTCCCCTGTATATGTACGCTTGACACCCACCCTCCAATTCTACAGAACAGCCTATATTTAACCCATGCAGAAACCATAAATAATTAATAATAATAATGCGTTTAATAAAACAGATAGGCCACCTACGTTGAATGTCTGGCTGCATAACTTTAAACAGTTTGTCTAGTGTCCGCTAAAATTCAAATGGTGACTGAACCCAAACAGGTTACACATTAGACAAATTATTATTGAGGTTTCACCCCGCCCGTTTCCTATGCATACGTACATTATCAGTAGACCGTCCCAATGCAAGCATATGCATTTGGGTTACCCCTCCATGTGTACGTACTATATACATGTCCATGCAGCTGTATATATGTATGTACAGATAGATGTAGGTATGTACATATAAACCTACCTTAGATTTGATTGGTCTTTTAGGTTCTGATGAGCCGGAGTCAGAATCTGAACTATCTGAACTGCTACCACTTGAAGATGATGATGCTGTCCTGAAATAGAAATATAAAGCCATGGCATACCAGATCATGGGGTAAATATATCAAGACCATAAAGTATTACATACAATACATTCATATGAACAAGGAGATAGAAAATGATGTAATTGTTTAAACAGGATCCTTATAACTGAGATAATTGCAAGGACATGCAAGTTTTGATAAATATTCTTAACAGGGTCTTTTCTACAATGTTCTACAGTACAGTCCATGTTACTTTCTCAGCACGAGTCCAAGGGACTGACATTCTACTGTTCTAAAAGAATTTACAGGAACTCAAGGCCATTTCTTTGCTTTAACTGCTTAGTGTTGAAACAATCTGTAATACTGACAAGAGTTAAATTAGTTGCTTTGACTAATTACTGTTACTTTTCATTTTAATAACAAGATTTTCAAAATGCCCATCATGGCAACTTGCTGGCTCCAGTGGCCTAGTCGTTCAAGTGTCCGCCTTGGATGCGGGTGGTCATGAGCTCAATCCCCTGCCAAGTCATACCAAAGACTTATAAAAATGGTACTAACAGCTGCCTCACTTGGCACTAAGCATTAAGAGGTTAGTATCAGGACTGGTCAGTCTGGTGCCAGGATAATGCGACTGGGTGGGACATCATGTTGCATGTCTGTGGCATTATGCCCCAGTCCTAGACATCACTATAAACTGCCACAATGCAGACATTGTAGCGATATGACTGAAAAATTGTTAAAGCTATGTTTAAAATCCAAATCACAGACACACACACCTTGCTGGAGGTCATAATTTTCAATTACAAGCAACTAGACATTCCATTAAACAGAAGGAAAACCATGATTTAACAAATTATCCAGGATTAGTACAAAATATCCATCATGGTGGCCATATTAGATGCCTGAGGAGTGCCATTCTCTTTCAACATTTCAAAGACCTCGGGATGAAAATGAATGCCACATTTCAAGTCTTTTCTTTAAGTGCTAACAAACAACTGCTAATGGCCAACAGACACATGCCTATCATGAAAACTCCTCTGGTATCTGACCTGTATGAGCTAAAAATAAACAGGGTTCTCATGAAATGGATGTAGCCTCATGACAAAGTTGACACTTTAATCAAAACAGTATTTGTTGTAGAATTTACAGCACATATATTTAAAACCTATAACCCAGGGCCTATTATTCTGTTGTCTTTTTTTCCCCCACATACCTTCTGGCATCTTTCCTTGCAGGAGGACTCCTATCTCTCCTTGGTGAAGGTCTCCTACGAGGTGAAAGATTCCTGCGTCTTGGTGATGGAGATCGCCTAGACCTGTATCGGTCTGGAGATCTAAATCTGTCTCGGTTGATAACGATAGGTGATCGCCTCCTTTCTCTGTCCCTAGATCGTGAATGCCTATCCCTTTCTCTTGATCTTCTACGCTCTCTAGATCGTCGTCGAGGAAATGATCTTCTTGGGCTTCTCTTCTTTGCTGACCGAGATCTGCAATATTTATCCATCTGTCAAATACTAATATCAAAGTATACAAAGACATGGATAATTCAAGTACATTTCACCTCTTTAAGTAATAGGACAAGGTTCATCTAAATCAAATGTACAATATAATGACTTCTTTGTACTTATTAACTGTATTTAAAAAACCCAACCCAAAACGACAAAATTATCTTGATGTAATAATTCTTTCCTGTTCTTATTACATTAGGATAACTTTTTTTGTGTCCACTAGATATAGCCCTCCTTAAAAATGGAAAAAGATCTGCTCAAGTGTAAAAAGGGAAGCAACTCTTTCTGGTCAACTCCAATCTCTATCCACTAGGTGGCTACCATTATTTTTTTCACTTCAGCAAAACCCTAAAGAATGCTTGCATTGCCATGAAGGGCTGGAGGGATTATTTGTAATGTGATCATGCAACTATTATTGGAGAAACATAATTTGCACCAAAAATTGCTTTCTCTGTCAAATAAATTACCTCATCACATTACATTAAGAGAATAGTTGAGGAGGAATGTTAAGCATCTTACCAGTATATGTATTACCCAGGAGTAGCGTGATCGCTCTACTAATGGATGAAATTCTCCTAGTGTTAGTTTCACAGAAGACCTTTTGTTTATACATGTGTAAGGGAGATCCCAGTGGGATTCTGCACTTATTTATGGTCTCACCCTTCAAATCTAGGCTGATCGCATAGCCATTGTGTCACACTGAAAGATGGATGGCTTATGTCTCCATCTTGAATTCTGGGGCAGAAATAAATTGACTGAGCCTGCAGAACTCAATTAAAAGTTTTAACTGCCGCTGGACTTCATCACCCAAACAGACTAGAGTAGAAGCCATGATTGTAAGGGTTTCTTACAATTTCTAACATCTACTTCTTTAGTAAAAGATATATCTATTTCTATAGTACGTCTGCCTTCATGCAATCACTTGGGGTTCCCAGCATGAAACGGGATGTCAAGAGTGGAGATGGACAGATAAATAATATTCAGAGGCTCTTCAACATGATTTGGATAACCCAATTGTTTTGCAAAAGAGTTTGATCTAAGCCAAACAAAAACAAGGGAATCTCGCACCCCTGGGTTGGTCAACAGTGGTCAGTGGAAGCTAAGTCAAAATGATGGGTGGTGTGTGACTTGGAGGAGGAAAAACCTTTTTGATCTCTTCTCCCTGCCAGCAGGCAAAAAGCAGGTATTAATGACCTCCAATAATTTGCCTGGCCAAAGTTATTCTGTTGTCATTGGTAATTGATTCTACTGTATCCCTGCTGACAATTGTCCCTTCTCTTCATGGAATGATCCCCAATTAGGATGTCAGATATGGATGCTTACACAGACATGAGGGGCAACTCATTTGCTACCTTTTTTCTGACCACCTCAATTCTATCCCTGAACATATGGGATAGCCAAATGGAAGGGAGCACAAGGCCACCACATGGTATGGTTTCGAAGAAGAGTGTATTTCTTCCAGGTTCGTGTTGGTGGAGGTCATCAGGGCATTAGCCAGGGTTTGTGAGAAGCCTATTTATGTCATTGGCAATATGGGTGACCAAATCCCAGGTATGATCGCTTCCAGCCTTCTCAGCCAGGCAAAGACAATCACCAAGGATACTAAGTCAAGTAGTGAAGAAGTGATGTAATGCTCCTCACTAGCTTGGAGGTGGCTCTGAAGACTCGCCAATCCACCTGTGCAGTCATGCCAAAGGCAGAAATATCCATGTTGATATCAGATATTTCTGATTAGTACATGTCAGCATTCAGCTTATAGTGAAATGTGAAGATAGCTGGCAAGTGACTCATGGAAATAAAAGCTTTAGCATTACTGGGGTCACAAATTTGTCTGACAGATGCCTGGTGATTTCTTCAATTTTTGACAACTTATGCAATCTTCTAAATGATGGACTATCATCATCATCGTCTACATCAAGAGGCTTGACCTTGTAGGTAGAGATGTGGGTGGAGGAGGACATCTGGCTGGAGGCAAGATGACAGATTTCTTATATTGCTGCTTTAAAACTGAATTTTGTCCGATTGTCAGATCGGATGATTTAAACATTTCCATTCCATTCCTTTGTCTAGGTGGGGAATATCCTCCTCTTGTATATCTTCAGTCCATGAGGAGAGCACTCCATATGGTAATGATGAAGCCATATCATCAGCATGCATCATTCTCCCCATAGGTTATGCCATTAAGAGTGGTTGTAGAACAATGCTGGTCCAACATAGCTGGTAATGCTATATAAACAAATCCAGTTCGCTATGATGGGGCATAGTAATGTTCAGTCTGGCTGGTCAGTTAGTCAGCAAAATTCTGTACCTGTCAGTATATATGGTTGGATGGCTGGAAAAGCAGATAATAAATGCTATGATCCTCAGTGGAATGGCTGTCCATCAATATGAGTGAAACAGTATACGTTCATGTCAGGACATGCTCTTGCACAGATGTAATATGGATATTGTACATTCATTCCTCACTGGCGAAGAAAAGTACAACTCTACACCCTCATGCCCCATAGGCAGGGTGATATTTGACTTCAGATTTTCATGCCTAATGGTTGCCGCTAAAGGCTTATCCCCAGTATTATCCTGATAAAATTCCTCCGATTCCATCATCATCTCAACAACAAAGCCTTATTAATCAGAGAAAACACGCATGATTCCTATTCTTGGCTGTAATCATCGTTCATTCTGAGTGCATTGCAATCTGGCGCTTTCTTTTATATCTTTCTGTGTGGAGGGGATATCTCAACATACGCTACGAGACTTACTAGTGATTCAAATGTGGGGCATAAACTCTGCACTTCATGTGAAGAAGAACCCACTTAGCGGGTAGAAGGAGTTATCCTGTGAGAGTTACTTCCATTTGTCTAAGTAATATATAGATGTCTTTTATCTTTCTGGGACTGCTGAATTTGGAGGTAGCAGAGAAAGTTATCCGAATGTAATGTAATCAGCTAATGTATTTGATGGAGAAATTCAGAGCTAGGCTATGATAATTTTTACAGCTACTGATAATATGACTTGTTTGCAAATAAGTATGTTCAAGAATTATTTTAAAAGATGCAATCCTATGTCAAGTGTAGTTTTTCGATTTGAAAACATAACCATGAATATGTCTCTGTAAGAACAGTTGCAGATAATATGAAACAAATCAAGCTATAAACATGTAAATCTAAATAATTAATCATATTATCCATCACAGTGACAATACTGTCGACTTCATTTCTTGTACCTTGATCTGCTTCTGGAGTGTTTACGCCGCCTTTCAGATTCTCTTCTTCTGTCTGGTGTTCTTGAATGGCTACGGCGCTTCTTTTCAGCCGAGCGTGACCTCTTTTTCCCCTTGGGATCAGGGGATTTTGATTTGCTTTTTTTCTTCTCTGGTGATTTGGATTTACTCCTGTCCTTCTTCACATCTATATTCTCTTTATTTTCTTCCTTGGGTCCATTTATTACAGCAGTCTTGGTCCTGCAGAGGAAAATTAAATTACTCATTGTGAATAATCTTTCAATTAACAATCATCATACCAAAATACTTTCCAGCATTACTTAACAACAGATCTTGCTAATAAAAAAAGTTTAAAAGTTCCAGGGTATTTTTATACTGTAATCTATCTGTTGTTGTTGTTGTTGTTCTAGGGTTTAACGCCATTTTCAGCACAAGATAGGCTATACATGGCGGCCAGTATTACTGGTGGAGGAAGAACCCTGGAAAACCCAGGGAAGAACCACCGACCCACGAGAAGCTACTGGCAGGCTTTCCCACGTACCCAGGCTAGCCGAGCCTTGGACTCGAACCCACGCAGGCAGAGGTGAGATGGCAGTGATCCGGAACGGTGAGCGCTTTAGACCACTAGGCCACTCGGGGCCCCTAATCTGTCTGTAACGAAAGCCTTATTACATCCCCAGTTATTTTTTTTTTAGGTGTGTGCGTGATTTGGATTTTTAATGTAGCTTTAACAATTTTTTTTAAATCATATCACAATGTCTGCAGAGGGATAGTTTACAGTGATGTCTGCAAAGTGGTAGTTTACAGTGATGTCTAGCACTGGGGCATCATGCTGCAGACATGTAGCATCATGTCCTGCTCAGTCACTTTATCCAGACACCAGGGCAACCAGTCCCAAACACTAACCTCTTAATGCTGAGCACTTAGTGATGCAGCTGTTACAACCCTTTTTATTTTTTATAAGTCTCTGGTATGACTCGGATGGGGTTTGAACCTGCTACCTCCCCAATCTGAGGCTGATGCTCTAACCAATAGGACACCATAGTGGTCCTCAATACATTGTTACAATAGCTTTGAACTAAAGCCTGAAAATGGACACTCTGGGCAACATGTACACCTTTAATTTGAAACAAGATAGATTAATTGTCTAAGTTTAAAACAGATGGCACAGTTTTAACATGAACTAGTTTTCAAACCTATCTTTCCAAATATCTTCAAGCTAAGTTTCTAAATTTTGAGGATAATCTTATTAAACACAATTTAAAGAGTGCCTGAACGAGTTTACCATGTACGGTATATACACGTTTATATCTCAAGTCAAACTGCAAACAACAATGATCCTGATCTGCTGTAGCATAATGTGCCTGCAGATCAGGGTCTATTCTCTTTTGTTCTACTTACTATTCTTAATAAACCGCACAGACCCAAATATGCGATGGCAGATTGGGATCAGTGCAGTTTGCAGCTGGGATTGATTTGCAAGAGACAACATATGGCACACATCTTGTTATGCATACAACTGGCTTAAGTGAGCCCATGATCATGCTCTTTGCTGACATCTAAATGATGCAAGGGCAGTTGGTCAGGAAATTTAGGTTAGTATGATTGTGGCTAATATTTTAAGGCTTTTCTATTTTTAACAACAGCAGCATCACCTGATAGTACGGGTATGCTATCAAAATTGGGAAGATTCTGGTCCTCAGTTTTTAAACAGTCAGTGGAAGATTTTTCTGTATTTAGTAAAGGTTTACCCATGTCTGATGATGCATCACCATCAGTTGTATAACTTTACATGGCCATTATGCCTGGCTGCTTTCTGTAAAATTTTGTTGTATTCAGTTCAGCAGTTAGCTTTTGTTTGTTTCAGCAGCACATTTAACGCAATAGTGGCTACATAATCCTGAGGAAATGATAGCTATGTGCCTTCTCAAGGCCACATAGAGCCAGTTTATGCAGGCCGACCTGATCATGTATCGAACCTGTGACACTTGTATTACCTAAAGCTTCTGCCAAGAGTTTTTTTTTAGAAGATGTTATAAGGTTTTCTGTCTATAGTAATAGCAGCCTTATCTAATGACAGATCATATGGCCTCTATGTGGAACACTTTATAACCAGGAAATTCTTCAAATCTGGTCAAATTCTGTTCAGCAATTGTTGTGCTAGAATCTTATGAAGGTTATTCTAGTTCCACACACAAACTGCAGCCATTTATACAATGGTGGGCCAAATTCATTTGTAACAAAACAGAAGAGCTTGATGCCAGAATGATTTCCATCATACTGGGTCAAATTCTAATTGATGGTTTGTGAGAGGTCATTTTTTTATTATAACAGTGGCCATATTCTATGGCAGACTTTAATCTTGCTTAAAACTGAAAAGCTTTCATGCTACAATTTTTTTCTATCCAATTTGTTAAAATTATGGCAACAGTTTACAGAAAAATTAAATTGTTAGTAATGGTAGCCACATTTGATGGTAGATCAGCATTCTCTGCACAAAACCCTGGAAAGTCTCCATGACAAGATGCTTGTTTAAATTCTGTTCAGCAGCTACTGCAAGTTCATATGGAGATATTACTATTTTTAGCACTGGTGGCCATATTTGATTGTTAATTGTCATCGTTTGAAAAAATTAGTGTAATCAATGATTTCATAGGTCACAGATTCCGTTTCGCAACATGCCCCTGTATTAGAAAAATCTTCAGACTATCAGCATTCTTGTCCAAAAATGTGTTTAAAAAAATACTGACTGCTTATGACAAAAATACTGACTTTCAGGTACACATAGTGATTTTTAAAACTTTAAATCATATTTAACTATTTATAACATCTACAACCATCAGTAAAGTAACTGACCTTAATTATTTAATGTCAAAGATGCATTGTTTCCCTCTTGCACCTTCTGAATGAGCACCCTGTTCCATTCGGGTGCCCATTCAAAAGGTGAAAGAATGCAAAACACACTGAGACACAGGAAAATAAATCGCCAGCAACACTAGTAACTGAGGAAATTCATTTCTAAAAGAAATTAAGACAAAGTAAACCGAACATCAAATGAATTACATCAAGGTTCTCGCTGGCATTTATAAACATCGTAAGTTCAGGCTGAGCTGTTGATGATGAAGCAGCAAGCTCATGTTTATTAGCTTTTTCATGATGTTTTATGTCACTGGCACCTCCATGCCCAACAGTGAAATCACAATTACACAATTCACACAAAAAGGTTTTCTTCTTTACAAGACGGTTTCACAAATCTAATCAGGACAGCACAGTTCTCCTTTCTTTTCTTTGCTGGAGAAAATTCTGAATCTTTTGCTTTGCTTTTCAAATAGATTAGAAGTTGAATACTACAAAGATGAGATACTTCAATAGCAGCAACTGTCTGCGCAATCTAATATGGTAGTTAAAGACTGGCAGGGTAGCCTTGATTTAGAATAAACCAATCACATTTTAGAACTCGATAGGTCTATATCCATGAAATACATTTATTCTCAGACAGGAACTGGGTGCCTGTTATGTGTGAGTGATTTAGATTTTTAACATAGCTTTAACAATTTTCCAGTCGTTTCACTACGATGTTTACAGTGTGGCAGTTTATAGTGATGTCCAGCACTGGGGCATCATGCCGTAGGCATATAGCATGATGTCCCAACTAGTCACATTACCCTAACACCAGGCTGACCAGTCCTTACACTAACCTCTTAATGCTGAGCACCTAGTGAGGCAGCAGTTAGTACCATTTTTAGAAGTCTTTGATATGACTCAGCCAGGGATTGAACCCACAACCTTCCACATCCGGGGTGGACGCTCTAACCAGTAGACCATGGTGCGGTCTAGTGCCCGTTATACATAAAAAATTGCAAGGAAATATTTAATGGAATTTGTTTTAATTTAAAAAATGGACTTTTAACAAGAAAACTGTACTGCCATATTCAGGTCTGAAATCGGGACAAATACAAAAAATATGGGACACTTGACAGTTATGCCACTACTGAAGTCCCAAGCCAGATACATACAATCATCAAATCTGACGATTCTAGCATGGATATAGCTTATGTATAAACATATAGATATAAACCTTAACACTAAATTAATACATGAAATATGGGTGACAATGACCTACTTTATGAAGAGGGTGAAGTCACTGTCAAAATGCATCCCTTCCCCAAGTTTCATTATTCCAAGTGTAACAGTAGGTATACAGGAGTAAAAAAAACCTGTACTGAACATACACCTAAACAGGATACTTATGTACAAAGTTGCCTCCAACCCAGAAGGAATATGTTACAAAACCCACTTCAAACTCCTGCCTTGAGCAAGGAAGAAAAAGTGGTATAGATACACTGAGGGTGTGCTTGCACATATGCTTTTATATGTGTAAATGCATTTGCTGGGCTTAGTACAATCTCTCCCCAGTAATTTGTAGGACAGCTAAAAAGGTCTTAAGCCAGAATGCTTTCCATCAAATTTAGTCAAATTCTGTTCCATAGCTTTTGAGAGGATGTATTTAAAGTTTCCTACTTTAAGTCACAGTGGCCTTATTTAATAGCAAATGAGAATCATTTGTATAAATATTGAATTCATTCATGCCAAAATGCTTTCTGTCAAAATTTTGCTGAATTGTATTAAACAAGTATTTTTATGACTTTTTTAAATGGTTTCCTTTGTTGGTTTAATGCCATATTTCACCACTTGATATGCTATATGACAGCCAGTACATCAGGTCGAGGAAGACCCAGAGAAGAACCACCAACCCATGGGAAGCTACTAGCAATCTTTCTCACATACCCAAACAGGCTGAGCTAATTCTAGAACCTACATGGACAGAGGTGAGATGTGTAAGTGATCTGTAAAGGCGATTACTCTGGACCATTTATACACCTGGGGTCTCAGAAGTTGTTAAGGGATTTTTCTATTTTTAGTACTAGCAGCCATATTTGATATATTATGTAAGAATCATTTGCATAACTTTGAAAGGCCTTCATGCTAGAATGACCCAATCTAAATTTGGTTGGAGTTTGTAAAGTGTAATTTGAGAACCTGAATAGAAGCAAGCTTTGATGAGCAATGATCTTACCATAAGCTTACTTATCTTAAAACTAGGTTAGCTATTAAAAGTATTTATTACAGAATGTTCCAGGTGTTTATTTCTTCCCCATCCTTTACAATTTCAAAGGCAGCAAATGTTAATTTTTCTTCAGATAAATTCCTGAACATTACCTTAATATAGGACTTGGATTTGCAAATACTCACACATCCCAACTCTCCTGTACCCAGATTTATATAAAAAGTATATGCATTAATACAAAGGCAATTACAAGACACACCACATGACCAAAGCTGAGCATAACTGGTGGAGGAAGAACCTGCAAAAACCCTGGTTAGAACCACTGACCCATGAGAAGTACCGGCAAACATCCTCACCAATACTGGCCAAGCTTGAGACCTGGACCAACACAGACAAAGGTGAGGTGGCAGTTATTGGTAAAGGCAAGTGCTTTATACGACTCAACCACTTGTAGCCCCTCTTATTCAGTTGCTCAGCCACTACACATGCAGGAGAATTTGGCAACCCATAGAAGGTTAGTGGTTTCATCCAAGCTTATAAGCCATCTTAGAGTCAAAATATAGAGTAAGAAGTTGTAACCCTAACTGATAGATCAATTTAATGGAGCATATCAATCATGAAAGACATGTGTCAAGGCAATAGCAAAAAGCATATTGTCCAAGGACACCTCAAATAGGCTGGGCTGGGCAGGATTTGAACCCACAACCCACTGAGAGCAATTCCAGAACACTAACAGCAACTCTTGCTAGTTGTAAAAAGATGAATTATGAATTACTACTTACTCATCTGTTTTATCACTTGGCAGTGATGGCACCCCATCCACTGATGCCTGATCTTTATGAGCCGGGGATTTAGACACGCTCTTTTCCTTGTGACTTTTTAACGGCGATTCAGACTTGGGTTTCAATGGAGATCTGCTTGCAGACCGCTTTCTTGGTGTATGGCTTCGAGATTTCTTTCGTGGAGACCGGCTTCTTGAATGTCTACAAAATATTAAATTTCAGTTTTCTAGAGAAGCTAGAATCACAGAAATGCTGCGAAAATGTACATACACTTAAGCTTTTACAGGTGCAAGACGACATCAAAAATCTTCTTTTAAAAGGCAATGAAAAGATCTCAAAATAGGTCATATTTATAAACTAATGTTGGGGCTTGCTCATTTATTCAATATCAATGAAAGGGGATATTCAGAACTTATGGTGATGTTAAATTTTGAATCTCACAATGTTATTCATCCATTTCTAAAATACTGAATTTTTTTACATCAATAAAAGATATATCAGCTAACCAAATCCTGTGCAGTAGCTTCACCTTTCATTGTATGATATCAAACAGGCAGTGTAGCTAGTTTCACAGGATTCAGCACCTGTTCCAATTTTGGAGTACCCTTCCAGTTTTTTGACTGTGCCTAACATGATGATAAGCCTCCAATTTTTCAGAATGTACCCTCTTATTTGGGAGCAATGTTAAATTACATTCCTAATTATGTGAGTGCAATGAACCAGAAATGTGTTTGTACTTCTGCTTACTGTTCATTTGCATTAGAAGCAGTGCACACAAAACTTACTGCTGCCCCCCACTGTACATGAAATCAGAGAACATAACCAAGACATTTTTACATATTTATATTCAAGTTATAAAATGCTTCAAACACAAACAATCAATCATTTTATGATCATCCTTAATGACTGAGACAACATTTACTGTTATATTTAATATTGCTCAACAAAGGAAGATCTAAAAATGTTTATGCATGTGTATTGTTTTAATGTGCCATTAAATGTGCAGATAAATTTGTCTACCATTGCTAAACCAAAGTAAAAACATTTTAATAAAATAGTTAATAGTTTATTTATTTGGTATTATCTTTTTATGATGGGTGCTCTGTAAAAACAAAGTGCAATATGCATTGAAATGGCATACAGCCACTTCTTTATGCCCTACCAAGCACCCATCTATTCTTCTGGACCTACTGAACACTAACAGGAACCTATGACATCAATTAACAAAGCAAGCATGCCAGTAATTTAGCATGTTTAAAATTAAATTTAAAAAATGATTTTCCATGGTACAAAGGGTGAGGACCTATATCCTAAGAAAAAAATTGAGGTTGAGAAATTTAACTCATATGGCCTCAGAGGTTTTTGTCATTTTCGCCTGAAATGTGAGTAGGAAAGACATTTTGGGGGCTATTTCTGAATACATTGGCTTTCAACAGATTTTCCATGAGACGAATGCCTAGTTGTATTAGAAACGTCGTTTTCCATTGGTTATTTTGCTTGCGCATGAGCAAAAGGGTAAAAATTGGAGGTTTTTTTTTTTGCTTAATGGACCCATCGTTTTCGTATGGAGACCACTCTTTATTCCAAATGCCCACCTTATCCTAATTTTTGCAAAGGTTCATCTGTCTGTGTGCAGTTCAGACCAGTTATCCTTAGATCTGAGGCCAAAAGGTCTAAAAATCCAGACACAAAATCGCATTCTGCCCACGAGTGAATTTTAGGTGAAAAAAGGGTCCAAAAAATTAGTTTTTTCCCTCTGTATTTTGTAGTGCAACTAGAACTTCCAGATTGTTTGGTATCATTGTAGAGCTATATCTGCTTTTTTGTAATACCACCCACTTTGGTGTATCTTAAATGACCTTGATGCTGCACAGCTCAAAAATAGGGTACAGCCTCATCACACCTACAGGCAGGATTGGAGCCAAATGAGTTAAACTAGATTTGTTTATAAAACATGGATACAGCCCCCTCCCCTGCCAATTCCAACAAATTCAAAAATGTAACAAATGTTTTTTGCAAAGAGTGCTATAATATGACAAAGAGTACAGCGAAAGGTACATTATATGGCCATCCCATGTTTATTAGTCTTTTATGTCGATAACTGAAATTTGGATCCATATACCAGTTTTTTTTTTCAGAGACCATGAGCTTGGACTTTTTTAAACCCAAATCAATCAACTTTTTCCTTAACATTTGTTAAGCCATCCCAAGTTTGATCTGTCTGTTTACAGAATCAATGTTATTTTGTGGAAACCATTATTCTTTTAGTTGCGGAAACATCACCTTTGACCCCAACATTAATTAGTGCCCTCCCTACCCTCAAATGCTATCAATCCACAAAGTCTGATATGAAATATACTACACTGTGGAAAACATATTTCTTCTTTCAGTACGAGTGACCTTAGTCATCAACCTTTTGACTCCAAAATCAATGAGCATTTTTCTTACCCCAAATGCAAACCATGCACAATGTTTTGTAACTGCAGATGGTGGTTAACTTGAATCATAATGTGGAAACCATACTTCTTCCAAGTCAGTGACCCTTACCTATGACCTTCTGATCAGAAATCAATACAATTCTTCTCTACCCCAAGTATATGCCAACCACAATGCTTGTTAACTTGATGGTGGACAACTCAATTTATTGTGTAGAAACCAAATTGTTAGCTGATGCCCAATATCATTTCATAATATACTCCACCTTATGGCAGGTATGTGTGTGTGATTAGGATTTTTAACGTAGCTTTAACAATTTTTTCAGTCATATTGCTATGATGTCTGCAGTGTGGCAGTTTACTGATGTCTAGCACTGGGGCATCATGGCACAGTCATGTAGCATGATGTTCCACTTAGTTACATTATTCTGACACCAGGCTGACCAGTCCTAACACTAACCTCTTAATGCTGAGCGCCTAGCGAAGCAGCTGTTAGTACCATTTTTGTAAGTCTTTGGCATGACTCGGCCAGGGTTCGAACCCATGACCTCCCACTTCCGAGGCCACCTTAGCGGTCCTATGGCAGGTATGTAAAATCTTTTTAGGTTATCTACATATGTATAAATATATGCCTACTAAATTTCACTTGTCTACCTTGAGTAGTTTTTGCAGGAATTTTATCAAAAAATGTATTTCTATAAAAAATATAAACAGGCGATTCAAAAAGAATGATTCTATACTGGCCGAAAATAACTTCTAAGATTTCAAGGCCAAATCTTCTCTACAATGCAAAGTGTGTAAAATATCTTTGGTATGTTTGTGCAATGACAAGATTTCAAATTAGCAGC
Source organism: Sinohyriopsis cumingii (assembly GCA_028554795.2). NCBI lineage: Eukaryota > Metazoa > Mollusca > Bivalvia > Unionida > Unionidae > Sinohyriopsis > Sinohyriopsis cumingii. Next base: position 60,333,029 of record CM068835.1, read on the forward strand.
TGTGGCTGCCATATTGTATGCAAGATTGGTACCATTTTCATTTAGGGCCAACTAAAATTTGTCAAGTCTTTTGGTAAAAACCCCACATTACCATCCTTATGGCCGTCACAAGATCAGCAACATACTCATCTAGGAACAGCTAAACATCTCAGTAAGTCTTTTGGTGAAAAACCCATGCTGACATCACCATCCATTGAGTAGGGATAAAAAAAAAATTAAACTGCCCTCATTGGAGGTCAGATCAGCACCACTTTAATACTGAACAAACTAGATAAAAAGTCTAGCAGAATGTTATACAAATTTCCATACTGGATGTCAGATAAACACCATTTTCATTTAGGTCCATCTAGACATCGTAAGAAGTCTTTTGGTGAAAACCAGATATCAATATGACCATCCATTTAGGACTAATAGCTACAAGTTGATTTGGGACTAACTAGACTTGATAGGAAGTCTTCCAGTGAAATCCCATAACAATAACACTTCCACTTCAGAAGCAGCTATAAAATGATTTTCAAAATGCCTGCTATGGTGACCATTTTTATGACTAACTAGGCATCATAATAAATCATTTGGTGAAAAACCCATGCTGACATGACCATCCATTCAAAATGAGTAGCGATATAAAGATTTTCAAGATGGTCACTGTGATGACCATACTGGATGTCCAAGCAGCACCATCTTCATTTAAGACCAAATAAACATCACACGAAGTCTTCTAATAAACACCCCATGCTGATATGACCCTCTATTATAAGTAGCAATAACAAGATTTTCAAAATGGCCACCATGGCAGCCTTACTAGATATCAAATCAGCATAATTTTCATTTAGAACCAACTAGACATCGTACAAAGTTTCTAAAAACTCCATGCTGATGTGGCCATCATTACTTTTGTAGTACTGATATCAAGAATTTCAAGATGGATACTATGCAGACCATACTGAAGGTCCAAGTGGATCCATGTTTATTTCTTTATCAATAGGCACCATAAGAAGTCTTCTGATGAAATCCCCATGCCAGTACAAGTTTTTCATTCTGAAGTAGCAGTGATCAGATTTCGGGATGACTGCTGCCATGGTGGGCGTACTAGACATTCGATCAACACCATTTTTATGTTTGACAGGCTAGACATTCTTATGTCTTTTTGTGAACATCCCATGCAGATATAATCAAACTCCAGGAGTAGCGATAACATTTTCATAATGGCAGCCATTGTGGCAATACTGATGTCAGATTGGCACCATTTTCATTTAGAATGAACTTGACAACACAAGAAGTCTTTTAGTGAAAATCTAATGCTGATAAATCCATACATAAAGGAGTAGCAATAACAAGATTTCCAATTGGGTTGCTGTGGCAGCCATATTGAATGTTTGAGAAGCACCATTTTGATACATAACCAAACAGACCTTGGGATGAATGTTTGATAGTTTTATGGCAATCTTCCAGGTAATTTAGGAGAAGTAGCGATAACAAATTTATGTTAATGGATGGACTATGGATGTTGGACAAAATACCATTACATACATTCTCCTGGTGTAGAACCAGAAGAGCCAAGAAAGTGACAAGTACTTTTTAATACATAACATGGAGCTGGCCACAAAATGCATGTCGAACACAACTCTTAAACTTTTGATTAATTGGCGTTGTACACATCAAAATGTATTTCAATTCTAAATAACACATGACTGTTTAGTCAACTGTACTTGAGAAACATGCCATATTACTGAAGTATAAAGATCTAAGCAATGAGGTTAAACCAAAAAGTATAAACCTAGATTTACTGGTGCATAATGCTCTGGCAGATTATGGTCAATGCTCTGGCATGCATTATACACAACCACACAAAAGAGTGGTAATTCATACAGAATAGATCCCAATACCTTTCTTTTTCTTTTTTGTCTGCCTCTTTCCGCTCCTTGGCCAGTGTTGCTCGAATCTGTTCCTCGTGCTGCTTTAAGCTGGCCTGTATACGCTCTTGTTCTGCCTGCAACCAATGAAAAAAGCATGAACTGTTAGATCCTTTCATGTCCTTCCATAGACAAACTACTGTCAATTATAAATTTTTCAAGGGGAAGAAATTCTGATTGACATTAAAATTTAAAAAGCCCAAACTTGCCAACATTAAAAAGACACTGTCAGTCGATTTTTTTTCTACAAGTTGGACCAGTTTCCAGAAAACTGTAACAAAATAAAATATAATGTACTGCTATTGTCAAGCTAGAAAACATGCATTTAAAATTCCAGAGGTGTGATTCAAGACTGATGCAGCAACAGTAAACACCGAATTCAATGTTATAGTTTGTAAAGTTTACTTGAACCATAATTACCTCCTGTACAGTTTCAAAAAGTGCAATTCCAAAACCGTACAGACTTCAGTGGTTTCTTGAGAACTCTTGACATGTTAGCAAAAAAAATTCACATGAGCTGTGGCAACGGCAACCATCTTCCTGCCATACTCAAATCCACACGATGGTCCACTAAATTTAACTGTTGCCTACATGACTATTCCCTTCAAGAATCTGAATATTCCCTTTTATTCTTCTGTACTTTTAAAACTTTTTAAGATATTTGCTGTCCCTTTTGTCCTGACAAGTTGCTTGTTGAATACAATTTAAAATATAATAACAGACTGATCATACATTCTGAATAACAAAATACATGCTGTTTAAAACCTCTGAGGTAGTTTGATTTCCTGGTCAATTCCACTAAACCTAATATGAAACCCAGATCCAAATCAAACATGGACAAGCCAGTATCCAGATTTTACCACAAAACAATCATATTTCTGTAATTTTTGTTTTTATTCCGTAAGTCTGTATTTTAAGGGTCTTTTTCGTTAAACTTGTGGCAAAATCATAAAATATGGCAGGACTGAAGAAACAATGAACATGATTCCTTTGAGGGAAAATACAAGACTATTTCCAAAATCCATAAATTTAAGCAATGAAAAAAACATATTTTTTAACAACAGCATAAAATTAAATAAATTCTAAACTTTAACAACTTCTTATATGACAAAAAAGTAAACAATTTAAGTCATGGAACACAAATGGCATGGGGAAGTGAGCTCAAAGTAAACTTTACCAATTATACATACAGATAAACAGGGGTAGTTATCAAGATCCAATATATTGTAAGTAAACTACACAGCACAGGCACATGTCTGTACATAATGCACCAGCTGTGAATTCAATAAAATAACTACCCTTCAACTCGAAAGAAAATCATGTTCCGACATGATTTTTTAGCTCATAATTATGTTTCAACTGAACGGATCTGGTCTTATCACAGGGAACAAGTATGATCATTTCAAACATGCTGGGAACATATGGCACTAATCCAAACAGCATAGTACATATAGTAATCAATACGCCATCATAAAACAAGGGTGGCATTCATGGCATATGGAATACGCCGACATATATTATTTTACATCGTTTGAAAGCATTTAAACATTTATACACTTTTAGTTGATTTGTTTGCATAAAATATTTAACTTATTTAAAACTCTGAATTAGAGCACAAATTTGGAAAATAAAGCAGATACCTGTCTTTTCTTAATTTCTTCTTTCTTCTGTTCCACAAACTTAGCAGGAATTCCACCTATATTTTCTTGTGCACTGCACAGCAACTCCCATAACTCGGAAAGGAAAGCTCTTGCATTCTTTGGGTTTAGAAAACCAGTAAGATTTATCTGCATTGACTTGGGATCCGGAAACTGTGGAAAGAAAGCATAGGGGAAGTGTCCCAGATTAGCCCTGATAAGACCTTTGTAAATTTATATCAAATTAACAACTAGCAGGGTAAAGGAGAATAATATCAATATATATGTTGCACATTATACTTCTAAATTATTCTTCAAATGACAAAAAACACAACTGTAAAATGTGTACACACAATTTTTATTAGTTATGTGTCTTCCAAAAGAGAAACATGTCAACAGGAATCCATCTACAACCTATAGGTTGCAATGAGCCATCATGCTAGAACCAGTTTTGCAAAATATCTGGACCAAACCCACAATCCTGCAAGATTTTGCTTTAACAAACTAAAATGTTAACCTATCAAGGGTTTATGACTTGTAGAAGAAGAGATTTAAAAGCTGCAAGCATGCAATAAATACTGCATCAATAAAACAACAAAATATGTTTGCCAGACATCAGCCTACTCTTGTCAGGCAGATCCTAAAGTCTGTGATTAAGAAAGATGGATAACCAGTCAGTTACACAGAGAGTAGGGACAAAGAAAAGCGAGAGAAATAGTGCTGGTTACAACAGCAAGGTTAACCAAAACCTAGCTGGGAACAATCTCAGTCCCTGGTTTCTAATGATACCCTTGATTAAATGCTTTTGAACTTGGCAGTTCTTAGAAACTGAATCACCATATCAGAGAATTGTGTGAGAATCAAGAGCTCCAATTACAGTAGTTTGGGTTGTCCCAAAAGTATGAGAACAATCACAGCAATTGGTCTTGAATGATAACCTTGATGAACTACTCTGAAACTTGAACAGTCTTAAAAACTATCATTACACCACTCAATAATGTGATGTGACTTGGATTTTAACGTAGCTTTAACAATTTTTCAGTCATATCGCTACATATCTGCAGTGTGGCAGTTTATAGTGATGTCTAGCATTGGGGCATCATGCTGCAGACATGTAGCATGAGGTCTCACCCAGTCACATTATCCTGACACCAGACCGACCAGTCTTAACACTAACCTCTTAATGCTGAATGTCAAGTGAGGTAGCTGTTAGTACCATTTTATAAGTCTCTGGTATGACTCAGCCGGGGATCGAACCCATGACCTCCCACATCTGAGACAGACGCTCTACTAGGCCACTAGACCAGTATACCACTGTATAAAAGTGACTGTTCAATAAACGAAGTCAGATGAAGCCATCTGGGCTGTACAGTGAGTATTAATTCTATTAGACAACAGAATCTTGAATGAACTCTAGTTTATTCATTCCATTAACAAATGACAAAACAGGTTTATAATTATTAAACTGAAAGATTCTACAGCAAGCTTCATTCTGATAATGATATTGCACACAATAATATTGATTTTCAAAATGTCTTTTCAATTTTTAATATTGATCTATTGTTCCATAATTTAATTTTATGAGCTCCTTCAGTATCATTAAACCAGTGTTGAGTGGACTGATTAAAAAAAAATGTCCATACTACACAAGGGTACATGTTAAACTGATTGATGTTAAGAAGAGTTTGTCTGCACAAGCAGTTTAACAGCAAAGTGTTGCAAGCAACTAGGTACATTACACATTCCACAGTGACTTTAATTTGGTTCTGAAATGTTTTTTGTGTACTACTTATGTGAACATAGCTGAGACATTATGTGTTCACTATATAAAATGAACAGTCAAGAAATGTCAAGTCTATTGCTGACCTTAGGGCTGTTCCATTTAAACACCAATGGTACCCAGGGGCAGGTATTTTTTTTAAAACTATATCCCAAGGTAATTTGATTTCACAGAATTCATTTTAAAATAAGAAAATTCTAAATTGCATCTATGGCTGATTACCCCATTTTAAAAGTGACTTTCCTGTGTCCCATGTATGTTTTAATGGAATGGCCCTTAGTAACCTTTGGTCTAAAAGGTCTTGCCATTGATTGGTTGCTATATGCTAGCTTGCATAATATTCATTTCCATAAAAACATGATCCCAAAACCAAAACATAAACACTGTGTACTGAGATTGTTAATGCACTAGAACTGTACACTTTTACCATCAAAGGGCACTGTTACATCCAAATATTATTTTTTTGTTGTGTAAAATACTTTTATATACATCTGGTGATATCTATATCTTTTGGCATAAGAAACCATATGTAGTCAAGGAAACAAACAATAGAATATAAACATTTTTAGCATTGTTATTATTTTTGGTTTTTATTTTTTTAAATAATACTTTTGCAGCAAAACAAAAATACTTGGACACATTCTTTTATTGTGCAGTATTAAAATGTAGTAAAGTAAAACATTCTGGGTCAGCTATTGTTTGATCTGAAATTATTTGATGACAAAAGGAATTTTTCTATATTCTCTTCAGATCATAGTGTATTGTATCTAAGGTCTTTGTCAAGCATACCAGTTTTAAACAAAGTAGCTGAAACTATACGCCGTTACAAACTGTGCAGTAACTTGCCAAGTGATGCTGCAAAGATGCTACAAAATCAATGATAAAAATTCATGGATATTCAAATAATGTACACAATGTCATTTGCACAGGCAATTATGCATACCCAAATGCAAACTGCACAGATCTAGGTCTGCTGGTACATCATGAAACAACATTCAACTATACGATGTTTGCTTGAAATCAAAAGCTCAGCAAAGAACAACGACCCTGATCTGTCACAGCATCAAGCAACCACAGATCAAGGTCTACATTATTCACAACTGGTCCCATCATATACTAAGTAAGTGTAGTAGTTCTAGCAAATCTCATGCAAATAACTGTACAAGGCTTCTAAAATTTTCTCCCACCCAAAAAACGTCTGCTACAGATGTGTATTTCTTGGTCCATGTAATACTACACTAAAGAAACACACCCAATTCTGAAGGACTTAATCATCACATTATTTTCAACTCTTCCTAATTCTAAAGGATCTAATTACAAATATATAAATTATGGCTTAAAGTGTCATTTTGAAGGAAAGTTTTTAAAAATGTGAATGTACAGTTCACCTGTGGCGAACAAGACCCCAAAACTCCATTCCTTCAAACCTTGCCATTAAAATTTTGTCCAAAAAGAACCCTTCTATAATCTTCCAAGTAAACAGAGAACCTTTAAGCTAAATCTTAGGATGTTCACAAAAACACATTCATCGAACAGTGTTCCACAGAACCCAGTGTCTCAGTGTCCAGATGATGTATTCCCTAAAGCTGAACTAACTGGACACAAAATTTCAACATCAACAGAACTGACGATGTCTGAAAGTGATACATGTGTCTTACTGTGCTTATGCATGCCAGACAAATCTTGGAATCTGAGTAACTGTGGACACAGCTATAAAAGAAATGGCAACCACTATGTCTCTCTTAGTTGCATTTTACAAGGACAAGACAAAATCGGGAAGTAAAGAACAGCACATTAAAGGTCTTGATATGGTCCTAGAAGAACCCATCTTCGGAGTTTAAATGATGAATCTGAACGAACAATTTAGACCATCCTACAATATTATGAGAACACAATGAATAGTTATTTACAGCTGAAAAACTACGACATTTTATGACATGTACAGTGTTTATAACCTGTTTCCCACAGGGTCACTTGATTCCAACACATAACCAATAACTATTCCTTGAGTACTCCACCATACATGTAGAAATTCTCTAAAATGGCCATACTTAACTTTAGATAGGTGTACAAACCACCGATGAATTGTCATCTTTCAAGTGTCCGTGTGAGCGAGCGATCCGTTGACATTATATGATAGCAAAGACCTGTACCCTGCAACTTGCCTTGCTTGACTGCTATTTCAGGGAGGCGATCGAATATTTTAAGATCATCGCTGATTAGGAAAACAGTTCAAGCATCAGTTAAACTTGCTTACAAAAAATTCTAATAACAGGCAATGAACAATTAATACAACTATTTACATGCATATTTGAATCCTCAAAATCTTCTTTGTAATTTTGTAATTTAAAAAAAAAAATTGTTCTATAAAGCTGACATGGATAATTTCAAATGTTACATGGTAATAGATGTGCTTTATTCATGAGAAACAATAGTCTTTACTCGAGTCTTAACAGTTTTTGGGTCATGTGTGCTCATTATAACAGATACTTCACTTTCTGCTGCACAATCAATGTATAGAAAACTACTAGAATGTAACAAAGTGCAAGTCTTAGTGAGTGCTGCCTTTGAAATGTAATGTACCATATCATTATATTCACTATAAAGTGAACATTTTCAAAAAGACTTGAAAATGAACATATAATACATAATTAGCATTTTCATTATTCATGTTGCTCCAGCATCCTATTCATTTTGATGTTGAGCTACATGTATCTATATCTAATGGAAAATTCAAGGTTATACATTTATAACAGCAAGAAGGATGATTCCTGATCAGAGAAAGACAAAGATCTAAGAAACTTGCAAACATTAAACACTTTAAACAATGCTTAAATGGGAATTAATTTACCCTTTCTTCCAGTTGATTATATACAAACTCAACGATGACATCATCTTCTGTGCCAAGAAGTTCTGTAACCCTGGTTGCAATCCATGGTTTTAAGATGTCCACATTGACTTTTGACATATCAACCTGTAAATAAATTTAAGGTTGTGTGGGGTAAGTACAAGATTTACTGAATAAACATATTTTATTTTGAAGGAATCATGAAATCACACACGCTGACAACATCTCTAAGTATTTTACATATCAAATAAAGACTTTTGTGTAAAATTTATGTTGCTTTGCCAATACATCCTGTTTATCTTTATCATACAGGAAATAAGCTACATTAATTTCTGATTTGTGCTTATTGTTTAACTTAAACAGAACAAGCAATAACCATCAATGAGATTTCAATGTAATATATTTCACTATGTGACACTGGCAGTGTAGCTTTCAAATCGACCAAAGTAAACAAGATACAATTCAGCATGGAAACTTCACGTAAAAGTGGTTATTAAATGATGATTAAAGTACTTTATGATACATATGGAACACAGCTGGAATGTATCCTATATGCTAAACATGCTGCTGGGTTAAGATAATTACTTTTATTTAGGGGGGGGGGCACGATTAAGAGCCATGTCTCTTTGTGTTAATTTGAAGACAGCAAGTGAGTATTCTAAAGTCTTTTTCATTTTTACTAAGAAAAATGAGTGCAGGTGACTGAAAACGCTGTTGCTGATGAATTCTAAATTTAAAGAATAACATGGCTAACTAATACTGATTATTCGTGATTGATGAAGACTACAATAAATTTCTTATGGTAACATTTTGTATAGATTCTCCATCTCTTCTATCACTAAATCATTTCAACCCTACAATCCATGTCCAAGCAGCAACATTTTCATCAATGACCATCTAGACCATGGGATGAATGTGGGAAAAGGAATAACAAACTTGTGCCAGAAGATGACAACACGTCATCACATAAACTCTTCCAGTCCATTACTTGCAGTGCTAAAAAATCCATAAACTAAGGTCATCTTGTTTTTTTTTAAAAACTAAACATTTTACATCAAATCTGCTTAACAAAGTATTATAATTGTCCACCCATAGAAGCCAGACTTTACTGGGTGAAACTCACAGGCTTCAAGTAACTTTAGAGAGACAGCCAACAGTACAAGCTAGGACAGATGTGGTCTGACATAAAAAGCAGCACCCAATCCGCTTATTTAATTTCTATACTCGTTCACGGGAACAATATAGATTTAAGGTTTCTGCATCATTTTGGTCATTTCAACATACATTTTGGCTATATGACCTAAAAAATGAGCACAATAGAAACTGAAAATCATTCACTGCGCTCACAGAGAACAGCTAGGATTAAATGTTTCCTACTTTACCAGTCTCAAAAGATTCCACACTTGGCATAAGAGACCTTGGACATCAAGTGTACATTGGCTTGAAGAAAGCATTTAGCAACTTAGCTAGAGAACATGTCCTGGCTGATAGATTGCCTGATATGAACCAAGCGTGAAAGTGGAGAATCTGTGTACTTTTTGTGCAGATGAGAGTCGAAGTGCTACAAAACAAGATCCCTTTTCTAAGACAATGTCCTGGGCTGGTCTACAAAGACCACTGAACCATGATCATTGGGGCAACAGAGGCGCTATCAAAATGAGCTGATCAGTGGAGATCCTGACTTGGTAGATCACTTGCAAAATCATACTTAACTGGAGGAAGGTGTAAGCTAACAGATGATCCCACTTAAGGCTAAAGGAATCCCCTACTCAGGTCCTATTATGGAATTGGGAAAACAAAAATGGGGAGTTACAAGCAAGTCTACTAAAGGTTTTTCTCCCCCCCCCCAACTCCCTCATCTGAACAGTAACTCTGCTACAGACTGATTGAGAGACCATTTGTGAGGACTATCTTGCCTTTCCTGGTCAATCTGCCAAAATTTTCTTTTTGCTGGAAATATTAAAAACTTATGAGTGTAATCCCTTCTAAGGTTGCCCCTCAAAGGAGGTTCCAAACCTCCACATAAACATAAAGTGCACATGTGCATTCCCTGTCACCTGAGGTACACTACCACTGATATGCTGTCATCAGAGACCATCACAAAGCGACTCTTCACTTGGTTAATGCACCCTTGTAGAGCTATTTAAAAAAATGCACTCATTTTGTGAATTATTTATTTGTTGGGTAGATACTTCCCTGGGCAACTAGCCCTCAAAGCTGCAAGCAATTACCACATGCTGAATCTGAGTGAGGTCAGGGAGCATTCATGGGGATTCCTAAAACTGGTTCCAATTTTATTACCAGCTCAAGTGGTGGTGAAAATCTTGATACTCTGTCCTGCCATATTTATGGAATGGTGGGAGATCAGTTAATTGCTATGAGAAAAGTGTCACTGCCATTTTGCCTCCGGCAATTCTGGCCTTCACTAGTGCCAATATAGGATATTTACCTCCTCAAAATATAAGGGAGAGGGGAGAAACACAAGAATCATTTAATAGTGGTAATTTTACAATTGAACAATAGGAATGATTTGGCCCAGGTTCCGCTATAAGCTAGTTAATTACTATAGATGAGCGTATTTAGAAGATCAGGTGGGCTGTTTCTTTTTTTAATCAGTTCCTGAAAAACTATGTCACAAAATTTCTTTTGTCTTCATAGGGAAACTCTGACTCTGTAAAATATATGATAATCAGGTTAGGATTCACTATTTGTCCAGAAGTGTTGTATAAATAGCAATGGGATTCTCAATGCTAAAATCCTAAGAAAAACATCTGCTAGAAACATGTTTCAACATAACAACTTTTGCCATATATTCGATCATGAATTCTGTTGGCATAAACTATAAATCAACTCACCTTTGTTTCCAGGCCATCACCAAATTTCATTGACTTCATCAATTTCTTCCGCTTGTCTGAGAATCGGTTGTCCTGGTCAGCACTAGTTCCCTGTAATGCAGTATGTCAAGTTTAAATTAAGTACAAACTACATTTATTGCATATAAACCTTTGGAATCATTACAGAATGACATTCACCAACCACTACCTCTTTGTTGAAAAAAACAAAAACTACCTGAACAGTGCTAACAAAACCTGTTAGCATAACACCTCAAGCTCGTCTAATTTCAGACTGGACCCCACCTGTATTCAAGTGAGATGTCAGTAGAAATTGTCAATGAAAAAATCTAATTGCCCAAGAAAACTTAAATCACTGTGATGAAATTTGGTAATTTATTTTTAATATGTTGAAAGACTAGTAAATTATTAATATTCATCCTGTATGCCCCCCAACCCTTATGTAGATCACAGACATACTTCTACACAACTTTTACATACATGTGATTCTACAGTTAGTACCGCCTAGTGGGTAGGGTACCAGAACTGTTTCAGCGGTCATTGGAACCAGTGCAATGATGTGTGGCACAGTAATGACTAGCATGTAAGCATGAAAAGCTGTTCATTGATTATTGTTGTAATCTGGAGAGTTTAGGCCAAATGTCATATGTTTTTTTGAGGTTTTATAAGTAATAAAGGGATCAAATGTAGTTCATCATGGCTTTGGGGTACGATTAAAATCTGCTGTCCATAGAAAGGAATGCAGAAATACTTCTTTTGATTCTTTTTAACGGTCTCCTTTAATACCTATTGCATTACTCAAGATATTTTAAGTTTATTTAATAATAATTGAGCTGTCCCTTACTCATGCTCACTCTAGTGTAATGCAACACTGGTTATACATAATAAGCAGCACCTATGAACAACACTAAAAGGATAAAGAGAAACTGTATAAAGCAAGACAAGCTTCAGATGCTATCGAACAAAAGCACTGCTAATCCAACAAGTATGGAGGACACTGATAGAGCAATCAGACAATGGTTGACCTCAGGACCTGGAGGAGATCATTAAGGGGGCACTCACCAATTAATATGTACTTTAGAGAGAGTGACATATGTAAGGTGAAGTAGTTTGCATTTAAAACATGCACAATGGAGAGAATGTTGGCATACCTATATGCTACAGTAATGTAATGTGGATGATATTTCTTTGGATATTGTACTTTTGGAAATTTTACATGATTTAAGCACACTGCTAACTAAATAAGCACAACAGTCAATTTTAATATGATTTTGTTTAATCTCTTCTTATTTGAAGTACAGTTATTAAATCATTGAGTAACAATATTTATTTTAAAAAATCAATGGGGGGCGGATATGGAAATTGGAGTCAGGGCTTGTGGGGTTTGAGTCAGAACTGGCTATTTTTTGTAATGTCACCAGCCATGGACTTGGATCTAAAAAACGTAATTCTCTGAACAATGCTGAAATCTGAACCAAAGGTAAAACTTTTAAATATCATTAGAAACTTCTAAACAGGGAAGTTAATTTACATACAGTTCTATCAAAACTGAAGCAAATGTCATCTTTTGGCAAGAAGTGACTTGCAAGTCAATGAAGTGAAACAATATCAATCTCTTGTTAGCAATGTTTGAAATAGGAGACAATGTCTGTCCAATACCGATGAGCAAAACTTTTAACCGTATATGACCTAGATATTAATAAATGTTTTGCAGAATTTCACCAAATATTTCAAAATTTATTTAGGACCACATAAATAGAGAAAGATGGACATGGTTATACCTTAGTGGCTGATGGCATATATGTTTACATTATCTACTAACCATCTTGTTTAAAAACGACACTTACTACCTTGCTTAAAACAACTTTTTAAAGTAACAGTGTTTAGAGGTTCATGTCTCATACCAATTTTGAGGTTTTCTCCATAACATTCATTAGCATACCTGCTCTTCATATTCAATGACCAAGAATGTATCATATTCTTCATTCCACCTCCTCTCCTACCATACATTTCACTATTTGGCATGAGTTATTGTAAGCTATGTATCTAACTTCAATGGACTCGTTGTAACAAAAAGCACATCTGACCTGATTCCATACATATTACTGACTTCACAGATGGAAAAAAAATCAGACTGTTTTGGGATATCACATGCAAAATGAGTTTGATGTAGCCTGTAAATTAAAGAAATTTGTCTACCATGGGATTTTATTTATTTTAACCAGTTACAAGTATTTTCTGTGCTAATCCAGTACTCCAGATTTTGCAGTTTTGACTGTATGTCATATTGACAAGGAAGCCAGGCCTTGCCGAAAGACTATAGCTAAATTTAGCTTCAAGGCTTGGATATGTACATTCCTGGAGCTGGAACATGCTTGGCACTGAGAAAGCTGGAAAACCTGCACTTATTTGCAAACTGTTAAACACAAAGCACCCATCCTAAATCTGAAATATGCATTGAAAATGCAGTATTTTGATGTAACAATTTCAAATGTTTTAACTTAATTGTACTGTCTTAATAGTCCTTTATGATTACTTCAAACAATGTATATATTCAGCAAATAAACTGAAAACCTAAATCTCTATTTTGAATTCACTAAATTCACTAAAATAAATTTACATTTGAAGATCACATGTACATGTATTAGCACATGAAATTGTTTCTGATTTATCCCATTTCCTTTATAAAACCCAAATTTTGCTTTACCGATGTTTTAACCCGCTATTGTATGAGTGGTCTGCTCTTTTTCTCTTCTTTAAGTCACAATAACTATTTTCTCCAGAGTTAAAATTGGTCTCTTTTTTTGGGGTTGGAGATGTTTCATTGTTATTAAGGTATCAGGTGTCAACAATTATTAGTGCTCACTTATAATATCCAATGGGTTCCAAGGGTTGTCATTGCCGGGGGCAGACGTGGGAGATAACTACCCACTTCCCTGGAAATCTTCCAATGGCTTGTGTCTGATAGAGCCTCTGACAACCAAATCCAGCTCCAGGCCTTCACAAGTGGCGGAACCTGTTTAAACTGACTAGAGAAGGGATGACAGGTGAGTTTCTGGCACCTCTAAACTTTGAACAGATGGGGCTCGTTAACCTTGGGTCATCGCCCATCTAGAAGGTAAACTCCAATCTCAAACCTTCACTGCCTTGCGACTATACCCTCTCATGGGAAAGGCTAAGGGAGTAAACCCCAACAGAAAATCCAGAGACCCTAAGGCGACATGGCATTGATTTCAGTGTCATTTTGGCAACTTCTGCGACGCAGCTGGTGCCATGACGTATTGGCATGTCCTTTCCCTTGGATCCTTCATCTGCATGGAGAGGTGGGGATCAGCTGCACGGGCAACAGTTGATTCTCCATATCACCCCACCCAGGCTTACGCACTGGACAGGACACTCCAGCTTCGCTCCACAGGTTTGACACAACACGGGAAGCAAGAGTTTACTGGTTATAAGTCACTGCTCGATTGGCGTAGAGCCAGACGCCAGGGGTTGCTTTTGACAGTAGGAGAGACCAACAGGTTTTACTGGACAGCCCCCAGCCAATAAGGTGCAGTCCCGCCAGAGTTTGCCTGCCTTGCTGGGTGCTTAACACATTAACCCCTAGCGACGACTTTACAGGGCAGCAGGTAGTAGCCTAATGCCGAGCTCTGTAGCATCATGGTCATGCATGATACACTAACGTGGATGGTATTATAGAAAGGTAGACAGATGTAGCTCTACAATGATACCAAATAATCTGGAATATCTAGTTGCACTACAAAATACAGATAGAAAAACCTCATTTTTTTGGACCAGACTTTTTTTTATGCAAAATTCGCCCATGGTCGGAATCCCATTTTGTGTCCGGATTTTAGACTTTTTGGTCTCAGATCTAAGGCAAACCGGTATGAACTGCAAGCAGACAGATGAGCCTTTGCAAAAAGTAGGATAACATGGGCATTTGGAATAAAGAGTGGTCTCCATACGAAAATAATGGCTCTGTTTAGCAACAAAAAAAAAAAAAGCAAACAAAAATCAAGTCCAACTTTAACCCTTCTGCTTATGCACGAGTCAAATAGCCAATGAAAAATGACGTTTCTAACACAACTAGGCAGTATGTTATTGAAAGATGACCGGGGATTTGGTGTTTTCAAATCTATTCAGAAATAGCTTTCAAAATGTGTTTCCTACTCGATTTTCAGGCAAAAATGGCAAAAACCTCCAGGGCTTAAACAGTCCATTTTGATCAAGTCACAAAATTTGAATATTCCTTGCGTACTTAATCACTTGTGCATCAACATTGCACATAAATTACAAATTTAGCAATTCCCAAACAAATTGTAAAAAAAAAAAAAAAAATCCTGTTAACACATTAACCCCTAGCAACAACTTTATGGGGCAGGAGGTAGTAGCCTACTGCCGAGCTCTGTAGCATCATGGTCATGCATGATACACTAACGTGGATGGTATTACAGAAAGGTACACAGATGTAGCTCTACAATGATACCAAATAATCTGGAATATTTAGTTGCACTACAAAATACAGACAGAAAAACCTCATTTTTTTGGACCAGACTTTTTTTTAATGCAAAATTCGCCCGTGGTCAGAATCCCATTTTGTGTCCGGATTTTAGCCTTTTTGGTCTCAAATCTAAGGCAAACCGGTATGAACTGCAAGCAGACAGATAAGCCTTTGCAAAAAGCAGAATAAGATGGGCATTTGGAATAAAGAGTGGTCTCCATAAGAAAATAATTGCTCCGTTTAGCAACAAAAAAAAAACAAACGAAAAACAAGTCCAACTTTTACCCTTCTGCTCATGCACGAGTCAAATAGCCAACGAAAAATGACGTTTCTAACACAACTAGGCAGTATGTTATTGAAAGATGACCGGGGATTTGGTGTTTTCGAGTCTATTCAGAAATAGCTTTCAAAATGTGTTTCCTACTCGATTTTCAGGCAAAAATGGCAAAAACCTACAGGGGTTAAACAGTCCATTTTGATGATGTCACAAAATTTGAATATTCCTTGTGTATTTAATCACTTGTGCATCGACATTGCACATAAATTACAAATTTAGCAATTCCCAGATGAATTGTAAAAAAAAAAAAAAAAAATCTTGTTAACACATTAACCCCTAGCGACGACTTTTTGGGGCAGCAGGTAGTAGCCTACTGCCGAGCTCTGTAGCATCATGGTCATGCATGATACACTAACGTGGATGGTATTATAGAAAGGTAGACAGATGTAGCTCTACAATGATACCAAATAGTCTGGAATATTTAAGTTGCACTACAAAATACAGACAGAAAAACCACATTTTTTTGGACCAGACTTTTTTATGCAAAATTCGCCCATGGTCGGAATCCCATTTTGTGTCCGGATTTTAGACTTTTTGGTCTCAGATCTAAGGCAAACCGGTATGAACTGCAAGCACACAGATGAGCCTTTGCAAAAAGTAGGATAAGATGGGCATTTGGAATAAAGAGTGATCTCCATACGAAAATAATGGCTCCATTTAGCAACAAAAAACCCCCAAAAAACAAACAAAAAACAAGTCCAACTTTTATCCTTCTGCTCATGCACGAGTCAAATAGCCAACGAAAAATCATGTTTCTAACACAATTATGCGGTATGGTATTGAAAGGTGACCGGGGATTTTGTGTTTTCGAGTCTATTCAGAAAGAGCTTTCAAAATGTGTTTCCTACTTGATTTTCAGGCAAAAATGGCAAAAACCTCCAGGGGTTAAACAATCCATTTTGATGACGTCACAAAATCTGAATATTTCTTGCGTATTTAATCACTTGTGCATCGACACTGCACATAAATTACAAATTTAGCAATTACCAGACGAATTGTAAAAAAAAAAAAAAAATCTTGTTAACACATTAACCCCTAGCGACGACTTTACGGGGCAGGAGGTCGTAGCCTACTGCCGAGCTCTGTAGCATCATGGTCATGCATGATACACTAACGTGGATGGTATTATAGAAAGGTAGACAGATGTAGCTCTACAACGATACCAAATAATCTGCAATATCTAGTTGCACTACAAAATACAGACAGAAAAACCTCATTTTTTTTTGGACCAGACTATTTTTTACAAAATTCGCCCGTGGTCGGAATCCCATTTTGTGTCAGGATTTTAGACTTTTTGGTCTCAGATCTAAGGCAAACCGGTGAGAACAGCAAGCAGACAGATGAGCCTTTGCAAAAAGTAGCATAAGATGGGCATTTGGAATGAAGAGTGGTCTCCATATGAAAATAATGGCTCCGTTTAGCAAAAAAAAAATAAAAAAAATAAAAAAAATAAACGTCCAACTTTTACCCTTCTGCTCATTGGCTTCTAACACAACTAGGCAGTATGTTGTTGAAAGATGACCGGGGATTTGGTGTTTTCGAGTCTATTCAGAAATAGCTTTCAAAATGTGTTTCCTACTCGATTTTCAGGAAAAAATGGCAAAAACCTCCAGGAGTTAATGTGTTAAGGCTTAAGGTACACGAGTACCTGACAAACGGACTGCAACTACTGCACCAAGAAATAACATGAAAACCAACAAGGAAACTTTCAATCCTCAAGCTAGGTACCTGGAATGTCTGGACCATGCTGAATGGGCTTTCATATGATCTCCAGACAATCAGCGATGTTCGAAAGACTCCAGTCATCAACGACGAACTTGCAAAACTCCAGGTCGACATCACCTCACTACAGGAGACACGACTACCAGATTCTGGGTCCCTCAGAGAAAAGGAAAGAGCGCAGACGAAGCCAGAGGGTTTGGTGTTGGATTTGCTATCAGGAATACTTTGTTGGGGATGACAGAACCCTGCCAACAAGGAAATGGAAGACTACTCCACACCACAAACGGGCCTGTCAACCTGATCAGTATTTATGCTCCCACACTAAGTGCCTCCACAGAAAACAAGGATGAATTTTACAATGAGTTAAACTCGCTCATCGACAAAATTCCCAAGAAAGAGAACTTGATTTTGCTGGACGACTTCAATGCTAGGGTGAGTGCAGACCATGACTCTTGGCAAGTTTGGCATTGGGAAGACGAATGAGAATGGGCAGAGGCTTCTAGAAACGTGCTCGTACCACGACCTCAGCATCACTAATTCATTCTTTCAGACAAAGCCACAGTACAAAGTGTCTTGGATGCATCCCTGTTCTAAACACTGGCACCAGCTGAACTTGATCATTACAAAACGGTCAGCATAAAGTGTGTGTTTCTTACCCGTACCTTCCACAGTGCTGACTGCGACACTTACCACTTGCTTGTGTGCTGCAAAATGAAGCTTCAGCCGAAGAAGATCCACTGCTCTAGGCAAGAGGACAAACCACACATTGATGTGAGCAAAACACCATATCCAAACAAGGCTGAGGAATTCACCTATGCTCTTTCCAAGACATTTTATTCAGAACTCCCTAATAGCAGCGCCAAAGAAAGATGGGATCACATCAGAGTGACTACGTACAGCACAGCCACAAGGATCTTTGGTAAGAAGCAATCAAAGAACAATGACTGGTTTGAGGCTAACTCTGCCACACTCATGCCATCCATAGAAGAGTGTCGCAGTGCTCACTGCAAATACAAATGATCCCCCTGCCAGAAGACACTACAGGCATACAGGTCTACCAGAAGCAAAGTGCAGAGAATAGCATGGCAGTGTGCCAATGAATACTGGCTTCAGCTCTGTCAGAGCATCCAGTCAGCAGCAGATATCAGAAACATCAGAGGCATGTATGATGGCATAAAGAAAGCAATGAGTCCCATGAAGAAAGTGACAGCACCACTGAAGTCTGCAACAGGCGATACCATCCACAAGGGCAACCAGATGGAGCGTTGGGTGGAATACTACTATGAACTGTACTCCAAAGAGAACCACGTGACCAATGATGCCCTCAACGCCATTGAAAACCTCCCTCTAATGGCCGAACTGGACGAGAAACCTACTGTAGCCAAACTAAAGAAGGCCGTAGGTAAAATCCCAGGGAAGGATGTCATCCCAGTAGAAATCATCAAGTAAAATGGATGTAGTGTGCTGGTCACACACCTGCATGACCTCCTCTGTCAGTGCTGGGACGAGGGTGCAGTGCCTCAGGACATGAGAGACGCTAACATCACAATCCTGTACAAGAACAAGGGCGACAGGGTTCTGCGCAGAGAGGTCCACACTCAACATTATTTTCTCAATCAGGCATCTGCAGGAAAAATGCAGAGAATAACACAGACCCCTCTTCCTGGCCTTTATAGACCTCACCAAGGCATTCGATCTGGTCAGCAGAAACAGACTCTTCACAATCCTGGTGAAAATTGGTTGCCCTCCAAAGCTGCTAAGCATTGTCCATTCCATCTACAATGACATGGAAGGCACAGTGCAGTACGATGGCTCAACATCCAACCCCTTTGATGTCCGCAGTGGAGTTAAACAGGACTGCGTCCCTGCCCCCACGTTCTTTGGCATCTTCTTTGCAGTCCTGCTTAAGCATGCCTTTGGGACGTCCACAGAAGGGATTTACTTGCACACGCAATCAGACGACAGACTGTTCAACCTGGCACGACTGAAGACAAAGAGCAAAGTGTGTGAAATCACCATCAGGGACATGCTCTTCGCAGACGATGCTGCTCTAGCCACCCACACAGAAGCTGAGTTTCAGCACCTGATGGACTGCTTTGCTAAAGCATGAGATGAGTCTGGGTTAACCATAAGCCTAAAGAAAACAAATATTATGATTTAAGATGCGGACCCACCAAGCATCATCAACAACTATGAACTTGAGGTGGTCAGTCAGATCGCAGAGAAAGAAGCAGCTCCAACCAACACCACACGCAACCATCAAGTGCAGCATGGACTGCCAGTCCCGTGTTGGACTACAGTCACAGCAGACGCTGCACAACCACCAACCGGGACATATCTCATGGGTGCAGTTCCATCGTCTCTCAAGACTAACGGATGCCAACAACAAAGAATATTGAATGTATAGTTTTGACTAGGCTTTGGGAAAATATGAAAAAATCCATACATATGCATATCCAACAATGAAATAAAAAGAAACAGTTATCTCACCACGAAAGAGAATCATTTACTCTGACAAAAGTCAATGGCTTAATTCAAAGAAGACATACAGCAACTGTAGAAATAAAGTGTGTAATTTGGTCCCACAGACTTAAATAGATGACACCCTGGTGACTGGGATGTAATCACTGTAACATTGTGGAAAAAACAACAAACAACACAAACCTGTAATGCTATCAATCGAATTCCACAAAAATTATCACTTGCCAGTTTAACAGACAAAGACTTTATTCACCCCAGGAAATACAGATTAACTCTTAAAAACAAACCAATATGCACAACCACTGTTTGAATTTTGGCACTGCAATGTCAATTCGCAACATGTACATTAGCCTGGTTCATGGACTGTATCATATGTCACTATATACAAACTGGTAGCTATACTACTTTTTTTATCTTCTTTTTGATCAGAACAATCTTACCTATTCACGCAGTTCTTGTTACAAATGATTACATTAAGGTCAGTGATGTCTGTTCTTGCGATACAGACGTTCACAGAGCTGGATACTGGGTCATACTCATATGTACATATGGGCTACGATAAGGCTGGGAAGCAGGCTAAGTGCTGGAATAATCGACATCTACTCGAGTCTGGTTTACGATAGAAAAAAAAAATGCTATAAACATACCTACAACTTTTTATTATTATCCCCGTTTTTGCAACACATTTGTTCATAGCAGTGTTAAAAAGAATATTTTGCCAAGACATCGTGGTCGCTGGTCACATTCAGCAGGTGTCGCTCACAACAGAGCATTTATATATAAAATTGACCCATGCTATGATTGCGGCCAGAAATGACAGGTGGTCACCCACAATAGGTTTTGTTGTTGTTGTGGGGTTTAACGCCATTTTTCAGCACATGATAGACTATGTATGGCGGCCAGTATTAATTGCAGAGGAAGAACCCTGGAAACCCCTGGGAAGAACCACCGACCCACGAGAAGCTACTGGCAAGCTTTCTCACATACCCACATTGGCCGAATCCTAGACTCGAACCCACGCAGACAGAGGTGAGATGGCAGTGATCCGTAACGGAGAGCGCTTTAGACCACTCGGGGCCAGGTTTTACTGTATTGTTAAAAATGTATCAAATGAAATCTTAACTTCAATTTAATATTTCTTGCATCTCATTAACACTACTTTTATTGGCAAAAACATGTTAACAAGCTGTAATGTTTTCAATTTCCATGATGTCACACATAACAGCTAGTCCTACGTGTAAGACCCAACGCTGATATTTATGTTTTGGGCATCAGGGTCTTACAGCCTAACTAACGGCGCTGTGTAGTGTGTCTTGACGTCAACTAACATCGTTACGAAAGTAAAATTTTCACGAATATTTCACAGAATTGACAAGTAAAATAATGACGCTTTTCTACAAAGTAAAGTTATAATGTCAGGGCTGAGCAAATCCCATAGCCCGACGTCCCGGACTAGTCATTTTTGAAGTCGGGCAAGTAAAATTTTCCAAGCTGCTAGTCCGGGACAAGTGCTTTTAAAAAAAGTCTGACTAGTCCTTATTTTTGTGCTTTAATCACTATATCTACCTTTATTTGGCCAATCACGCCCTCCAGGCTTACTGAATACTTGATTCTACTCCTCTTTGTGTATACATTTACATCCTGTTACCACTTGACTGCATATTGGGCTAAGCGACCAAATTATCGGCAAATAAAAACACATCAAACAAAAGAAAACCAGTATGATCAATTAGCAGTGTTGTAAGCGGTTTTGTTGCAATGAGTTTACTCAATCTAGATCACAACCAGTGGCTCACTATGATTTTAATCCAGCGAGTCAGTGTAATTAAATTAATGAAAGGTACTTTACCGACATCAGTGTTGGTTTCCTTTATGAAGTGATTAAATAACAGTAATGATTCTTTAATTTATAATTGACTATACAAATGTGCGATATTGTTTTAAGCGAAACAATTACGCTAATTAATGAGCTGTTTCAGTTCGTATTTAAAAGATAAATTTGATCTTATGCACTGTATCTCCCAGGGGTGTAAAACTGAGGGTAAAAAAAACCCCTTGGTGTCAGAACTGGGGGTCAAATAAAAAATGGGGGGGGGGGGTCAAAAATATACTGACAAATTTTCATCCGACTCATACTTTTTCAGCTTGAAATAGGATATTGCAACTTGCACAACATACTCTCTCTCTCTCTCTCTCTCTCTAAATATACAAATAAACCAACATGCACAATTAACAAACAAATGCATTGGCCATTGAAAGAATAATTTTATTAGTTCATTTTTCTTTTAAAATCATACTTTTAACAGTCTCCTTATATTTTTGAAGTAATATTATACACAACATATTACATACAAGCCAATACAAAACGCCTAATAAATATTTTTTACTGAATGGCAGTCACTTTACTGCCTGTCATAAAATGTGTACTATCATCGGTTTCATTGCACTTCGTCCTAGAACAAATTTATCAAAAAATCAAGGAGGCTAATGATTCATCTTGTTTCTAATAAGTTACACTTGAACTTTACGTTCTTTCTTTCATTGCAGCAAAGTTAAAAACCAACAAAATCTGCAATGACCCCCTGATTCTGTAATCGAAATAAACGCATTTGTCTTGGCAAGTTTACTGATTTCTTTGTTGTGAAAGAATGTCTTGGGTTATAATGTGTTCTCCAGATATCTTGTGGCGACCGAGGGCAGATTTGTTAAAATTTTTAAACTCTGTAATGAAAGGATTATTCACTTTTGCCGCCTTCGCAATCACGCTATCAGAAGTCACATAGTTATGCTAATGGATGTGCCGTATTCCAGTCAAGGGAATTATTTTCTCCATTTTTCATTAAAGTTAGATCCACTGTTACTTTTGTGTTCTGCTTCCTTCACTTTCTTCGCTAATGATTTTTAGTGCAACAAGCATCGAGGTACAACATCAAGATGACATCTTGCTGAGCTCAATGGAAATCGCATGTGAACTCGCGAGATTAGGGGAAGCTACTCTGTCATAACATTGCCTATGCTAGTTTGGTTCCTTATTTCGTACGTTCCCTGCGTTTCACTCCGCTACAGGAATAGAGGAGCCCAACAAAGGGAGTAAACAAAGCGGGGAACCAGTCAATCCCTATGCTTGAAGTATACACGATGCCACCCTTCGTACAACACATTGGATATTAATCTCATTATGCGAATCCCTTGCGTCAAAAAATGCACGGCAACAAAATGTGTGCATCAATTTTCTCCAGCGTGCGTCCCTGACGCACAAATGTGCGTAAAGGGAAACACTGTCTTATGATCACTTTAGAAGTAGTTGTCAAGCAAGCTGATAGTTATTCTGCGGATAAAATGAGTTTGCTAAATTATTTTTGCAAGGAAGGTAATAACAGCAATTTGGAGAAGGTAAATTTGTTTGAAAATGGAGGGATAAAACCTAAGACAGATACTGAGTGTGCTTGTTATCCCTGTCTTGAAGGTGCAATACATATACATGGACATATTTTAAAATCCACGAGCTAAAACAAATACATGAACCTGAAGAAGCCAAATGTATAACAACCAATGTCTTTAAAAATTCTATTCTTTTAAGAAATAATTATGTTGTATATTATTTTGTTTGTGTTTTTCTATGGATTAAGTAAATACGTCTCATCAAATCTCTGCAAGTGATTACCATTTTGGGACCAGTCAAAAGTAAGGTGGGACTAGTGAAGAGTAAGGTGGGACTAGTGAAGAGAAAGGTGGAACTAGTGAATGTTCTGAAACCACTTGTTCTGGACTAGTGGTTAAAAAAACAAATTTGCTCAGCCCTGAATGTCTTAGTCAGACTTTACTTACTCTGATGCCTTTTCTCTAATAAATTCAAATTCTCACAGAAGAAATGGACCCATTTTCAAGTTTCTTTGGCCTACACTTCAGTTGGCTGGAAAGCAATGAAAGCAGAGAATGCCAAAATCGGGTCAAGCTGAAATATTACTTTTTAACGAAACGAATACAAAATATATTATGCCTATTGGAACTGTAAGCAACGGATCGTTTCGTTCAAGAAACACATCCCCAACATGAACCTACTTCAGCATACCTTGACTACCGTCGCATTGCAACAAATTCAAATGTATGTCAACAGAATGTGAAAATGCATCCATTTGCTAGTGTTATATTTTCATTCCACCAGGATAAAGACAACACAGTAAGTATATTAATTACACAAAAATTAGTGGACAAATGTTGATATAGGCTAACAAGTGAGATCTTCCTGAAACTTTGATTATTCATTCCGATGTCAATGATATCGGAACACACTATACAAGGCCGTTATTTAGATAGTAAGACATAACACCTAAACAAAATCAACATGTGCTATGTCTTACATGTAGGACTAACATAACAGCCTGTTCACACATCACCAGCTTCTAGACTCAAGACATTTCAGATTATTGTCAATAAACGTACATGGTATCAATGTAAGGAGATAACAGCCAAATTGGTGCAAAACCAACTTTTATATGCTGTATCATGAAATGGTAACAACCAGGAAGTTAACGAAAATTGGGTGGATATCGAGTCATTCGGTAAAACGTACAGGACACCTGCTACAACCTAATTAAAAAAATACGCGTTATATTTCTAGAAAACAAACGATCGTGACTGCATTTTATACACGGAAGGCCACGAATACAAGACATCGTCTCCTGTAAGCAAATTCATCAAATTTTTAGTACAGAATCGACTCCACTCTCTCACCCCCACAAATTTCGACTTTCAACATCTGCGAGGTGTGGATATCTGATAAAAACATATAAATATGCATTGTGCACGAAAGGTTTTTTCCTGAATGTAATATATAAACTTCTTGTGTAGTAAAGAAGCGTTATAACCTTGAAAAATCCTGCATCGGTCATTTTTCTTCGTAAGTTATATGTTGCACCGCCGCTTCCAAAATGGCGACTATTCTTTTCCCACAATTCCCTGTGTTAAACGTACACGTGCTTCCGGAACAGCTGGTATTTCACACAGATACCTTCTTTAAACAGGACAAGAGAAATATTTTTAATTTTTTTAAAAATCACGTATAATTGGATCTTTAAAGCGGTTGTGATACAGACCAAATTCTCTTTTAGTTTCACTGGATACTTTTTAAGCATTTTGTGATTGAACTTCGTGAATGACAGACTAGTTGGAAGGTGGAAAAAATATACATCAGAAAAATCTTTTTTTCTTTGGCTGTACTGGAGAATTATGTATATTATGTAACATACATCATAATCGTAGTGTCGCCTGATGACAAAATATGATATTCAATGACTTCCTTTTTATTCCATCTTAAAACCTAGACTATTTGGATTACAGGTGATATGCATTTACTAAACAGACGGATTATGGCGACGCTGAAGACAGTTGTTCTGCACGTGTAACAAACAAAAAGAAAGAAAGAAAGAAAATAAAAATAAAAAAGAAGCTAAATACGCACCACTTTTCATGCACATACTGACCTGTACATCACAACTCTGACACGCAGTTATACCAGTATATTATAATATCAATGGCGTACTTCAAATTTAGCACGCACCCTCCCCCAAAGTAACAAGCATGCTGATCCCCCCACCCCGGATAAAAACTTAGGATCTAGAATTGGACCCACCCCCAGCATTGCAGGGTCCTCGGGGCCGTATTTGAGCGGCTACTTGTATACTTATTTACTGTTCAACTTGTCAAGAAATGTGAGAAGATTATTCGCAAGCTGCTTTCAGTTTCAACACCCTTCGGACAACATCCTCGCATATTTTTATAATTTCAGCTTGGTTTATCAGATCTGTGTTCAGGAAGTTTGCACATTTAACAAAATGTTACTAGCATGTAAACTAAATTTTCAAATGGACCGCAGCCCAATTTAGTGCTAGATCTGACCAACATAGTTATACACCCGGACGGTTTGTACAATGACCCACATAAAAATTCCCATTTTTATTCTTCCGTAAAATTCATTTATTACATTTCCCTATTCACTTTTAGCGAAATACCAGTATTTAATCTGAGTTGATTTGCTTGGAAATAATTGTAAGAATTGTAAGATAAAAGACAACATACTGTTCGGAAGGCTTTGCTTATATAGTTTTTTATGGGCAACCGTCGCCGCCAAAATTACATTAATCAAATGATCTAGTATGAAATCAAATGATTTAACCAAGCAAATGAAATGATCAATCCAGATTCCAAATGATGTGGTGTCACATGAAATGATTTAACGAACAAAACCGAATGATGCATTTAGATTTCAGATGACGTGGTATTAAATGAAATAATGTAAGTAGTTAAGTGGGCCACTATACGTACAATGGAAATTAGCATTACGGAGACCCCTGGGCGAATATACGTACAATGGAAATTTAACATGGCGAAAAATCGTGGGTTAATATACGTACAAGGGGAATTAACATGGGAAAAAATTGTGGGCCGATATACGTACAAGGGGAATTTAACATGGGGAATAGAGTTTGGGGGTTGTTTAGGGACAAAAGGGAATTGAATATGGGATTTTTTTTTTAAAAAACCTTTTTTTTTAAAAAGGGGTAGGCAATGGAAAGGCTATCTCTTTTCGAGAAATATGGCTGGCCCTGAAAAGGGCCTTTGGGTTTTCTTCTTCTTCTTCTGCTTCTAGTTTCTTCTTTTTCTCCACCAAGTTCTTATTTTATCTCCAACACTCATTCTCTTCTTTTCTTTCTTTTTTTTCTCCTGCTCATCTTTCTTCTTCTCTTCCTCCTCTTCTTTCTTCCTCTTTTCATTTTCTTCTTCTTTTTCAATTTTTTCATTCCATGCTCTCATCCTTATCCTTTCCTCTTCATCCTCCTTCTCCTCCTTTATTTCTTTCAACAGATCACTGATGATTACCTTCATTTTTCGTAAATTGTTTATCTCCATCTTCACTCGATGGGGACTATAAGAATAGTGATCCTCGTTTAGGTTAACCAACATTTGCTCTATCATTCCTAAATTGTCGAGGACGTTTTGCAATTTTTCCATTTTGTCCATTTGGTTAGAAGCCATCTTCTTTTTTTATTCTTTGCAAAATGGTTTGAACGACGAATACTGTGGGTTCTTATACGAAAAGCGCGGACGTGAAGGAAAACATCCCCCTACTTTTTCATTTCATATAATAAAACCCTAACTATACTCTCCACATTCGCTAAGAAACAATAAACAAAATCCATAATCTACTATCCACACAATCGTACGTGAACGGTTACAAAACCCAAACTATACTCTCCACATACGCTTAGAAACAATAAACAAAATCCATAATCTACTATCCACACAATCTTACGTGAGCGGTTACAAAACCCAAACTATACTCTCCACATACGCTAAGAAACAATAAACAAAATCCATAATCTACTATCCACACAATCGTACGTGAGCAGTTACAAACACAAACACACAAACACATACCCTCGCACTATGAAAAAAGAGTTAGTGTTTATAATCACACTACTCTACCTACACACACACACACACACACACACACACACACACACACACATTGGCAAATCGATAGTTATTTCTTTTCTAGAGTATTGGGTAGCATTTAAAAGGGCTGTTTTTTTTTTTAACTCCAGATGCACCTATCTAATGGTTGCACCTTCCTGGCCTGGCGCCACACACGCATCTTCTTCCCCAGTCTCCTTTCACCTTTCTTCTGGGGAGCGCAGAGGGAGGATGATTCGCTTCAACACCCCAATCCTCTGTCTCGGGAATATTGTACGACATCCTCTCTTCTAGTTTCTTTTCCTCCTCTTCCCTCTGTCTTCTCTCCTCCTCTTCGTTCTTCATTCTTTCCTCTTCTACTATAGCCTCCGCGGCCAGTTCATTTAACAGGCGCCTGACATATTCCAGATGTATCTGGAGTTCAAGAAGTTTGCTTATTCTGCTATTCATTCTTGTGTTGAACAATCAACAAGGGTAGCTAGACTGCCCAGCGAGTTTCAATTTATAGTGAAAGCGCGGACGTGATGGAAAACAGCCCCCTAAAAACATAAAATTGATCTTACCTACATCATGACCAAAAAACAACAACGCGCGGACCTAAAAGAAACACTCACTCACTTTTTATGCTACCCATCACTATTTTAAAATTTTTTTATAAATCACTTCAATAGACTATCCACATACTCAAAGCAATCCAATCTAACCCCAAATTTACACCTCAAACACCAAAAAAAGACATCATTTTAATCTACTATCCATACCAACTTACCTAACCACTTACAAACACAAACACACAAACACATACCCTCACATTTTTTTATAAAAGAGTTAGTGTTTATTTTCACACTACTCTACCTACACACATTGGCAAATGGATTGTTATTTCTTTTCTAGAGTATTGGGTAGCCCTGAAAAGGGCTGTTTTTTTGTTTGCTATGGCATTCTTTTTTAGTTTCTAAGAATGCGATGTCCTCTGAGGATAGACTTTCTGTCGATAGGTCTGCTTCTTCGAAAAGAGAAGAAGAACTCTTTGGTGTCGATACGACAATCGACAAAGCCTCTGTCAGCTTCAGGTTGCTGCTGTTGTTGTTGTTGTTGCTGCTGTTGCTGCTGTCTCTGAAGTCTGTACTTCTCCGTCCATTCTTCTTTCTCCCTGTTCATTTCTTCTCTGAAGAGCTCTTCTATCAGGTCTTCAGTGATTTTTAACATTCTCACATTCTCTATTTCTTCTGGCTTCGGTATCAGACTGTGTCTGACCCTATGCAAATTCACGTAGGCTTCGTTGAGTTTAGCTAGTTTGGAACACATCTTCTTAGGAGGATGAGTCGACAATGGATGGTTAGACTGGAAACAACCCCGGTTCTTAAAGTCAAGGCGCGGACGTGAAGGAAAACATCCCCCACACGGTTTTCGAGCCGCAACGTTCAGTGAGTGTCATGCGAGGGATAGTAAGAAATGAAAGAGCATCAATCCAACATTCTTATAGCTAAACAAACCACAAAGGCATTTTTTTTCAAAACACAACATTTTTTATTCAAAAATCACTTAACACTAAACAACAACTCTAACATTTTTAACAATAATCCAACATGATAACATCAAACAATTTTTTTCAAAACACAACATTTTTTATTCAAAAATCACTTAACACTAAACAACAACTCTAACATTTTTAACAATAATCCAACATCATAACATCAAACAATTTTTTTTTCAAAACACAACATTTTTTCCACAGTCTCCTCACATTCCATCTTTAAAGTTTCTCCACTAGGTAAAGAGGGATAACAGTCTTCCATGGTTTCTAGTAATCTAGGATGACTTCTCTCAAACTGTTGATTTCTATGGTATTATCGAATTCTGCATACAGGATGACGTTCACCGTTTCATCAGGGTCTCGGTCTTTAAACTGAATTTCCACACGAATCTGGCCGGATTTTATAGGGTGGAAATGTCCCTCGTCGCTGCCTTGGTCTGGAGTGAAATCGAAAGCCCACAAAGCGTAGCCTCCTGCATAATCCTCGTACGTAATACCGTGACTGGTATTGGTTCCTAACTGTCCGGTGGCTTCGTACAGGGACAAGTACGATCTCAAGTAATTCTTCTTGGTAAAGTCAGGTTCGAAAGGTCGGGTACACAAGGTCTTGCCAACGCGACTGACTTCGATTTTGGACACGCCAAAGTGTTGAAAGTAGAAAGGATTTTTTTCGGCAGCTCCGTTGAAGGCTGTATTCTGGACGATACCAACGATCAAACGTTTGGGTAACTGTCCTTGGAACAGATGATCTTCGATCATGGATCGCTGTCCCTTGGGAATGGTGAAGGTTTTCACTTCCACGCGTCGTATGGGAAACTTGCCAGTCGTTCTGCTCAACGTCTGACTGATGTCGTTTCCCACTTTAGGTAACACTTCCACACGGCGTACGTAGAGTCTGGCTTCTAGGATTTTGGTTTTGTAACCGTCACTATCAGCCATCAAATGGAAAGCGGCACTGCTACGATTCAGTCTCAGGCGGACATCCACCCCGTTCAGCAAATACTTTTCTTGCAACCACATGTCCAAATGCAAACGATCCATCAGTTCTAAACTTGTGTCGGCTCCCGTGATTCTCTTTCTTCGTTCTACAAATCCATCATTGTTGTCTTTCTTTTCATCAGTTTCCAATATTTCAAACTTGGTAGGTTCGTCAGCTTCCCATACCACACAGGCATTGAGATGAGTGTTCTTGGCATCTATTCCGTACGTCAAGAGATTTTCCAGGTAGGCACGATAAGGGTAAGTATCCATGCTGCTACTGACCAGTTTGTTATTCAAGGACAAGTCCACTCCACTGAACAAGGAATGCATGAAATTGTTGACGGGAGCTACTGCTTCATCGTCTATAGCACCTCCAGTCTTATCTAGAATTTTGACTTTCAGGTACAAGTAACTGCTATTCAGATCGATGTAATCTTCGGGCTGTCCTTTGATTTCAAACTCGATGGGAGCGGAATCGGTCAGTGAGGAAACGGGGTGAAATTCCACCCACTGGGATTCTTGCATCGTCATCATCGTGGGGGGCATGGCAAACAGATCCAGTTCCGTCTTGGAACAAGCGCAAGATTCTCGGTGCATCATTTTTTTTGTCTCTTTTCTCAATAATCGAAAACGTCTAAGTCTCGAACGGTTCTTCTTTTCTTGGCCTTTCTCGCTTGAAGTCTGGTGAAAGGGTGTTTTCTTCGTCGTCTCTTTCTGCCTTGTCCTTGCTGAATGCCTGACTCGGTAGCGCGCAGGGCATTTATAGGTGTTTCTCGTTGGCCTAAAATGTCTTTGCCCGTTTGCAGCAAGACATTTTTGCCTGCCCTCATGAAGGCTTCTTTAGGGTTTTGTTTGTCGATGATGACATTTTGGAGAAATTCTTTGCCTTGCGTCAGTGCCGCATCTTTCAAGGCGTGCAATCCGCGTGTCACCATCGGTTTCAACACCGGGGCCACCGAACGAAAGGCCGATTTTAACATATCTCCTAAGCCGTGTCCTCGCTGTCGAGCAACCCCTCGGTACACTGGATACATGACTTACGAATCGTGAGAAAACCGTTTTCGAAAATGGAGTTTCACCGTGACTTTTCCTTTGGTGAATGGAATATTTTGTCCCAAATCTCCTTTTATAGCAATGTTGACCGTGTCCAAATACGACTTACTGACAGGCAAATAGTGAGGATGGACAAATTCGCGGTGGACGTGGTAAGTGTTTCCACCTTCCTCGTCAGTGTTCGTGGCAGAATCCACTTTGAAAGGAATGACACGCAGTAACGGTACGGAGGTGTGTCCCACCACGTTATACTCCACCACATCGGAGTACACAAACATCAAATTCAGTCCTTGGTTCAGTTCTACCGGGGCACGAAAAACTTGCTAAAAGACTCGTTGTCGTAAACGATGGGTAATTCGCTTTTCTTCATCATGCTCATTCTCAGGTTCATGTCTCCGCCCAACATGTCATACAATTCAGGACAAAATAAAATGGACAGGATTTTACTCCGTTCAAATTTCATTAAGAAGCGACGAGCTGTTTTGTGGTACTCCATGGTGACACTTTTGTTAACATCCTCCAAAGCTTTCAGAAACACGGCATTAAACCTGGAGGTTATGGTGCTGACCAAATGTTGACCACTAAAATAATAGCCTGGGGAAATGAACAAGTGATAGGTGGTGTACTTTTGTGTACGGGTTTTCTTGTCATATTTGACATTGCTATCCATCCACTGTTGCAATTGTTCGTCATGAACTTCCACATCAAAAAAATTTTGATTGGGAAGGACATTGAGGACTTGGGTCGGGTGAATCATTTCTACTAAAGCCACTTCCCAATGGGCTTCGTGATCTTAGGGGATGGCTTGAGGTAATTTGGCCGTGTAACAGCACAACGTGTTCTTGGGAAACACCTCCATGGAACTGTCACTGAGTAAGGTTAAGTAAAACTGGTTTTGGTGACTCATAATTCCAGAGTTCTGTGGCTGTCCGAGGGGTTAGTGGACGTCAGAGGCGTGTCTCCGTCTAAAATGGGGTTCTGGTTGTGATTGAAGTGGTGACTGGCACTGGCACTGGACACAAGGTTCCCGTGGTTCCCGTTTGAGGTGAATTTCAGGGAGGGATTAGGAAGCAGGTAACCGATGCAACTGCTCAATAAAATGGTCCACAATTGTTTGTCTCCTTGTTGCAAACTCAAATTGGCGATGGCTGCCCCGATGACACAATACACCACGAATATTTGGCAGAAAAAGACGACTTGCGTTTTAGGCACACGTTCTCCACACCACACCCACAAGGGTTGTTTTTGTAAATCTTGCACAGAAGAACTAGGGGAAGGAGGAGTGGTCGACGTAGCTGCGTCTGTGTGAAAAGGCATGATGATCACTTCTTTTTATAGTCGATGACTTGCGAAGCGTCGATCCAAGAATCAAAACTGGGTGGATATCCTTTCCAACGTACTTTGACTTCTTTGACACGTCGTTTGCCCACTTTACGGGTTCTGCGTTCGAGAATGCTTTCGATGTCGTACAGGTCGTCTTCTTTTTTGGTGACACGTTGTAACTCGGGCAAATAAAACGTTCCTTTGAGCACTTCTCCGTTCATGTCTTCCAATTTATAGACGGCAGGATGACGGCCATGCACTCGTCCAGTGACGCGAAACAATTCGGTCGTCCAGTTAGGTAAGTAACCTTTGTCAAAAGTGCGTTTGGTTTTGCCAATGCGCACCCAATCTCATACGGCCAACTCTCCACTTTTCTTGGGGACAGCCCTCGTCGGGGACGTACCAAACAGGCGCTCAAACACCAACACTTCGTTGTCGGGAGTCACGTCTTGCGGGGCACGTCCAATGCTTCGATGGTAAGATTGGTTGTACGCTTGCACCAGGTGCGGTAAGATGTCGATGTACTTCAGAGTGTGGTGATACGTAAAATATTTCCACATGCGTTCTTTCAAAGTGCGTTGAAAACGTTCCACGATGTTGGCTTTGGTTTCGGGATTCTCGGTGGTAAAAAAATGAATGTCACGTTTCTTTAATTCTTTTTGGAAAGCTTGGTTCAGAAATTCGGTGCCTTTGTCCGTTTGCCATCGAAGAGGGTGACGACCGCTTTGTTTCAGCACTCGTTGCAGGGCTCGCACTAACTCGCTGCTCGATTTGGAAGTCACGGGTACGACACATGCAAATTTGGAAAAGACGTCGATGACACAAAACAAATATTTGTAGCCACGATTGTAGCTGGCCAAATGAGAGACATCGGCTAAATCGGCTTGCCATTGATGATCGATGCCTTCCACTCGGGTGCGACTTCTGGCAAACTTGCGTCGAATGGGTTTGTGTAAAGTGTAGGTAGCTTGTTCTTGTAACCATCGTTGCACTTGAGGTAAACGGAGACTTTTCAATCGAGTTTTGGCAGCACGATACAATTTTTGAACTCCTGCGTAACCTGCAGGATGCGAGGGATCGTAGTAAATGCTGGCTAAGACTTTTTCCATTTTTTGTGTTGGTTGGTGTGTTAATAAGGCACCCACTCTTGGAGGATGCTACTCTTTTTCTCTTGGGGTATTTTCTTGGATTGCAATGCTTTGCGTGTGCGACCGGCAATAGGTGTTGAAGAGGAGGAGGATGTCTGAGCGGGGGATATCGGTTCTTGTTTCACTTCTGTCTTCACTTCTGTCTTCACTTTCTTTTTCTCTTGTGATGAAGAAGGGGTGGTCATCATCTTTTTAATCCATCCAATTCTGGAGGTAGGTGATGTTGTTAACTTGCGTACTTTTTCTGGTGGAGTTTGAAACCCTTCTTCTTCTTCTTTTCCTTTTTCTGTCTTGGTCACTGGTACTGGTACTGGTACTGGTGATGGTGCTGGACTTTTCATCAAGGTCTTAAAATCTTTCAGAGTGGGTAGAGCTGTTTCGTCTAAAGCTTTCTGGTGAAAGAGTTGCAGTCGTTGCAAGAGTTGACCGTACTTTTGCGATTTTTCTGTTTCGGACAAATCTTGGCGATCCATCAAGGATTGCAGTTCGTGTTGTAACTGGGACATCTCGCTCAAATGGGGATTGGGAGGTAAATGCGGGGTGTGTTGTTCTTGCCACCGATGGTATTCCATCCATCGTTTGTAAGGCACTAAAGCTAGTTTTCGTCCTTCCATGGGGTTGTCAGCGGTCGATTCTGAGATCTTGGAACTTCCGAGGCCTTTTTATCTTGCTCCCACCAGTCCTCCCAACATGGTTCCCAAGACTCCTTTCAGTATGGGGCCTAACAAGAGAGGTAAAATACCTCCACGTTGCACTAACATCTTCTTTTTTTGACGAATGGGAATTTTCTTTTGAACCATTTGGCGAAGAACGTGACGATGTTTTCCTAAGCATTGTTTCTGGTGTTTGGACAAAGGGATCGTGCCTTTCAAAACGTTCAAACAACATTCGCACACGGTATCGATGACCTCTTTGGAGGCTGTTTGAATGAGTTTTTTTCGTAGGGGTGGAGAAGCTTTGGACAGGACAGATAACATGTCCCCATGTTTGGCTAAACGTGGTGGCAGTCCTTTCCTTTTCTTTCCTTGGGGTTTTCTGGAGGGTGACATCTTTGACTCTTCAGGAGCACCAAAAAACACTGATACCCGACTTGGTCACAGGCCTTTTTTATACTGGAACGCGTCGCCACTGATTGTCTTTACGTCGTATCAGTTTGAGGACAGGCATGACACGTCGTGCAGGGGTACGTAACGGACTAAATCGAGCCAGTTCTTGCTTGGACAAATCCAGTAAACTTTGTAACATGCCCGATCTTTCTTGAACTTTGATTTTGGGAGAAGGTACTTTGTGAGCAGCAGCCACTGCCACTAAATTGGAAGGTCCTGCCACTGGGGAAGTTCTTTTGGGGGTCATCAACGGAGAAGTTCTTGGTGTGATCAACGTCTCCAAGTACTCTTCAGTTCTGGGTGTCATTAACGGAGAAGTGGACAAACGTGAAGCTGCCGGAGACGCAGTCACCGCCGTGGCAGGTCGTGGTTTGCGAGTGTAAGGTTGCGTCCTGGCCGAAGTGCCTCTCTTGTGACTAGTTTTCTGTGAACTTTTCTTTTTCTGGGGACTTCTTTTCTTTTTCCGCGGTGGTGGTGGTGTCTGGTCAGAGGAGGGTCCTGCCACTGGAGAAGTTCTCCTTGGGGACCTGGTCTTTTTCTTCTTGGGGCTTCGTTGGACTTTTGTCTTGGGGATAACTTTGGGGGCATTAGGATCCCATCTTAAGAGTGAGCGAATGATGACCCCTCCTAGAGTACCGCTCCCTCCAGGTTTCAAAATGATTTGTTTTTTGGTTTGAGTGTCGATGCGGGGATCGGCCAGTTGGACCAAAGCGACTTTGTTTCGATCGAAAAAGCGTTTGGTTTGATGAGGAATCTGAATGATTCCTTGGAGTAATTGACGTGCCGTCACCGTGAACCATCGTAAGACTTCTTTGAGACTAGCTTCTAAGACACGAGCTCGTGTTTGTGGATCTTTTTCTCGACTGATGCCATACAAGGCACGAATCAATTTGACGGGAAGATGCGACTGAAGGGACGTCATGTTCGCACTGAGAGTGAGACAGACGAAAAAGGGTCTGAGGTTTTTATAGATTTTTTTATGGGGAGTGAAATGAAGTCGAGGACGGAGACGTGTACAGGACAGGCCCTCCGTCTTGGCACCAGTGGTGAAACAAGTGGGTACGAAATCGCAAATCCTCGGGAGTCGTAGGTTTCAAATCGACGAGTAAATAGGCGTGTGGAGTTTGAGTGGCATCGTCGTACGCCTGAGTCAGCCAAGGCGTTCCTAACTGTTTGGCTAAGACTTGCACTTGCGATTTATCTCGAGGGCTTTTAAACAAGACCACGTAATGCGCATTGAGACTGATGGTGCGATGGGCTTTACTTTCTTGAAACAAATTTTGGGTGATGTAAACGACACTGGCATTACGGTGATGCCCTTTGCGCGTGAACCATTGTTTAATTTCTTCTTCGTCTTCTCCTAACATGTCGTCGAAAATGACCAAATGGGTTAGACGGGAGTCAGAGACGATGCCATCGTCTTCTTTAGGAATGCCTTCCACAAACACGATGGAATCGCCTTGACTTTCTCGCAAGAGGCTGTACGCCGATTGCCACTCTTTGTAACACCACACGATTCGTTGAGGGGGTCGATCGATCAAATGATGTTTATGTTCGATCAAACGTTTGACGAATTCGGTTTTGCCTGAACCGCTCTGTCCAGCAATGAGCATGTTAAAGGGATGGCGAAGATACAAAGCCTCCCAACTGGCACGATCTAAGTGTTCGTCGATGACTTTGACAGTAGAGGAAGAGGGAGCAGAGACAGCAGAGGTAGCCATGGTGTGAGAAATGTCACTTGTGACACGAAAAACAAACAAGACAAGAGTTTATATACTTTTCAGAACACGTTTATTGAATGTTTTTTTCAAACATCAATACGAAAGGCAAAAATACATAAAAGCCAAAGGCTTAAGTACAAGAATAAAAGGCACATGATAACCATCAACGTGGAATAAACACAAGTGTCTGTACAACATGTTTTGGGTAAAGTTCTAACCAGTTCTATAGTAGGGTAAGGTCACACAAGTGTCCTCCCGAAAGGGTCTTTCAGGCCTGTCCACGACAGTCCTGTCCTGGGTGACGGGTTCTTCTGGCACCGTCACTAACACAGGTTGAAAAGTAACTTTTTTCCTTGAATAACTCTCGTGCATACTGGGCCACCCCTTGTGTCCAAGCCTCAAAACCCTGGTCTCGGTGATGTCCAACATTTGACTCCTAACCAATCTGGTTTCTTCTTCGTCAACGACATGGTAAGTTACTTCAATGAACAATGAACTATCGATCTTGCCTAGGGTTCCTTTTTATATACAGACCAATACCGACGTGACCGTACGGTAAGGTGAAGTGATTGGGAAGTCGCACTCGCTTCTGGTATACAATTTGATAGACTTTTTCCAAGGGTCGACTGACGATGTGGTGAGTGGGTAAACGTACAATCTTGTTCGGTTGATAGGTGGTCACTTTAAAGTTTCCATCCTCTCCCGATTGCAAGGCTTCTTTCAATACCCCAAAGTTGACCACTCGACTGGTACGATGATTCAGAGTCAGTCCTTTCACTTTGCACGTCGTGTGCACTTCTCCTTGTTTGTCCCGGTATTCGTAGCCGCAATTTTTGGGACCACCACTGACGAAACTTAGAATCATGTCGTCGGGATGCTCGTCTGTCCAGGCTCCTAAACGGTCTCCTTCGATGTCAGGGTGCTGTTGAATCGGGTGATGGATGTAAATGCAACTGTCCGTGTCAAAGTACAGGACGCGTTTTTCTAACAGTTCTAAAGCTTCGTACAATTTTAAGCGAGCATGAGCTGTCACGTAAGCCGCAATGATGACATTTCCAAAAGGGTCGTCTTGTACAAAGTCCAGATCTTCTTCGTAATTGACCAAGATCATATCCTCTCGAACGACGTCCACGTGTTTCATGTATTTGGTTTTGTCGTGAATCATCTGGAAGTAGCGGGAAGGTTCTGTCAAATATTCCGTCTTGGGTAAACACGGTCGTTGTGCCATTTTACCCCACAAGCAATTTAACATCACTTTGGCAAACGATCGCCTGCCTTCGTTTTTTTTGGTTGTGGTCTAAAGAGATGCCTTCTTGTTCGTAGTATTTCTCTTTGAATTGTATTTGGTCTTCGGGAGTGTGACACCAGGAAGGATAGCCGCTGGCTTCTTGTTTCAGTTTCAAAAAGGCATCCACGTAGTCGGCGAAAATGCCTTTCTGAGTAGGGTCACCCTTGTGGTACTGTTGTGTCTTGGGAAAGTGGCAAATTTCGTACACTTCTAACAGTTGGTATCCCATGTCCAGAGCTTTGAACAATTCCACGCTGACCCAGGTTCCCGTCAAGGCACGTTCTTCCTGGCTGTGATGGCAAGGTTGGTCCTGGTTGCACGTTTCGGCACAAGTACGGCACAAGGGAAACATCAGTTTGCCCTGACAATGGTGAGGTAAGACGGGATGGTATAGGTTCGTGGGAGACAAAACTTTACACTTGATCAAGCCTTCGTATTGTCGAATGTTTTTCAGGTCGATGTGTTCCGTCAACAATTGCGGGTGCCCTACAGGAAAGCGACAATATTTGCACACGTAGGGATACAGCGAACACACGTCCAAGTATTTGATTTCTTCTCCTTTCTCTTCGTCGGCTTGGTACAGCAAACAGGTGGCATTGGTCCTTCCTCCGTACAAACTATCCCCCGGGTTCAGCGGGTCCATGAACTGGTAACTTTCCACGAGGCGTTTAAACTCGGGATCGGTTTTCAAACTCGTGTTCCCACATTTCCACCACTTGGTATCCTTGCTGTTCTAACTTTAGGCGTCGCTGACAAGTGTCCTGGTACAAGTCTTCCATGGTTCGTTGCAAAAACTGATTTTTAGTGTCACGGTCAGGGTAGCAGACGGGACATCCGTGAAATAAGCAACCGTTAAACTCGTACACGATCTTGGGGTTTTCTAAGTCCCAGCCATCGACCGAATACGTTCCGATGGTCTTTTCGCCTCCTCCGTTGCGGGCATGCTGAATCCATTTGTCTTCCTTGTCGCACAAGTAATGTAACCAACGTAGGGCTTTGACCGCGTATTGACGCTTGACATAGTGGGTCGTTTGAGGACTGATGACAGCCACGGTGTTTTCAGGCATGAATCGTTGGCGGTACACTAAGGAACACGCTTTGGCAATGGTGCAAGCTTCTTTCAAAGGATCGACCCCTCCGTGTTCCATGAACAGTTCTCGAAATTTTCCACAGCAACGCCGTAAAATGTCCACGTCGGAACGACAATACTTTAACATTTCTTCCTGAAAGTCGAAGGGGTCAGAGGCATGAGCCTGGTACCAAGCGTAGAAAGCTTCTCGTTGTTCGGTACGCATGTTGTCGGGATCGTAATAGTGAGCCTCAGGCAAATGGGGTAGAACGGCATGTTGATTGGCTTCCGTATTGAAAAAGTGTGGAAAGTACCCTTTAGCCATTTCTGTCATTCCAAACGTTTTAGGCATTCGACTCAAAGGCATGGCCAAGTAACTCATCGAATCTTTAAACTGCACTTGTCCCACTTGCATGAAAATGATTTTGGCTCCGTTCAAAATCACTTTAGGACGTTCGGTGCCATGTTCCGTATAGTACCTCAAAAGAAACTGTGCATCGTATCCGGATAAATTGTGAGCCATCACCGTGGCATGACGATGACAATCTCCGTAACGTTCGATGTCCTCTTGGCTCCACGTCTTGTCGATGGGGTCTAAGACCCATTGGGCAAAATCGGCTAACGTGTTCGGTCCCCGAAAGATTTTTTCACGTCCTCCAGGAATCTTGCTGCAGTGAGGGCAATGACTGAAGATAGGTTCTTGAATGCACTTCTCGCACGCTCGATGAGCCACGCAGAAATTAGGAATGTGAATACCGGTCTCTTGCATGCATTCGAAATCGAAAAAGATGAAATTGCCTTTCTTCTTGTGACCGTCCTCTTTCTCTGGTGGGGGTTGGTATTTTTGCACGTAACATTCGTGTTCCAAGTCCACGATGTGGTGACAAATGTGACATTTTTTCTTTCCTCGACATACGTGTGCCTTGGCATTGTTGGTACGTATGCCTTGTCTACACGTAGGGCACAATCTCAGGAGTTGACAAGCACATTTCTTCTGTGAACCTTGTGTTTTCAAATGTTGTTGGTAACAGGTAGGGCTGACAAACGTGCGCAGACAAGTCGAACAAGGCACTGGTTCTTCTCTCAGACAGGGTGGAGAGGCCAAACATCCTGGGCATTTCCATCCACAATGCTTGTGTTGCTCTCGATTATTATAACCATAGTCACATTTTTCACAGTAATATCTGTATCCCAGGAATCCGGTGATACTGGTAATGGTATCGAAATGGTCATCGTGATGATAAACATGAATGTATTTTCCGTCCTTAAAGTCTTGGCCTCGAAACAACAGAGACCCGCGCATTTCTTGAGGGTGCACTTTCAAGGTGTAGCGTGGAGCTAGGGCATCTTGCAATTTTTGCATCTCAGAAATGCCACAGGGTGTGTCTTTGGACAGGCCAGCTTGTTGCAACAGGAGTTCTGCTTCGTTTCGTTGTTTGGCTCGATCGGATCGTTGAATAGTGTTCCAGGTTCTTTTCCATTCTGTCGTGTCGTTCTTGTTGGCATAGGTTCGTCCCACCACGATGGCACGGGCTAAACACATCTGGTCATGAGGATTGTGAATTTGGACAAGACTACGCTTAATGCTGCGAAGCTCGTTCACCAATAACATCTTTTTGCGTCCTGTCCCTTGAGGAAGAGAGACGTGGGCCATTTTCAGTGTGGCTTTACCATCGGTGATGTCAAACTGGTCATTAGATTGTTGTACGTGTTGAATCTTGTCCATGATTTTGGAAGGGGTTAGTTCTGCAGGTCTGCTAAACTCGATCCAAACAGGGGATTTCAAACCGTCGTGATCTATGGATAGTGTCAAGCGATCGTCTTCTTTGGGTTGACATTGTCGCTTGAGTGCGGTGAGCAATGAATCCCACATCTCGGTGATGAACCCTTCTGCTTTCTCCAATGGTACGTCGGCCTTGAAATCTTTAAACTTCACCGTGTAGGTGTAAGCCGTGGTTCTAAATTTTCTAGAGGAGCGCTTTTCCGTCTCTCGAATGGAATAGTATTTTTCAGGGTTGACTAAGGGTGACGAACTTGGTTTAGAGGTTTCAAATTCTGGTTCACTCATGTCTTCTTCAAAATCACTGGCATGAATTTGTGCCAAGATTTCAGCCCTGGTACGAGGCGATAGATCACGTTTCTGCCTCTTACTTTCTTCTTCTTCTTTCTTCTTGAATGAATGGGATCGTTTCATCTTGAGTGCAAAACGTCAAATGACTCAAGTTTAAACACCATAGACTAATTTATAGTCTTGGCAAACCAGCGTATATAAAAAGGGTGTGTGTCTTGTCCTTTCACTATTCATTTCACTCTCAAGCCGAGCACAACGATGGAAGAGACTACCCAGATGGAACGTTTCGTCAGAGCTTTGCGAGGGGTCATTAGAAAATTCTCTTCAGACCAGCCGACGGACTACTCTCCTTCCTTTCGAGATAAAAGTCAAGATACTTGCTATATCTGTCAGAAGAAAGGGCATTGGTCTTCAGAGTGTCCAGACCGTCAAAAAAGAACAAAAACAGGGACTAAAAGAAACAAAAGTCAAGATACCTGTTATTATTGTAAAGAAAAAGGACATTGGTCTCCAGATTGCCCAAAAAAGAAACAAGAGGAGTCAGAAGAAAAGAAGGATTCTTCAGAAGAAGAGAGGGATTCTTCGGAAGAAGAGAGGGATTCTTCAGAGGAAGAAGAGGAAGAAAGAAGACAATTCTATTTAAAAGAAGCAAAGAAACAGGAGAAGAAAAGAAGAAGGGAAGAAAATGAGGACAAAACGGTGAAGAAATTCAAAAAACAGAGAGAGTAAACAAGGAGAAAGAAGAAGTCAATGAACTTTTAATTAAAGTGTTCTGTGGTGAATTGTGAATTGGATTGTAAAAAAATGGATAAAAGAATACATGAATGATATAAGGTAAGTGTCTTTGAGTTTTGATTTTAAAATAAGAAGCTACACTCACGCACTCATACACAGACACGTACTATAAGGGTAAAATGGGTGGGGTTTATTTTTGAGTTATTGACAAATTGAAATTGTATTTCTTTTCGAGAAATGTGGGTGGCCCTGAAAAGGGCCTTTTTATTTTGGTGTAGGGGTGAGTTTAACCAATCAACTTTAACTGCCTTAAGCCTTTGCCACGGCCAAGGCCTACTTCTGATGATTGGGTTGAAATCACTAAGGGTGGTACGACAGGCTTAGTCACAGGGTTGGCGTGTTTAGCTCGGGAAGGTCGTATTCTCTTCGGTCGTGATAAAGAAGTCTGATACATTTGTTTCAGACTTCTTAACTCCGCTAAAATGTCCAACAGTACCGTAGCCGTTTGATTTTCACCCTCTTGTTTCTTTGCTGCTACTTCTTCTTGCTGTTGTTGCTGTTGTTTTTTTCTTACCTCTTCTTGTTGCTGTTGCTGTTGCTGTAGGAGAAAAGCTTGTTCCGCTTCCTTTTGTCGTTGCATAAATTTCTCCAATTCTTCTTTCTGTCTCTGTCTAAAATTCTCCACTTGCGGTAATGAAGAAGGTAACGAAGGTTCCGGAACAAATTCTTGCGAGGTAAGAAAATCCACAAAATCCCAATGTACCTCTTCTGAAAGTAAGTCCGGGTTCCCTTGGGCAGTCTCCCCTGCTTGTGCACCCCAATGGATCGTTTTCTGAGTTTCCGTCATGTTGAATCACTGTCGCATAGATTGACTGCACACAAGCGCTAACGAATCTATATAGACCACGTGACGTCACAGACTGCTCTCTTCGGATTGGATGCGAGCTGACTGAATTTTGTAACGCGTGTTCGGATTGGTGAATGAATTCAATCCGTTTCAATCCTTCCTGTACCTATAAATAAGCGCAGTTCACTGCATTGATTCACTTGTTCTCGTCGCTTCAAGATGTGGACCGATGTGCAATCTTCTACGCTTGTGTCTTCCATGATGTTCCGGACGGACATGCTCATGTATGTCCGATCCAAGTGGACCGTTGTCCACAGGACAAACACCAGCCTGTGGATACGTAGGATCTACGTTGAAAGACAAGGATGCCTGAAAAGAGTGCTGATTTACGGACCAACAGTGAGACGTAGCCTAAGGACAAGAAGAAGACCAATGCGGTACCATTTATGTTAATGAATACATTAACATAAACCCAAAGGCCCTTTTCAGGGCCAGCCATATTTCTCGAAAAGAGATAGCCTTTCCATTGCTTACCCCTTTTTTAAAAAAATTTAAAAAAAAAATAATCCCATATTCAATTCCCCTTTGTCCCTAAACAACCCCCAAACTCTATTCCCCATGTTAAATTCCCCTTGTACGTATATCGGCCCACAATTTTTTCCCATGTTAATTCCCCTTGTACGTATATTAACCAACGATTTTTCGCCATGTTAAATTTCCATTGTACGTATATTCGCCCAGGGGTCTCCGTAATGCTAATTTCCATTGTACGTATAGTGGCCCACTTAACTACTAATGTAGAGTGAAATGGAATGATTTAACCCATCAAAAGGAATGATGAATTCAGATTCCAAATGATGTTGTGTGATATGAAATGATGTAGCATGAAATGAAATGATTGAACCCCAAAAATGAAATAATGAATTCAGATTCCAAATGATGTGGCGTTAAATGAAATGATCTGGCATTAAATAAAATGATTTAAAGAACAAAACGGAATGATGGTATCTGCTTCCAAATGACGTGCTATTAAATAAAATGATGTAGTCTAAAATAAAATGATTTAACTCAACAAATGAAATCATGAATTCAGATTCCAAATGATGTGGTATTAAATTAAATGATTTAAAGAACAAAACGAATTGATGAAATCTGCTTCCAAATGACTTATTATTAAATGAAATTACGTAGTATGAAATGAAATGATTTAACTCAACAAATGAAATGATGAATTCAGATTCCAAATGATGTGGTATTAAATTAAATGATTTAAAGAACAAAACGGATTGATGAAATCAGCTTCCAAATGACGTAGTATTAAATGAAAATTATGTAGTCTAGAATTAAATGATTTAACCCAAAAAATGAAATGATGTATTCAGATTCCAAATGATCTGGCATTAGTTGAAATGGTCTGAAGAACAGAATGGAATGATCAGCTCATATTCCAAATAATGTGGTATTAAATGAAATGTGGGGAATGTAAACGGTCTGATCAAAGTGTAAATCAGCTAGCGTAAATCCAAACAAACACGGAGGGGGCGCTGTTAGCCAGACTTACAATCGACGGGCGTACTTACAGAATTCGTCTGAGATTTTAGCAGACGACATTTAACAGCTAAGGTTAGTGTTTCTTCTCATTTGATATAAACAAGAACTATGTTTTCCAGTCAGGATAAATTGACTATCCACATTAATGAATGTCTGTGTATTTTATTTTAGAATCTGCCTTGTACTGCACGAGTTTTCAATGCTTCATCTCAGCTAGAACTATCAGCTAAGGAGATTAAATCTTCATCTTATTTGATCAATAGTAAGCACCATGTTTAACGACCTAACGTAGCATACGCACTAAACCAACAATTTGTTGCCCGCCACTTTTTATATGAAAGCTTTTTCATTCACACACACACACACACACACACGGGGGGGGGGGGGGGGGAGCTGACCATAACCGGTTATAGACATTATTTAGATTGTATCCATTTCAAACGCCTGTGACGAAAGGAATGCTCTGATGGTTCTTCTTTAACATCTATAGCTAGACAGTTCCAAATGATTGGACCCAAACTATTTTTATGCACTTCCATTTCGGGCTTAGAAAGAAGAAAGTTATAATTTTGCATATAGCGCTAGTAGTGATGTGGAGCACCCTAGCGACAATGGGAATTAGCATTACAGACCCCTCTGGATCACTCTAGCGACAATGGAAATTTAACATATGAAAAATCATGGGTCACTCTAGCGACAAGGGAAATTAACATGGGAATAAATCGTGGGTCTGTTTAGTGACAAGGGAAATTAAGATGGGGAAAATTGTTGGGTCACTCTAGCGACAAGGGAAATTGAACATGGGGAATTGATTGTGGGACTGTTTAGGGACTAGAGGAAATGGAACAGGGTCGGGACCCTATTTTAAAAAAATAAAACAAAAATATAAAAAGGGGTAGGCAATTGAAAGTCTATCTCTTTTCGAGAAATGTGGGTGGCCCTGAAAAGGGCCTTTGGTTTCATCATCATCTTCTTCTTTTATTTCCTCCACTTCTGTAGCCATCTTCTAACTTTT
Source organism: Sinohyriopsis cumingii (assembly GCA_028554795.2). Taxonomy (NCBI): domain Eukaryota; kingdom Metazoa; phylum Mollusca; class Bivalvia; order Unionida; family Unionidae; genus Sinohyriopsis; species Sinohyriopsis cumingii. The sequence goes on from CM068835.1 coordinate 60,378,021, forward strand.
GCCATTATTCCTGTCTTCTTCTTTATTTCTGATTCAGGCATCCAGTCAGCATGACCTATCGCTCGGAATTTCTCCTGTATTCGTATCCAGTTATTGTTGAGTTTCTCAAAGCTTTCTTTTCTCTTTCTATTTTCTTCTTCTCTTCTTTCCTTAGTCCACTTTTCTTTGATGTTCTTTACCTCTTCCGTCATCACTTTCCTCATTACTTCTTCCGTTTTTGTCAGCTGGTCCAACCCCCATTTTACGTATCGCCACTCCGTCCAATTCAATATCTTTTCTAGGACTCACGGTACTAATTCCACTCCAATGGTAAACATATGGAAACACTATCATATTCAAAATTCAATAACTTAAAATTTATGGGTGCTGATAATGACACCTATAATTTTTCGTGCACATCTAACCTTGGTGCAAGCTTATGTGTGGAGAACACCATATGACCCGCGGCAATTTGTTTACATACATGTGCATGAAACACGTGTTATTGATTCTGCACCAAATGAATCAGGTGCTACTTTCAGTATTGAGTACTCCTGAGTCAAGCCTGTAAAAATGTTAAAATTGCATCAGTAGAAATTTGTCAATATTTTTTTTACATTACATATAGGATAAGCTCTCAAAAGATATTTTTCCTAAAATTTTAATTTTCATTATTAACCAATTATGGACCACCAAACCTGTAAATACTCTATTATTTCTTCACCCATTTCTAGACTGGTTCACAGTTCTTCCGTATAATTAGTACCGTGTGTCCTTCTAAGAAGCACCTGACTTCGATGACATTTTCAAGTGCTTCCTTTAAACTTCCCACTCTTACATAAGGCGGGTTAATCAATCCTCTCAATCTCTTTTCCTCTTCTTCCATCATTCCTTTTACTATCTCCTTTGCTTCCTTTAGAGTATTAAAACCGTCAAGACACTTTTCTAACTTGAATTCTTTCTCTATCTTTTCCATGACAAACGTAACATCTACTATCCAATAATAAATACCTATCAAATGATTCAGTAACGCTGTTGCTACCACCATTTTCTTTGTCTTTATTCCGTGGAATGGGTTTTAATGGCTAACACTGTTAGCTTTATAGTTAAAGCGCGGACGTGATGGAAAACATCCCCCTAAAACAAAATTGTTAGTTAGTTAGTTAGTTGGATTATAGTGATTTTCGTTCTTTTGAACATGTACCACTTGTTTATTCACGCACTGCGTGATTTTTAATTACTCCTGGGGGAAGGAAAAGGAGCCTCATCCCCCAGGCTTTTATGTACTCAAAGAGTAATTTTTAATTTAGCCACTCATGTGTAGGACTAACTAGTCCTTAACAACCTGGCTGAAAGGCTAATAAACGAGAGTGGGAATAGTCACACCACACACTCGTGTTTCTTAGTTGGATTGAAATGCCCCAGGTGTCAAACCAAGCAGTATGTGACTCCCGCTACGATTGGTCGGCAGCGATGACGTCACATTAGGACACCTGGTCTTGTGGCATTGACGAAGTGGCCCGCTTTTTTGATATCATCAATGGCCTTTCCCAGTCCCATATTCCGGTAGACAGAGCCTTCCTTTTTCCACTCTGTTTAGGTGGTGCAGGTTCATCAGCTTCATCGCCGCTGGATGATGATACTTACAGGGCCGCTGCCAGCGTGGAAGTTTCAAATTCTTCAGGGTCGTCTGCAACATTGCCTGGATTTGGCTGAGTATGTTAGTAGAAATAGCTGTGGAAGCTTGATTTAAAAGTTCAGCCAGATGTTGTTTTAGAGACAAGAAGACGGTTAGGAGTATATTTTTTTTCTTTTTCTTTTTTTTTTCTTCATAAATTCCTTATTTATTTTGATTCCTTATCTTATTGGTTTGGAATGAAAACTTGTTTTATGGTTGTTTGTATGTTATTATGGAGTCCTGTTTTAATTAATTCCTATTTTCCTATTTTAATTTTTTGTGGCCTTAATTGGTTTTTATTATTCGGGCTATGAACGGCTGTGTCAGTTTATGAACCTACGAGACCTAGCAGGCCGTCATAATTCCCAAACAGTGATTTTGTAATATTCGTACTTAACTGGTTTTTATTATTCAGGCTATGAACGGCTGTGTCAGTCTGTGAACCCACGAGACCGAGCCGGCCGTCATAATTCCCAAACAGTGATTTGTAATATTTTTAACTGGTCTTTGATTTACTTTCTTCGATTTTTTTGATTAGATTGGATTCGTGTATAAAACTTATGATAATTTTGAATGTTAGATTAATATTGGGGTTTGTGTTCATCAAGAATTCTGGGTATGTTGCAGGGGATCCAATATTATGCTGTTTAACTTTAAACTTAGCCCTTTCTTTTTCAAGTGTATGGCAGTTGTTAAAAATATGCTCTATGTCTTCTGGGACCCTGCAGTGGTAGCAGTTAGGGTTATGTGGTTTTGGTCCTATGTACTGTCCGAAGCTGTTAGCCAGCTTGGTTTTGCCCGTGAGTATTCTATTTATGAATTTTTGTTCACTGCCTTTTGTTTTGGGTGGTTTCCTATTTCTACATACTTCTTTAGTGATAGTTTTTAGTTTCCTGCCTTGAGTGCTTGTGTTCCATAATTCCTGCCATTTATTATCAATGAGGGTTTTAGATATGCTATTGAATTCGCATATGCTATAATCTAGGTTGATGTGAGTGGTTTCGTTTAGTTTTTGTTTAGCTGTTATATCTGCCATATCGTTACCTGGTATGTTAATATGGGATGGTATCCACATAAATTCTACTATTATTATTGTTCAGTATTTTTAACAATAAATTGGTTTGCCTAAGATAGTTTTCCCTTGTTTTGGTGTTGTTATTAAGTATTGAGTTTATGACGCTTAGCGAGTCACTTATTATTACCGCTTGGGGTATTTTGTTCTCTTTGATCCATTTGAGTGCTCAAGTATGGCCCAGAATTCAGCTGTGTATATAGAGTAGAGGTTAGGTAGTCTTCGTCCTACTTTGATGTTAAGTTCGGGGATTACGTAAGCTGCTGCTGTTCTGGGTGGTTCTGTAATTTTGGATCCATCAGTGTAAATCTTAATGTAGTTGCAATATTTTGAGTTGATTTCTTCTGTACAGATTGTGTTTAGTTTGAGTTCCTGTTCGTTTTTATTGCCATATTTCGTAATGAGGGTGTTAACTGAGGGGTTGATATTTATCCATGGTTCTTTGTCATAGTGATTTGCAATTTCTGCTTGGAGGTTGTCTATAGGAAGTTGTTCAACTAATTGATGGACTAATTTCCCTGCTGGTATGTTTTGTGATAATTTAGTTCTAAAAGGTATGTTGCATTTATTTATAGCTAGCGGGGAGGGGGGGTGTCGGGGTGTGTTGCTAGCCTGGCTGCATATCTGAGGGTGAGTTCTTGTCTTCTAAGGTGGAGCGGCAGTTCTCCAATTAAGATTTGAAGTTCCACTAGTGATGTGGATGGTAGTGCTCCAGTGCAAATAATTAGGGCCTTTCTTTGTATGCTATCTAGTTTCTTGAGGTTATTTTGGGGTGCCGAGTTGTAAATTTGGCATCCGTAATCTAGTTTAGATCTAATTAACGATTCATATAATGCTAGTAAGGTTTCTTGATTGGATCCCCAGGTGGTTCCTTTAAGGGTTGTAAGGAGGTTAAGGTCTTTATTGCACCTTTTGACTAGTTCGTTTATGTGGTGTCCCCAGTTTAGCTTGGAGTCATAATGCATTCCTAAAAATCGTGCTACTTTTACGAATTTAATTTGTTGATTTTGGATGGTGAGTTTGGGAAACTGATTTTGTAATTTACGTTTGGTGGTGAATAATACTGCTATGGTTTTTTCATGGGATAATTTGAAACCCCATTTATCAGCCCATTTCCCTATTTTGTTTAAACTTGTTTGAATATCGCTGATTACTTTGTGGTTGGAGGGGTTTCCTGCTCTCCATAATCCACTATCATCAGCAAATTGTGAGAGTTCAATTAGTTTTGATGTTAAGTTGGTGTCCAAGTCATTAATCATGATGTTGAAAAGGGTTGGGCTGAGTACGCTCCCTTGTGGTGTACCGTTTTCAAGTGTGTGTGGTTCAGAGTAGGTGTCGCCGACTCTGGTTGATATTTTACGGTCAGCGAGGAAGTTTTCAATGAATTTAAACATTCGACCTGTGATGGCGTAGTGGTTGAGTTTGGCTAATAAGCCTTTGGTCCATACAAGGTCGAATGCCTTTTCGAGGTCAATAAATACTGCAATTAAATTCCTATCAGCTTTGCGTTTGGAGTTGAACGCTAATTTGATTGCGGTTTCCAATCGTATTAGTTGATCCGTGGTGGATCTTTTGTTTCTAAATCCGCATTGATTATCGGAGATTAAATTATTGCTCTCTAGGTGGTGTTTGAGTCGGTTGGTGACTATGGTTTCCATGATCTTACAAATGTTGTTTGTTAGGGAAATGGGTCTGTAGGAGCTAATATCGTTAGGGTCTTTTCCTTGCTTGGGTATTGGAATTATTATTGCGTGTTTCCATTTATCGGGTAGTTTGCCTGAGGTCCATATTTGGTTTAGTAATTTAATAATTGTTTGTTTAATGTTATTTGGGATATTTTTGTATATTGTGTATCCTATTTGATCTTCCCCTGGACTAGTTTCGTTTTTGGTTTTCAATGCTAGGTCCCATTCGTAAGTTGTAATGTCTTTATTTAGGTTCGAGACTTTGGGACCGAGGTCTTTAAAGAGATTACTATGGGTTCTTTCTACTTTGTTCCTATGTAATTGAAATGCTGGGGTGTGGTTGGTGTTGCTACTCATATCTGAGAAATGCTGAGCTAGTCGGTCAGCTTTTTCTTTATTAGTAATGGCTCCAGCTATTTTTGGGGTGGTGTTAGTTGTCTTTCCTCTAATTGATCTAATCTTATCCCAGACTTGTTTGGTACTAGTTTTGATATTGATATTCGTGCAGTAATTATGCCAAATTGGTTCCTTTGCCTGTTTAATTATGTTTTTAAGGTTTTTCTCCTTTTGTTTATATATAGTGAAATCAATAGAGTTTTTAGTGCGTTTGAATTCATTGAGGGCTTTTTTCTTATCAGTGATGGCTTGTTTGCATTCATCATTCCACCATGGGACTGCTTGTTAATTTGGGTTACCACTAGTTTTGGGTATGTTAGTGGTGGCTGCCTTTAGTATGGTATCAACCAGGTCTTCGTAATATTTATTAATATTATCATTTTCTAGGTTTTTGGTGTCTATTTTGCTTAGTGTTTCATTAAATGTGGTCCAATCTGCTTTTGAATATATCCATCTAGGGGTTCTTTTTAGCGAGTTGTATTGGACCGTCATCTGCAGGGTGACTATTACTGGAAAATGGTCACTGCCCAAGGGGTCAGTTTGATCCACTCTCCAGTCCGCCAACTGGGTTATTGATGGCGATCAAATGGTGAGGTCGATGGCGGACATGAGACCGTTTTCTGGGTTAAGGCGTGTTTTTGTACCGTCATGCCTCTTTTGTCCGTCACACCGCCCCCCCCCCCCCCCCGATCGTTACGGGCATTGAAATCTCCACAGATGACGATCTGATTTACTCGTTTGTGATCATTTATTTGTTTGTAAGTAATTAAGTTAGCTGTGCCTGATGTTCCCCCTGGGTCATAAATATTGAATATTTGTATTTGACCCTTGCCTGTATGAATTATGAGGGACTGAATTTCGAATGCTTCGTTGCTACCTGGGGTTGGTGTTATGGTTATTGTTGTTACATTCGGGATGTTATCTGCTATATAGATGGCTAAGCCCCCACCTCCTTGTCCTGTGGTTCGATTTTTTAAGTGACCTGGGGCGTATCCTGGGAGTTTGGGTATTTGTTTGGTTCTACTTGTTATTTTTGTTTCTTGAATGCATATAATATCTGGTTTGTGTTCTTAGCTTTGTAATTTGGCTTTGAGTTCACTGATATTACTTATTAATCCTCTAGCATTCCATTGCCATATTATAATGTTCCTATTTGTTGTATAATCCATTATTGGGGTGGTCATTTATTGATTGTTTTGTGTTGAGGGTTATGATGTTAACTTCAAATTTGATTCGATTTTGCTTATTATGCTTATTATCTGTGTTATTTTATCCACGATGGAGTGGTGGTTGTTGATAAGTTCGGCTTTGATCTCTATGAGTAACTTTTCTATTGTCGGGTTTGACAGTGATTTGTTTTTGGTGTTAGTGTCATCTGATTCTTCGTGGTGGAATTGTGAGTCTTTGTGGGATTTGATTAAGAATGTATCTTGTTTATTTAATCTTGTTTGATCTTGTTTGACCTTGTTTGACCTTGGTTGGTTGGAAGTTTGGGCTGTGGTTGCTTCAGTTGCTGGTTTGTTTGGGGTCATGATGTGGTGATTTTTATTACTGAGGGTTAGTTTTTTCGCCGCATGATACGGGATTTGCCTGTTGTTCATGATATCTATGGTTTGATATTCCTTGATAGTGTTGGGGCATTCGTGGGATTTAGGTAGCTGGGGGCCCCTGCAGTTGGTACATTTGGGTGTGGTTCTACGACATACACCTTTGTAATTTCCCCCGCATTTGTAGCATAGTTGGGTATATCTACATCTGTTAGAGAAATGTCCCCAGTGTTGGCTGTTGCTGCAGAACCTGGATTTGTTTATGTAGGTCTCAAGGCGGTGGCGTGCCCCAGAGTGATCTAGTCTTATCATGGTTGAGAGCGGAGAATTTGATTCTAGTATCGCTGTATTGGTTTCCTGTCCTAAATGATTTTTGAGTTTATACGCCCTATTTATGGGGGTACCACTGTCTTTGAGTTTGGCAGTGAGGGTTTCATTGTTTATCCCTTTATTTTGTCCTGTGAGTTTTAGAACTGCTTTAAATGTGGGGTTGTTCGTGCGGGAGTGTGTGGCTAAGTCATTTGTTCGTGTGTTATTGTTTATTGCCATGAGGGTCTGGTTGCTATTGTGTGTTTTGGTTATTATGTTCTTTGTCCCTATTTGTTTGTGTCTTTCGACGTTAACCCTAATGTTGTTAATAATTTCAATTTCTAGGAATTTGGCCATTTGACTGTGAGTGCTGCAGTGTACTATTATGTATCTTGTGTTTGGCCTAAATATTTTGAATTGTCCTTGATGAACCCTAAGGAGGGCCTGTGTGAGACTGTTAACAGTTAAATTTATCAGTTTATTGGAGTTGCTACTGATATAAAGTGTGTGTTCTATGGGGTGGTATGAAAATTTGGCCTGTTTCTTTGGTTCTTTGGGGGGGGGGGTGAGTTTGAATTATTTTTGGGGGCAGGATTGTTCTTATTAAACATGGGTCCCTTCCCTTTACCCTTGCCATCCCACACGTTAGGTTTTGATTTAGTGGTTGGATTAGCTTGTGTTTTGTTTCGGCTGCTGAGTAATTGTTCTTCAGTTAAGGGTTTTGATAGTCCAGGGGTCTGACTGTTATGATATTTCGGTTTGTTGTTACTGATATGAATGGGTGGAGTTATCGTTACCATGGGCGCCATTTTGGGTGTAGTTTTTCCTTTGTTACATGAGTTGGGCCCTATTTTCGGTGGGTTTCCTATTATCATGGCTATATGTTTTTTTTTCGGGGATTGTGCAATGACCATGTATTTGGGGGTGGGTGGCTGGTCTTGTTTTTGAAGTGGCGATATTGGTGTTTCTATAGGTATTGTATCGTCCAGTTCATTGTTTGCCGATGGATCTAGTAAGTTTTTGAAACTTAAAGTTGAGTTGATACTTAAGTCGGCTGCTGATATTTGAATTAGTTCATTTCTCTCAGGTGTGGTTCTCTGTCCATTCTTCTTTCTCCCTGTTCACTTCTTCTCTGAAGAGCTCTTCTATCAGGTCTAAAGTGACTTTTAGCATTCTCACATTCTCTATCTCTTCTGGCTTCGGTATCAGACTGTGTCTGACCCTATGCAAATTCACGTAGGCTTCGTTTAGCTTAGCTAGTTTGGAGCACATCTTCGTAGGAGGATGAGTCGACAATGGATGGTTAGACTGGAGGCTACCCCGACTTTAAAGTCAAAGCGCGGACGTGAAGGAAAACATCCCTCCACGGTTTTCGAGCCGGAACGTTCAATGAGTGCCATGAGAGGGATAGTAAGAAGTCAAAGAGCATGAATCAAAATTCTTATAGCCAAACAAAAGACCAAGGCATTTTTTCAAAACACAACATTTTTTATTCAAAATCACTTAACACTAACAAACAACTCTAACATTTTTAACAATAATCCAACAATATAACATCAAACATTTTGTTTCAAATGGCAAACATTTTTTTCCAACTCACACATTATTTTGGACAAGGCTGACAACGTTGTGAATGAAATTGTGATTTCCACTGTTGGAAGTCATTAGGCCATTGATGGACACTAAGTTTCCTAGCTTGAGACAAAAGATAAGCATAATGGTCACAAAACCATTGATCTACTTTCACATCGTTTCTAGAAGAAGAACGAGGATCAAAATGAGTCACTAAATGTTCTAAGGAATAGCCCAGGCTGCGATGATGCAGAAAATACACACAATATTTTCCACACACCAAGGAATCTGTGCCTTGTAATTTCACATTATTGAATCGAGTGGTCTGAGCATTTCTTCTCATAAAGTCGATGATATCGTCTTCCAAAGGGGGCAATCCGTACGAATCGAAATATTCCACACATCCTTCTTGAGGAAAGTAGACGGCTACCCAGTGGGTTCCTGGGAGATGACTGTCGTCCGTGTTGATAACATAAGCTAGATGGTCTTCAGGTTTACGATGAGGGAGTTCATCTTTAGCACAGACGACAGGATTCCAAGAAGCCGTGTACGAGCTGTGGTTCAAAAGGTAATAAAGTTCCCAGGTATCCATGTTTTGTGTGGTTTTCTTCTTCACAGGTAATGATAAGTGATCAATTCGATCCTGACTTTTTGCTTGAAAATGTCTGACAAGTAAAAGGCGTTTAGATCCGACTTCTTACTCTGGTCCAAGAGAGATTCGATGCGACGGCACTCCAGAGACGTTAATGGAGGAGAAGAATGTTTATCCAAGCCTTTATACCACTCGTTCAACACAAATTCTATCTCGATGTGATCCCAAGCTTTGTCCAGATATTCGTTCAATTTTTCTTCTTGATTTAACATCAGACATTTGTCGTGTTGAATTTGACTGGGATGATCGTTGTGACATCCATAGCACTCTTCCTTGATCAATTATTTCATTATATCTGCCAGGACTGTAGCAAAACAGGAAACTAAATGGGCTTCTTGTTCTGGCCATCTTGACTTCATCATGATAACTTCTTCGTCTTGGGATTCTTCTTCTTCCACGGTCTCCTCACATTCCATCTCCAAAGTTTTTCCACTAAGTAAAGAGGGATAACAGTCTTCCATGGCTTCTAATAATCTAGAATGACTTCTCTCAAACTGTTGATTTCTATGGTTTTGTCAAATTCTGCATACAGGAGGACGTTCACTGTGTGATCTGGAGGTGGATTTACAAACTGAAGTTCCACACGAATCTGACCAGATTTTATAGGGTGGAAACGTCCCTCGTCGCTGCCTTGGTCTGGAGTGAAATCAAAACCCCACAAAGCATAGCCTCCTGCATAATCGTCGTACGAAATATCGTGACTGGTGTTGGTTCCTAACTGTCCCGTGGCTTCGTACAGGGACAAGTACAATCTCAAATATTTCTTCGCGACACCAAAGTTAGGCTCAAAAGGTTGGGTACACAAGGTCTTGCCGTCGCGACTGACTTCGATCTTGGACACATTGTAATGTTGAAACTCAAGAGGATTTTGATCGTGGGTTCCGTTGAAGGCTGAATTCCTGACGATACCAACAATCAAACGCTTGGGTAACTGTCCTTGGAACAGATGATCTTCGATCATAGATCGCTGTCCAGCGGGAATGGTGAACGTTTTCACTTCTACGTGTCGTATCGGATACTTGGCGGTCGTTCTGCTCAACGTCTGACTGATGTCGTTTCCCACTTTAGGTAACACTTCCACACGACGCACGTAAAGTCGGGCTTCTTGAATGATAGTTTTGTATTCATTGGCATGGGCCATCAAATGGAAAGCGGCACTGCTGAGATTCAGTCTCAGACGGATATCCACCCCGTTCAGCAAATACTTTTCTTGTAACCACATGTCCAAATGCAAACGATTCATCAGTTCTAAACTTCGCCCTTGCAGAATTTTCTTACGACGGTCGTTAAACCCCACATTGTGAGGATTGTCATCTTCTGTCAGGACTGTGTCGCTAAACGCGGCTACACCTGCCGTGTCAGGTTTCCATACCACGCAAGCATCCAGATGAGTATTCTTGGCTTCTTTTCCGTACGTCAAGAGATTTTCCAGGTAGGCACGATATGGGTAAGTATCCATGCTGCTGCTGACCAGTTTGTTATTCAAGTACAAGTCCACTTCGCTGAACAAGGAATGCATGAAATTGTTGACAGGAGCTACTCTAGCATCGCCTCCTGGATTGGTGTTGTCCGTTTTGATTACTTTCACTTTCAAATACAGGTAACTGCTATTCAGATCGATGTAATCTTCGGGCTGTCCTTTGATTTCAAACTCGATGGGAGCGGAATCCGTCAAAGAGGAGACGGGATGAAATTCCACCCACTGTCGGATTCTTGCATGGTCATCATGGTGGGGGGCATGGCAAACAGATCCAGTTCCGACTTGGAACAAGCGCAAGACTCTCGGTGCATCATTTTTCTCTTTCTCAATAATCGAAAACGTCTAAGTCTCGAACGGTTCTTCTTTTCTTTGCCTTTCTAGCTTTAGACGTGTGAAGTCTGGTGAAAGGGTGTTTTCTTCTTCGTCTCTTTCTGCCTTGTCCTTGCTGAATGCCTGGCTCGGTAGCGTGCAGGGTATTTATAGGTGTGTCTCGTCGGCCCAAAAGGTCTTTGCCCGTTTGCAGCAAGACATTTTTGCCTGCCCTCATGAAGGCTTCTTTAGGGTTTTGTTTGTCGATGATGACATTTTGGAGAAATTCTTTGCCTTGTGTCAGTGCGCATCTTTCAAGGCGTGCAAACCGCGTGTCACCATCGGTTTCAACACCGGGGCCACCGAACGAAAGGCCGATTTTAACATATCTCCTAAACCGTGTCCTCGCTGTCGAGCAACCCCTCGGTACACTGGATACATGACTTACGAGTCGTGAGAGAACCGTTTTCGAAAATGGAGTTTCACCGTGACTTTTCCTTTGGTGAATGGAATATTTTGTCCCAGATCTCCTTTTATAGCAATGTTGACTGTGTCCAAATACGACTTGCTGACAGGCAAATAGTGAGGATGTACAAATTCGCGGTGACCGTGGTAAGTGTTTCCACCTTCCTCGTCAGCGACCGTGGCAGAATCCACTTTGAAAGGAATGACACGCAGTAACGGCACAGAGGTGTGTCCCACCACGTTATACTCCACCACATCGGAGTACACAAACATCAAATTCAGTCCTTGGTTCAGTTCTACCGGGGCACGAAATAACTTGCTAAAAGACTCGTTGTCGTAAATGATTGGTAATTCGTTTTTCTTGAGCATGGCTATTCTCATGTCCATGTCTCCGCCCAACATGTCAAACAATTCAGGACAAAATAAAATGGACACGATTTTACTCCCGTCAAATTTCATTAAGAAGCGACGAGCTGCTTTGTGGTATTCCATGGTGACACTTTTTTTGACACTTTCCAAAGCTTTCAGAAACACGACATTAAACCTGGAGGCTATGGTGCTCACCAAATGTTGACCACTAAAATAATAGCCTGGGGGAACGAACAAGTGATAGGTGGTGTACTTTTGATTTTGTGTCCCAGGGGTTTTGATGTTATATTTGCCATGGGTATCCAAGTACAGTTGCATTTGCTCGTCATAAACTTCCACATCAAAAGAATTTTGATTGGGAAGGACATTGAGGACTTGGGTCGGGTGAATGATTTCTACTAAAGCCACTTCCCAATGGGCTTCGTGATCTAATGGGATGGTCTGAGGTAATTTGGCCGTGTAACAGCACAACGTGTTCTTGGGAAACACCTCATGGAACTGTCACTGGGTAAGGTTAAGTAAAACTGGTTTTGGTGACTCATAATTCCAGAGTTCTGTGGCTGTCCGAGGGGTTACTGGACGTCAGAGGCGTGTCTCCGCCAAAAATAGGGTTGTGGTTGTTGTTGTTATTGGAGTGGTGACTGACACTGGCACTGGACACAAGGTTCCCCTGGTTCCCGTTCAAGGAGAATTTCAGGGAGGGATTGGGAAGCAGGTAACCGATGCAACTGCTCAATAAAATGGTCCACAATTGTTTGTCTCCTTGTTGCAAACTCAAATTGGCAATGGCTGCACCGATGACACAATACACCACGAAGATTTGGCAGAAAAAGACGATTTGCGTTTTAGGCACACGTTCTCCACACCACACCCACAAGGGTTGTTTTTGTAAATCTTGCACAGAAGAACTGGGTGAAGGAGTGGTCGACGTAGCTGCGTCTGTATGAAAGGGCATGATGGTCACTTCTTTTTATAGTCGATGACTTGCGAAGCGTCGATCCAAGAATCAAAACTGGGTGGATATCCTTTCCAACGTACTTTGACTTCTTTGACACGTCGTTTGCCCACTTTACGGGTTCTGCGTTCGAAAATGCTTTCGATGTCGTACACGTCGTCTTCCTTTTTGGTGACACGTTGTAACTCGGGCAAATAAAACGTTCCTTTGAGCACTTCTCCGTTCATGTCTTCCAATTTATAGACGGCAGGATGACGGCCATGCACTCGTCCAGTGACACGAAACAATTCGGTGGTCCAGTTAGGTAAGTAACCTTTGTCAAAAGTGCGTTTGGTTTTGCCAATGCGCACCCAATCTCCTATGGCTAACACTTCACCTTTCTTGGGGACAGCCACCGTCGGGGACCTACCAAACAGGCGATCAGAAACCAGCACTTCGTTGTCGGGAGTCACCTCTTGCGGGGCACGTCCAATGCTTCGATGGTAAGATTGGTTGTACGCTTGCACCAGATGCGGTAAGATGTCGATGTACTTCAGAGTATGGTGATGCGTAAAATATTTCCACATGCGTTCTTTCAAAGTACGTTGAAAACGTTCCACGATGCTGGCTTTGGTTTCGGGATTCTCGGTGGTAGAAAAATGAATGTCACGTTTCTTTAATTCTTTTTGGAAAGCTTGGTTCAGAAATTCGGTGCTTTTGTCCGTTTGCCATCGAAGAGGGTGACGACCGCTTTGTTTCAACACTCGTTGCAGGGCTCGCACTAACTCGCTGCTCGATTTGGAAGTCAAGGGTACGACCCAAGCAAAAAACACAAAACAAATATTTGTAGCCGCGATTGTAGCTGGCCAAATGAGAGACATCGGCTAAATCGGCTTGCCATTGATGATCGATGCCTTCCACTTGGGTGCGACTTCTGGAAAACTTGCGTCGAATGGGTTTGTGTAAAGTGTAGGTAGCTTGTTCTTGTAACCATCGTTGCACTTGAGGTAAACGGAGACTTTTCAGTCGCATTTTGGCAGCACGATACAATTTTTGAACTCCTGCGTAACCTGCAGGATGCGAGGGATCGTAGTAAATGCTGGCTAACACTTTTTCCATTTTGTGTTTGTGTGTTAATAAGGCACCCACTCTTGGAAGATGCTACTCTTTTTCTCTTGGGGTACTTTCTTGGATTGCAATGCTTTGCGTGTGCGACCAGCAATAGGTGTCGCAGCGGAGGATGTCGGAACAGGGGATATCGGTTCTTGTTTCACTTCTGTCTTCACTTTCTTTTTCTCTTGTGATGAAGAAGGGGTGGTCATCATCTTTTTAATTCATCCAGTTCTGGAGGTAGGTGGTGTTGTTAACCTGCGTACTTTTTCTGGTGGAGTTTGAAACCCTTCTTCTTCTTCTTTTCCTTTTTCTGTCTTGGTCACTGGTACTGGTACTGGTACTGGTGATGGTGCTGGACTTTTCATCAAGGTCTTAAAATCTTTCAGAGTGGGTAGAGCTGTTTCGTCTAAAGCTTTCTGGTGAAAGAGTTGTAGTCGTTGCAAGAATTGACCGTACTTTTGCGATTTTTCTGTTTCGGACAAATCTTGGCGATCCATCAAGGACTGCAATTCATGTTGTAACTGGGACATTTCGCTCAAATGGGGATTAGGAGTAAATGCGGGGTGCGCTGTTCTTGCCAACGATGGTATTCCATCCATCGTTTGTAAGGCACTAAAGCTAGTTTTCGTCCTTCCATGGGGTTGTCAAGGGTCGATTCTGAGATCTTGGGACTTCAGAGGGCCTTTTTATCTTGCTCCCATCAGTCCTCCCAACATGGTTCCCAAGACTTCTTTCAGCAATGGGCCTAACAAGAGGGGTAAAATGCCTCCACATTGGACCAACATCTTCTTCTTTTGACGAAGGGGGATTTTCTTTTGAACCATTTGGCGAAGAACGTGACGATGTTTTCCTAAGCATTGTTTCTGGTGTTTGGACAAAGGGATCGTGTCTTTCAAGACGTTCAAACAACATTCGCACACGGTATCGATGACCTCTTTGGAAGCTGATTGAATGAGTTTTTTTCGTAGAGGTGGAGAAGCTTTGGACAGGACAGATAACATGTCCCCATGTTTGACCAAACGTGGAGGCAGTCCTTTCCTTTTCTTTCCTTGTGGTTGTTTTGAAGAGGGATGTTTTCTGGAGGGTGACATCTTCAGGAGCACCAAAACACTGATACCCTACTTGGTCACACACCTTTTTTATACTGGAACGCGTCGCCACTGATTGTCTTTACGTCGTATCAACTTGAGGACAGGCATGACACGTCGTGCAGGGGTACGTAACGGACTAAATCGAGCCATTTCTTGCTTGGACAAATCCAGTAAACTTTGTAACATGCCCGATCTTTCTTGGACTTTGATTTTGGGAGAAGGTACTTTGTGAGCAGCGGCCACTGCCACTAAATTGGAGGGTCCTGCCACTGGAGAAGTTCTTGAATCATCAACGGAGAAGTTCATGGTGTGATCAACGTCTCCAAGTACTCTTCAGTTCTTGGTGTCATCAACGGAGAAGTGGATGAACTTGAGGCTGCCGGAGACACTGTCACCGCCGTGGCAGGTCGTGGTTTGCGAGTGTAAGGTTGCGTCCTGGCCGAAGTGCCTCTCTTGTGACTAGTTTTCTTCTGTGGACTTTTCTTTTTCTGGGGACCTTTTCTCTGTTTCTTTTTCTGGGGGCTTCTTTTCTTTTTCCGGGGTGGTGTCTGGTAAGAGGAGGGTCCCGCCACTGGAGAAGTTTTCCTTGGGGACCTGGTCTTTTTCTTCTTCTTGGAGCTTCGTTTGACTTTTTTCTTGGGGAGAAGTTTGGGGGCATTAGGATCCCATCTTAAGAGAGTGCGAATGATAACCCCTCCTAGAGTACCGCTCCCTCCAGGTTTCAAAATGATTTGTTTTTTAGTTTGAGTGTCGATGCGGAGATCGGCTAGTTGGGTCAAAGCGACTTTGTTTCGATCAAAAAAGCGTTCGGTTTGATGAGGAATCTGAACGATCCCTTGTAGTAATTGACGTGCTGTCACCGTGAAATATCGTAAGACTTCTTTGAGACTAGCTTCTAAGACAAGAGCTCGTGTTTGTGGATTTTTTTCTCGACTGATGCCATACAAGGCACGAATCAATTTGACGAGAAGATGCGACTGAAGGGACGTCATGTTGACGTTGTGTGAGACAGACGAAAAGTGTCTGAGGTTTTTATAGATTTTTTTGTGGAATGAAGTTAAGTCGAGGACGGAGACGTGTACAGGACAGGCCCTCCTTCTTGGCACCAATGGTGAAACAAGTGGGTACGAAATCGCAAATTATCGGGGGTCGTAGGTTTCAAATCGACGAGTAAATAGGCGTGTGGAGTTTGAGTGGCATCGTCGTACGCCTGAGTCAGCCAAGGCGTTCCTAACTGTTTGGCTAAGACTTGCACTTGCGATTTATCTCGAGGGCTTTTAAACAAGACCACGTAATGCGCATTGAGACTGATGGTGCGATGGGCTTTACTTTGTTGAAACAAATTTTGAGTGATGTAAACGACACTGGCATTACGATGATGCCCTTTGCGCGTGAACCACAGTTTAATTTCTTCTTCGTCTTCTCCTAACATGTCGTCGAAAATGACCAAATGGGTTTGACGGGAGTCAGAGACGATGCCGTCGTCTTCTTTAGAAATGCCTTCCACAAACACGATGGAATCGCCTTGACTTTCTCGCAAGAGGCTGTACGCCGATTGCCACTCTTTGTAACACCACACGATGCGCTGAGGTGGTCAATCGATCAAATGATGTTTATGTTCGATCAAACGTTTGACGAATTAGGTTTTGCCTGAACCGCATGTTAAAGGGATGGCG
Source organism: Sinohyriopsis cumingii (assembly GCA_028554795.2). Lineage (NCBI taxonomy): Eukaryota > Metazoa > Mollusca > Bivalvia > Unionida > Unionidae > Sinohyriopsis > Sinohyriopsis cumingii. Next base: position 60,394,348 of record CM068835.1, read on the forward strand.
AAGATACAAAGCCTCCCAACTGGCACGATCTAAGTGTTCGTCGATGACTTTGACAGTAGAGGAAGAGGGAGCAGAGACAGCAGAGGTAGCCATAGTGTTAGGAATGTCACTTGTGACACGAAAACAGACAAGACAAGAGTTTATATACTTTTTTCAGGACACGTTTATTGAATGTTTTAAACATGAACACGAAAGACAAAAATACATAAAAACCAAAGGCTTAAGTACAACGATAAAAGGCACATGATAACCATCAACGTGGAATAAACACAAGTGTCTGTACAACATGTTTTGGGTAATGTTCTGACCAGTTCTATAGGGGGTAAGGTCACACAAGTGTCCTCACGAAAGGGTCTTTCAGGCATGTCCACGACAGTCCTGTCCTGGGTGACGGGTTCTTCTGGCACTGTCACTAACACAGGTTGAAAAGTAACTGTTTTCCTTGAACAACTCTTGTGCATACTGGGCCACTTGTTGGGTCCAAGCCTCAAAACCCCCTTTTTTCCAGTCACGGACATCTGTCCAATGGGGGTGTAAGTCACAAGCTACACACACATCGTCATACACGTCTTCGGTAGCTAAAAGTTGACGAATCTTTTTTTCCCGTAGAGGTCGAGAAGTATCCAGATGAAAACGCAAGGCTTTGAGCAAAAGGAGTCGTTCGTGACCATTTAAGGCCATTGGGGTGGTAAGTACTGTTCGTAAAGAGTCCACAAGGAATCGGCTGGTAAACGAAATCCCAGAAAACAAGTCACTAAGACACACACCACTTGTCGACCCAAATTGAATGGATACAGTTCTTGTAATAATCGATGGTAATGATCCACGGTTTGAATATGGTCATTGAGTTCCTTCCACGGAATCTGTTCAGTTACATGTGACATATGCCGTGGCATGGATTCCTGATTTTATAGTATCTTTATTTCGGAAGCAATAAAGGTACTTTCTAACTAGACATCTTCGTTCTTCAGTAGGGAATCTAAATCTTGCATGCTTTAACCGAAACGTCAGAGTTTGTCTAGATGTTTCGTCTTCCGCTAAGCAGATTCCATGTAAAATATGTTGGTAATCCTTTAACTCGTCTTCCTCAATACGTTGCACTAGGTGAATCTCGAAGTAACCAAAATTACGAACGTTTGGTTCATTCACTAACTGAAAGTGTTCAACAAGGTCTGACCACTGAAACAATTTCTGACGAATCAGTCCTCTTATACCATTCAGGTACCAGTGGTTAAAGATCTGGTGACGTAACGGATGCAACTGTTCTTTACGTTTCACTTGTATTTTGACCAGCTCTCGGTAAATGCGTTCTCTCAACTCCACAGGCAAAGCACGAAAGTTCTCTTGTAAAGTATCCATGAATAGGTCAGTCCGTACAATTCACAATCTTCTCCTAGAGCAAAAGTAATCCACATAGTGAGTAATTTCTGACCACTGCCATTCAGGGTAACGTCCAAGAATGTCATTGAACTCTTTTGATGTAAACAGTCTAGAGTAATACAGTAGGACGAATGCACACTTGACCCAGAGAAATCTAACACACTGGTTGACGTTTTTCACTTTCCTCTTATGAATTTCTCGGCACAAAAGTTCTACAGTCACCCACTGAGATTTCACTCTGGCAAACCCCTGCCAAACTTCCTTCTAAATCTTCTCTTGCAGTTCTTTAGGCAATGATTCAATATCGTTTTTGAAATGAAGTTTAAATACCGGTCTGGGTGATGTCCAACATTTGATTCCTAGCCAATCTGGTTTCTTCTTCGTCAACGACATGGTAAGTTACTTCAATGTCTCGGTCCCACTAAGGGTAAGTAATGACAATTCGGTGACCAACGAGCATGTTCTAGGTAGGCCGAATCTTGTGGTTCCCAGTGGTGAAGTGACACACCGCAACTGAAGCACTTGACTTTATCTCCTTCGCCCAAGTAGAAAAATCCGGCTCTGGCTAATTCTTCGGGGGGTCGGGCCTCCCAGATACTTAGGCCGTTTTCCTTTGAACGATTGAAGACGATTTTCAAAGTCGCAGTATTCCGACAAACGCACAGGAAACGAATATTCGTCTTTCACAAGTTCGTTTCGATGAGGGTTGGGTGACATGGACAGGAGTTTGCTCAGGGCTGGATGACATCCGTAGGGGGATAGACGTGAAGGTGAACATCCACCTTTAAAACGAAACCCAGTAAAATGTCCAAGAGGACGAGCGGCATCGCTTTCGCATTCCTCAGGTTTGACACGCATAGCATCACTTTCCATGATAGGGGTAGTGAGAACAAAGTTCCCATAATGCTTTACGGCATCGCTAAGGTCACAACGTACAGCATCGTACCCATCGCAAGGCTCACAATCGCATTCCACTTCAGAAGCCCCACACTTGAATTGTGCCTTTCTAAACTTGTTTTGTGTTTCTCTGAAAGTATTCATCTTGTTCGCTTGGTCTTGGTAGTCACAATGAACTATCGATCTTGCCTAGGGTTCCTTTTTATATACAGACCAATACCGACGTGTCCATACGGTAAGGTGAAATGATTGGGAAGTCGCATTCGCTTCTGGTACACGATTTGATAGACTTTTTCCAAGGGTCGACTGATGATGTGGTGAGTGGGTAAACGTACAATCTTGTTGGGTTGATAGGTGGTCACTTTAAAGTGTTCATCCTCTCCAGATTGCAAGGCTTCTTTCAATACCCCAAAGTTGACCACACGACTGGTACAATAATTCAGAGTGAATCCTTTCACTTTACACTTCGTGTGCACTTCTCCTTGTGGGTCCCGGTATTCGTAGCCGTATTTTTTTGGACCGCCACTGACGAAATTTAGAATCTTGTCGTCGGGATGCTCGTCTGTCCAGGCTCCTAAACGGTCTTCTTCGATGTCAGGGTGCTGTTGACTCGGGTGATGGATGTAAATGCAACTGTCCGTGTCAAAGTACAGGACACGTTCCCCTAACAGTTCTAAAGCTTCGTACAATTTTAAGCGAGCATGAGCTGTCACGTAAGCCGCAATGATGACATTTCCAAAAGGGTCGTCTTGTACAAAGTCCAGATCTTCTTCGTAATTGACCAAGATCAAATCCTCTCGAACGACGTCCACGTGTTTCATGAATTTGGTTTTGTCGTGAATCATCTGAAAGTAGCGGGAAGGTTCTGTCAAATACTCCGTCTTGGGTAAACACGGACGTTGTGCCATTTTACCCCACAAGCAATTTAACATAACTTTGGCAAACGATCGCCTGCCTTCGTTTTTCTCGATGTGATCTAAAGTAATGCTTTCTTGTGCCCAGTATTTCTCATTGAATGTCTTTTGGTCTCCGGGAGTGTGACACCAGGAAGGATAGCCACTGGCTTATTGTTTCAGTTTCAAAAAGGCATCCACGTAGTCAGCGAAAATGCCTTTCTGCGTGGGTCAGCCTTGTGGTATTGTTGTGTCTTGGGAAAGTGACAAATTTCGTACACTTCTAACAGTTGATATCTCATGTCCAGAGCTTTGAACAATTCTACGCTGACCCAGGTTCCCGTCAAGGCCCGTTCTTCCTGGGTGTGCTGACAAGGCTGATCTTGGTTGCACGTTTCGGCACAAGTACGGCACAAAGGAAACATCAGTTTGCCTTGGCAATGGTGAGGTAAGACGGGATGGTACAAATCCTTGGGAGGCAAAACTTTGCACTTGATCAAGCCTTCGTATTGTCGAATGTTTTTCAGGTTGATGTGTTCCGTGAACAATTGTGGGTGCCCTGCAGGAAAGCGACAATATTTGCATACGTAGGGATAGAGCGAACACACGTCCAAGTATTTGATTTCTTCTCCTTTCTCTTCGTCGGCTTGGTACAGCAAACAGGTGGTATTGGTCCTTCCTCCGTACAAACTATCCCTTGGGTTCAGGGGATCCATGAACTGGTAACTTTCCACGAGGCGTTTAAATTCGGGATCAGTTTTCAAACGGTGATCGTATTCGTGTTCCCACATTTCCACCACTTGGTATCCTTCCTGTTCTAACTTTAGGCGTCACTGACAAGTAGCCTGGTACAAGTGTTCCATGGTTCGTTGTAAAAACTGATTTTTAGTGCCACGGTCAGGGTAACAGACGGGACATCCGTGAAATAAGCAACCGTTAAACTCGTACACGATCTTGGGGTTTTCTAAGTCGCAGCCATCGACCGAATGCGTTCCAATGGTCTTTTCGCCCCCTCCGTTGCGGGCATGCTGAATCCATTTGTTTTCCTTGTCGCACAAGTAATGTAACCAGCGTAGGGCTTTGACCGAGTATTGACGTTTGACATAGTTGGTCGTTTGAGGACTGATGACAGCCACGGTGTTTTCAGGCATGAATCGTTGCCGGTACACTAAGGAACACGCTTTGGCAATGGTGCAAGCTTCTTTCAAAGGATCGACCCCTCCGTGTTCCATGAACAGTTCTCGAAATTTTCCACAGCAACGTCGTAAAATGTCCACGTCGGAACGACAATACTTTAACATTTCTTCCTGAAAGTCGAAAGGGTCCGAGGCGTGAGCCTGGTACCAAGCGTAGAAAGCTTCTCGTTGTTCGGTACGCATGTTGTCAGGGTCATAATAGTGAGCCTCAGGTAAATGGGGTAGAACGGCGTGTTGATTGGCTTCCGTATTGAAAAAGTGTGGAAAGTACCCTTTAGCCATGTCTGTCATTCCAAACGTTTTAGGCATTCGGCTCAAAGGCATGGCCAAATAACTCATCGAATCTTTGAACTGTACTTGTCCCACTTGCATGAAAATGATTTTGGCTCCGTTCAAAGTGACTTTAGGACACTCGGTGCCTTGTTCCGTATAGTATCTCAAAAGAAACTGTCCATCGTATCCAGAGAAATTGTGAGCCATCACTGTGGCATGACGATGACAATCTCCGTAACGTTCGATGTCCTCTTGGCTCCACGTCTTGTCGATGGGGTCTAAGACCCATTGTGCAAAATCGGCTAACGTGTTCGGTCCCCGAAAGATTTTTTCACGCCCTCCGGGAATCTTGCTGCAGTGAGGGCAGTGACTGCAGATAGGTTCTTGAATGCACTTCTCGCACGCTCGATGAGCTACGCAGAAATTAGGAATGTGAATACCGGTCTCTTGCATGCATTCGAAATCGAAAAAGATGAAATTGCCTTTCTTCTTGTGTCCATCCTCTTTCTCTGGTGGGGATTGGTATTTTTGCACGTAGCATTGGTGTTCCAAGTCCACGATGTGGTGACAAATGTGACATTTTTTCTTTCCTGAACATATGTGTGCCTTGGCATTATTGGTACATATGCCTTGTCCACACGTAGGGCACAATCTCAGGAGTTGACAAGCACATTTCTGCTGTGAACCTTGCGTCTTCAGATGTTGTTGGTAACAGGTAGGGCTGACAAACGTGCGCAGACAAGCAGGGCAGTGCACTGGTTCTTGCCCTTCGCTCAGACAGGGTGGAGAGGCCAAACATCTTGAGCATTTCGAGCCACAATGCTTGTGTTGCTCTCGATTATTATAACCATGGTCACATTTCTCACAATAATAAACATATCCCAGGAATCCTGTAATACTGGTAATGGTATCGAAATGGTCATCGTGATGATAGACATGAATGTATTTTCCATCCTTAAAGTCTTTCCCTCGAAACAACAGAGGCCCGCGCATTTCTTGAGGGTGCACTTTCAAGGTGTACCGTGGAACTAGGACATCTTGCAATGTTTGCATTTCAGGAATGCCACAGGGTGTCTTTGGACAGGCCGGCTTGTTGTAACAGGTGTTCTGCTTCACTTCGTTGTTTGGCTCGGTCGGATCGTTGAATAGTTTTCCAGGCTCTTTTCCATTCTGCCGTGTCATTCTTGTTAGCATAGGTTCGTCCCACCACGATGGCACGGGCTAAACACATCTGGTCTTGAGGGTTGTGAATTCGGACGAGACTTGTTTTGGTGCTGCGAAGGTCGTTCACCAATAACATCTTTGTGCGGCCAGTCCCTTGAGGAGGAGAGACGTGGGTCATGTCCAATGTGGCTTTTCCATCGGTGATGTCAAACTGGTCATTGGATTGTTGCACGTGTTGAATCTTGTCCATGACTTTGGAAGCGGTCAGTTCTGCAGGGCTGCTAAACTCGATCCAAACAGGGGATTTCAAACCGTCGTGTTGTATGGAAAGTCTCAAGCGATCGTCTTCTTTGGGTTGACATTGTCGCTTGAGTGTGGTGAGTAAAGAATCCCACACCCCGGTGATGAACCTTTCTGCTTTCTCTAACGGTACTTCGGACTTGAAATCTTTGAACTTCACCGTGTATTTGTAAGCCGTGGTTCTAAATTTTCTAGAGGAGCGCTTTTCTGTCTCTCGAATGTCATGGTACTTTTCAGGGTTAACTAAGGGTGGTGAACTTTGTTTAGAGGGTTTGGATTCTGGTTCACTCATGTCTTCTTCAAAATCACTGGCATGAATTTGTGCCAAGACTTCAGCTCTTGTACGAGGCGATAGATCACGTTTCTGCCTCTTACTTTGTTCTTCTTTCTTCTCAAATGAATTGGATCGTTTCATCTTGAGTGAAAAACGTCAAATGACTAAAATTTAAACAGCATGGACTAATTTATAGTCCTGGCAGACCAGTGTATATAAAAGGGTGTGTGTCTTGTCCTTTCACTATTCATTTCACTCTCTAACCGAGCACAACGATGGAAGAGACTAGCCAAATCGAACGTTTCATCAGAGCTTTGCGAGGGGTCATTAGAAAATTCTCTTCAGACCAGCCGACGGACTACTCTCCTTCTTTTCAAGATAAAAGTCAAGATACTTGCTATATCTGTCAGAAGAAAGGGCATTGGTCTTCAGAGTGTCCAGTCCGTCAAAAAAGAAAAAAAGGGGCTAGAAAAGACAAAAGTCAAGATACCTGTTATTATTGTCAAGAAAAAGGACATTGGTCTCCAGATTGCCCAAAAAAGAAACAAGAGGAGTCAGAAGAAGAGAGGGATTCTTCAGAAGAAGAGAGGGATAATTCAGAGGAAGAAAGCAGCCAGGTAAAGAAAAAGAAACAGGAGAAGAAAAGAAGAAGGGAAGAAAGTGAGAAGGAAGAGGAGGAAAAGACTGTGACGGTGAAGAAATTTAAAAAACAGAGAGACTAAACAGTGAGAAGAAGTGAATGTACTTTTTAAAGTGCTCTGTTGTGAATTGTGAATTGGATTGTAACTATTGATAAAAGAATAAATTAGGTATAAAAAGGTAAGTGTCTGAGTTTTGATTTTAAATAAGAAGCTACAATCACGCACTCATATACACGTACTACAGGGGTAAAACGTTTTCTTTTTTTTTTTTCTTTTTTTTTTGAGTTATTGGCAATTGAAAATCTACCTCTTTTCGAGAGAAGTGGGTGGCCCTGAAAAGGGCCTTTGGTTTTTGGTGTAGGGGTGAGTTTAAGCAATCAACTTTAACTGCCTTAAGCCTTTGCCACGGCCGAGGCCTACTTCTGGACTGCGTACTGTTGATGATGATGATGATGATGATTTGGTTGAAATCACTAAGGGTGGTACGGTAGGCTTAGTCACAGGGTTGACGTGTTTAGTTCGGGAAGGTCGTATTCTCTTTGGTCATAATAAAGAAGTCTGATACATTTGTTTCAGACTTCTTAACTCCGCTAAAATGTCTAACAGTACCGTGACCGTTTGATTTTCACCCTCTTGTTTCTTTGCTGCTGCTTCTTCTTCTTCTTGTTTTTTTTTCTTACCTCTTCTTCTTGCTGTAAAAGAAAAGCTTGTTCCACTTCCTTTTGTCGTTGTATAAATTCTCCAATTCTTCTTTCTGTCTCTGTCTAAAATTCTCCACGTGTGGTAATGAAGGTGGCGAAGGTTCCGGAACAAATTCTTGCGAGGTAAGAAAATCCACAAAATCCCAATTCACCTCTTCTGAAAGTAAGTCTGGGTTCCCTTGGGTAGTCTCCACTGCTGGTGCATCCCAATTAATCGTTTTCTGAGTTTACGTCATGTTGAATAACTGTCGCATGGATTGACTGCGCACAGGCGCTAGCAAATCTATATAGACCACGTGACGTCACAGACTGTTCTCTTCGGATTGGATGCGAGCTGACTGAATTTTGTAACGCGTGTTTGGATTGGTCAATGAACTCAATCCGTTTCAATCCTTCCTCTACCTATCAATAAGCGCAGTTCACTGCATTGATTTACCTATTCTCGTCGCCTCAGCATGTGGACTGACGTTGAATCTTCCACCCTTGTGTCAACAATGATGTTCAGGACGGACATACCGATGTATGTCCGATCCGAATGGACAGTTGTCCATAGGACTGCCAGCAACCTATGGATACGTAGGATTTACGTGGAGAGGCAAGGATGCCTCAAAAGAGTCCTGATTTACGGTCCTACAGTGAGACGAAGCTTAAGGACAAGAAGAAGTCACAGATGCCCTTTATGTTAAGGGCATATATAAACCCAAAGGCCCTTTTCAGGGCCACCCACATTTCTCGAAAAGAGATAGACTTTCAATTGCCTACCCCTTTTTATATTTTTTTTATTTTTTTAAAATAGGGTCCCGACCCTGTTCAATTTTCTCTAGTCCCTAAACAGTCCCACGATCAATTCCCCATGTTCAATTTCCCTTGTCGCTAGAGTGACCCAACAATTTTCCCCATCTTAATTTCCCTTGTCGCTAAACAGACCCACGATTTATTCTCATGTTAATTTCCTTTGTCGCTAGAGTGACCCATGATTTTTCCCCATGTTAAATTTCCATTGTCACTAGAGTGACCCAGGGGGGTCTGTAATGCTAATTCCCATTGTCGCTAGGGTGCCCCACTTCACTACTAGCGATGTATCGATAGACCAGAAACTGTATTGACATTAGTTTTCCTTTTACTGAACATATCGTTTATATAGTTTGGCGTCGAATCATTAGAAACTAAGTCTTTATACTTTGGACAAATTTCTTTTTCGTAAAATTTCCAGGTATGATGTTGTCACTCATATTTATACGTAACATTAATTTCATGTCATATGCTATCATTATTCTCATCGCGTTCTAAGTCATATTTGCTGTACATACCTTACATATTGATTTGAATGCATCTATCGCTCTTCTTTTCATAATATATTTTCTCAGTGCGCGCCTGCACATGTGATACTGCTGACATATATACATATTTTATGGAATAAAATCTATGAGAAAAGTTATCGATCCCTACTGGATTTATTCTTCAATAACAAAACATTACAATCACCATCAGTATTTAGCACCACTTAGACCAATAACTGGATGGCGCCTCCAGTCATGTCAGAAAAATGCGGAGAAGTGCTTGAGGGTGTGTACAGCACCACAATAAAACAATATCAAGAGAATAAATTAAAGACACCAGCAGCACAAATATCATGTTCACCAATAATAATAATAATAATAATAATAGTAATAATAATAATAATAATAATAATAATAATAAGATGATGTTTTTTATACTTGACATAATAAATCTGTTGATTGTGCACAAAGTTAGCTTTTCTTAAACTTTATGGTTTCGCTTGTTTCTGTTACTTAGTTTAACACCATATAGTTGTAACACTTCATATAGACCCAAACTTAAAGCAGCAAGAGATGCTAATTGTTGATACACGTTCCATGTTGATTTGCTTGATCTTTTTGAAGATGTGGACAGTTTGTCTTTCTAAGGGCTCATCACATACCACTTTACAATATGGAAGTCCTTGTAGTGTTGAAACATATATCGAAAGAAAGACAGCAATGGAATCAATTTCTTTTCTTCTTTCTGAATTATCCCAGTATCATGTCTCTATGATTCTTGTACAATATTTTGTTTTCACAATTTTTCAAGGAACTTTATAAAACCATATGTTACCAAGAAGGTTCCATCTTCGTTTTTATTAAAAATGTAGACGCACCAGAAATAATAGGCAGATGGAAACTAGAATGGAATTATGAAACTACCTGATATTAATAATTAATTCAAACTAGATATTCTTATAAAATACAAAGTTATTATTTTGGTACTAGGTTATATATATATTGGAAGATAAAAGACTAAAAGTTTGGCTTATGAAAAAGATAAAACGTGGACAGAAATAGAAACTACAAAAGAATAACTATTTAATTATTATGCAAATTGATAAAACTTGTTGCACGAATGTTGCATGCACAAGGTTCGTGTAAATTTTATTCACGAACGTTATTAAACTTCCATGTTAATATAATTTCAAAAACTTTAATTTTATTTAATTTTTATTTTTATTTTAAAATATTTATTTTAATGTAATATTTTAATATTTTAATGGTCATAGTTTCTTCAGTGCCACTTCTAATATACATATAGCCATATATTATTACCGTTTACTGGTAATACATTTAAAATATAGCCAAAAAACAATGTCATGCCTTAAGTACATTCTCCTTTATAGTGACCAATATATAAGAAATAAAGCAACATATACACTGAGTTTCTTGATATGTGGAAGCCTGTGAAACTGACAGGATTATACAATTTTGGAGACAACGCTGTTATTGGTTGATCTTAAAATTAGTCAGTACTGAAAAGTTATAAGCTACCATGACAATAAATAAATAAATAAATAAATAAATAAATCTATTTATTCCTCTTCTTATTAGTATTATAAGAAGAAAAGCAAGAACAAGAAGAAAATGAATTATCTAAATTGATATAATGTCATGGTGATGACAACAATGATGATAGTACTGCTAATGGTAATGATGATGAGCTGGAGGTTGCTTATTTTTTTGCTTGAACATTATTTTTAACCTGATTGTATATATTATTTTTAACCTGATTGTATATATTTGTGATCACCTAAAAAACTCTTCTGCTAAAACACTTTTGGGAACCGATGAAAATTGGACTTAAATATTTCATGATGAGGTACAGTGCTTTTGTGGAATTGGTTTTTATATTTGTGTGTAGGTGACACAATTACACAAACGTATAATTATTTTTTCTCACTTCCACAGATTATCACATCATCAGCTAAGGGTGATTTACCCTAGCTACCTTATGTTTTCTCGTCTCGGAATACACAAGGATGATAATGTCCTACTTTAATTCTAAGTCTGAATCTCTTCTGACTAAAATGGACTATTTTAGTAATAAACTAATATCGCTCATTCATTTTATCTGATATTAAGTGGCATGACAAGGAGGTCAAACCTTTGGGGGAGGGGTGCTCCACCGAGCTATTGGGCTTGACTTATATTTGGAAGCATACGATTAAGAAACCTTGATTTTAGGTATATGATGTCAGGAGAAGGAAGTATATAATATAAACTTGCATGCACTGGTGTTGTAAATGAGGGTGGGGTACGGACGGAGTGTTTGCTCCGGGCGCTAGTGGCATTGGGGCACCAAAACCATGGATGGGCGCCAGAGGTGTTGTGGCGCAAAAAAACCCTTAGGCTATCATCGTCGTCCCGACGCCATTTACCTTTAGTACGCCACTGCTTGCATGCAAAGTTAGAATGTATTTATACTTTAAAACAATCGTTGCTCTTGTGGCAATGACAATTTGTTACTTTTGACATGACATATAATTATTGTTGTTATTATTATTATTATTATTATTATTGATATTTTGTTCTTGTTGGCACTGCCAATGACATCAAAGTAGAAAAGTGTTAAAATATGCTTCGCTTCTGTAAAACAAGACGAGAGTTCGAAACTCGCGGCGGCATCCCAATTCTTTTGTAAATACCTTTTTGGCATTTTTATGTTCAAAATTTCTTTCAAATTCGCTGGTCCCAATTTTACTTGTTTAAAATTTGTATCTTGAAAATGTATCGCCTTTTTATATTGATACCCACATTTATCTTTCTATGTGTCAGTCTGTCTAACAAGAGGTCACAATTTTTTAAACACCTTTTTTTTGTATTTTTAAATTCAAACTTTTTTTAAAAAAAGTTTACTCATCCCATTATATTTTTTTTTGTTTGTTTACTTTTTGAGAATTTTTTCAATGTTGAAACAGGCAAGTGAGATAGGTACAAATAAATACCAAAATAGCCACTACTTAAATCGATGGATATCAGGTAAAATCTAGCATGGGTCCAGCAGTCAGCAGAAAGCAGAAAGTACAAGCTTCGACCGTTCTATGGCAGAGAGAGAGAGAGAGAGAGAGAGAGAACACGTCTTTACCCTAAGGGATACGTGGCATCACTTACAAATCGCTGATGCTGTTGTTTTTTTTAAAATAAAATTCTGATAGAATCCATGGCCTTTTCTTGTTATTTTCATAAATCATTTGCTAAATTTTGGGTCTATTCAAACATGAGCTGTGCTTGTTCTTTGCCATAAAACACTCCAAAGGAGGTAACTGTTTATTGTTCACGTATTATTCTTTCAAAATAAATGACTAAGTTCCCTCCCCCTCCCCCAATTTTAATACGTTTGAAAAGGAGAGTGGGGTGTTTGAAGTACGCTAAGAGTCGTGAATAAGGGATACTAAGAAAAATTATATTCGATATCAAAGAGGAAATATAAAAGAAGAAAGAAAAAAAAACTAATATGTCGCTGCAAACTGGATTCAATGGCGGAAAAAGAAGAATTGATAACATATAGACCTTGGACGAATAATGCGTATGCACGTAGGGCCGGTAATGTAAAATGTACCAAAAGTGATGGGAAACACATTTTTGGCTTAGTGTGTAAGGTCATTAAACATGGTAATTAATTAAAATAAAATCAAGATTCAATCTCTTTAGTTGATAGATCTCGCTTTGTTGAAACCTAAGAAACTCGCGCAGTACAGGGAAGAACTTGAAGAAAAAAATACACGCACATTCATTAATGTGGATAAAATCACTTTGTGCTGATTGGAAAACATGGTTCTTGTTTATAAAATACGAAAAGAAACACCTTTGCTTTGCTGTCCAACTGTCGTCTGCAAAAATCTCAACCGAATGCTGTAAATACGCCCGTCGATTATGTTTCGGCGTGCTGACATCATACGTCATAGATAACAGCGCTCCTCCCCCCCCCCCGCCGGTGTTTGTTTGGATTTACGCTAGCTGATTTACACTTTGATCAGACCGTTTACATTCCCTACATTTCATTTAATACCACATCATTTGGAATATGAGCTGATCATTCCATTCTGTTCATCAGACCATTTCAACTAATGCCAGATCATTTGGAATCTGAATACATCATTTCATTTTTTGGGTTAAATCATTTAATTCTAGACTACATAATTTCATTTAATACTACGTCATTTGGAAGCTGATTTCATCAATCCGTTTTGTTCTTTAAATCATTTAATTTAATACCACATCATTTGGAATCTGAATTCATCATTTCATTTGTTGAGTTAAATCATTTCATTTTAGACTACATCATTTCATTTTTTGGGTTAAATCATTTAATTCTAGACTACATAATTTCATTTAATACTACGTCATTTGGAAGCAGATACCACCATCCCGTTTTGTTCTTTAAATCATTTTATTTAATGCCAGATCATTTCATTTAACGCCACATCATTTGGAATCTGAATTCATTATTTCATTTTTGGGGTTCAATCATTTCATTTCATGCTACATCATTTCATATCACGCAACATCATTTGGAATCTGAATTCATCATTCCTTTTGATGGGTTAAATCATTCCATTTCACTCTACATCATTTCATTTAATACCACGTCATTTGAAATCTAAATGCATCATTCGGTTTTGTTCGTTAAATCATTTCATGTGACACCACATCATTTGGAATCTGGATTGACCATTTCATTTGCTAGGTTAAATCATTTGATTTCATACTAGATCATTTGATTAATGGAATTTTGGCGGCGACGGCTGCCCATAGTTTTTGGTAATACAATTCTGTTTTTCTTGTGGGTTGAACAACCTTTTTCAGCACACGATATATAGCGGCCACTATAACTGGTAGACGAAAAAACCCGGAAACAAACAGCTACCGACCCTCGGGAAGCTCCTGGCAAGCTTTATTACATACCCACATTGCGAGCCTGAGAATCGAACCAAGATATATACTTGTAGATAGATATACGATCGGTTAAAACAAGGACTTGTGTACACACATATTAGTGCCATTTAAAAGGAAAACAAATATGTTCTACAAAAAATGTCCACCGCTAAGGTTGATTTGGCAGAGCAATGCAGACAATTTGCCCAAAGACTTAATATTTTAAGGAAGGAGCGACTCGGTTAGTTGCCGAGCGTCGGACATGTTAACTACAGACGAACCAACCCACCAAGCACAGCCACCACGACCACCATTATTCTACTACTATTACTAAATAAGTTTACATACATACATACATACATACATACATACATACATACATACATACATACATACATACATACATGCATACATACATACATACATACATACATACATACATACATACATACATACATAGTCGAGGTCACCTGTCAAAGAATTGGTTGGAGCTCCAAATCAGCATCCGACCATTCCAAGTACGTGAGAGACTTGAAGTCAATGAATACGTTTAATATGTTAAAAGATGTTCCATTCATACATTCACTTTGATCTGGCAAGATTGCCCTCTTTCTCTCTCTCTCAAAACCGTTTTCGGCAGCCTACAATACTGTTTGTCGAATTAAACCAGTATAACATGGAATATTGATCCCAATATAACCAAAACGTAATCACTACCTCAAATGAAGCTTTACGATATTTCTCGGGACCCCGAGGGGCCCAGTGGTTTAAAGTGCTCTCCGTTACGGATCACTGCCATCTCACCTCTGTCTGCGTGGGTTTGAGTCTCGGATTCGGCTAATGTGGGTACGTGAGAAAGCTTGCCAGTAGCTTCTCGTGGGTCGGTGGTTCTTTCAGGGATTTTCCCGGGTTCTTACTCCAGCAATAATACTGGCCGCCATGTATAGCCTATCCTGTGCTGGAAAATGGCGTTAAACCCGACGACAACAACAACGACATTTCTCATAATATTCAGACTCGTTTTTAAGTAAAAGTCATTTTCAAAACATATGTTCTGCTCTAATACACTGTAATTGTGGCTTAACTTTATAAAAACACAATTGGAAATGCAAGAGAAATAATCTTATGGATTGCGTAATCTACATTTTGAAATTGCGTATCTTCTCAGCAACTTGTGATTTTGGCCAATAGTGGGGGGGGGGGGCACTTTACGGACAATAGGAAAAAACGTTACAGACCCCCCTTGGGGCTGTATACGGACATGACTATTCAGATCACCTTGGGGCTGTATACGGACAATGGAAATTTAACATAAGGAATATTGGGCAGGGAAAGTTGGGTTTAATAGGAATGGAACAGGTGAGGTGACGTCACGGTACAGGACAAAGGTAACAATGTTGCAAGGGTCTGACCTGAATACGCGCTACTATAGGTAAAAATGGTTATGATACATACATAGATTGATGAACATCAATCTTTCACACTTAAAATATAAAATCGACTAAATGTTTTGTAGGCAAGAGAGAAAATGATCTTGGAAGCGAACATAAAATATAAAATCGACTAAAAAATATTTAGGCAACAAAGTAAATCTTTTCGCGACAGTAGTGTGGGAAAAAAAGGGGGAAAAACAAACCCAAAATCTACTATCCACACAAACGTACGCGAACGTATACAAACCCAAAGTTTACTATCCACACAACGTACGCGCACACATACAAACCCCAAACCTACTATCCGCACACGGGAAGAGTAAAAAACAAACCCAAAATCTACTATCCACATAAACGTACGCGAACGCATAAAAGTACACACTCTACTATCCACACAGAACTGAAGGGAAGAGAGCCACAATATCTACTCCACACAAACGTACGCGAATGCACACACACACACACACACACACACACACACACACACACACAGTTCAGTAAAGTAGTAAGTGTTTATAGTCACACCACTCTACATTCGCACAATTTGGCAGCTTGAATAGTGTCTCTTTTATAGAGGTCTGGCTAGCCTTGAGAAGGGCTGTTTTTAGAACTTCAGATGCACCTCTCAATGTCGGCACCTCTCAGGTCTAGCCCCATACACGAATCGTCTGCTCCAGTCCTGTTCCCAGTTGATGCGTGTGATTGGGAGCGCAGAAGGAGGTTGATTTGCTTCACTATCCCTCAAACGGGTTGTTGTTGTTGTTCCCACGGTCTTCTGAGCCACACTCGGGGATGAACTGGCCTTCTTGCCTCCTGTGGACGCTGTACTGGTTGTTGTGCTGATACTGGTTGTCGTGCTGCTAATGGTTTTCGATGCGTACTCACCTCAGGCTTCACCTCATACAACGGTCTCAGTATGAGGTTAGGCAGGATCCTTTCCTTCTTCTCCTCCTTCTTTTTCATCTCCTCCTCCTCTTCTATTCTGGCACTTTCCACTGTGGCCTCCGTAACCAGGTCATCTAACAGGCGCCTGGCATATCCCAGGTGCATCTGGAGTTCCAGAAGCTTGGTGAGTCTGCTCAAGCTGTTGGGTAGCCAGATTGATTGAATGATTGGCCTAAATTTGGTCGTCTTGTACAATTTAGGAGAATAAACTAATTTTGTTTTAGTAAGATGGACAGGTGTACCTTTGATGACAACCATGCTTTAGATCTAGGTTGCCCACATTGTGTGGCTGGCCCTGATGGTCCTGGACGTTAGACCACCTTATTTATTTTAAAACATTTTTGGTCCCTCATGTTCCCTAGTATTAAGTTTTTGATTGTCGTTTTGTGATGCTGGGCCTGATGGTCTCTGCTGTTTAGACCACCTTAAAGGAATTAATTTTGGGTCTTATTTTCCTAATGACTATTTGTTTCCCCACCTTGTGCGACAGGGTCTCGTGGTCCTGGGTGTTTGGCCCACCTTATAAGTTCTTATTTTGGGTATTTCTTGTGCTGAGTTTTTAACCCTTGCCTGAATTATAGCTGTCATCTTGGGCTATAGAATAGTGTCAGGACGGAGGTGTTAATATATTAGCATTCACAATGAGTAATTTGATTGGATGATGGAGCGGGATAGAGTAAAAGAGAAGGAAAAATCCCCCCTCCATAGTTTTGTTGTTTATTTAGTTTGTGTTTTAAGTTTTGAGGTTTATTTGGAGACGGAAAATTGTTATTATGTGTTTATATTTCTATAGCCTGCTGATAGTCTTTTAGGGATTGATTGGGATTATTTAATTGTTTAAAAGCAAACATAATTTAATTGTCTGAATACCTATTTAATTGTTTATAAGCAATGGCGTTTCTTAAGAATGAGATGTCCAGTTAGGGAGTTAAGGGGTGCAGCGTGTCCACCCTGGTGGTGGGTCCAAGAACGCGCACAGGTGAAACCATGTCATAAGCGACATGAGTGCTTTCACCCCTTACCGTTAAGTGTGACACGCTGCGCGCCCTGCAAGTCCTTACTCGGGAAAATAAATATTTTGTGGGGTTTTTTTAAATTGTTTTTTTCAAAAAAGTCTATAGTTAATTTGGAGAGGGAAAATAATTATTATGTGTTTATATTTTTGGCTTGAGGTTTGTTTGATTAAGTGTCAGAGGGCGAAACCTGACATCCCTCCGGTGGTGGATACATGGACGCCCACCGGCGAACTCAGGCGGTGGTTGTCCAAGCATGTACACATGCGAAACCATGTTTAAATGAAGGTTTTTCACCAGTCACCGATACGGGTGCCACGCTCCGCTCCCTGATTTTTATATATGGGGTTCGTTGTTGGACAGAATGTAATCTGGTTTTAAAAAATTCCCCCCATCTATAAGTGTAATGGAGCCAATCTTTTTACATATATCTTGACTGAGTAATCAGGTCCCACTGCGACGTTTCAAAGACATCCATCTTATAAGGTCCCTGTTTACTTTCTTGTTTTCTTGTATTTTGTTTGTGAGTTCTGACTCATGAATAAAGTTGATGATGTTTTGGTACGTAATGTTAATGTTGGGGTTTTGTGTTCGCTAGAAATTCTTTGTATATATCAGGGGTTCCAATTTTGTTGTGTTCACTTTTGAATTTAATTCTTTCTTTCTTGTATTTATGGCAGTTGTTGAAGATGTGATGTAAATTTTCTGGAATTTGGAGGTTCAAGCGATTGATGTTGTATGGTTTGGGTCTTAAGTGCTTCCCAAAGCTGCTAGCTAATTTTGTTTTTCCAGTGATAATTCTTTTAATAATTTTTTGATTCGGGCTATCTATTTTTGGTGGTTATCTGGTTCTGTCAAAATCCTTTTAAATGGCAAATAGATTTCGACCTAGGGTGTTATGATTCTAGTGTTCTTACCATTTGTTGTTGATATATAACTTTTAGTAATGCTAAGTAATTCACTGAAATGTATTTAATGTTTGTAGGATATGGGTCTTTTAGTTTGAGTTTAGTTACTTGGTCAACTAGTTCATTTCCTTTGATATCAATGTGGGATGGTATCCACATGAATTCTAATTTTTGTTGATTGTTGTTTAGTTCCCTGAGTAATAAGTATGTTTTCCTAAGGAAATTTTCTCTTGATGCAGTGTTGTTTGTTAGAATGGAGGAAACGACGCAAAGTGAGTCACGTACTATTAGTGCCTTATTAATGTTGTTATTTTTAATCCACTTGAGAGCTTTCAATATGGCTAAGACTTCTGATGTATAAACTGAACAGTGGTCAAGCAGTCTGGATCCCATTTGGGTATTGAATTCAGGGATTACCACTGCCGCTGCTGTTCTGTGTCTCTGTGTGTGTTGGGGGGGGGGGGGGCTCTGATATACTGGGGCTGTTTAGGGTCAATGGAAAACCCAGTCAAAAATCTCGTGGGCACGTTTAGGGTCAATCAATACTTTTTAAATCACCCTGGGCACGTTTAGGGTCAATTATAAAATACATTACAGACATTACAGACCCCCCTTGGGCACGTTTAGGGTCAAGATTTTGTATATTAGCACATCCTGTGCACGTTTAGCGTCAAGGGAAATCGAACATGGTGAATATTGGGTCTGTAAAGCGACAAGGGAAAGTTGGGTTGTTGTATAAGGTAGCGGGTAGCGGGTAAGTTCAGCTATTTCAGCGGGTAGAGGGTGGTGGGTAAGTTCAGCTAGTTCATAAACTATACCAATAAAACAGCGCTTGGCGGGACGGGACATGTAACTTCTTTATAGACAGGGACATAGATTTGCAACACAGACATAGATTGATGAACATCAGTCTCTCACACAAACAACTATATAAGCGACCAACAAAAAGTTTAGACAAGAAAGCAATTCTTTTCGAGGCATATGAGTAGCCCTGAAAAGGGCCTTTGGTATTTTTGTTAACACCATTCCGCTAACATAGAGGGTATTGCATTGGTCTTCTTCTCTTCCTCAAACTTCTTTTGACTTCTGGACCGTAGACGATGACTCTCTTCAGACAGCCTTTTCTCTCCACATAGATTGTTCTTTTCCTAAAGCTCGTATCGGTGATCCGGACGATTGTCCATAATGATCTGACGTACATGGGTAAGTCCGTACGGAACAGCATCGACGATACGAGGGTAGATGATGCAACGCTAGTCCACATCTTGTGACGAGAACAGGTGAAATGAATGAAGTGAACAGGGTTATTTATAGTGGAAGAGCGGATCGAAACTAATTTAGTTTTTTCACCAATCCCAATAAACGTTACAAAATTCAGTCACAGTACGGAATCTGTCTTCCAATCCGAAGAGAGATACATGTAATATCACATTCCTTATATAGGTGTGCTAGCGTCTGTGCGCAATCAATCAATGTGACAGTTTTCAAACAAACAAGACGACGCATTAGGGTGCACCGGCTGTGAAGACGAGAATCGATGGTACAGCAGCGGCTACCAAAGTCAACACAATCCCACTACCAGAAGAGGCCGATTTTAATTGGGATTTAGTCGATTTTCTTTCTTCTTCGCAAGAATTTGCTCCGGTACCAGTACCTTCGCCACCTTCTCCACACGCTGAAGATTTTAAACAGAGACAGAAAGAAGAATATGAGAAATTTTTACAGCAGCAGAAAGAAGCAGAACAAGCTTTTCTCCTTCAACAGCCAAAAGCAAGAAGAAGAGGCAAGAAGAAGGAAACGACAGAAAGAAGAAGCAACAGAGAAGAAACAAGTCTAAGAGAGAAGGAGGACAGTGAAGGTCAAACAGTGACGGTACTCTTAGACATTTTAGCAGAGTTAAGGAGTCTAAAACAAATGTATCAGACCTCTTTATTACGACCCAAGAGGAAAAGACCTTCCCGTGCCAAACAACCCAACCCTGTTACTACACCCGAGATACCCGTCCTAGTGATTTCTACCAAATCATCGACAGGAACAAGTCCACAAGTAGACATAATAATAAAAAACACCCAATTGTCCTTTTTAGGGATACCCACTTCTATCGAAAAGAGATATAATTCATTTTGTCAAAATCAATTAAAACTCAAAATCCTTTTTTGCCCATGATGTACGTGTGTGAGCGAGTGCGTGCGTGAGTGCATGTTCTTATTATGATTATAAAAGTTAAAACCAGGAGACACTTACATTTTCTGTCTCTTCTATACTGGTACAAATTTTACAATCCAATTCACAACACAACAATTCAAAAAGTTCATAGACGTCCTCTGTGTCTTTTTTCCTTCCCTCTGTTTTTTTTAAAAATATTTTCTTTACTTCCTCACTTTTTACTTGTCTTCTTTTCTTCTCTTTTCTTCTATTTCTGGACGTGTATGGGTTATTCCTTCTGGGAGGGTACCTCTTCTTCTTGCTCGGAACCCCTCTCTTGCTCTTGCTCCTGTTGTTTGTATGGGCATTCTGAGGACCAATGTCCTCTCTCTTGACAATGATAACAGGTGTCTTGACTTTCGTCTCTTCTGCCACCTGTCTTGCTTTTATGACGGTCTGGACGCTCTGTAGCCCAATATCCTTTCTTATTATAGATATATCAAGTATCTTGACTTTTATCTAGAAAAGAGGGGGAGTAGTCCGTCGGCTTGTCTGAAGAAAACTTTCGTATGACACCTCGCAAAGCTCTGATCAAATGTTCGATCTGTGTGGGCCCTTCCATAGTTCTGGTCGGTTGGAGAGTGAAATGAATGCTGGAAGGGAAGACACTGACCCTTTATATAGAGAAGACTCTGGTTTGACATCGATATAGGGACCCATGGTGTTTAAAATGTAGTCATTTGACTTTGTGCAGTCAAAATGAAACGATCGCATCCCTTCGTGGAGAAAGGAGAAGAGCGTAGGAGGCAGAAACGTGATTTATCACCTCGCACAGTAGCTGAAGACTTGGCTCCTCAAATTCATGCCAGCGATTTTGAAGATGACAGGAGTCAGCCAGAATCCAGACCCAGAGAGCCTACACCCAGCCAAAGACCAACATTAACTCCTCAAAAGTACTACCACATTCGAGAGACGGAAAAGCGCTTCTCTAGAAAATTTAGAACCACGGCTTACACGTACGGGGTGAAGTTTAAAGATTTCAAGTCCGACGTACCGCTGGAGAAAGCAGGTTCATCACAGAGGTGTGGGAGTCTTTGTTAACCACACTGAAACGGCAATATGAAGCCAAAGAAGACGATCGCTTGAGACTTTCCACTCATCAATGCAGTTTAAAGTCCCCCGTTTGAATCGAGTTTAGCAGCATAACAGGATTTACACCTTCCAAAGTCATCGACAAGATTCATAACGTACAACAATCCAACGACAAGTTTCACACCATCGATGGAAAAGCGACACTGTTCACGGCCTACGTTTCTCTTTCCCAAGGGACAGGACGCAAAAAGGTGGCATTGGTGTACGAACTTCGCAGTACCAAAAAGAGCCACGTTCTAATTAACAATCCTCAAGACAAGATGTATTTAGCCCGTGCCATCGTGGTGGGACGAACGTATGCCGACAAGAAGGACACGACAGAATGGAAAAGAGACTGGGAGAAAATTTGGTAATCGGACCGAACCAGACAACAAAGAGAAGCAGAACTCTTGTTACAGTGAGCGGGGTTATCCAAAGACGCACCCTGTGGCATTCCAGAAATGCAAAAATTGGAAGACTAATTGGCTCCACATTACACCTTGAAAATACACCCTCAAGAAGTGTGTGGAGCAAAAGGATTGACTCTCAATTATCGCACCAGTCGAGTGGTGAACTTTGGCGTACTAAAAGCAGCGCTGCAGTCTGGACAGGATGGAAACTTTAAAGTTACCACCTACGAACCGCACAGTATTGTACGTTTACATCAAATCGTCAGTCGGCCTTTGGAAAAAGTGTATGAAATCGTGTACCAGAAGCGAATGCGGCTTCCCAACCACTTCGCTTTGCCGTGCTGTCACTGTAAACTACCAAGACCAAGCGAGAAATATGAATACTTTTAAGCAGACATCATACAAGTTCGGTGACTCTTAAGTGGAGTGCGATGCTGTGCCTCGCGATGAGAGCGATGCCGTATACTGTGACCTCAGCGATTCAGTACCATATCATAGGAACTTTGCTATGACTACTACTACCACTACACTTAACATGGAAAGTGATGCTGTGCGCGTCAAACCTGACGGATGCAAAAGCGATGCCACTCGTCATCGTGGACTCTTTACTGGTTTTCATTGTCAATTTCATCCTCCATGTGAAACCATGCAGCTACCACCCTACGGATGGCATCCAAAACTAATGAAACTCCTTTGGATTTCACTGTACCCTCATCAAACTGAACCTGTGAAAGACGAGTATTCGTTCCCTGTATGTTTGCATGAATACTGCAACATTGAAAGTCGTTTTCAAACCTTCAAAGGAAAATGGCGTAAATATCCGGGAGGACCTACCCCCGAAGAATTAGCCAAAGCCCGGATTTTTCTACTTGGGCGAAGTGGATAATGTCAAATGCTTTAGTTGCGATGTGTCACTTCACGAGTAGGAGCAGAAAGATTCGGCTTACCTGGAACATGCTCGATGGTCTCCATATTGTCGTTATCTACTTTTAGACTCTAGTCACTGAAGTGGCATACCATGTCGTTTAAGAAACCAGCTTGGATAGGAGTCAAAGGTTGGACAACCCCGAGAGAAGTATCTGAACACCATTTGAAAAGTAATCTTCAAAGATTACCAAACGAACTGCAAGAGAAGATCTACAAGGATGTTTGGCAGGGATTTGCCAGATCAAAATCTCAACTGGGGACTGTAGAACTTTTGTTTCGAGAAATTCACAAGAGGAAAGAGAAAAATGTAAATAAACTCGTTAGATTTCTCTGGACCAAGCCTGCGTTCATCCGATTATTCTGCTTTAGACCGTTTACATTAGAAGAGTTTATTGACATTCTTGACCGTTACTCTGAATGGCAGTGGTCAGAAATTACTCAGTATGTCCATTACTTTCGCTCTAGGAGAAGATTTGAAATAAAATAAGGACAATTAGAAGTAACCCCCTATCGTGGGTATACATAGTGACTGACATGATCATGGATACATTACAAGAGAACATTCGTGACTTGCTTGTGGACTTGAGAAACCCTTTTACCGAGAGCTGGTCAAAATACACGTGAAACGCAAAGAACAATTGCATCCGTCACGTCAGTAGTTAAGTGGGATACCCTAGGGACAATGGGACTTAGCATTAAAAAGACCCCTGGGACACTCTAGGGACAATGGAAATTTAACATGGAGAAAAATCGTGGGTCACTCTAGGGACAATGGGAATTTAACATAGAGTTTGGGACTGTCTAGGGACAATGGGAATTTAACATGGGAATAGAGTTTGGACTTGTCTAGGGACAAGGGGAATTGAACATGGGGGAATAAAGTGTGGGTCTATCTAGGGACTAGGGAAATTTAACATATGGAAATTGAACATGGTGGGTCTGTATAGCGTCAAGGGGAATTGAACATGGTGGGATTGTCTAGGGACAATGATGGTAGAGGGTCAAACACAACAGAGACAGAAACATACATACACTAGTACAAGCGTGAGATTTATATATAAAGCATTACCAAGACCTGAAATCTTGCTGGGGTGTTCAAAAATTTGCATAATTGTAATGATGCTATAAATAGCTATAATCAAGGAAATGCTCAACGACAAAATGGATGTGACTAAAAGTAACGCTAAAATGACGAAATTGTCCCAGAATTTAAAGGAAAATAAACATATCCCTGAAAATTAAGTTACAATGGTTTAGACTAAAATGGATAAAATTAGTAACTACTTACAATATCAACTTCTGTGACGATCGTGGATAAATACCTATGTATCGATAATCAGCTGAAATTCCTACGAAATCCCACTATCTATTTATAGCTCCAACTTGTGGGTTTTTCCTTTGGAAAATCCCACTATTCTTTTATAGCCTCAGCCTGAGTGACGTTCCTGTTTATGAATTCTAGTATATATGTATAGCTACAAAATGTGGAAATCCCCAAGTCGATATTTATAGTCTCAAAATTTTCAGCGTCAGTGACGTCACTGTACTGAACACTAGGGGATAAATGGCAACAGTGTTGCAAGTGGCTGACCTGAATACGCGCTACTGTAGGTAGGTAGGTAGAGTGTATCTGATAGGGATAAAGTGAGTTTTATAGGGACAAACAGAGACCAATACACACACACACACACAACATACGCGCGCAGACTCAAACACACACACTCACACACACACACACACACACACACAGAGGGAAGAGGAAAACACAAACCCCAAAATATACTATCCACACTCGGGAGGAAGAAAAAAAAACAACCAAATATACGATCTAAACAACGTACGCGAACACACACACACACACACACACACACAACATACGCGCGCAGACTCACACACATACACACACACACACACACACACAGAGGGAAGAGGAAAAAACAAACCCCAAATATACTATCCACACTCGGGAGGAAGAAAAAAAACAACCAAATATACGATCTACACAACGTACGCGAACACACACACACACACACACACACACACACACACACACAACATACGCGCGCAGACTCACACACACACACACACACACACAGAGGGAAGAGGAAAAAACAAACCCCAAATATACTATCCACACTCGGGAGGAAGAAAAAAAACAACCAAATATACGATCTACACAACGTACGCGAACACACACACATACACACACACACACACACACACACACACACACACACACACAGATGGAAGAGGAAAAAACAAACCCCAAATATACTATCAACACAGAAGGGAGATAATACAAACCCCAAATAAACTATCCACACAAACGTACGCGAACGCATACAAACCCCAAATATACTATCAACACAGAAGGAGATAATACAAACCCCAAATAAACTATCCACACAAACGTACGCGAACGCATACAAACCCAAAATATACTATCCACACAACGTCGCTAACGCATACAAACTCCAAATATGCTATCCACACTCGGGAGGAAGAAGAAAAAACAACCAAATATACGATCTACACAACGTACGCGAACACACACACACACACACACACACACACACACAGAGGGAAGAGGAAAAA
The DNA here is from genome assembly GCA_028554795.2 of Sinohyriopsis cumingii. Classification (NCBI taxonomy): domain Eukaryota; kingdom Metazoa; phylum Mollusca; class Bivalvia; order Unionida; family Unionidae; genus Sinohyriopsis; species Sinohyriopsis cumingii. Next base: position 60,419,777 of record CM068835.1, read on the forward strand.
ACAAACCCCAAATATACTATCAACACAGAAGGGAGATAATACAAACCCCAAATAAACTATCCACACAAACGTACGCGAACGCATACAAACCCCAAATACACTATCAACACAGAAGGGAGATAATACAAACCCCAAATAAACTATCCACACAAACGTACGCGAACGCATACAAACCCCAAATATACTATCCACACGACGTCGCTAACGCATACAAACCGCAAATATACTATCCACACTCGGGAGGAAGAAGAAGAAAAACAACCAAATATGCGATCTACACAACGTACGCGAACACACACACACACACACACACACACACACACACACACACACACACACACACACACCACAGAGGGAAGAAGAAGAAAACCATTATACACTATCCACACACAGTGAAGAAATAACCCTTTATATATACTATCAACAGAGAATGAAGAAAATAACCCATTATATTCCATCAACACAGAGTGAAGAAGAAAAAGTTTTTTGAAAGCACCTAAACCCTCACCTGCAATGACCAACTCTGCCAAACACCTACACCCCACCCACCCCCACTCCCAACACTACAAAACCCATTTAACCCGTTATTTTATGGCATCAGTGTGTGATTTAGGAAACATCAAGACACAAAATGATGGACGAATAGACTGACTATTGTTTACGGACTTGCATGCCTAAAGAGCGTGCGTGAAGGAAAACATCCTTCCATTTCAATTCTAACTAAAACATGATCCAGAGGGATAGAGAGAGGTGAAAGAGCACAATTTCATAAAGTGTGAGTAAAAACAAAACACGCCATCCTTATTATACAATGTCAAGACCAAGAGACACTTACGTTTTCTTTCTGGTCTATTCTCTTTTAGAAGGTAGTATGAAATTTCACATCAGGGCCAACGCATCGGCTCACATTGTCAATTTTTCCATTTCCATGTTTTTACTGGCACAAGTTCTTCATCATCTTCAATTTCTTCTTCTTCTGAATCCCTCTTCTCTGTTTCGTCTTGTTTTTGTTTCTTCTCTTTTCTCGTAGGGCACTCTGAATTCCAGTGTCCTTTCTCCTGACAACGATATTAGGTATCTTGACTTTTGTCTCTCTTTCTTAGACGAAGCAGGTATTCTGGAGACAAATACCCATTTACCTTTGCAGATATAGCAAACTTCATTAGCACTTACACACTTTCGCATGACTCTCATCAAATCAACGACCAAAAGAGTAAGTTTTGTTGCCACTTTCGCATGTGAATTATGCTTTCGTATGACTTTTAGCAAATATTTGACCAGCAGGTCGATCTGTGCTGACTCTTCCATCTTCTTGATCGTTTGAGAGCGGAATGAATACTCTGACGCTAAGATACTCTCCTTCTATACATGGACCCGCTGCGTATGAAACCTAGTCAAATGTAATTTTGCAGTAAGATGAAACGATTTCATTGAGGAAGTAAAAAACAATGATGTACCGTATCGCCTCACACAAAACCTGAAGTTTTAGTTCAAATCGGTGTCAGCGATTTCGAAGACGACATAACTGAGCTTTAATCAATGCTCTCCAATTATGACACAAAACCACGAGTCCTGATTCACGCCAAAAGAATTTTGTTCGGTCCATAAAAAATAGTATCACATCTGAGAAAAGCAAAAACGAACTTCCAGAAAACTGAGAACGACGGCTTACACCTACAACGTAAATGTGTGAGTTCAAGTAGTGCGTAAAACTTAGTCAAATTAGATTTTTATAGTCAAGACGAAACGATCTCTTTTCGAACAAGAAAGCAGACACCAAGCGACAATGGCGATCCGTGTCACATAACACTTTTCCAAATGTATATTATCAGAGGTTTGTTCTAGCGATCTGCACGGTTAAATTAAATGTTGATGTATTTTGCAATAAGACGGACACAATTTCCATGGGATCGCCCATGGTACGATTGTTCGTGCATTAGTTTAACTTTTAAAAATATTTTTTTATATAAATCGCCTATAGGATAGACCCAGTAAAGCGTGGCCATACTTAAGTCAATTCGAAGCGAACGCGGTAAGAAAATAAGTATAGCCAATGAAATGGCTTACAACGGGTGATGCATTGTTTTGTTCTAGGGCTGTGTGGCATAATAATCCCTATGTTCTTGCGTTGTTACCATTACAGTGCAGACAGACTGAAATGTGAACTTACAAGCCCTCTTTGTGTGTGTTGTACCATTTCCTCTTACCACATCAAAATACTGAGCGTCACAGTATTGGTTCGCGTTTTCAAGCTGACCATTTTTTTATATCTCACTTAAACATTTCGACATAAACACTCACATCGGTAGAGTCAGAACAGACGTGTTACAGTATTGAGGGGCATGTTATCTTTTCTTTTTCAAACTAATAAATTTGGGGTTTGTATGAAGTAAAGAACCGAAAGTACAGTGAAACTCAAGGATGATGACCCAATCTGTCTGTCTATTGATGCGTGTATTTACTTAAGAAGAAATATGACCTCTAAAACACAAAGAGATACGGCAAGCATGATTAGATTAAACACAACAACGTTTTCCTTCACGCCCGTGTAATTTAGAGTTTCAATCGTCTTTGAAGACAAACTTGGTTTCCTTTTGTAGGGCTTGAAATAATAAAAAAACTGAAAAATCTTAAGCACTTTGCTATAGATAATTTCATCAACAGACCAAACAACATAAATACCGTTACAACAATAGAAAGCCTTAAACTGCCCTGCTATGTTGACGTCATATAGCTTGTATGTGCATTTTCCCTTTTCCACTCTATATTAGTGCTTAGATTTGTTCCAAAAAAAAAAAAAAAGAAAAAAGAAACGAAATAATTTTGAAGAAAAAGAAACAACTGAATTTTGAATTCAGGTTTCTCTCTGTTTATAATTTTTTTCAAGTTGACGGTGCATGACAGAGTACATTCTCCTACCTTTCCAAAGTGAGAGGCATTTCTTCACATGTTATTGCCTTTGTTAAATTCGGTTTCATTGGTTAGTTATCGTTAATCTTTAATTTTTTTCATGCATTTCTTTTTGATAGAAGATTTAAGGCTTTCTATTGTTGTAACGGTATTTATGTTGTTTGGTCTGTTGATGAAATTATCTATAGCAAAGTGCTTAAGATTTTTCAGTTTTTTTATTATTTCAAGCCCTACAAAAGGAAACCAAGTTTGTCTTCAAAGACGATTGAAACTCTAAATTACACGGGCGTGAAGGAAAACATCGTTGTGTTTAATCTAATCATGCTTGCCGTATCTCTTTGTGTTTCAGAGGTCATATTTCTTCTTAAGTAAATACACGCATCAATAGACAGACAGATTGGGTCATCATCCTTGAGTTTCACTGTACTTTCGGTTCTTTACTTCATACAAACCCCAAATTTATTAGTTTGAAAAAGAAAAGATAACATGCCCCTCAATACTGTAACACGTCTGTTCTGACTCTACCGATGTGAGTGTTTATGTCGTTATGTTTAAGTGAGATATAAAAAAATGGTCAGCTTGAAAACGCGAACCAATACTGTGACGCTCAGTATTTTGATGTGGTAAGAGGAAATGGTACAACACACACAAAGAGGGCTTGTACGTTCACATTTCAGTCTGTCTGCACTGTAATGGTAACAACGCAAGAACATAGGGATTATTATGCCACACAGCCCTAGAACAAAACAATGCATCACCCGTTGTAAGCCATTTCATTGGCTATACTTATTTTCTTACCGCGTTCGCTTCGAATTGACTTAAGTATGGCCACGCTTTACTGGGTCTATCCTATAGGCGATTTATATAAAAAAATATTTTTAAAAGTTAAACTAATGCACGAACAATCGTACCATGGGCGACCCCATGGAAATTGTGTCCGTCTTATTGCAAAATACATCAACATTTAATTTAACCGTGCAGATCGCTAGAACAAACCTCTGATAATATACATTTGGAAAAGTGTTATGTGACACGGATCGCCATTGTCGCTTGGTGTCTGCTTTCTTGTTCGAAAAGAGATCGTTTCGTCTTGACTATAAAAATCTAATTTGACTAAGTTTTACGCACTACTTGAACTCACACATTTACGTTGTAGGTGTAAGCCGTCGTTCTCAGTTTTCTGGAAGTTCGTTTTTGCTTTTCTCAGATGTGATACTATTTTTTATGGACCGAACAAAATTCTTTTGGCGTGAATCAGGACTCGTGGTTTTGTGTCATAATTGGAGAGCATTGATTAAAGCTCAGTTATGTCGTCTTCGAAATCGCTGACACCGATTTGAACTAAAACTTCAGGTTTTGTGTGAGGCGATACGGTACATCATTGCTTTTTACTTCCTCAATGAAATCGTTTCATCTTATTGCAAAATTACATTTGACTAGGTTTCATACGCAGCGGGTCCATGTATAGAAGGAGAGTATCTTAGCGTCAGAGTATTCATTCCGCTCTCAAACGATCAAGAAGATGGAAGAGTCAGCACAGATCGACCTGCTGGTCAAATATTTGCTAAAAGTCATACGAAAGCATAATTCACATGCGAAAGTGGCAACAAAACTTACTCTTTTGGTCGTTGATTTGATGAGAGTCATACGAAAGTGTGTAAGTGCTAATGAAGTTTGCTATATCTGCAAAGGTAAATGGGTATTTGTCTCCAGAATACCTGCTTCGTCTAAGAAAGAGAGACAAAAGTCAAGATACCTAATATCGTTGTCAGGAGAAAGGACACTGGAATTCAGAGTGCCCTACGAGAAAAGAGAAGAAACAAAAACAAGACGAAACAGAGAAGAGGGATTCAGAAGAAGAAGAAATTGAAGATGATGAAGAACTTGTGCCAGTAAAAACATGGAAATGGAAAAATTGACAATGTGAGCCGATGCGTTGGCCCTGATGTGAAATTTCATACTACCTTCTAAAAGAGAATAGACCAGAAAGAAAACGTAAGTGTCTCTTGGTCTTGACATTGTATAATAAGGATGGCGTGTTTTGTTTTTACTCACACTTTATGAAATTGTGCTCTTTCACCTCTCTCTATCCCTCTGGATCATGTTTTAGTTAGAATTGAAATGGAAGGATGTTTTCCTTCACGCACGCTCTTTAGGCATGCAAGTCCGTAAACAATAGTCAGTCTATTCGTCCATCATTTTGTGTCTTGATGTTTCCTAAATCACACACTGATGCCATAAAATAACGGGTTAAATGGGTTTTGTAGTGTTGGGAGTGGGGGTGGGTGGGGTGTAGGTGTTTGGCAGAGTTGGTCATTGCAGGTGAGGGTTTAGGTGCTTTCAAAAAACTTTTTCTTCTTCACTCTGTGTTGATGGAATATAATGGGTTATTTTCTTCACTCTCTGTTGATAGTATATATAAAGGGTTATTTCTTCACTGTGTGTTGATAGTGTATAATGGTTTTCTTCTTCTTCCCTCTGTGGTGTGTGTGTGTGTGTGTGTGTGTGTGTGTGTGTTCGCGTACGTTGTGTAGATCGCATATTTGGTTGTTTTTCTTCTTCTTCCTCCCGAGTGTGGATAGTATATTTGCGGTTTGTATGCGTTAGCGACGTTGTGTGGATAGTATATTTGGGGTTTGTATGCGTTCGCGTACGTTTGTGTGGATAGTTTATTTGGGGTTTGTATTATCTCCCTTCTGTGTTGATAGTGTATTTGGGGTTTGTATGCGTTCGCGTACGTTTGTGTGGATAGTTTATTTGGGGTTTGTATTATCTCCCTTCTGTGTTGATAGTATATTTGGGGTTTGTTTTTTCCTCTTCCCTCTGTGTGTGTGTGTGTGTGTGTGTGTGTGTGTGTGTGTGTGTGTTCGCGTACGTTGTGTAGATCGTATATTTGGTTGTTTTTTCTTCTTCCTCCCGAGTGTGGATAGCATATTTGGAGTTTGTATGCGTTAGCGACGTTGTGTGGATAGTATATTTTGGGTTTGTATGCGTTCGCGTACGTTTGTGTGGATAGTTTATTTGGGGTTTGTATTATCTCCTTCTGTGTTGATAGTATATTTGGGGTTTGTATGCGTTCGCGTACGTTTGTGTGGATAGTTTATTTGGGGTTTGTATTATCTCCCTTCTGTGTTGATAGTATATTTGGGGTTTGTTTTTTCCTCTTCCATCTGTGTGTGTGTGTGTGTGTGTGTGTGTGTGTGTGTGTATGTGTGTGTGTTCGCGTACGTTGTGTAGATCGTATATTTGGTTGTTTTTTTTTTCCTCCCGAGTGTGGATAGTATATTTGGGGTTTGTTCTTTCCTCTTCCCTCTGTGTGTGTGTGTGTGTGTGTGTGAGTCTGCGCGCGTATGTTGTGTGTGTGTGTGTGTGTGTGTGTGTGTGTGTTCGCGTACGTTGTGTAGATCGTATATTTGGTTGTTTTTTTTCTTCCTCCCGAGTGTGGATAGTATATTTGGGGTTTGTTTTTTCCTCTTCCCTCTGTGTGTGTGTATGTGTGTGTGTGTGAGTCTGCGCGCGTATGTTGTGTGTGTGTGTGTGTGTGTGTTCGCGTACGTTGTGTAGATCGTATATTTGGTTGTTTTTTTTCTTCCTCCCGAGTGTGGATAGTATATTTTGGGGTTTGTTTTTTCCTCTTCCCTCTGTGTGTGTGTGTGTGTGTGTGAGTGTGTGTGTGTGAGTCTGCGCGCGTATGTTGTGTGTGTGTGTGTGTGTATTGGTCTCTGTTTGTCCCTATAAAACTCACTTTATCCCTATCAGATACACTCTACCTACCTACCTACAGTAGCGCGTATTCAGGTCAGCCACTTGCAACACTGTTGCCATTTATCCCCTAGTGTTCAGTACAGTGACGTCACTGACGCTGGAAATTTTGAGACTATAAATATCGACTTGGGGATTTCCACATTTTGTAGCTATACATATATACTAGAATTCATAAACAGGAACGTCACTCAGGCTGAGGCTATAAAAGGATAGTGGGATTTTCCAAAGGAAAAACCCACAAGTTGGAGCTATAAATAGATAGTGGGATTTCATAGGAATTTCAGCTGATTATCGATACATAGGTATTTATCCACGATCGTCACAGAAGTTGATATTGTAAGTAGTTACTAATTTTATCCATTTTAGTCTAAACCATTGTAACTTAATTTTCAGGGATATGTTTATTTTCCTTTAAATTCTGGGACAATTTCGTCATTTTAGCGTTACTTTTAGTCACATCCATTTTGTCGTTGAGCATTTCCTTGATTATAGCTATTTATAGCATCATTACAATTATGCAAATTTTTGAACACCCCAGCAAGATTTCAGGTCTTGGTAATGCTTTATATATAAATCTCACGCTTGTACTAGTGTATGTATGTTTCTGTCTCTGTTGTGTTTGACCCTCTACCATCATTGTCCCTAGACAATCCCACCATGTTCAATTCCCCTTGACGCTATACAGACCCACCATGTTCAATTTCCATATGTTAAATTTCCCTAGTCCCTAGATAGACCCACACTTTATTCCCCCATGTTCAATTCCCCTTGTCCCTAGACAAGTCCAAACTCTATTCCCATGTTAAATTCCCATTGTCCCTAGACAGTCCCAAACTCTATGTTAAATTCCCATTGTCCCTAGAGTGACCCACGATTTTTCTCCATGTTAAATTTCCATTGTCCCTAGAGTGTCCCAGGGGTCTTTTTAATGCTAAGTCCCATTGTCCCTAGGGTATCCCACTTAACTACTCACGTCACCGATGTTTAAACCACCGGTACCTGAACGCTATAAGAGGACTGATTAAGATGAAAGTGTTTCATTGGTAAGGCATTGTTAAACTGGACGTGGGCGAGAAGGATTGGTTTGTTTTGACTCATTCTTTTTACTACAAGGTAGATATACAGCAACGAATTCCAGGTGAAGAGTTAAAGGGTTACCAAAATCTTTTACACAACGTAAACTTAGTTCAAGAGGAAACTTATGAACGGTGTGTTGCGATGTGCAAGTTATTGACTAAACCATTTATATTCACCACTGGAGTACGATCATCTCCGTGCATAAAAAACACTTTTTGCCTCAGACAAAAATAGGTATTAGAACGACATACCATGCCACATTTATCAGTGGTGATACAACAGATTTCATGGAAGGAAGTCAATGACAGCATTCAAAAGGTGGAGGATTACCAACACTTATTACGTGAACTATGTCCCATGAATGGTGTCGACGTGTGGTGTGTGTCTTAGTGACTTGCTTACTGGGATTTCGTTTACCTGTTGATTCCTTGTGGACTCTTTATGAACAGTGCTTACCACCAAACAAAACATGAAAGTGATCCCTTTATATGTCCACGAGAGTAACATTATGTTAAAAGTTTTGCGTTTTAATCTGGATACTTCTCAACCTCTACGAGAGAAAAAGACTCGTCAACATTTAGGTACTGAAGATGTGTACGGCGATGTGTGTGTAGCTTGTGACTTACACCTCACTGGACAGATGTACGTTGGGGATTCGAGGCTTGGACCAAAGAAGTGGCCAATTATGCCCAAGAGTTGTGATCCTAAATTTAAACATCCAGTAAAAAACTAACTTTTAAACCCGTGTTAATGACAGTGCCAGAAGAAGAACTTTAAACAGAGGACAACCACTCACTTCAGGACAGAACTGCCATGGATATTCCCAAAAGGCCATTTCGGAAGGACACCTGTGTGGCTGCACCCAATGTAGAGACTAAGAACATTATACACTGTCCCTATGACACCTTTGTTACCTAAAACATGTTGTTGAGTCACTTGTTTATATTCCACTTTGATTGTTGTGGTGTGTATTTTATCGCTGTATTTTTGTATTTCGTGTTGTTCCATTTTAAAATGATAAACACGTCCTGAAAAAAATATAACAACTTTTGTCTTGTCTGTCTTCGTGTCATAAGTGACATTCACTACACTGTGGCTACCTCTGCTATCTTTGCTCCCTCTTCCCCCACTTTCAAAGTCATCGACAAACACTTAGATCATGCCAATTGGGAGGCCTTTTATCTTCGCCATCCCTTTAACATGTTAATTGTCGAACCTAGCGGCTCAGGCAAAAGCGAATTTGTCAAACGTTTGATCGAACATAAACATCATTTGATCGATCGTCCACCCCAACAGATCATGTGGTGTTACAAATAATGGCAATCGGCATACAGTCTCTTGCGGAAAAAAGAAGGCGATTCCGTCGTGTTTGAGGAAGGCATTCCTGGCGAAAACGAAGGGATCGTGTCTGACCCCAGTCAAACTCATCTGGTCATTTTCGACGACATGTTAGGAGAAGAAATTAAACTGTGGTTTACGCGCAAAGGGCCAGTGTCATTTACATCACTCAAAAGTTGTTTCAACAAAGTAAAACCTATCGCACCATCACTCTCAATACACAGATAACAGTTTCAAAGTGCGCATGCGTACACTGTAGAGTTACGCAAGGGTTGTTGTTCTTGAATTGCGCGTGAAAAATGGCATTAACGTGTGCTGTGAAGCCTTAACTGTAGGAAGTCAAGTCATATTTGATTAGGCAAATAAAAAAAAAAAAATAAAAATGTGTTTCCAGTTGGCGGAATGTCCCAGTTTCTCACTGGCGACCCTCGACTTTTAATCCAATTGTAAAAAATTTGTTTTAAAAAAAATCACATTGCCGAAATTAATTTGTGTATATATAGTCTGACTATACATCCCCTTTTGTTTGGACCCCCCTACCGATTTCAATAACGAAAGCGTTTAATGTGATAAAAAGTGCACATAACTAAGTCAATTGAATCATTGATTTATAATTTCTAACCTGACTGACCAGAATGGCGCTAATACTGACATCCCATGCACCTTTCATGCTTAACGGACTTTACCAACAAACAAACGGGTTGGTATAGTCAGACTATAATAGAGCCGGTTTTGTCCAGTACTTTGAAGTGCTGGAAATATTATTTGATTCATAGATAATATTTATTAAAAAAAATGAAAAAAACCGCCTAACCTAATTTTAAAATTAGTGAAATAGGAAACAAACATCACAGCCTTTTTCAGTCAAAAACAATATTTGATTTCACAAGTCATTTTTTAAATACTAATTTGTGTCTAAATATCTTTTTCTTACTTGTATTTAAAACCGAATTAAAAATTACTTTCATGCATCATGAAGTTGTTTGTTTTCATTTAGAACTAACTGCAAGATCACAAGTTTACTTCTTTTTGATTGTCATTTTATACAGAGCCTGGAAAGGTTACTCGTACATCCGGGCTCTTCTAAGCATATGGCGGCGCTGATGAAACTGTTTATTGGTGTATGCTCATTACGTGGGCTTGTTTAAAAGTTCTAGAAATTAACCGCAAGTGCAAATCTTTTTCAAACAGGAACACCTTGGCTGACTCATGCGTATGAAGATTCCAATCAAACCCCACACACCTATTTACTCGTGGAATTAAAATCCACAACTCATAATTAGTTGCGATTTCGTACCCATCAATTTCACCACTGGTGCCAAGATGGCGGGCCTGTCGTATACACATTCCAGTCCTCGACTTAACAACAACAACAACAAATCTATATATAAAAAAACTCTGACAACTTGGGTCTGTCTCATACAGCATTCACATGACAATCCTTCAGTCTCATCTTCCCGTCAAATTGATTCATTCCTTGTATGGCATCAGTCGCTGAAAAAATCCACAAATATGTGCTCGTGTCTTAGAAGCTAGTCTCAGAAAAGTCTTACGATAGTTTACGGTGACAGCACATCAATTACTACAAGGCATCATTCACATTCCTCATGAAATCAAACGCTTTTTTGACAGAAACAAAGTAGCCTTGACGCAATTGGCAGATCTCCGCATCGACACTCAAACCCAAAACCAAATCAAATGAATCTGGAGGTAGCACTTCTCTAGGAGGTGTCATCATTTACTCCCTCTAAAAATAGGATACTAATGCCTCCCAAAGAAAAAAGCCACTCCCAAAAAAGCCAAATGGATCCTAATGCCTCCAAGGTCCTCCCCAAGAAAAAAGCCACTCCCAAAAAAGCCAAACGGACCCAAAAGAAGGAAAAGAACAACTGTGTCAAGACCAGGTCACAGCCCCAAAAAAACAAAAGTCCACAGAAATCAAAAAAGAAAAGTCTTCAGAAAAGGCCCCCAAAAATAGCTTCTACCCGTAAGAGAGGCACTTCGGTAAGGATGCAATCTTACACTCACAAACCACAACCTTCAGTGACAGTGACCGCGTCTCCAGTATCCTCAGGTTCTTCCACTTCTCCGTTGTTGTTGATGCCTGCCAAACCCAATTTGCCAGCCGTTCTTCCTCATTTGATAAAATAATGGAAATCCACGTCTCCAAGAACTTCGCCTCATGCGGTGACACCCGCCTCCTCTTTAGATGCAGTAGCAGCTGCTCACAAAGTACCTTCCCCCAAAATCAAAGTTTAAGAGAGATCAGGCATGTTCCAGAGTTTACTGGATTTGTCCAAGCAAGAACTGTTCTGATTTAGTCCTTTGTGAACCCCTCCACGACGTGTGATGCCTGTCATCAAGTTGATAGGACGTAAAGACAATCAGTGGTGATGCATTTCAGTATAAGAAAGACCTGTGGTAAAGGATGGGGATCAGTGTTTTTGTCCTGAAAGCAAAAAGATATCCCCTAAAAGAAGTGCACACAACTCTATGGCTAAAAAAGGAAAGAAAAAGAAAGGACTTCCTCCTCGTTTAGTCAAACATTGTGACGTATTATCCGTCCTGTCCGAAGTCCCTCCACCCATGCGAAAACAACTCATTCAAACATCCTCTAAAGACGTGGTCGATACCGTGTGTGAATGTTGCCTTAATGTCTTGAAAGCACGATACCTTTGTCTAAACATCAGAAGGAATGCCTCGCCAATCATCGCCACGTTCTTCGCAAAATGGTGAAGAAGAAAACACCCTTTCATCAAAAGAAAAAGATGTTGGTAAACACAGAGGAAGTTTGTCCATGTTGTTAGGAACTTGCTGAAAGGAGTATTGGAAACAATGCTGGAAGGACTCATGGGATGAAAAGGACCAAGAAGATAAAAATGACCTCTGGAGTTAAAAGATCTCAGACATGACCATTGAAATCCGACGAAATAACGAAAACTGACTTTAGTGCCTTACAAACAATGGATGGAATTCCATCACTGAAAAGTACAACGGAACCAGCATTTGCCTCCCAATCCTCATTTGACCGAGATGTCCCAGTCACAACACGAATTGAAATCATTGATGGATCAAAACGATTTGTCCAAAACAGCAAAATCGCAATGGTACGGTCAACTGTTGCAACAACTGCAACTCATTCACCAGAAAGTCGTAGATGAAATAGCTCAGCCGACTCTGAAAGATTATAAAACCCTGATGAAAAGTCAACTACCACAACCACTACCCCCAGTGACCAAGACAGAAAAAGGAGAAGAAGAAGAGTTTCAAACTCCATCAGTAAAAGTAGGCAATTTAACAACACAAGAGAACATACGCAAGTTAACAACACCACCTACATCGAGAATTGGATGGACTAAAAAGATGATGGCCACCCCTTCTTCCACAGAAGAGAAAAGGAACGTAAAGACAGAAGTGAAACAAGAACTGATTACCCCTGCTCAGACATCTTCCTCCTCCTCCACACCTATCGCTCGCAGGACAAGAAAATACCACACGAAAAAAGAGTAGCATCAGTGAAGAGTGGGTGACTTATTAAAAAAAATGGAGAAGGTGTTAGCCATCATTTAGTACTATCGTTCTCATCCTGCAGAATGCGGAGGAGTTCAGAAATTGTATCGTGCTGCCAAAACCCATCTAAAAAGTCTCCGTTTACCTCAAGTGCAATGATGGTTACAATAACAAGCCACGTACACTTTACACAAACTAATTCGATGAAATTTTTCCAGAAGTCGAGCCCGAGTGATCATCGATAAATTGATCTCTCATTTGGCCACCTACAATTGTGGCTACAAATATTTCTTTTGTGTCATCGACGTCTTTTCCAAATTTGCTTGGATCATGCCATTGACTTCCAAATTGAGCAGTGAGTTAGTACAAGCCCTTCAACTGGTGTTGAAACAAAGTGGTCTCACCCTCTTCGATGACAAATTGGCAAATGCACCGAATTTCTGAACCATGCTTTCCAAAAAGAATTAAAGAAATGTGACATTAAGTTTTATACCACCGAGAATCCAGAAACCAAAGTCAGCATCGTGGAATGTTTTCAATGCACCTTGAAAGAACGTATGTGGAAATATTTTAGGCATCAACACACTCTCAAGTACGTCGACGTCTTACCGCACCTGGTCCAAGCATACAACTAATCTTACCATCGGAGCATCAGATGTGCTCCCCACAAGAAGTGACTCCTGATAATGAAGTGACTGTTTTGAGTGCCTGTTTAGTAAATCCCCGATGGTGGCTGTCCCTAAGAAAAGTTGAGTGTTGGCAGCAGGAGACTGGGTGCACATTGGCAAATCCAAACGCACGTTTGACAAAGGTTATTTACCAAACTTGACCACCAACTGGTTTCCTGTCAGTGAACGAGTGCATGGCCATCATCCTGCCATCTATAAATTGGAAGACATAAACAGGGAAGTGTTAAAAGGAACATTTTACTTACCCTCGTTACAATGTGTAACCAAAAAAGAAGACGAAGTGTACTACATCGAAAGCATTCTTGAACGAAGAACCCGAAAAGTGGGAAAACGTCATGTCAAAGAAGTCAAAGTACATTGAAAAGGATATCCTCCCAGTTTTCATTCTTGGATCAATGCTTTGCAAATCATCAACTATAAAAAAATTTTAACCATCATGCCCTTCAACACAGCCTCAGCTACTGCAACTACATTAGTGACCACTCCTTCACCGAGTTCTTCTCTGTAAGATCTACAAAAATATCCCTTGTGGGTGTAGTGTGGAGAACGTGTGTCTAAAATGCAAATTGTCTTTTCCTGCCAAATCTTTGTGGTGTATTGTGTTATTGGTGCTGCCATTGCCAATTTGAGTTAGCAACAAGGAGACAAACAATTGAGGACCATTTTACTGAGTAGTTGCATCGGTTACCGTCTTCCCAATCCTTCCCTGAAATACTCCTCGAATGGAAACAACGGTCACTACTCCAACAACAACAATCACCACAATAATCCTTTTTTAGATACTCCTCTAACTTTGAGTGACCCCTCAGACAGCAGCAGAACTCTGGAATTATAAATTATAAACAATAACAACCAATTTTTTTTTTACACTACCCAGTGACAGTTCCATGGGGTGTTTTCCAATAACACTTTGTGTTGTTACAGGGTCTAATAGACAGTAAATCTGTCAGCGCATTATGTGACAGCAGATCAGGGCGATGTTGTTTGCAGTTGGACTCGGCTTATAAGTAGTGTAGATGCAGAGTGGAGAATATAACCAGTCCATGTATCATTGATAAAATTTTATTAACAAAACATACAATGTTCACTATTTTACTGAGCACTTTGGTAAATATAAAGTTAATAAAAGAAAATTTATAAACAATGTAGAATGGAGACAGTTTGAGAATGGTGTTTAGTAACTCTTTTCATAGATATGGGCATATTTATTTAGTGTTATTGATAGAACCCATAGCTTTTATTTCATTTATCACATTCATCTGGTCATCATTCTTCTTCTTCAGTATTACTAGGGCACATGCCCCACCCCACCCCTCGGCTCCAATTTCACCTCTAAACATGTTTTGGCCTACATCTGTAAACTGACCACTCCAGTGGTCTAAGTGGTTACAGTGTCTACCTCGGATGCAGGACGTTACAGGTTTGAACCCTGGCCATGTCATAACAAAGACACATAAAAAGAATACTAACAGCTGCCTCGCTTGACACTCAGCATTATGAAGTTAGTGTTAAGACTGGTCAGCCTGGTGTCAGGATAATGTGACTGGGTGGGGCAGCATGCTACATGTCTGGGGCATGATGCCCCCATGCTAGAAACTGCCACACTGCAGACTTTGTAGTGATAGGATTGAAACATTGTTAAAGCTACATTAAAAACCCAAATCAAAAACATACACACATTCATAAAACTTAATACCTGACTGCTTCATATCCCCCCAAAAAAAGTCTGCAGGAGCCCCTGCTAGAGTACAGCACCTTATCTTGTTTCTGACTTTATGATTTCCAACTCTTCCACTGCAGTTACAATTCCAGCTGTGACTCCTATTTTCCTAATTCAGCCAACCAATTACTTTGTAAAAGCTAATAAGTACTCCAAAAGAAGGGTTTGGAGTGTCAATTGGGTAACAGATGACCGTCAACATTGCAAGACATGTCAAACACACACCGTAATATACTCACTTATAAGTTTGATCCAACTACATACTGCACAGAACTAGATCTGCCTTCAAATTATGCAATGGCAAATCAGGATCTTTGTAGTTTGCGGTTTGACCCAACTTATAAGTAAATATATATGGTAAGTTTAAAGACAGACAACTGAAGTCACAAAAATGTTATTGTTGTTCAATGGAGATTATCAATAGTTATATAACACTGAACACTGTTAATGAGCAAATCTTGAATATAATATATTCACTACTTTGTGAAAATGTAATTATTCTTATATATTATAATTTACACTCACTAATGTTTGGAAATTAAAACATTTCATGAAAAAATATAAATACAATTAAGTACAAAGCTATCTATATCACTTTTTATATAAATTATGTCAAGCACATTTTTGTAAAACAAAATGACTAATTTTGCTTTTATTGAATTATTATTAAACTGTACATAATATATCACAGTCTCTAATTGGATGTTGCTATAGAAACAGATTAATATCGTCATAACTCGTGTACATCTGATATGCTACTGTGAACAGTGGCATATCCGAACACCCAGATCTACATATTGCCTTCTCCTGAGAGAACTGCTCTGATATTGTATTTGTCTGATGATGAGGACACTATACACCACTGGACAATGCTATTGGAGGGCAGTTCCTCAACAACAAATGACAATAAAAAATTTGGCACATCACATAACATGTGACATCATTTAAATCTAGCATGTGATAATAGTACTAGGTGGAACTGATATATTTCCAACAGCCAAGTAAAGGATCCCACTCTCTATGGAAAACACAATCTCCTAAAATAGATCTCTGTAGTCAGCCAATTGGAACTCAGACATTTATCATGTGACAAACTAAACCTTCATAGTCAGCCAATCAGAATTTGACAATTTATAATGTACAAGCAGTTTAGTGTCTATATTGTCTATGAGAAATTTCAAGCATACATCATATTCCTTTATCTGCCAGTGTATGTGACAAAAGATACAAGTCAACATCAGCTATGGTCAGGTGTTCATTAAACACATAAAAATACATTGGTTAATAAATGTACACTATTATTACAAGATCAAACAAAGAACAATGTTTAATTGCAAGGTGAAAATAAGGTATGTATAAATACCCTAATGATAGACATATACTTCATCTAAATAAGACTTTCATTGCATCTGTATTTGATGAGGGACAAACAAACAATGCCTGGCATAGTCTTAATATCAAATTGGGAACAAACAAACAATGCCTGGCATAGTCATAATATCAAATCACAATGCAGTCATAATGTGGAACTGCAGGCAGGTTAACTGATATGCTTCACAAAGGAATAAGGATGTTACAGTTAGTATGCAACAGGTAAATTGATACACTTCACAAAGCAATACAGTGGGTATAGTTAGTATACAACAGGTAGATATATATGCTTCATGAAGCAATAATGGATGATATATTTTGTATGCAACAGGTAAAAGCTTTGCATAATGAGACAAGAAAGATGATATAGTTTGTATGCAACAGGTAAATTGATATGCTGCTTCATGAGGCAAGATGGATGATATATTTTGTATGCAACAGGTAAATTGCTTTGCATAATGAGACAAGAAAGATGATATATTTTGTATGCAACAGGTACATTGCTTTGCTTCATGAGGATATCAATTCAGATATATTCATTGTGACCATGCTAAGAGGGCAGGCATTAGTTTCTTATTTTATATCAAATGAGCATCCAGAATGATAAAAATAAAACAGCTGAGAGATTATTACAAATATATTTCTTCCAGTGTGCTTTCTCCCTCATACCCATAATTATTTCATTGTCATTAATATCACTTACTCAATTATAAGTCATCATTTGAAAAATAATACAGGTTATTGATCCCGAAAGAGCCACCCACCCACCCCACTTAAAGCTGCATAAACATGAGCGCTAAACAACTGCAACATTTCCTGTAGTAGGTTTCCTTTATGGTAAGATGATTAAAATGATGCCATGGAAATGCTTAAATTACAAGAGCTTCTAGGGGCCTTATCCCCTGTGCCCCTGCTGGGGGTTCCATCCCATGGACTCCTCTATTTGCTCAATACACCTCTCCTCCATGATGTTTCTGCATCTACCACTAGCTATAATCATTAAGAGTCATCTGATTTTAGTTTTAAAGAAATTCTTGCTCTATTTATTTCCAAGATTTTCTTGATTTTATATTAAATGATAAGGAAATTAAAGTTAATCCATTATGAATGTCCAGATCCACAATATATTGGTTTCTTCTTGTAGTCTAGCATATATATTGCCAAATCTTGCTCTTCTAAGAAAAAAACTGGTCAAATTGTGTTCAATTTACAATTGACATGGTAATATTTATCCTTGTTTTAATTTTCAGGGGTGGAGGCCTGCGAATTTTGTAAACAAAACTATTTTGGCTGTCAAATAATTTCAAAAAACTATTCTGGCTGTCAAAGAGTTTAAAAAACTATTCTGGCTGTCAAAGAGTTTCAAAAAACTACTCTGGCTGTCAAAGAATTTCAAAAAACTATTCTGGCTGTCAAAGAGTTTCAAAAAACTATTCTGGCTGTCAAAGAATTTCAAAAAATATTCTGGCTGTCAAAGAGTTTCAGAAAACTACTCTGGCTGTCAAAGAATTTCAAAAAACTATTCTGGCTGTCAAAGAGTTTCAAAAAACTATTGTGGCTGTCAAAGAATTTAAAAAAACTGATGTATAGAAGAAAATACAAACCTATTATATCCATTGTATTAGTTTTAAAAAATGTTGAGGTAATAAAAAATATATACAGGCTTGAATGAAAAATAATGATATCCCCACTTCTGAAAAAAATGGTTGGATGCTTATGCATGTTAACATAACTGCAAAATGTTATATTAAATTATGAAACAAGGAGATCAGCAAAAATTTCAGGTATGGAAAATGTCAAAATGCTTTTCTTGTGCAGTGATACAGAATCCATACATCCAAAGAATTTATAAACACTCACACACATTTAATTTTGAAATAACGCAGCAACTATGTTTGATAATATTGTCTGGAACTGACAAGCTTTAAGTTTGTATGTGCACACACTAACAAATGTACATATACAACACATGCGTATATACCAAGTTGAAAAATTAAAACAAATTATATATAACACATTCAAAATGCAGCAAGTGAACATGCTTTAAAAGGACCGCCACCACCACCACATTTTTCTAGAGAGTCATTCACATAGCTTCTCTCTCTTTCATGGATGATCTCAGTGGAATATTAATGGAAACATAGCAAAAAAAGTCATTATGGCCTAAAATTCATGCGTGTCCATTGAGGTTTGTATAACCAGATATCTTTTGTAGTTGAGTGGAAACCTTATGAAAAATGCCAAAAATAAAATCCAATCTTTTTTAGTTTAACTTACATGAGACACATGCCGCCACTTTATGAATTTGGGCCCCACCATATCAGTTTTGGGGGACTGGGTGTGATGTGTTGGTGGTGGTGGGAAAGGGGCTGAGATTTCTTGAGAAAAAGAAAAAACATTTCCAGCTCACCAATCGCTTTAAAATAAATCTTGCTCTGATTTTATATCACAAAATGGCCCAATTATATATTATCATTATTATTGTATCCATTATATTATTATTATTATTATTATTATTATTATTATATCTATTATTATTATTATTATTATTATTATTATATCCATTATGTTATTATTATTATTATTATTATTATTATTATATCCATTATTATTATTATTATTAATGGGGTAGGGAAGATACAATCACTCAGTTGACATAGTGTCCGATACACAATGCCAGGATCATGAGTTTGAAATCTTCCCAGGTCACAGCCTGAGTCGACTGTCTTGGTGTGTCCATAGGAAAGGCACTTAGTTTCAATTTACTCTGCATGATATAGCCATTAGTGTCTTGAAAGTGTCATTACCCCCCCCCCAAGACATTTTTTGACAACATATATAATGTGTAAGCAGCCAGGTGAAACCACAGAATTTTAAAGAAAATACTTCCAGGGTTATTTTTAAAGTACTAATTCAAACCTTTGGAATTTTAACAGTTTTGATTTATTCATCAGAAACATGTAACAAATGGAAACAAAGACAAAAATAAGAACATGGTGAGCAGAAGAAGTTTGAATCACCAGAGGCAAAAGCAACAGGCACTTACTTACCTTTAAAAGAAAAGCAATAGTGAAAACAATTATGAAAAAGAAGAAGAAATAAAGATCAGGGTATGGCTTGAAGAGCTGCTGTCCACTGAAGTATCACTAACACTAAGTCATTTTACCATTATACCATCATCATGCATGTATGCAAAACATTTGCCAATTTACTAGATATAAACAACCTGAGCGGGTGAGGTTACTTAGGGTAATAATAAATCCAAAGTTTGATTATCAGCTTTTTGCTTTTGTTTCTTTTTAGTAAAAATACACAAAAAAAATGATTTTACACACAATGTTGCATTGAAAGTAAACTCAAATGGTACATAATTCCTTTTCTTCAATAAACATTTCTTTGAAAACTGCAATAATAAGCTTGATTAGACTGTTCAAAATGTGCCAGTAGCCTATTGAGTAGGTATATTTTAGACCTAGTCTAACGAGGATAATTTGAAACTATGTACTAAAATAATTCAAGAAACTGAAACAAATAAACAACGATAGTTACGATTACTGCATTTTTTACTGGATTCAGTACTTATTTTAACAAATGTAATGGATGGGTGTGATTCATCTTACTTTTCATATTATAATGATCCTGTTTGCCCTAGTGCCAATATTTATGTGGAATCATCGAAAAGTAAAATATAGATAAAAAATCCAACTTAATATGATCACGGTAAAACAAAATAAACTATAAAAAATTGGGATTTTATTTCTTGCTATCACTGCTTTGTTTAGTAAAAAAATAGCATTATTGTCTCCTTCTTTTTAAAAAAAAAAGTATTTGTTTATTGCAGTGAACCTAATTGCTTAATGAGCCTGTTCTATATTTAGCTGATGTCATCCAAATATTCTGCTTAAGAATGCATTAAATTGCAAGCAGAAACAGAAAAACAAAAATACAATCTTTCATACAAATAGCCATTGATATTTGATTGTCAGATTTGTTTAAAGAAACATGAAATGACATTTTGAGTTAGTGTGAAATATCTGTAGCCCTATATTGTGACAGACATGACATGTGATCTACGAAATGCATTTTGTCTTCATTTTTCAGCTCACTAGTGATGAGAACAAATGACAATGTATATAAAATTTGCATATGTGTTAGATGGTTACAAAAAGTGTCTTATGTCAAAAACATCAAACATATTCTTGAATGCACTGCTAATTCCTACGGACTTGAAAGAGGCAGAAATCCGTGAAAATTTGAGGTTTTGATTGAACACATGTTTACATATGTTGCAGTTGATACATAGTGGGCATGGCATAACAATAATAAACACTCGTACAAACATATTAATTTATCGGTAATCGGGAGGACCAAAACTAACCACTGTTGAACCTTGTCCTCTTAAAATGCAATCTTGATATAGATGATCACAATGCCTCTGTCACTACCTCAGCAGCAATGGTAACCAATATCTATGTGATATCGGAACCTCAACTTTAAGAAATCAGAATCTGAACATAATAAAAAATACATAAAACATGCATCCAATAGTTCATTATAGGCACCGAATCTCATTAATTAAATTTGCTTTCTTGGTTTAGGTTTTAAACATGCATCCTGTGATTATCTTTCCTGCCATGTGACATGCTGAAGTCCCTCAGGAAAAGACTGCAGAGGAATGGTACGCATCAAATGTTGATGTCTTGTACATCCTGTTCAGAATTTCATTAGCATATATTGATTTTTATGTTGAAGAATATAATTGACATCAGCTGTTCATTTCAAAATCTTCCTTGATCCTTGAGGTGCTAATCTGACACGATTCCGGACTGATCGATCTGACAGGATTCCAGACTAATCAATCTGACATGATTCCGGACTGATCGATCTGACATGATTCCGGACTGATCGATCTGACATGATTCCAGACTGATCAATCTGACACAATTCCAGACTGATCGATGTTCAACTGCAGCAGCTTTTGCAACACCTGAACTTTGGTAAATTTTCACTAAAGAATTATTGTCAAACATTATGAGCATTTCAGTTATCTATACTGGTGTTCAAGTTGCCATTCACCTATATCAAGGTTGATTGGGCTGGAAAATTAGAATCAGATGGAAGCGATCATAATGGCAGAATATGATGTTAAAAATTAGGATTGATTCTAGCAATACTGGAATGGCTGGTACATCTGCCATCACCAAAATGATGATTCTCTATCTTGCCTAGTGATATTAACCCTAACCACAACACATTTACAAAACAAAAATGAGATAAAAACTTGAGCAAAAGAAAACGAGCTGCCTCGATTATATCACAGACTGATTACACCGGATGTTTTTGTAGTATGACAGAATTCCACTTAATGTATTATTTGTCTGTCTACATATCAAAGAATTGTACATGCTGCTGACTCCTTGGCATCTCTATACTTTGTCTTAACATTCTCCAAAACTCTTGCGTTAACTGCAATGTTACCAAATCTCAGATTCTCTGCAGCTTCATTCTTATTTTTATTATAAATAAAAGGTTTCATAAGTTCTTGAGGATCAAGGTTTAGATTATCCAGTTCATTGCCCTTTTGCACCCAGTCTTGTTCCATTCTCTCAATCTGCCGAGCCTCTTCTAGAAGTTTATCCTCAATGGGAACTGTGAAAGCTGTCTCTATCCTGTACAGATTGCTCAACACAAACTGAACTCTGTTCACTGAAACAACAAGGGAACAACTCTTACTGAAATGTTCTTCACAAATTGAAAATTTTTGTTGATTCAGACGCTTTTGTTCCTGTCATTTCCATTCTGATTATTATGATCACAGAGTTAACAGTTGATATAAAAAGTTGTTGGAGGGAATCTTGTTCTTTAGTTTTTTTTTTATCCTATGCCATGGATAACCAATTTAGATAAATGGGACCAACTAACTTGCAATTTTAGATAAGACAATACACTATCTAAATAGGTTTTTGCATGAGTGCTCATTTCCAACAAAACAAAACAATTTAATGAACAAGTTGATTTGGTTTGTTTATTAGGTGTGTAACGACACATCAACATATGGATGTTGTGACATGCCAAGAGAGTTGGATTAAAGGGCCATGCACCACAGCACCTGACCGAGGCTGATGGCAGGATTTGAACACAGGCCCAGTTCACTGTGAGACTTGCAATTTAACTACTGAGCCAGTGTTAAATAATTTCTATCTTCTGCATACACTGTATTATACTTGCTTCTGAGTCAAGCCCAACTGCAACAATATATACCCTGATCCCATAATGCACTGGCAGATAAGAGTTTATTTTCTTGGTTCTACTGATTACTCATAACAAACTGAACAGACCTAGATATGTTTGTATAATATGCAGTGGTAGATCTGGGTCTGTGCAGTTTGCAGTTGGACTTGACTTAAAAGTTACGATAAATGGAAACTTTGCAAGCAATATGTTAAAATTTCAACAAGTTTCAAAAACTCAGCCAGAAAAGAGCACAAATGTAATATTTAATTTGTCACAAGCCCAAACCACTGATATTTTAAAAAACCATACAACTTCAGTTCATTTAGGCACCTGGACATTTATGCCTTATCCTTGTATTACATTATGATGTAATCTAATGTCATAGTGTGCTATCATATGATGTAGTATGGGAAAATATTGCACTGCCTTATTAACCTAAATGACAGTGACATCCTGTAATAATTACATCTTTGATAACTGAGTGACAGAGATCTATTCCAAACATCATGTAATAACTACATCTTTGATAACTTATTGACAGAGAGCTTTTCCAGACATACTGTAATAACTACATTTTTGATAACTGAGTGACATAGATCTATTCCAGACATCCTGTAATAACTACATCTTTGTTAATTGAGTGACATAAATCCATTCCACCAATACCTCCTCACAAGTTGTAGAGTACACAATTTAAATCTGATATCATCAACTAGCTTAGATGAATAAGATGTTATACAAAATAAATTATTAATTTGATGTAAAAGGAACTACTTAAACTTTATATATTTAAACACAATTCAAAATAATATAATGTTGGTGTAAAACAATTTACAAGTATTAATTCGATAAATATTTAAGTAGATAGATTTTAAAGCTAAGGTGTTGTCTCCAGAGAATGGGCTATGCACTTACGATCTGCATTGCCAATATTATAAAAGATGCACTGCCAAGGCACTGGACATGATCATGCCAGAAGGTGCAAAGATGATATACACAAGTGAAAACACAATGAATGTTTCCCATGTGAAGGTACACCACTTATTGTGACTGAAGGTACAAAATACTAAAGATATATGATACAACACAAAAAAAGGTGCAGTCAATTCAGATAACTATACCACTGCTCTTACAGCTCTAAAGGAGCACTCATTACAAATCAACAAAGATGCAAGTACCATAATACTTATGCTCCTCTTCTGACAATCGTATACTCATTATTCCCACTATGAAAACAAAGTCATATGGACAATGTTCTTTTGCATACCAGGGCCCAGCAACGTGGAATGAATTGCCCACTGAACTTAGACACAAAGACACAGTGATCCCATTCAAGAGTGCTCTTAAAACTCACTTATTCTGACTGCAAGAACAAACTTAAAGACCTAATAATGTGTCCTACCTTAAATATTTTCAGTATGTTTTTTATGTTTTCTAATTTCATTGTGTTCGTGTTTTTGTAATCATATCATTATATATGTTTTTTATGTTATAAGTGTTGTCTAATGTTGTAAAACGCTTAGAGCTTCTAAAGATTAGGCACTATACAAAGTCCTCATCATTATTATATTATTATTATAGTCAATGGGGGGAGGTGCTACTCAAAAGGTGTACAACCTTGACATAAGGTAAAGACACTCAGTACATATTACACAGAAATGTGTATTGGCCCCAACCTTGTGAGATAAATACAGTGGAACCTTGTTAATCTGGATAGCTTCATTATCACTGAATATGTCTGGAATAATGCGTTTTCTAGATAATTGAATCATGCCATTTTTATTTTATTATGTCATCATACATGCATCCACTGTACATGTACATGTATTTGCAAGCCCTACATGAAGTGTATTCAATAATGGTGGAAATAAATTAATGAATTCATCTACTAGCTTATACAAATTTCACTTTATGATAACATGCACTTGTTTTGGGTTTGAATACAGCATCATTAGCTTGTTGATATCTGGCTTGGTGAGCATGGGTTAGGTCTGCTTAGTCGGCAGGTATGGACAACCATTTGTCCTGTTTTTGTGATGTCCACAATTGTCAAGTTGCCAGTGTCTAAAAATGAGTCAGCTGTAATATGCTTGCAGATATCTTGCATT
This sequence comes from Sinohyriopsis cumingii, assembly GCA_028554795.2. NCBI lineage: Eukaryota > Metazoa > Mollusca > Bivalvia > Unionida > Unionidae > Sinohyriopsis > Sinohyriopsis cumingii. The sequence continues at coordinate 60,444,499 of CM068835.1, forward strand.
GTAGCTTCTTTGTACTGGAAAATCTTCTTTTTATGTTGGCTGGTATCTCTACTTGTCTACACTTGCCTGATGGTGTTGCCACAATAATGTAAAAAGTACAACAAATACAAACTGATATCTCGCAGTTAAATGCATTATGGTAAGCTAATAAGATGCAATCATTTTAATAAGTTATATTTTACAACTGAAATTTTACAAGATAACTGATGTTTTTTATTCTGAAATGAAGCCCTATACTTTCCAAAGCCTAAATCAATCAACTTTATTTGTACAGACATCAGCAAACTCCAACAGTTAAATACAATTGGTAAACAACAAAGAGACTTAATGATAGGTGAATCAGTGTGTGCTATCTGACAGACTGTGTTTTTATATATGATTCTTTAAATTTTCTTATTTTGGGACAGATTTTTCCAAGATTATCAAGGTCAGTTTCATAGTAATTTTACACTCTGGTCCCAGATTTTGATTTCCGGATCTAGAACACAGATTTCTGGATTAACAGAGCATATTAACTTTAAGGAATTCCGTTCCTGTTGAACTATGTCCAGATAGTGAGGTTTCTAGATAAACAGAGTCTGAATTAACAAGGTTCCTTTGTATATATTCTTGAAGGTGCACAAACTCTAAAGTAAATTCTTGCTTATTATATCAGAAGAGTAAGCTTTGAAAGCGTGCAAACAACGTATTTACTGTTCAGTGTATCAACTACAACATTTTCTGGAGATCATCATAATTGTATGTTTATAATATCATTTCCGCATCACCATGGATTCTGCATCATCTGTGCCAAGGCTGGTCATCAGTTGTTATAAATGGGAATGAAATTTATTTTTCAGCGCTATGAAATCCAATTGAATCAGCCATGCCTGGGACTAATGCATATGGCTTTTATACTCACCATCAAAAAAGAGGTTGCAGCACATGCTTTATCTCAGGCCGAAGTAATGGAAAACGGTTTTGTCAAAACATTGGCAGGACAGTGAGTATTACCTAATAACATCGGGTGATTGTTTACTGCACAAAGCTCATCCTGAAAGGGTATGACTGCTAAAGAAACACATAATCACCAGGTGATTAATGGAGAATGTATCAAGATGAAACAATACTCAAAAAATTTCAGGCTAAGTTATACACAAAATAACAGACCCACGCAATGCAATTCATTTATCGATTCCAGAAACTTGTTAAGCAATTTATTTTCTAACAGTATACTGTATGTATATATATATTGTATTCCTGACAAGTTGGATACTGACATCGGCTTGATGATGAGAATGAGTAGTCAACCTTGTGGAAAACACCATCCTTGGATAAGCAGACATGATCGATGCACATGCTGGAAACATGGATTTAACCTGAAACTCAGAGGTGCAAACAAAACAAGCATGCAACCCTTACATAATCCAGGCTTACCTTCAGGAGGTAGAAAAACAATGGGGTGGAAACCTCCAAGAGGTTCATACATGACCCTCGTAATAACAATGTCCTGATTGATTGTCAAGTAGCATATGACCAATCGTTCCATTTTGTTCATTTCGGACTGTGGTACATGCATCCCCCATCCTATCTGGTCTCCAATTTTAACTGCTTTTGCAGCTGAAGATATAGACAAATAAAAATGATCAAGATTGAATACAAGTTTTACACATCAAATGCTCAGAGTAAAGACTTCCTAGGAGCCTGATCAGAATCCAGTATTATGTTCTGGGAATAAAAGGGAAGTAACTCCCTATTTATTCATCAATCTTAAAGATGCCCAATGAGAACAAGATATTCACTTTCTCCAACAAAAATAAAGTCTTCCTAGGAGCCTGATCAGAATCCAGTATTATGTTCTGGGAATAAAAGGGAAGTAACTCCCTATTTATTCATCAATCTTAAAGATGCCCAATGAGAACAAGATATTCACTTTCTCCAACAAAAATAAAGTCTCACATTTGTATGTACAAGACTTTTACAGAATGCCATACCTCTCCTGCCTGCCATGGCATAATCTGATCAAAGTATTGATGATACCAAACTTAGTAGAACCATTGTACAGTTTGAAATTTCTGCAAAATCTGTCAGTTATGAAAAGAAAAATGTTCTTAAAATTGCTCTATTTTTAACATCATCAGTCATATTTGATGGCAGATTGGCTTTTTTTATACAAAATTTAAAAGCCTTCAAACTGATTATCTTTGTAAAATTTGTTCAAATTCTGTTTTGGAGAAGTCATTTAAAGGTCCTTCTATTTTGGTATCAGCTGCCACACTAGACTGTGGAGATCAGCCCAATTCTCTTTGATGCCAAATACCATGTTTTTCATGTCAACTGATTCTGCAATAGAACAAAATTACAAGAGAGAGAGAGAGAGAGAGAGAAAGAAAGAGAGAGAGAGAATACTGAAAGCAAGTTCACTTAATAGCTTTGCACAATAAACAAAATGTCCTTAAACGTCTTCTGGTAGAGGGAAGCGGGATACTTAACGATCTTAACAAAGTTGCTTTTTTTAAACTTCAAAGGAAATGGAACCCTCTCTTCTCCACTCATTTAGTTATAAAAAAGTGATAGCCTCCTATGCATAATAGTCCAAGTGGATTGTTCACCTCGCTGAATAAACAACAAGAACAAAGAACTTGGAAGAGAAATTTGACTCATATGCATGAATCCCATTGCCAAACGATTTGGAGTAGCCAACAACATATAGACTGTTATTGGAGAAAATGCAAAATGTACTCTAAGTTGGATATGTATGAATGTATTGGGCTTAATGGCACATCAGCACAATAATGGCTATATAGTGTCAATTAAAAGTTAAGTTAAAATAATGCAAGAAAAAAAAATTGCAAATTGCTATAGGGAAATAACTTATCACAAATTAATGTAAAATCTCCAGTCTTTCAAGATAAAAGATAAAAGGAAAACAATATAAAATCATTAAAATGTAGCAACAGCTTTGTTACCTAAGCCATATTTATATGTGTTTGTGTGTGTGTGTGTATGTGTGTGTGTGCGTATATATATATATATATATATATATATATATATATATATATATATATATATATATATATATATAAAGTTTAAACTATCATCTCACACTGAAAATAATGTGGTTAGTGTTGGCATTAACCTGGTCATTTTATCATTAGTTATATGAGTGGATTTCTTCCAATGCATTTCAACATCGTTTCTTACCTCCATGAAATATTCCGGTTGGACTTTCAAACTGCACAAAATGCATATTGGTCACCTTCATTGCAATATCCAATACAGAATTAAAATTAAAACATGTAATCTTTCTTTCCAACTGGTTGATACAGTTCTATGACCTATAACTGAATTTATGGATTTATCATATAAATGGAGCTAAAATGTCAAGCATTGTGGATATTAGCGGATTTAATTAGAACAAATCGTAAGTTGTTAATTTATTTGTGACATATTCCACTCAATAATACAAGTATATTTTACACAGTTTTGCTGTTAATTTTCTTATCTATCTATTTATCAATCCAGTTAGGCTTATTTATTTTTCCAAAATGCAACTCTAACTTACTGACAACAATCAGCCATTCATATGGATCAGAGCTGCAAAATACACTCTGACTTGTACACTATGAGAACCGAAAAAAATACACTTCTGCATACTGTTCATGCCAGTGTCAGCCTACAACAAAACAGTTTGTAAACATTTAATGCAACTTCCCTTTTAACAGGTACCTGGGTAACTGATCATTAAGACTGATGGGTACCCTTTAGATCTTTACTAAATTTTCAAAGTTCCACTTGTTGAAGATAATTATTATCAGATTTTGTCTCTTAAGCATTTTTTTCCCAGCATCTTTAAAAGTACTTCTCTGAAACTATGAGAAAAGGTGAGACATTTTGATTTGCCTATACAACAGATGTCCTGTTACTTCCTGTCAACTTGGTTAATATGAATAAACCAAGATATTTCAATTTGTTTATACAAAGTTTTCCTGTTACTTCCTATTTACTCAAAGATATGAAAAAAACCTGAGATATTCTGATTTGCCTGTGCAACAATTACCCTGTTACTTCTTGTCGACTTGGAATGAATAAAAAATTATCTTTGATATGTTGTTTTAATTAGGAGAATTTTCGCTCCTGCTTGGTTTTCTACACACAATCAAGAGACTCCAGATTAAATTGGGAGAGATGACATATCTGCATTTTCTCCAAAAGTCAAAGACTTTTCTCTGGTGGTACATCATCATGTAACCAAGTTCATACCAAACAACATCTGTCTCACTGGGGGGGATGTCTATACACTTGACACAATGTGTTCCGGTAGCAGTGGTCATTGGCAAGGTATGCACTCTGGTCAAGGTTCACCCTCTCAAGGTATGCATGAGAAAGGTGTATCTGATATGTGATTTGCATACTACCATTTCATCTCTGCCATTTGTTCTATACACGAGAAATCAACGATCGGTTCGCTCTGACTGCAGGACAGCTTTGGCTGCTTGATCTTAACTGCCATTATCCTTAATACATGTACCAATATATCATAGCAGCCTGGGGTGCAGTGTACTTTTTCCAGATTGCAAAAACAAATCATGTTTTGTAAGGCTTGCAGCAAGGAAAAGGAAATCTGGTTTCAATGTAGTTCAAAGATTTGAGTATGGCTGTAATTTCTGCATTAAATATGGCAGCTTTATTGATCAAGGAAATTAGGTCACTGTGACCTACTTGTTGTGTTACTATCATGAAATGCATCCACATATATATGTTTTATCAATGTAAGAGAAATAGGGTCCAATATATTGAGGCACAACACGTAAACAGCTGAAAATACAAAATTCACTCACATGAAACAATTAGGCCACACTCTTTTAATGGTTCAGTTACTCTCCTTAAAATGCATCCATATACCAAATTTCATGAGTGTTGATGAAATAGGGTTCAAAATATTGAGGGTGTAATGAACAAATACTTGAAAATACAAAAGTCACTCGAGCATGAAAATCAAGGTTACAATGACATAGTTTTAATATGGCTGGATTACTCATCTTGAGCTGCATCAACCTTGCACTCGGCACAAATGGAGGTGAAATATGGTCTAAAATACTTAGGGCATGATGAAGAAATAACTGCAAATAAAAATTCACTTCAACATGAAAATAAGGACACACCAACTATGTTTTAGTTTGGCTGAGTTACCCTCAGTGAGTTGCATCCACATACCATCTTTAATTAGTTAGGTGAAATAGGGTCCAAGATTATTTAGGGCTTAATGACCTGATAGCTGAAAATAAAATAAAGTTACAAATGCATGAAATATGGTCACAATAACCTAGTTTTGGTATGGCTGAGTGTTCCATAAGTGTGGGTTAAATAGAGCAGACAATTTTGAAGTATAACAAGTGGCTCACTATAGAGGACTTTAGTCCAGTCTCACAGTTGAAATATAGCATTTAAATGGCTATGTGTGCTTCAATACTATCACTACATCAGACTCTGACTTGTGAAAGCCTTAACATGAAAACTTGAATGCAAAATCAAAACACAGTCACCATAATTGCTGCCAGAAAAATGATGTCTGTGTTACATCTTACACTGGCTTCCCATATGCTGGATTTAAAAAAAAAATGACTGTCAAAGAATTACTGTAAAATTTGGATCATTAACTGGGATACAGTTTTTTTTTAATGGTTTTGAAGTAAATGTATGATTTTGGGGGTATACAATTTTGTGTGGTCTCACTTGTTGAACATAACCCACAATCTCGACAAAAGTCTTTTTTGTAGTAGATTTAACTTTGTGGACATTTTGTACCTACCAAAAGAAATTAAATCCTCCAAGAATATTGCTGACTTTACAGTACAGACATTGTTGCCTGTGGCACTGGGTCTGTTTGACAAAACAATGTAAGTTTACACACACAATTCACAATTTGAGTAAGTCTGACGCACAAGACTTGCATCAGAAAACGTCATTATAGCAAGTTTTCAACTTGTTTCTAAATTCTGGAACTTTTGGACTAAACCTCTGAGTATGTAACATTGGCATATGTATTTTATGAATCTAGGATTTGTTTGTAATCGTCTTAACAATGTGTTTTGAAAAAAGTCTAAAATAACAATTAAAAAAATATATATAATATTTAAACAAAGCAAAATTGTTTGAATAGCATGAACAATTTCCTAATCACATCTATTTATGTGTGAACCTACCAATTTATGTATGAACCTACCAATTTATTTTTATCCATATTCTGCACTACGGGGGGGTGGGGGGTGGGGGGGGTGTAGTCATTGATTCTATTATAATTCCATAAACAGTTTTCATACCCAAAAACTGCACTTTAAAGAAATACAATGAGTATCTGCTAATCTCGAGATGGAATGAGGAAGATAGACTGGTTGGTGCACGAATGTTTGATATGATAACTCATACTAGAGATGGAAGCCATTTCAATTACACTGGACAACAAATTTTTACAAAAGTCATGTTACTGAAATAAAATTAGTCAATTCTTATCAATTTTTATGTGCTGAACACGAATATGACAGTCAAATTGCAAAATTGGCTCTAGTTTTTTTGTAATCTGCAAGAAATTAATGTTTACATAACGAAATGCATTCCAATAGTAAAAGGTCAACTGTAATAGCCTACCTATAAAAAATCAAGTCATTGACTACATCTTAGATTTCTTCGCCTGTCTCTTGTACAGCTGTTCGGGAGCATCTCTGAGGAGTGTCCAGCAGTAGTCAGCCAGCATTGTAGTGGACCATTTTCCCTGGTATCTTTGTTCCATTGTTGCGATATCTTGATGAAAACGTTCGCCGTGTTCATCACTAACAATACCACAGTTGCTAGGAAAGAAATCCAAATGGGAATGAAGGAAGTGAATCTTTAGAGACATATTGCAGCCAAGTTTCTTATACTTCATCAACATGTCTTCTACTAGTTCCTTATAGTTTTCTGCCCTAACATTTCCGAGGAAGTTTGTAGAAACTAGGCGAAAAGCATTCCATGCTTGTTTCGCGTCACCTTCCAGCAAGTTGTTGAACCGGTCATCTTTGAAAAGCTCTCGAATCTGAGGACCCACAAAAACTCCCTCTTTAATCTTTGCTTCGCTGAATCGAGGGAATTTTTCATGCAGGTATCGGAATGCTGGCAAAGTCCGGTCAATGGTTTTCACGAAGTTCTTCATCAAGCCTAGTTTGATGTGAAGGGGTGGTAGCAAGATTTTCTGAGCCTCAACCAGAGCTGGGTGTTGGATATTCTTCTCTCCAATGGCTACATTCTGCCTGTGAGTCCATTCCTTCCTCATGTAGTGCATTTCCCTTGCTCGGCTATCCCACTCGCATAAGAAACACATGTATTTTGTATATCCTTGCTGCAGTCCCATTAAAAGGGCAACTACCTTCAAATCACCACAGAAGTGCCAGCTGTACTTGTTATACTCAATGGAATTCAGTAGCTGCCTTAAGTTATCGTATGTCTCTTTCATGTGGACAGCATACGCTACTGGAATAGATGGAAGAATGTTTCCATTGTGCAAAAGCACAGCCTTGAGACTCAGTTTCGAAGAGTCCACAAATAGTCTCCATTCTTGTGGGTCATGAGTGATTTTTAAAGCATTCATGAGGCCCTCAATATCGGAACAGAATATCAGATTACTTTCCTTTCTGAAGAAAGGCTCCAATTGCTGGTGGCGCTTTCGATATGCAGTAATTGTGACATCTTCTTCTAGAAGATTCCATTGTTGGAGTCTTGATCCTAGCAATTCTGCCTTGTTCTTTGATAAGTCCAAATCATGAATCAGGTCATTTAGTTCTTCCTGTGTTATTCTGTGTGGGGTTGATGATGCACCACAGTGAAAATCTGGATCACTGCATGCTGATGGACCAGGAGAAGAACAGGTCGACTCACCTTTGTCTTCGTCAGATGAATCAAGAGAATATTCTGCTGGAGGTTCTGGAATAGGAAGTCCCTCACCATGTGGAACTGGTCTCAATGCAGACGGAATGTTTGGGTAGACTATTCTCGACTTCTTTTGCTTCGTTATTCCGCCGGAAAGAGGAGGAACCAAGCAGAAGTAACAGTCATTTAGGTGGTTGCTTGGCTCTCTCCACACCATTGGGACTGCAAACGGCATTGATGACCTTTTGCAATTCAACCACTGTGAAAGCTGTGTTGTACATGTAGCACAGCATATATGCGGAGCCCAAGGCTTGTCTTGGTCACCAACCTTGCATCCGAAGTAAAGATGATATGCCTTCTTCACTTGAGAATTGATACTTTTCTTCTGGTTGGCAAATGTCACTTCCCCACAAATATAGCAAAAATTGTCCGCGGTATTAACACACTTTCGAGGCATTACTGTTCTTTATTGTATGTAAATGGATAAAATAATAAGTTTTATGTAACAGTAGCTTGAACTGTCTCGCACAACGTCTAAAATATTTTAAATGCTGAACCTGTCTGATTGGGCTTTATATAGTACACTGCTTACGTCAGCTTCAGCAGCCGCCTGGCATTAGTATAATAGGCCTACACATGTATAGTACACTGCTGACGTCAACTTACTTCAGCAGCCGCATGGCATTAGTATTGCATTGCATCAGAAAATGATGCAATCAACTGTGGATGATGTGAGCATGATGGTATTATGCAATGTTACATCATTATTCCGGATGTTGCTGCAGTCCTACTGGAGAAATTTACACAGTGAAACATAGAAAATGAGGTATATGAATATCTTCAAAACGAGAGCCAATACAAATTTTTCACGGTTATATTCGTGTTCGGCACACCAAAATACTACAGATTAGGGCCTTTTCAAGTCCGTAATGATTTCACTGTTGACCAGTGTTATCAGCATATTTTACACCACCCCAAAGATGCATTCAGCATTAGAAACTTGTTGTCATCTACTCATCCTAATAATACATTATACAAAATTATGATGATGTTTGTTAATTAGTGTAGATGGCAGATGGTGTTCTGATTACACCACACCATGCTATCCCACCCCACCATACTCAAGAACAGTATCTGCTGGAACTAGAGAATAATAATGACTATTAACAGAACCATGAAGGAAGAGCATAAGCACATAAATGTCTGGCATTTTAAACACCATGAATCACCAATTTCACAGATATTCCTAGCTTACATGCCAACATGGACGCATTTTCTTGGCGTTACTGTTTTTGGTTTGGACTTTCCTTTAAACCCACTAACAGATGTTGAACCAGGCAGACTAAAGAACTTAAGACCTTCAATTAATTTCATAAAGAAATTCAAGTCATCATATAAATTATCATGGCAGGCTGTTTTGGCCAAACGGAGAAACAAAATAACAGAAGTATAACAAGTCACAATGATGTAAGAGGACAGCAACATGGCCAATTTACATGACATGTTGCCTGTAGTAGACAACTCAACAAGTATTATCCAGTATACCTAGTTTGAAAAATATCCCATAGCTTGACACTAAGATTGAAGATTAAGCCCCACGTGTATTCTAAATGAAGTGCTCATCAGGCTTGTAAAAACATATATGCATAATTTGCCTGAGAAAACATTGATAGTGCTTACAAAATGTGGAATTTATTATCAAGTTGTTGAAGAACTAGTAAATTATTAAAACTTATCCCCACATATCCCCCTTACCCATACGAATATCATTTACTTGCCATGCTTCTACAAAAGGATGTAAACTTTGTGTACAAAATGAAGCATGTGACCTATTAATGGGGAACAGATTGACTGGGTTAGTTAACTACAAATTTAGTTTTTTATATAAAAAAAATTAAGAAAAAAATAAAACTAAAAAACCAGCTAGAACCAGTCTACTGGGGACCGAAACTGTTCTAGCAGTCATCGCGAACAGTGCAGTGATGCATGGCCGAGTAATCAGTACATGTCTACTCTACAAGCTGTTAAATGACAGCCTTACTATTGTTATCAACAAGCTGTTAAATGATAGCCTTACTATTGTTATCAACAAGCTGTTAAATGATAGCCTTACTATTGTTATCAATAGAGTTTAGGCCAAATGCAGAATGTTTTCCGAGGTGTTAAAAGTAACAAAGGGATCAAAAGTAGTCCATGATGGCTTCCAAATCTTTGAATTAAAAAATCAGCCATCTTTTGGCAGAGGTGAGATAAAAGGAAAGACCAATCAATGATTTCAGCAGAAACACTTGAGTAAGTAATGCAACACTGGTTAAATATATTAAGCTGCACCTATGAACAACATCAAAAATGTAAAGAGAAACCGTAAGACATGCAAGACATGCTTTAGATGCTGATGAACATCGCACTGTTAATCCACTGAGTAAGGAAAACACCAAGAGAGACAATAACTGACATTAGGACCTGGAGGAAAACATTGGATTAGGTGAAATATTTTGAGATCTAAATACAAACACAAGCCAATGTAATGTGAGTTTGTTTACCTCTTATCATAGAAAAATTAAGGTCCTTTTTAGCACATGTAATTGAAGTCAGGGCTTGTGAAATTGGAGTCAGGCCTTGTGGAATTGGAGTCCAGGTGGAATTGGAGTAAGGGCTTATGAAATTGGAGTCAGCGAGGAATTGGAGTCAGGGTGGAGTTGGAGTCAGGGCTTGTCGAATTGGAGTCAGGGTTTGTGGAATTGGAGTCAGGGCTTGTGATTTTCTAGACATCAGCCCACAGCTTCTGTCTGAAAAATATTTTCTTTAACAACTGAATACCCTTAATATCTTGAGTGGAGAACTTTGCATGTCAAAACTGTACAATGAGTAAATTTTTGTGAATAAATTAATATGATGTATCAAAGAGACACAGAAACGTGATTTGAAATTTGGCAGCTTCTAATTGGTTCAAACAAATTTGAAATATACATCCATCTCTGCTGACATGTTAAAGACAGCCCCATCTCAATATTAGTCTCACAATCTGACATTAATCTTATATATAAATCTATTTATAAAATATGACCATGGGGGTATGGTGGTAGGGAAAGTAAATATGATTATAAGTACTCTAGACATACATGTTGCCAAGCTACTAAAAGCTACTAAACCCTAGACCCAGACAAAACATTTTTGATAGTCCATTTCTAGCCACTTAACCCCTATCAACTCAGACAAAATCTATATGCCTTACTCAGTCCGTAATCCTACTCACTACCCCCTCACCCAAATATCCATGCTGATATTTGAGTGAAGATGATTTTGGCTACATATCACATACTAATACACTGTAACTAAGTACACTATCCACTGAACCCTACCCCATCAAAAACAATTCTTACTGACCATACCCTGCCAGCTCAGAATTTAGTTTTTTACCAACTAAATTCAGCCACCAAAACTATAAAAGAAGAATTTAAATGTTTATGACTTAGTTCAGATATGTAAATTTGTGGTAATAAATAATGAACATCACATTGGAGAAAAAAAACTATTTTTAAGTTATGACCCAGGGTCAAGTCCCCAGGAATTAGGAGAGACCCAAGGGCCAAAGCAGGCCTTTTCGTGTTGAGAAAGTCTGTACTCTGTATATATGTCTATATGGTAGGGATCACAATGGCTTCTAAGTTATGACCTATGGGCAGTGCCCAAGAAGGACCAGGACAGACACATGATCAAGGGACAATAATAGTTTTACATAGTGAAAATATGAATTCTTTCTGTTGATAAAATATTAGTCTATCTGCATGGATATAATCCAAGAAACAGCTTCCTATTCCTTTTCTTTGTAACACTGTATTTGTAAACCAGCATACTTTCTGAAAATGCATTTTAAAATCAACTGCTACAGTATGGTTTTTAAGATAAAGAAAAGAGAACTACTATTTCAAGATATCTAAATGACTGGAAAGAAAGAGACAATAGGTAAATGCTGTCAGCATCACCTGTAAACAGATAGAATGGGCCATAGGCCATGAATAGTATCTATGGAAACGAACTTATACTCAACATAACTTGATTTATACTCAGCCTAACTTGCCTTTTGGCTCACATCAATATATCTATTCAACTCTGATGGGAATGCCTCCTTTTAGTGCTGTGATTTGTTGTCAAAATTTCAGTAAAAATGGTGATTCAATGTCTCAACTTGTTGAATGTTTATGCTTGTTTACACGTCGAGTCCAACTGCTATCTGGTGTTTGTTAGGAGTGATCAGAATAACAAACAACATAGACCCAGGTCTGCAGGTACATTATGCAAAGGCAGATCAGGGTCTTTGTTGTCTGCAGTTTGACTTGACTTATAATAGAGCATATATGGTATATTTTTTGGGTTAATGAACTAAGTAAACTGTATAATCATTCATAAAAATGTTATTGTTCATTTTTATTGAGGATGCATAAAATAGGTTTACAAAAATGGAATTGTTGGGATAAAAATTCTCATATATGGTATATATTGGAATGTCAGTGAACATCACAAAATACCCTGCTCACTCTATTTCTCTCTCTCTCATCAACAATCAAACTTGGGAAAACTTTGCACTGACATTTGTCTGTAACCTGTCGCAAAGTTACATAAAATGAAGGGAAAACTTATGACTAAACTTCATAATTCTCATTACTGAAACACTCATAAATAAAACTTACGAAAATCATTGGCATATGTTGTTTTTTGAAATGGGGCCCAGATGCGAAGAACATCCAAGCGTAGCTGTGAAGTCTGATTCTTCTCCTTCTCTAGGATTCCCGGACCTGTAAGACCTATTATAGGGGGTAGGACTTTGCTATCTTCTCCAACTTTATCCAACAGTCTGATCTCAAAGTGGTTGAAGCCTGAGAAATCAGCACAAGTCATACAGTATGTGTCATTCCAGAACTGCATTTTCAAAGACAAAATTACATTCTTGTCTAAAAAAATTTACTTCCATTTTCCATAACCTCCTATAATAAATAATACAAGAACATGATGAAAAATGATATAAAAGATATTAATCTGAACCAAATCCATTTATGTGAGAGTTGGGATTATCTAAGTCAGTGCTGTCCAATCTTTCTGACACCATGGGCCATTGAAAAATGTTTTTCTTGAAGCCGAGGGCCACATCAGAAAACTGAAAAGCAACGACTATATAGCTGCTTGAGCTCTGGCGGGCCATTTAAAATCAGCCCACGGGCTGCATGCAGCCTGTGGTTTGCTGGTTGGACAGCACTTGTCTAAGTTTTTTAATCATGTTCATTAGAGATAAATGAACCAGCCCCATGCCGCTTGAAATTACATATTTATTACAACAACTGTGAATTATCATTTTTATTAATTTATAATTACCATATATATTCACTTATAAGTTAAGACCAACTGCAAACAACATAAACCCAGATCAGCCATCACATAATGTGCCTGCAGATCAGGGTCTATATTGTTTGTTCTACTGATTACAGCATCCAACAGCAGATCTGAGTCTGTGCACTGTTGGTCTTGACTTAGAAGGAAGTATATAAGGTAATATATTTTTTTGTGGATATCTATATTCATGCTTTTTTAAAGTACTTAATTTTATGGAATTGGAAACAAATTTCTATTGTTTCCATAGAAAAATTATTTTTGGTTTGGGTTTTTAAATTCATGGTTTCAAATAAAAATGAAATCCACAAAAAATGGTACATCTGGACCACTGGAGAATAGTCTAATATGTGTATCAAGACTCACAGAGCTATCTTGAACAGTTTTTGAGTCTTTGCTCTGGAAATGAAAGTGGGAATGACGGATGAGCAGAAAAATGGACAAAAATTCTACAAATATATAAACTAAAGAATTTTGAATATCAAAAGGGATATCTAATACATGTGTTAAAATTTCATAGAAATAACTTAAATAGTTTCTGAGTTTTGTCCTGGAAATAAAAGTGTGGGCAATAGATGGATAATAAGACAAATGGTCAACATAAATGTATCAGCATTTAATGGCACCTCAGCATAAAAATGGCTATCCAGTGCCAATTAAAAGTAAAATTTCAAAAGTTTAAATATAAAAAAATGGCATAAAACTTTATGGAGATGAACCATTTCAAATAAATGCAGACATGAAGTACAAACAAATAAAATATAAACAGTAAAAATGTTAAAATTCTTTAAAAAGTACACAAAATAAAAGATAATAGTAACAAAAGTAAAATAAAACAGTATGGTCAAAATTTGTTATGTAAAGCACATTCCCTCAAAATGTTCAAAATTTTTCAAGTAGTACATAATCATACAGTTCCTTCATCAAGTTCACATCAAAGTACTTAGGTCTCCCAGGGTGGAAGTCAACGTACTTGACAAGTGTTTGTTCCACTTTCAGTTGACACTGGTAGGGTATGCACTCTGGTCAAAATTCACCCTTCAGGATCTATGGGTAAGGTATGTGTGTCTGGTATGAGGTTGGCTCAACACCACCTCATCTCTGTGATTTGTTTTACAAGAAGGATGCCATTATTCAATGACTGGTTTGATGTAGAGTTTTCATTCCATATATTTTGCCAGCCATGAAGAACATAAAGATTTAATATAACATTTTTGAGGTCAGAATATGGAATCTTCTGGGCAGGTTTCACACCATTACATGTCCTTTTATTACCCATAATGTAAATAAAACTATGCAGCCAAGAGTATTTGATACTTTTTCCACAATTTATGAACAAATCATGTTGGTATAAGATCTCAGGTGAGCTAGTATGCAACTCAGTTTGTTATGTCTCTGGAGACTATACTTCTCATTTTATTTGTTCTGTTGATGACCATAACAAACTGCAGAGACCCAGATCTGCCAGTGCATTATGCAATGGCAGATCTGGGTCTGTGCAGTTTGCAGTTAGACTCATTATATAAACAAGTATATATAGTACACATGGTGGGATGGTACCATATTGTTCTATGTAAAACTGTATTATATAAATTAATGACTCAAAACTGAGGTGCAGTGCCAATCATTATTCTTGTCTGTAACTTCCTGTATATAGGTAATTTTAAAAAAATATCATTTTCATAGATGCCTAAAATTTGCATAATTAAGAAAAAGGTTTTCTTTAGCAAAGATTAGAGGACAATTACAATTGTTATGATTGATGGCACATTACCAAAAGAGTGTATGACAAATTTCAGACGTCTCATTGTTTACATCTCCCATTATCTGTTCCTAATGCATGAAAATATTGCTTAGGTCATTATATGAGGGGAAAAACCCAGACAGCTTAAAAGTCCTAAAAATTACACACAGAGTTTAAAAAATTAGAAATTCTGATCAATCTTACTATTGTAAGAAATTTATATGTACTATTTACATAGTTTTAAGATACTATCAAGTCAAAGTTTGTGTAGATTGTACATGCCTTAAGTGTACATTTTGCAAAACCATTTTTAATAAATTGTAAAACAAATAGGAACAAATGGAAAGTAAATACTGAAACATTCATACATTCCTATGCAGTCTAGCAAAGATTACATTTTTCCATGTCAGAAAGTGTTATTCATATGATCATATGAAACTTTCCAATCATATACCATGCACACTTGTTACTTTTATGTTCTTGCGTGCAAGTTACAAAATGGAAGATTACTGACTATATCATTACTTTATCACATTTAAGATTAATACAAATCATCAGATTCAAGGTGGAAAACATGTATAACATTTTACATTAATTATATTTATAAGAATGTATTACACTTAAGGTTTGACAGATGTCTCCAACACAATTTTCCCATGTCCAATAAACAGTATTCTCACCTGATGAGAAGCTGTAAGGACACTGTATTACTGACAAATCCAAATGATCCTTACAAATCAGGATGTTGTTGTCCTCATCGATCCAGGAATGTGAGGGTCGGCACCAAAATTCCAGGTCAGACTGAAATGGGATTCAATCAGGAATTATACAGAAATGTTTTATATTCAATACAGCTGCAAGATAAAGCCTTGGACTGTCACAGGTAAACAAGCAACCAATGTATACCAATACAGGTGAAGGCCACACAAATAAAGGGAGGCAACTACACTGCACCAAAATAGACTCCAATAGGATTTACATATCATACAGAAAGTTTTATGCATGGTAAAAAGGGATAAAAATTCACTCATTTGCTCCTTTGGACATGTGGTAATTTAGAAAAGGATGTGCAGTCTTTTCTATACAAACAGTGAAATAAACAGTGTGGTCACTTTATGATTTATTGATCTGAAGTCAATAGTAATTTCAAATTTTCAGAGATATCGCAGTGCTATTTCATAAATTAAAATTACCTACTGAACCTAGAGGCTATAAAGAAGCCAGGACTTGAATGGACTAATTAACAGTGTCAAAATCAGGAACATGCTGCAGAACCAAATTTAGCCTATAAATGTGAAATATGGGACACCTTGTGATCTATTATCCAGCAAAATCATGTAACAATGAAATAAATGACACACTCTGCTCTATTATATGATCCAAATGTATAAAAATGAAAGATATAAAACACTGTGCTCCATTATATGACAAAATTATTTAACAATTAAATATACTGATGTACTGTGCTCTATTATATGATTAAATTGTGTAACAATGAACTATATGACACATTATGCTATTATATGATGAAATCATGTAACAATGAAATATATGGCACAATGTGCTTTATTATATGATGAAATCATGTAACAATGAAATATATGACACAATGTGCTCTATTATATGATGAAACTGTATAACAATAAAATATATGACATACTATGTTATTATATGATGAAATCATGTAACAATGAAATATATGACACACTGTGCTCTATTATGATGAAAGCATGCAACAATGTGAAATGTATGACACTGTGATCTATTATATGATGAAATTATATAACACTAAAATGTATGACACATTATATTCTATTATTAAATGAAAGCTTGCAACAATGTGAAATATATAACACATTTTGCCCTATTATGATAAAGTCATTTAGCAATGTGAAATAAGACACATTGTATTCTATGATGAAATCATGTAATAGTGTGAAATATGACACTCTGTGCTCTATTATATGAAGAAATCATGCAACAATGTGAAATATACAACACATTGTTTTATTAAGAAAGCATGTACCAATATGAAATAAGACACGTTGTATTCTATTATATGATGAAATCATGTAATAGTGTGAAATATGACACTGTGCTCTATTATATGAAGAAATCATGCAACAATGTGAAATATACAACACATTGTTTTATTAAGAAAGCATGTACGAATATGAAATAAGACACGTTGTATTCTATTATATGATGAAAGCATGTAACAGTGTGAAATATGAAACATTATGCACTATTATATGCTGAAATCATGTAACAATGAAATATATCACACATTACGCCTATTATATGCTGAAATCATGTAACAATGAAATATGACACATTATGCACAATTATATGCTGAAATCATGTAACAATGTGAGATATGACACATTATGCACTATTATATGCTGAAATCATGTAACAATGAAATATATCACATATTATTCTCCAGTAAATGATGAAATCATGTAACAAAAATCCGTTTTCTCTGTTAATATGATACATTTATCATTTTATTATGCTAATGATACATGGTTTTGCTTTTCATCCACCATCCACAACAGGGCTGAGTGGCTGAGTGGTCTAAAGCGCTCACTGTTCCGGATCACTGCCATCTCACCTCTGTCTGCGTGGGTTAGAGTCCAAGGCTCGGCTAGTGTGGGTATGTGGGAAAGCCTGCCAGTAGCTTCTCATGGGTCAGTGGTTCTTCCTTGGGTTTTCCAGGGATCTTCAGCCACCAGTTATACTGGCCGCCATGTATAGCCTATCTTGTGCTGAAAAATGGTGTTAAACCCTAGAACAACAACAAGAACAACAACCATCCACAACAACATCAATATTGCAAACACTATATTTTTAAATATTTTGCTATTAAGATGTATATATATATATATATATATATATATATATATATATATATATATATATATATAACTCCCCATGAAGCTTATATTGAAATAAATTAATTAAAAGAAGTCAAAGATTTTAAGACTCAACTGAACTAGACTGCACTATTCCATTATCCATGTCCTTCCCTCTATTGCTTATGAAAAATCATGTCAGCAATTTTGATGCAGACAATGGTCAGATTTTTTCAAGGACACTAACTTGAAATACTTGTGTAGAAGTGACATGATTTTACATTTCCAAGTACCCATCTTCTTCAATCATCCATCAAAAGCATTGTGCTTCTGTGCATAGGTGGACAAAAAGTAAAAAAATTGGCATAGTTCCAACAGAAATAACTTTGTTAGCTACAGTTGGGGATACAATCACAATGTCATCCTTGACAAGCTTTATATCAATAACTCAAAGTTGTGCAGTTTTCATCTATGAGATGTCAACATTTTAGAGAAAGTCAATTGGGTACCCGACAATCCTAATGATCGGTGACCTGGGTACCCGATCAAAGGGAAATTATATTAAATGTGAACCTGAACTGCTTTGATTTAAGTTCATATATGCCAAACCCCACCCCCCAGAGGTATAAGCATAATTATTACTAATATAAGTGGAAAAAAAGCACAGCATAAAAAGAGTGATCTATATATATATACATACCATAATTTAAAAAAACCATATGAATAACGTACATTTATTTCTGCTACTGACCTGTTTCTGCAGTGATTTGAAATTCTTGTCATAAATTGGCTAATTCTATGTGGATTAGTACACAAGGATAATTGTGTACCATATATACTTGCATATAAGTCGACTCAAACTACAAAAACATAGATCCTGATCTGCCTTAGTGTAATTCCCTTACAGATCAGGATCTAAGTTGTTCGTTCTACTGATTACTCTTAACAAACTGCACAGACCCAGATCTGCTCGTGCAATATGTGATGTCAGATCTGTACAAATTGCAGTTGGACTCATCCTATAAGAGAGTATATACGATACATACATATACTTACAACACTGAAATTTGGTCCACTGCCTGTATGTGTCTGCCATGTTACATTTAACTCAACATCATAACCATTCCCACATATCGCTATGGTTGGAAAGAATTCCTCAGCTCGAGGCAGCGTCACATACTGGGTACCAACTGGTGTATTGTTCTTAACAAAGACCACAGCTGCTGCTTTTGTGTCAAAAGACCTCATCTCCAGGCCAACATTATCGCCTATATCAGAGAAAACGATTTGTAAGTAACTCTAGTCTGCTCCCACCAACTGAGTTTTCTGCAAATTGATGACTTCTCACTGCCTTTGTATAAATATTTTTTTTAAAATCACATTTTCAGGACTTCTTAGGAAAATGGACTTTACTGACCAAAGCTATGCATCATCATTCATTGAACTACATTAACATGTTTTAACCTGCTGTAACAGATTTTATTGTTTGTAATGTCATTGGCTACTACCAAGCAACTATGCTGATATCAGTTGAAAACAAGGAAGCTGTGCTTGGTGGTTTGTAAACCTACAAGACACAGATAATTGCTGAATCATTACATCAACTGTAACTTTTTCCTCCTAATGAGGTACAAAGATAGTAAAAAAAATTAGGGATAGGGGAGTGACTAGACCACTTCAGTAAATGGAAGGGAATGCCTCCACTTTTTGTAGGCAGCTTTTTTCAATACATTAAAGACTCTAAAATTCAACATGACTTGTGCTAATTAATGCTGGGGTAAAGTAGTGTACAACTGCCTACCAAGTATATGTCAATCAAAATGTAGAACTCTTAAAGAAAAGCTAAACACACACACACCCACACACACCCACACACACACACACATATATATATGCCCATGCACATATGCATGTCACTACTAGATTCAACAATCACTTATTACAACTTTTATACAGTAACTATTTTCTTTCCTCATTCAACAATATTTGCAGTCTGTTATAATTTTCAATGAATATTTCTCTTATTATCAATCTTCCAATAAAACATACATAAATTAGTAGATAAAATATTACTTTAACAATTGACAGCATTAACACCTTTGCAATTACTCTGCTTTGTAGATGTGTATATTATTTAACTACTAAAATATTTCTTTACTTATATATCCAACAAAATAAATGCGGTCATACCTACATCACTGCACACAATGCTATGTTTCATATATGGACATATGTGAGCTTAATTAAAATTGTAGTTGTGATTTGAAAATATGATACAAGTGATTCTAAGGGATGTTTGTATAGTTGCTATGTTACAAATTTTAGCAAGACCAGAAAGTTTCTTACTATTATTAGTAATAGACATTATATTTGATAAAAGAGAATAGACACTATTCCAGAAATATCAAGGGACTGAAAACCTTCCAAGCCAATAAAATGATGATTCTTGTAATTTCTATAATTTTGGTGTTATTTGATTTAATTTACACCATTAATATTTGCCATTTAATTTACACAATCATGATGGTACAAAAAATGGCTTTTGAAACAAAAGAGAGACCTCACAAATGGGCAAGCTGAATCAGAACAGAGTAAGTAAATGAAGAAATAAACATTGTGCCAATCTTTTAATTAGGAATAGAACAATTATATGAACATCAAATGCAAATACTTTTTTTGCAACATAAATACAGGAAATCCTATTTGCACTTTCTTCCCTGACACACGTATTCTTGTGTGTATGTTTAGTATCCAGATTTCAGAGTGACTTTTTTATTTTAGCAAATTAAGAAAACGAATTTTCCAGTCAATATTGAAGGCAAAAACTCAAAATGAAGCTGGGGGTCAACATGGTGGCAGTGTTCATCAATATCAACTGGAAACATAGTGAACACATTTTGCAACACACTTCTTATTCTCGAATTAAAAGTGTAGCAAGCAGAGATTTCAAGGAAGATAATTATGAAAGCGTAGCTGACATAGATAAACTATATAAGTTACACTTAAATACTAAGTCATTTTATACATACCTTCTCCAAATCTTTCCCCATGTGTGTTACCACTGAGGAGCAGATTTTGGTAAAATTTTCCTTCCTTGGAATACCAGCCTGTGGAGGGCTTGATTTTACCAATATGCTTGTCCAGTGGGAAGTTACTGTCAGCAACACCAAAGGATATCACTGATTCCTCATCTAGTAAAATATAATCAAATCATGTCAACAGTGAAGCAGTCCAACAACAGTATAAAAATCAAAATATCTAAGAGTAATAGACTCGAAAAGATCGTGCAATGTAGCAAATTGTAAAAAGGGACATACCTCTCTGCAACATGAAGTGTAAGACAAAGGCTTTAATAAGCATATTTATATTTCTAAGACAATTAATAAATTAAATGATATCGAATATACTGAATCATTCCCAGGTAAATACAGGACTCAAACAGGCAACCTCCAATGCGAAACCTAAAATGAATAGACAAGGGCCATAACTCCAGCCAAAATGAAGTAAAAAAGAGATGAATTCTAAAAGAAACATCTATAGAAACATCAATGTCTAGGCAAATGTTCTCACCAAACTGCATCACATGACAGACAAAAGGAAATGTTATGGTGAAGAAAAAAATTGAAACATGACTCTGTCAATAGTGGATTTAAAATGAAAAAAGCTGTAAAAGTCAAATATCAGAAACAAAAGCAGTTCACCTATCAAATGACACTGAATTTCAAACTGAATGCTTAACCATTGGCTGCTCTTGGTTGTGAATTCAATAAGAAAATGAAACAAGATACATTTCTGTCTGCATACGGAATTTTTATCTGTAACTATTGATGTTAACACTATTGTGAATTCAATAAGAAAATGAAACAAGATACATTTCTGTCTGCATACGGAATTTTTATCTGTAACTATTGATGTTAACACTATTGTGAATTCAATAAGAAAATGAAACAAGATACATTTCTGTCTGCATACGGAATTTTTATCTGTAACTATTGATGTTAACACTATTGTGAATTCAATAAGAAAATGAAACAAGATACATTTCTGTCTGCATACGGAATTTTTATCTGTAACTATTGATGTTAACACTATTGTGAATTCAATAAGAAAATGAAACAAGATACATTTCTGTCTGCATATGGAATTTTTATCTGTAACTATTGATGTTAACACTATTGTGAATTCAATAAGAAAATGAAACAAGATACATTTCTGTCTGCATATGGAATTTTTATCTGTAACTATTGATGTTAACACTATTGTGAATTCAATAAGAAAATGAAACAAGATACATTTCTGTCTGCATACGGAATTTTTATCTGTAACTATTGATGTTAACACTATTGTGAATTCAATAAGAAAATGAAACAAGATACATTTCTGTCTGCATACGGAATTTTTATCTGTAACTATTGATGTTAACACTATTGTGAATTCAATAAGAAAATGAAACAAGATACATTTCTGTCTGCATACGGAATTTTTATCTGTAACTATTGATGTTAACACTATTGTGAATTCAATAAGAAAATGAAACAAGATACATTTCTGTCTGCATACGGAATTTTTATCTGTAACTATTGATGTTAATGCTATTGACTTTCGATGAAGTATTTTTTAGTACTTTATTAATGCTTTCTTTTTAGCTAAATTGTGATATATAAAACTAATTTATACTGATCAAAATGGCATAGAGAAAGACAGAAATCTCTCTCTCTCTCTCTCTCTCTCTCTCGTATACAAAAGGCAAAAACAAATTACATTCACTCATCCAAAATAAAGTCCTATTTGGTCATAATTTATTTGAATCACCAGGCATCAGAATAATGATATGATGATGATATGCCAACATCCACGTCATAATTATCCATTTTTAAATTGCTGATTCTGACAGTTACTAAGTACAATGAAAAAATGACGTTTATTATCATCTACTTTCAAGTGCTATCTAATGCAATACACACATATAAACCAGTAAGCAAAATCAGACAACACAATTACATCAGATGCATATGATTAAATATTGACAATATCCCAGAATTATCCTCAATATCAGGTACCTACTTTTTGGTACTAATCACCATTGAAAAATGACTATTTTTTGGTACTCAATCACCATTCAAAAATGACATTTTTTTGGTACTCACTATACTATTGTACTTTGAAAAAAAGAACATGTACAAGAAATTCCATAACATATGGTACTATAATTTTTCTTTTGAACCTAAAGAGTATTTTTAAAATAACTTGACATCAACACTATTGTGCTATCCCTTAGTTTTTTATTTTGCCGATGGATCACTAAAAACCAGCCTTTACTAATCCAGTTGGTATAATAAATGTTATGAAGTGGTCATGACCTCTCATTTCCTTTAATGGTTAATTGATCTGTTGATTGTGTTAATTGAGTGCATACTAATATAATACCAGTAATGAGGTACAATAAATGGCTGCAGTGCCATTGGACCAGTGTTAAACTACTCATCCACCCATCAAATAAATTACGGTGATTAGGGGAAATCCATATACGATTTCAAACAATTTTGGGAGATTTTTTACCCTCTCTCCTTCATCACATTTCATCACAAAAGCTCAGACCCTCCCCTCATATATGATGTCACAAAGTTTATATCCCCACAATAAAAATTAAAAAAAAATAAAAGTGGTTTCAACTCACTTTGTATAGAAAAACACACCCAAATAACAACACTGCATTCTGAATGATTTAATACTTTTAAAAAAAGTCAATCTGCATTTAGTCCTCTGGAAGCCAATGCTAAAGAGAAAAATTATAGATAGGAAACAAAGACTTAAAATCCAAGGAATAAAGTTGAGTTGTAGACATTGCCATCGCATGAATTTATTTCTCAGTGTACTATTCCTAATATGGCAATACTGTGATGCTGTTTAGGTTTACATTTTCTCTGGTAGATGATGCAGATGTTGTTTTTATGACTTTACATTTTTAAACCCCCCCACCCCACCCCATTGTCGCACAAGTCAGATCCCCTTTCTGGCTCTTGTTGTCAAAACCATCTTGGAATATATAGAACTAGATGAACTGACACCAAGCACTGATTTCATTACTGCCAAAAACAAAAGGCTTCTGGCAAGTGATGATCAATCACTAAAGGTAGCATTCGCTGAGTCTACAAATAATCCGATTAAGATACTAAGACATTATTGGAAATAGTGGGAAAATCAACACAAATGGCAGTAATATGACCCTGGAGATGCCATGATTTTGTGCATTTCATGCACACTGTATTTGGAGAAATATGAAAAAGCATTGGTGAAAACCATTTATTGTTTTGAGTTAATGTTAATGAATAAAAATGTTGATTAAGAAACGTAACTGGCTTCTGATTTTCACAGGATCAGTGAAATTAGGCAGGATCAGTAAAACATTTATTTTAGTTGGTGAACAAATTCCTAATTTCAATCTCTGATAACTTACAGAACTTTATTTTTCTTTAAAAAATATGGTCTCCCAGGTGCTAATGGATGCTGAAACTGAACGCTCCTGTAAAATAACTTACTGAGTTTCTTTATCTCTATAAATAAATATGGTCTCCCAGGTGCTAATGGATGCTGAAATTGAACACTCCTGTAAAATAACTTACTGAGTTTCTTTATCTCTATAAAAAAATATGGTCTCTCATGTGTTAATGGATGCTGAAACTGAACACTCCTGTAAAATAACTTACTGAGTTTCTTTATCTCTATAAAAAAATATGGTCTCTCATGTGTTAACGGATGCTGAAATTGAACACTCCTGTAAAATAACTTACTGAGTTTCTTTATCTCTATAAAAAAATATGGTCTCTCATGTGTTAATGGATGCTGAAACTGAACACTCCTGTAAAATAACTTACTGAGTTTCTTTATCTCTAAAATAAATATGGTCTCTCACGTGTTAATAGATATTGAAACTGAACACCTCTGTAAAATAACTTACTGAGTTTTTTTATCTCTATAAAAAAATATGGTCTCTCATGTGTTAATGGATGCTGAAACTGAACACTCCTGTAAAATAACTTACTGAGTTTCTTTATCTCTATAAAAAAATATGGTCTCTCATGTGTTAATGGATGCTGAAGCTGAACACTCCTGTAAAATAACTTACTGAGTTTCCTTATCTCTATTAAAAATTATGGTCTCTCATGTGTTAATGGATGTTGAAACTGAACACTCCTGTAAAATAACTTAATGAGTTTCTTTATCTCTATAAAAAAATATGGTCTCTCATGTGTTAATGGATGCTGAAACTGAACACCTCTGTAAAATAACTTACTGAGTTTCTTTATCTCTATAAAAAAATATGGTCTCTCATGTGTTAATGGATGCTGAAGCTGAACACTCCTGTAAAATAACTTACTGAGTTTCTTTATCTCTATAAAAAAATATGGTCTCTCACGTGTTAATGGATGCTGAAACTGAACACCTCTGTAAAATAACTTACTGAGTTTCTTTATCTCTATAAAAAAATATGGTCTCTCATGTGTTAATGGATGCTGAAGTTGGATCACATGGATCTTCTTGTGCTTGGCAGGAAGACAAACTTGGCAACCTGCAGACGACACTTTAACAACCAGACATTTTGATTTTCGGAATAAGGAAACACTCAACTCTGAAACAAAATATTCCAAGGCATTTTATTTTTAGCATTATTCGCTAAGTATTTTTAAATGAAAAAGTTGTATAACAGACCACATACTGAAAAAAAAAGATCTGGACCTCAATAGGTATTTATGCACGAGACGAGTCTGCACAATTCCTAATCTGCTGTAAGCAAATCTGGTTCTCTGCAGTTTGTTATAAGTAATCAGTTGAACAAACAACACAGACCCTGCTGTGCCATGGCATAATGTGCTGGCAGATCAGGGTCTATGCTGTTTGAAGTTGGACTTAGGTGAGTCTATGCTGTATTTTATATTGCTGTTTTATGAACCTTTGTTTAAAATACATTTTCACTGGTTACTAGACATTCTGCATGAATTTATACAAATTCTTTTGTATTTATGCATGATTTTAAAATGTGTAAAACCTGAGTAGTCAAAGAAACGTTTCTAATTAACAAAGAATGATTGAAGTTAATTTGTCAAATAATCTACTGATTCTCTGTGATTGACTGACATGCAGTTTTGTGACAGCTGTTGAAATGATGGGATACTGCTTTGTACCTCGCGCCTTTAAGTCGGACAAAACAATGTTCATTGCATTGTCGTACTGTTCCCAGTAGCTTTTGTCCAGCAATGCTTTAACTGTCGCATCCACTGTGAGCTGCCGCAAACTCTCAACATCTACTCTTGCTATAGAGGCTGGAATATCAGACAATATTAAGTTAATAATGATGATGATAATAATAATAATAATAATAATAATAATAATAACAGTGAAGAAAAAATAATAGAGAAATAATAATAATAATAATATAAGCAATAATAATAGTGAAAAATAATAATATTAATAATTAATAATAATAATAGTTATAATAATACTAATAATATTAACAATAATATTGAGACAATAATAATAAAATAATAACAATAATAATAATAGTGAGAAGAAGAAAGAAGACAAGAAATAATAATAATAATAATAATAATAGTGAGAATAAAAGAATAATAATAATAATGATAATAATAATAATAATAATAATAATAAGTACCAACCATGGAGCAGATAACAATTCTTGTCACCAGAAAAATAATTTATATTCCTATGTCTGCCCATGTGTCCCATGATGTTTTCTAAAACAAAATGTCTACCCTTAAAATGGATATATTTATAAAAAATTGACCTCAAAGGAAAGCCCAGCCCCAGCCTTCATCTGAAACATGATCAGTGTCTAATAATGATCACGCCTACAGATTTTACTGATGGCAGTGGTGGAATTACTAAGAAAAAAACACCATAACCTCATGGACAGCATGCAGAAGCTATGAAATAAACACTTAAGGAAGATAAACTACAAGATGTCCTCAGAACTGGGATAATACAACAAAAGACTTTTAAGATCTAATGATGCAATCTCTGGAAAAATACTATTAAGAGACTGTGGAGGGAGACAATAAATAGCAATGATATTTTTATTTAAAGAAATATTATAATTATAATTTATTTTAAAAATCCAACTGTATTAGTGTCATACTACTGTCACATAAAACGCATGTCACCTTGTTACATATCATATATACTCACTTATAAGTCAAGACCAACTGCAAACAACATAGACCCTGATTTCTGTCACATAATGTACCAGCAGACCTGGAACCGTCTTGTTTGTTCTACTGATTACTCATAACAAACTGCATAGACCTGGATCTGCAGTTTGCAATTTGACTTTACTTAGAAGCAAATATATATGGTACTATATTAAGGATCTTGCGTGCTCATTTCAAAATGAAATTTATGAAATTAATCGAATGATTTATATTTTTTTCTGACAAAAAATTCTAAATTTTTCTGAAAAAACAAAATGTAGTAAAATAACTTTATGATATACCTGGATGCCTGTCATTATAACTTTGTTTTAAACAATGTCATAATGTTATTTAGATATATCATGAGGTGTTATTTAGATATATCATGAGGTGTTATTTAGATATATCATGAGGTGTTATTTAGATATATCATTAGGTGCTATTATGTGTTACATATCAAAACAAAATGATATGGGTATATTATCCTAAATTACATAATATTTGTGTGATAAATGGCAACTTTACATATAACAAATTAACACTCTCTTTGCATCTGTGTGATAAATAGAATATAACATTCATCATTAATCAGATATACAATACATGTAATACTGCATGCAATTTGCTGTTAGCACGCTCATGTAAGATTCTCGGCATCCACCCCTATCCCCCCTCTGTAGCTTGAAACATCTCTCAAGATCTTAAAACTATCAAGACATCAAACAAGAAAGCTGACTAAATTACTGAATAAAGATCTATAACTATATTATTATTTCTAAGCCTTGTTGATTATAAGAAAAGTGGTAATGCAACTCTAAGCCTAGTTGATCATAAGAAAAGAGTTAGTGCATCTCTAGGCCTTGTTGATTATAAAAAAGTGTTAGTGCATCTTTATGCCTTGTTGATTATCAAATTTTTTTTAGTGCATTTCTATGCCTAGTTGATTATAAAAATGTGTTAGTGCATCTCTAGGCCTTGTTGATTATAAAAAAAGGTGTTAGTGCATCTCTAGGCCTTGTTGATTATAAGAAAAGTGTTAGTGCATCTCTAGGCCTTGTGGATTATAAAAAAGTGTTAGTGCATCTCTAGGCCTTGTGGATTATAAAAAAAAGTGTTAGTGCATCTCTAGGCCTTGTTGATTATAAGAAAAGTGTTAGTGCATCTCTAGGCCTTGTGGATTATTAAAAAAAGTGTTAGTGCATCTCTATGCCTTGTTGATCATAAAAAATTGTTAGTGCATCTCTAGGCCTTGATGATTATAAAAAAGTGTTAGTGTATCTCTAGGCCTTTTTGATTATAAGAAAAGTGTTAGTGCATCTCTAGGCCTTGTTGATTATAAGAAATGTGTTAATTCATCTCTAGACCTAGTTGATTATACGAAAATAGTTAGTGCATCTCTAGGCCCTGATGATTATAAAAAAGTGTTAGTGCATCTCTAAGCCTTGTTGATTATAAGAAAAGTGTTAATGCATCTCTAAGCCTTGTTGATTATAAAAACGTGTTAGTGCATCTCTAGGCCTTGTTGATTATAAGAAATGTGTTAATTCATCTCTAGACCTAGTTGATTATATGAAAATAGTGCATCTCTAGGCCTTGATGATTATAAAAAATTGTTAATGCATCTCTAAGCCTTGTTGATTATAAAAAAGTATTAATGCATCTCTAGGCCTTGTTGATTATAAGAAAGATGTTAGTGCATTACTAAGCCTTGTTGATTATAAGAAAAGTGTTAATGCATCACTATGCCTTGCTGATTATAAAAAAGTGTTAGTGCATCTCTAGACTTTGTGGATTATAAAAAAGTGTTAGCGTATCTCTAGGCCTTGTTGATTATAAGAAAAGTGTTAATGCATCTCTAAGCTTTGTTGATTATAAGAAATGTGTTAATTCATCTCTAGACCTAGTTGATTATAAGAAAAGTGTTGTTGTTGTTGTTCTAGGGTTTAACGCCATTTTTCAGCACAAGATAGGCTATAAATGGTGGCCAGTATAACTGGTGGAGGAAGAACCCTGGAAAACATAGGGAAGAACCACCGACCCATGAGAAGCTAGTGGCTGGCTTTCCCACATACCAATGCTAGCCGAGCCTTGGGCTCGAACCCACGCAGACAGAGGTGAGATGGCAGTGATCAGGTTCGGTAAGCGCTTTAGATCACTCAGCCACTCGGGACCCCTAAGAAAGGTGTTATTGTATCTCTAGGCTTAGTTGATTATAAGAAAAGTGTTAGTGCATCTCTAGGCCTTGTTGATTATAAAAAAAGTGTTAATACATCTAAAAAAGTTATGTGACAACATAACTGTGTATATTTATGTGAAATGGTCATGTGACAATAGAGTTATGTGACAATACAGTTATATGACAGTGATGAATTTAGTGACTACCCAACAAATGTGGTACATGCTTTGCAAGAGAATGTAAATAAATCTGCCAATGAAAGCCGTCAACAATTGGTTGGAAATGTATGAAGTTTTACAGTCTGTCAATTATTATATTTTAGAACCAGTAAATATCTATAACTCCAGTAAATATCTACAACTCCAGTGAATATCTGCAACTGCATATTTTTGCAAACTGCAGTAAAACTTTCCTTAAATGGCCACTGAGGAGACTAAATAATTGTGTAGTTTTATAGAAGTGGCCAGTTTAGTGATTGTAGTATCTGAAATTTAAAGACCCAACAAAATATTAGCTACCAGTGATGACCCCTGCCTCCTCCGGTTTTCTTACTGTTTCATTCCTAGATATTAACAAAGTTACTAGTGTCTGATAAATCAGTGTCAATATTGTAATCTGGCTATAAACTATTAGTTTGTACACGAGTTTTAAAAAAAAGAGTAATAAGGAATTTTATATTGTTCCAGTGCACACATAGCGATAAAGTATGTGGTAGCTGTAATTTCACACACTACTTTAAATTGAGACACACATTACCTTAAATCAAAACACACACATTACCTTAAATCAAGACATACACACTAACTTAAATCAAGACATACATGCTACCTTAAATCAAGACACACACACACTACCTTAAATCAAGACATACATGCTACCTTAAATCAAGACACACACACTACCTTAAATCAAGACATACACACTATCTTATATCAAGACACACACACTACCTTAAATCAAGACATACACACTACCTTAAATCAAGACGTACACACTACCTTAAATCAAGACATAGACACTACCTTAAATCAAGACATACACGCTACCTTAAATCAAGACATACACACTACCTTAAATCAAGACATAGACACTACCTTAAATCAAGACATACACGCTACCTTAAATCAAGACATACACACTACCTTAAATCAAGACATACACACTACCTTAAATCAAGACACACACACTACCTTAAATCAAGACACACACACTACCTTAAATCAAGACACACACACACTACCAAAACAAGACACACACACACTACCTTAAATCAAGACACACACACTACCTTAAATCAAGACATACACACACTACCTTAAATCAAGACAACACACACACTACCTTAAATCAAGACACACACACTACCTTAAATCAAGACACACACACACTACCTTAAATCAAGACACACACACTACCTTAAATCAAGACATACAAACTACCTTAAATCGAGATGTGAGATAAGTAATGATAGGAGAAATGAGAAAAAGAAGATATTTAAACACTAGTAATACTGACTGAAACTAAAAAGGAATGACTAATAAAAACTACTAGCATATAAAAATTAAATTGAATGCTTCTTTAATTTGATGCTTAATTTGAGTACAACTGTAAGATCTGAATCCTCCTGAAAGCACATTTCATTTTATCCATCCATTTTTCATCCAAAAGAACAAAAAAAACCTGTAAAATACTATCGTTTGAAGAATATTTTTTAATGAAACACTACGTATATACAATAATTACCGCAGGGTATTAAAGCTCACAATTTGACGATGTTTTACAAAGCCATTGTATCAACATTGTGTCAATCCAATCTCATAGTACACACAAATGCTTGTCAGGCAAATAATCCCCAAATTCCAGAATTAAACAAGTCTAGCTTTCTCAAAACCACTAATAATTAGGTTCAATCTTTCATTCATTTTTGCATGAGCTTAAATTATCCTTCAGTATGATATGGCTTGATTGCAAAGTTCACTAATCGATGGTCATCATCATTAACATCTTCCATTTCCATGATGGCCTCCATGACCTATTGAGCATACCAGTTGCGGAAGTGTGATTTTAATTCTTCTTTGCACTCTTTATTTAATGTCAAGTGGTTGAAATTGGTCTGTACATAAGGCAGGCATAAACAAAGTATTCCATTATCATTCAATTTAGCATCTTCCCACTTTGCTGGCATCAGCACTCAGACAAAAACATGATGTAAGTAATTGATCTTGACAGATGTTTTATTCGTGCTTGTAGATATGGCAGTATTGCTGTAGTGTTCTTGGCTACTCTGGCTTCCACTGACATTATACACAGGGTACTGTTTTAAAAATTCAAGTGACTGACATTTGCATCAGCATAGTTTTTTTCTAATGTATTCTTTGTTTTGGGTATTTGTAGAGGTTACACCACAAAATGAAAAACCTACTAATATGCAAACTTTGACAGGCACAACCACAAACTTAAGTACCCATGAAATGTCCTTTTTTATTAAACAAAACCCATCAAAACTGAGCCCCATAAAAATAAATGACACTACAGTAAATTATTCTGCATGGTTGGGGCTGAAAAATATCTGAGAAGTTTACAGCAAAGGCAGGTATAGATAAATTTGGTTGTATATTTTGTAAATTTTCTTTAGCTGCCTTGAGAAATCTACAAAAAAATGCATGCTTGTGAAAATTTTCTGGTTTACAGCACTAAGCATTCACCTGAATTTTGAAAATTACACAATAAAAGTCTCATATTAATTTTACCATTCCTGCAAAGAATGACCAGTGGATAAAACCCTCCTGGTGGCTGCAACAGCATCCGCATTGCAGCAATGTCCGAGTTAATTGTGACAACACACAGAACGAGCTGGGCATCTTTATCATCAAAATCAGGTTTATCAACCTCCTTTGGATTATAGTGGACACCTAGCCCCACTCTCATACCAGGCTTCACCTGTACCACTGAAATAAGAGAGACAACTGTCATAGGAACAAGAGTGTGATATGAGAGATAGAAAAGATCATGGCTTGCTAATACGGTCAGTGTCCAAAAATAAACACTGTAATATGTATCAAATTTATACTTATTTCTCACATAACTGAAGAGAATTATCATCCATCTAATCTCTTACTAAACAGTATTCAGTAGTAACCAAAACTGAGTTAATAATTTCTATAAGCAGCTAAAACTGAGTCAATAATCTTAACTTTATTTGTTAGTAAGCAGAACATGTTTTTTATAAAGGAAAAATGAAAAGCAGTAGCCAAAGTACTATTAATACTCGCTTATAAGTCAAGTCCAATGGCACAATGCATAGACCCAGATCTGCCAGTGCATAATGTGTAAGCAGATCTGGGTCTGTGCAGTATTTTAGAGTAATCAGTAGAACAAGTAACAGAGACCCTGATCTGCAGGCACATTATGTTATAGCAGATCAGGTTATTTGTTGTTGGCAGTTTGACTCAACTTAAAAGTGACTATATATGGTAGATGATTTAATAATATTAAATAGCCATTTGAGATTTTTTTTGGCCTATGGTTATTTTGTTCATGACATGTGAGAATAAAGCTACAGATATTGATTCATTACCATTTGTAATTTACACACAGCGTATGAAATAGCACCTTGATAATGAAATCAAACCAGTCAAAATGGGCCATAAGAGTTTGTTTGGACAGTAAGTCAGAACACTCAATGTCAAGTCCCTTATAAAATAGCTACAGTGACCCAAAAGGTCTAGATTTTGTGATTACTGTACCATAAAAAGTTATCTCCCTCAGCCTGACTGCCATTTGTCAGGCACGTAACACAGCATGTTGACCATATTGCTTATGTTTCCAAGTAGGTGAAATGAAATTTTACAAATGCTTCTCAAAACCTTTCACATCCTCAAAGTATCTCTATTTTCTGGTGTCAGCATAAACTGAGACTTATTAAAAGTAAACAGTGCTCCATGGAAGTCAGAATGTGACCACTGGAAAAATTTACCACTTAAGTTCCAAGTCTGGGCTGCATACCTTTAAAATAAAGTGTATGAATGCTGTGTGTATGTAATTGCAGTTTTATCTAACCCATGCATGTTGGAAATCCTTGTATGGAACTTTGAGTCTTCTAGTTTATGGATAAAATCAAAGATTTTGGAGATAAAAAGGATTCAACATGTTCAAGTTCCCATGTCCATAAAAGGAAAGATTTTGAGAGTAAGTTATCAGAGTAAAGAAAATATTTCTGCATTGCGAAAGGCTTATTTTTCCAAAGCCGCCTTAAGTTTCCAAAATTCTGCAGGGATAGTCTAGGAACCAACCTTTTGTCTATCAATTATTCTGATGTCTACAATTAATTTTTTATGTTTGATTGTGGATTAGACTTCTTGGCCAAATGTGCCAGGTGCTGTATCTTGGCACCATCTCTGCATTGTTTTGTCAAATAAATGTTCAGTTTCAAATCAGCATGACTCAATACTTCTGTTTAAAAAAATTCTTATAACAAAAATGACACAATTCCTGCTCACTTTTTCCATCAGCCTTCCAACTGAAGAAATCCCTGAGCAGAACACAGGTTGGGGTTGGATGGATAGGGCTGCAGGATCCCATACCAACTACTGCTGACTCCTCATTCTCTGATGTATCATGCAGGATAACCTCATAGTATGAAAAATCTAACAGAAAAAAAGAACCACAATATTACCCTTTTAATGAAATTTTTTGTGTAGTTTTTGAAAAAGTAAATCTTGTCAAAATGTACCACCTTAAATATTATAACCTGTGAATAATCACTAGAATGATACTAGCCAACATGAATATCGCATGTTTCTGAGTGAAATAAAAATGTCAGATTTCACATCAATAAAAAGTACCTATTGTATTGTATTGAAAAAACTGCCCCAAGTCGGACATCACATAATGTGTCATTAGATCAGAGCACTTGCTATTTACTTGAAATCAAAGATACAAATTCTTCATAACAAGGACCTTCATTATAACACAGTTCCTGTTAACAGTATGAGAATGGTCATGGATCCCTGGTAATTAAATTATATATGTTATGTACTTCATTATAAGGCTGTGACACTAAATGGCATTATAATGAGGAAGCACTGTTGAAAAATATGTCAGACTCTGACATACCTTCACATAATGCAATAGTCAGTAATAATTTACTCTCAACAGTAAGATCCCATGAATATAGTAAACAATTAATCACAAGCAATAACATATAAACACATATAAACATGTACATAAAATGACAATACAAAAAGATGTATGGAGTTTTAAATAACAAAGGCTTTCTATTTTTCCATATGTTTTGGTTAATTTGAGCTCATAAGTGTTGTTTGAATGTAAACAGAATCCAATGATGATGGCTAATTAGCCGAGAGAGAGAGAGAGAGTGTGTGTGTGTGTGTGATTTAATACTGAGATTTCAGTGGATTGTAAATTTAAGAGACTAAAATTAAATTTATAAAGAATATTAATCATTTATAATCATTGAAAAAAATGATTATTCTTTTATGTTGATTGTACTTTCAGGCTGCCCATGAGTTGTGAAAAGCAAAGAAACCAAAATGGAAGAACCAACTTTGAACAGACAGCCATTAACTCTTTCAAATGAAAGCTCTGTGGTCATGATACACTATATGTGAACAGCCAGTGTGTTACTATTGCCCTAGACAAATTAACTTTTTAAAATAATTTTTAAATTTAGCAAACTGTTAAATTCAATTCAGAAAGGATAAACATTACCATTAACTCTCTATATAAATAAAGAATAATTATAATATATTGATTTTTGTGTCTTCAATGAATTCAAAAAAATTAACTTTGTGATCTACAGTTTAACTACATGGAGAGAGAATCAACATTCACACTGCTTTATTGGAGGCGCTTTTAGTACATACCATAAATTCATTTATTTTCATGGGTAATAATTTATGTTGTTTTGTCAAAAGATGACAATTTTGTCAGTATCTAAATCTTAAGTTTTGGGAAAGGGGTTTATTATTTCCACAGAATGCTAAATGAAACTTGTGGGAAAGGGGTTTATTATTTCCACAGAATGCTAAATGAAACTTGTGGGAAAGGGGTTTATTATTTCCACAGAATGCTAAATGAAACTTGTGGAAGGAGTTCTATTATTCCATGGAATGCTAAATGAAACTTGTGGAAGGAGTTCTATTATTCCATGGAATGCTAAATGAAACTTGTGGAAGGAGTTCTATTATTCCATGGAATGCTAAATGAAACTTGTGGAAGGAGTTCTATTATTCCATGGAATGCTAAATGAAACTTGTGGAAGGAGTTCTATTATTCCATGGAATGCTAAATGAAACTTGTGGAAGGAGTTCTATTATTTCATGGAATGCTAAATGAAACTTGTGGAAGGAGCTCTATTATTCCATGGAATGCTAAATAAAACTTGTGGAAGGAGTTCTATTGTTCCATGGAATGCTAAATGAAACTTGTGGAAGGAGTTCTATGATTCCATGGAATGCTAAATAAAACTTTCGGAACAGGTTCTATTATAATCCATAGAGAACTGATTGAAATTTGGGGATGGGGTTCTATTATTCCACAGAGAGCTAAATGAAGTTGTGGGAAGGGGTTCTATTATTTGCATCATATGCTAACTGAAGTCTGGAGAAGTGGTTCTTTTATTTCCATATAATGCTACTTGGTTGTCGGGTCTTTAAATCTAAAATCTGTAGCAACTACAATGAACACAAAAAATAGTGTCCTACAAAACAAGTGATATCATAGTGAATAATGTTTTTGTTCATTTAAGTATCACTAGTTTATCAGTATAAAAGGAGAAATGATAACCAAAGTAATTAATCAATGAAATATTACTAAGTAATTTAAAGTTTAGAGGCATATAAAAAAATTTAAACTCCATCATCAGTAAATTTGTCACTATTCTAAGAAATAAAAGCACCATATTGTTATGTCCTGTCATTAATAAGTAAGCACAGGGCATACAGTGTTATCTTCATCTGTCCTTAATGTGAAAGGGGCATGCAGTGTTATCTTTGTCTGTCCTTAATGTAAAAGGGGCATAGTGTTATTTTTGTCTGTCCTTAATGTGAAAGGGACATAGTGTTATCTTTGTCTGTCCTTAATGTGAAAGGGGCATACAGTGTTATCTTTGTCTGTCCTTAATGTAAAAGGGGCATAGTGTTATTTTTGTCTGTCCTTAATGTGAAAGGGACATAGTGTTATCTTTGTCTGTCCTTAATGTGAAAGGGGCATACAGTGTTATCTTTGTCTGTCCTTAATGTGAAAGGGGCATAGTGTTATCTTTGTCTGTCCTTAATGTGAAAGTGGCATAGTGTTATCTTTGTCTTCCTTAATGTGAAAGGGGCATACAGTGTTATCTTTGTTTGTCCTTAATGTGAAAGGGGCAAAGTGTTATCTTTGTCTGTCCTTAATGTGAAAGGGGCATAGTGTCATCTTTGTCTGTCCTTAATGTAAAAGGGGCATACAGTGATATCTTTGTCTGTCCTTAATGTGAAATGGGCATAGTGTTATCTTTGTCTGTCCTTAATGTGAAAGGGGCATGCAGTGTTATCTTCATTTGTCCTTAATGTGAAAGGGGCATACAGTGTTATCTTCATCTGTCCTTAATGTGAAAGGGGAATACAGTGTTATCTTCATCTGTCATGAATGTGGAAGGGGCATACAATGTAATCTTTATTTGTCCTTAATGTGAAAGGTACATACAGTGTTATCTTTGTCTGTCCTTAATGTGAAAGGGGCATACAGTGTTATCTTCATCTGTCCTTAATGTGAATGGGGCATACAGAGTTATCTTTGTCTGTCCTTAATGTGAAAGGGGCATACAGTGTTATCTTTGTCTGTCCTTAATATGAAAGGGGCATAGTGTTATCTTCATCTGTTCTTAATGTGAAAGGGGCATATAGTGTTATCTTTGTCCTTAATGTGAAAGGGGAATACAGTGTTATCTTCATCTGTCATGAATATGAAAGGGACATACAGTGTTATCTTTGTCATTAATGTGGAAAGGTTGTATAGTATTTTATTCACCTGTCATTAATGTGGAAGGGGCATACAGTGTTACCTTCATCTGTCATGAATATGAAAGGGACATACAGTGTTATCTTTGTCATTAATGTGGAAAGGTTGTACAGTATTTTATTCATCTGTCATTAATGTGGAAGGGGCATACAGTATTACCTTCATCTGTCATTAATGTGGAAGGGGCATACAGTGTTACCTTCATCTGTCATTAATGTGGAAGGGGCATACAGTGTTATCTTCATCTGTCATTAATGTGGAAGGGTATAATGTTATCTTTATCTGTCATTAATGTGGAAAGGGCAATGAGTATTATATTCATGTCATTAACGTGGAAGGGGCATACAGTGTTACCTTTGTTATTAATGTGGAAGGGGCATACAGTGTCATCTTCACATGTCATTAATGTAAAGGGGACATATAGTGATACCTTTGGCTGTCATTAATGTGTAAAGAGCATACAATGTTACCTTCATCTGTCAATAATGTGGCAGGGGCATATAGCATTATCTTCATCTGTTATTATTGTGAAAAGGGCAATGTGTTACCATTTGTCTGTCATTAACGTGGACAGGGCATAAAGTATTGTATTCATCTATCATTAATGTAGAAGGGGCATACAGTATTATTTTTATCTGTCATTAATGTGCAAGGGGCATACAGTGTTATCTTCATCTTTCCTTAATGTGAAAGGGCATAAAATATTACCTTTGCCGGTGATTACTGTGGAAAGGCATACAGTGTTACCTTTGTCTGCAATTAAAGTGGAAGAGACCTACACTGTTACCTCTGTCTGCAATTAAAGTGGAAGAGACCTACACTTTACCTTTGTCTGCCATTAATGGAGAAGAGGCACACACTGTTACCTTAGGCTGTGATTACTGTGGAAGAGGATTAGTGTTATCTTTATCTGTCATTAATTTTGAAGCGGCCTACACTGTTACCTTAGTCTGCCATTAATGTGGAAGAGGCCTACACTGTTACCTTCAAATGTCATTAATGTGGAAGAGGAATACAGTGTTATCTGTCATTCATGTGGAAAGTGTCTATACTGTTATCTTTTTCTGTCATTACACTGTGAAAGAGGCATACTCCATTACCTTTTTCTGTCAAGTTCTGTGTTTAGGTCAATGTGGCAACAATTATATTCCATTAATATATTTATTTTTTCTTTGATAACCATACCTTTGTCTAATGACTGAGGACTTTGTACAGTGACAAGAGCTTCCTTTTTTTTGATAACCATACCTTTGTCTAATGACTGAGGACTTTGTACAGTGACAAGAGCTTCCTTTTTCTTTGATAACCATACCTTTGTCTAATGACTGAGGACTTTGTACAGTGACAAGAGCTTCCTTTTTGTCATAGAGGAAGACATTTTTGTCCACATCATACTGAACACCTCTTTGTTTGATCCAGTGCAACATATTCCTCTGAAAGAATAAAAAATAATAAGGAATTTCTGTACATGTAACTTTCTTCCTGAAATGTACAGTAAGACTAGGCTTTCTGGAATGTACAGAATCATCAGGCATGCTAAAATGTACAGTATCATCAGGCATGCTGAAATGTACAGTAGGGTTAGGCTTCCTGAAATGTACAGTAATGTTAGACTTCCTGAAATGTATGGTAATGTTAGGCTTCCTGAAATGTACAGCAATGTTTGACTTCCTAAAATGTACGGTAAGGTCAGGCATCCTGAAATGTACAATAAGGTCAGACATCCTGAAATGTACAGTATGGTTAGACATCATGAAATGTACAGTAAGGCTAGGCTTCTACAGTAAGGTCAGACATCCTGAAATATACAGTAAGGTTAGGCTTCCTGAAATGTACAGTAAGGTTAGGCTTCCTGAATGTACAACAAGGTTAGACATCCTGAAATGTACAGTAGGATTATACATCCTGAAATGTACAGTAGGGTTAGTCTTCCTGAACGTACAGTATGGTTAAACTTCCTGGACTGGACCTTTTGAATGTGATATGGATATTCTTTATTGTATGCAGTGTTGTCCCTTTCATGTTTTGGTAGGGTGTTACTCTCAACCATACCTGAGGTACACCCTGCTCTCTTTGAAGGTGGGGGTGGTGCCCTATTTTAATTTAAACAGTTTAATGCATAACATATACTAAGATTCAACATGTGCATTTGGGCATCAACTAGGCATTAACTATGCATCATTGGGCATCTACTAGGCATCATTAAGCATCATTAGGTTTCAACTAAGCATCACTGGGAATGATTAACAACAAACCACAGTTCATAGATGGTGCCATGGCATATTGAAAAGGAAATCAGAAAAATACTAATTTTATTTCATGCTATCTACAGAGCTACTCACATACAACTCACGTACTAAGTTTCATCAAAATGGCAACTTCAGATCTGGATAGTGTGATTTTCCCTTAAATAAACCAGTGGAGTGAACAAAAATGCAATCTCTTCTTGAGAGAGTGTCCTCAAAAGAAATTTTACTTTGGTAAAAATGTCCTGGTGAACAACCAGCAACTTGCCCTGACTTGTGATCTGGGGAAAAACACTGATTTAACATTTCTGCTATGATTTCACTTTATAATTTTCATACTGCATTAAAGTAATATTAATTGTGTCACTGAAATAGAAAAGATAAAGCAAAATACCTGGGTTGTCTAAATTAAGTTACAACACAAACAATTGTTGATTTTTTAAAATTTTCCACAAGAAAAAGACAAAGACAAAACTGTAGCCAAAGTTCTTACATGATAGTCTTATATTTGCCTGCATTTCATACAAAATTAATGAAGCTTGTTGAATAATTTGAAGACCTTGCTTCCAAAGGTTGTCAAAAGTTTTAAATTATGCAACTCCTTGTATACATTTCATGTGAATGGATTCCCCAAGTAAGATCCTCTTACAATGTATTAATTTGACACTTTATCGTTTCATGTCAAGTTTACAATGTATTCATTTGACATTTTATCATTTCATGTCAAGCTGACAATGCATTAATTGACACTTTATCACTTCATGTCAAGTTGACAATGTATTCATTTGACACTTTATCATTTCATGTCAAGCTGAAAATTCATTGATTTGACACTTTATCATTTTAAGTCAAGCTGACAATGCATTAATTTTAACAATCTATTTTTTTCACATTAAGCTTACATTTCACTGATTTGACATTTTATCATTTCACATCAAGCTGAGGGTAAGGTTTATAAAGTCAAATTTGGTTATTTATAATAATTACTATTATAGAATAATAATAATAATAATAATAATAATAATAATTTGCAAAAAAAAATAATAATAAAAATTTTGTCCATGGAGGGTAATTATCTTAGTTACTAAGGGTGTAGCAATATACAGTGATTTACTGGTAAATTTCAATACAAAATGCTCGGAATGGTATATCATAGTACAAATATAAATATATTAGTATTCCATTTGTTTTCTTCACCTACATTAGGCCATCTGAAACTAGCTTCAAGCACACCATTGTCTTCTATTAGGCTTAGCATCATTACCAACATTGTAGCTTCTAAATATGAGTTCATGAAAAACCCAAGTGCAGAGAGTTACATCTGGAATAATTGTTCACTACAAAGAGAGGTTGGCACCAATACACTGGACAAAACTGTCGGTGTGTGTGATATGTGCAAAACTGATATCAAACACGCAGATGGTACGACAAACCTATTAACTCATTTATAGTGTTGCCACCCATCAGTGTACAACATTGTGAAACATCACTGGAACAACAGCTGAATGTTCCAGTAAAGACATACTTAATGTTTCTGGTAGGCAACCAATGATTGCAAGTATGCTAGATGCAAAGACTAAACAAAAATCTTCATCATCAAGAGCCACAGCTATCACTCATGCCATTCTCAGTTTCATCATTCATGACTTGCATCCACACAGTGTTGTGTCAAACAAGGAATTCCTAAACATGGCACGGGTGCTTGATCCGTGATATGTTGTACCATCTAGACAAGTCTTCTCTGAGAAAATTATTCCCAACGCAAGACTTATTAATGAGATAAATTATGATTACATGATTTTATACCTTATCATTCCTTATTCTGATTCTATTTGTATTGCAGTATATGAACCTTTTTAAATAACTTTATTTTCATTGATCAAAAGCTTTTTCTAATCAGGCAACATAATCTTGCAACTCTTCTGCAAAATTTTATTTCCTGCTATTAGACATTTTCACTCATGTTGATATCTTTGTTGTTTTCTAAATCATTGATGTAATTATTTTATTTATTGGTTGAAATAAAATGCAACATGGTTTTATTTTCCTGTTCAGATTTTTTAAATGAAAGGAAATTTCTAATTATTACAGTACAAAATAAAGAAAATTAACATTAGAATCATAAATCTTATCAATGACCAATAGGCATTGATATATATATATATATATATATATATATATATATATATATATATATATATACAAAATTCAAACATTATGTATAGCAATATACTGCAATGTCTTTTTCCTGGCAATACTCACACCTATTAGTTATTATTAATTATTCTCTCTTGAGGTTATCAAAATGAACAAATCTGTATTGTCATACAGAACATAGAGTAATGCAAGCTTAATACATGCAGTATATTACCCAGATATCAGACAGATGTCTAGATAAAATAACCTTTTAATAGTCCGACACTTCAAGAAATTATGACACTGTTAGGATAACAAAAGCTATGAACAAGAAAAAGAAGTAAAACTTACGTGATTTTAATATTTGCTGGCTAAACGTGAGTGTTTGTTTTTAACGGTTGGAAGAAAACATTTTGTTTAATTTTCTGAAATTTCTTACTTAGTTTGTCATGGTTGATTTGTCTAAAGAAAAGTGAAAAAGTACCTCACTAAATCTTGGTATTCTGACTGATGCATCTAGCCACATAATTCCCATATCTATGGGTCCATACTCCAGACATATGGTGGGCAAGAATCTGCTGTGATCTGGTTCAAACAGATACCTAGAAAAAAAAGATCATTGTTTGCTAATCTCCCTATTGTAAGACCACCATTCTGGTAATCAAAAGGTTTTCTTTAATGTGTGTGTGTGTGGGGGGGCCAAAATCATAAAATTACAAGCTTAATGAATGATGAGATGGCCTCTCATCAGGTGGTAGCATCTTTTTTGAGGGACCTTTTGGGTTAAAACAGTACTCCCTCATTATAATGCCATCCATGTGAGCAATAATACACCACCTTATTGTGAGACCACCTTATAATGATGTACATCACATGGTACTACCTCAGTATAATACTGTCCACTGGAGCAGTAGAATATACCATCTTACAATGAGAGCACCATATAATGAAATACATCACATGGTACTACCTCATTATAATACAGTCCACTGGAGCAGTAGAATATACCATCTTACAATGAGAGCATCATATAATGAAGGACATCACATGGTAATACCTCATTATAATACTGCCCACTGGAGCAGTAAAATATACCATCTTACAATGAGAGCACCATATAATGAAGTACATCACATGGTACTACCTCATTATAATACAGTCCACTGGAGCAGTAGAATATACCATCTTACAATGAGAGCATCATATCATGAAGTACATCACATGCTACTACCTCATTATAATACAGTCCACTGGAGCAGTAGAATATACCATCTTACAATGAGAGCATCATATAATGAAGTACATCACATGGTACTACCTCATTATAATACTGCCCACTGGAGCAGTAGAATATACCATCTTACAATGAGAGCACCATATAATGAAGTACAAGATATATTATTCCCTCACTACAATGCCATCCATGGAATCAACAGAGTATTCTATAATATAGTGACATCACCTTATTATGAAGTACATGATACATATAATTTTCTATTACTTTACAAAATACATGCAAATGATCATCTTACAATCA
The DNA here is from genome assembly GCA_028554795.2 of Sinohyriopsis cumingii. Classification (NCBI taxonomy): domain Eukaryota; kingdom Metazoa; phylum Mollusca; class Bivalvia; order Unionida; family Unionidae; genus Sinohyriopsis; species Sinohyriopsis cumingii. The sequence goes on from CM068835.1 coordinate 60,487,684, forward strand.
AGGACTTATAATAAAGAAATGGTGATAATTTTTTTATAAAAGTCCTGATGCTGTTTTCTGCGCATTACCACCAAAATGTTATCCCACATTTAAAACTATCCGAGCGAAGTTTAAACAGCAACAAAACAAAATAATGCATGACCAATAACAATTTCAGGGTTCTGCATAGGATTTTGAAAGTTACAGTCCAGGAGTTTTTCTATGGAAAAAGATGCAGTCACAGTCCTAAAACTAGGAGTCCCAGTCCCCATGCAATAATTCAGAAAATGTGTGTATTGCTTTACCAACCAATGTATATGTGATCAGATTGCTAATGCTAATTCATTGTGAAATATTTTGTATTATAATAAACTACGGTAACTATCATAACCTTGATTGTGATGTTACAACTACAACAATTCTCAGTGTGGGGGCCCCGAGTGGCCGAGTGGTCTAAAGCGCTGTCCGTTATGGATCACTGCCATCTCGCCTCTGTCTGCGTGGGTTCGAGTCTCGGATTCAGCCTATGTGGGTATGTAAGAAAGCTTGCCAGTAGCTTCTGATGGGTCGGTGGTTCTTTCCGGGGTTTCCCGGGTTCTTCCTCCACCATTAATACTGGCCACCATGTATAGCCTATCGCATGCTGAAAAATGGCGTTAAACCCTAAAACAACAACAACAATTCTCAGTGCCTTTGTCTTTCCATTTTTTATTTCTTTGTGCACCTATCAAGGAAGAGATTACACATTCTTTTCTAAAATAATTTTTTTTTAATTAGCTTAATTCCATCTCAAATAAAAAAAAATCCAAGACACTGAAAGAAGAAACCAATTACCATATTCCATTTACTTTCTTCAGTTCATCTTTAAGCAATACAGCATACAACATTCACTTTTCTCTAAATATGGTAAACAATAAAATGTGAGTGTTCCAAACATCATGTAAGGATTTATATTAAAAACTGTGCTGAGTAAAGTTTATCAAAGAGAAATGTCAAAGCCAACACATGTGCAATTAGTCATCTGTTCAAAATGTTTGTTATGCATTGACATTCATTTAACAGGTGTCTTAATTTCCTTGTCTGCTAAGATTTAATGTATACAGCTTCACCAAATCCCATTACAATTGCTTCAACTTTTTTTGATAGCTCACACACTAAATGACTGATACTTGCTTCACTGAAACAGATCAAATAAAAGAGAATTTTATTAATAAAAAAACTGTTTACTGAGGTCCTCGGTTGTTAGAATTTTCATGCATCCAAATGAGAAAAGAATGCATCCCACAGAACCCTGAAGTTTCTTGCTCAATCCAACATTCTATGATTAATTTTTTGTCTGCAACAAAATAATGCTTCCCAAAAAATGAAAAATCATTCTTATCATCAATATAAAACAGTATTATAAAGGAAAGTGAAAGGAGGTGGTCAATCATTGTAAGCTAAATATAATTCTAATCTTGACAGACAGAACAAAGTGACCTATCATATGATTTAAAGATAAAATTCTCGTTTTTTGCTCTTTTTGCGCTACCTTGTAGCTACAGGAACACCATTCTTAACGAATACAACTGTGGACATTTCCTTCCCAAAATGTGTCACCAGGACTCCAAACATGTCACCTGAAAAAAAGATGTTCATTAAAACTTCAGATACCACTGTTCATAATCAGTGCCAGTCCAAGATTCCAAAATAAGTCACTCTGTAATGAGACAATCTAAGTTAGATATATTGTCTATGAGTAATTCTGAGTATGTACATTTTCTTTATTAGCTGTCAGAGCTTTCAATTAATGTCATCAACTGGAAAATAATTGTCTCCAGCACACACAGGCTTTTTAATTTTGACAAAACTACTTACACACAATAGCAGTAAGTCTGACACATGTACAAAATGATACTAACAGCTGCCTCACTTGGTTAGAGCATCCGCCTCGGATGCGAGAGGTCATGGGTTTGAGCCCCGGCAGAATCATACCAAAGACTTACAAAAATGGTACTAATGGCTGCCTCGCTTAGCACTCAGCATTAAGAGGTTACTGTTAGGACTGGTTGGCCTGGTGTTAGGATAATGTTACTGGGTGGGACATCATGCTACATGTCTGCGGCATGAAGCCCTAGTGCTAGACATCACTATAAACTGCAACACTGCAGACATCGTAGCAATGTGACTGAAAAATTGTTAAAGCTACGTTAAAAATCCAAATCACATCACATCACATCTGACACATGTTGCTCTCATGGACAGTGGTGAATTTCTGAAAATCCACATGGTCCTGATTGCTACATAGATCAAAGGAATTATCATTTGCTTTGGCTTGCTCTGCTGAATGGCATAAACAATGATCTACAAGTATATCACCTGTTTTGACAATGGTAAATCTCAATCAGAGATAGTGTTTTAAAACTAAATACAAGACTGCTACTGTAGTGATAGTAACAAGGAAATTTGGTGAAAGTTTGTGCTACCACTGTAAGGTCACAAAATTTAACAGTAATGAAATCTGACTGTGACAATAAAGAAAAGTTACTGGGCTTACATCAAGAGTAACCAAGTTGCCTTGACCTATCTCAAAGAGCATAAGAATAAGAGTGAAGAAAAAGGAGTTAAAATCTAAAAGTGACCTTCATCTTACAGATGAAACTATGACTGTGATATGAGGAACCATCAAACTGAAAAGCATGTGTAAAATGTTTCATCCATCAAACAGATATTTTGAAAGCTTAAAATATCAACATGACCTTCACCTTGAGCATATGACCTCCAACATGTAATACAACAGATCTTCCAGCAACAATATCTAAGTATATCAAGTTTTATCCATTTATCTTAAATAGCTCTTAAGTTAGAAAGCAAAATGGCAAATGTGAATGAAAATTAAAATATTGGCCTGTGACCTTAACCTTGAATATAGGAACCACAACATGGTATGTGACACCTTTTTGTGATGATATAATGTTACACAAAGTTTTGTCCCTTCATTTCAAATGTCTCTAACATCTGAAAATGGATGTTACATAATTCCAGAAAATTACAGATTTTCTTTTGTCCATGTTAATACAGTATGATGTGCACTGGACTCTAGAATCTCACCAAAATACTCCATTATATAATACAAATTTTTTTTTCTCATTTGCAACAAGCACATAATTGTAAACAGTTAGCAAGAGAAATTTATACTCCTACATACTTATACTACCTATACATGTAACATGTAATCAATGAGTGGTTCATAAAATCTCATTTACATACATACATACCATGATGGATGCATGCATGCATCCATCCATCCATCACTACCTACCTACCTAATTACCTACCTCCATCAATCCACCCATCCATCCACATCCATCCATCCATCCATCCATCCATACATATGCCTATAATGAATCTGCAATATTGTGATTACCATTATTTGATTTCCTCTGCCATAATATGATACATACCATGCTCATAAAATTACGAAATTGATAAATAAATTATATGATGGACAAATCCACTTCTCACCAATTCCAAATTTCTCTCCCATTGTGTTGGCTGAACATTTATGTGATGTATAGCACTTTCCTGTGTCACTGTGGTAACCAACAGTATTGTTCCAATGGCCTGGACGGGCGTCATTATCAATATCTGGTCCAGCTATACCAATTGTTATTTTGCTATGGGGAGCTGAAGAAACAAAATACTGTCTGTTAAACCAAATTTATATATGCCTCTCTTTCTGGAGCCAATACACATGATACACAAATCCAAACTACAAAAGATTGAAAAAGTTCAAAATGGAACAGACTAATGTATTAAAAAAACAAACTGCAAGTGTGACAGACATGCAAAACAAATTCAACTGTCCATATGCAGAGATCTACATTGTTTATGATCTATGAAACTTATAAATAATCCCTCTAAAATCTTATAAAATACAACCTACCATATATACTTCCTTATAATTCAAGTCAAACTAACAAACTGCACAGACCCAGATCTGCCATCACTTGATGTGATGGCAGATCTGGATCTGTGTAGTTTGCAGTTTGTAATCATGTATCATATATACTTGCTTATAAGTCAAGTCAAACTAACAAACTGCACCAACCCAGATCAGCCAGCACATTATACGATGGCAGATCTGGGTATGTGCAGTTTACAGTTTGTAATCATGTACCGTATATACTAGCTTATAAGTCGAGTCAAACTACAAACAATGAAGATCTTAATCTGTCATAGCATAATGCACATGTGTACCATGGTATATGCTGTTTGTTCTAATGATTACTCTTAAAAAATGCACAGATCCATACCTCCAAGCACATTATGCCATAGCAGATCTAAGTCTGTCAAGTTAATAGTTGGACTTGACTTATAAGCAAGTATATGTAGTACTAATAGAGTCTACATTGGTCATGATCTACCAAACTGCACATAAACTTGTGAATACACCCCACCCCCTGTAAGAGATAACCTACCATTATGACCAGATACATACAATTTTTTCCTCTGTGTGCAATCAAATTATAACCAGTTATTATAAATACGAGTATTAGCTTATACTCTTGGCAATAAAACAGACTCCTGCAGTTTATCATTTTATGCTTTTGTTCTAGTTTCTTGTCTCTTCTTTTATTCTAACACTTAAGATTATCATACTTTCCAGTAACTATTTTGCATTTACTATTTTTTGTCTTTTACTAGTATCAGAAATGTAACTGAACAAAATCATTGAGAGGGGTGTTGCAGTACTGATAGATACATAACTTTTTAAGATTGCAAGTAAGCTGGCTTAATAAAGCAAACATAGTTGTTCATTTCATTTAAACTAATCACTGAAATTAATCTGCTCCATCTCTTAAATTCAATCTATGATAGATTTATGAATACAAATATTGTCATTATGATCAACAGCAGCAGTGCCACCACCATGAATAATAATAATAGGGATCAACAAGTCAGATTTGAATCAAAAGTCTCATTTAGTTTTGTTATTTCTTTCTATACAAGACAGAAAGGAGACTGTTTTATACCTTTTATACAAACTAAAAAAGAAAATATTTATGACTAAATCATCAATAATAATTTCTTTATATTCTATTTTCCTATATGCTGTTTACTATATGCATAAACAATGTCAATAAAATTAAATACAAAAATTGGAAAAATACTGAAGATTTAGAAATAACTTTTGTTGACACCTACTGCCATTCTTATTATTTTATCTGCCTATTAGCAATCCATAAAACATGATACTTCAGACTTCAAAAGGTGTCCTTAAAATTTTTTTGAGGAAGTGAAGTACAGTATATGTTTATGATTTTTTATAATTAAGAACTATAGTAAAATATATCTTAATAGATTCTTCTACACAAAATACATATTCATGAAAGAAACCATTTATAAGCCAATTTCCTTCATTTCACTTAAGATTCAACATCATTATATAAGGCAACTCTCGGTGGGGGGGGGGGTCCTATGAGTCTCTATTACAGACAGGTTCATTGTTCATTTCCAAACAATTTTACATAATGAATCTTACACATAGATCTGATTTGAGCAAAGTAGTATGAATGATTCTTTGATAGTGGCTTCATATACTGCAGGAAATTACTGGTCTCTGAGTGCTGCTTGAGCAGAACATCTGTGATTAGTCCTGGTATCGGCTGACTGTTGTCAAACAAGATGTCACCTGCACAGCGAAATAATTCAGTCATGTTGACCAGTATGATCTTTCAGGCTGATGACATTATTCAGCTTTGCATCCTCTCTAAAAAAAAAGAAACATTTAGGATTTGAAATTTTTACCTGCACTGGAGCCAAACTTGCTGCCCAATATGTTTGTTTTGCTAACTGCGCTAAAAACAACAGTTTGATCCAAGACCTAATGTGACTGGATAGTGTAATAGATAACAGACCTATTTCTTTGCACAATACCCAAAGAAAAGAAACAGTTTGACCCCAAATTCATGGTGAGTGGACAGTTTGTAATAGAAGAGATGATAAAAAGTCAATTCTTCCCCACACAGAGACAGGAACGTTCGTAACTTAAAATCTAGCACAGACTTTTGTTGATATTTGCAAAGTGAAACAACTTTTAGCTGGCTGTATGAAACACCCAAATCCACCTAATCTACCCAAATATACAATTGATATACTTTATATACAATGCAGATATTCCTCATGTATCATGTATTACAAAAAAATATTGGAACAGCTTATAAGTTGCAGTAGATGGGTTAAATTTTCTATGCAGTTTTTATTGATGACTTCTTGGAGAAAAACCAAAGCATGTCTTGAAATGAAAATGAAACTGAATGACAAATTAAAAAAAAATTAAATAAGGTGCATACATTCAGTTGGCAGAATTCAGTGGAAGAGTGTCGATACAGGCTGCCAAGTGTGAGAGATATTCCTAAACTTTGACTACTCATTCTGATGTCAACCTACATAAGAAAATGCTACATAAGGCCGTTATTTGGGTCGTAAGACATAGCACTAAAACAAAAATAACATGTCTATGTCTTACATTGTAGGACTGATCCTGACCCAAAACCTGAACCAGACAGACGGATGGACAATGGTGACACTATGAATCAACACATTAATGACAGAAAATGAGAAAAACATTTCCTTTTTTGAACTAATATTTACAAATGACATGGCTGTGAACCTAGCAGTTCTCAAACAAACACCTATCGCCTGATCGCATACCACTTGCTCCAGTTTCGTTTTCATCGCGAAAATTTAAAAGTGGAGTTACCCTCACAATTTAAAAGTGGATTTACCATCACAAAATTGTTAATATATAGATAAATGTTTTTAAAAATTACATGAAGCTTGCGTAGATTATCAGGTGTCAATTATCATAAAATCGGTTAAAGTGTTGTTAACATAATCACGGAAGTTTACAACCATCTATGCATTCGGAGCCTCTTTCAAGTTATTGTTCACCATCGAATAGCTGCTCTAGTGTGAATATAATGTGTGTTCATGCATCTTGATGCTTCGTATGCCACATGTTTAAAAATACAGCAAGAACAGATTTATTGCGGATGAGACACATCAGGAAAAAAAATGGGATTGCAAACGAAACGTTAACAAACATAATTCCTTTTTAGATTTACTATGAAGAGATTACATTAAGATCATGAGATTTAGTAGTCATACAATGTAAGACACAGCACGTTATTTTTGTTTTAGTGCTATGTCCCTGACGCCCAAAACATAAATATCAGCGCCAAGGTTTTACATATAGGACTATAGCAATAGTTATGCTTAATATATTAATGTAGGAATAAGTACTATATCAATATTTTTTCAAGACTGTTTACTTTAAATACAGTTTTAAAAAGCATGTTGCATATTACAAACAAGATTCAACCAAAGAAACTATTTGAAAAGAATTCCTAGGAATCTTTTTATTGTTATCATTTGCAGAGAATTGGAACTACCTTAAACACAAAACCAAATCCAACAAGCCAGATTTATAACAAAAATATCTTCTTACATGTCTGAGATAACATGTTCACAAGAGTATATGCTGTACAAATGTCTTTGTCATGGTCTTTCACCTTGAACCTGAAAATCATTGAACTTGTCTCACTGTCAAGGTATATATAAGTGCCAAGTTTGGTTAAATCTATAATCAAGATTTACAAAAAAATAAAAGACAAAAGTGATTTAAGGGACATAATTCAAGGTATTCATATATCTACAAACGGATTGATAATATCCATTCATACTTGTGTTACCATATTCACAGGTCAGTACAGCTAAAAAACCAGACTCAATACTTTTGACCTTACACTCAATATCAGGGTGCTGACTATCAACTTGTTCATTTGAATGCAATCAAATGCAAAGTCCTTTAATACTGACATACAGTATATATGTACAAGTCATTTTGTGTTTCATAAGCTCTGTACTTGATCCCAGTGTCAATTAGATCTGGTTTTCAAAACTACTTCACAAAAGTTTGGATGTGTCGCAGGTCAGAACTGCACCATTTTCATTACGAACCAATTAAATATTGCAAGTACAATAATGTTTTATTGAAAACCTATGGCAATGCCATACTTCATGCAAGAGTAGTAATAACATGGTTTTCAAAATGGTCACTAAGATACCTAATAGACTGGTTTTCAGTCAGAACTAGCTACACATTGTTATAATAGTGTTAAAGTGAAAATCTATTGTCAATAAGATTGATCAGAAGTAGCCACACACTATATGTACTCGCTTATAAGTTGTGTCTAACGGCAAATTGCACAGACTCAGATCTTCCATCACCTAATGCCCCAGAAAATCTGGGTCTATGCAGTTTGTTAGGAGTAACCAGAAGAACAAACAAAATATAACCTCTTATGCAGGCACATTATGCTATGGCTGATCAGGAGTTCTGTTATTTGCCATTTGACTAGATTTATAAGTGAGTACATACGTTAAAGAATTTCAGGCTGTCCATTGCCACAGCCAATTTGGATGTAGATCAGTATTGTTTTAACACAGAAACCAGTTTGTTTGTTTGTTTTTTAAATGCTGGTATGGTCATCCATTTAAGAGAAGTAGTTGAAATGTTGCAAATTTTGGGAAGTCACATTTGCACCATTTTCATTTAGGACCATCTACGAATAGCGAGAAGTATTTTAGGGACAACACAATTTTGATATGACCATCCCATTAAGTGGAGTAGTGATAACAAGAATATCGGTTGATCACCATTGATCAGCACCATTTTTTCTTAGAATCAAATAGATATTGTACGAATTTCTTAAAGTAAACTCCATGTCTATAGAACCATCTATTTAAATAAAGTAGTTGTAACAAGATATTGGTCATAATATGGGTCTGATTGGAACCACTTTAATTTAAAACCAGCTATCATAATATGGGTCTGATTGGAACCACATTAATTTAAAACCAACTATCATAATATGGGTCTGATTGGAACCACTTTAATTTAAAACCAGCTATCATAATATGGGTCTGATTGGAACCACATTAATTTAAAACCAACCATCATAATATGGGTCTGATTGGAACCACTTTAATTTAAAACCAACTGTCATAATATGGGTTTGATTGGAACCACTTTAATTTAAAATCAGCTATCATAATATGGGTCTGATTGGAACCACTTTAATTTAAAACCAACCGTCATAATATGGGTCTGATTGGAACCACTTTAATTTAAAACCAACTGTCATAATATGGGTCTGATTGGAACCACTTTAATTTAAAACCAACTATCATAATATGGGTCTGATTGGAACCACTTTAATTTAAAACCAACTATCATAATATGGGTCTGATTGGAACCACTTTAATTTAAAACCAACCATCATAATATGGGTCTGATTGGAACCATTTTAATTTAAAACCAACCATCATAATATGGGTCTGATTGGAACCACTTTAATTTAAAAACAAATCGAAAGAAGTTTTTATGGGAAAACCTCACATACAACAACTATAATTTTTGGAGAAATCATGAAATATAAGATTTAAATGATGGCCGTGAAATTTTCATTTAGGACAAACTAGAAATTATTAGAAGTCTGGCTTGCAATCTATGAGGTAACATTTTCATTTAAGATGAACCAGATGTCTTAAAATATCTTTAAGTGAAAACCGCATGTCAATAATGTCATCCATTAAGGAGTATCATTAACAAGATTTTCAAGATAGCTGCCATAGCAATCATATTTGATTTCAGATTGGCATCATTTTAATTTGAATCCAACTAGACATCATAAGAAGTCTTTAAATGAAAACAATCCATATGTTGATATGACCATCCAATCAGGAGGAGTAGTGATAACAATATTTTCAACATTCTGGTTGCCCCAGGGGTACCATTTACATCTAGGACAAACTAGACAGTCTTAGTGGATTTTTTGTGTGCAAACCCCTTGTCAAAAATCTGTTCCTTCAAGGAGAAGTAAGGATAAGATTTTCAAGGTGATAATATCATTGGCTCTATTCGATGTCTGACAGGCAACATTTTCATTTTTCATTTAGAACTAATATAATATCAAAAGAAAAGATTGCAATAAAAAACCATCATCAATATAACTATCAATTGTGGAGAAGGTTTGATAACAGATTTAAAGAATGGCCACAACGGTTATATTATTGAAGGTCAGATTAGAACCATTTCTATTTAGAACCAAGTGACATTGTAAGAAGTCTTATTGGATGTCTGTTAGGCATCATTTTCATTAAGGTCCATCTTGGTATAATATGAAATCTTTTATTGAAAACCTCATGTTGATACATTCATCTATTCAGGAGTGGCTTCAGCAAGACCTTCAAGATGGTTTCTGTAGTGGCCATATTGGTCAGATTTTATGTCAGACCAAATAAACATGATGAGAAATATTTAAGTAAAATCCCAAATGTCAGTAAGACTAATCATTCAGGAGGAGTAGTGACAATAAGAATTTCAACCCTGTTGGCTCTGTTGGATGACTGAGAAGCACCATTTTCATTTGGCACCAGAAGGTGTCTCAACAATTTTAAGTGCAAGCCCTCCAGGCAGTTTTGAATCACATGTGAAAAGTAGTCAGAGATTAGGAAATATTTAATACTAAAATTTGGAAATAAATTTGGTCTCGGTCTTAAAAGTTTTCTAAATTAATGATCATGTCTCAGGCTTTTCATAGATCTGCCAGTGTGAAGATGATATATTTCATTTATGATGCAAGCTAAATAATAAATAGCAACCTTAGTTTCAGTAACAGATTCTGATAAAATAGAGAGACCTGAGATGGAATGAAATATGTATGTCGCTTCTCAGTGATCTTGTTAACTATCAATGGAATATGCATTGCATAAGTTATAAATACATATAATGTGAATACTTGCTTATAAGATGAGTCCAACTGTAAACTGCACAGACCCAGATCTGCTGTCACAAAATGTTCTGGCTGATCTGGGCCAGTGCAGTTTGTTAGTAATAATCAATAGAACTAACAGCACACATCCTGATTTGGAGGTACATTATGTTACGACGGATCAGGATTTTTGTTGTTTTAAGTTTGACTCAACTTACAAGCGCACATATACAGTAATTTGTACTAATCAGATTTCAGAATGACCACACAATTGACATATTGTTATACAGTATATAAATTGTATCCAGCAAAGACGTGGGCTATAGGTTATACCTGGCACACACACAAAAAAATGCCCCAAAAATAAAACCTACACAATCTTCCAAACCAAACCATAGTGAGTGCATGGTATGAGTTATCTCCACTTGACCTTTCTCAGCATTGACACAATTTCTGGTCTTTCTCCCTTTGACCACCTATATTGCAATATTTAAATTTACAAATAACTATGTGAAGGGTGTTACCATGCATGCTCACTTATAAGTTTAGTCAAATTGCAAACTAAAAATATCTTTATCTGCAAACATCAAATGCCCTAATCTGCAAACAACAAAGATTCTGATCTGCCAAGCATATTATGCCAGCAGATCAGGGTCTCTGTTGTTTATTCTTCTGATTACTAGTAATGAACTGCACAAACACAGATCTGCTGCACATTCTGCAATGGCAAATCTGGGTCTGTACAGTTTGCAGTTGGACTCATGAGTATATACAGTACTTCAAAACAACACATGACCCGATGACTTGACTGGGTTTGACCTCCATCAGTGTTTCTACCACTGTGTCACATGTACGTGGTATGTTAACTTTTGTATTAAAAGATACGCTGTAAAATCTCAAGTTTTTCTTTATTGAATGTAGCAGAAATTAATTGTTTTAAATTTTTCCATAGTAGTTTTGCTAAATATCACCCTTAATATGAAGAGAAAAAAAAATCAGGGTCATTATTACTGGAAAATATTCTATGTATATTTTGTGGATATACACATGAGCAATTGATTCATACACAAACTAATCTCAAAACATTATTGACTTTGCAAGATAAACAAAAAAAGGACATTCTCATTCAGATATTTATCTTGCTTTTGAAATTACCATTGATGTTTCATATAGCAAGGTAATATTCAGATGGGGATAACTCATCAAGGAAAATTAAATCTGATACTGTTTGTGAGGCAGTTTCTCCTCTTTATAATTGCACATAACAATCTGCATAGAGCATAATGTGATTTATGATTATGTTTTTAAGATTAAATAAATACCATAATCTTTATAGGATACTGACTTCAGATTTAAAAACCATGATTAAGCTAGAAAACTGAAAATTTAAGTTGGCAAGTAAATTTTCCCATGGACAAATATCATATATACTCATTTGTAAGTCCAGTCAACTGCAAACAACAAAGATCCTGATCTGCTGTAGCATAATGTACCTGCAGATCGGGGTCTATTTTATTTGTTCTATCGATTCCTCCTAATAAACTGCACAGACCCATGTCTGCTGGCACATTATGCAGTTTACAGTTGGGCTTGTCTTATAAGCAAGCATATATGGTAAGTTTTCAAAAAAACGAATTGGAGGAATATATATTGAATCACCAGAGTATGTATATAGCCAGGGGAGGTGTGGCAGGTGTGATCCTAAATTTCATACAAATCAAATACTAAAACTGCCTACAGTCAAATATCCTCATAAAAATAGGTATCATATTTGTAACCAAAATCCATGTACTATCTTGACCTCAAAACTTTCTTTAAAAATTCTGCTTTTTGATAACACAGCTACCAAAAAAAAACTTCAGTTTTATGATCTCTTACTCATCTTTATAATCTGTGAATGCTTCAGTGGGTCCATTCACATATTTTTGTCACAGCAAATGATATCCCCAGCCTCGGGCATTTTCTGGCTTCACCAGTGTCCTTGTTACATACTGTATATATACTAACTTTTAAGACAAGTCAGACTTCAAGCAACATAGACACTGATCTGCCATAACATAATGCAATGATAGATCGTAGTCTATGTGGTTTGTTCTACTGATTACTTCTAACAAACTGCCGAAAGCCACATCTGCTGGCTGTTTATGCAACTGCAGATCTATGTCTATGAAGTTTGCAGACGGACCTGACCTATAAGTATGTACATACAGTACCACTGTAGTCATTTTCAAGAATACTCAAGTTGTTAGAAAATGCATCATTGTGAAATAAAAAAGATTCAGTTCTCAAGGACAAGTTTCATTCATCCAACTTTCATGAAAGTGACAGTGTCTTTCTTTAGAATCCAGTCTTTCTTAAGATCCAGATTTTACACGTTACAGATTTTTGTGTACTTGAATAAACATGCTTTTTATGTAATTCTTAAATTGTTCTTTGAAAATCAAAATTAGATTATTCAAATCTTTGTGTGTGTGTGTGTGTGTGTGTGATTTGGATTTTTAATGCAGCTAAAAATAATTTCAGTCATACTGCTACAATGTCTGCAGTGTGACAGTTTATAGGGATGTCTAGCATTGGGTCATCATGCTGCAGACATGTAATATGATGTCCCACCCAGTCACATTATCCTGACACTAAGCAGACCAGTCCTAACACTAACTTCTTAATGCTGAGCACCAAGCAAGGCAGCTGCTAGTACCATTTTTATAAGTCTTTGATATGATTTGGCTAGGATTCGAACCAGCAACCTCCTGTATCTGAGGTGGACACTCTAACCATTTAGGCGACTGGAGCGCTCTATTCAGGTCTAATTGCTGCACAGTGTATTGTGTACCTCTATGGACAAAATTTAGTGAATGTAAAAATACAAAAATAGAAACAAGTTATTGGTCTTTTAGTACTAGATCTTCCTAAATGGAATAGTACTACTACAATGTTTGTAGTTTAGAAGAATTAATGAATGAATTAAGAATTAATGTTTTCAACGATGATAAGAATATTCAGCATCTTGAAATATCTGTGGAACTAGGATATTCATTTCTTGTATTATAAATAGATGGAATGCAACAAATTACTCTTTATTGTCTTACAAATATTTTTCATAAAAATGACAGAAGCATTCAGTAGTTGTCTCTCTGTTTGTTCATATGACACCTGTTCTTTTAATATATAAAATATATTTACATTTTCATTTAGATGTATGGACCATGGAGTCTGATCAAAGATTTCTTATTTTGTCACACATCCACTACATATCTATGTCCAGTTTGTACAACATCAATTATGGTCCTATCAGTTAACTAGATCATTGGGTTATTTTTGCAATTTTAATGTGAACAGGTTTGAGTAAGACCTACAAAACTATTTTCAGTAGTTTTATGTTCCTGTACAAAATGGTGTGTACCCACATTTTAGGTCACCCTTCAATAGAATGGGTTAGTAATTTTTTGTTTGTTTTAACAGCACCTGTAACACATTGTTGGCTATATCAAGCCAAGGCAATGGGATCTGAGTGTCTTTCCCAAGACATGCTGAAGCAGCCAGCCTGGGCAAGTATCAAACATGTGACCCTTGAATTACAAGTCCAGTGCTCTACCACCTGAATCTATAGAACTGGGTATTCATATTGCTTTGGTTGCAAACTTTTTCTCCAGACATACAATGTATCTTTCATAAAAGACTTTTCACCCTTGATAGGGATCACATTATTTCTCCTACAATTAGCCCTGAGGGCCCTCCTTGTAAATGTGGTAAAAAGTAGGACTGGGCTTATGACTAGACCAGGGAAAATTTGGTAGAAATGTATGGATGGGCTCATCATCCAGCTTGGCTTTATATGATACATCACATCGTTATTGCAATGGAAATGCAACCATGTATGAGCTAAGTTCAACAATTCTAGAACCAAAGGGCTGTTCCATTAAAACATACATGGGACCCAGGGAAGGCACTTTTAAAGTGGGCTACTCACCCATAGATGCAATTTAGAATTTTCTTATCATTTTAATATGAACTCTGTGAAATCAAAGTACCCTGGCATATATTTTGTACAAAATGCCTTCCTGGGTACCATGCATATTTAAATGGAACAGCCCAAATCAAGTTTGTACATACTGCTGACCAGAAGTACAGTTAGAAGATTTAAGAGCTATTTTTTACCTTATAGAGAATTGGAAAATTTTGTTGTGGTAGATATTAACGTATATAAATATCTCCCTTGTTTTCATTGCATCTACTTGTATACTGTTCCGCTGTTCAGGTGTGTTCCCAAGTCACCAATTACATGTCTGCATGGATGTGAAAGAGCTAATATCTTTCATTACACACTGACAATTGCAATGCTACTTTTTCTATACAGAGATTTTAGGAAATGACTAAAAGTTTCATCAGATTTAGCTCTGTCATATAGTTCACCTTGAATGATGACATATAATGCAGGATGACATATAATGCAGGATGACATATAATGCACGATGTCCTATAATGAAGGATGACATATAATGCAGGATGTCATATAATGCAGGATGTCATATAATGAAGAATGACATATAAGGCAGGATGTCATGTAATGCAATATGTCATATAATGCAGGATCTAATGCAGGATGACATATAGTGCAGGATGACATATAATGCAGGATGTCATATCATGCAGGATGTCATATAATATAGATATAGATGACATATAATGCAGGATCTAATGCAGGGTGACATATAATGCAGGATGACATATAATGCAGGATGTCATGTAATGCAAGATGTCATATAATGCAGAATGTCATATAATGCTGGATGTCATATAATGCAGGATGACATATAATGCAGGATGTCATATAATGCAGGATGTCATATAATGCAGGATGACATATAATGTAGGATGTCATATAATGCAGGATGTCATAATGCATGATGACATGTAATGCAGGATGTCATATAATGCAGGATGTCATAATGCATGATGACATGTAATGCAGGATGTCATATAATGCAGGATGTCATAATGCAGGATGACATGTAATGCAGGATGACATGTAATGCAGGATCTAATGCAGGATGACATATAATGCAGGATGTCATATAATGCAGGATGACATATTATGCAGGATGTCATATAATGCAGGATGACATGTAATGCAGGATGTCATATAATGCAGGATGTCATAATGCAGGATGACATTTAATGCAAGATGTCATATAATGCAGGATGTCATAATGCAGGATGACATGTAATGCAGGATGTCATATAATGCAGAATCTAATGCAGGATGACATATAATGCAGGATGTCATATAATGCAGGATCTAATGCAGGATGACATATAATGCAGGATGTCATATAATGCAGGATGTCACATAATGCAGGATGACATATAATGCAGGATGTCATATAATGCAGGATGACATGTAATGCAGGATGTCATAATGCAGGATGACATGTAATGCAGGATGTCATAATGCAGGATGACATGTAATGCAGGATGTCATATAATGCAGGTTCTAATGCAGGATGACATATAATGCAGGATGCAGGATGACATATAATGTAGGATGTCATATAATGCAGGATGTCATATAATGCATGATGACATGTAATGCAGGATGTCATATAATGCAGGATGTCATAATGCAGGATGAATGTAATGCAGGATCTAATGCAGGATGACATATAATGCAGGATGTCATATAATGCAGGATGACATAATGCAGGATGTCATATAATGCAGGATGACATGTAATGCAGGATGTCATATAATGCAGGATGACATGTAATGCAGGATGTCATATAATGCAGAATCTAATGCAGGATGACATATAATGCAGGATGTCATATAATGCAGGATGTCATATAATGCAGGAAGACATATAATGCAGGATGTCATATAATGCAGGATGACATGTAATGCAGGATGTCATATAATGCAGGATGTCATAATGCAGGATGACATGTAATGCAGGATGTCATATAATGCAGGATGTCATAATGCAGGATGACATGTAATGCAGGATGTCATATAATGCAGGTTCTAATGCAGAATGACATATAATGCAGGATGTCATATAATGCAGGGTCTAATGCAGGATGACATATAATGCAGGATGTCATATAATGAAGGATGACATATAATGCAGGATGTCATATAATGCAGGATGACATGTAATGCAGGATGTCATATAATGCAGGATCTAATGCAGGATGACATAATGCTGGATGTCATATAATGCAGGATGTCATATAATGCAGGATGACATATAATGCAGGATGTCATATAATGCAGTATGTCATATAATGCAGGATGACATGTAATGCAGGATGACATGTAATGCAGGACGGCATATGATGCAATATGTCATATAATGCAGGATGACATATAATGCAGGATGTCATATAATGCAGGGTGTCATATAATGCAGGGTGTTATATAATGCAGGGTGTCATAATGCAGGATGTCATATAATGCAGGATCTAATGCAGGATGACATATAATGCAGGATGTCATATAATGCAGGATGTCATATCATGCAGGATGTCATATAATATAGATATAGATGACATAATGCAGGATCTGATGCAGGATGTCATATCATACAGGATGTCACATAACACTGGATGACTTAATGCAGGATGACATAATGCAGAACACTGACTTTAATGTAAGTAATTACATAACCTTATGACTTCACCAAAAAACTATCTACTGGTAGCATCATTAGACTGCATGCTATGTTGAAATTCAAGAGTGACAGAGAAAGAAGAGAAACAAGGAAATAAGAAAACAAGAATAGACACAACATAAAGATGACAGTAAACAAATAAAAGAACTATGTTTAATTTTTAATATATTTTTGTTTATTTAGGTTATTGCTCATTAACATGTTCATGTTTAGCTCTATAACAATGTGGTGTAATAACCAACCATAACAAGGGTCTGTACACCGGGTGCACTCACCACAAGCGCACTGACAATATACACATACAAGAAAGCTGCTATATACACATACATACATACAGGTAACTACAAGTTCACGATCATAGCTTCCCGCAATGCACCATTTGGTTAATTTACAGCAGCTATACATAAAATTCTAAATATTTTACAAATTAGTGCAACATGGGAAGCCCAGTTGCAAGCACAATAGCACTTCATATTGGTTTGTGATCAAGCAACTGATTGATATTTTACCCTCTTAACCTCTGACCCTCAAAACTTGGGTTGCCAAATGTTATACAAAATAACTACACTTCACTTTTTTTTTACTGTAAGTAAAAAAAATGTGCTGAAGCTATCTCTCAAAATTATAAAGAAACTGAATATGTATTTCACTGTTAATCTCTGAGGTCAATTTTCAATTCAATTTGTTAGATCTTTCCTTTAAAAAAGTAATCAAAATTTACGGATATGTTTGAAATCAATCTGGAAAATTAATTTATGATACAATTTAATTCACATAATGCACCGCCTACTGCATGTACTTGCATATAATTCACACAATGTCTCAGATTTCATGTCACACATGCATTAGTATATCAAAGTCTAGAACTGTTTGAAATAAAAATTAAAACAAAGATGACAATGATTGTCCAAATCATGCAACAGCAGATCTGGGTCGATCCTGCTAGCATATACAGTACACTGAAACTGAGATGACCCAAGATTTATTGGCACTCAAGGTACAGTATATACTCACTTATAAGTTGAGTCCAAGCTGCAAACGACATAGACCCTGATCTGCTGACACATAATGTGCAAGCAGATCAAGGTCTATGTTGCATGTTCCACTGATTACTCCAAACAAACTGCAAAGATCCCAATCTGTCAATGCATTATGCAACAAAAGATCTGGGTCTGTACAGTTTGCTGTTAAACTAGACTTATGAATGAGTACATACTGTAAACGATACAATAAACATCAGTACTTGACCACAAAGTTTGCAATAATTACATTTACTAATTATCTATCACACTGTTATAATATTTTACACTATGTACAACTCGCACTATGCAATGCACAATTTGTGATTCCTAGAGTAAAACATTTGTAAACTCTTTTCTTAAATAACAAGACAACAGACTGGGCCCATAGTATTCAACTATAATTAAAAAAATAATAATTCTGCAGCACAGAAAAATGTATCTGTATATTAGATGGTGAATCTCCTGAAATTAAAGAACTAAAAATCCAAAGAGAACGGAAGTCCTGAACAAACTGAACTTGGGCACTAAAGTTTAATGTTAAAATCTGTTGTGCACAAGAAACTAACTTCCAATACACAAAACAGCAATATCATAGTTCTGATTCTTTAATTAATGCCCTTCAAATTCCATGTTTATGCAAACATCATGTACAAAAAGTGTACTGGTACTTTCTACTATTAGACTTAGTCCAAGATTTTTCAATGAAAGCAAAGTCAATCCAAAAATGCTTATGATCCAAACAACATCAATCTCTTGGGCTCAGTAAAATTTATTTTTATTATTACAACCAAGAACTGCATACTTGAGCATTTTAGCACATTTCTGTTCTAGAGGATCAATAAGTCTAACATGAACAACACATTACATGCCCACCTCGTGCTGAATACTCCTTGATAGAGATGAAAGACTTATGCAGAAACTACTTTTCTTTCTTCAGTCACAATAAGCTTGACCTTTGACCCATTCACTTCAAAATCAATAGGATTCTTCCTTGCCCCCAAGTGCAAGCCTTCCACAAAGTTTGTTCCAAGTATGTAAGGTAGAACTGATGTTATTATGCTGCAACACTTCAGTTATAGTTATCTTGAAATGTCACCTCTCAAGTCCAAATTCAATAAGGTTTTGTTTGTTT
This sequence comes from Sinohyriopsis cumingii, assembly GCA_028554795.2. Classification (NCBI taxonomy): domain Eukaryota; kingdom Metazoa; phylum Mollusca; class Bivalvia; order Unionida; family Unionidae; genus Sinohyriopsis; species Sinohyriopsis cumingii. The sequence goes on from CM068835.1 coordinate 60,507,307, forward strand.
TTTTAACCTCAGGTGCAAATCACCCATAAAGTCTGGTACCTGCAGAGTGATGGAAAACGTGAGTTATGGTGTGAAAACCATTTTCCTTCTGTCAGTCAGTGACCTTGACCTTTTATATGTTGACCCCAAAATTGATAGGATTTGTTTCCTATCCACAAGTGCACACCATCTACAAGAGTTCTGGGTACTGTAGATGGTGGAGAACTTGTGTCATTGTGGGGGAGGAAATTGGAAAAAGACATGGACATGTATACAGATGGACATTACAACATGATACACAGTTCATTAATTTATCTTGTCTGGAAAAATACATCATGCTCGAATTCATCCATAGTGCATATTGTATATTCTTCAATAGAATACATAAAGCTTGTTCTTAATAAATGAATTGTTCTTAACAAATTAAAAGCAACAGAAATATTTTCTCTAACAGATATGTTCCTTTCTGGTTAAATTATGAATACATTTTTATTTTTTTCAAAGCATTAGAGTCTTCAAATGAACTGATCACAAATTAAAAGAAAAAAGATCAACACAGATAAATCACTTGGTTTTCAACATAGGGAAACTGATTATACTGAACTTTAAATAAAAGCAGCTTTGTAAAACTCTCCCAAAATTAACTAGGCCAACCACTCTTTGTTTCAGCCACAAGATGTTAATCAATACTTAAATTCGCTAACCTCAAATAGTGAGACAAATGAAGTGGCAAGTCTAGATTTATTGAAATCTATGTTGACAGCTAAAGCATAACACGAAACAATGCACAGAAAATCCTTATTTGTAAAAAGTTCCTTTCTGCATAGAAACAAATGATATGTTAGCCTATAAAAAATTCTGCGTAAATTAATTATTGTTCCAGGATGTTCAGAAGGAAGACATTAAAATACATGCTGCTAATGTCACCTTAAGTCTTCATATATTAATCAATTCCATGCAATGGAATGATTTGCCATAAATTTATATTCACCCAGCATTATAGCTACTTATACTACAGCTATATCCACTGTTATTTTCAAATGGAATTTTCCATTCTCTAGATGGAAACATTTAATTTCAAATGGAATTTTCCATTCTCTAGATGGAAACCTTTATTTTCAAATGGAATTTTCCATTCTCTAGATGGAAACCTTTATTTTCTTAATACTGATGAAAACCTGATAGGCCTATTTGCCAAAAAAATGTTAACCAAAATGTTACCATGTGGAGACTTGCAAGTAGAGAATCCTTTTTCTTTTTTTAAATTTTTTCATTCTTTGTACAGTAGTTTCCTTACATGGGATGGCAACTGGCAAACATCCATGATTTGAAACTGGATGAACATAATCTGTGCACCAAGGCAGGGGTGTAAATTTACCAGTGACCATTCAAGTAATTGCTTTGTTTCAAAAGTTCAGTCTCTTTGCAAATGCAAATAACTATTCTTTTTCTTTCTTTCTTAATAATGGAATTTAAGTATTTATTTGCTTGTATGCTTTCTTTTCTATTATGTAGTTGAATTTTGTTAAAAAGTAGCAAAATCCTGCACAATTAGAATATCCTTGTGATCTTAAACCAGATCGGAAAAATGCACAAGCACAACTGAAAGTAAACAACAGTACTAAGCTGAAATCTCGTTTCAATGTTTAGAAAACCAAAGACACACACACACACACACACACACACACACACTTCTCATTTAATGCTAAAGTCTATGGGATTCTAAAAATGGAAACCTTGTTTATTGCAAAGTACTGGAATTAAATAATATATTTTTAGCACTTGATGTTTCAATTTTCTTTGGATCATAGCAGTTTGAGTTAGCTTGGAATTAATGAAGTTTCTAAGGAGCAATTACCAGTCACTATTACTGTTCTGTTACTGCTTGTGCATGGGATGGTTTGGGGAATTATTAGGACTGTCATTTTTATCTGACTTAATCCACTGCTCATTGCTACCCCTGCATGTCAACACAAGGAAAATGGTTAGGACTTAAAATTTCCAAAAATCTAGTGTCTCCATGAACTTATGCTCATTGTGAAATTGTTAGAAATTGATATGGTGAAAGTCTGCAGTACCAGCCATTTATAAAAGTATAAAAATAATTTGAATAAACCAATGTGTGATTTCCTTTAGTAATATGACATAAAAAACGCATGTAAGTAGGAAATGATTCCTTTCAATCCTTTGACAGCTTTTCCAGAAAAATAAGGAAAAGCACTAAATATTCCGATATATTCTTTAGTAAACTGGTTTCAGAGCTATTCAAAGAGGAAATCAAATAGAGACATACTCTGATACTTAATGCCAAGTACTAATTACTAATGTGTTTGCTCATATACAACACACACTCAATTGCAAACAGTGCAGACCCAGATATGCCACTTCATGATGCATCAGAAGATCAGATTCTATGAAGTTCATTTTCTTTATTTTATTCCTTATAGCAAATGGCACAGACACAGATTTTTCCTTACATACTGCACCAGCAGACTGGGGTCTATATTTCAAGTTCTATGGATTACTTCTAACAAACTACATTGACCCATATCTGTCAGAGCATTATATGATCACAGATCTTGGTACATGTTGCTTATAGTTCGATTCTACATATGAATGTATATGTGGTAAGTGTTTTTGTTGTACTGATTACACCTAACATACTGCATAGATCCAGATTTAGGTCTATCATCTTTACAGCTGGATCTAACATTTACAAAGAGTACATATGGTAAGTGTATGCTGCCAGCTGTTGGGCATTTGCTGTCAGTTGTTGGGCCTATGCTGTCAGCTGTTAGGTGTATGCTGTATATGGTTAAACGCAGTAACACGGCCCTATGAACAATAAAGCATCACTTGTCAGTGTGACATCCTATTTCATATCGAGAATGAAAAAAGTGTAATCTCATAAGAATTGTTCCTAAGTTTCTGATAAATTTAATATCCATGGTTACTGTCCCTTTCATCTGTCAGGAACAAAAGAATATCTGATATAGGACACATCCCTACAAACTACAAATCTTACCCTCTGTAATTTAACCAAAGACAACACTTTGATCTGAACAAACAACAAATCCCATTACAATTAAAGACTCGAATTATCACAATACTTTAAATATTCATGGCTGTCAAAAAGAAATGAAGCCTTGCAAAGAAATGCCATTTTTGTCATTATTCTGAAGTTCCCGTTGATGGTAATAGTACCAGTCACACATTTTCACAGCCCTGCTTATGTTGTCTATATTTGCTGATAGTCGAGTCAAACTGCAAATAACAAAGATACTGATCTGTTGTACCATAATGCACCTGCAGATCAGGGTCTCTGTTGTTTGTACTAATGATTATTCCTAGCAAACTCCAGACCTAGATCTGCCAGTGCATTAAGCAATGTCAGATCTGGGTCTGTGCAGTTTGCAGTTGGACTGATCTTATTAGTGAGTATATACAGTACATCAAAATTTACTGAAAATGTTTCAAAAAGTTGTTAAAATAAAATAAATAATTATAAAATGTTTTATGTCTTGTAATCATTGCAACAGTAAACATTGCTCTTGAAGGTCAACGTGTTCATCTTTGGCCAAATTACGATAAAAATCAACATCATTCTGAACAGATCATCAACATGGTTTGAATATCACAGATAGTTAACAAAGGCACCCTGGAAAATCTTCTCTCTCCATCTCCTATTTCTTTCACCTCCTTGCAACAACCTTTTCTTACCACTATCACATTCTCAGACAAATGCTGATTCAAATGAACACTATGACATAATCACACATTCCATTCTATCTCTGAGTAAACACCATTCATCTCATACACTCATATCGCTGAACACTATACATAAACAGGTGAGGTCGTTGTTGTTGAATCAGAGTCTCGCATAGGATAGGGATGACCCCCATCATCGAAAAAACGCCTGAATGTGAATTCAATGAAGGCATGCTCAGGGTATTTTCCATTTTCTGGATGATCTAACTTTTTCATTTCGTCATCTGACTCATCATTAAATTTGTCTGGGTCAATAGGATCAAAGTTGGATGTGTCCATTGCATGGCGGATTTGGGGAATGTACAGAGCTGTTTGTCGACGTAGTCCATCAAATTGAATTGCAGAAAAGAACTGATGCTTTTTAATCTCTAGTGCTCCTTCCTTTCCAAGTCTGTTTTCTGCAGCACAGCACAATCGCATTATCAGATCAGTCGCTGGTTCCGAAACATTTGCCTCTGTTGGAATTTTCAATGTCTTTTCCCAATGAATTACCTAAAATATAATAAAAAAATATTTTGTCATATTTGCTACAAAATAGGTAAAATTTGTAGTACAGAACCCACTGTCTTATCTGCACCCTATGCTATTATGTACCCCTAACTTTTATGTATCCCTAACTTTATCTTGATCAACAGTATATTTGGGATATTTTAGAGCAAAACTATTAACTAAAAATGCATAAAATGCAAAATCATTCAAACAATCCAAAACAATTTAATTTTAAGCATTCAGTCCAAACAATTCAGCCTGCCATAAAAAAACCAAATATTTTATAATGATGCATTTGATCAATATAAGCATTCTCTTTTTCTGCTTCATACAAAAAGACCAGTTTACCAAACTGGTTTTCTTTAATAAAGATCTTGCTTGTTTGCAAGAATAACAGCATCTACCATATATACATGCTTATAAGGCAAGTCCATCTGCAAACTGCACAGATCCAGATCTGCCACTGCATATTATGCCAGCAGATAAGGTTTTGTGCAGTTTGTTAATCAGAAGAACATACACCTTAAACTGTAGGGCACTTTATGATATGGCATATTAAAATCATTTTTTTGGCAATCTGACTTGACTTATAAGTGAGTATAGATGGTATTCAATATTTTTAAATCAGTTGCTTTATGAAATGAAATAAACCATGGGTAATGTTGATTTCAAGACAGTGCTATGCTACTGGTGATTATCATGGCAGGGTCAAATAATGTGACCTGATGGTCTGGCCTTTCATTAGAATAATCCTTCCAGCACTTATCACGGAAATGATGCTTTGTGCAAAACACTTCTCTAAACCAAAGACACAAAATGTATGCTTGTTGTGTTACCAATTTTTCATCTGGACAGGGCCCCAATGAATATTCTTGCAAGCTTAACCAAGCTTTTATGGCATTAAGGAACCAGAGTGCATGAGTCCCTCTAGATGACATACCAGTGCAATGAAGGGTAAACCTTTGCTTTAGGACACACTGCAATAGCAATGGCAAAGTTCAGACCCTCAACACTCGGATCCTACGACAAAGTGTCTAGCATTAGGCCATATTGCTTTGCATGTTGCATAAAAGGGCTGATTAGTTATTTATGGCATAAACGTACTTGAGTAACATTTTAATGCTAAGGAAAATAAAATGTTTTGCCCAGACACACTCATACATGCCAACCCCTGGCGAGGAAAAAGTGTAATCCAAGTGGACAAAAAGAGTAATCTGAGAAGAAAAAGAGTAATCCATATATAAAATGAAACAAATTCAATGAGCATATCTACAAAATGATTTTTAAAACCCCTATTGTCATTAAAAATCAATTATTACAGTTTTCATATGTAGCACTTTTAGATTTAAAAAGCAACAGACTCGCATGTTGCATTTCAAAACACTATGTACCAGCTGAGACTATGAATGTTTTGCACACCAGTAGAGCATTAAGTACTACATTACTAAGCCTGGATCTGAATTCAGTTTTATTTTTTTTAACAATACAGAACAATCTCTCAATGCCAGCATTCGAATGGTAAAGAACCAATATTCTGTTCATAATCTGACAAAGAAGAGGAAATTTATTTCTTCCAGTTATTGGGTCGTTTAGCTGGGAAATAAGATGAAAAAAAATCAACTCTGCATGAAGTACATTGTCTGGTAGAATGTCAACTTGATACTTCAGGCATTCTTCTAATTTATTGGCAGCCTTTTGTGCAGCAAGGTGCATCAAATGACAGAGACAACCTGTGATGTCTGTTGATGAGACCTTTTTCAAAATATAGAATGCAACTCCTTTATGAATACCAGTTATCACTGATGCATTATCAGCTGAAAACCATACATTTCTGCCAATTTATATCACATTTATTCAAAACATTATTATGTAAATCAAAAATGTTTTCTACAGTGGAATTTACTGCTAATTCTGACAATGAAATAAGAGCACTCTGACTTTGCCCTTTTCATTGTGAAAGTCTCTTACACAAACTGGGTACAACTTTGTGTCATCATAATTACTACTCCCGTTTGTGGCAATATAAATGACCCAATTTTCATGGCTTCTGCAATTTTAAGAGAAGTATCTTCAGCTAAACACCGAACAATATCAGGTGATTTTGCTCTTGCACATGCATGTATTCTGCAATTGATCACAGGACCAACATAACCTTCTACCGCTAATGGTACTCTGTGTTTTATTAAGTTGTAGTTGTTGTAGGGTTTAACACGATTTTTCAGCACACGATAGGCTATACATGGCGGCCAGTATTAAAGGTGGAGGAAGAACCCAGGAAATCCACGGAAAAAACCACCGACCCATCAGAAGCTACTGGCAAGCTCTCTCACATACCCACATTGGCCGAATCCGAGACTCAAACCTACGCAGACAGAGGTGAGATGGCAGTGATCCGTAACGGAGAGTGCTTTAGACCACTCAGCCACTCGGGGGCCCTGTTCTATTAAGAACTCGGTAAATAACACCTATGCATTTATAACATTTGTGTCCACAACTGAGTTTTGCTGTAAAATAAACGTTACCTTAGTACTAGAATTAGTATAATTCAAGATTTTAGTGTTCAAGTGTTGCTCCACATTAAATTTATCACCATGAATAATATTAAAATCATTTCCACGCAGCCTGCAATGGGTGTGAATCTGCCCTAGAATGGAACGCTGTGTTATGTAATTAATGTATTCATCTCTGATGTTTTTTGTCTTTATTTAATCTTTTCTAGAATACGGTCTGTGGGATTAATGGGATGTTAATAAAAACGAGAAAACAAATTATTAATTTCTTTTTGGAAGGGGGATATACTGAAATCGCGTAATCCATATATGTTTATGCATAAGGCATAATTTAGTGGAAAAAAGCTTAATGATTACGCCAAAAGCATAATGGTTGGCATGTATGCACATGCTAGGGCAGTTGACCAAAGCCGATCGGAGAATTATTTAAACCCACAATCTACAAACTGTGAGCATGGCATCCTAACCAATGTCCCACCATAGCTCCCAGACGGAAGAGGGTGATGCAGTGCTGGTGTTGGCAGTAATGAGCAGAAGGATGACAATAGTTAACCGTTATAGATAATTACCTTAAACTGAGTTTCTTGTGGGGTTGCAGCATAAAAAGGTGGTTGTCCTACAAGCATCTCATACAGGATGACTCCAACACTCCACCAATCACAACATGAAGTGTACCCTAAAAAATGCAAAATATGCAGTTAGCACTTTTCAACAATGATATCTGCCTGCATATATTAAGAATTTACAACCAAACTGCAAACAGCATGGACCCAGATACGATCTGCCATAATGCTGTCATTGCATAATGTCCTGGCAGATCCAGGTTTACATAATTTATACATGTTCTACAAGCATCTGATTAAACAGCAAGCTATGCAAATTAGGCATGGAGATAAAAAAAAGTCTGAGCTCGAGTTTCTACTAAAATTCCAGCCAGAAAAAAACTTTGAAGGAAAAAACCCACATCACTTATGACTTAACAAAACTCAAATTTCAAGCTCAAGATTTCCTGGCTGAATCTGGGTCAGTGCTGTTTAGATCAGTGTATTTGATACAAAGATATGCTAAAGCTCAACAATTTCAGGATTTTACAGAGTTATCTTAAAACTACATCAACAATGACCAAAACTTCTCTTATTTGGCAGAAGTTTTTGTTTACCTATTACTCTTTTCTACCAATCCCATGAACCTGTATATTTTAAATACCAGAAATGGTGATTAAATACCAGAAACAGTGATTAAATACCAGAAATGGAATAATCATAGCTCTGCTTTGAGATGTTCCAAATGTATAACCAGTTTAAAAGATACAGAATTTGAAAAGACATGAATCAAGTTAAAAAGTTAATGAGGAATTAAAAAATGATTTCAAATTATGCATAAATGAACAGTATGAAAACACAAAATCTTTATAAAGATTATACTGAAGAAATATTTTACCTAGAAATGTGTACTAGTATGAATTTCAATATCTGAGAGATTGTCTTTTTACTTCAATGTAAACTCACCTTGTCTAAGTAGCACCTCTGGAGCAATGTAGTTTGGAGTCCCAACCAGCGAATGAGCTAAACATCTCTGACGATCACGATGCTTGCGCCGCTCCAGTGTTTTGAATCGCGAACAATTGCACTCTTCTGGTGGATTATTGGTCATACAACTGACTTCCATTGAATCCTGACGGGCATGGGAACCCTCTGAAATGACAAAATTATAAAATCAGGTCAGGGGAGCTGTGAGGTACAACACATTCTAAATTTATACTAAAAAACAACAAACATTAATTTTTTGTTTCTAAAAAAGTGTGAGGTGAGAATAAATGACAACAGGTCCCCCAATCCATTTCTCACTCAAGACACCACCTATCTTACCCAGGAGACCACTTCTGCATTCTCACCTTTAACCAAATTCTGCTGTGTGGATGTCTGCACAGCAGAGGAAAATAAAATGAAAGCAAAACAATTGCTGTCTAGGCATAAGTTATCAGCTAATACAACCTGGTAAACTCAGATTAGTTCCCCCTGGCAATGGCTAAATCCTTCTCATCTTTAACAGTACAAGTCATACTTAGAACATTGTAATCACAGACTCATGACATTCTTCACTTCTATTCACAAGCATATGTATGCATTTCAAGCTAGCTATGGCACATACCATTGTGTAATGCACAAGAGAAGTTCAACCCAAAATTTCAAAAAATACCTGCCTTGCCACAACTTTTTGTGACATGCAGCTTATTCTAAATCAGATCTCATCCACCTTAAAATTAGATGCCTTACAGTATGCCCTCATTATAATGTTGTCCATAGAAACCATCAAGTAAACTGCCATACAGGTGTAAGTAAGTACATGGTACCAATGTTTGAAATGGGATCCATGACCACACCTGCCTTTTACTTGGAACAATGTTATAATGAAGGGCCTTGAAACAGTAATGGTGTTATAATAAAGGGCCTTATACTTGGAACAGTATTATAATGAAGTGCCTTAGAACAGTAACAGTGTTATAATAAAGGGCTTTATAATTGAGACAGTGTTATAATGAAGGGCTTTGTAACAGGAACAATGTTATAAGGAAGGGCTTTACACTTGGAACTGTATTATAATGAAGGTCATTATACTTGGAACAGTGTTATAGTGAAAGGCCTTGTACTTGAACAGTGTTATAATGAAAAATCTTGGGAGTTAGGAATTCTGGTAATTGTCACTTTTGTTGGGAGTGGGTGGTGGGTGGGAAGGACCACCAGTACTCCAGTCACGTGAAACATAAAGGTCCTGTGTGATACAAACCAGCTAAGGAGCTGTGAAGCATTGCAAAGTCAAAGTAGCACTTATTTTAGTAAAACTATACAGTACTTGCATTCCCTTAATCAATATGGAGGCTGTGCCTATTGTCTTTTACTAGTAAACTCAGTTACTGTAAATTTAAATGTGAAGCACACCACAGTACCAACATATGATCTCTGCACTGTGAACATGATCAAGAATTCTATTATATGGGGAAGTGGACACTAAGAACAGTATGGACATTACATATTTTGGAACTTCTAAATCTGTACTATATTAGCTTTTAATATTAGGAATCATTTTTGAATACTTTACCATATATACTCATTTACAGGTCGAGTCAAATAGCAAACAACAAAGATCATTCTCTGCCAAAGCATAATGTGCCTGCCAATCAGGGTCTATGTTGTTTGTTGAACTGATTACTCTTAATAAACTGCACAGACCGAGATCTGCCAGCACATTATGTGATGGCAGATCTATGTCTGTGCAATTTGCAGTTGGACTCGACTTATAAGAAAGTATATATGGTATTATCATATCAGCGTATGGAATTTAATCTATCTAGGCAGTTACATTAACATTATTCTAGAACTGGGATGGGCAAATCAAAAGTACAGCTTATTTTGATTGAAGATGTCATAGAGTTCAGGATGGTATAGACCCTTAAGTATGTTCAAATCAAAATGGTAATGATCTTCCGGTCATTTTCCTTGAACACCTGACTATGTCCATGGATAAGAATATGACAAATGACCCTATATTATAAAACCTGAACAAGTCAGAAGTCATGTGAGCCAGGCACTTTACATGGCTATATACAAACAGTACATGGTTTCTTTTGGAGCCCTTCATCTAGGTACCTTAATTTGTAAATAGATCTACCAAGGTTCTGCATCAGCCCCATCCATCTCTCAGCTTAAGCCAGCTAGATAAGCATACACATTTTCTTTAAAATCACACTTTGTACCAGATACCATGGAAACATGTTTGGGTCATTACTGATCACTAGCACAACCATCTTGTAATGGGATATATACAGCAGCTGTGTCATATTGCCCTCTTCACTCCACACCCTTGTGCCTTCTTACAAGAGTGTCAAAAAGGAAATTTATACAATTATAGTCTCCACAATGAAGAGGTTGTCTGAGATTACAATACAGATCTTAAGAGCTCCACTCAAAAGAATAACACCTAATCACATTCCTCAGCAAGTCCTCATGTATTGGTATCAACTCTATTCATACCATATATCCTTTTTTAATGCTTTTAAATAAGGGTATGGGACCATAATAAACAAGAGTGCTTGTTCTTGTTACTGCTGTTATTATGGGTCCTGGAATTTGATTTTTCTAGAGAGGAAAACATGTTGCCAATATATAGATTCAATTTCATTACGTCAGGTTTCAGTGCCTGTTGTTGCTGTTATTGCATTGGTTGAGGTATACCATCTTGAACACTTAGCTACCAGCTTACACTTCACACTTAACGAGATTTGGTACCGAAATGTGTCACTGCTGGTGATGTACATAATTTGAGCTTCTGGTATTTGCATAATATGCTGGCCTCCTATACAGACAAATCCCAAGTCTCTTCTATGGACTGAAAACTTATGGGGAAAATTATTCCTTAATAAAAAAAAAAGAGGGGGGAATTTATAGCATAGGAAACTTTTAATGTAACAAACAGCTTGCAAAAAATGCTGCATTATTTTCATGCAAGTGATTAATCTTCAGCACAATCTTTTCGAAATTAAAATGCCAAGCAAATTCCAGTTGTCAATCTCTACCATTATTCATTCATTAAATTTCACCTATATTCAGTAAAGGAGGAATTTCAAATCATTTTTATTTCCAGACTAGACAGTGACCTTGAAATTATGTCCTTGACTTTGATAATAATGTACAGTATTAATAATACAGTACATGTATTAGAACCAATACAGTATCTTCCAACTAGGTTATGTTCACAATTTTACAACCAGAAAAATTTGAACCTATGATTGAAAATCTGTCAAGGTTTCACCACATAAACCATCATGGCTGTCAAAGCATAGGACACTTAAGGGCAGCAAAAATTTTGTTTGAAAAAGATGTTTGCCGAAACTTAACCTAGGCTTGTGTAATGTAGATGATGATATCACATTACGATCGCAAAGCGGCACCCAGACTTGTGAAATGGAGCTGATGCTGACATCAAATTACAATTACAAAGCGGCTTTAATGCCTTGCATGCTCTTAAAAAAACAGTGACCCAATGACACATTATATACATGAAATTCTCGAAGTAACAATGCTGATTTCCCAATACAAGGATTCTTGAATATTCAAGAGTTTAAATACTAGCATAATACTTGCTTGAAAGTTGAGTCCAACCACAAAACTGCACAGACTCAGACCTCCCATTGCATAGTACTTGCTTGAAAGTTGAGTCCAACCACAAAACCGCACAGACCCAGACCTCCCATTGCATAATACTTGCTTGAAAGTTGAGTCCAACCACAAAATTTCACAGACCCAGACCTGCCATTGCATAATACCTTGGCAGATCTAGTCAGTTTATTCGGAGTTATCAGTGGAACAAACCACATAAATCCTGATCAGCCAGTGATGTAAGTGGTGGCAGATCAATGACAATGTTGTTTGCAGTTTGGCTTTACTAATAAGTGAGTATATATGGTAGCTAATTTGGTATGCTTTGCATGCACAGGTCTGGACAAGGTGCTTTAATGTAATCTACAGTTGTATGACAAGGACTCAAATGAAGTATCATATTACCCAAGAAAATACCTGGTTCTATCCTTTTTTTGCATTTCTGTCCAGAACAGTTAAATAAACAGGATAATGCATGCTATAAATAAACTTTAACATTAACATAATTCCATTATTTACATTCCCCTAAGTCTCAACTGATAAAATTGGAGGCAAAAGGTCATAATTATGTAGAGACTCACCTGTTTCTTAAGTGTTAGAAACCAGAACATTTTTGTCATATTTATCGTAATCAACAAATCTGAGTTATGTTTACCTACACAAAATAATCAGTTTCCAACTGTACTAATCTTAATTATACATTTCTAATTGTAAATTCAGGTTTATCTCATTAGTGTTTGAGTATTAGCTTTCATAATCTCAATGCAGCATCAAGACCTGTCATAATTAATAAACTATACTGGTATGTGCTTGAACCACATAATCCAGATTTTGCTTTTTCAATCTCGGTATATTTTACAGGATAATTGATTGATTGATTGGTTGATATATTTTACCTAACACGTGTTAAAGATTTATTTTCTTTGTCCAATTAAGAGAGTTAATCTAAAATGCTGTACAAAGTGCCATTATCTGACATCTAGCAAGTTAAAAACAGTTGAAAATATAGGTCAAAGGGACCTAACATTTCCTCAAATACAGTACAATGTCTTCAAAGTTTACAAGAGAGATTTTGTTCTTGTCAAAACTGCCATAAAGAAAATGAAATTTCAAGAGCTATTCTGATTGTCATGAAGAATACATCCATATGTCCATGAATTTTACAGGTACTGGTCACCTTGAGTGTAATATTTTCAAGGTTCAAGGCTGGGACAGTCTAAGCTCACACAGCATCAAATATTTACTAGTTTACAAATATAAAATTTTTGAAAAGATGAAGATCATCAAAAAAAAAAAAACTCCAACAGTTTTTAGATGGTGGGTGAAAACTAACTTTTGAGTTAAGATTCTGCACAAGCAATGCCCAAGTACACTAGTACACTAAAAAATCTGACGTCTATTTTGCAAGGTAAAATTTGGTGACCACACAGAAAATTCTAGTGTCAACCTGGCATAAAATGTATAAAAATAAATGCACATGATTCTCTACAATGTTGTGTTTCATCTGCATAGTGAACTATAATGTGCTTCATACACACCAAATCTGAAATATTAAAAATTTAATATAACTCTGTTACAGTCAGTGGTCATTTATTGCAAACAAGGACTGACTGATGTTGTTGCTGTTAATTTAATTTTTTACAGCACAGTGATAAAAGCTGGTTGTTTAGTCTTGAGGCAAATGTAGTAAAGTGCCGTTCCCAATGACACACCACAGTAGCAGAGCCATAATTTTCCAATGGTAGGATTCAAACTCACTCTTTTGGTCAAGAGTCCAGTAACCCACTCAGTGACTGCATCTCCTGTGGATTGATGTAATTTTCAATATCACAATACTGTCAGGTAACCGAGTTTTTCCCATGGCTTAACAATTCTATAATCTATTGAAAATTTAGTAATTATTTACTTCCTATATGCATTCCTCTGATTTAAAAAGAGTGACAATGATAGTATGCACTTACAACAAAATCTTGTTCTTCTCAATTTAAAAAATGAGTCATTTTACCGACTGGCATACAATTTTTGTTAAGAACAGACATTATTGGGCAGACAAAAAAAGTGAATAGATCTGTGTGAAGTAAGCATCTCAATAAAGGATTAAATAAATACATTGCCTATTTGCAGTAAATCTTGTTTGTTGTAATATAACATCATAATGTTTAAGTCATCACTGATGACGCTGTAAATTTAAGACCTAAGTCTCAACACTTACTAACACGAGGACACACACACAAAATGGTATTATTACCCTGTTAATCCAATAATGAGCCCACGACTGATGATAAGAGAACTCCCCATTTTTATAAATTTAACCAACTTTTATGCAACAAAAACTACAAATAAGTCTGAAGACAGGCTCATCCCCACCCACCCATTTCAACAAATTTATGAAGCTAAGACTGACCCATTCAATTTGCATGAGCAAATATACTGCATACATACTGCCTAGGTAAAACTGTTCCTTCCTAATTACCATGTGATTATTTTCATGCCTTTTGTTAAGATCTTTTCTGGTTCAGCAGGATTCTATTCTTGATCTACATTTTCCATTCATACATGTATATTAATCAACTGTAAAAACTGGGCCATTGTATAGACATGGGAAATTCCTGTCTTAATATCAGAACAAACCAAATGTTGTTTACAACAAGTGTTTTGACAGTGTTCCAATTTTACTTCATTCTGGAACACATCAACTTTGTTATAGTATGTTTCTTTTTTATTAACTGTGACCAGAAAGAATTCTAAAAAAGTTATCTTTGATCCAATCGCAAAATGGGGTTCTTTTAATGGCATATTCGTCCCAAGCAATATTACTTTTAATCTTGCATATCTCAAAATTATTTCATATATATCAATTAGGTCTTCCCTAATTTTAATTATTTTCGTGTTGGCATTGTTTCAAAGCCAAAAAAAAATGAATACTTTTGTACTATAACTATTGTTGTATTCTTATAATAACCAGTGATTACCTCATTACACTCCTACTATATCTGGCTCAAATTTCCTCTAGTAATCGTTTTGACAAAGCAATCAATGCGAGAAAATCTTTCAAGTTCTACTGCCCACTAGAAATTTGTATTTGACAACATTTTAATTTTCTCCCTCCAAACAGACCCCTTGGGAACCCTTCGAACAGCTGAACTCCAGCTCTCACCCTAACCAATAAGGTTAAGCAGAGATATTCAGATTCCACATTTTGTTACCTAGATTAGTTTTAATTTAACATCAAAGGCTAATTACAGGTGAGTGAGTACAGGTTTGCAATTACATCAATACTTGTATGCATATTTTCAATCTATACATTTGGTACCATAAACAGTTTATCACGATGACCCTTATACAAATTTAGAATGAGGTCAAATATTTGAGCACATTATTTAAGTAGTGCTTTGAAGTGTCACCTGAATTACCTATGCCAGATAGAGACCAGATAAAAATGGGCACACAGAGTTAGCTGATGAGTTGAGGGATTATCTATTCTGTACAAGTAATGTGTCAACTATGACCAAAAACAAATGGATCTTTGAGAAGCCAACAAACAAGAGACCACAAGCATAAAGCTGGAATGTAGGTCCATTTCTACCACTTCTGGCATGCAGCTATAAACAAAAAATACCTTAGGTGACAGGAAAATGAATATAAAATGACATGAGAAATAAATTCATTTAACTATTTTCATAACCTGTTAGCAAATAGCAAAAGCTATCTTGTGGGAATGGATTAATATACTTAGAAAAATGCAAAAATATGAAAATAGAACTTAATTTTTTTTTAAACCTTGAAATTTACCAGCACAGAAATGTTTCCTTTGTGATTACATGTATATGTTAAAAGGCAAATAAACTTGTATCATGTCTCCAAGGTTATTTTCCTTTACACAGGTTCACCTCCCATTGAAATGTGTATCTTAATCCGGTACATGTATTTTGTGGGTTGTTTTTCATGGCAGTTGTAACACATTATCCAGGTTCTTCCTCCACCACTCATACTGGCCACCATGTATAGCCTATCTTGTACTGAAAAACGGTTTTACACCCTACAACAATATCAACAACAACAACAACACATTATCAACTCTATGATGCTAAGGAAATGTGAGACAAGCGTCTTTCACAAGCACCCACTGAGGCAGGTGACCCAGTCTGGCCTGGACAGGTATCAAACCCTTGACCCTTGGATTAGAATTTTTTATGGTTCCCATGAGCAGTATTATAGTGTGGAACAACTGTATCATAGAGTGAGGAGACAGCTGTATTAGTGTGGGACAGCTGTATTATTTACAAAACATATTCCTGGTGTGTGTGTGAGTGAGATTTGGATTTTTAATATAGCTTTAACAATTTTTCAGCCATAGCGCTACGATGTCTGCAGTGTGGCAGTTTATAGTGATGTTTAGCACTGGGGTATCATGCCGCAGACATGTAGCATGATGTCCCACCCAGTCACATTATCCTGACACCAGGCCAACCAGTCCTAACACTAACCTATTGATGCTGAGCGCAAAGACTGGCAGCTGTTAGTACCCTTTTTATAAGTCTTTGGTATGATTCAGCTGGGGATCAAACTCACGACCTCCCGCATCCAAGGTGGATGCTCTAACCACTAGGCCCCTGGAGTAGTCGCTGTCCCTGGTGTAGTATTTAAGAAGTGTAGCTGAAGGAAGATGTGACAGTATGTTATTTACAGTGGATGTCCCTGTTTTAGTCCAATATATACATTGTATTATAAATATTAATCAATCTCAATTCCTGTTTTCCTGCAGGACAAAAAAAAATGTCTCAAATGTATGCTGGTGCAGTAATTTAGAGAAATATCGTACATTTCATTTGCCAGAAATTTCTCAGAAGAAAAAAGAATTTTTTCCGACTACCTCATTTATTTCTATGAATGAATAAATTGTCTGTTTGACACAGAAGTTACGAATGAAAAAAATTAGATGCATTCACAATTTTTCCTTCAATCCTTGTTTCATTAGTAGACAAGGTGGCCCAAATGCAGCAATCAGCATACATTCAAGGTATGGTAAATACAACTGACCTCAATGTCACAAGTTAAATATTAATATCCATATCTACGTTTAAATCTCAGTAAGGACATGTCATATAAACACTGTTCTGTCTGCACTTTTCAATACACTTTCAATTTCTATTACATTTTTAAGAGCCAAGATATTGTGATACAATCCTTAGGTCCATCCATATGTACATATACATACATACATAATATCCTTGACGTCATGTTTGAAAACACCAATACCACACCCTGATTTGATAAAAATAAAAGTGGAACAAATTGTCTAAATAAAAGGGCAGATTTCATGCAAAAAAGCTTATAGGGTTTGTATAAAAAAATGTGCAAATACAACTGATTTTTCGGCATGATGTTTCAGACATTAATCCGAATCCCACTGTTAAGCACCGTATGAGCTAGTCATATAAAACTTGGGTTAATGATAGTTCTATCAATTTTAGTCATTTCCAACACTTCTGGAATGTTCATGGTGCCACTGGGGTGGAGGGGTGCAGATATAGGGGTGGGGGTGATTTTACATTAAATTCAAATAACTCCTGAGTTGTATGTCTAACCTAATATGTTTTAGAATCAATGTATGTTACTACTGACTCAAGTGTCAATATATTTCAGACTGTGAACCCTGGTAATAATGCCCTGAGGTATTCCTTCTCTCCAAGAACTTATCCAATCAGCTGTAACATAAGAGATGTTAACTGTGTATATGTGTGTGTGTGTACATGCATATGTCTTTATATGTCTTTATATATATATATATATATATATATATATATATATATATATATATATATATATATATATAATACACAGACACGTGCATGAAAGAGACACACACATACACACAGCATGAAAGACAAACTTCTACATTTCAGTAATCCACTACTTTGGGTCTAAAAATGCATCCAATTATCATGAGCCCACAAAATGAGATTTATTTTTAAAGCACAGGTATCTAAATGATACAGCTGTTACTATTTATTTGGATTAGGGATGGTGCAATATATGAATAATTGAGGATAAAAATGTTTATAATTTCTGTATATAAATTTATAAACTTTTAATGAGAAAAAAAAGTTTCCCCACAAAAAAACTGTGGTCAGAAATTAAGATTCAGAACTTTAAAGAATTTAAATGGGCACTTTACTCGCTAGTTTTGAAAGTAACTTTATTTATCGTATAAATTTAACCGAGTATTTTTTTAACATTGCAAAATAAAAGACCAGACCGAGACTTAATTATCAAGCTGCTACTTATGCCTTTCAGAATTATAAATTTTTAATGGCTCAATGACGAAACTAATTCAGTGTGCTCTCAATTATTTACCCCTATTTAAGTAAATGCTCTCACAGTAATCATGTACAATCATTATAAACATTAAAAAATATATGTATGCATTAGTCATTTCCCGAAATTATCAATAAAGCATTTAGTCTATGTTTGCTTTATCAATAATTTCAAAGATCTTAGTGTCTACTTTAAATCTTATTCCTTAAATGGGACAATCTCACGGAGTAACAAAACTATTAATGCCACCTTTCTGAAAAAGAGAAATCCAATCCACCTTTGGAGAAGAAACAAGACCTGGCATAAACTGTTTAATTTGATCAAAGTCAAGGCTGTTTTATTAATCATGTGTAATACCACAAAGGTAAACCAGAAATGTGTTAATGGAATAAATATGCCTCAGAAAAGTTTTAAATGACCTAAATGCAACACTTAACCAAGATGTGATGCACTGCAGTGTGTGTGTGTGTGTGTGTGTGTGTGTGTGTGCATGCATGTAGATAGCTATTTTTGTATATATCTATGTATGCTTGATATATTGTCTCCTATACACTAATAAAAAATTACATGTCCTGTTATGAGAATTTCAAATGCACATTGACTTTTAAAGGGGACTGGCTTCCTGCCTTTTTCAAATTCTAGCTGGAACCCTAATTATATAGTCTGATTATAGCTAGAAGTTACCCTGGCTCTGGCAAAGCATCCCCCACTAAAGGTGTGGGGATATATCATGCCGGAGGAAAATTTAGATACAGTGAAGGGTTTAGAGACTAAAAGAACATTACAGGGTGTCCCTATATTCTATGTAACACATGCCAGAGGAAAAATTAGATACAGTGAAGGGTTCGGAGACTAAAAGAATATTACAGGGTGTCCCTATATTCTGTGTAACATATATGTTTGCTAGCCAAGGTTCCAATAAGTTAACCTAGCGCTATCTCCACCTTGGCAGAGCAATCTGATATTTCAGTGCTTTGTCCTAGCAACATCTACTGGACTTCATGAACAGCCTCTCTTAGTATGTAATGCCAACAAACCAATAGCATGTAACAGCAGTGCAGTGTACATTGACCAAAAATGGTACAGGCAACTGACTTCCAAAGAATACTTTGTAAGTTTAACATCAAAATTAAAACCACATACCAGAGTAGCCATTATGGGTGTATTCGTGGGAAACGGTGCCTAGGAATCCTTCTACTGAGCATGTCTAAAAATGGTGTCTACTCACACCTAGCAAGCCTGGACCAGCAGTGGAAAATTGCTTATTTATGAGTTCATTCCAGTTATGTGCTCCCCTTGTCTCGATTCTGTCTTGATCATTAAAACTCTTCAAGAGGCTTATGTTTTTCCTTTTCTCTTTGACATGTATTGGAAGATGGACGCCATTTAAAAAAATTCTACAATCAACAGTTTGATCATGCAGATGCCTTGCATGAAAACAATATGCCTTTTAAAGCATCTGAGGTACTACTGTACAATTAAAGTGTTTCTCTTTACCCTCATTTGTGCTTCAGAGACCCTCAAATTTTTAATTTGACCCCCAGTTTTGATACCAAAGTTTGTTTTTTTTACTCAGTCTGATCCCCAGTTTTGATAACAAGGATATTTTTTACTCTCAGTCTTGCACCCCTAGGGGGATACAGTGGGTTAGTCTAGTTCACTAATTCCACAAAAGCTAATATGAAACCCCAGATCCAAATCAATAGTAATACAGTACTTTCCATCTGTCTGTCCATTCATTTCATATATAACCAGCTGTCTGTCCATTTGGTGACCAGGGAGTAAACATCAGAGCCCTGGCTGGTATCTTGACAGAGCAGTATGTGGGTGCATGGGAAACATGCTGCATGTGTAGACACAGGGACCCACAGAATTGTGGAAGAAGAAAGACAGAAGTCCAGTAATACCTGCATAGCAACAAGTCTCCTTCTATTGGAGAGTACTTCTGCAGTTAAATGGGAACTTTACTCTTCAGTATGCAAGCAAACTACCAGCTGGAATGTTAGCAGTCCAATGGTCGGGTGGACCCTCAAACGAGTTTGTCGGGGACTTGAAGAGTGGAGCCTGCTGACTTATGGTGGACTGACGATAGTAGCTCTGTAACCAGGTGTTGCCTTACTTCTGATGACCTCCAGTTTTTATCTCGATGTGGAAAAGGTCGAGCTACTTGCCAAAATTGCCAAAGTGAATTACATCGTTTGATAATATCTGTATTTTAGACCCTAATGTACGTACACTTTGTACACAAAATTCCAACTTAAAATAGAATGACGTAGGAAAATTAATAACTATTATTGATTTGACTAATTGCACAGGTGGCTAACACATTATTGGAATTTTTATTGTCCATTTAAATAACTGGACTAAATTTGGTTACGTACGGGTTGACATTTCAGGGCTCTGTGCGTTTGCGCCTGCTGCTGGGTACCTTTCCTCCCTTTGCCTCTCCCCGACCTCCTGTACCATGACGGAGATGTGGAAGCATTTCTGCCCATCAAATCCATGTGTCACGATGTGATGTCATAGTGGTGACAAATCGCAAATGGCATCACATACTGCTTTGGTAGACACCTGGACTAGTCAATAGCAGGCTGAAATCCATCTTTTTAACGAGTGTGTGTTGGGTCCATTCTCACTCATGAAAGCCCTTCATTAAGGTCATTAGGGACTTATTGTCCCAGGACCTGAGGCTAAAATTAACAGTGTTCTCTGGGTACATAAAAGCCTGGGGGGATGTGGCTCTAATTCCTTCCCCCAGGAACAATTATCATCCTGCCGTATAGGAATAAGCAAGACGCACATGCATAAATGTGCAAATGCCTCTCTATCAAAATAATCAATCAATCAATCAACTGTTTTTCATACTTACATCTACAGGATGTGTGTGTGTGTGTGTGTGTGTATATATATATATATATATATATATATATATACACACACACACACACACACACACATATACACACACACAATTGTTTCCCTGTTGAACATTCCCTCTCTCTCTGACCGGAGTAGCCAAAAACCCTTGGCACAGATGAGTGTGTTTAAAAGAATAGACCCGACACAATGTGGCCAAAAGATCAGTTCAAAAAGTGTCAAATTTTACTTTCACAAAACTAAAACAAACTGGGTTTTACTTATGGAAATCCTAGGAATTTGTAAACTCTACACACTGACATTTGTTCAAACATGCCAATAAAGTACTGGCTTTAATCCATACAAACAGGTAAGTAATCTGATTATCTTTAGTGTGTGTTATGTTAGGTTTTGTCACTTTGATAATTACAGGCTATTATTACCACCGATAATTATTGAGATAAGGAACAATGTGGAGCATAGTATTGTTCTGCTCAAGTCAACATGGCATAAAGTGACCATAAAGTAAGAATGTCATGTTAGCATTGTGACCTCCCTCACAGATTACAATTTTTCCCCCCCCCTTGTTTTTCTGGGTTTAATGCCGTTTTTCAGCACAAAACAAACTACACATGGCAGCCAGTATATATGGTGCAGGAAGTCTAAGCCTAGGAAAACTCCAGGAAGAACCACCAATCCTGGCCAAAAGCTACTGGCATTCACACCTATACCGATTTTAAAGGATAAATACGGTAACCAGTGGAACTCATGACAAGCTCACTGCCTTTGTATACATAGAACATTTCGTGTAATAGCCATAAAAAAGTTTGACAGTTTCAAAAAGCATAGAATGTTGTCAAATAGTCTCAGTTTCCAAGAAAAAGTGATGGCAAATAGACTAAACAAAGGATATATGGGGAGTCTTTTGATCACTGCTCAGAAGGTTTCAAATTAACATCATTAGTTATACATTATGCAACAGTCAGAAAATGGAACAGATGGTGACTGATAGTGACGGATTTTAATATTAAATTTTAATGATAAATTTTTCAAATGGTTTTGCAGTGTGACTAATATAAGTTGCATGTGATTTGCTATGAAAATATGATATATTTAAGTCTTAGCTATGTATTTATTAATGTATATCTAGTAAATACTCAATCTGAACCCCTTCTAAAAAAAGGTCACCCCTCTAATAACTCCACTTTTCCTGCTGTGGGAGGAGTGGCCATAAAAGAAGGTCGATCCCCATGTATTTGTTCTTTTGGTGCCAAAGAGCAAACTTACTGGGAATTACCAAAACAAACCTCTCCCAGAGGCCAAAGGGAGGGGTCAAAATTATAAAATTTTACATTACAAGGATGGCATGAAATTTTTCTTTTGAAACTTAATAATTTTGCCACCAATCCAATCATGTATTAACATCCAAAGAAAACAACTTTAAAATATGCAATCATATCTTGTACAAGAAATGTAATACTTTTAATTAGCATACATGTACCAATTACCAATTGCAGCAATTACAGCAATTTCGACCAAAGTGAACTAGCCTAAAGAAACACTTACCAAATCTCCATGATGATTCAAAAGTTCTCTAAAGACTGATTCATAAGTAATAAGTGGCACTATATTAGGCACCATTAAACAGATCAAATCAGATATGGTAACCTAGTAACCTAATGCTCAGATAGATCAAAAACACCTTACTAAGCAGTGAAAAATCTACAGTTAGTAATTAAAGTGGCAGATGTATGTCAATGCACAGTTACATAACACCCAATAATAAACAGGATAGATATAATGTACAGACTTATGCTGATCTTGATCCAAGTATTTTAAGAAGTAATCCTAACTTCCTCTGACCTGAGCCATCCCAATTTATTACATTTGGACATTTATGTTGGGTTGTAGGGTCAAAGTCCATTGCCTATCAAAAAGTTAGAATTTGGTGTCAGAAATGTGTTAAGCCATTAACAAACTTGAATGACCTTTCATTAAGATATACTTGCATGAAATCAATATGAACATGATTTATTTTCTCACAAATTGCGAGTATTGCATTTGTTATGTCTTTAATCTGCTGACAGATGTGATATATTTTAAAGAATCAGCCAAATGTTTAAATTCTGGCAAAGTTCAGGGCTAAAGACTGACAGCATTCTCATACTATTCCCTTTTATTTCATGTTTGATGTATCTATTTTTATGGTCAGGAGCCCTCCAGGTGTAGCATGGAATCTCCCAACCCATTTTCATTTGTTAAGTTTCCTAGTTAACCACTATTTTAATAGAGCAACCCAGCACTTCAAAGCAATGTCATTTATTTCTATCAATTCATTGATTTGGATGAAAGATCCTAAAATGTTGTGCTCCTGGATTTTCCTCTTCTTGGTGACAAATGTGTTTGTTTTGTGTCTGTCATTAAAGAAATGTACTGAAGCAAACATCTTAAAGACCAAGACTAGGCATATCTAAATAAGGTGTCTAATCACACCAAATGTTCAGCAATATCATTTTGATTGCTAAGCTTGACCAATGAAGAATTCTGATTCTAAGATTGTAAAAGCTCAGAAAGATCATTCCTAGACAAAATGAGAAGTGGCCGAGTGGTCTAAAGCGCTCTCCGTTACGGATCACTCCCATCTCACCTCTGTCTGCGTGGGTTCGAGTCTAGGATTCGGCTAATGTGGGTATGTGAGAAAGCTTGCCAGTAGCTTCTCGTGGGTCGGTGGTTCTTTCTGGGGTTTTCCCAGGTTCTTCCTCCACCATTAATACTGGCCGCCATGTATAGCCTTTCGTGTGCTGAAAAATGGCGTTAAACCCTACAACAACAACAACAACAACAACAAAATGAGAACCATGTCTTTGCACGAAATGGTTAAACAATCAAGTGTCCGAATTAAGTATTTATTTACCACATAATAAAGTGAATGACTCAATGGTATATGTGTATTGGCATGTGTAATTTAGCTGAAATTTCCAGCTTTGTAAGACAAAATTAGGGCATTCATGCTTAAAAGGAATGATCTGACAGCATTAGTGCAAAGGTAGCTGATGACAACAGATGCGTTTACAGCTGTCAAGGGTGGTGGTACAGTAAATAAACTATTATGTCCTAAAGTGATGAAACTGCCATAGACCATATTTCTTTAATTTTAAGCCTATGCTTTATGATAAGCCCATTATAATTCTGTACAAAATTAGCAAGCTCTCATCTAGGGAATCCTTGTCTAATAATATGCCTTGCCCTCCTACCCTCCAGTCACCTTTGCATGTATAAGCCTTGTACAGGTATGTTGGTACAGTATTCTGCATGTATATGTGCATCTGTAACTGAACAAATGATTTGATTCAGTCAAGACACAAGTCTGTTTGGAATGTATGTGGTCAGAGATTGGCACCTCTAAACAACAGATAGTTTACTGTTAATGTACACAATATTTTAATGCTGTTTTCATGGTCAAAATTATAATATTATAGACTTGGAAAAACCAATTCTGATAATAAAAAACCTTTGGAAAATAATGATACAAATCTAGTCCGAAGTCTTGAAAATGAAGGAATATATTGCAAAACCTAGTCTCATAACTATCTCAAACTTAAAATATATAGAAGCAATTTTTTAACATAAATGCAAGATAACTCAGTCGAAGAAGACTGAAGCTCCAAATATTCTTTGCTAGATGAGTCAAGTTTATGTTAAGTAAATAAGTTGCATGATAATTGTTAAACAGACTATTCTCACAACATTTCCAGTAATGAGTTCATTCTATCCAACAGGTCTGAAACAAGCAGTGTCCAAATGCAAAACCATGCATCTAATTTCACAGGTTTAATTTCACTATCAATTACCTGCATCTAATTTAAAAGGTTTAATTTCAATATTACAAACCTGCATCTAATTTAAAAGGTTTAATTTCAATAATACCAACTTGCATCTAATTTCATGGGTTTAATTTTATTATCAAAAACCCGCAAACCACATAGCAGTAAAGATGTTACTCTGATGCAGATCTGTCAGCTGACTGAGTATAATCATTTAATGAACTTACTTTTGAAATTTATACTGACCTCTTTTTGGTAATTAATACATCTATGGGCTTATTTGTTATGAGCATGTTCTTTTTCGATTAAAAGGAATAAAAATGGATTTTCACAAGTAACAGCACAAAAGACCACAATTAACATGCCAGATGGAATTTACATGTATGTCAGGTTGCCCTACCTTAAATCGATTCACAACCATCATAAATACCAAAGATTACCATACTGTCTCTCTTATTTTTATGGTACTACCACCTAACAGTTTTGTCACGTTTCATATCTTGCTTGACTGCACTTGATCCTACCTGACTGCACTTTTCAACAAGATTCAAGTGTTTGTAAACATGTATCCCTAGCTTTGAAATTACAGATGTTAATCATGAACAATCCATGGTCCCATATCACCAGACTGCTAACATTTTAAATAAACACCAATATCAACTAAATTTGTTTTCACAAAATGTAGTAGAAATGCAGTTTTCTATTTGCAAGTATCAGGTTTGTATTATGTTCATATTCCAAGATCAGAAGAAAAAAAAATGTTAATGGATACGAACTGAAATAATTTAGTGCCTATGAGTAACTGCATGATGGGTTGTTTCTTTCAAACTGCTGCACAGCTGAAAAGAAATTAATTCTTATTTTTCACACTAATCAATTTTAATACCACCTTTCTTATTCAGTATAATTAGAATTATTTTCTTATGCACTGCAAAGCTATCACTCCCTGCACCTGTAACAAACTCCAGTTCAGAGTTTCCCACCAATGCTATAATTATGTAGTTATTACATGCGTTATATTGGACCAGCAGTCATTGTCAGTTTCACTAATCAAAGTATTCAATGTGACAAAGTTGGTTATTTTTGCATTCTATATTATTGGTTCACTCATAGGTCTGTCAAAAAGATAAGCTTGATCATGAAGAACCTTACCACATGATCCAAGTGTTATATTCAAGCCTCATGAAAACTTATAGGACTTACCTAACAGTTGGCACACACAGTACCAGCCTAAAACAGTCTGGATGGTTATTTTGCACCTTGTATAACATGCTGCCAATGTTTATATGCAACTTTTCAAAACCCTAATGCGCTAAAAGGTACAGGTGTGCAGTGTGAAGAAAACACTGACAATACATTATGCATTTTCCATTAGGTGACAGTTAGAGCAAAGGTTATCACAGCTTTAAATCCAATCAACGTTACAAAACCATATGACTCAACATTCAGACTTGGCAAAAATATCAAGTGGAGAATCAATACTTCTGAACTATCTGCTTTTGGGTTGTGGCAAAGGTACTAAACCACTTCAATTATCAACTTAACAAAGTATTATTCCTAAACATAAATCCTTTCACCAACAAAAACTTTGAATTATGCGGCAATACTGAGAATAGTATGGAGGCAACTGAAGTTGAGATCCTTGGAGAGATACAGAGATGGTTTGGCCTGGATTTGAACACTTGAACCACTTGCTATGTGAATCTAATGACTAAGCCACCACGTGGAGGAAGGAAATATTACCAGTAAATGAGATGCATCAAAAATAGTTTCATTAGTTTTTCATTACCATATATATTTGCTTATACTGTAATAGGAGTCAACTGCAAACTGCACTAACCCAGATCTGCTGTCACATAATGCACTGGCAGATCTACATCTGTGCAGTTTGTTAGGAGTAATATGTGGAACAAACAAGATATACCATGATCTGCCCGCACATTACGTACTACTGCAGTTCAGGATCTTTGTTGTTTGCAGTGTGACTCAACTTAAAAGTTAGAGTATAAGGTATCAAGATTTAAAAGTATTAGAGACAAAGAGGTTACAACAAACAAATGCCTGCACATACCAATGTCCTTGGTCTAGTTCAAACATGCTCACTTGGCTCTGTGTGATCCTACTTTGTGTGACAGAAATAAATTGCTTCATTGATCATTGTTACCTCCAATCAATCACTGTAAAAGCAAAACTAAAATTTATGCTATCTCAAAACTTTTCACGACAAACTTTCTGCAATCATTTAGTTCAAAATTATATTGTAAGCTTGAAAGGATATCATCAATATTATTCATTAAACAAATACCAACTGCAAGGATGTGGGGTCTCAAACCATGAAACTCACAATTTATGTAAAACATGATGTTACTGCATCATCACAATTACTTGTAATGTCAATTAATCTCAGACCATCAAATCACATTTCTAAATTCTGTCCGAGGCTTATTTTTTTCACCAGACCCTTGGTTGGCAGATTTCATGAAGTCACATGAGAGGTCTGGTTGATCAAGACCAAACTGTCTTCTGTAAACAAAATTACATTATTGTGACCTTAGTTTTGTATAGCTAAGTTGCTCTCCTTGAGAAGCATTCAAATATACATTTTTAGAGTGTCAGGAAAATAGGCTGACAGATTCCAGTAGAGGATGTAAAGAGAAAATAGCTAAAAATATATACAACTGTGGGTCATTCAAGTGCAGATATTAGGTCATCCTGACCTAGCTTTTGGAATAGTCATATTAGTTGTTGTTGTTGCTGTTGTGGGGTTTAATGCCATTTTTCAGCACATGATAGGCTATACATGGCGGCCAGTATTAATGGTGGAGGAAGAACCCGGAAAACCCCGGAAAGAACCACCGACCCACGAGAAGCTACTGGCAAGCTTTCTCACATGCCCACATTGGCTGAATCTTAGACTCGAACCGCCGCAGACAGAGGTGAGATGGCAGTGATCTGTAACGAAGAGCGCTTTAGACCACTTGGCCACTCGGGGCCCCAGTCATATTAGTCTTCATCAAATGCATCCACATTTAAATTTTCATTAGTATATGTGAAATTGGGTACAATTTATTTTAGGATGTAGCAAATGGAAATGCTGAAGGTACTAAAGTCACTCAAGCATTAACGTTAGGCCACACTGACCTAGTTTGGGTAGTTTAGGAAATACTTAAGTAATCCTCCTGAGTTGCATCCACATACCAATTTTCTTGACTGTAGATTAAATTGGATCCAAGATATTTGGGTGAATAGAGAAAAGTGACAAACAACTTTGGTCACAGTGGTCACTTGCCTTGACAGATCACGGACATCTCACCTCTGTCCACTTGGATTTTTGTTACAGGCTCAGCCATCGTGGGTATATGAGAATGTGAGAAGGCTAGCCAGTAGCTTCCCATGTGTCAGTGGCTCTTCCCACGTCTTCTCCACCAGATATACTGGCAGCCATGTATATCCTATTGTGTAGTAAAATCTGGTGTTAAAACCACACCCGGTCTATCTGAGATGCAGAAACAAATATGTCTGGCAAACTGTGATCCAAAATATTGCAGGTATAAAAAAAATTGCTAAAAATACAAGTCAAGTGTGAACATTAGTTCACAGTGACCTAGTTTTATTATGGCCAAGTTAACAGTTCCTTATTTACATCCAAATACCAATTTTCCGGATTGTTGATAAAGTATGGTCCAAGATATAAAAGTGTGTAATAAACAAATAGCTGAAAATACACAGGCCACTCAAGCAAGGAAATTATATCTAAGTGACTTAATTTGGTGTGGTCGAATTAACACTCCTTGAGATTTATCCACATATCAACTTTCATGAGTATAGGTGAAGTAGTGTTCAGGATGTTAAAGGTGACAAAATTGCTGTAAATAAGGAAATCACTTAGGTTTTAAATTTGGTCACAGTGACCTATTTTTTTAAAATATGATTTAGCTTTTCTCACTGAGATGCATTTATTCTCCAATATCCAATATATTGTTTGTGTAATAAACAAGGAAATGAACACATGACCAAACAAACTCAGTTAAAACTACATCCCATCCCGTCTTTATTGGTATGGGCAAAAAAATAGCAGAATCATAGTAAGCGTATGTAAAAACATAATGAAGAATGATCATGCATTATGTATACATGTCTTTTGTACTCGTAATCCAGTATAAAAGGTGTATTAAATTGATCAAAGCCAATAAATCATTCATATGATTAAATAACTCTTTGTACACTACTTAGTTTTCATCACGCCTTGAAAGTATTGAACTTTTCTTGTAATACCATCATCACTACACAATGCAAGCAAAATTCAATACAATGCATGCTTTTATAGCAGTCATGTGCAACCTATGGCCTCTGGGCTGGATCTGCCTGTGCATTGGTCTCATCTGCTTATTTACATCATAGGGTGTGGCTTTAAAAACCCTTGCCCTGGAGTAAGTCGTACACGCAGATTTTACTGTCAGAACTTCTGGTACACCGACTGCTGTTACACTCCTTCAATCAATCTTCATTATGTCCTCCAGTCTGCTAATTCAATATTTATTTCTGGGTAGTGAATATGATGTGCACCCACTCCAATCAACATACACCCTGAACTAATGTCACATGATACACAAGCTGATCAATTTGTTAAGTGGAACAGTTGTACTGCCTGCCACTCATGACAATACCAAGCATCCACTTCACTCATGAAATATTTCTGTATACATGTATCTTTGCAAAAATTATCGATTTTCTTTAAATATATTTATTTAAAAGGCCAATGCCTTTGATTTGCATTAGGTTTATCCAATATGTGCACATGTGATTAACAGCTGCATTAGTAAATCAATTAAAAAAAAGTTCCTAAATTTTACAATAATCTGAGTACAGCTTGCACATTTCATGGTTCAAAACATGTATTTTGTCAGAATAATGATTGTATTTATAAGAAAATAAAGAGATTTTTAATTTTGTTAACACATTTCTTGTGCCAATTGATACTGTCAAGGTGGGATAAGGTAGAAACCTCACAGAACGGCTGTATATGACATTGTATTTACAGAGCGTAACATCTTTAAACAAAAGATTTAAAGATTATTATGATTTTGAGTTAACTTGTAAGAATTTTTGTTTCTCATTTTGCTGATTTTACATTCAAACATAAATTTTTATGTGGATTTAGCAAACTTGCAGTATGGATCAGGAGCAGATGCTGTATCAAAGTTTCTACGATTCGTGTAGAAAACTAATTATAAAAAAAAAGTTAATGCTTGAAGTCTAGTTGTTGCTGTTTAGAGATGGCTTTTAGTCATTTCTTGGTGGCACTTCATCGACTATCGAGTCTACAGGTGACATATTTTAAGATGTGTACAGCCTAATGTGGAGGGAGAAAACAAGAGTTAGGGGAGGGAGAGAGAGAACAAACAGAAGAGGAAGAAAAATGAAATAGGTCTCAATATTGAAATACAGCTTTGAAAATTCACAAACAAAGGGCAGTCATATTTCTAAATGGGTTTTGGAACTGATATTACCACTGTGGTGACAAAATTGATATCACTACGGTGGTATCAATTTTCTCCCACTGATACATTTTGATATCTCACTATGAAATATATAACAAAACAATAAAACCTCATCATATGTGAACAGCCATTCTATCTTAAAACAATTTTTTATTTATCAGAAAAATGATCAAATTTCTTCCTGTTCAAACTCTAACCTATATGTATAGGGGGTGAAAAATATGTTGCAACCTGATAAAACAAGTGAAAAACAATTGTCCACACAAAAGGACATCTATGTTATGTACCAGTTTTCACCTAAAGAATAATGTAATTACAAGGACAAAAGGATAAATCAGATAACATCAATCAGAGAATGACAACATCTTTCATGAAATGATAATATCTTTTGGAATTATAACACCCTTCAGGGAATAAATCAGCTGACATTTCTCCATCAGTAAAAAATGACTGTGTATGCATGTATTACTTTCCCACTCTTACCACTCCATACTTTGCATTACATTATTGATGATGATTCCAGATATTACATCACCCGATCAAGCTAAATGACAATTTTGAAAACGAGAAAATCTGGGGCCAGAGGGATTAATTAACTAAGTAAAGCTTTGATTCAACTATGTTGTGCATTTGATATTCATTTCTGAATTGCCAAGTACATGTAGATGGGAATGAATATAGGGATTTTACTTGTTTTGCAAATATGTGGGCAGAAGTACTATTGATTACTGTATATTCTTGCTTGCAAGTTCAAATGCAAACTGCACAGACCCAGATCTGCTGTTGCATAATGAGTCAGAAGATCTGGGCCTGTGCAGTGTTAGGAGTAATCAGAAGAATATAAAACACAGACCCTGGTCTGCAGGCACATTATGCTACTGCATATCAAGATCTTTGTTGTTTGCAATTGTCTTATAAGCAAGTACATATGGTATGATCATTTCCCTATAGCAAGCTTCTGGAAAGGCCCAAACACAAATCATACGACTACGGTTAAAATGTATCTCGTTACCAAACCTTATAATTGCTGTCAGTAGAAAGATAATAAAAAATAATTTAATTTTCAATCATGCAAAAATGTAGAGACTATTCTAGAATTGATAATTTATAGAAGAGTCTGCCAGCCATTTAAAAAAAAGTGAAATTCTCTGAACACGGTGAGTTTTAATGAAGAAATAAAGATAGGGCTTGAAAATATGATGCACAATATTTGTTAGAAATCAACAAAAATCTCACACTCATTTGTTAGAAATCAACAAAAATCTCACACTCATGTGTCTCAGAACAGATACAGATAAAGATTCCTTCTTTCATGATTATTTTAAACAACAGTCAACACTGATGGCCACAGTAGATTTAAGAAATGAAAATTGAGGGTGGGAAGTTATTCCTCCCAATACTAAAAATAGAGATTTTTCTAAATAAAGGAGGGATTTAAAGAAAACAAAAAGTTATGGCTTGCAAAAATAATATGTGATTTTAGTGCATTCATTGGTTCCCACGTGAATGTTAGAAATTAGCATGAATCCAGCAATTATACATCGCAGATCAGGTCCTAGATGTTTTTAATGTTATTCTATACTGCAATCAAGCATCCCAGATAAGGTCCAAGACGTGCATTTTTTTTATTATATTGCAATCATGCATCCCAAATCAGGCCCTAGGTATGTTTTGTTTATGTTTACTATACTACAATCATGCATCCCAAATCAGGTCCTAGGTATGTTTTGTTTATATTTACTATACTACAATAATGCATCATAGATCAGATCCAAGGTATGTTTTGTTTATGTTTACCATACTACAATCTTGCATCCCAAATCAGGCCCTAGGTATCTTTTGTTTATATTTACTATACTATAATCAAGCATCCCAAATCAGGCCCTAGGTATGTTTTGTTTATATTTACTATACTACAATCATGCATCCCAAATCAGTCCCTAGGTATGTTTTGTTTATATTTACTATACTATAATCTTGCATCCCAAATCAGTCCCTTGGTATGTTTTGTTTGTATTTACTATACTACAATCATGCATCCCAAATCAGGCCCTAGGTATGTTTTGTTTATATTTACTATACTACAATCATGCATCATAGATCAGATCCAAGGTATGTTTTGTTTATATTTACTATACTACAATCATGCATCCCAAATCAGGCCCTAGGTATGTTTTGTTTATATTTACTATACTACAATCATGCATCCCAAATCAGTCCCTAGGTATGTTTGTTTATATTTACTATACTACAATCATGCATCCCAAATCAGGCCCTAGGTATGTTTTGTTTATATTTACTATACTACAATCATGCATCACAAATCAGGCCCTAGGCATGTTTCCTGACATTTCCAATACCACAATCGTGCATCCCAGATCAGACATTATAAATCAGTCCCTTGAGGTACGTTTTATGTTTTCTATATTGCAATCATGTGTCATAGGCACTAGATATGTTTTCTGATGTTTTCTATACTGCAATCACGCATCCCAGATCAGGCCATATACTCAGGTACCGATATATCTATTTATGTTTTCTATACTGCACTCACACATCATATCTCAGGCCCTAGATGTTTTTTTTTAACATTAACTATACTACAATCATGCATCTTAAATCAGGCATTAGGTATGTGTTTCCTGATATTTTCTATATTTCAATCATGCATCCCAGATATGACCCTTGTTTTGCTGTTTTCTATACTGCAATCATGTATCCCAGATCAGGCCCCAGTTATGTCTTTTTATGTTTTCTATACTGCAATCATGTGTCACAGCTAAGACCCTATGTTTTCTGATGTTTTCTATACTGCAATTATATATCAGGCCCTATGAACATTTTTTGATCTATTCTATACTGCAGTCAGGCAACCTGGATCAGGCCCTAGGTTTGCTTTTTGATGTTTTCTATACTGTAATCGTGCAGCCTAAGATCAGGCCCTAGGTGTTATTTGATGATTTTAATAGTGCAATCATGCATCACAGATCAGGTCCTATGTACATTTTTTATATCTATTCTATACTGCAGTCAGGCAACTTGGATCAGGCCCCAGGTATATTTTTTGTTTTCTATACTGCAATCATGCATCCAAGGTATTGTTTTTGATGCTTTCTATACTGCAGCAAATAATGTTAAAATTTATGAAGTGTTTTCTCCAGTTTCCAAGAAATGGATCTCTCAGTACCTCCTTCTTCAAATGTAGGGGTCTTTTCAAACTGTAATGGGCTTTGCCTATTATTTCCTTGTTAAATACTTTCTTATATTATCATATATTTTTTTATCATGGTAAAACATTTTTAACTTTTCTCATGTTCTTATTTAAGAATTGAAATAAATTTGTGCCGATATATAATCCCTTCATGAATTGTTTCTTTCAAATTGCTGTACAACTAGAAGAAATGAAAAATTGTTTTTCATTTACTCTGTAAGTCTCAATCGTCAACACACTGATCATGCCTTTCTGAAAGCATCATACAGTTTAGTGACCAAGACTAATTCAGGATGCATTGGATTATATGTTTCTATCTGAGAGGGTGCTCTTACAGGGTAGGGGTGGTAAAATGCTATCATTTCAACTGTGCATGAAAATACCTCTAAATTTAAATGAAAGCATATTTTATATTGACTGACGGTCCTATCATAAAATATCATATAGATTCTTTTTATATCAGGAACTATATGCAGGCAGCTGTAAATTAAATTGCTTTGGAAAATTTAAATGCATTTAAAATATCTGTATGCGTTTTTAGTTGCTCTGAATGAGTAAAAGATGATGTTTATTGACATCTCTGTAATCCTACCCATATTTTTGGTCTCTACAAATACTAGTTCACCATGAAACTTTGCAAACAATGAATTGATCAACTTTAAATGAATCAACATGTCAATCTGATGCAGTGTAACAGGTCAAGCCGGATCACCAAGTCTATATCAGGCATGTGGAACCCATGGCCTGCAGGCCAGATCCTGCCCGTGTCATGGTTTAATATACTTACTTGCATCACTGGGTGTGGCTTGAAAATTTGTTTATCTGGCCCATGCCTGAAGGAAGCTCCACATGCTTGGTTTATATTGTGCAACTAAGGAATTAGATGGTAATAATTACATAATTTCCACTAGAAAAATTATTACTGTCATACATTTATAAAACCTAGTTTTTCTCATGCTGTGGGGAAGGCATGTAACATTTCATTTTTGCTATGTTGTTCCTCAATGCATACCTGTCTGTAGAATGCAAATGTACACAATTGTCACTGGCTTATGTGCAGTGCAGTCTGTGGGCAAAAAGGTGAACATGCCATGTTCACTGAATTAAAGTTGAAGAAAAAAACTTCTCTCATATGTGACTGAGAACATGTAGCAATGTATATTATCTACAGTCACGTCGTGCTATATACAATCTGTAATTGGTGTCCTGAGTCATAAGAAAAGCTTTCAAGACGGAAAAAAGAAAACAGCGTGCCTATTCAAAGGAAAATTACCCAGCTCAATAAAGCCAAAAAAATTAACAATTAATGTTGGGCAAGTGTAAATTCCATTCAGGTACACCTAATCTTACCTTGAGAAAAACCCAACAAATACTGTGAGATCATTTCCCTTGCATCATCCTAGCTGGGCTAATTAGTCAAAATTGGAATTACTGCAGCTTGCATTTATTGTGTAATCTATCTATGGTGTCCATGCTAGGACTCAACCAATTACAGCTGGTCTGATGTGGAAAAGGCAGTTTTGAAGAGAACCTCATAAAGTCTCTCTATGATAGTTCTTTGTTTTATGTGTACCATATTTACTTGCTTATAATTTAGTCCAACTGCAAACATGGATCCTGATCTGCCATATAATAACGTGCTCCCAGATCAGGGTCTATGTTGTTTGTTCTACAGATTACTCCTAACAAACTGCACAGACCCAGATCTGCCAGTGCATTACGTGATGACAGCTCTCAGTCTGTGCAGTTTGCAGTTGGACTCATAAGCAAGTACATATGGTATATACTGTATTAGTAAGAGTGGGTTTTAAATCTGGTTACAATAAAAGCTAAAATACTGCTGTGGTAGCCACCCCGAACCCCACAAAACTCATGATGCTGCATGACCTAAACAAAAGTTACAATTTGAACAAAAACTAACCGAGCTATTCTGAGCTAAAAGATGAAAATAGGTTTTCCACTAGCATTTTATGGAAGCTGCACCATTGCTAAAGAAGTCATATGAGACACAACTTTGATAAAGCATTTCAAGTAACACTTCTACCAAGTTCTATTGAAACCAGAAATAAAAGGGTTTCCATTTAGTCAATAAAAATGCAAAACAGTTGCAGGGAAGCCATTCTAAACAAAATTTTGATAGAGCATGTTAAAGCGAACATATTTACCATGTTTGATCAAAACTGGATCCACCATTCTGGATAAAAAGTTGAAAACACATTTCCCTTATGGTTGCTATAGAAACCACATTGTTGCTAGGGAAGCAACCCAAGCTGTCATAAAGCAGGTCTTAAAGAACACCATGTTTTTAACAAAACTAGCTCAGCTGTTATAGAGAGAGAAAAAAAAATGGATTTTGCATACAGTTGATGGGGGGGGGGAGAGGGCACCCCATATATACTTTTGATAAAGCATTTATTAAGAAAAAATCTGACGAAGTTTAAATGAAATCTGCCAGCTGCTCTAGAGATGTTGAAAATAGGTTTTCTAACTGCTTGTTATGAAAGCCACATGTCTGCTAGGGAAGCCACTCCTGATAAATGTTATAGCATGTCCTAAAATGCATTCTTAACAAGTTTCATCAGATTTGGCTGATCCATTCTGAAAACGAAACTGAAAAAATGTTTTCCATTTTGGTTTTAACAGAAGCCAGATCATTCTACTGAAGCCACTCTGAACAAAACCTTTGCAGAACATGTCCAGAGGAAAATTCCTGCCAAGTTGAACTAAAATTGAGCCTAGTGGCTATAGTGGCTTTAAAAAAGTAGTCCGAAAATAGCAATATGGAAGTACAACATAACACAGACAAAAGACCATGTACATCAGACATAGGGCCATGCCATAAGCACACACTGCCTTATAACCAGGCCTCAGTTTACAAAACATCTCAAAATGTTATTCTCAATTGAGTCTGGCCTTATAACCAGGCCTCAGTTCACAAAATATCTCACAATGTTATTCCCAATTGAGATTGGCCTTATGAACTGGCCTCAGTTCACAAACATCTCAAAATGTTATCTCCAATTAAGACTGGCCTTATAACCAGGCCTCAGTTCACAAAACATCTCAAAATGTTATTCTCAATTAAGACTGGCCTTATAACAGGCTTCAGTTCATAAAATATCTCAAAATGTTATCCCTAATTGAGACTGGCCTTATAAACAGGCCTCAGTTCACAAAACATCTCAAAATGTTATTCACAATTGAGACTGGCCTTAAAACCAGGCCTCAGTTAACAAAACATTTCAAAATTATATCCCCAATCAAGATTTTTGAAATATCTTTCTTACTGATTGGTGTTAGGAACTGATTTTTTTACACAGTTCATTCAGCATGCATTATGAATTAACTTAGGTTTGCAATTTAGAATTTTCCTTAAAGAAGTCTCACCTTATCTCCAAGGAAATTTTAAGGAAACACTTTTTTTCTGTATTAAAAGGTTTCCTGGTGTTAAGTTTGAAAACTAACAAATATATTTTTCATCCTTTATACTATCTCTACTTCTTACAAACATGCTGATATTATCTACAGCATCACAAGCAAGATAATGTACTATCTCAATTTGTGGAGAAATTTGGAGAATTTGTGTGAAACAGGGATCTGGTAAGCTCTTAATAAATTCATAACCTTGCTGGAGATTACTTTTTGATGCAGTAAAGAAGCATTAACCATTCCAAAGCAACAGTTTTTAAAAAAAACATTTTAAAAAGTTAAAGGAGTATTGTCTGCTGCATGCTGGGAAAGTTTAAAATATCACTTAATATCTAACAAGTTCAGACATGATAGAAAACTATTAACAACTTGAAGAATAAAAAAGACTGACTTACCTTGCTGATAATACCTGGAATTATGTGTCCATCGAAACCCTGTGCATAATCCAAAATCTGTCAATTTGATATGTCCATCCTTATCAATCAGAATATTATCAGGTTTAATATCCCTATGAATAAATCCCATTTTGTGCACACTCTCAATTGCAAGGACGAGCTCTGCAATGTAGAATCGGGCTAAATTTTCCTCGAATATTCCAAATTTAATGAGCAAACCCATAAGATCACCGCCAGGTACATAATCCATTACAAAATATAAGTTTTCTTGATCCTGAAATGAGTAATATAGTTTAACCACCCATTCATTATCTGCTTCTGCTAAAATATCACGTTCTGCCTTCACATGTGCTACTTGGTTTCTTTTTAAAACATCACTTTTCCGTAATGTTTTCATTGCATACAATTGATGTACATCTTTTTTGCGCACAAGCGCCACTTCACCAAATGCACCAATTCCAAGTCTCTGAATTTTATCAAACATTGATTTGTCCATTTTGGCTCGCCTCAACCTTATATAGTTGGATTCCTTCTGACTCAACATTCTCCGCATCTGGTGCTGTGCTTCATCTGAAAGACCGACTTTTTGCATTTCATTCTCTAGTTGAATCCTACGGTGCATTCTGTCTTTGTGACATTTCATCAAATTCTCTACATGCTGTTCCATAAAAAATTTAAAGGCCTGTGGGGAATAATTGCGGACCAAAGTATCTCTCCGAAGCTTATCTTTTTCTTTTGCTTCTGGTCTCCTCTCTGGAATGGGTGAAGTGCACCTGTGTTTCTCTTGTGTAACACTAGTATCTGATACAGTGGACAAGGTTTCTGTATCTGTTTCTTCTGTGTTCTGTTGTTCAGTTTTTGCCATCACTTGATCACCGTTATTCTGATTAGTGTGAGAATTTGGTGGGGCAGAGGGAGGAGGGGGAGGTTGGGGAGATTTGACATTTTTAGGTGGAGGTAAAGGAGGAGGTTCCTCAGATTCCTCTGATATGGGAGGAGGAACTGGCGGTGGTCTGACCTGAGTTATGGGTGCACGGGGAGGTAGGGGAGGCTGAAGACTCTGTCTCTGAGATTGAAGTTGTGAAACTGGTTGCTGGGGAATGGGTTGCACAATCTGTACCGGATGTCCCGGCTGTAAGTTCGCTAAGTGGCTTTGTGTAAGTGGTCTCCCTGGATAGGGAGGAGGTGGTCTGTCTGGAATATCTGAGTTTGTGGAAGGAGTTGATGTGGTGGATAGTACTGATAAAGGTGAGTGATTTGTTGCTCGTGAGACGGGTGAATCCGATCGCGGAGTAGAAGTTGGTGTACCCGATGCAGATCTCTGATAATAATCATGATTGTTAATGAGAACACTTTGAAAGTTTTGTAAATGTGCTATATGATGACCCTGTGCATTTTGATTTCCTATGTTAATGTGTATAGTGGGCCGATGACCATGCTGCATATGTATTTGTTCTGGAGCCCGATGTGGACTTCCATTCTGACTTGGAGACCGTGTATTTATCTGTATTTGTACTCTTCCCTTCGAGTTCTGTTTTGGAAGCTGTTGCTGTGGGGCTGCTGCTTGGGGTGGAGAATTTACATGAGCTTCCAATGATGAAATATAGTTCTGACTTATATCTGAGCTCTGAAGTGGCAACACTGGCATTGCAGTTTGTAACACTGGCTTTGTCACTTTTTGACTCGATACTTGTTGCGTTATGACTGGTGGTTGCTTAGCTCCCCAGGCAATGACTGGCTGGGGTGGTTTGTGAGTATTCCTGTTTGTCACAATTTTACTATACGATACTGACACACTCTCAGCATTTGAGTGTTTCACAGTAATTGGAGTCTCATAACGTGGCACCTGCTGTGTGTAATCTGTAAGCACCTGGGAGGAAATCACTTGAGAAGAGGGAGAAAGAGGGTCATGTTTAATTGTGACTGTTGAATTCACACCTTGAGCCTGCTGCGCTTGTGAGTATGGAGGTGGAGGTGGTGTATATTTTATAGTCACTCGTGGTCCAGAACTACCCTGACCATTGACATTCCCTGGTGTACCACCAACATAAGGCTGGCTAATGGCAATACTAGGGCTTGTAAAGATTACTGGCTGTCGTACTACAGATACCGGACTGACTCCTCTGTGTGGGATCACTTGACCATTGCCTGGTTGAACTTGGGGACTTGAGTAATTCATAACTTGTTGTCTCATTGGGTCCCGAGGACTAGGTGACATCCTCTGACTAAAAGACTGAACCTGACTGGTAAAAACCATTGGAGCCTGGCCATGTGTGCTCTGAAGCGAAGCCATCTGCGGTGATGATATTGGCTGTTGACCACTTGGAGTTGCATTTTTTATAACCCCTTGAGGGTTTTGTGTTGTGTTAACAACTGTGCTTACTATTGGGGCCCTTGGAGGCACTGGGGGAGGAGTCTGAGTTCCATCTGGACTTGGAGTTATTCGTGTAATATTCCAAGATGGCTCATTAAACAGTGGCTGACGACCCTGGATTGAACTTACTCCAGGACTATCAGATCGAATGCTGCTATCTGGGCTGCCTGTGCCGAAACTTCCTTTTCTGGCCTTTGAAACAACTGAAAAATAAATACAATTTCATCAAATGTGAAGTTGTTGTCGAATTGAAAAATCAGGATGAAAACAGAATCAGCTGAAAGACAAAGATAATAATTCTAATGAAGCTGACCATATCTTAAACACAGATTGGAAAATCTAACCACTGACTAAGATAAATACACAAATATGAAAATGCTGTGAAGAAACATACATATTTAGCATTTAAGTTGCCTGTCCTTTTGGCACAGTGATACTGTACTCTACTAGTGGGACTAATTAGTAAATACTGATAACAAATGAGCAACACTATATTATCTCATGAGCTACTAATAAAATGCACAGAATATATGACATGTGACATAAACACCATTGGTGATGTTTAAATTACTTGCTACTTAAGGAATATGCACTTGTCTTGACTCAGTGTTTACGTTAATGATCAGCAGTTGACATGATCTGCTGTTCACTACGACTTCTGCACTATATATTTTTAAAAAGACTCATATTGAGCAAACATCTCTCCATAGTTCCCCCTTAGATAAGACTCCCAGCTGTACATTCTCCATGGGCAAGTCACACTGATGTATTGAAAGAGAGTCCCAGATAACAAACAGCTGATATGTGACTCACACACACAAATTAGGTCACAGCGATCAATTTCGGTAATGGCAGAGTTACTTTCATCATTAACATGCCAAATGCAGTTCACACAGAGTCTGAGATATTTAATGAAGGAGTAACAAAAATATTGACAAAGTAACAAATTATGAACAAACACACAAAAGAAAGGTCAAAACATATATATCCACCCCAATGGGACTTAAAATTCAACACTTGCATACTTCAGAATGAGAGTTAATCATGGAAAATGCTAGGTGAGATTCCAAGCTCTTGCATATTTTTGCAAGTGATACATTTTCCTGTGATATATGGTATCATTAGTAAAACTCCTTCAACTACATAAATTCTGCAATACATGCACATGCATAATTTCAAAAAAGTAAACAAAAGATGCTTTAGCTTTTATTTCTTTGCTGTGAGATAAGACTGTTTAGCATGTGGATTAATACTGAGACCATACTATGCCTACTAATAAGACTCTGTGGACTAGAACACAATTTTCAAGGTAAAGCTGGATATCTCTTTTTGCACCCAACTACTAAATTCATTATGTGGAAATATTTTTTGTATTACCTTCATTTCAGTAAAACCTCATACAATGTCTCCTCTTACAACTTTCTCTACAAGGATTTTCGCAGAACAGCCAATTGCATATTATCCTGATGACCCCCAAAAATTAAATGGTTGTTACTAATATGTTCTTGGTTATGAGGCTGATTGTTGATTAAGCTTTTGCTGGTTTAAAATTACAAACTTGGATCTCTGTGATCTTGACTAGTTTGGTGTTTCATCAAAATGACAGTAATACACTGTGCAGCATCAAAACAAGATTTCAGATGCAAGTTGACTAATTTTGAAAAATGTGTTGATTTGGGAGTACATAGTAGTTGTGATTATTAATTGTGGTGAAAGTTGTTGAAAGTTCTTTGAAAAAAACTTTTTTTTCTCCAACTGTTCATTTAAGCAATTCATATCTTGCAAGTATATTTATGCTGTTATCTACAAGTTTATTTTTATTTGGTCAAACTGTTGCAGGAAATTTTTAAAGTGTTTTCTTAAAAATCTGAAAAAAAGTTATTAAATCTGCTTTCCAAATGACATTGATTAAAGGGCTTCCAAGACAATTTATTCAATACTGGTCAAACGTCCTGGTGTGTAGTTATAACTGGATGCAACAAATTTGGATGCTCACTTTGAATTCATTTGATAAAAGATCCAAGATTGCTGGCAAATTATACAGTGACATAAATGTCTGCAGTTGGACATCAAACATGGATAAATAAGGTTTAGTGACATTTAAAGATGTCTGTTGCAGTTACCAGTTTTGATGATGCCATTTTTCGCATTCAGCTGCTTGTCGAACTTCTCTATCAACTGCAAAGCCATCTCAGTTTTCTTGCTTGGTTCTGACCCTTTCGATGCTTGATTCAGTATCTCCTGCAATGGAACAAGCAAATTTATATAAAAAGATAGCCATCAGAAAATGTCCTGAATTACCATAGCAATTACAATTTTAACACAATAGTTATAAGTGATAGGTACATCTCAATGAGTCCATCTATATTTATTACCATATATATCTGATTAATACGAGTCCAACTGCAAACTACACAAACCCAAAACTGCCATCGCATAATGTGCCAGCCAATGTGGGCCTGTGCAGTTTGTTACAAGTAACCAGCAGAACAAACAACATAAACCCTGATCTGCAGGCACATTATGCTATGGCAGATCAAGATCTTTGTTGTTTGCATGCTGATTCTGCTTATAAGGGAGCATGTATGGTATTTGTTTCTAAGGGCCTTAGAGAGACAAACTTATTTTTGGAAATAAAGGTTAGAAGATGTAGGGCATTCAAGGGCCACAACTCTTCTAAATAATATGTTGTTATTGTTGTTGTAGGGTTTAACGCCATTTTTCAGCACACGATAGGCTATAAATGGCGGCCAGTATTAATGGTGGAGGAAGAACCCGGGAAAACCCCTGAAAGAACCACTGACCCACGAGAAGCTACTGGCAAGCTCTCTCACATACCCACATTGGCTGAATCCGAGACTCGAACCCATGCAGACAGATGTGAGATGGCAGTGATCCATAACGGACAGCGCTTTAGACCACTCGGCCACTCGGGGCCCCTCTAAATAATATTGTGGAATGCATGAAATCAAACTTCAGGAGTTTTCAATGTAGCAACATCCCTATGAAGATACCAAGCTGTTCAACAAGGGACACAACAAAATGAAACAGATGAGACAAAACCAATAAAGAACACATCTAGATCTAATAAACAATGTTCACTTCAAATTGCCTTCCAAATATGTTAAGGGTTCTCGATCTGCACTTGTTACATGTACAAGCAAAATCCGGGTGACGTCATCAAAATGCACTGTTTAACACATTAACCCTGGAGGTTTTTGTTGTTGTTGTTGTTGTTCTAGGGTTTAACGCCATTTTTCAGCTCAAGATAGGCTATACATGGCGGCCAGTATAACTGGTGGAGGAAGAACCCTGGAAAACCCAGGGAAGAACCACTGACCCACGAGAAGCTACTGGCAGGCTTTCCCATGTACCCACGCTAGCCGAGCCTTGGACTCGAACACACGCAGACAGAGGTGAGATGGCAGTGATCCGGAACGGTGAGTGCTTTAGACCACTCGGCCACTCGGGGCCCCGGAGGTTTTTGTCATTTTTGCCTGAAAATTGAGTAGGAAACACATTTTGAAAGCTATTTCTGAATACACCCCAAAACACCAAATCCCAGGTGATCTTTAATAACATACTGCAGAGCTATGTTAGAAACATCGTTTTTCATTGGCTATTTGGCTCGCACATGAGCAGAATGGTAAACGGAGCCATTATTTTTGTATCGAGACCACTCTTTATTCTAAATGCCCATCTTATCCAACTTTTTGCAAAGGTCCATCTGTCTGTTTGCAGTTCATACTGGTTTGCCTTAGATCTGAGACCAAAAAGACTAAAATCCGGACACAAAATCGGATTCCGACCACGGGCGAATTTTGGGTAGAAAAAAATCAGGTCCAAAAAATGAGGTTTTTCTTCATCTGTATTTTGTAGTGCAACTAGATATTCCAGATTATTTGGTATCATTGTAGAGCAACATCTGTCTACCTTTCTATAATACCACCCACTTTAGTGTATCATGCATGACCATGACACTACAGAGCTTGGCAGTAGGCTACTACCTCCTGCCACGTTACCTCGTCACTAGGGGTTAATGTGTTAACATATAAGGTATGACTACATACTAGAGAGAAGTCGTTACAGGCATAGTTGAAGCAAAGGGTGTATTTGTACAGACAGACAGGCAGTGGAAACTTGCTCATTTATGAGTCCATTCCTGTTGTGTGCTCCCATTCACTCAATCATGTATGTGCATTATTCAAATTTAAACATGTTTATTTTGATTGCATCCAATGAAATGAACTGAAATATTCATCCGCCAAGGTGTAGATCTGATTAAAATATTGGAACCTTGGCTAACGAAGATGCCAGTAACCTGTCCAAACCCTATTTTGATAGTACCAACCCAATAAATATTTGATCAAGTACACAACAAACAAAATATTGGTACTATGACATCAATATAAGCTGAATAAGTACTAAAATAACAACATTTGCACTGACCATCATAGCCTAACCAGAACTACATATTTTTTATTTGAGACTTAAGGTCCATTTATAGACCAATTCTTAATATCAACAGCACATAAAGAAAATCATAAATATTCTTTGTGTGATATCAAAGATCCCTGTTTGCTTAACTCTACAAAAATCATGGCATAAAATCAAATACCAGGTGATAATTAATTCAAACTGTATATATTTTTCAACAAAGTTTACTTTTTTACTGCATGAATTCACAATTGCATCATATGAGTAGTCCTACACCTGTGTATGTGTAATGAACTAAGTCAACTCAAATTAAATTTATTCCTTCACATGCCTGAGGACAATAGACACATAATTTTTCTGTGGCACAAATCTGCAGAAACAACTTGTTCATTTAAAGCTGCAGC
Organism: Sinohyriopsis cumingii; assembly: GCA_028554795.2. Taxonomy (NCBI): domain Eukaryota; kingdom Metazoa; phylum Mollusca; class Bivalvia; order Unionida; family Unionidae; genus Sinohyriopsis; species Sinohyriopsis cumingii. Next base: position 60,551,958 of record CM068835.1, read on the forward strand.
AAAGAATTAGAAAAACAAAGATTTACATTTAAGCTAAATACAAATTATCCTTCCCTCGATATAGCCTTGTATTTACAACTTTACTTTGTTAAAAGCTTGCATGAACCTGTCAGCCATGTTGCTATTCTACCTTACCTGCGCAAGTAAATGGCGCAGTCCCATACACCTGGAAAGTATTTCATCCTCTGCCATATTTGAAAGAAAATAAGATTAAACCAGTCAAAACATCTACTGGACAAAATTACTAAATGAGAAATAATATTTTCCCTTCCTTTCCAGTTATAAATGACTACAAGGAAGGTCTTCTTGTCCCAACAAGAATGTTCAACTAGCCATGCTGAGCTGAGGTAAATGATTTTCACACTGAATAAAATATAGCCACTTTCCTTGCCAAAGGCAAAAGAAGAGCTTCATTGTCGTAACCAACCCTTTGTAGTTATGAATCATTCAACCCTGCTTAGCCTATTCAGGTGAATATTTGAAATACCCAGGTAGCTGAGCAAACTTTGGTGTCAGAACTGGGATGTAGGCTAATCAAATGTGTGATGAAGGGATTTGACCTCAGGATATCTGTGGGCTAAATGAGGATAGAAAATTGATATAGGAAATATACATAAGCTTTTAATTCTTCCTAGGCCCCTAACTCCTGGGCATTCTTAGAAACAGAATGTTTATTCTTATCACTTAGAACTGTTTATCATGGGTAATTTCTCTTTCCAGGTAGTTTCACGGATCTGTAATGAGTGCCTTCATGGTTAATTAAACGTCAGGCATGCAAAGAATCCCATCATCAAGACTTGTATCTACACATTAACGGGATTCACTAAAGTGGTCACAAAATAAACAGCAATCAACTAGTTAAAAAATAAACAAGTCAGAAGAAGACCCAGATCTGCTATCTCAATGTGCAGTTTGCATTTTGACTCATAAGCTAGTACTGACGGTAAGCAGCCATAAAAATGGCATGATGTGTAAGCCAAGTTATGTCAAGGTCTTAAAAGGACCTTCAGAATTTTTTATGTATATTTTGTAAAAGCACTTATCTCACAGAAGCATTACCATAGATGATATGTTATTTGACCTTGCTAATTAAAAATATATACTGAAAATGAAAAAAGCTATTAGAAAAAATAAACAATGGAGTCATCTACAGTACAGTTTTGTTAATCTGATTTTGTTTAGCTTATTAGGGATAATAATGGCACTTCTAACATATTATTGGCTAAATCATGTGGCAGAGCTAAATGCATTTTCCAAAGACATACTAAGACTGGAATAATCCCATTAAAACTGTTAGATATACATGTCTAGCGAAGAAACAAACAATTGACTAATCCGAATGTTCTGAAATTATTCATCTGTAACATTCTTATTGCCAAAAAACAGTTTTCTCATGAAAAGCCAACTGTTATTTAATATAACTGTTCTGCCTACTATTTTGTTTTCAAAACTGCAATTTCCAAAATGAAATCCACCCCCACCCCATCAATCAGAAGCAGATCCCACAAGCACCAGATAAGTGAAATGCTGACGAAATAAGACTGTACTTTATCAGATCACTATCTACAGTAAAATTAAATCTGCATGTGATCTGTGAAAACTATGTTCAAGAATCATTTATCCAACGTCCATATACACAAATTTATATTATTCACTGTAATAATTTTTTGAAAGTCATTACATGTCGAAAACCTTTCTCTCACGTTTTAGTTTACACTATCCATCATCTGTAACAGCTATGGTTTGCATCATATTAATGAGATTAACAAGGTGTGTGTGTGTGTATGCATGTACATACATGTATGCACATAAGTGTGTGAATTTTGCTATCAACTGGAAAAGGAAGCTATCCTGCCATTCCCTAGTGCTTATGTAATGAAAAATATGCCAATCACATTAGGGTCTTGAGAAAGCATGATGGGAAGAGATGATAACAGACTAATAATTGGTCCAATTCACACTTAAAGCTCTCTACTGCTGCTTACTCTCTGCTTTTTTAAAGCATATAAAATCATTCAAATTCCATGAATCATTGTCCCCCTTCCCACCACAGTGCAGTAAAAAAAAGTTCACATTGTGAAAAATTACTACCTTTAAAACCAAGATTAATGTTGCTGAGAAGACATCAAAGTATGCAAGTTTTTTTGTCCTTATAATTCTCAAACATCTTTACAAAGAAAGTACAGGAAAGAGGAAGAAAAAAAAATGTCACTGATAAAACCGTATCTGTGATCCACAGATGCCATCAAATCAAGAAACAGAAGCTTACAATGGTAAAACTCTACACCTCAGACAACAGCTTTAAAGACATAAAGCAAAAACAATTGAAACCTCACAATAATGAGCTGTGACCCCAACTCTGAGGTTTGAGGATAAGACCTCAGACATGCAATACAATTCCTCATTAGCAATTGCTTCAGTGTTTGTCAGACAGACAGGACCAAATCATGTTCCAGCTACATATAATAAGAAGAAAAAACAAAGGAAATATGCAAAAAAGTATTTATAATAGCAAACATCTTCAAAAAAAATGCTTTTCTGGAGTCTCTTTACTAACAAGGACCATATGAAAATAACAAAACTGCTTTCTCAGTAAAAATAAAACCCACAAGAAATATGATTATATTAAGAGACTATCTGTAAAGATCGGTGGTTGTTGTTGTGGATGTGACAGAATTTTTTAGCACATGATAGGCTATACATGGTGGTCAGTATAATTGGTGGAGGAAAAACCTTGGAAAAATCTTGGGAAGAACCATCGACCCAAGGGAAGCTATTGGCAAGCAAGCCTGAGACTCAAACCCATGTGGATGGATGTGAAATGGAGGTGATCGCTATAGGTGAATGCTTTAGACCACTGGTCTCAAACACTCAGCCTACCAAGTTGTATCTTGTGGTCTGCAAAATGTTGTTGTTGTTGTTGTTGGGTTTAACGCCATTTTTCAGCACAAGATAGGCTATGCATGGTTGCCAGTATCAATGGTGGAAGAAGAACCCGGGAAAACACCAGAAAGAACCACCAACCCACGAGAAGCTACTGGCAAGCTTTGTCACATACCCACATTGGCTGAATCCTTGACTCGAACCCACGCAAACAGAGGTGAGATGGCAGTGATCCGTAATGGATAGCGCTTTAGACCACTCGAGGCCCCATCTGCAAAATGATTGGTGTCACAAGGTGTTATGAGATAACAAAGATGGTGCAGTCCTTGGGTCATTAAAAAAATGCCCTCATTTGACTCTCAGGGTGGTTTGAGTTTAAAACACCTGCTTAAGACCATTCTGCTACCTGGGGCTTCGTAAAGATGGTGGAGAAAAAGATATTCCATTCCATTCATTTCAAACAGATTTTAAGATAACTGGGCTTTAGACTAAAGTCTATGTAGATTATTTCCAAGTCTGGTTCCCTGCTTTGCATGCTTCATGCATTGTTCTCCGCTATTCATATAGGGGTGAGCAATGCGGGGAGCATAAGAAGCAGGAAACCAGACTAATTATTCCCACACTTAGCCTGCTTCCCAGCCTTATACAGTAGGACCCAGCATCCCTATCAACGACCGTATCGTGAGAAGACAACTGACCTATATGCAATCAATTGTTACAATTACCACTTGATTAGTAATAATTGTTCTGATCAAAAACAAACATAACAGAAATATTTTTAAAAAAAGGATTGTTGCTACCGGTGATAGATGTTAGAGTCCATGATCCAGGTTAATGTGCATGTCATAAATTGCTGCTGTAGTACTGAAGTTGATGTAGTGGTCGCGTACATTGTTTGTCTATAGAGTTAATCCACATTGCCAGGAGTGAATATGGTCATTGTCTATTAAACAATCAAGAAAGAATCAAGTGCGGGATTCGAGTGATAGTGTTCAAGACTTGTGGTGTTTGTTGTATTTCCCCCTGATGTTAAGTGATTACATCTCAGTCATATAGCTGTTGTCTATTCATGTTGGTGTGTCTCTGAGTAAATAGTTCTGTTTCTGGATGAGATAACTGTTGTTTCTTTTTATTTCATTAACTGTTAGATATGAAATGAACATGTATAGATTTTTCATATTTTCCCACAGCAAAGTCAAAACCATCTTTACGTTCGATATTAAAATTGAGCAATAATAATTTAACGCCTAGAACCTTAATAACAATGGATGAGCTCCAACTAAAAAGAGACAAATTTTAAGGCTGGAGAAACTGAAACTGAAAGAAGTGAAAAAAAAGCATACCACTTGCATAAAATCGGTTTAAACGTCAGTAAAACAAATTTTGGTTGTTATAAAGGAAAACGAGTAATTCAGAAACGATTTCATATGCAAAAATATGTCATCTTTAAATGTAAATGTGATTTCATGTTTAATGATAGAAGTATATATTTATTGCTATATAATTTTGGTTTTAGATGAATGCATACAATATTTTAACAAGAACTATTAATAAAGAATAGAATATATGTACAGTGATCGTGGTTATTTTTCTTGAAATTGTTCTGAAACCGGACCTTGGAAACTGGTCTTTTTGTACAAACCTGCTATGAGAGCCCACCTGTCTTGAGAGACTGCTTTTTGTTGGCAGAAGGGGCGGTCTCTCACAACAGGTTTTACTTTACTAATATAATAATGATACTAATTTGGTAGAACTAAGGCATAAAAGCCAAAAAAGGTATGGTGGTACTATTATTTCTAACAAGTAACTGAATTCTGGAAATGACTTACTTGTACATGCATCTACATCAAAATATATTTACCTATGCACAAATTTATAGTGAGTAATCTGACTCCCAGTCGAGCTTAGGCTTCAGGAAAATAGACCAAATCACAGCAGCAAGTGTGAGCTTTGTGAGACAAATCACCACTATTTTAATTTATCTGTTCATTATTTTCAAGTGAAAGATATAAACTTTTGAAACTTTATTTAAATATTATAACAAATATTGTTAAATTTATACTGATTGACGTCCAGAATAAATGTGTTACCAATCTGTCCCAGTAATGTACACTCCAACTGATCAAACAACTTAAAAACGTGGAATACTGAAGTGAAAAAACAATGACAAGTTTCTCTGAATTCTTGTTTCATAATGCCTCATATTCAGATGTTTTCTTGTTGCATCATAAAAAAACCACTTCATATTCAATACATTTAAATCACAACTGCTTGTTTTTCTCTTATGCTACCTATGTGTGGCCTGAGACTGAAATAAAAAGTGACGATTTGTTCTTCTGTTCTTAAAATCAAGAACTGGTGACCGGCACCAGGCCATAACATCCTGAAAAATGTCCATGCTACAGTTTCACTGGCAAATTTTGGGTGGGAAAAAATAGGGTTAAAAAAAAAAACACCAGGTTTTTCCCTCTGTATTTTGTAGTGCAACCAGAACATCCAGATCATTTGGTATTACTGCAGAGCTACATCTGTCTACCATTCTATAATACCACCCACTTTAGTGTATCATACATGACCTTGATGCTACAGAGCTCGGCAGTAGGCTACTACCTCCTGCCATGTAAACTCAGTGTCAGGGGATAATAAGTTAACAAGGATTTTTTTTTAAAATTACAAATCGTCAAAGAATGGCTAAATTTGTAACTTATGTGCAATGTTGCTGCACAAGTGATTAAATACGCAATGAATATTCAAATTTGGAGATGTCATCAAAATTCACCCATTAACTCATTAACCCCTGGAGGCTTTTGTCGTTTTCGCCTGAAATGTGAGTAGGAAACACATGTTGTGGGCTATTTCTGAATACATCCTAATATATCAACTTCCAGGTGATTTTCCAATAACCTAATGCCTAGTTCTGTTAGAAACATCATTTTGCATTGGCTATTTCGCTCGCGCATGAGCAGAAGGGTAAAAGTTGGAATTCTTTTTTATTTCTTAACGGATCCATCATTTCGCATCGAGACCACTCTTTATTCCAAATGCTCATCTTATCCAACTTTTTGCAAAGCTGCATCTGTCTGTTTGCAATTCATACAGGTCTGCCTTAGATCTGAGACCAAAAAGTATAAAATCCCGACACAAAATCAGATTCTGACCATGGGTGAATTTTGGGTGGAAAAAAGTCAGGTAAAAAAAATGAGGTTTTTCCTCTGTATTTTGTAGTACAACTAGATTACTTCCAAATTATTTGGTATCATTGTAGAGCTACATCTGTCTACCTTTCTATAATACCACCCACTTTAGTGTATCATACATGACCCTGACGCTTGGCAGTAGGCTACTACCTCCTGCCACGTAAACTCTGCACCAGGGGTTAATGAGTTAATGAAGCCAGTGCATGGGCTACTATATGTATTTCAGATTTCCCCACAGAAAAAGCACTTTATGTTTTACAACTGACTGCTCACAGATTTTTCTGGGCCTTAATCACTAACATATTTGTAGCAAATAAATTAGGAACAAGTCATTTCTATTAGATTACTGTGAACTTCTTTAATTTTTTGCTTTCCTTTGTGGATCTTTCATGAAGCAGGTATTCAACAAATGCAGAAACATTGCATTCCTAATGACATTTTTTGGCTATGCATACTTCAATGTAAAATGAAACCTGATGACAGTGCATTCAAGGTACCAAGTTCTTTGTCCATTATTAACAGGTGCTCATCATACAAAGCTGCAATAATGTATGTACTCAGACCCGAGGAAATACATTTCTAAATGTTGCTCAATATAAAGCAGGTTTCCTTTAAGTGAAGGTGTTTGCAATAGCAAGTATACCCTAAACTGCTCAGGTTTTGTTGTGCCTTACACATTATTAGGTCACAAAGTAAAGCTTCTACAGCAAAAACATCTGTTTAATGCCTGATGAAGAGAACATATTTCATAATCTGACAACGCCCAAAGCCTTGGCAGAGGAACTATATTGATATATACTGGAATGTATCTGTTCCCTATAAACATTGGATTCCTTCAAGGCACGCAGAATTTTTTCTCTCTCATAATTATGAAAGACTAGCTACTGTATCTTGCTTAGTTGCTCCCACACAAAAATTTAGCAACTTGGCAAACTGTTGATAGAAATCTAAGTCAGGAATGAAAATAATCCCTGGCTACACAACACTTTTGCAAGTAATTTGTCTGCAACAAATAAACACCATCTTTACCTGATTTACTCTTATTCATTAGGGAATTAATAACAGAAACCTGGCTAATCAACAATGTAGTTGGAGATCATAAATCAGGACAACCCAGAAAAGTTTGATACAGGTTAGCAAATGAACACAGAATTTACATGTATGTGCCTGACTGTGCTACTGATAATTAACTGTTGGTTATATATGTAACACAAAACTTGTAAATGTGAATGAAATTTAATTGTAAAGATATTTTGCCTCCATAAATTAAAAAATTACATGTATAACAAAATCAGGATAATATGACTGGGCGAAACATGATGATACATATCTGCAGCATAATGCCCCACTGCCAGACATCACTATAAACTGCCACACTGCAGACATCGTTGAGATACGACTGAAATTTTTTAAAAGCTATGTTAAAAATCCAAATCACACATGATATGTAAACAACAAAAAAACAGGAACCATGATATTAATGCAAAATTTTTTTTGTCTGTGACCTTGGCCTCAAGGTAAGAGGAAACAAGCATGTCGTAAGGATTATTTTGTTTTTGTTGATTTTAATGGTACTTTAAACACATTATTGGCTATACCATGCCAAGGAAATGTGAGCCAAGAGTCTTTAATATGGACACTCTTGGACAACTGACCTCAGCTGGTTTGGGCAGGTAATGAACCCTCAACCCAAAGATTACGAGTCCGGCGCTCTACCCATCTCTGTCCTAAAATGAATAGTTTTAGTCAAAATAATTCATGCCATGTATGATGAGAATCTGTCAAGGGGATACATGCAAATCAAAAGCTTTCAACAAAATCTTAACAAACTGTTGATGATGCTGGTGCTCAAACAGTGACTACTATGTTTCATTTCCTATTAATATGGGCTCAACAAAACTGACAGTATAAAAATTGATGGTTGAAATACAGTGAATGCCAATTTAATGCAAATGAGCAGTTCATGGGGTAGCCTTAAATATGACAATACATCAAGCTACTCACATTCATTCCTACATTATTCGTCTAACTGCACTTGTAACTGAAGCCAAATATGTACCATGTGTCATTTTCATACACTCACTCATTTAGAAAAATGGAAATGATACAACTGTGAACATTGTATCCTTCTCTATTTAACCTATTAACATCAGAAACTAAAATTAATATGGATCCCTTTAAAAACATAAGGCAAGTCCAACTGCAAACTGCACAAACCCAGATCTGCCATTGTATAATGCATCAACAGATCTAGGTCTGTGCGTTTTGTAAGGAGTAATCATTAGAACAAACAGCACAGACTGTTCCATAATGCACCTGCAGATCTGGATCTTTGTTGTTGAGTTTGACTGGACTTGTAAGCAAGCATATATCATCTATCGGTCATGATAAGCAAGCATATATCATCTATCGGTCATACACTGAATAGCTAGATCCTGCTCTACAGCCTGGATATCAATACTTTGATTAGACAGCATGTTCACAGTAACATGGAACTCACTGACATATTCAACATCCCTTTCTAAATCAGCAAGGACATTTTATTATTGCTAATTCATGCAGTGCATGTGTAAATGCTTATTTGTTTGTGATATAAATTGATACACACAAAAAATACATGTATAAACCCCGCCCCCAGTTATGGGTGCCAGATGTAAATGAAGTGTTCCATAAAACAGACTGAATTGGACTGCTTACCAATCCCACTGTACACAGGTTTCAAACATTATGTAACTCAATCGGGGAGGCGGATACTTAGATTTTTCTAAATAAGATTGACCTAGTTTTCTGAACCCAATCTGAACAATTTCAACATTTTTCACCCAATGTTCAAGAAATTGTCACCGTAAACTTGTACACACACACAGACACACACACGCACATACTCCTTCCTAGGAAGCTGCATCCATGATACAAGATCTTCATTGTCTACTCTCATTCTCGTTAATCCATATCAAATTTGACCACTTTCCCTCAATAACATAAATAGTCACAAGTCATGACAAACTGCAAGCAACGAAAATCCTGATCCATCATAGCATAATCCACCTGCAGATCAGGGTCTATGTTGTTTGCTCAAATTGCTCACACCAAATTGCACAGACCCAGATCTGCTGGCACATTATGCAATGGCAGATCTGGGCCTGTGCAGTTTGTAATTGGATTCCGAAGAAAGTATTGACAGTAGGTGTAGTTGGAATGCAGGTTACAAGAACTGAGTGATGGATGTACAGCTGGATAGACATGACCAACCATAAAGTATGTATAAAAGTGCACATATACAAAAAGCCTGTTTTAAAGGAAGGAATAGATGTATACTTATATGCATATACTAATGAAGAGGGGTGGGGGCAGGCCATTCTTAGCATTCGAACGTCATAATATGGAAAACACACATGGATTCACAGTCTGACCGATTGCTGTTTAACTGCACAGCGGCACATGAAAGACTAATTAGATCTGTGGTGATTTAAGTAAAGAGCTTTGCTTAAAGACATAATACAGCTGCTAATCCAGCCTGGTCAGGTCAAGATTCAATCCCAAAACCCACTGATGCTAGTCCAGTTTGCTACCATTGAGACTTTCCATAGCTCCTGATGGTTGGATAAGCAACAATAAGATAAATGAGACAAGACCATAATACCTGGTTTTGCTCTTCATTGTAAAATTCTTCATCAGGCAAGCAGACAGCACCATGTGATTACCCCATGGGGAAATTCAAAATCTAAGCAAAGTACTTCCCAGTTAGAATAGTGGAAAATTACTCAAGTAGCATCTACATGTATAATACAAGATTTACAGCATTTCTTACAGGACAGAAAACAAATTCTTAAATGGCATCTTTCACCTTGCTTTATGATGAACAACTGCATTTAGCCTAGGACCAGTCTGGTACATAATGTTATGAATCATTAATAACAGTGCAGATATGTTCCATGAAGAATGATGCAATCTTCCTTTAAAACAACAATATTCCTTTCTTAAATTCAAAAGGACTGTAATCAGAGATTGCAACAAATATCCACTCAGATCAGTTTTTTCAATAAGGATAATATGAAATAAACAAGAGAACCTCAAAAGGGACTGATGCTCTACAGGTCAAAAAGAATATTTATGAAAACAAGTCCATTTTTATCCTTTTTTGTTTTTAATTACAAAATATGGAAACCCCTTTGATATTCTTTTTTTAAAAAAATCAACTTACCAAAAAGTTATCAAATATAATTTCTCACTTGCTGGTATTACAATGTTGAAAAAATGCAATCAAATCTTTGTTATGACTTTTGACCTTCAACCTTATCATAGATCATTGAAATGTATTGTCTCCAATATCTACATGCTAAATTAAGTTAAATTTATTGCTTTCTGGAAAAGAAACTGACACGATTGAAGATGTGGTCTTCAGATGTCTACACAAAACGATTTACTGTATATAATCACTTATAAGACAAGCCCAACTGCAAACTGCACAAATCCAGAACTGCCATCACGTAATGTGCTAGCAGATCTCAGTTAGTATAGTTTGTTACAAGTAATCAGTAGAACAAACACCACAGACCTGGATCAGCAGGTACAATATTGCATGATCTTTGTTGTTTGCAGTGTTACCCAACTTATAAGCCAGTATAGATGGTAATAAAATTCAATTCATACCTTTTGTGTTGTTATCCTCAAAAGCTTGTGCAGCTAAAATTAAAGTCATGACCTTTCACCTTAAATTAACTTCAAGAGTGTTAACAATTAACTTGTTTAACTGAATACTATCAAGTACAAACTGGCCAAAGCTATTTGCATATATATTCAAGTCACTGTCCACAAGTTCACTGAAGTAAAAAAATGTAAGCAACAACCTTTGATTTAACCTCAGGGAAAATTAGGAATGGCTTTTAAAATCCTTCACAAAAGTGCAGGCATGCCAGTAGTCAGATTTTTGACCATTTTGATCCAAAACAAATTATGTACAAAAAAAACATTGTACAGAAAGTCCAATGTTAATACCACCATTTGTGTAAGTGGAGTATTACATACACAAAAATTTTGTGATATCCACAACTGTGCTAAACTGATTATATTAGCACCATTTCTGTCCATCCTGCCTTGTTGGAACCATAATATATATTAACCAACTGGCATATGTCTTTTAATGATCTCAATATTAAAGTTTTCAATGTTTTCGTTAAACTAAATGAGGACTTGACAAAATGGGGGTCCCATGTCATTCAGAACCAGCTCACCCAAGCCAGCCCAGGTTGGCTGTCTTTGTGTATTCTTGGGACAGGCACTGTTCCTATACCCTTGACACAATAAAGACAATACTGTATTGGTATTGGTTTTTTTGTTTTGTTGGGAGGTGGGGGGGGGGCACAAGCCCATAATATGACCATCTCTTCTGGGTAAGTACTAACCACATGAAGATTTTCAGGACAGCACATTTGGAGGTTGCATCGGTAATCAATCTTTTTGTTTCAGTTCTTTAATAACAGGATGGCCATTTATTCAAGAGAAGCAGCTGTTAATTTTTTTTTCTCACATTTGGCTATTCATCCCCATTTTCCAGTGGTGTTACTTCCAATTTAAGCAGACACACACCTGCAAAATCAGAAATGTACCCCCACATATATTAAGTACCTTGGGTCTATGAACACTTTAGCTCGCGTGATTTAAAAAAAAAAATCTGTAGCAAAGCTTCATCATCCCTATAATCTTTCAGTAATGGTATTTTTTTTCTCAGGAAATGACACCTCATATTTATAAACTTCCACCTGGACACCAGCTCTAACACATTTCCTTTCCCTTTCCTAGGAAAACATATATTCTGCCTGAATTCTCTCTAAAATAACACACAAGTATGATATTATGCAACTTCTTTTAATATTCCAATTTTCAAAAAATGGAGGGACAAACACAAAATATAACATAATGGTGGTGTCATTAAAAGATATAAGCCCCGACTTTCTTTTAAAAATTAGAGTACAGTGTACATTATATAAATGCCATGTGTTTAACAGTCCTCTTTGTAGATAACTGAAATTTGTTGACAGAAACCATTTTTCTTCTTTCTCTTACAGTGACCTACACCTTTTGACCCTAAATTTAGTAGGTTTCTTCCTTACTCATGCATCAGCCATCCACAAAATTTGGTCCTGGTCTGTGATATAGAACTAACTTTATTGCTGGCAAACCATTTTTACTCTTTCAGTCACAGTGACCACGACCATTATTTTTGTAAGTTATAGTCCGCTATAACATAAGCCACTCCATCTTGTGGCAGGCATATAATGAACCGCATAGGATCTAATTTGAAAAGGCATAAATGCTTTGAAAAGGGGAATTTCCACTTCCATTTGAAAAAAAGGGAGACACTTTCACAATATACGAAGGTTTAATGAAAGTAAAAGGTTCTGCTCGAACAATTTGTGTGATTTTCAAGCATTCTGTTCATTTTTTGGCACAGTTTTAGAATACAGCATAAATACCTAAACTTTTCTTCTCAGAATAGACCCTGACCATACAATATATGTATGTATCCTGCTAGATAATTAGTAATAAGGAATGCCTGCCATTCTATACCAGTATTATATTACTGTACATAGTCAGAAAGTGAATAGGTAGGTAGCTCAATATTGTTACTCCCCAGATCAATTTAACAGGCATGTTATGAGTTGGCGCAAATTGTATGAATAAGGGTCAGTTGGTACAACAATTTTTACCTCAGAAGTTACAATATCTATATAAATTCATCCCATAAACCAAGATTTTAAAGAATTTGGTTTGTGGTGATAGTGGCCCATCTCAGGAGGCTTCCAGTCTGAATTCCTATCATACCATTAGTTATTACAAACCCATTTTCTTTCCCAACTAATCTATTTTGCAGACACAATCCCATAAGTCCAAAGACCATGAAAAAAACATTCTTGATTCCCATCTCCCTTCCAAAGATCATGAATAAAAACATTCCAGGTTCTCATCTCCATTCCAACCATAGATAATAAATGTCGTCCAGATTTCCATGGAAAGGGGCCATTTGGGTCTCAAGGGCTGAATTTAGCAGCCCTTTTCACTTTCAGAAGCCCTCTTTATTATTGTATTATATGCGTCTTACACTGCCAAAATTATGAACATTTACATCACATTCCATTTAATTACTGGACTTATTTTATAGCAGTGTGCTTCTTATTGAAACAAAATATTTACTAGATTATTTTTACATGTTACAGCAGGTATCTCAAACCCAAATCACCAAAGGCCACATGAGGACTATTAGTGGCCACATGAGGACTATTACAGTGGCCACTGAGGACTATTACAGTGGCCACATGAGGACTATTAGTGGCCACATGAGGACTATTACAGTGGCCACTGAGGACTATTAGTGGCCACTCAGGACCACATCAGTGAAAACTTTTCCTTTAATGAAAGAGGCTCAAATAAAAGGTAGCTAGCTGAAATGTAAGAAACAAGAAGTAAACATTGTTTGACATCTAATTTTGATTAAAAAAACTGACCGTCTGTTAAAGAAAAAAATTTGCATTATAAATTATTTTACAAATTCCGGGTGTTGTGGGTAGCAGGAAATAGCGGGCTGTGTGTTTGAAATTCCTGTGTTACTGGGTATGTTTTTATTCGATGTACACATTACAATTACCCAATGAAAGTATCAAAAATGCTACAGCTTACAAGATTGATCAGGATCAAATACTAGCGCTAGCTACTTCAGTGGATGGCAAAAAATACAGGAACAGTCAAAAGCATTAAGATCAACAATTCAAAAACTGAGAAAATTTTAAGAAAATTTGTTCATGATGCCAAATCAAAATGTCTGAACAATACTTCAATTCCTGAGCCAAATTAGCCCTGAAAAATCAAAATAGTTTTGTTGGACAAGCAAAATTTGTATGCAAGAAGGTAAATTTATACATAGAAAGAATGCTTGGGAACAAACAAAAATGTGAAGATCATTTTTGCATGCATCAATTTTGCTGGGCTAGTAGGCACAAAACAGCATTATCCCCACCTCCCTTCCAAGTTTACTGGGTTTCTCTATTTTCTCCTAAGAATGAGATATGATCAGAGGATCCTCTTATAAACATGTACACATAAATGACTAAAATAAATAGCCAGTCATATTTTAAACAGATATCCATGATAATCTGCAAAAATGAGGATAGATCTTTCATGATTGACTGGGATCAAGTCCCAGTGCTACGACATCAATTGCAAAAAAGTACGGGCACTTGGAAGAATGAACTGAGATCAACAATACAAAAACTGAAAATTTATTTTTAATTTGTTTTCTTCACACCATCAAATTAGAATGTTGGAACACTATATCAATTCCTAAGACCAACAACAAGGTATATTGTTGGACAAGTGAAATTGTATGCAAGTAGGCACATTTTTACACAGAAAAAATGCTTGGGAACAACAATTTGAATTTGGAGCTCATTTCACATGCATCATCATTGCCAGACTAGTACAGTAGGTATAAACTGGAATTATTCCCTGGCCTTCCAGGTTTACTGATGTTCTCTATTTTCACCAAAGACTGAGACATGATCAAAGAACCTTTTACACACAAGTACACATATATGACAAAAAAAACCCTACAAACAACAGACAATTTTAAACTAGATCTCCATGATAATTTGCACAAATGAGGACAGACAGATAGATAGATATACATGTATGAAAGATTACAGCCATATTTTTCTGATGGATTTTATTTTCTATGTGTGACCTTGGGTATCCTGAAGGCCATTTGTGAACCGCTTGTCCGATTAAGTGTTTACAGTTTTACTGGATTCATTTCAGTGTAAAATTAACACCCAACACCAAATATTTCCTTTGCTTCTCTGGGCATAAGTTTTTTTTAGTTAAATGAATTCAAGTATATTCAGATTATAAAAAGAAAATGCTCAGAACCAAATAACTGAGTCACTTTTAAGTGATTTAGGTTTACGGTGATTTTGGTACTGAGAGGTTTCTCTATTAAAAGTACAAATCACTCAAAAGCTATATGCTCAACACCTCAGGCATTAGAGCAGTTAACATTCTAAGCACAGCAGAGTTCTAGATAAGAAGTACATTTGCATATTTTACACAGACAATCCAAAATAAAAAATGTTTAAATGCATTAAATTATGCAGTATAAGTAAATCTGAAGCACCCTGTCCAAAGGAAACAGCATATCACTCCTGCAGTAAGCACAGTCTCTGTTTTACCATGATGTGTTCAATCAATCATAACAATCATAACTAAGCTACCATTTTAATTCCCATATGTTCTGTGCACATCTGCAATGACAGTACTTGACCACTGTGAAAACTCACTCAAACAAATCCTGCCAAATAATCAAACAAACCCTGAACTAGTCTTGGTCAATAAGCCATTAGACACATTCAGAAATGCAAGATTAACACTATCCACATAACATGTATTTGTGTTTTGCAGTCTTTATAAAATATCTTCTCAAATTAAAAAAAATAGTTCCAAACCAGTGACAAAAATGCTCAGTTTATTAACTTTATGCCAAGAGCTCTTTAATTTAAATGAATAAATATAATCCATCTATGATATTTTAAAACATTACTTATGGACTCCCCTATTCTGAAAAGTATTAACACACAATGTCTACTAAAAGTTATGTAAAATATAAGTCCCTCAAAGAAGGACTGAGGCTCTACTGGGCAAAAAGAATTTCCAGGAATTCAAGATAGAACCATTTCTGCCTTTTGAGTGTTGAAAACATCTATAGTATTGGATGTCAGCTTGGCACCATTTTTATTTAGGACAAAGCGGACATCAATAGAGGCCCTATGGTGAAAATGCTATGTCATTATGATTCAGGGGGAGTAGTGACAACAAGATTTTTAAGACAGTCACAACAGCAGCCATATTAGATGTACAACTGACAGCATTTTCATGTAGGACCAACTACGTGTCATAAGAAATCTATCATTGAATTGCCCATGGCCATCCATCTGGAGAGAAGCTGACATAATATTTTCAAGATATGACTTTCCATTCAGGAGGATTAGCAATAATAAGAGTTTCAACATGATTCCATTGGCAGCCATACCGTAAGTCAAGTCAACACAATTTGCACTTGAGACCAACAGGACATCATGATTAATCTTCTGGTAAAATCCCGTGTCAATACAACTTTCTGTTCAAGTAGAGTTGTGATATGATTTTTAAGATGGATGCTATGGCAGTCATATTGAATTTCAGATTGATATAATTTTTACTTAATGATTAATGATAAGAAGTCTTTCAGTAAAAAGCCCATGCTGATGACACATCCAGCCATTTGGGAGGAATAGCAAGATTTTAGACATCATAAGAAGCATTTTAGTGAAAACTCTATGTCCATATGAACATCCATGCAGCAGTAGCCATAACAAGATTTTGGGCTGCCATAGTGGCCATACTGGACCTCAGGTTGCACTATTTTCATATAAGACCAATTAGACATCATAAGAAGTCCTTCAGTAAAAACCCCATGCTGTGACTATCCATTCAGGAGAAGTATATTATATAACAAGATTGTCAAGCTGGCCACTGTGGTGTCCATATTGTATTTCTGAGCTGCACCATTTTCATTCAGGACCAACTAGACCATGGCATGAATCTGTGTGTAAAGTTTCAAGCAATCCTCTCAGCAGTCTAGGAGGAGGCATTGACTAACTTGTGCTAACGTATGGAATGACGATGGACAACATACTGAATGTCAGCAATATTTTCATTTAGGACTAATGAAGTATCATGAGAAGTCTTTGATGAATGTGCTGCATTTTTTTAAGTGAAAGCCGATTGCTGACATGACCATCCATTCAGGAGGAGTAGCGCTAATAAGATGTTCATGATGGCTGCTGTGGTGGCCATACTGGATATCATATCAGCATTATTTTCATTTAGGACCAGCTAGACATAATTTGTCCCTATGTTGATAAAATAACCATCCACTCATGAGGACTAACCATAACATGATTGTCAAGATGGCTGAAATTGTGTCCAGAGGATGTCAATTTGGCACTATTTTCATTAAGGACCAACTAAAAGTTGTGTAAAAATTCAAGGCAATATTCCAAGTTGTTTCAAAGTAGTGATACCAAACTTGTGTTATGAGCAAGACAAATGTTGGATGACAGACAAGAACCAATCCCAATCACAGTTCCTAAATATATAATCTCTTTTACATCAAACAGATAAGGATAATAAATATTCTCCTGATTTATCATCCACTGTTTCAAAGAACTACAAAAGCTTTCAGTAATCTGGTCTACTTCAATAACTATGCCACCCTCATCAAATAAAGACATTATTATTATTATTATTATTACCAAACTGAACAGCCCTTTTTCCATTCCTAATCACCAAGGGAAGAAATCCCTGTACAGTTGGGGTAAAATTTAATGCATACTTCTAATCGTCAGATTTGACAGGATAGATAAAGCAATTTCTAAGTGAAATAGTTACCTTTTTTTGAAATGATTGCACAAAAGCAACATCAACGAGTATCAAAATTGAAAACTGAAATGTGTCCATTTTAAGATTATATTAATGTATCTCACAACTCTCTTTACTTTTCTAGCATTTTTAGGAAAGGAAAAGTATCAATTGACAACAAAATTTTAAATCATACCCCAATTCCTGATTGTACAATTATTTCTGTGAAGCAGGGCTATTTATACCATGCAGTAGTAGCATGAATGTCCATTTATGACTTAAAACCACTTATGACTTATAACTATTTATGACTTAAAACCATTTATGGCTTAAAACTATTTATGACTTAAAACTATTTATGACTTAAAAACCATTTATGACAAAACATTTTTGACATTAAAAAAATGTGACCTGAAACTTTGCTGAATCTACTCTGAATAAATTTACTGGCAAATGCAATTTGAATCTTGTATTTTGATTATACTTTTAATGGAGGCAGCTGGCACTTGAAAAAGATGTTTACCGCTACTTACATTTTGATCACTGTTGGTGAGACCATGATTATGTGTTACTGAAGTGAACATTTAGGTCATATGCCACCCATGTTCAAATTAACCTTTGCAGATATACTGATTTACTTTTTAAATTGGCCTCTACCTGACCAATTCCAGCATGATATATATTCTCCCTCTTGTAAACCGTATATACTCGCTTATAAAAAGAGTCGAAATGCAAACTGCACAGCCCCAGATATGCTGTTGCATAATGCACCAGAAGATCTGGTTCTGTGCAGTTTGTCAGAAGTAATCAGTAGAACAATCAACATACAATGTGATCTGCAGGCACATTATGCAATGTAGATCAGGGTCTGTGTTGTCATAATGTTTGACTCTACTTATAAGCAAGGTGATGTGCTATAAAACAGGTTAGAGTTATAATTGGTTCTAAGTAGGATTACGTCTGTTCCACAAGTAACAGGAACAACTAAAATTTTGACAAACACATGACCTTGAGGTATAATTATTACCAGCAAAATATCATGAAAAACAATTGTGATCTTGAGAATAGCTAACCATCCAGTATGCCTCGACACAAGTCAATATGTAATTTGTCCAATCTTATAAAACCTCAAACCCATGTTCAACATTCCAATGCAATGGTATTCAAATTTCAGTGAACTCTAACAGAAGTTTCCAGTCTACGGCAGTCTGAAAAAAATGCCAGTTAATGTTTGTCAGAATTACCCTACTTGATATAATAAAAAGACAAGCTATTAAGAACCATGGAACATAAAACCTATCTTTGACAGCATGACAACAACCTAAAATAAAATGGCTTCCAAGGAGTCCATAAGATTAACTTTCTCCTGATGTCATGCTGGTAAATTTATGACATATGTAATGGCCTCTGATAAAATGTTATTCAGTTTCACTCTAATTACAACCTCAAAGCACATAAAATCATCCAAATATCTTTTCGGTCTTTATCTCTACCACATTCTGCATAACACCTTCAAATAACATAACAAGCACGTATTCTCTTTGTGATAAAATAATGTCAAAAATCTAGAACTAAATTTCCAAGATCAGCATTCTAAATTGCCACTTGCCTGTTTGATAAAATATTGTCAAAATATTCTGAACTAAATAAATGTTCATGTCTCAATTTAAACATCAGCTTTCTAAATTACCACTTATCGGCACAAAACAAAATCAGGCCGTGACAGTATAACTGAAAGGTCATGGTTCCTATGGAAAACAATTCTTTCCTTTGTAATGGTCACATGCAAAGTTGATGACTTATGCGGATACTGGCAACCTCAAAAAGGGGTTAAACCATAACGTAAACTGCATCTGCTGAATGTGTCAAGCACAGAACCTAATATATACCCATAATCAGAAGTGTTATGTAAACTTATAATTGCCACATTATACATATTCTGAAGGTCGAAAAAGGGCAATCAGTTGACAATTTTCACCAACCAATTTTCTAAAGTTTTTGTTGTAAATGCAACCATTTTAGTTTAAAGTGCTGCAACCCCAGCCACCCCCCAAAAACTAATCATTCTCTTTTGCTACTTTTTATTCTCTTTTTCTGTTATTCTCACTGTTCAATATGACATCTCCATCCAAAAAGCTGAAATTCACTTCTAGCTGCAACTTTGTATCCTGCAGTGCATTTTTCAGTGACCGCTCACAACTTACTCTTTCTCTCTCCCACTGCACAGTGCAAATTAAACATACAGTTCATTTACTTTATAAAATATCTGTGGGAATGTATTAATACAGATGTAGCTACGAAGATCTTTGCCAATAATGGGACTTCAATTTTAATACATCTGCTTAAGACTGACATGCTTGTGTAAAGAACCAAGTATTAATTGGCTTTGATGACTTTTCAAAGTGGTATTGCAACATCCCTGTCATCCTCAAAACGTTAAAGAAATCAACTCACACAAACTTCAACAGCACAAGTCCATCATAAGGCTTCCAATAATGCATGGTTTATAAAAAAACACTGAAATTGATATGATTACTGCAATATACAGCAGTTTCACAGTTCTTGTGCCATCAAGTTAATGTTATGTAAAATTTAGATTTTGGCAGAAAGAAAAATGTACCCATTTATATGGGCAGTACCGTTGATAATTAGTGCCCCTCCAATTAGTGAATTTCAACAGTTGGCCAGAGGTTGAACAGATCTGTCAACTATGATTTGTATCACTATTCCTTCATTTGAAATAGGTACAAAATTAAAGGTTCTCTTCATTGAATCATAAAATCCAATCATAAAAGGCTAATAAATAAACTCAGTCTAAAACTGAGTCAAATGGCAAACTGCAAAAGCGTGCAAATCTGGGTCAGTTTAGTTTGTCTGGAGAAGTCAGTAGAACAAACAAAACACAGAATCTGATCTGCTGGCACATTACGTGATGGCAGATCAGGGTCTATGTTGTTTGCAGTTGGAACCAACTTATACGTTAGTGCATATGATACTTATTTTATGTGAGAAATCACAAGATTCAATTTTTATCCTGCTGATCTTTTTTTTAAAAAGACAGTAAACCATTAACATGGAGCTTAATTGATAAAATTTAAACCCGAACTAAATCATGTGTGTGGACAGAAAAACATGCACAAATAAGTCCAAGTAAATGGTGGTGGTTTGACTGACTTGACAAATAAAACGACTTAAGAACATTTGCCTTGTACATAAACAAAACTCATTTGTCTTTTAATACATGGTTACATGACAATACGATCTGATATCATAAATCGGAAATAAGCTTATGAAAAGTTATATTAATCAGCTGTAATGATCATCATAAAAGATGAATACTGACAAGAAGTCTATTCAGGGCTCAAGTCAAGGTAAATATTTTTGAATTTCTCTCCAGGAACAAATTAACTGTAAGATCTGGATAACAGGAATTTGTAAGGAGCAGTCTGTAGAACAAACAATACAGACCCTATTCTGCAGTCACATTAAGATACTGCAGATCAGGGTCTTCAGTTGTTTGCAATTGACATGACTTATAAGCGAGTATATATTGCACTATTCCAATGGCAAGTTTATATAATTTCTTTGGTGCCATGCGCAAGGCTACAGCTGAGCATGATTCCCATGAGACTGGCTGACAGAAATTATTAGATGTGTCTTGTTTTGATAAAGACAATAGAATGCAAAGAAGACGGAGATATGCAGAATGATTTGCTTTTTGCATATGATGTCACAACTATGGAATAAAAAAATGCAATGGCACCCTAAAAAAGACCAAGTTCAGAACCTAATGATTTTGATCCTAAACCTGCTGTGGTGAAATTTGTTAACATTTGTGTAAGAAAAAAGTGATTGTAGTATCCTGTGTTGCATAAAGATGAAAGTAAAACAGTGAATGGAATGTAGTCATTTGTTTCTTCTTTCAGTGTCTTGGAAAATTTGTCATTTAGAAATGGAATGAAGCTAATTAAATAAATGAATATACAACAAAAATCGATTCCTTCAAACTGCACCTAATTACTTAATAGCAAGGTAAAGGCACTGACAATGGTTATAGTCGTAACATCGCAAACAATCACAATTATCATGGTAATCAAATACCTTAATTTCTCTTTTTTTTAAAATCTATTATTATTTCACAATTAATGAGCATTAGCAATCTGATTACATACTGGTGACTAACATACACAATGTTCTGAGTTACTGCATGGATTAAATATATGAGAATCATTATCAAGACTCCTAGTTTTACAACTGGGACTTCAACTATTTCTAAGGAATGAGTCCCAGACCGCTGCTTTCAAAAATCCATCAAGAACACTGGATCTTTTTGACTGAATACATCAGACACCTGACTCATTAATCAATATTCCAACTGGAAACACCCAATCATGAGTAGTGAATAGGGCCACCCTACGGACAATGGGAATTAGCATTAAAAACACCCCTGGGCCACTCTACGGACAATGGAAATTTAACATGGCGAAAAATCGTGGGCCACTCTACGGACAAGGGGAATTTAACATGGCAATAAATCGTGGGCCACTCTACGGACAAGGGGAATTTAACATGGGGAATAGAGTTTGGGCTTGTTTAGGGACAAGGGGAATGGAACATGGGATTTTTTTTTTTTTTTAAAAAGTTTTTTTTAAATTTAAATTTAAATTTAAATTTAAAAAAGGGGTAGGCAATGGAAAGGCTATCTCTTTTCGAGAAATATGGGGGCCCTGAAAAGGGCCTTTGGGTTTTCTTCTTCTTCTAATTTCTTCTTTTTCTCCACCAAGTTCTTATTTTATCTCCTACACTCTTCTTCTCTTTCTTTTTTTTCTTCTCCTCCTCTTCTTTCTTCCTCTTCTCATTTTCTTCTTCTTTTTCAATTTTTTCGTTCCATTTTGTGACGATCGTGGATAAATACCTATGTATCTATAATCAGCTGAAATTCCTATGAAATCCCACTATCTATTTATAGCTCCAACTTGTGGGTTTTTCCTTTGGAAAATCCCACTATCTTTTTATAGCCTCAGCTTGAGTGACGTTCCTGTTTATGAATTCTAGCATATATGTATAGCTACAAAATGTGGAAATCCCCAAGTCGATATTTATAGTCTCGAAATTTCCAGCGTCAGTGACGTCACTGTACTGAACACTAGGGATAAATATCAACAGTGTTGCAAGTGGCTGACCTGAATACGCGCTACTGTAGGTAGGTAGGTAGAGTGTATCTGATAGGGATAAAGTGAGTTTTATACGGACAAACAGAGACCAATATACACACACAACGTACGCGCGCAGACACACACACACACACACAAACACACAAACACACACACAACGTACGCGCGCAGACATACTCACACACACACATAAACACACACACTATAAAATAGATAAAATTAGTAACTACTTACAATATCAACTTCTGTGACGATCGTGGATAAATACCTATGTATCTATAATCAGCTGAAATTCCTATGAAATCCCACTATCTATTTATAGCTCCAACTTGTGGGTTTTTCCTTTGGAAAATCCCACTATCTTTTTATAGCCTCAGCTTGAGTGACGTTCCTGTTTATGAATTCTAGTATATATATATAGCTACAAAATGTGGAAATCCCCAAGTCGATATTTATAGTCTCGAAATTTCCAGCGTCAGTGACGTCACTGTACTGAACACTAGGGATAAATATCAACAGTGTTGCAAGTGGCTGACCTGAATACGCGCTACTGTAGGTAGGTAGGTAGAGTGTATCTGATAGGGATAAAGTGAGTTTTATACGGACAAACAGAAACCAATAGACACACACAACGTACGCGCGCAGACACACACACACACACACAAACACACAAACACACACACAACGTACGCGCGCCGACATACTCACACACACACACACACATACTCACACACACACACACACACACACACAAACAGAAACACACAACGTACGCGCGCAGACATACTCACACACACACATAAACACACACACTATAAAATAGATAAAATTAGTAACTACTTACAATATCAACTTCTGTGACGATCGTGGATAAATACCTATGTATCTATAATCAGCTGAAATTCCTATGAAATCCCACTATCTATTTATAGCTCCAACTTGTGGGTTTTTCCTTTGGAAAATCCCACTATCTTTTTATAGCCTCAGCTTGAGTGACGTTCCTGTTTATGAATTCTAGTATATATGTATAGCTACAAAATGTGGAAATCCCCAAGTCGATATTTATAGTCTCGAAATTTCCAGCGTCAGTGACGTCACTGTACTGAACACTAGGGATAAATATCAACAGTGTTGCAAGTGGCTGACCTGAATACGCGCTACTGCAGATAGGTAGGTAGAGTGTATCTGATAGGGATAAAGTGAGTTTTATACGGACAAACAGAGACCAATAGACACACAACGTACGCGCGCAGACATACGCACACACACACACACACACGCACACACACACACACATACACACATACACATACAGAGGGAAGAGGATAAAACAAACCCCAAATATACTATCAACACAGAAGGGAGATGATACAAACCCCAAATAAACTATCCACACAAACGTACGCGAACGCATACAAACCCCAAATATACTATCAACACAGAAGGGAGATGATACAAACCCCAAATAAACTATCCACACAAACGTACGCGAACGCATACAAACCCCAAATATACTATCCACACAGAAGGGAGATGATACAAACCCCAAATAAACTATCCACACAAACGTACGCGAACGCATACAAACTCCAAATATACTATCAACACAGAGTGAAGAAGTAAAAGTTTTTGAAAGCACCTAAGCCCTCACCTGCAATGACCAACTCTGCCAAACACCTACACCCCACCCACCCCACTCCCAACACTACAAAACCCATTTAACCCGTTATTTTATGGCATCAGTGTGTGATTTAGGAAACATCAAGACACAAAATAATGGAGGAATAGACTAACTATTGTTTACCGACTTGCATGCCTAAAGAGCGTGCGTGAAGGAAAACATCCTTCCATTTCAATTCTAACTAAAACATGATCCAGAGGGATAGAGATAGGTGAAAGGGCACAATTTCATAAAGTGTGAGTAGAAAACAAAACACGCCATCCTTATTATACAATGTCAAGACTAAGAGACACTTACGTGTTCTTTCTGGTCTATTCTCTTTTAGAAGGTAGTATGAAATTTCACATCAGGGCCAACGCATCGGCTCACATTGTCAATTTTTCCATTTCCATGTCTTTACTGGCACAAGTTCTTCATCATCTTCAATTTCTTCTTCTTCTGAATCCCTCTTCTCTGTTTCGTCTTGTTTTTGTTTATTCTCTTTTCTCGTAGGGCACTCTGAATTCCAGTGTCCTTTCTCCTGACAACGATATTAGGTATCTTGACTTTTGTCTCTCTTTCTTAGACGAAGCAGGTATTCTGGAGACAAATACCCATTTACCTTTGCAGATATAGCAAACTTCATTAGCACTTACACACTTTCGTA
Source organism: Sinohyriopsis cumingii (assembly GCA_028554795.2). Classification (NCBI taxonomy): domain Eukaryota; kingdom Metazoa; phylum Mollusca; class Bivalvia; order Unionida; family Unionidae; genus Sinohyriopsis; species Sinohyriopsis cumingii. Next base: position 60,576,987 of record CM068835.1, read on the forward strand.
TGACTCTTATCAAATCAACGACCAAAAGAGTAAGTTTTGTTGCCACTTTCGCATGTGAATTATGCTTTCGTATGACTTTTAGCAAATATTTGACCAGCAGGTCGATCTGTGCTGACTCTTCCATCTTTGATCGTTTGAGAGCGAAATGAATACTCTGACGCTAAGACACTCTCCTTATATACAGAGACCTGCTGCGTATGAAACCTAGTCAAATGTAATTTTGCAATAAGATGAAACGATTTCATTGAGGAAGTAAAAGGCAATGATGTACCGTATCGCCTCACACAAAACCTGAAGTGTTAGTTCAAATCCGTGTCAGCGATTTCGAAGACGACATAACTGGGCTTTAATCAATGCTCTCCATTTCTGCCACAAAACCACGAGTCCTGATTCACGCCAAAAGAAATTTCGTTCGGTCCATAAAAAATAGTATCACATCCGAGAAACGCAAAAACGAACTTCCAGAAAACTGAGAACGACGGCTTACACCTACAACGTGAAATGTATGAGTTCAAGTAGTGCGTAAAACTTAGTCAAATTAAATTTTTATAATCAAGACGAAACGATCTCTTTTCGAAGAAGAAAGCAGACACCAAGCGACAATGGCGATCCGTGTCACACAACACTTTTCAAAATGTATATGATCAGAGGTTTGTTCTAGCGATCTGCACGGTTAAATTAAATGTTGATGTATTTTGCAATAAGACGGACAATGGTCGCCCATGGAACCATTGTTCTTGCATTAGTTTAATTTTTTAAAATATTTTTTTTATATAAATCGCCTATAGGATAGACCCAGTAAAGCATGGCCATTCTCGTCACTGTGTGAATAGCTGCTCAAGTCAATTCGAAGTGAACGCGGTAAGAAAATAAGTATAGCCAATGAAATGGCTTACAACGGGTGATGCATTGTTTTGTTCTAGGACTGTGTGGCATAATAATCCCTATGTTCTTGCGTTGTTACCATTACAGTGCAGACAGACTGAAATGTGAACTTACAAGCCCTCTTTGTGTGTGTGTGTTGTACCATTTCTTCTTACCACATCAAAAGACTGAGCGTCACAGTATTGGTTCGCGTTTTCAAGCTGACCATTTTTTTAAAATCTCACTTAAACATTTTAACATAAACACTCACACTCACATCGGTAGAGTCAGAACAGACGTGTTACAGTACTGAGGGGCATGTTATCTTTTTTTTTCAAACTAATAAATTTGGGGTTTGTATGAAGTAAAGAACCGAAAGTACAGTGAAACTCAAGGATGATGACCCAATCTGTCTGTCTATTGATGCGTGTATTTACTTAAGAAGAAATATGACCTCTAAAACACAAAGAGATACGGCAAGCATGATTAGAATGAACATAACGATGTTTTCCTTCACGTCCGTGTAATTTAGAGTTTCAATCCTCTTTGAAAACAAACTTGGTCTCCTTTTGTAGGGCTTGAAATAATAAAAAACCTGAAAAAATCTTAAGCACTTTGCTATAGATAATTTCATCAACAGACTAAACAACATAAATGCCGTTACAACACTAGAAAGCCTTAAATCTTCTATCAAAAAGAAATGTATCAAAAAATTAAAGATTAACGATAACTAACCAATGAAACCGAATTTAACAAAGGCAGTGACATGTGAAGAAATGTCTCTCACTTTGGAAAGGTAGGCGAATGTACTCTGTCATGCACCATCAACTTGAAAAAAAATTATAAACAGAGAGAAACCTGAATTCAAAATTCAGTTGTTTTTTTTTCTTCAAAATTGTTTCGTTTCTTTTTTCTTTTTTTGGAACAAATCTAAGCACTAATATAGAGTGGAAAAGGGAAAATGCACATACAAGCTTTGATATTTCTGAAAAAATGAGGGGATATTCCTAACGTTCATAACCACCTATGGACTTGGACTTGTCTGTGACTTATCCACAAAACAAGATGTACATATTTCTGGTCAAGCTGCAAGTGTGTGCGTGTTTTTGAAAATGGTAAAAATGGGATATACAATTTTCTCGTGATACTTATAAAGTGAAGAGTCTGTGCAAGTGTCAAAAGCCAAAGTCATATAAGTTTTGTATTTTGTACGGCTTGTAAAGATTTCCACTTTAGAAAATGTGAAGTATCACAAGTTATTATCACAAACAGAAGTGGAACACAGGGACTTGCAAGAAAGAAAATAACCCAGACAGTTGGTGTCATCAAGAGTGCTAGAGACGGTACCCGAACTTGCTTGCTTGCTTACTTGAATTAAAGTGATTTTCGCCCTAATGGAGCATATATCACTGGTTTAATAACGCACCGCGTGATTTTTAATTACTCCTAGGGAAGGAAAGAGAGCCTCATCTCCCAGGCTTTTATGTACTCACAGACTACTTTTAAATTTAGCCACTCAGGTGTAGGACTAACTAGTCCTTAACAACATGACTGAAAGGCTTTAAACATGAGTGGGGATAGTCTCACCACACACTCATATTTCTGTCCGAGCGTGGTAAAGGAGGAAAAAGGTGCTCAAAAAGACAGCCATGGGTGTTAAGTACTCAACAAAACGCTAGCCCGTACTTATTTCAAATCAAGTCGTGTCACCAAAAAAGACGACGTGTACGACATCAAAGGCATTGTCAAACGCAGAAACCGTAAAGTGGGCAAACGACGTGTCAAAGAAGTCAAAGTACGTTGGAAAGGATATCCACCCAGTTTTCATTCTTGCATCGACGCTTCGCACTATAAAAAGAAGTGACCATCATGCCCTTTCACACAGATTCAGCTACTGCGATCACTCCTTCACCCAATTCTTCTCTGCAAGATTTACAAACACAACCCTTGTGGGTGTGGTATGGAAAACTTGTGCCTAAAACGCAAATCGTCTTTTTCTGCCAAACCTTCGTGGTGTATTGTGTCATCGGTGCAGCCATTGCCAATTTGAGTTTGCAACAAGGAGGCAAACACTTGTGGACCATTGTATTGAGCAGTTACATCGGTTACCTGCTTCCTAATCCCTCCCTGAAATTCTCCTCGAACGGGAACCACGGGAACCTTGTGTCCAGTGTCAGTACCAGTCACCACTCCAACAACAACCCCATTTTGGGCGGAGACACTCCTCTAACTTCCAGTATCGCCTCGGAGAGCCACAAAACTCTGGAATTATGAGCAATAAGAACCAATTTTACTTAACCTTACCCAGTGACAGTTCCATGGAGGTGTTTCCCAAGAACACGTTATGCTGTTACACGGTCAAATTACCTCAGACCATCCAGTTAGATCACGAAGCCCATTGGGAAGTGGCTTTAGTGGAAATCATTCACCCAACACAAATCAAAAACATCACCGAAAAGCAAGACACTTTCGAGGTGGAAATCCTGAATGCCCAATTGGAGGAAGAAATCAACAAAATAGGGTTTTTAGGGGACACAAAACCAGCCATCAATCCAGCCTTCATTATCTACACCTTGAAAATTCCTTCAGGTTATTATTTTAGTGGTGAACATTTGGTGGACACTATTGCGGACAGGTTCAACTTAGCCTTTGGCAAAGCACTGAACAGAGCCAAAAAAAGTGTGAAGATTGAGTACAATAAAGTGGCTCATCGTCTCGTGATCAAATTTCAAGATACGGACACATTGTCCCTCAGGTTCAATGGTAGTTTATTTGAAATTTTGGGCGGACATGCAGAAATGGTCGCAAACAATATGAGCCCCAAGATCAAAAGTAATATGGATTTTTACAGAGTTTTTGGAAACCCGGTAGAACTGAACCAAGGACTTAATTTGATCTTTGTGTATTCCGATGTGGTGGAGTACAACGTGGTGGGACACACCTCTGTTCCGTTACTGCGTGTCATTCCTTTCAAAGTGGATAGTACCACAAACAATGACCAGGAAGGTGCAAACACCTATCACGTACACCGTGAATTTGTACATCCTCACTATTTGCCCGTCAGTAAGTCGTATTTAGACACTGTCAACATTGCTATAAAAGGAGATCTGGGACAAAATATTCCATTCTCCAAAGGGAAAGTTACAGTGAAACTCCATTTTCGAAAACGGTTCTCTAACGAATTGTAAGTCAAGACAGCGAGGAGGGACATTTCCACCCTATAAAATCCGGCCAGATGCGTGTGGAATTTCAGTTTGCAGAAAATCTACGCGCAGATAATACGGTGAACGTCATCCTGTATGCTGAATTGGACAATACGATATAAACCAACAGTTTGAGAGAAGTCATTCTAGACTATTAGAAGTCATGGAGGATTTTTATCAATGTTTGTATAGTAGGGATTCTTTGGACATGGAATGTGAAGATCCCTGAGGAAGGAGAATCCCAAGACAAAGACGAAGAAGTCATCATGATGAAGTCTAGATGGCCAGAACAAGAACCACATTTAGTTTCCTGTTATGCTATAGTCTTGACAGAAAAAAATTAAGGAATTGATCAAGAAAAATTGTTATGGATGTCAAAACGATCATCCCAGTCAAATTCAACACGATAAATGCCTGATGTTAAGTCAAGAAGAAAAATTGGACGAGTATCTGGACGAAGCTTGGAGTCTCATCTCGAACAAAGACGTGTTGCACCAGTGGTATAAAGACTTGCGTGAACATTCTTGTCCACCATTAACCACACAAGAGATCCATCGCATCGAAGCTCTCCTGAATCAGAGTGAGGAAACAGAACGAATAACCGTTTATTCGTCAGACATTTTCAAGCAAAAAGTCAGGATCGAATTGACCACTTATCATTACCTGTGAAGAAGAAAAAAAAAACAAAAAATGGATACCTGAGAACTTTATTACCTTTTGAACCACAGTTTGTACACTGCTTCTTGGAATCCTGTCGTCTGTGCTAAAGATGAACTCCCTCATTGCACACCTCAAAACCATCAAGCTTATGTGATCAACACGGACGACAGTCATCTCCCAGGAACCCACTGGGTAGCCGTCTACTTTCCTCAAGAAGGATGTGTGGAATACTTTGATTCCTATGGACTGCCCCCTTTGGAAGACGATATCATTGACTTTATGAGAAGAAATGCATAGACCACACGATTCAATAATGTGAAATAACAAGGCACATATTCCTTGGTGTGTGGACAGTACTGTGTGTGTTTTTTCTGCATGATTGCAGCCTGGGCTATTCTTTAGAACATTTAGTGACTCATTTTGATGCTCGTCATTCTTCTAGAAACGATGTGAAAGTAGATCGATGGTTTTGTGACCATTATGCTTATCTTTTGTCTCTAACTAGAAAACGTAGTGTCCATCAATGGCCTAATGACTTCCGACAGTGGAAATCACAATTTCATTCACAATGTTGTCAGCCCTGTTTAAAGTAGAGTGTGAATTGAAAAAAAATTTTTGGTATTTGAAAAAAATGTTTGATGTTATAGTGTTGGATTATTGTTAAAAAAATGTTAGAGTTGTTTGTTAGTATGAATAAAAAATGTTGTGTTTTGAAGAAAAAAATGCCTTTGTGGTTTATTTGGCTATAGGAATCTTGATTCATGCTCTTTGACTTCTCTCTATCCCTCCCATAACACTATTTGAACGTTCCGGCTAGAAAACCGTGTAGTAATGTTTTCCTTCACGTCCGCGCTTTGACTTTAAGAACCGGGGAAGTTTCCAGTCTGCCCATCCATTGTTAACTCATCCTCCTACGAAGATGTGCTCCAAACTAGCTAAACTCAACGAAGCCTACGTGAATTTACATAGGGTCAGACACAGTCTGATACCGAAGCCAGAAGAGATAGAAAATGTGAGAATGCTAAAAGTCACTGAAGACCTGAAAGAAGAGCTCTTCAAGGAGGAATTCAAGAAGGAGAAAGAAGAATGGATGGAGAAGTACAGACTTCATAAACAGCAGAGAGAGCAGCAACAGCAGCAGCATGAACCTAACAGAGGCTTTGTCAACAGTTGTATCGACACCAAAGAGTTCTTCTTCTCTTTTCCGAAGAAGCAGACCTTATCCTATGAGAAAGCCTCTCAGCAGAGGAGGCCGCCATCTTATAACCTAAGCGATCGCCATAGCTTCAAGTTCCAAAAAAAAGAAATTTCAGGGCTACCCCATACTCTCGAAAAGAAATAACATTCCATTGCCTATGATATGTTAGTCAGTTAGAAGAAAAAATACAGAAGTGAGTCTATCAGCACATGATTTCTTTATCTTGGTTAGAAAGTGCGACTCTAAGTCCTTCGTTTCCGTCGCTTATCAAAATTTTAAAAATAGTATTGTTCTGCAAAAAAGTGAGTGAGTGTTTCTTTTAGGTTTGTGCGTTTTTGTTTTTTTTTTGTTGGTGATAATATGGATAATGTAAGTTCGGGTACAACGAAATTAAAAGAATTAGGCCCAGAACTCGGTGTGGAGGGAAGAAATATACGCAACAGTAGCGGGAGCAAGAAATGCAGACCTAGCCAGTTAGCACTCCACCCACCTCGAGAACACAAATAACATCTAGTTAACAGCCGACTATACCTAACAAACAACCTGACCCGGAAAGAGTGGTGGCAAAACAAAGGGCCAATTATGTTAGACAAACGGTATGGCAAACTCAAATGTAATTATCGGAGGCACTACGTTCTTTTCTGGGGCCCAGAGTGGCCGAGTGGTCTAAAGCGCTCTCCGTTACAGATCACTGTCATCTCACCTTTGTCTGCGTTGGTTCGAGTCTCGGATTCGGCTAATGTGGGTATGTGAGAAAACTTGCCAGTAGCTTCTCGTGGGTCGGTGGTTCTTTCCGGGTTTTTCCCGGGTTCTTCCTCCACCATTAATGCTGGCCGCCATGTATAGCCTATCGCGTGCTGAAAAATGGCGTTAAACCCTACAACAACAACAACGTTCTTTTCTCACTCCGATACTACAGGCAATCTCAGCTGAAAGAACAACCACAACAACAATAACAGCGACAGACGCCATAGCAGAGGATTTAAAACTATCTACCTCAACTAAAGAATTAGTATCAGAACCAGAAGAGGAAATTGAGGCGGTTGAGGAGGAAGAGGGGGACGCTGACCCTCGTTGAGAAGTACACCGAAATGGGACTAGATCAAGCATTGTATGACGTCAACAAATCAGGGCAGTTTATTAGAGCCATACAATACGTTGCCTACAAATCTCTAGACACCTTTAAACCAAGACCTTCTCAATGGGGATTAGGGTCAGAGTTCTTCCCCAATTCTACAGACAAACCTACACTGGATACCCCCTCAGTCAACTGGTAGAAGCCGCTGCTTACATTGCCGCCCATCATGGCTACGCATTTCCTGATATCAAGAATCATGAGACTAGGAGTGCAGGAAAGAACGTGAAAGCAAAAGAGAGACGTGTTACCTTCTAATAGAAAAAACAAACTTTTTAGGGCTCCAAAAGATTGCTTTTTATTAAATAGGGAACCATATTTGGCTTGGTATCCCTCCTTGACTAAACTATTCTCGAAACAAACTTGACCCATTGGAACACCGCAACAAATTTAACTTTTTAAACCTAACAGTGACCAAACTGGTATATGTCTCTTAGACATAATAATTTAAATAAGATCAGTATGGCTATTTTTATGTACACTAAGTACTAATATTAGATAGATATGTTAGGAAGTAGGAAATTTAACAGACTCGTTAGATTTGAACTAATTGCACAAGTGGTTAACACATTATTGGTACTTTTTACTGTCCATTAGCAAAAACGGGACTTGATTTGAAATAAGTACGGGCTAGCGTTTTGTTGAGTACTTAACACCCATGGCTGTCTTTTTGAGCACCTTTTTCCTCCTTTACCACGCTCGGACAGAAATATGAGTGTGTGGTGAGACTATCCCCACTCATGTTTAAAGCCTTTCAGTCATGTTGTTAAGGACTAGTTAGTCCTACACCTGAGTGGCTAAATTTAAAAGTAGTCTGTGAGTACATAAAAGCCTGGGAGATGAGGCTCTCTTTCCTTCCCTAGGAGTAATTAAAAATCACGCGGTGCGTTATTAAACCAGTGATATATGCTCCATTAGGGCGAAAATCACTTTAATTCAAGTAAGCAAGCAAGCAAGTTCGGGTACCGTCTCTAGCACTCTTGATGACACCAACTGTCTGGGTTATTTTCTTTCTTGCAAGTCCCTGTGTTCCACTTCTGTTTGTGATAATAACTTGTGATACTTCACATTTTCTAAAGTGGAAATCTTTACAAGCCGTACAAAATACAAAACTTATATGACTTTGGCTTTTGACACTTGCACAGACTCTTCACTTTATAAGTATCACGAGAAAATTGTATATCCCATTTTTACCATTTTCAAAAACACGCACACACTTGCAGCTTGACCAGAAATATGTACATCTTGTTTTGTGGATAAGTCACAGTCAAGTCCAAGTCCATAGGTGGTTATGAACGTTAGGAATATCCCCTCATTTTTTCAGAAATATCAAAGCTTGTATGTGCATTTTCCCTTTTCCACTCTATATTAGTGCTTAGATTTGTTCCAAAAAAAGAAAAAAGAAACGAAACAATTTTGAAGAAAAAAAAACAACTGAATTTTGAATTCAGGTTTCTCTCTGTTTATAATTTTTTTTCAAGTTGATGGTGCATGACAGAGTACATTCGCCTACCTTTCCAAAGTGAGAGACATTTCTTCACATGTCACTGCCTTTGTTAAATTCGGTTTCATTGGTTAGTTATCGTTAATCTTTAATTTTTTGATACATTTCTTTTTGATAGAAGATTTAAGGCTTTCTAGTGTTGTAACGGCATTTATGTTGTTTAGTCTGTTGATGAAATTATCTATAGCAAAGTGCTTAAGATTTTTTCAGGTTTTTTATTATTTCAAGCCCTACAAAAGGAGACCAAGTTTGTTTTCAAAGAGGATTGAAACTCTAAATTACACGGACGTGAAGGAAAACATCGTTATGTTCATTCTAATCATGCTTGCCGTATCTCTTTGTGTTTTAGAGGTCATATTTCTTCTTAAGTAAATACACGCATCAATAGACAGACAGATTGGGTCATCATCCTTGAGTTTCACTGTACTTTCGGTTCTTTACTTCATACAAACCCCAAATTTATTAGTTTGAAAAAAAAAGATAACATGCCCCTCAGTACTGTAACACGTCTGTTCTGACTCTACCGATGTGAGTGTGAGTGTTTATGTTAAAATGTTTAAGTGAGATTTTAAAAAAATGGTCAGCTTGAAAACGCGAACCAATACTGTGACGCTCAGTCTTTTGATGTGGTAAGAAGAAATGGTACAACACACACACACAAAGAGGGCTTGTAAGTTCACATTTCAGTCTGTCTGCACTGTAATGGTAACAACGCAAGAACATAGGGATTATTATGCCACACAGTCCTAGAACAAAACAATGCATCACCCGTTGTAAGCCATTTCATTGGCTATACTTATTTTCTTACCGCGTTCACTTCGAATTGACTTGAGCAGCTATTCACACAGTGACGAGAATGGCCATGCTTTACTGGGTCTATCCTATAGGCGATTTATATAAAAAAAATATTTTAAAAAATTAAACTAATGCAAGAACAATGGTTCCATGGGCGACCATTGTCCGTCTTATTGCAAAATACATCAACATTTAATTTAACCGTGCAGATCGCTAGAACAAACCTCTGATCATATACATTTTGAAAAGTGTTGTGTGACACGGATCGCCATTGTCGCTTGGTGTCTGCTTTCTTCTTCGAAAAGAGATCGTTTCGTCTTGATTATAAAAATTTAATTTGACTAAGTTTTACGCACTACTTGAACTCATACATTTCACGTTGTAGGTGTAAGCCGTCGTTCTCAGTTTTCTGGAAGTTCGTTTTTGCGTTTCTCGGATGTGATACTATTTTTTATGGACCGAACGAAATTTCTTTTGGCGTGAATCAGGACTCGTGGTTTTGTGGCAGAAATGGAGAGCATTGATTAAAGCCCAGTTATGTCGTCTTCGAAATCGCTGACACGGATTTGAACTAACACTTCAGGTTTTGTGTGAGGCGATACGGTACATCATTGCCTTTTACTTCCTCAATGAAATCGTTTCATCTTATTGCAAAATTACATTTGACTAGGTTTCATACGCAGCAGGTCTCTGTATATAAGGAGAGTGTCTTAGCGTCAGAGTATTCATTTCGCTCTCAAACGATCAAAGATGGAAGAGTCAGCACAGATCGACCTGCTGGTCAAATATTTGCTAAAAGTCATACGAAAGCATAATTCACATGCGAAAGTGGCAACAAAACTTACTCTTTTGGTCGTTGATTTGATAAGAGTCATACGAAAGTGTGTAAGTGCTAATGAAGTTTGCTATATCTGCAAAGGTAAATGGGTATTTGTCTCCAGAATACCTGCTTCGTCTAAGAAAGAGAGACAAAAGTCAAGATACCTAATATCGTTGTCAGGAGAAAGGACACTGGAATTCAGAGTGCCCTACGAGAAAAGAGAATAAACAAAAACAAGACGAAACAGAGAAGAGGGATTCAGAAGAAGAAGAAATTGAAGATGATGAAGAACTTGTGCCAGTAAAGACATGGAAATGGAAAAATTGACAATGTGAGCCGATGCGTTGGCCCTGATGTGAAATTTCATACTACCTTCTAAAAGAGAATAGACCAGAAAGAACACGTAAGTGTCTCTTAGTCTTGACATTGTATAATAAGGATGGCGTGTTTTGTTTTCTACTCACACTTTATGAAATTGTGCCCTTTCACCTATCTCTATCCCTCTGGATCATGTTTTAGTTAGAATTGAAATGGAAGGATGTTTTCCTTCACGCACGCTCTTTAGGCATGCAAGTCGGTAAACAATAGTTAGTCTATTCCTCCATTATTTTGTGTCTTGATGTTTCCTAAATCACACACTGATGCCATAAAATAACGGGTTAAATGGGTTTTGTAGTGTTGGGAGTGGGGTGGGTGGGGTGTAGGTGTTTGGCAGAGTTGGTCATTGCAGGTGAGGGCTTAGGTGCTTTCAAAAACTTTTACTTCTTCACTCTGTGTTGATAGTATATTTGGAGTTTGTATGCGTTCGCGTACGTTTGTGTGGATAGTTTATTTGGGGTTTGTATCATCTCCCTTCTGTGTGGATAGTATATTTGGGGTTTGTATGCGTTCGCGTACGTTTGTGTGGATAGTTTATTTGGGGTTTGTATCATCTCCCTTCTGTGTTGATAGTATATTTGGGGTTTGTATGCGTTCGCGTACGTTTGTGTGGATAGTTTATTTGGGGTTTGTATCATCTCCCTTCTGTGTTGATAGTATATTTGGGGTTTGTTTTATCCTCTTCCCTCTGTATGTGTATGTGTGTATGTGTGTGTGTGTGTGCGTGTGTGTGTGTGTGTGTGTGCGTATGTCTGCGCGCGTACGTTGTGTGTCTATTGGTCTCTGTTTGTCCGTATAAAACTCACTTTATCCCTATCAGATACACTCTACCTACCTATCTGCAGTAGCGCGTATTCAGGTCAGCCACTTGCAACACTGTTGATATTTATCCCTAGTGTTCAGTACAGTGACGTCACTGACGCTGGAAATTTCGAGACTATAAATATCGACTTGGGGATTTCCACATTTTGTAGCTATACATATATACTAGAATTCATAAACAGGAACGTCACTCAAGCTGAGGCTATAAAAAGATAGTGGGATTTTCCAAAGGAAAAACCCACAAGTTGGAGCTATAAATAGATAGTGGGATTTCATAGGAATTTCAGCTGATTATAGATACATAGGTATTTATCCACGATCGTCACAGAAGTTGATATTGTAAGTAGTTACTAATTTTATCTATTTTATAGTGTGTGTGTTTATGTGTGTGTGTGAGTATGTCTGCGCGCGTACGTTGTGTGTTTCTGTTTGTGTGTGTGTGTGTGTGTGTGTGTGAGTATGTGTGTGTGTGTGTGTGAGTATGTCGGCGCGCGTACGTTGTGTGTGTGTTTGTGTGTTTGTGTGTGTGTGTGTCTGCGCGCGTACGTTGTGTGTGTCTATTGGTTTCTGTTTGTCCGTATAAAACTCACTTTATCCCTATCAGATACACTCTACCTACCTACCTACAGTAGCGCGTATTCAGGTCAGCCACTTGCAACACTGTTGATATTTATCCCTAGTGTTCAGTACAGTGACGTCACTGACGCTGGAAATTTCGAGACTATAAATATCGACTTGGGGATTTCCACATTTTGTAGCTATACATATATACTAGAATTCATAAACAGGAACGTCACTCAAGCTGAGGCTATAAAAAGATAGTGGGATTTTCCAAAGGAAAAACCCACAAGTTGGAGCTATAAATAGATAGTGGGATTTCATAGGAATTTCAGCTGATTATAGATACATAGGTATTTATCCACGATCGTCACAGAAGTTGATATTGTAAGTAGTTACTAATTTTATCTATTTTATAGTGTGTGTGTTTATGTGTGTGTGTGTGAGTATGTCTGCGCGCGTACGTTGTGTGTGTGTTTGTGTGTTTGTGTGTGTGTGTGTGTGTCTGCGCGCGTACGTTGTGTGTGTATATTGGTCTCTGTTTGTCCGTATAAAACTCACTTTATCTCTATCAGATACACTCTACCTACCTACCTACAGTAGCGCGTATTCAGGTCAGCCACTTGCAACACTGTTGATATTTATCCCTAGTGTTCAGTACAGTGACGTCACTGACGCTGGAAATTTCGAGACTATAAATATCGACTTGGGGATTTCCACATTTTGTAGCTATACATATATGCTAGAATTCATAAACAGGAACGTCACTCAAGCTGAGGCTATAAAAAGATAGTGGGATTTTCCAAAGGAAAAACCCACAAGTTGGAGCTATAAATAGATAGTGGGATTTCATAGGAATTTCAGCTGATTATAGATACATAGGTATTTATCCACGATCGTCACAAAATGGAACGAAAAAATTGAAAAAGAAGAAGAAAATGAGAAGAGGAAGAAAGAAGAGGAGGAGAAGAAAAAAAAGAAAGAGAAGAAGAGTGTAGGAGATAAAATAAGAACTTGGTGGAGAAAAAGAAGAAATTAGAAGAAGAAGAAAACCCAAAGGCCCTTTTCAGGGCCCCCATATTTCTCGAAAAGAGATAGCCTTTCCATTGCCTACCCCTTTTTTAAATTTAAATTTAAATTTAAATTTAAAAAAAACTTTTTAAAAAAAAAAAAAAATCCCATGTTCCATTCCCCTTGTCCCTAAACAAGCCCAAACTCTATTCCCCATGTTAAATTCCCCTTGTCCGTAGAGTGGCCCACGATTTATTGCCATGTTAAATTCCCCTTGTCCGTAGAGTGGCCCACGATTTTTCGCCATGTTAAATTTCCATTGTCCGTAGAGTGGCCCAGGGGTGTTTTTAATGCTAATTCCCATTGTCCGTAGGGTGGCCCTATTCACTACTATCATGAAATACCAGTTTCTGGTACCCCATGGCCAAATTTAGAACATGAAGGGTGGGTGGGGGTACTAATGAGAAAAATGCTGCTAATTCAAATACACTGGCTTAATTTCCAACCTGTGCCAGTTTGGGATACTGTTTGCAATAACTGCAAAACAGCTTTCCTTCAGAGTCAATGAATTCAAGCCATGAATAATTATCAACTAGTGTGGCTGAAAATGTTTGTTTCTTTGTTGTTGCATATCTTACATTGTTTGCTTCCCAAGAGTCTGCCATACGTCTCTTTGAATAAATAGTTACCTAAGACTCAATGGCAGCCTTCCATTTTATCTCTTCTGCTTTCATGTGAATTTTCGTTCTCTGAATCTTCCTTATAACCTTCCTTGACAAAATAATTTAGTGCACTCATCTTACCCAAATAGAAAAGATCACCTCATTTGACTACTACTTCTAATAAAGTGATCATAACATACATTTTGTCATTAAAATGAAAACAAAGACCACTCCTTAATTAGCACAGTTGTTTCGCTTCAAATGCAATATTGCACATTTAAGTTTTATCCTCTGCATAATCAAATACAAAATTCAAGAATCTGATAGCTAACCCGAGTTAAAAAAAAGATGTGTTGTATGCAAAATGCTTGACAAAATTTGTGGGTAGACTTTTTTAAAAACAAATTTAAATATGAATCTGCATATTTTGTAAATTAATTCTGATTGTCTGATTTAAGAACTATGCGATATTCTGAATGGTCAATATAAAATATCAAAATGACAAAAAAAAAGATCTGCAACAGATCTGCTAAAACAATGTCCTGAAATGGTGTTCATTCAAAACAAGATTTCAGCAATGAATGGAGTTGAGAGGATTGTTGAAGGGTCTGCTGGATTACATGAAAAAGAGATCTCTTTTTGCTTTGCCTAATCCTACAACAGGTTTCAGTATGAGACTTGTATAAAGAACTCCCGACATACCCTGGATATTAAATGATCCAAAAAGAATTCCTCAGGATAATGACTAAAGCTGATGTGGCACAAAGAATCAATGTTGGATGTGGTAACAATACTGATGTCCTGGCAGGCAATAACCTCTCTTCACCATGTGCCATAGTTTCAACATGATACAGTCTGTGAGCAAATGTTGAAATGCTATATATTGCCTACCTGCCTGACCTTTTATATTTTGACTTCTGAGTCATTTATTGTTTGCACCATGTCAACTTTAGCTGTAGCTGAACATGAACATTCCTTCACTTTTCTTAGTTACATATTGCTCTAACACCTGGGTTCTATCTGCAAAAGTACCCACCCTAAAAAAAATGAATCAAAATTCAAGAAAAACTATTTATACCTCAAAGACTTCAACAGGTTTTGTGTCTATCTTAAACTGTTCATAAGGAGTTGCCAATTATTTATACAAACAGCCAGAATCAAATAACACCCCTCAATTCTCTGAAAAGTTACGAGATACAGCTTTTTGATAAGAGGAAGTTAAAAGACAACATTCTGACAAACAAGGATAAAGCATGCATCATACTACCTCATCATTCCTCTGGGTCACAATTCGCTCCAATTCTCCATCGTCGCTTCCCTGTGAGGTAGTGCTACTGTTGGTATTACTGTGGGTGTACTGATATGGTCGTAAGCTATTTCGTATATCTTCGAGAGCTTTCTGATGATATTTTTGCCGTTTCTCTGGTCCATTGATACCAGATTTCTCAAATATGTTGGGTGTACTTTGTGACAAATTGGGTCCAAGGGCTGGCTGGGTTGCTGCCGGCATGTCACTAGTTGGGCCATCCTGCCCCGCTTCAGCTGATGATTTTTTTAAGTGGTGACTCAGACTGTTGCGAATCTCCTGCAACATGTGACGGCTATCGCCGCCAATAACTAATGGCCGCCTCGATTGATCTTTGCTTCCAATCATGTGTAGTTACCATTTAACTCCACAATGCAAGGAAAAGAATAAAACTCATAAAAATCTTGTGAAAGATATAATATAATCATCTATGTAAACATTCAATAAAGAACTCGCTATGTCAAATGAGTCAAAAGTGGATCATAATAATCACTCCAGATCAAAACACACACAGAATCATGAACGAAAGAAATGATTATGTTAATCCATCACTGAGAGTTATACCAGCCATAATAACTCTCTTACAGTTTACATGATGAGGAGAAACTTGTATTCCTTTGGTAAAGAAATTTGGTCAATCATGCTGGTGTCATAGCGCTATCCAAATCCCACTTTGGTGCACCTTTCTGAAAGAAACCAAACAGAATTGTAATTAGCAACTTTCAGCTACATGTATATAACATCAACGATTCCTCTTATTCCATTGTACCACTCTGTCTCGTAAATCCATGCTTTTGCATAATGATACTACTTTTACAAGGATCATTTTAGATCAGGCGTAACAATTCATCAGTGTACAGTGGCATCAGAATATTTCTTTCCAGCAAAACATATATTGGTTGAAGTCATTAATTTGATATACACTGTGGTGAAAATACATCAAAAAATGAGAGGATGTCATGATTCAACTCATGAAAATATGTATCACAATGTATACCCATGAAAAATGAGAAACTAAAATTACCCTCCTATCACAAACATAACAGCAAAAATATTTTTATTTTCTTGTTAACTGTTAATCAGTGCAATCGTGGATAGTAAACATATTTGAACAGACTGGCAGACTGGTGCCATTCTGTATTTAACAGTATATGGCAAACCAGTCACCAAAAAGATGTCCCATTAATGTGCCTCTAAAGAGCACATTAACACAGAGTTTTAAATATTATATTTCAATTCAATCATGAATAAAGAAATTAATAAATGAAGTAAAAAATGTATTAGATCAACAGATATTAAAAACTTAATATTGATGTATAGTGCAATCATACCCATTCTGCTGCTAAGCAACACTTTGCACATCTTTGGAAACCTTTTCCAAGTTAAACAACTAGTTACTAGTTGTATATAAATGTATTTCAGGTCACAGCACAAATACACAAACAGAAATATAATATGAAATTTGTTTATTAATATAAGCGATCAAAGAACTAGATTATCAAGGATTGTAAGTATTATTTAATTCTTTCATAAGGCTAGTAACAATCCAGTCAAAACATGATAGATTTAGTATTTCAAAAAAAGTGAATGTGAGATGCACAGACAGCTTTAGTGCCCTCATCTTGAGAGAAAAAAAAATCTTTTTGTCTTGTTCTTCTGTAAAGCATGCACCTCATCCTGAAAATAATTAGGTAAAATAAGTTTGTATTATGCACATCAATGGCATATTGTGATGTGTATCAAACTGTAAGTTAACAATGCACTTTGTATTGTGCTGAAGAATTAAAATCAATACATATTGTGATAAATACTTTGTGATTTACAATGTACTTTGACGTGCATTATGATTTCTAGATGCATGGTTCTAAATTTTAGACCAGAAAACGAACAGACTGGTTTGATGGGGAATATATATAACACATATATAACACTTCTTTAAAATAATATTGTTGAAAAATTCTGATATGGGTATAATATGGCATATTTTGTGAACTTACTGTTTTTTAAAAGCTGAATACAAATTATCTACTACTCTGGGTTTCAGAATAGTTACTGAGACAGTGCTCAAAGAAAAATTTATTTTTGTCACAGCCCTAGGGCAAGAGACTATAAAAAATCTCTTGCCCTGACTTAAAATCCACTTGCCAAAAAAAGCTGTATTTTTTACCAATAACTTGGACATAACTTGGCCCTCCCTGGAGAATTAAAGACGGGTCCCTTAAATTTGTAATAATGGTGAGACCGGGCCCTCTTGTCACAAACAACTAATGTCACATCCAACAATTTCACATTTCTGATGTTCAGGTGTGGAGTCATGAGTCCTAAATAATTGTGGCAAACATCTCTGCTCCATTATTTCTGTATGCCTTCAGTTCTGCCTTCAGGTATATGCACAGTTTGTGTACTTCACAATCTGTAGGAGTAAGTATTTGAGGTCCTTGGAGAAGCTTTCTCAATGGTGCAAAATTCTCTGTACTTTAGTCAAAGTTGCAAACAAGTTGAAGAGATATTTTTTTTAATCAATCAGAAAAGAGTAGCTTTAAAGTTTTGTAATTAGATTGTGTGATAGGATTAAGGGTGTGACACAATACTCACTTTTTTGTATCAATATAATCATTGGCTAAAGAACTAAATGGATTACGACATAATTACCTCTGATAACTTTACCATCATCTGTGCATCAGAAAGTCCCAACTTTGTAATCTGACTTGTTTTGACACCAAGGTTTGTTTTTTACCCAGTCTGACCCCCAATTCTGACACCAATTTTTTTTTTTTTTTTTTTTTTTACTGAATCTGACTCCCAAATCTGACACAAGATTTCAGGCTCTCAATCTTGCATCCCTATGGGATACACTGCTCTGTTCTTTTAGGTGAGAAATACTGTATTGGGGGCTTCTATACATCACTAATCCCCAAGCTTAGCTTAATTTTCAAATGATCAATTAGGTACAGATCCCTATATTTGACCAATGATGTATAAACATAGTCAGGGTCAGCAAGGGAAAGCTTATTTATAATCACACAAAAATTTAGTGATAATTATAGGTCACCAATGATATGAAATACAGGGAAACAAAAACAGTACTGTTCACCATTCATAGATTACATGCTTCACATTGTACACAATAAGGTAGACAGACCTACAAATGGAGCCCCATCAGGGGACTGAATATTACAAATTTACCAGTGCCTTTAATCAACTTCAAAATGAAAATGCTGAATTTCATCAGCCCATTCAAGACTTGTTTCAGGCAAATTAGGTAACTTTTCTGACAGGCCCAATGGGCAAATCACTAGAGTTTGAGGGGCATTTGGGCTATCCAATATATTCATTTTGTGGTATTTTTCTTGGCCTGTTTTCATATTGAAATTTCTAAATGCAAAAAAAAACCCCACCATATTTTCATAATTTGTGTGTAATAAATCCCAATGAAATTTGTTTCAAAAATGTACTTAGTTACAAGATTTTAACTGCTACAGGAAATCTCCAAATTTGACTGATTAACATATAGAAAATCCCAGTTCCATGAGCTTCAGGGCCCTGCTTTGATAGTCACAGAAAAATCTCTGAGACTTGGACTGTTACACTATCTTTTCCTACACTGAAAAATCCCTGAGACTCGGACTGTTACACTGTATCTTTTCCTACACTGGAAAAATCCCTGAGACTCAGACTGTTACACAGTATCTTTTCCTACACTGAAAAATCCGAGACTCAGACTGTTACACAGTATCTTTTCCTACAGTGAAAAATCCCTGAGACTAGGACTGTTACACTGTATCTTTTCCTACACTGAGCCCTTAAATCGGGACACATGACTATAAATTCAGTAATAAGAAGACATGCATTTCAAATCCGATCAAAGTTTAATATCGGAAATATATTTCTATACAGTGATGTTTTTCTGCACAGCCCAACAAAGTCCAGGCCTAAGGTGGCAGATCTTACTGGGGACCAAATTCCAGCTGCATTTTTTTAAAAAGCAAAAGGATTTTTTTAAAAACTGAAGTGAATAAATATTATATGTAGCAAACACAAAACTAATAAGCAGATGTTAAAAATAAAACTTGTTACCCTTCTCTTCCTGCCACCCCACACATCTTTGCTACCAGACAGCAACATGTCCAAATGGACCTGGGTTGACAAAAACCTCAAAACATTGCTGCATCTATATTATCAAGTGCAAGTTGTCACGATATGTTACAAGTTCAATTTAACCCTGCTATTTAGTCCAGATCAAAATGGCAGAGAGTCCTAAAGCAGCAAGTTACCGCAGTTATGTGGTTTCAAATTTTGATGAAAATACAAACAATTTTGTTGGGCAAATTGATACTGTAGGCAGTGGGGATCATGATCTTGATTGACTACATGGAAATGAATTAGGTGGATATCTTGTTAATTGGTATTTTTACAATAATTAAGACTTTGATAGTATTTTTAATTACAAAACATTTTAACTAATTCACATTTTTCAAAAATTTCCAAGGCTTGAAAATAATGTTGATGGGTGGCAGGTCCAGGACTCATCACCATCTGAGGGAACCAGATCCGCCATGCATATAAACAGGTCCAAGTTGCTCACCTGTTGTGAGGAACATCAAATTCAATACGCAATCATAGTTACATGATTGAGTTTAAAAAATGAATTAAGTAGTTATTTTTAAACAATGCAGCTTCTTTACTTTACTGATCTTAATAAAATTTCCAGTAATCTTAAACGGTCTTTGTTTTCACTTTTACAGGACTCGAGATTAACATAACTGCGGTCAAATCAACCTTTAATTTTGACGTACCATGGTAAAGGGCGATGGGTCTGTTGGCTAAATAATGGAACTTTGAAAAGAATGAACATATTTTTCCTGTATGCCAATCATACTTACCCATGGCCAATTTGTGTTACTGTGTTCTATATATGTACAAACACAGTGTCCGTCATAACTTTGCATCCTTGTTTGTTTATTCTTTTTGATGGGGGTTCATTTTCTTCATTTTTTATGTTAGTAAAGCTATTTCGATTAGCAAATGGATGAGAAACCAAAGTTAAATAAGTACATGACATGTATTGATGTCTGTTATGTTCATTGGCATGGAACCAAGTGCTCCAGGTCAGTTCACAATTTAGTGTTGTAGTCAGTGGCTAATTCAACCTTACGGTATATGACCAGTCACGTAACATGTGAGAACATTTTTTCTTAGACAGCCTTTACATCACATCAGTCTGACTATCACGTACACAGCAAAAATTGTTACCAGACTTTGAGTAACACTGCTTGTACATAATTTTGCATATATATATATATATATATATATATTTGCTGACATTTTACACTTTAATTAACAATTCTGAGACTGCAGTGGAATACTTTTAATTTCCAGTTTTTAGAACAGTGGGAGGTCCCGGACCTGGAGCACCATTGTTTGCAGACCCTGATTTCAATTTTTTTAAAAATCAATATATGTGCATGGTATTATGAAATTTTACTGCATTCCAGAAATAAACCAAACAAAACCCAACAAAACTCAGGCTGCATCAGAAGTTGCTATGGAAACAAAAAAAATGAAAATAAATAACAGATTTGCTGACTTTCCTGTAAGAATGTCTGATCCTCTTGATCACCAATTTTCATGCAAGTAAATCTCTAATAATTGTAAACACCTTTGACGTTCTTCAGTGATTTTGTATAACTTTTTCACCATCTTAAAACGCCACAAAATTTCCATTTTATTAACTGGCATATAGGAAGTAAAATATTTCTGATCGAAAAACTACATTCAAATTAGATTTTAATAAAATGTACAGTAAGGTTTTTAGTTTATTTACCTTTACTTTGCACTGAACATTTTACATCTGAAAATGTTCAATGAAAAAAAAGAGGACTTTGTTGAACATTTCACGTTTTTTTTTAACTGGGGTATAACTTTGAAAAATTATGTGAAAAACTTGTCCTGTAAAGCCATTATAGCTAACATCACTGCATTCGCATACCAACTGAGTTTCAGTATGAAACATGTTAAGGCCCCTCTTCACTTAAACCATCAAGTTTGTCGTTATATCAGAAAAAAGATATTTAAAAAAAGGTGGAGAACAACTTGTTTGTCTACTTTCTCTTAACTGATAAAATATTAAAATGCATCTTTCTAAACAACAAAACAATATTTGACTGGGACATAAGAAATCACATACCCAAATACACCCATGCATATTCTGCTTTAAGTCATATCAACCACGAATAACGCAGATCATGTCACATAATGCATCAGTTGGGTTCCCTCTGTTTCATTACTTGTAGCAAACTACACAGACTCAGATCTGTCAGTGCATTATTAGTAGCATATCTGGGTCTATGCAGTTTGCAGTTGGATCGGACTTACAAGCATATTTGGTATCATGGCAAACATAGTATTTACAAACCCTGCCATTTCTTTGCATACCCCTACTGATTTAAAAAACCAAAAGCAGGCAACAGTAGATCTGGGTCTATGCAGTTAGCACTCAAGTATATATTGTATCATGTCAAGCATATTTTATTCACACACCCTCCAGTCTGTTTGCACCCCTCTACTGATTTAAAGACCAAAAGCATCAATGATATAAAATACACAAAACATGGTCATTTCATTCAACATGTCACGTGAAACAAGACACCACAAAATGAAGACGTGTATGACTCTCACCATAGTTTTTGTAGGTCGCAATTTTTTTTAAACGTTCATTTAAATGTCACTTTTCTCTGGTATGAACAAAAACATTGCAATGAAAGACAAATAATTGAATACTAGAGTAACTAGTTCCAAGCAACAGTTGAAATATATTGTTGACATTGACGGAAGAAAACACAATGCTTTAAAAAAAAATATCTAAAAAAGTTATATGTTGAGAAACGATGTTTCTGTGTAACCTAAACATCTTCCGTTCGTCACCTTGAGTTAAGCGTAATACAAGGGCACTTATTTCAAATGTTCATATTGTCATTAGGTTTGAATATTTTATGGGTTAAACGGGAATATTTTATTTACCTACAGATTTGATTTACAACCAGGTGGCGAATTATAACATGTCATAATGGCGTGCAAAATAAAAAGCCAAACAATATTCAACATAATTATTTGTTAACTTCCGAATAAATGAAGAATGTATTTCTTGTACCAAAAGGTGCCCATCGACGTTTTTAGGTTACATCTAATACATGTATGAAATGCACGCGAAGCTTTTCAGCCAAGTAGGATTGTGTATTCCATCAGAAATCATTCGGCTAATGACAGAACGTCATCAAACGACAAACCTTATAAACAACGCGCACCTGTTGATTCAACTAAAATTAAAGGAACTGTAAGTTCCACGATTTAAATAGCATAAATTGGCTTCGAACACGCTTGAATTTTAACATATATATCTATTCAATTTCGTACCTAAGCTGCATTCCGCCCGCCATATTGTTTTGAGGAAGACGATCGCTTTATAGGACAGACACCAGTTGCTTAGAAAAGTTTAACCGTTAAAACATTCCCTCTTATTTACCTATTTCTAAAAAGTTAAATCTTTTTCTTAAAAAAACGCCTTTATATGTTTCATTATACTTACTCGAAATTCCTTGCTAAGTCAACACGAAAAGATCCCACTACACAACACAAACGGGTATGTTTCGATGAACACTTTTTGTGGGGGTGACACAGTAGTTAAAGAGAAATATATATATTCTGGCTTAAAATTTTTGACTCATTTAAATTGTTTGTGTTTAAAATTGGAAACATATTTTTAATTAAATCTTTATCCTTCAAAAGATGTTTTATAATCAAATCAATGTTTGAGTTATTGAGTAAATTCCAGAGATCAAGATCTGCACTCCCCTATATAATGGTATCTTCTGTCAGATGCCAACTTACCCTTCTGATTGACATTCGCAACGCCCATCGGCCGGCATTGTTGACATTCCATAGAGATCACGTGATCATCTAACATAATGATTTGTATCTACACAGTAAATATAGGCCACGTGGTGGCAAAAAAGGTGATAAACGCTAGAAGCAATAAGTTCAAACAGTTATCGCGCAGCTACCAAAAGATAAAAGGATTCAAAAATGTATTTTTCATCGGATGTGTGGTACGAGCGATTTAATTTATATTCCTATTACTTCTTTTGAAAACAAATACCATATGGCACGGCGATAACTGCAGTATTTGCAATACACATGCTGCTCGTTTTTCCGCTTCCCCTTGGGAGTATACTAGCACTTTTTCTCACGTTATGTTTAAATCATTTTCAGCATTATAATGAAAAGTAGTCCTATCCTTCGCCTTTTAATGTTCTAAAATAGCACCTGTTCCGTAATAAATGTCAATAAGGGGCGCCTAAGGGGAACGCTATATCCCCCCCCCCTTGTTTATAAATCTTTTTTTTAGACTGTAATTTCCGTCTTCAATAACACGTGTATGATTGTTGCCACAAACTCAGTGCAAGAGAAAATAATTTTTTCATGTTTTGTTTTGGTTTTTTTTTTATAGAAAAAAAATTAAATTTTAAATTATGTTTGAAACAGACGTAGAATCGTACCGTCTAAACACCTGTTTGCTCTTGGATGCAATATAGGCCCGATGCGCTCCCGCGAGTCTTAAGAGACAATGGAGATAGGAGCCGCAGTGGCTCAGTGGTTTGCGCGCCTAAATAGCAACCAAAAGTGTAAATGTTCGAATCCTACCTTTGGATCAACCTAGAATGGCTATGGTGGTGTGCCACTGGGAAAGCCACTTTAGTCCAATTCATCATCATCATCATCATGTCTCATGACCTAGTGTGGTCGTCGAGGCACTGTGCTGCTGAACATCTGACCAGTTCCCTCCAATTACATCTGCACTAAATAACCTATTTGTGTTGTTACAAGTTAAAACACCGAACTCAGCCTATTTGTATGTACGCTTCATCCAATGGAACATGTCATTATGATCGATATCTTTCACTTTGCTGGAAATCATATCAAACACACACACACCACTGGTCCTACAAATTAAGTCAGTTAATATCTTATACAGATGCCTGACCTTGACACCAACAACTTTCTTTGATTTAAGGTGAATATGCTCTTTGATCTAATTAACCCAAAATTACGTTTCTCTGCTAACAGTACATCTAATGATATAAATGACCGTTATTGCTGAGGGTCAACGTTACTTAGTTACATTTACCTGATATGACTGAAATACTTTTTTTTTTTATATAGGAAAAATGCCTATATAAATACAGACACGTATTCTTGTTTCTCACGTATTCGAGTTTCCTCTGATCTTTCCAACTTTAAATATCCAAGTATCTAAAACTGGGGGAAACAAAAAAAAAAAAAAAGCATCCAGAGGAAACTCGGACTACTTTAACTTGAACAAGCACTAATTTAGTCTATGAAAAAGAGGCAGGGGGATGGATAAACATCCACCTCCCTAACCCGCTGTGGATTCGTTAGTGCTTTATACCTACCTACCCCTACTTACCTGCCTTCTATCATGCATGTATGCAAATACTGAAAACAATATAAAACGTTATATTAATACACATATCATCAAAACCAATGCGCCTCCTTTTCCAGTAAATATGTACAACTTTTTTTTTCTTCTGGTGTTAATACAATATAGACAATTAAGAAAAGGACAAAAAAATGCGCAAAACTAATGGAAATATGACAAAATCGATCACACAGCTAAACGGCACAGCTGGGAATCAGTTGGTATTTAATGGTTTTAATGCGTTGGACATACTTTCTGTATTTTCGTTTTGTATGGGCATTGTCATTTCTGCATACTACATGTTTAAAGTTGGTTATATCCCGAAAAATCGTACGGTTTAAAAGCTCATCCGTCGTGTGCCATTTTATTGGCTCTTAGGTTGTACTAAATAACGGAAGGTTATGTTGAGGAAGTGACATTTGATTGTCTCTTTGGTTATACTAAATAACTGAAGGCTATGTTAAAGATGTGCCATTTAGCTGGTTCGTAGGTTGTACTAAATAACGGAAGGTAAAGGATGTGCCATTTAGGTGGCTTTTATGCTGTACTAAATAACGGAAGGCTATGTTAAGGAAGTGCTATTTAGTTGGCTCTTAGGTTGTACTAAACGGATGGCTATGATAAGAATGTGCCATGTAGTTGGCTTTTCGATTGTGCTAAATAACGGAAGGCTAGATGTGCCGTTTTGTTGGCTCTTAGTAAGTACTAAATAACGGAAGGCTATGTTAAGCGGACAGGTTTATTAACATAATTTGCTTGTCCAGGAATATATTATTCCAAGAGGTTTATTAGCTTAATCATATGATCATAATTGAAACTTTTTGTTTGCTTGTTTGATTGTTTTTTGTTTTTTTTTTTGTTTTTTTTTTTAAATTTTAGAACCAGTCTTTTACTGTTCTGATTAATCGTTGCGTACATTAGTAACTATCAGTATGCGCACCGATTATCAGGGAAATGTGACATATGCACAGATGTTGCGGTACTATGATGGAATATATATATATATATATATATATATATATATATATATATATATATATATATATATATATATTACAAATTGATAATCAGCAATAACTTTTACATTAATGCACAACAAGCTCTTCTCAGTTGAAGCCGCGGTATTTATATGCTAATAATGATCACGCTAGAGATCATGAAATTCACCTTTGCTTTGATACACTTAATTTGGTGTTAATAAAAGACAGAATAAAGAAATTTGGATTGATGTGTTGTTGAATGGCACAGCAACATGAGTAGGTTATTTAGCGCGCAACTGTATCAAAGTGATTGTCCCAACGTCGTAGTTACCGGCCTGGGTTGATCCGTTGGTAGTATCTCTTATCTCCACTAGTCAACTCTTTCGACATGCTCATCCGGGCTATTCTATGGGACACACGGTACTAATTATATGGAAAAATGGGAACAAGTCTGGAAATGAGTGGAGACAAAAAGGAGTATGACTTTGTTAGGCTGGCCAGGATTGGTTGATAATGAAATAAAGAGTTTAGTAAAAAGAATCTTTTGTGAGCTTATCATAAGTATAACTGACAAAAGTAGCGACATTGTTTTATGGATGGAATTTAGTCCTTTAACAGTCTTGAGTTTGGAACACTCATTACTGAAATTAGCACCTGGCTTTTTTGGTATGGATATGAAAGCACGTGTTTCAACCACATGTAGATCCAGAAAATGCAGCTTCTTATATCCTTTTCTCAACACAGAAGCTGTAATCCAGAATGTATCCTTACTGATGAATACAGGTTTAATCACTCTGAAATTTAATGTTATTAATTTTTTAATAGAATGGTGTTTGCATATGTTTATTATGGGAACTGAAATAGAGTCCTGAGTCCTACCTTTCATAGTCCGCAAGTGGATGGGGTGTTAACATAAATTAACTAAATCACTCGTGCGCTGAAACAAATAACAATTCCATTCGTACATTCAGTTCATTCCTTTGTTTCAACGCTGGCTCGGAAAAAAAATATATCTGCACATTCGAACTTTGTAGTGGGGGGGGGCAATGCTCCTAATGGCTGATGTAGCTACAAATTGCGCTGTCTACATATAACAAAGGAGTGTACATTAGGCGACATAGGTAGATGTGTCCAGAACAGTTATTAGATCTGACGTTTGAAACTGCATCCCAGGTTTATCCTACTCTAACTACACATCGCATAAATTCACAATGAGGGTAATACAAAGATAAGCATTCCTTTTTCCAACACTGTAGTTTTGAACACAGAACGAATAGACATGATCGTCGAAGTATTCTCATATTTAAAAGTAACTAAGAAATTTTCACAGCTATATAGTATTTACCGAATAACTGAAAACAATAAGAATTAAAGATCCACTGCGGTTTTGTAAATTTGTAGTCGCAAGAGTTTTACATTGACATTTTGAAGTAAAGATCAAAACAAAATAAACAGTCAGTTTAATATTTATGGATCGAAAAATAATTACAGCGATCATAAATTATCTACAATTTCTTTTTCACATATGGACGATGACAACGCCGCCAAAAATGGAAATGCTTCAATCTTGAAAAGGGGAAAAAGTACGCGCTTTTAATCAGGTATTCCCAAACTGTGATGTTCAACTTTTGCCATGGAGCCATAATTATATAAGTTCTGTCAGTTTAAAAAGCTTTATTATTTAATTGCTTAATGTCATATCATGGTATTAGTTTCAATCAGACACGGACATGTTTGTAATAAGTCGGTTAAGGCGCATTCCTCGAGACTAGATAGGACTCAAATAGAATGTTGTTTACCACACCGCTCTTGCCGCAAACCGTCGTCTTCCTTGACCGAGTTCAGGTACCGTATATTCAGTTGTAATTGATCACAACGGCTGTGACGCGCTCGTATAAATCATCGACGGAGCTTTGCTACATGTGTGCATTCCAATATCATACACATTACATGGTCACAGATCTTCCTGGGAAGAATGGCTCTTTGTCTTTTCTTTTATGAGATGTAACATGTGGGATATTTTTTAAAGTCGTGCAGTTAAAAACGCTGGGCGGTAATATGACTGCGGCATGACAACCTGCTCATCCAAATTGCTGCTGCATTCGAGATGGCGAAAATAGCACAGGACATCCTTTGGTCGGTCAGATTTGTTTGGCGTTAGCGAAGTGGGGGTGGGGGAATGTGAGCAAGTGCGTCGGCCTGTAAAAATTGCATTTTCCATTTTTGTTTAAAAATCAACTTTTTAAAAAAAATAGGGTGGGGCGACGTGCATAAATAATATTGCAACACTTTTCCGTAGTACATTTTGTCATATGACAGGACTTGCTAAACCTTCATCACTGCATACAAATATTTTTAGTTGGCAAAAAAGAAAAACACAAACAACAAACATAGACAACATGAACAACAGAATACAGCAGCAAACTGCATTGGCCGCCCGCCCACCTCCCATATAAACATTGGCTACTCCTTTATGAAGACAACTTTTGAAATTGTCAAGAAGAATGTGTATTTGGGACGCAGTCATATTCGTTGTGGGATGAAGTGGACAAACGAGTCCAGCGAAGCTGTGATGCAGTTTGATCTAAAACAAACCACAACCGACGACAACAACCAAACAACCGACGACAACAACCAAACATACAACTAATTTTCGAAGTTATATGTCAATTTTATCTTATCTATTTTGTTTTTCACCCGTTATAAAACTATAGGCGAAAGAAGTTATACACTGGTCTCCTTTTATTTCGCAATTACATTATAAACGGTGATTTACTATAATAAAAAAACTTGTTATTTTGACCGAGATCCTTTCACTCATTCGAGTTCCGATATTGTCCGTAATAACTAAAAAGAATGCCCGTTTTGAGATCGATTTGTTACATTTAAAAAGAAAATATTTATTTCATTAGTAATATCACGCTACTATACTGCAGGAAAGAATTAAAAGTGTTCTTTGACATACCGTGAGTCAGTAACTATCCAAAACACTTGGGCACGAATATAAAACTCAGTTGAATTGAATTGTATGAGTTGTTTCCCTTTCCAGTCTTGTGTATTGTGGCCCATTAAAGCAGAGAATCGCTACTGTGTCCACGACAGTGGCTGATAGCTCAGATATCAAACAATAAGCTCCGCCCACCTTGTTACTGTTGCTCCGGTTCACAAACTATCGTGAAAATGGCGGATCCAGTGGCATTGGCAATATATTCATTGGGAAATATCCACGACAATATTTATGCAACTTTCTTACGTGATTGCAAGATTCTTTCAGATCGTGCGTTGAAGAAAGGTTTGAACTAATACACACAATGATGTATTGGTGAAATTAGGATTTTCATTGGCTAAAAAGAGGTCAAAAGTTGCAGCACGTTACGGTGATCCATGAGGAAGAACGAACATCCTGACAAACTTCATGATGACATTTTGCAAGTAGATGATGACGTAACAAGATTTGTTCGTTCTTGTAAAGTTAGACATACTTATAAATTATCAGAATTTCTGTTATGGCTTCATTGTTTTGTCTTAAATATAATAAAGCTCGCTTTATGTATTTGCACTCCTTACATTTATATCGTACATGTATAATTGTCATGTAAGAATAAGACAAATAAGTTTTGTCTTTAATTAATAATTTAATTACATTTAGGGAAAAATATTCAAGTTATAATAAATGAATAATTAATTCATAAAAAGTTGCCTGAGTGATTAAAGGAAATATTGCACGTTCTTTACGCCATGTTAACATGTATCCTCAGTTGGACGTATAAAATAGTTCATAAAGGTGTCATTGATAAACCAGTAAATTTAAGTTATAACAGATCGATTTAAAACGATCATTTATCTAAAAAAAAAATCTCTTAAAAAATGAAGCAATACTGCCACGTAGAAATAAGCAACTACAGGCACGTTGACAGTGGGTATATTTGCATCCGATTGTACTTTTCTTAATTAGTGTGACTCTTTTTATTTTGCTTCATTGATGTCATACTATTTTGAAGGTGTTATAAAACGTAATGTGTGAGAGGTCAGTTTTATTTGAAGTCCGCATGAAGAAAAAATTAAATTTAAAAAATGCATGCCTATGTACGCGTATATCAGGATCATAGCTTGCTGTTATTTATAGCCTGAAGTCTAATAAAATCAAACGAAATGTGTTTTACAGTTGAAGCTGTTCATAAAGTTTAAATATTTTTAAACGAATTTTCCATACTAAAAATTGTATTAAAAATATGTTACAAATTTTTAAATAATTGATATCAAAAACCAGTTTTGCAATTATAAACATTGTTATGTATATTTGATTTAATTATATCTGATTTAATATATATTTAAATTTAATTGTTTGTGAGTTTTAAATTTTTATTTTTCATTACATGATATTGTAATGTAAATTTATTCACTGGAGATGATACATTTTTTTAAGAAAATAGTTTGATCTTGACTGTTAGTTTATAAACACCAGGTGTTGATCTACATCCTGACCTTGTTTCAGAATTTGTGGCAACATTCGTAAATAAGTTCTATTTTATTTTAAAATGATTGGTTGTTTCCAAAGTCATGATGGGACTTTGTCTTTAAGATATAAACAATTTTTTTTCTTTTTAATTTCTTAGAGTAAAAATGATTGGTTTTCGCCAGTGCCACACTGGGTAAACGTGATCTGTAACAAGTACTTGTTTCTATAAACTTCCAGAAGATGATCACGTGACCTATTTTTACGTTTTAAAAAGCCCATATAACCCATGTTTTGGAGAATTAATCTCAGTAGAAGCTGGGCTGTTAAACTGTTAGTTGTATGTTGTGATGTTTGGAGTTGTTTCAGATTACTTGGTTTGGAGTTATTTCAAATTACCTGGATTCAAAAGGATTAATTCTGTTATTTATCTGGAAAATACATGTTCTCGTATAATATTGTGGAACAAGAACAGTTTTTTTATAAAAAGTTATTCAGCTATCAGAAGCGGAGTGATAATTTTTATTTCTACAACACTACAGATTGCAGCATACGTCATCGTCTTCCATCTTGGCTTCTTCGTCGGGATTCGAACGTGAAATCAGTTGAACATTTTATTATTAGGACTACTAAAATTTTATTCTCTGATTATTATTTTTGAAGTTGATTCTTTAAAACCGTAAGTTCATTTTTTTTTTCTTCTCATTTTTACAGAATTTTTCCATGGAAATAAATTATTGTATTTTTCAAAGCTTGTTTTTTTTTCTCACTCTTTCTTGTGTTACTGTTTATTCGAGCCTAAACAAGTGACATAAGAACATGGATAGGATTATGGGCATTCCAGAGTTTAATGTACAGGGTGGTGTTTTGTCACTTGCCTACAGTTACACGTAATTGCTACATTTTGAAAATTTTACAAAATCAATGCTAATGAAGCATGCAGCAGGAAGCCAATATGCCAAATTTTATTTTAAAAAATCCAATCGAAGGTAATAAAAAGACAAAACTAAACAACACGTATACACTCGTTTTCTTTACTGTATGTGATATTATGACTTAAATATGATACAGAATTCGAACATAAGCATACAGTTAACATAAGATTCTAATCAACATTTTCACAAACACAACACATATTATCATTATTTTAAAACAGTTTTGTGCTTTTATATATGAAATATGATTATAAATAACCTATCACTTGCAACGCAGACATTTTTCTATTTTGGTGTTTGTTTTGGGAAAATTTACCGAAAACAAATTTCGTCTTGAATCCGTCTTGAAGCACACGTACAACGGCGAACCATCTTGTTTTCTGGTAAATTGTCAGTGACTGCGTAATCTTTAAAATTCCTCTGCGATGTAATAAGACTAATCAGGCGTGGTCTTTTGTTTGCGACCAAATGTGGTGGACAGCAACGCGTAACTAAGCATTGAATTTAATTACTATTTTTTAAAATGTATTCGCCAGTGTGCCTAGTTTGATTGACAGGTGGGAACTAGACATTGTGTTTCACTCAAAACTGCACTCGTTTTACATGCAATATCTTGATGCATAGATTTAATTTAAAAACAATTTGATCAAAATCGAGAACCGACAGGCACCAGTTCGAGACTCGAAATTTGTATTCAGCAATCAAATTGCAGCTTTTATATTTTTGAAAGTGAACAATGACACTTGGAACATATCGTTACTAAAAACAACTCTTCCAACAGAAAAAAGAAACGCTTTATTGCACATGCTACTAAAAGTAAGTGGAACGGGAATTCCAAATGTCACTAGAGCTTGAACTTTTGTCAAGCGTGGAACGGGAATCCCAAATGTCACTAGAGCTTGAACTTTTGTCAAGCGTGGAACGGGAATCCCAAATGTCACTGGAGTATGAACTTTTATCGGTGCCTGTAAGACCTACCTATAATACGTTGTTGTCGATTTTAATCGGTTTGAGATGTCAATCTGATTAAAATCAGATTGATTGATATGTACGATGAAATGTAAAGGGCAACAACTTCTATAATTAAAGTCGATATAATGTTCTATCCCGCTAGTGCTGATGGGTAAATTTTCTAAGCAGCGGGAACTACTGTCAGTTACCTGCTAACGGTGCAATATTATGACCATTCCAGGCATTTTTTGTTTGTACAAAATTGTCAGTTGCTATACTTGCCACACGCAGAAGGACATTTTTCCTGTATGCCTATGTACGCATATATCAGTCAATTTTAAATCACGGCCTGAGGCTTGACCGTCATACATTTTTTTATTCGATTCTGTATTTTCATCAAAGATATGAGCGACAAAAGCGCTGTTTATTTCGATAAATATTAGTTTGGATTAACATTTATTACTGAAAGGTTGATTATGCTTTTATGGCGGAGAGACATTTTGCACTTGTACAAAATAATACCCAGTTTTCTCCGTGTTGTTCCGATTTCCATAATAATGTCAGTAAAAACAAACGAGATCAATGATTTTGACCAAAAAAAAATTTTATTTAAAAAAATGAAAAAATACAAACAAATAAAAAGCAGATAATTACCGGATTCTTATTATATCTTGCATAGATCTATATCAATTTATTTTCAATAATCCTAGGTAAAATTCATTGCTTCAGAAATGCCAAGGTTATTCAGAAACTTGGTTTAGTTGCTTTTTAAACACTCAGAACATTGCTTAATTTGTGATATTGAGGAAATATGAGACGCGTCACTTTCTCAAAGGCCACAAAGAAGGAGCCTGTCTGGGTTGGCCTGGGTAAGTATCGAATTCGTGACCTGCGATTACGAGTCCGATCTTTTACTAGCTCAGCAACTGCGGCTTCCCATGCATTCTGGAGACTGGTGTTCGGCATGGGTTGAATATCTCTCTCTCTCTCTCTCTCTCTCTCTCTCTCTCTCTCTCTATATATATATATATATATATATATATATATATATATATATATATATATATATATATATATATATATATATATATATGATAAAACTAAGTGATTGCTGAGAAGATACACGATTTAATAAATAAAAAATGTCCCCTAAGATACCCCGATACACTGTGTAAAACTTTATACATCGCTAAGATATAAATTTTACCTTAATCAGTGTCGATGCATTTTTTTAGCAAAACTGCGACTATTATGAATGATGATTGATTACGGCGCATGATAAAATGTGGGATTGTTGCCCTGTCAGAATAAAGACTTTTACCTTTTTAAAACTATTTACTTACCATTACATACCTGCTCCCGTTTTATATTCACTCTATTCAAATATATGACATTCCTTTGGTTGCCACTGCGGTTTGAAACGAAGGTCTGAATTGCGAACGGGAAACGCGTGCTTGAGCATGCCATCGCTGCATATTAAAGTTAAACCTAAGATTGGCTTTAAATTCCTGCATAGCTAAAGACTCAATATAAATAAATAGACGATATGAAAATCATCTCGATACTGATCCCTGAACAATAGTATCAAAAATAAATCTCAAAGTTACGATGATTCTCCTATTCATTTGCAAGCTCTGCGCTTTTTTATTTGACAGTAATTTTAACGTCCTGTCATAATTACCAGCTCGTGTATAGCTTATTAAAAGAGCAAAATTTTTTTTAAAATGTTTACGTGTAAAAAATCGAGAACATCAACAACAAAATATCAACATTGAAAAGCACTAGACCAGCGTTGTCCAGGGATTTCTTGAAACTCCTTTCAAGTGAATATATGCTTTTAGGTTTTTCTCATCACGAGACTGTCTGGTGGCAGATTTATTCTCCTTATGAATTACAGTATTTTACTATAGATTCTTGTCTGAGTAATTAGCAATAATGTAAAAATTATTTTAGGGGACATTCTATCGTAATTGTAAATACGGTGCCAAATAAATATTTATTATAGACTATTGTCTGAACGATTATATATATATATATATATATATATATATATATATATATATATATATATATATATATATATATATATATATATGTGTGTGTGTGTGTGTGTGTGTGTGTGTTGTATCAATGATGTATCACGAGATGTATAATTTTTTTCATTAAAAGGAAACTCGGCAAGCCACGTTTCCTTTTAATGACAAATGTATACAACGAGTGGTATATCATTGATACAGCGTACATACTATACATATATTTTATTTATAACACATACAAATACACATATTTGCCATTTGAACGGAGTTAGATTGACGAGATGCAACTGTGTATTGACTGGGTGAATGAACTCGCATCCCTGCCGAGTGTGTACACTACAGAATGTAGTTCTGTCTTTTTGTGCCTATTCACAATAACCTTTTCATATTGATAAGTTGATTGCTTTCATTTTTGAGTTTCTAGTTTTATTCACATTGATTAAATCAATATAAGTTACACTTATGATTTATACATGAAAGATGGTTTTAATGAAAAAAGCATTAGGCATACAGACACATTGATTATTGAATACTGAACGCTCATCAATGCATTGACGTACAGGCACAAGGAAATTAGCGTGGAATAGAATCTAAACGAAACGACAAAGCAACAAGAGGTAATTAAAATATTTTAATATATTTAAAGTTGACCTAAGTCAATATTCTGCTTTAATTAACATTACTACCGACCATAAATCTCTATGTCTCTGTCTTTGTCCGTTTCTGTCTCTCTCTGTCTGTCTCTCTCTCTGTCTGTCTCTCTCTCTCTTTGGTCGTCATTCTTTATAGGTCCAGAGACGTTATGGTATTACATAAGCGAAATTCCTCTATTTTAGTCTTGTCACTGCTTTTCGCCTTTATCTTGATTCGATGTTCAAAAGGGGGGGGGGGGCTTTGGATATTTTCATATTTAATTAATAATACTCGATTTTTATAGCCTTATTATAAGACTAAAAAACAACAGCAACAGCAACAAAGCCTTACATATGAGAGCCCCGTAACCAAGACATTTGCCTTACTGTGTCGACCGGCATTGCAACTTCGTATCATTGATTTTCCCAAGGGAAATGTAAAATTACTGTTATGAAGAACGATATTGTAGGTTACTTGGTGCAATTTCAGTTTCAATGTTTTTTATCCAGACCAATTTTTTTTCTCTCTCTCATTCCAGATTTCTGCATATTTTGTCCTTTGTGCATGAGAGGATATGGGAAAACGGAAAAAGAAGGGATTGAGATTAAAAGGTTTGTTAAATCGTCAAGTTGATGACAAAGGAATGATTTAACATTACTTGACATTTTTTCGATTACACCGTATCTGAGACCGAGTTGCAATTTAAAGCTTTACATTTTCACATACAGGTTTAAATACTTCCGAAACTCCTAGCCTTTCGTTTCGGCCTATCGGCTCTAATGGGAGTTAAATTCATCAGAGTGTTTAAAGTGCTTAAGGAGCATCCCTGTTGATTTGACTTAAGAAAGCAAGACAACAAACGTCACAAGAAAAGAACACCATCCATCATTCTGTAATTGAAAAGTTGTATATATAAACACTTTTACTGCACTTCTTCACTCATTTTTTAGTTAAAAGTGGTACCACTTCAAATTCGTAATCATCTGATAAATGTTTGTATATTTCTTTTTTATTATAGCTTGATGTTGTTATAATTTTCTATTTGTCAGCAAAATAAACATACATTTTTAAAAACAATTTATATCAATGTCAACTACCAGATTTCAAACTTATCCTCCATCAATATATGATATTATTTCAATGATAGAATCAAAATATTTATTATTAAATTATTCCTCGTTGTATCTCTCATTTTTATACTTTTCCCAATCATCTTATCAATGAAGAAAATATAAATATTATTCGTTTGACAAATGACCATATTCTTTGATTTTTTTTCTTCTGTATCTTCATTTTAACATACAATGCATAACAATAAACCTACAAAGACTTAGGCGTAATAAAACAGTACCAAAACAAAATTAATTTCCCAGAATACTAGCACAAGACAGTAAGCTAAACGAAAGCTGTATTTTCACGAAGATATTTAAGGCAGTAAACAAATATGCCATGTCGGTACTATTTTTCTTAATAAACTTTCATTAAGACAATAAGAAAAATCTCGTAAAATTCGTTAATTTATACTGTATTATGGTGTTTTTTTTTTAAACTATTGGACATTAAACATAATATTTTATGTTGATTAGCTTGTATAGCGCCTGAGGTATTCTTTGTATTTTTATTTAAAATTATGTCAAGGTATACGAAATTATTTAAGTTACTCGTTGGCAGCATATTTTCTATTTTATTATTCCGAATGCTAAATATCCGTAAATTGATTTAGTTAACGATGCGCATCGGTATTGTGCCTATTTATTTTATATTAAGAGAGTTTAAGTTCTTGAAAAATTGGTTAACATTGATATTTCTGGTCAAAATTTCATGGAAGTTAATATACCGCAGAGATTGTTTGGTTAGAATATATATTTCACAAAACAGTTTGTCTTAAATTTTATTTTATTTTTCAGATGTGCAATTTTACTTCATCTTTTCTCTCCATTTTTTAAACTCTATATTAATATTTTTAGAAAGTATTTTAAAGCACGTTTAAAATATTTCATTCCAGTTTTTCATCAATTTTTTATAAACAAATTCACAATGTCGACCAAAAATGTAGTTAAATTAAACATACGTTATAATAGTAATGTAGAAGATAATGGTTGAAAATTTTTATAAAGGTGTGTTTAATCCATGTCAAATTTCGTCTACCACTCCTAAAAGAATGAGCAACTTAAATTTTCATGAAACGAATTTTTGTCCTCTAATCCTTTTCGAGAAAGCAATGTATTTCTGGCTAGGAACTACTATTTAAAGCCATGTTATTAAAACATTATTAAACCATACCCGTAAACATAATGATATTATTACAGTATTAAATTCGTAGATGAAACAAAACGGAATTTTTATGTACAGATGATATCAGATCATAATAAACAATTAAACCAAAAATCAGTAAACCCATTACCAGATTTAAAACAATTAGAAATTAAACTTTTCGTGAAATACAAAAGTGATTTGTTGAATCTCTACCACAAAAGCAATATATCTCTGATTAAGGAAGTTTATTTAGAAACCATGCAATCTGAATAATGTTCGAATTGGATAAGACAGGACAGAATCATCATATGACAAAAAAAAAATATTAAATTTATAAGTAAACTAAAATGGAATTATTATGTACAACGACTGCCCATATTTGTTTAAAAACAATTTATGTGTTGGCAGATTTTGTTGACGATGGTGATGAATACAAAAGGAAGAGTAATGCTTTATATAACCTTTTCCAAGGTAGAAGACCTCAGATTGTAAACATTCTCAGAATGGATTAAAAACATGTAATGGAAAATTACAACACTGTTTTAAAAAATAATATTTGAAAGAGAAGAATCTTTGGCAGTAGAGGAAATGAACTGATATTTCTCTAATCAGAAATCAAGGTAGTTATAATTTTGTGTATATTTGTAATTATATATAATTAATTATATATGCATGGATTACTGCCACGGGAATCCGGACGGACTGTGTAGAATTAATTACTAGATCGACATGCGAGTGTGTATGTTACCCACGAGTGCTTGTCCCACTGAATAGGTAGCATCATTTTTTGCTGATATCTGCTTAGTCGTTGTGGAATGGACAAGGTGATTGGTACCATTTACCCGCTGACCTGGGTTCGAATCTCCGTAGAGTACGAATTAGAAATTCTCTAACCTGTATGATAATATTATTTGTTTTAATATATTAATTTATATATCCTGAGTCCGCGAGTAAGTGGCACGAATCGTCTTGTCTGTCCCATCTTGATCATACATACACCACTAAAATAAATTAATGGTACAAAGTCGGTGATATGGGTATTCGTGCGCAACAGACACACCCGCATGATGACCTAGTAATTCTCATCCAGGTACAGTCATTTCGTATTCCAGAGACAAAAAATCAAGGTTTACATAATTAACTATAGAGATGAGAATTGATTTCTGGGTTTGTCTGTTGTTGAGTTGTTACATTCCATGTACAAGATGTGACGTAATGATTTTCACGTACTTTTACACTAGTTGTTCACATTCCAAATCCAACGTGTTGTCTAATTATGATTAAGTATTCCTATACGTGTTGTCTAAATTACAAAATTGAGTATCATCTCTACAAATAGAATGCTGCTTCGCAACAAGTCTTGAACCGAAGGTCTAGCGAGAGTGTGATATACTCTGTCTGGCAGCAAACCTGAACAAAACTTATATCAAACAAATATGGTTCCCTG
Source organism: Sinohyriopsis cumingii (assembly GCA_028554795.2). Lineage (NCBI taxonomy): Eukaryota > Metazoa > Mollusca > Bivalvia > Unionida > Unionidae > Sinohyriopsis > Sinohyriopsis cumingii. Next base: position 60,615,093 of record CM068835.1, read on the forward strand.
ACATTACAGCTGAATTCTCCAGCTCACACTACGATTTCTCCAGCTCACCCTATTATCTTTCCAGCTCACCATACGGTCATAGAGCACAATTCATTTTACTATATGTTCTCTACATTTGTTTCTCAGTCCTGACCTTTCCACTGTGTGACAATCAATACAAATTATATGTTAATCTAAAATTCCTTCAAACATGACTTCACGGTGAAGTTCTTGTCAAAGGTTGACCTGCTCTTTTTTTAGATGCTGGACTATCAACAGAGCAGCATGTAAACATAGCACTGATTTCACTTCCGGATCATCACCAATGTCTTTTTACTCACTGTGCACTGTCGCCGAAATACACATGGACAACCACACCCTGAGCTCATATTCTCAAGAATAAACAATTACCTTTAAATCCCTACCAAACATGCATAAATAAAACTCTTCTATCACCACCAAAGTGAGAGAGAAAAAAGTGTTCTTAAAATAGACTAGAATTACATTCGTGGGTACTGAACTGGAAGTACTAATTGTGACCCGATTCCATACGATTTCCATAGCTCGACCGAAAATACCTCCAGCTCACCTCACGACCTCTCCAGCTCATTTCTTTTTGAACGAGTTCACGTGCCACAGACGCACTTGACTTAAACAATGATTGTGTGGTGTGTTGGAAATATGAGTCGGCCATTTAGTACGCACGCATGGAAGGGGGAGGGGGTTAACCCAAATGCATACACTTGCGTATGGGTTTGTGTCTACTGATAATGTACATACGCATAGGAAATGGGGTGGGGGTGAAACATCGATAATAATTTGTCTAATACGTAACCTGTTCGTCTGGGTTCAGTCGACGTTTGAACTTTAGCGGACACTTCACAAACTTTTTAAAGTTACGCAGCTTATTTATTTGATGCAGCCAGACATTAGACGTTGGTGGACTATCTGTTTCATTAAACACGTTAATATTATTAATCCTTGATCGTTTCTGCGTAAATTAAATATAGACCGTTCTATAGAATGGGGGGGGGGGGCGTCAAGCGTACGTACGCAGGGGAATTGTAAAAAAAAAAGTACGCAGATGTACCGGGAGGGGGTAGGGGTCAAGCTTTGCCAGATTTTTGCGTACGTACTAAATGGATGGCCCCATACCCACTCACTGCGACCGTGCTCCACCGCTGTGCCTTTGCTAATAGATGCTTCTTTCTAAGGCCGCTAGCAGACAATATTTTGCCCATTTTACCTGGACGATGGGCACCCTGGCAGTTTCTCCTACATGCGACCATGACCATTCTGAATAAGGCACAATGAAGCAAAATCTACTTATAAATAACAAATATGGATACTAATTAGAAATCCGGATTTGCATTATGTTTATGTATGTATGTTTTGTAATGGTATCCTTAGATTTAATGAATATATTTCAAATCCCAAACACCATATAAACTGAACGGTAAATTTGCAATCATACCATAAATATGACTGCTGATGTCGTCATTCGGGAACTATCTATTGTCTTCATAGTCAGTATGATCTTGTCCTTTTAATGATTTACGAATAAGATGTACTAGTCTAGTGATTTTCAATTTTTGTTATAATGCTTTCGAGACCTGAATGCAAAAACTGATGACTCCAGTATTCATTCACTCTATTCTCTTGAGTTCTGACCTCAATATCCGTACAGTTATATTCCATAGGTTGTTGTTGTTGTGGGGTTTAATGCCATTTTTCAGCACAAGATAGGCTATACATGGCGGCCAGTATTAATGGTGGAGGAAGAACCCGGGAAAACTCCGGAAAGAACCACCGACCCACGAGAAGCTACTGGCAAGCTTTCTCACATACCCACATTGGCTGAATCTTAGACTCGAACCGCCGCAGACAGAGGTGAGATGGCAGTGATCCGTAACGAAGAGCGCTTTAGACCACTCGGCCACTCGGGGCCCCGTATATTCCATAGGTACAACTGGAGATCTTTGTCACTATCAGATTATTTTGTTTTAATGTTTTTATTTGTATTTATTGTTTTCAGGTTCCTCGTCCTATACTGTACATACTCATTTATAAACACCTATAATATCAATAACTCATTCATGACATAAAAGTGAACAATATGTACCGGTAATCCCTTGTTCATGAATCCGGCGAACCACTGATCAACTGTATCATGAATCTTATTGGTTGATTCTATAATCACACCCCCAATTGTGTCAGCGCTAATACACTGACTGTCACATTGTCCTATAATATGGGTGGCCGAATGGTCTGAAGGGCAGCCTTTACCGATCACTGCCATCTCACTTCTGTCCGCGTTCCGCGTTTGGTCGGCCAATGTGGGTATGTGAGAAATCTGCCAGTAGCTTCCCGTTGGTCGGTGGTACTTTCCGGTTTATTTTCTTCCATGTCATTTCCCGTTATTTATAATTGCTGCCATATATCACCTATCATTCGCTCAGAAATGGCATCCCGCCACCACCACCAACAATTAACTCGAGCTGACGTTGCTCTGCATAATGATCGAGGATTTAGACGTGATAGACGTTCATTATTATTTGTACAGTAAGTTATGTGTTGGAACTATGGAGAAGTCGACAAACATACCGGAACAGTTATATAGTTATAGAGCATCATGTTGCAGACATGTGGCATCATGTCCGACCCAATCCCTATACTATCCCCTTAATGCTGAGCGCCAAACGTAGCAGCTGCTAGTACCATTTTTGTATGACTCGGCCTGGATTCGAACCCGCGACCTCCCGTATCGGAGGCGGATGCTCTATCCACTTAGGCGACCGGAGCGGTCGAAGATGACCATTCATATCTTTCAGCTTTTGATAATTGCGCAGTGTTGTTTATTTTGGAAAAGAGAACGTGAATATGTTATTTATATGATTATAAGAGGTGAATTTGCAAAATCATTTACGAGGCGTGCATAGCTATCGCCAAAACAAAGCGATATCGGGTTTGTTCGTCTATCTCTCTGTCTTTCTCTTCTCCATGCCATCACCAAGTTTAATTTGTACCAATCCTGTTTTAAGTGTAAGGAATGTTTAAATATAAAGAGACACACATTAGAGGTTCTAATAGCTCACAAATATTTGAAGATGCACTATTAACAGACAAAACCTTTTCGGTGTACAATGCAAAGTTTACCTTTTTATCACGTTATCCAAACACGGAATGCCGTATCTCGAGAAAAAAAACAACAAATTAGTACTGAATGAAGTCGGGGAAACGGCCTTCTTAAATTTCCACATTTCAGTAGCATTCAATGGAAAGAGATGGCAGTTAATCGTTGTATTGTGTGCTGGAATGTAATATGTCGCCAATACGGCCTGGATATGGAATTTAAAATAAAAAAGGTGGTATAAGAACTACATTTTGTACTGTATACCTTATATCTTGCAATATTTTAATTCTAATATATAAATATTTTTATACATCACTTTATGTTACCGCACATTTTCACTGTTATTTATTACAACCTTAATTCTATACAATTTCTAATAGACATTCTTTCATTTATTACGGCTTTATAATACCATAAACTTGTTCACTCGTGACCCCTTTATTAGATTTGGTTTTTCTAGCTGTTGGTTGTACTGTTTTCTCACCCTCACACACAATGATATAATATATAGGTAGTGTACTCGTCTCGCACCCTGTAAATTTAACAGAGGAGCCTAAAGTTATAAAATATCTCATCTCCCAGGGTGAAACAACCGGATTTCATTCAGTTCTCCTCGCTGAATGTTCACTGCTGAGCATGCGCAACACTGTATCAAGTTTGCTGATGTGTTTACAAAGCGAAAGTGAAACTTGACCCACCAACGGAAGCTGTGTATGTAGAAAATATTCTTCTTCATTGGTATCTTGCGTTCTCTGTTGGTACTTTTCTAAAGTATCAATTTCAGAACTTTTCAGATAAGTCTGACAGAATCCAAAAGGTGAACCCAATATTTCCTTTAACATAAATTCCATTCAGAAATGTTGAAGTATGCCCTTTTTGTATTTTTAATATACAACGTATTTTACGATTCTAACATTTTACAATATCAATTATTTTAACAATTTATTTGATAAATGAATAGCTCAAAGGAAGGACGCTAAGAGGAATGTACATTTTAAACTGCACATTACTTTCTTCAATTTAAATTTTAGTAATTTTCCTGCAAATAATAAATAAAATTACAAATGTTAAGTTCCAATATCTATCTATCTATCTATCTATATATATATATATATATATATATATATATATATATATATATATATATATATATATATATATATATATATATATATAGGCTGCTTGCAGTAGAGAAGTAGAAATACCCCTCCCCCCCAAAAAAAAAAAAAAAAAAAAAGATAAGTGAATATTTGAACCTGTTGGTTGGAACGTATTGTTTGGAAACTATCCAGAAGGTGAATTTAAATGTTTTTTTTTTTCAGCAGAGGCTCCATTTTCAAATTAACAGTATCAATTGCCTTAAATGAAATATCTTACAAATTATGGAAGCCGTCATTAAAGTGTGTGGAGACATGAGATTTAAAAGATAGCACGATAATGTTATTTATGCCAAATCTATGTTTTTGTTCACGAGTTTGCTGGCGGGTTTGTCCAACATAGTTTCTGTTACAAGTTATAGAATAAATAAAATCAGGTGCTGCATAGTTAAAATTGTTGCACGTTACATGTTTCTTCGGTGTTGCTAATACAGAAATAAGTATTTTCATTAATGAAAGGACATTAATAACGTATGGGCCGTGCCAGATTACCCGTACAGCACACTAAGTACGTGCTTGAGGTACCAGCCCAACAAGGGCACCAGAAAAAATTTAAATTAATTGTTGATGATAAAACTGAATTCCATCTAATAGGTTCAGATTTTAATTATATATATATATATATATATATATATATATATATATATATATATATATATATATATATATATATATGAACTTGAATAATAATGACCATTTCGATCTGCATGTACGAGTATTTTGATCTAAAATGGTGGCAACATGAGTATTTTCCCACCTTTTTAGCTTTTAATACTGTATTTTTGAGATTCACATTTTTTAGGAGTGGGAGGCACTATTATAGTTAGTTGATGAACCATGTCTTTTTAACATTTAATATCCTTAACTAATTTAGTATTTAATTCTGCCTACATTGTAGTCTTATGTTGGATCCAAAATGCGTTACTCTCCGGTTACATATTTCATACTTAATTAACAAATTTGCATATTTCTTATTCAATTCCTATTATTCATGCGTGTGTCCATATATACATTTCTTCCACTCAGCTTTATTTCATCACTCTCTTTTTTATGGAATATGTATTCCCTCAAAAAGCAACGTAAGTAACAGTTACGTATACCTTCAGAAATTTAGTGTTTCCTTTTACTTCTGCTTCTGTCATACTCGTCTTTATGCGATTATAAAGCTTTCTTGTATTTTACAACCAAATACAAGACTTTTCTGTTCTGTACATAACAGCGCCATCACTTCATATACAAAATATGTGTTTAAAAATACTCTTAAAACAAATCATGCAACAGAAAAGTCTGCAACAAATAAAGATAAATTCCTTTTTTTATTATTATTTTTATTATACACATTTCGTGCATATTAAGTTACAACTTTGTTTCATGTCTTTACTCTTGTGTCGTCTCTTGGTACTTTTCTAAAGTACCAATCTTATTCTTCGTGCTGCTCCCAGCTGAGTCATACAAAAGACATAAAAATGGTACTAGCAGCTGCCTTGTTAAACACTAAAAGGTTAGTGTCGGGCAGGGACGTCATTTGTTGGAGTGGGGGCGGGGAGGCATTTGCCCCCCTCTCCTGAAGTTGCATGTGCTGTAAAATTTCTGTAGCCTATATACGAAAATTAACAAGCCCATCAAGTTGACCCCCCCAATCAAGTTTTACCCACCCCCATCAAGTTTTGCCCCTCCCCCTCAAAAAAAAATGTTGAAATGACATCCCTGGTGTCAGGTGTCAGGATAATGTAACTGGGTGGGACATGGTGCTTCAGATGTCTGTGGCATGATGCCCCAGTGCTAGCGATATGATATGATAGCGATATGACTGTTCAAAGACAAATTAAAACGACGTTAAAAGTCCAAAATCTTGTTGCTTTGTATTCTCCATTTTGTAAAAAGACTGTTTAATTGGTTGGTATATGCTTTTTTATTTCGTAATTTACGAAATAAGCGGCAGTTAGTTTGATTGGCTACTTTGACAAAAGCACTCTCTAGTAAACTGTTACAATGGGGTTTCGACTTTCGATCTTATACCGTACACTTTCCCAAACTTTTCCTGATTGTCTGTAACGTATACCGTACACTTTCCCAAACTTTTCTGATTGTCTGTAACGAAGCAGTGGGTTTTCAAGGTCTCGAACTAAAATAAAAACAATCTGCGACCTTTTATGTGTACATTACATATTTAAAAAAAAAAAAAACGCGAAGAGACAATTCTTTGGTGCAAGTTTAACACCAGGTGCATAATTGACCTCTCGCCACGTGTTAGTCAGACTGTATCGTATTCAAGCAAGCAGGAACCTCCTCTGACCAATGCTATGAACGGTGTGACGGACATTACGTAATGACTGGCACGTTTAAAGTTTGTCAAAGTATGGAAGGTTGTATGTACACACGTACGACTCTCTATATATCGCACACAAATTTAGATGGACATAGCGTCTGTACATCGCAATTCTTCATGAAAATGTTCAGTATATTATACAGTTAGAATGAAATACTGTTTCATATAGGTCCTTATCATGGGCAATTAAGCCCCCCCCCCCCCAATTTAACCTCTAAACATGTTTTGACCTATACCTAAAACGTAATAGCTAACCACCACATGTTTGCTCCCACCCTACCGCACCCGACCCGACCCCACTTCACCCGGAAATATTTCTGCGTGCACCTTTGGTCCTTATTAAATAAACGCTGATGGCGTACAATGTGTTAGAAAAACTGCTTACAGTTTAATATAGACGCCGATTGCGTACAACGTGCTATAAATGTTAATAACGCAAATACGCAAAATGTGCTATAAACGTTGATTGTGTACAAGGTGCTATACACATTGATTGCGTTCAATGTTTTCTAAATGCTGATTGTGTACAATATGCTATTCCGTTAATTAGTACACGTGGTTGCCTGGTCTCAAGCGATACGTTGCCACTTGTTACAAGCAGAAGACAGGTCCATATCTCTTACAACTGGCATGTCTGTACATCCCGTGGAACTCGATCTCAACTGAAGTATCTTAAACATTCCATGTGCGAGGATTATAACGTACAGTATGTTCAGGCCCGGCCCTAGGATGTGTGGGGCCCAAGGCAGCAAGCGATGAGCTCGGGTCCCGAAACAAAAATTTACATTGCGAAGACGATTTCCCGAAAGTGCGGTGCCTAGGGCAGTTACATCGTTAGCCTTGCCCTAGGGTCGGGCCTGAGTATGTTCTATAGTGCTGAGTAAATGGCAGTACAAATTTAAGATATAAAAATTACAATACTCTTTAGGAACATAACCTCTCCTAAGCTAACTATGCATTCGTCAAAATAAAAGAAAAAAGATGTAAAACTATTTTTCAAAATACACACATCATCCAAATGTGTTTACATGGAGTTGATTAAAACAAACAAAACCTTTTTTTTTTTAAATTAAAAAAACCGTTGTTTCGCAAAGTGGATATCGATATTTGACGAGAAATCTGACTGTCATTGGGCATTGGCAAGGTCAAAGTATGTTATACATGCAGGCCCAATTGGGGGTGGTAACAGGTGGGACAAACGCCCCAGGCCTCAACGGCTTAGAGGCATCGAAAATCTTTTTTTAAATAAACAGTTCTAAAAATACTAAATATACTTGTTGTCTTTTAAATCTTTATATAGTAAATTATATGAGCTTGTTTTGGCATTCGATTCATTTCCAAATTTCTCTATAACCAGAGCCTAGTAGCCTCAAACTCTAACCGGTCCAGGCCTCTCTTAACCTCCTGCGTAGGTTAACATATCGGAACCTTGGCTAGCGAATATGCTCTCAATCTCTGAAGGAGTCCTGTATGCATGCATGTATCTCCTATAAGTAAGCGACATAATGTCGTTCTATCACTGCGATTAGTTCTGTACCATTGCTGGCACTCTCCATTATTTTAATGAATTTGATGCTCTGAAGTATATCTGTGGAGTCTTCTTTCTACCTACCGTGTATACTCTTTTATAAGTAGAGCCAAACTGCAAACAACATAGATCCTGATCTGCCATAACATATTGCGCCTGCAGACCAGTGTGTATGTTGTTTGTTCAACGGATTACTCCTTACAAACTGCACAGACCCAAATCCGCCAGCGTATTCTGTGTGCTTATATTACGGTACTTTTTCACAGCACATAAAACATGCCGATTATACCCGCAGCGCATACATGCAGTTTAAATTTGACAGGATAACAGGAAATAGAGAACCTCGATCGATATTGCTCCGCCTGTTGTGTTTAAACGTAATTTACAAACCACAAAAATGTTAACATTGAACTAAAGTTTCGTGCCCAAATGTTACAAAAATTCGGGCATAGGTTTGGTTTTGTTCAAGTCTGTTGGAGTCAAATCGACTCGGGTTACGAGTGACGAGTCCGTCTCTCCGTTTATCTACTAAGTACATGGCTATGCATTTTATCTATCTATATGCTTGTCTGAATGTATATTCCCGTCTACTTATTTATCCATCTATCCATCAAGCCAGGCCGGTGCGAGACAATACGGCGCCATGCTACAAACACACCTCTCCCCCTACCCCTCCCATGATCATTAAAATATTTGCAGATAAGAAAGGTCCTCAGAAATCGATGTAAATTATGCCCAAATAAAAAGGTTTCACTTTAGCTCCCTTGTCTGATTTTGGCGCCCCTTTTCTTCTCTGATTTGGCGCCCCTATGAAAACGGCTCCCTGCGCCAGCAATGCTTCCAGCAGTCAATCTATATTAAGCTAACTTGCGACATGATTATTACTACATAAATTGGAAACGGTGGAGGTATCCTCTTTGCCATGGGATGCTTGATGCTGTTTCAACTGTGAACGTCTGACTGTTTAAAAGAATGTTATTTTGCGAAACTTTACATAGCTGTTTCTATAGGAATTCAGCCTTTTTAACTCTATTATGTGTCAGCTAGTTGATTTCAGCTTTCTGCTGATACTGGAAAATATTTCTATCGACTTAAAAATTGATAAACCATAACGACATCTGTTATATATATATATATATATATATATATATATATATATATATATATATATATATATATATATATATATATATGTATGTAAGCTCAGATTATATCCCGGATATTTCACTGTTATAGTAGGCATAGGCTATCAAGCAAATTAAAAGAGTTATTTAAAAGAAAACCCGTCTGCCGAAAAATATAATTTTATTTGTGCATGGTTGTCTTTTTCTAGTCTTATTGGTTTAAACCGCTTGGTTTCAATGTTCTAAGGCGGCGTATCCAGTAAGATTTCTTTTCTTTCCTGGTTTGTGGACTCCAGTTGGGGTTGTGAGCAATTGCAATAAGTGTTATACCACTGAAAGTGTGGCCAGGGGAGGAGAAGTGTTCTGCGACCGGGCTTCTGAACAGCTTCTTTGTCATCCAATCAGATCTATGAAGGCTGATCTTTTTGTGTAGCTTGTAAGTTTCTCCGACATACTGAAGGCGACATATCTTAAATGTGATGAGATAAATGACATTATCTGTTCTGCACGTTTTGTTTGGACCATGTATGTTTCATTTTTCTCTAGTCACTGTGCTAGAAAATGTCCCGGTCTCATCATATGTTGACAGGTTTTGCACCTTTTATCGCCACAGGGGCCATATTGACTAGGGTGGTCTAGATTAGTGATTGGCGTTAGCTTCGCCCTTACTAGGATGTCCTTGAGGTTTTTTGATCTTCGGTAGGCGACTACAGATTTGTTAGGAAGGATTGACTTTAGTGCGTCCGACGATTCCACGATGGGCCAATGTTTCCCGATGATTTTACCTACTTTGGGGTTGTCTGGATGGTAGGTCAGCATAAATGGTATCCTGTTAGCCTTTTCCTTCTTTTCATATTTTAGTAGGTCATCGCGGTTTGTTTTTTTAGCCTCCGTAATCAGGTCTTTGTCGTAGCCTCGGTAAATTAAATGTTTAGATAGCTCTTTTGACCTTTTTAGGAATGTTTCATCGTTGGAGAAAATTCTGGGTATTCTCAGTGCCTGGCTATATGGGATGTTCCTAATGCAGTGTTTTGGATGACATCTGCTTTGGGGGGAGATACTTGTGTTTGTCGGTTGCTTTGGAGTATATGTCTGTGTGGAGTTTGTTTTCTACTAGTCTGGTTGCTGTGTCCAGGAAGACGTGGTTTGAGTTGGAGATTTCTGCCGTTAATTTTATTGAGGGATGGAAGTTGTTTACCTTTGACACGAAATCATCCAGACTTTCTCTTCCACGTTGCCAATTCATTCCTATATCATCGATAAAGCGTACCCACTGGTATGGTGTAAGTTCAACCGATGCAAAAAGTTGACCCTCCAGTTTTCCCATACAAATATTAGCATACGAAGGGACCATTTTTGAACCAATTGCTGTTCCAATAATTTGGAGGTAGTTTTCTTCATTAAATTCAAAGTTATTAAGTAGAACAAACAACATATACCCTAATCTGGAGGCACATTATGATACATCAGATCATGATCTTTGTTGTTTGCATGATAACTATAACATTTTCACCGCAAAATTTAAGGATTTTACCCTTTTCTTTTGTCTCCTATTTGTTGGTGTGGTATTTTATGTGTGTGTATTTCAATTTTGGGAGTTCCCGCAACATCTTTATATTAAGTTGTGGTTGAATGGGTTTCTTTACGGGGGGGGGGGGCGAGTGACCGAGTGGTCTAAAGCGCTCACCGTTCCGGATCACTGCCATCTCACCTCTGTCTGCGTATGTTCGAGTCCAAGGCTCGGCTAGCGTGGGTACGTGGGAAAGCCTGCCAGTAGCTTCTCGTGGGTCGGTGGTTCTTTCCTGGGTTTTCCAGGGTTCTTCCTCCACCAGTTATACTGGCCGCCATATATGGCCTATCTTGTGCTGAAAAATGGCGTTAAACCCTAGAACAACAACAACAAATCTTTACCTGGGGATTTTGGCAATGTCTTTGCTTTCACCCTTTCGCTACGTAGTTTGTACTCGGAACTGTATTGCAGGGCCCCGAGTGGCCGAGTGGTCTAAACTGCTCTCCGTTACGGATCACTGCCATCTCACACCTGTCTGCGTGGGTTCGAGTCACGGATTCAGCCAATGTGGGTATGTGAGAAGGTTTGCCAGTAGCTTCTCATGGGTCGGTGGTTCTTTCTGGGGGTTTTCCCGGGTTCTTCCTCCACAATTAATACTGGCCGCCATACATAGCATATCATGTGCTGAAAATTGCGTTAAACCCCACAACAACAACTGTATTGCTAGGAAAGTGCAGATGTGCCGTTAGACCTTAGCACATACGGTTGGTAAAGACAACTTGTTACCCATGCACTACAAGTGTTTTGAGCTCTTTCGTCTTTATGTTTCTCTTGCATACCTTTATATTTGGGACATTCTGCAACATCTAAATTAATTTCCGTTTGTAAAGGTTTGTCTGCCTGTGGACTACGGCAAGGTTTTGTCCTTTATATATTTTGCTGTTTAACTTTCATTCTGCACTAAATAGATATGATTGTTCTGATGTGATGTTAAACCCAATACAGAGATTTCTGTTCTGTTATATGCGTATGTACGATAGGAATACTTTATGTGCGAGATAATACGGGTAAGTTTACGCTCGAGGACCTACTCACTTGTAACAATCGTTGCGATCGCTGGAATGTTTATGGCTTAAGAATTGCATTATGGAAGTCAAACTATCGAAAGAGGTTACCCACCTTAATGTGAAACGGGAGAGACGAAGGTGATAGGCACAAAATGCAGGTGTTCCAATGACTCATTAAAGCCGTCTTTCTGACATCATGTGTAAAAGGAGTAAGTGGGGTCACTGTAATACGTGAGTGTGGAATGACGGGCTGATTTGACGATAGTGTGAATAATCGCCAGCTAAAGATATGTAAAATCAATTTCTAAAACAAAGACACCCGTTACTGAAATAGTCGGTACGGAACGCATACATGACCTGTGCGACTTTTTATTAAAATATTAAAAGTCATACAGGTCATTATGCGTTGAGTAACGACTATTTCAGCAACGGGTGTCATTTGTTTTTTCTTCTTTTTTTTAATTTTGATTACAAATACTGTTAAATGGCAATTATTCACTTTATCTGGGTCATATTTCATTGGAAGGTCACTATTTAAAAACAAAATAGGCTACACACACCGGGGCCAGTATAACTGGTGGTGGAGCTTAGAACCCGGGAAAACGCCAGAAAGAAGCAGCGACGCACTTGAAGCTACTGGCAAACTTTCTCATGTACCCGTATTGGCCGAGCCCGAGACTCTAACCCAAAAAGAGAGATGGTGAGATGCAGTGATCGTTAACGGTGAGAAATTTAGACGACGCGGCCACTCGGACCTAGTTTAGTACCTGGCCACCATTGTAAAAAAATCCATAACGATAAAAAATTAAATCTTGAAGTTTCTTGATGAGAGTTACGGTGCAAAACGTTCAATAATCGGGGGGGGGGGGGGCCGAGTGGCCGAGTGGTCTAAAGCGCTCTCCGTTACGGATCACTGCCATCTCACCTCTGTCTGCGTGGGTTCGAGTCTCGGATTCGGCTAATGTGGATATGTGAGAAAGCTTTCCAGTAGCTTCTCGTGGGTCGGCGGTTCTTTCCGGGGTTTTCCCGGGTTCTTCCTCCACCATTAATACTGGCCGCCATGTATAGCCTATCGTGTGCTGAAAAATGGCGTTAAACCCTACAACAACAACAATCAGGACTGACTAGATTTTGTTTAAACTATTTAGTTGTTGTTGTTGTTACAGGGTTTGACACCATTTTTGCGTGTGCACAAGATAGGTTTCACATGGCGGCCAGTATAAATGGTTGAAGAAGAACCCGGGATAACTCCGGGAAGAACCTCTGACCCACAAGAAGTTACTGGCAAGCTTTCTCACGTACCACCATTGGCCGAGCCAGAGACTCGAACCCACGCAGACAGAGGTGAGATGGCGGTGATCCGTAACGGTGAGAGCTTGAGACCACTCGGTCACTCGGGGCCCCCCAACTACATTAGTATTAAATTTGTACGGAAGCAATATAAATTTTATCCAGCCCAAATTTACCTGCCACATAATTTATTAGCAAGGATCTCTGGAAGAGTACTACTGAAAAATGTATCTGTTAAAGAAACGACCATATAATTTTGTCTTTGCGGCCGGGATGGGTAGACCGGTATTTTTTTATGGAGCCAGGGTAGTTTTTGTTATACCTCAAAATATTTTCCAACTTATATAATGAATAAAGTAGTTTCTTTTTTCTATAAATCAGAATAAGAGTATTATTATCAAAAATATTAATTAGGATTCAATAATAATAATAATAATAGTAATAATAATAATAATAATAATAATAACAATAAATCCCAGGTGTCCACCCCACATGCCCACACAGATAACGTAAACTACTTGTTGCAGGGGTCTTCAACCTACGGCACGCGTTATACAGGTTGGCACGTCAAGATGTTTTGCGCAGCACGCCAAGGACACCCAAAAATCTCGATCTTAACAGTGATACTCTCTTACTGGTGGTACGCGCTCGTTCATTTTTTAATTAATCCGGAAAAAGGGTGACGCGTCATGTAAAATAGGTTGCCGACCCATGGTCTGTAATAAAGTGAAAACACAGAATTACGTAGCGAGACAGATACATGGTTGTGACTGATACCAAAATCTATCCATAAATTCTATTTTCTTATCGGGCAGAAAAGGGAGAATAATTTGCTCTAACTTCAGTATTAACGTTAAAATAAATGTGTAATAGTTCTCAATATGAAAGTAAACTGCTCCACTATTATGGGGACATATACAATGGTTTAAATGTGGGAAACGGATCATAGTTTCCATTTTTGTGCATATGTATAGGAAAGGGCGGTTTATTTCTGAAATCAGGATGGAAGTTTACATATTTTCTGATTATATGATCTCAGGTCTTAGGGCTATTCAATGAAACTCATCTTAAAGTAGTGGATCGGAGCTTAGGTGTAGCTATCTGATTCATTCTTTTACGCCACTATTTGGAATGTATCGTCCATCTTGGATATGGTATATGATAATGTTCGTGTTTAAAAAAAAATGGGTTAATATTATAAAGTATTCTCACGTAGGATCCAGAGATAGCAATATCCACTCTGGTGTATCGTTGTAAAAATAATCCCCCTTCTCATACAAACAGGGAGGTCGTGGGTTCGATCCCCGGCCGAGTCATACCAAAGACTTACAAAAATGGTACTAACAGCTGCCTCGCTTGGCGCTCAGCATTAAGAGGTTAGTGTTAGGACAGGTTGGTCTGGTGTCAGGATAATGTGACTGGGTGGGACATCATGCTACATGTCTGTGGCATGATGCTCCAATGCTATACATCACTATAAACTGCAACATCGTAGCGATATGACTGAAAAATTGTTAAAGCTACGTTAAAAATCCAAATCACACACACAAATACACACTCATATAAACAATAAAAACAATAGAACACTCAACATTATTTTAATAATAATAATATTTGAAGTGAATGTATATTATATATGGTCCTCTGAAAACCAACCCAAATCGAACATTGAAGAGATGTGTGAACGTATGTATGATGCAGTGAAGTTTAAAAGTTGTATTTCCGTAAAAGGTCTCAGTTGATATTTGGAATAATAGTTGAAAATACTGCAAAAATAAAAACCAGAAATATGTCAAAACAAGTACAGTGCCTGAAAGACTGACATACACGCAGAACTTAACCTAACATCCAGATGTGCGAGCAGACAAGGGCAACTCTGTATGGTCAAGAATGTTTGTGGTCAGATGTTAAAAGTAAAATCGAGTGCTGCAACAATCGCAGTGGGGGTGGGAGTGTCAGTAGCTAACCTATACGAACTCCTGCTGTTTAAATCCCTTTGCATGATAGGTTATGCTGACATAGGTTACCTCCCTTAACAAGTTTTTTTTTTTTTAATCTCTATTTTTGTAAACTAGATTTGTCTCCTCTATCACTGCGTTTTTTCCTCCAAGGTTACCTCCCATATACCGCGTTTTAAATGACCAATGTACCTTTCAAATATAATACAAAAGATTAAAATAAAAATCTAATAATTTTAATTAAACTTAACTAAAATGTTAATCTGAAGTTTATACAAAACTAATTAAGATAAAGTATAGTTAAAAAACATAAACTGAATAATAAAATAGAATCCAAAACAGTATCAGAAAGCATGTGAAAATACCATAGCAAAATCTTCAAGCACTTTCTTCTTTAACAAAGTAAAGAGGTTGTGCGCAGTTGTTTTACTCAGTGATACTCAGATGATGCGATGAGGTTTATTTCCTTTTTCCCTTCTTAGTATTTTTTTTATATAAAAACTTTAATATGTGTGGATTTGCGTTTCTTTAATCAATTTTCTTCTTCTTTTTTTCTCCCTCTTATTCTTTCTTTTTTTAATTTTTTTTTTAAAAGCCGTTTTCATATTAAAGTGATAGAGGCAATTAACTCGTAGTCGATGCTATTTTATTTGGAAATCCTCTCCAACCTCCATCGCTACTTTTTGGGGTGCTATTTCTGTTATATTTTTAATGGCAATGTTAACGTTTTTCGGCAAAATCTTGCCTGGGAATAGAAGCCAAGTGTTTTTACCAAGGACACACCGAGGAAGCCGACCTGGGCAAGTAATGAAACTGCAACCCTTGGCAGTCCAACGCCCTACCGATTCGGCTGCCGTGGCTCCCTGCACTTTCATAAAAAGCTACCATTAGCTAACGTCTATATTTGTTTTTAAGTTGAGTGAAACTGCACACAGCCAAGATCCTGATCTGCCGTAGCATCATGCGCCGCAGTTCAAGGTATTTTATTAGTTCTACTGATTGCTCCATACAAATCGCACAGGCACATATCTACCGGCGCATAATGCGACGGCAGATCATGATCTATGTAGTTTGCAATTCGACTGGTCTTATAAAGGAGTAAAAACGATATATATACTTTTACAGCCCTACTGGCACATTGTTGAAGACACGTTGGTAAAACATTCTAAAATTCCTTCCGACCAATTTGCGAGGATATATCGTAAAGAGCCTCTGATGAAAGCTTCAGTACATCTCTGGTAGTTCAGAACAAGACAGAAACAGACCAAAATTTGCATTTCTTCTTACTTTGACCTTTTTATTTGTGCTAGATCATAGTGCTATCTGACACACTCACTACTTACTTATGATGTATACCTGGTTTCACCAGACTATCTCCAGGTGTTTAAATGCAACAGCCTGGACAAGGAAACAAAACGTTTATTTCATTTTTCCTTCCTTTGACGACATGGCCATACATTCTCATGTACAGCATACAGAGTACATCAACCAAATGAATTACGGGATAATTCAAAGTACATATGTAAGACATATGATACGAGTAGAGGTAGAGGAGATGTGCAAACATGGCACCTGAACCTTTAAGCTTGTACGAATTATATTATCTGGTCATATATATATATATATATATATATATATATATATATATATATAGAGAGAGAGAGAGAGAGAGAGAGAGAGAGAGAGAGAGAGAGAGAGAGGGAGGGAGGGAGGGGAGGAGAGGGGATGACAACGCAGTCAAAATTTTACAGATTTTGAAATGTGTTACCCCTTTATCTGTTATTTTACAGAATTTTAGCATTCTTACGTTTTATGCTTGATCTTATTGTATTTAATATTTACATTGATTTGTATGATAGAGTGTTTCAACCTGCAACCTACGCGCGATCAGTATTACAATTTGCTTATCATGAAGGAACTTCACTTGTATTATAGAATTCCTGAAAGAAGCAAACATTTATTCTAAGCTATAACTTTTATGCCATCACCTTGAGCATTTTTATATAATGTCTCTTATTTTCAAAAACTGTTCATCTGTCTTTATGAGCATTATACTATATACACTCTGTGTTGATCGGGAAGCTTCATATCATACCCTTAACCATCTTATCGCTTTACTTTCAACTATTTGGTTTTGATATCACTGGTCGATATAAAACCATTTATCATTTTTAAATGATCATACATATAACCTTTTGTATGGCGCTAAAGAGCCTAATGGTGCTGGTGCGCCTTTCAAATATCAATCAATCAATCAATCAATCAATCAATCAATCAATCAATCAGTCAATCAATACATTGTTTTGGAAGCAGGTATCTGCAAAAGAAGCTTCATGCCATGCGAAAGCAAGTGTTCCAGAGACGCACATGCTGATTTCTGCAAGACAAGTAGGTCACAATGATATACTCTTAATATGACTACCAGCGAGTGTTTTAGAAAAATAACCAAAACATACATTTTAATATATAAAAAGTAAATTATCATTAGAACTTGAAAAGTGGGTCACTCTGACATTTTGGGGGCATAATGATGTGCATTCACGTATTTATTTTCATGACTATACTCACAACAGTACTTAAAAAATGTTAAATATAAATGGAGTATGTGATCCCCGGAGTACATAAAGTAAGCCACAGTGATCTACTTTAAACATATGGTGTAGTACTCTTCCGGACTCATGCATAGAAAAAATAGAATGACTGTATAAGCAATAGTGCTCCAGAAACTGACCAAAAACCAATGGCGTACATTGTTCATGTCTACAACACCAGAGATGCAGTACAAGTTGTCGCGTACAAACATGCCGTTAAGCTAAAAATGGATGTTTTGTTGTTTTCCTGTAGTTGTAGGTGGGGTTTTCGAATCACATTTCACAATTCAGTTTCAAAATATTAAAAAATAATCTCTGTACCCAAGTGTAAATAACATGAAAATAATATATTTTAGTAAATTATGCTTCTCCTGTAACACCTACCTGATCACATTAGACTAAATTTTTTTTGCTACCTCCGACTCCGTGCCTCCTCGAAGCAACAATTACAGGTTATCTGCCCTTTCTACCTGCAAGGTGCTTACCGTTTTAACCATTTTTTTCCTTTATTTTTTACCTGAGCGGAGCCTTAAGGATGCTCACATTGCGAGAAAGGATGGGAGGGATTTCTGTAATGTGATCAGGCAAGTATTATACGAGAATCATACTTTGCTTTCATGAATGACTTGTGGTCACTGTCTCAAACAACTACCTATAACTCAGAGAAGTTAATTTCTCTCCCTAGCGAGGCAATGTTATGCCAGTGGACCCACTCCGCTCTGTTCGGTTGTTGTTGTTCTTGTTGTAGGGTTTAGCGCCATTTTTTCAGCATAAGATAGGCTATACATGGAGGCCAGTATCAATGGTGGAGGAAGAACCTGGGAAAAAACCTGAAAAAAAAAAAAAAAAAAAACATCGACCCACGAGAAGCTACCGGCAAGCTTTCTTACGTACTCACACTGGCTGAGCCCGAGACTCGAACTAACGCAGACAGAGGCGATCCGTAACAGCAGTGATCCGTAACGGTGAGTGCATTAGACCACTAGGCCACTCGGGCTCCCGTTATGTTCGGAACTTAGACATTACGTTTAAGAGCGGTCTCGTGCAAATCACTCTATTTCGCGAGGTGAAACCTTCGTCAGTGTACTTGATCTTGTGAGAGGTCAGAAAACACTGATTTAATAAGTCCCTTTCGACAAGCAGCCATCCTTGTAAACTTTATGTTTTACATTCTTGACTTCTGCATGATGAATAGTCTTTTACAGTTGATGATAATATTGTTCGTGTGTCTCGGGTAACATCATGTAAGGGTCCTACAACTATGCTTTCTCTCGACAGATTGATCAAGGAGAGGGGACGAATATAAACCAGACAGGTATGTGTCTGACTTGAATATTGCTTGACACTGCGATTACCCATGAATATATTTCCATACTGTGGCAAAGTCTGGTGATTGTTCCTTTTCGCTTGCAAAGGTATGTCACCACAACCAAACTGTCTGACATTATCAGGACCCTGTTTAGTGGATATGTTCCACCCACGTGTTGAAGGAACTGAGAATAGCTTTCATCACCAAGAGGCTGATATGACGAGCCTTCTCTTAAAAAGTCCACAAGCCACTGACCATTGCAGGTTCAAATGTAAACGGGCATTGTAACAGGTCCACCCCAGCATTAAGTAGATGCCGTAGCTGTAAAGCTCACCATCGCCTGAACAACTTCTTGTTTGAGGCTTTCTCCGACGCATGAACTATATATACTTCAATGTGTTTGGGGGAAAATAACTCATGTTAATATATGTTATGATTTCCGTATTTAGATTGACAAAATGGTGAGATGGTATAAGGTCCGACGTCTCAAAAGTAATCTTCCACCCTGAACTGCGATCGAGGGAAGCAATGTTTCTCGTGTCGTTAACAAAAAGCCATAGTTACCAAATGGTTTTGTAGTCTGTCATATTGGAACGCCACATTGTATATGGAGGACGTCCGTAATCTAGATTTTACTTGGTCTAACGTGTTACTGAAGGTCAAACTAAATGTCTTGTATGATGCCTTGTCTGACCCCTGAACGATTCTTTCGATATGTTTGGAATGAAGACGCCAAGCTGATTTAAGGATTCCATAACTGGATGGGCCAAAATTGTGAGAAGGAACAAGGTCTGACATCTCTGCTTTGATTATCCATCAACCAATATGGGAAGTAAGGTTGTTCATGTTGTTAACCGAAAATCACGCTTACAGAATGTTTTTATGTTGTGTCATACAGCAATGTCGCCGTCTCTGTGGTGGACGACTTGAACTCTAAGTGAAGTCCCAAGGGGCTTTTGGAATCGGTATATCACAATAGCCCTTTACAAGCATAATAACTAGATCTCCTTGTATATAACATCCCACTTAATGTGATTACTTAGGAGTTCCTTGATCAAGATAGGACTATCAAAGTGTACGGTTTAGATCACCCATTGGTACCTTAGAATGGTTGATCCAAATATCCAACTTTGACGAAAAAGGAATAGTCTATTGCCTCATGTGTGTTGGCAAAGGGCATGAGGGACGGTGTATCCTGATCGACGGAAGGCCTGTGCAAGGTGTGTTCATCTCTCTCCTCTCCATGCATGCCAGCAAAAACAAGGGCATATGACAACCTATAATTCGTTTGGCCAGGAGAAAAAAGAACTGTCGTTGTTGAGAATAGCCACTGAGAATTGATATATTGCACGTGTTGATGAAATATATATGCGCATTTCTTTTTTACAGTGGGGTGAGGAATTTGTATGCATTTGGCTCACCATAAGGAAGCTCTTGCGTTACCTGGGTCGTGAATGCTCTACGAGATGCCGGGTAATTTTTTGCGATCTGTAACAGTTGTGGCACGATTGTGACCGATGAACTGTCATCATCGTCTACATCGATCAAAGCATTGACCTGGTAGGTATAAAGGAATGAAGATAGAGAGGGCATTACGATGGAGACAAAATCCATTGGATTACCTCAACTGTTGCCATGTCGGATCTGCATGGTCTGGAATTTCCATTTCATCGACTTCATCAGCCTGAAACGACGAAGTATCATCAGCAGGCATCATTTTGCCCAGTGGAAATGTATTATGGAATGCCGATCTGGTTCGTCCGGTTTGCTCAAAAAACTAATGCCCGTCGCTATATAATTAATTGGAATGGTCGATCATTTGGCTCGCCGGTCGGAGATAACAGACTCCTGGCCACGGTAATTGTACAAAACTCTTTTATATGGCTTAACCGGTTGGTTGGCAGTCGGAATGGCATACCAACGACAATATATGCCTTGCGGTCCACACGGCTGGTGCAGTACTGAAGGACGAATGTATTGTATTGGTACGGACCGTCTGCCCATACCGCAGTGGTGAAATTGTAGATATTCACTTCCGGTACGTTTTCGTGCATGGACGGTGTAAATGCAAACCTTCACGCGTCATATGCGTGGTCCTATTTTGTTGTGAGCAGTTGCGCATTATTGGCGGGGTCTTTATATCTGTATTTACTTGTCCACGTTTTGGAGAACAAAGCCTTTTGAGTCATACAGATCGTGTGTGCAATTCCAGGGCCATATCGGAATCGCCTGGTCGTTCTGTTCACATATACAGTATGATATGCTGATGTTTCTGCGTCTGCATGGGGGTTGGGAGGGGAGGGGATCTTGATGCCATTCGCGAGACAAATTAAAAGATTCTTGTGCATTCACGGATACAGCATGTTCTGGCTTTCTTCTGTGTCATCGTGGGTGCGTGTGGAGAGGGCATCTTTATATTATACATGTGAATAATCGATAATTCTGCTGTATTCACTAATTCATTATGTTCTGGTGCTGTTTCTGCAACTGCATTGTGGTGGCGTGGCTAGAGCATCAATGAAACTAATCAACGAGTTTGACATGGGGTGCACGTTAAAGGTATGCTATGTCGTGTTGGATCATATTCGTTTTTCGGCCCTTGAGCTGCCTTTTCAAAACGTTGGATCAAGTATTTTCGAACCAAAGTGCACACATCTTACATGTATGTGTCAACAAGCATTTGTATGCGTAGGCACGTCTCGTGTCCATCCTCCATAACCTTAAATCGTTGACACTTCTTGCACTTGGCTGTCATCTGTGTAAAGGGGAACAGACAAGAACAACAAACATGTACGAATTGAAATAATTTAAACTGCGTTATCGAAACAACTTAGAAGTGTTTTTGTTTGTTAGTACCAGTATCATACTAACGGTGGAGAAGGTTGCGACGGGTGCCAGAGGTTTTGGGGCACCAAAAGCACGGAAACTATACGTCTTGAGACGCCAAAACCCCCTTGAGCCACCATCGTCCTCCCGGGCGCCATTTACCCTTAGTACGCAACTGGTTAGTATAGCGCCCGAAATTTTTTACCCTTAGTATGTCACTGGTTAGTATAGCGCCCGAAAATTTTTTTTAATGGTGAAATTGAATGTTACCGATGGAAATCACATGTGACAATAATGAATTCCTAATAATACAAATTGCCGAAATCTAAAAAATAATTTACCGGAATTTAAATAAGCATTCTTTGTACCTTAGAAAACAATGTTTTGACTTATTAAAGCCTGTATTACTATGGTATCGCGAGTTTTAAAATTAGCGATCAGCGAATAAGTACATAAAACCACTGACCTTTAAGATATTATATATATCTATTTGTTGTTCTTAGCTCTGTATTAACATGCATTTAATTTACAGTTTAAATCAGATGATTGCGGAAAACAATCGATAAATATATGCCATGTAGATTTCAGGTTATGCAAGGGGGGTGGGGGTGGGGTGTACTCTGATATCACGGTAATACCGGAATAAAATATTTGCATATAATTGTTCTAATGCTGGGAACTTTATGTATATGTTGTACAAAGTGTAAATGAACTTGAAAATGGATGCTACTTCCATGGCCCTCATTTTGTCACATGTGCCCTCCAACTACAGAAACTTGCCTGAGAGAACTAATTCAATGCATCTTTATACAACTGTTGACTACGGAGTGGCGCCGGGATTGTCAGTGGGAATTGGCTCACCTACATGTGAAAGGAAAGTATTTTTCGACTACACGCATTTTCAACAACTCCATGCGTTCCAACGAAAATTAATTGTGTACAACAAAGTTTCAAGTCAACACCGTTCAGTTGTGAAAGCCGTCAGAAGTTACGAAAACACATTTAACTTCCATCATATTTTGACTCGTATTTGATACCTTAGATTCGATCTCTTGCTCCTTGACAAATATGGAAATAAATGTAATCTGACATAAAACCATTGGACATTATCAGAGGACGAACTGGTTAACCGTTATGTTAGTCATATCGATTATTCAGAACATATTGACTCTATTTCAGAACATGTGGTACGGCCATGTTTGGAAACAGTGATATTCATGGGTACATTTTTATAACAGCGTATTCTCCAGCAATCCCGACATTTTCCCTAATCAAATGGTGATACAGAACTAATAAATTATCATCAAGATTATAAAAGATAATCACACGATATGTGGTGCTGTACAGAAAAAATACCCCAAAATTCCGTTACATATTGGTTGTGGTGATCGTTATTTAGGGACTGATCGAAAACAGGTGTTATTGTCCGGATCGAGTAAATAATAAAATAAAATATGAAATTAATGGGAGGAATAATCAGAGACATGAGCAGAGATATAGAATAGAAAGAAAAAAAAAAAGAAGAAGAAAAAACCACGACCCCCGTATGCAGCATATAACAATTTTATAAGTTATAAAAACAAAATGAAATTGAACGAGCCATTTGAATAATACACTTTCTCTTAGAAAAGAATTACTAAATTTATTTTTAAAAAATACAATTAGTCGTTCTGTTTATTCAGAGGAAATACATTTATCATGAAATCTAGTGAACGATCGAACTTAGTTATCCAGAATGCTTTGCATAACCTGGTTGTTTGCTGGTCCTTCCGAATTCAACATTGGTGACAGGTTAGGATCTCCCTCTCTGTTTCTGTCTCTGTCTGTCTGTCTCTCTGGTCACACTATGGGTGTATATATGGAGCTATTTCCCTTTAAATTCCGTGTCACTCAAACTTCCAGATACCCGTTCTTGTGACAGTTTTAATAGCAAAGTACTCACTACTAATCTCGGAACTAAGAATTTGCCGCTTGCAAAACTTTGACCAATTTTGCGAGGTATAATACTTAAAACAGATTTGAGTTTGGGAAACACTCACCCCTTTATAGCTTAATCAATCAGGATTACATTTTTTCACATTGCCTGTCCATGTGTCTAACCGTTATCACACACACACACACACATACACACTTATGTGTCACACTGACTGTGGCATGATTCACTCAGTTATATGTTGTTATAACATCTTACAAAGTTCACTTTTACAACTTCGAACAACTCGCCCACTATATCGTATGAAACTAGGATACCACTTATAATATAAAAGATGGATGATTTGAAATTTAAGTGCAAGATTAAATGGATTTGTGGAGGACATTTTTACTGAATGTCAACGAATGTAACCTTCCCCCCACCCCCTCCCAAAAAAACCCCTGGTTTAACCGGGCTTAATGGTAGCCAACGAGTGGGTAGAAAGGGGAGTTAACGTATAAGAGTTGCTTCCCTTCATCCACCTAGTTTTGGTAAAAGGCTGATACAGACCATGGCTGGTTCGGACCAGACTTACCAGGCGTAATTACGAGCTAGACAGACGCAGATTTTGGGCTGACTTGGACCAAATGTCAGATTGATGGGGACCATGTGCAATATTATTAAGTTTTGTCTAGGATCGAAATGTCAGATTTACATTTGTTTTAAATATGATATTTCTCATTATTTCCCAGATAATTGTAGTTCAGCTATGCATTTAGAAAAATAAAACCCTGGTTGTTGTTGTTGTTCTAGGGTTTAACGCCATTTTCAGCACAAGATAGACTATACATGGCGGCCAGTATAAGTGGTGGAGGAAGAACCCTGGAAAACCCCGGGAAGAACCACCGACCCACGAGAAGCTACTGGCAGGCTTTCCCACATACCCACGCTATCCGAGCCTTGGACTCGAACCTACGCAGACAGAGGTGAGATGGCAGTGATCCGGAACGGTGAGCGCTTTAGACCACTCGGCCACTCGGGGCCACTAAATAGGGACACTAAATAGGAATAGGGCTTTTATATATAGTGAAATTAAATAACCTAAGACTGTTTATCTTGCATCGGAAATTAAGTAGTGAAATATTTTTAGAACAGCTCATTCACATTTTTGCATAAGTTAAATATAGTTTATTTTATTGATAGCAAATAAAATTACTAAGATTGTCAAAAATAGTGAAATTAGGTCTCATGCAAGTTTTCATATATATGATAAATAGAACCAAACTAATGCACGACATCCAAACTAATCTAACAACTTGCTTACCTCCTACCGCAGAACAACTCGATAACTGTCTGCGTTCATTACTTGACGAACATGCTCCAGCTCCCAAGTGCAGAGTATCAATTCAAAAGTGTTCTCCATGGTATAGCAGTGTTAGGGACCAGCTTCGGACTGCTAAAAGAGACCGCCGGAAAGCTGAGAGGCTCTGGCTTTCCACCAGACTCACTATTCATAAGCAAATCTATGAAGTCGCTAAGAAGAATGTCACAAAAATAGTCCATGCAGCGAAATCAGCCCAATACACTACTAAGATCGTGGAAAGTTCCAGCTGCAAAGAGCTCTTCGAGATTACTAACAAGCTAATGTCAAGGTACAAATCTACACCACTTCCAACTACCTTCTCTCCAGTCGACCTTCCGGACATGTTTGCAGATTTCTTCCATGACAAAGTACAAACCATTAGAGATAAGCTTGACACCACAATTTCAATTGACTCGTCGTCACCATACAGTTGGGATACAGAATTTGAGCGGCAACCATTAGCAGCATTTGAACCTGTCTCTATGGATTTTGTACGTACAATAGTGATGAAGAGTGCACCAAAGTCATGTGAACTTGATCCAATTCCAACATCACTGCTGCTTGAGTGCTTAGATCCAGTATTGCCTTCACTAACTGATGTTATTAATACCTCTCTCTTATACGGGGAATTCCCATCATTTTTCAAAACTGCCATTGTAAAGCCTCTGCTGAAGAAACCAACACTAGACCATAACGATTTAAAGAACTACCGCCCAGTTTCTAATCTCCCATTCATATAAAAAATCTTAGAAAAGGTTGTTCTATCCCAGCTTGTATCTCATCTAAATTCAAACAGTCTTTTTAGCAATGTACAATCTGCATATCGCCCTTGCCACAGTAGTGAAACTACTCTTCTAAAAGTAGTTAATGACATTCTCTCTGCGTTGGATAGCGGAAAGATTACAGTCCTCACCCTCCTTGATTTGTCTGTTCTTGGACATGTTCTCTTCATTCTGTACACTTAGTCACTCTCAGGTGTCATAGATCATCATCCAGTGTCTCACCAATCGTACGCTGATGACACCCAAATATACAAATCTAGCCACCCAACTGAAGTTTATGCTACCATCCAAGGTGTAGAGAGGTGCATTTCTGATGTGAAATCGTGGATGACATGTTACAAGCTGCAGATGAATGATGATAAAACTGAGGCCATTCTGATCACAACAAAAAGACTTTCTCATTCACATCCTTTACCTCAAACAATAAATATCAGCAACGCCAACATTAAATTCACACAATCAGTACGAAACCTAGGTGTTACTCTGGACAGTACTCTCACATTGCACCAACATGCCATGAAGATATGCAAGGCTGCATATCTTTAGCTGAGACGCATGAGCTCAATTCGCAAATATCTTTCAGCTGATGCCACTAATACACTTGTGTGTTCATTAGTGCTTTCAAGACTGGACTATTGTAACTCAATTCTGTCTGGTTCATCTCAATATCTACTTCAGAAACTTCAAAAAGTTCAAAACACAGCTGTTCGGATCATACTTAGAGTACCACGATCAGAGCACACCTCCCCGCTGCTCTGTACCCTACACTGGCTATCCATTCGATCCAGAATCAAACACAAAATTTGTTCTCTGTGCTACGTTTCACTGTCGGACTCTAGTCCAACATACCTATCCGACCTGACCCATGTGTACACACCAGCAAGATACTTACGATCCTCTTCTGACAATCGTATAGTCCTTATTCCCACTATTGTCAGTATGACGCAGTTCCTCTTGCAGCTAGTTTGTCCCTGCTATGTTAGGTGCAAAACAAGCACGGCAAGCTCATCTTTTTCATAGATGGTTATTATATCAGGACATCCGAGCGGGTGGGAGGAGGGCAGTTGACAATAGTCATGGGTAAGTACTGCATAATTAAAATTAGTTTTACCTCACAACAAACTACATTTTAATAGCAGTAAAACCTTACCCATAAGTTTAGCTGCATTTGTCAGTAAGGAGGGTTGGTGGATATTCCGTTAAACTGAGAAGAAAACCCCCCAGACAAAATGGAAACACTCACCATTGGTAGAGAGGTCCTTGTTATGGAAGGTTGGTAGTTCTCGGGGCCACATATTGCGACGTAACGATGGGACCTAGAGAAAATATGCATGCGCTTTGTTGTGATAACGAGCGTAGGTAAAAGGAGGAAAAGGTAGTATGGGAACGCCAAAATGCTGCCTTCATTATGCCTTCCAAGGAGGAGTGATTAAGGTAGGCATATGATGTAGCGACGGCTCAGACCTCATGGGCTTTAAGTTTCATAAAGGAAAGGTCTCGATCAGTAAGAGATTGGTACTCTCTTTTGATTGTGGTGACAATCCATCATGAAATAGTGGCGGCTGAAATGTCTATGAAGCCCCTTGAGAGGGAAAAAATTATGCTTCCTCCCCTTTTTCCTTTGGATACCTTAAAATAGAAATGGAGTGCCCTCACGGGACATAAAAGCCTATATGTATCATCCGCAGCACAGATTAGACCGAGACTGGGGATTTCTTTTGGTAGTGGAGCTATGGAACGTAACTGATTTTTGGCTAAAATTCTGGTTGACAAAGGAGGGAAACCGAATCATAATTCCCATTCAACGGAGAGAGCCAGTGTTGATAGATAATGCATGAATCTCACTTCGTCGTCTCGCTGAGGCAAGAACAAGTATAAACACATAATTTGAGAGTGAGGTCTTGAAAAGAAGCATCACTCTATGGTTCATAAGGGGTTTTAGTTAATGGCCATAAGACACAAGAAAGATTCCATCTGGGCGTAAGAGTCTAGCTAAAAATACTTAATATGTGTTAGGTGCTAATCCGAACCAATTACCGTTCCTTGAGAAAATTTAAGTGTGTTAGAGATGACAGCTCAATAGCCCCTGACAGTGGATACAGAGAATTTTTTCTCTCTCAGAAACAAAGGGAAATCAGCCACAGAGGTTATAAAGGGGCAGATAGGTGCAACACATTTCCTACTACACCAATCACAATATATTTTCCACCTAGCATCACAGACCTTTGATGTAGAAGCTCTCCTGGTCTGAGTGATGCAACTGGCAACTCAGCCCAAAAGGTTGTTCTGGCGGAGAGACGAGCCAAGCGTGAAGGTAGATAATTTGTGGGTTGTTGTGGAGGAGGGATCCCCGATGTTGCGACAGAAGATCCCTCCTGAGAGGTAGAGACCTGGATTGAGCGATCAACAGGTCTAGAAGAGCGCTCAATCACGAGCGCTGAGGCTACAGAGGGGTTATGAGAAAGGTCTGAGCAGTGTAAGTTCTGACTTTTTGCAGCACTTGAGGAATCAGTCGGAAGGATGAGAAGGTGTAAGCGAACAGCCGATCCCACTGACGACTGAATGCATCCACGGCCCAAGCTCCTCAATCTTGAAACGTAAATTGGGAGTCTGCTGTTGAGCCTGGTTGCAAATAGATCCACTAGGGGCCTTCCCCAGGAACGGGGACTCTGTAACAGAGCGGTCACGAATCCATTCTGTGATGATGTCTCTGTCAGTTCTGGAAAGACTGTTCGCCAAAACGTTCTATTTGCACGTAATATGCCGAACTCTTAAGTGTTACGTTTTCTAGGTGGCCCAGCGCAGGAGGTTCCAGATTTTCACACAAAGAGAAGGGGCATGTATTCCCCTTTGATGTCGGACATAAGAAACGACGGACGTGTTGTCGGAGGAGACCATGTCACATCAACCTCGTACTCTCTCAATGTCCCCTTGCAATGCTAGGTATACAGCCTTTATGCCTAGGTTGTTTATGTGGAGGGATGATTCGGACGGGGTCCAGTGACACTGTAGAATTATACCCTCTGGTTCTAAATGAGTACCTCAACCGGAATCTGACGCGTTGGCGAACATAATATAGGTTGTTGTTGTTGTAGGTTTTAACGCCATTTTTCAGCACAAGATAGGCTATACATAGGGGCCAGTATTAATGGTGGAGGAAGAACCCGGGAAAACTCCCGGAAAGAACCATCGACCCACGAGAAGCTACTGGCAAGCTTTCTCACATATCCACATTGGCTGAATCCGAGACTCGAACCCACGCAGACAAAGGTGCGAACATACAGGAGTGCATGCATGGGGACTCCAATCACGAATCTGTCCCGATTCGTCCACCACTATAAATGGTGATGAAATACTGGTCCTAAAACGGTCATTGTTGATAGAGAATATTTGTGAGATTTCCAACTTGCGAGGAAGAGAAACTGTAACGGTTGCATATGGATACGTCCTAATAGAACCAATACGGCAGCGGTGCTCAAGGTTCCCAAAAGAGACAGGTATAGTCGAGCAGACAGTGAAGTTACTGCTTGTAGCGTCTTTAATTGGGCTAGGATTCGATCTATCCGATCTAGTGGAATTCTGATTAAGTTTTGGTTTGTGAGGAAATTCATCCCCACGTGAACAAAGTCTTGCGATGGAATGAGTTCCGATTTCTCGAGGTTCGGCAAAAGACCCAACTGAGTTACCACGGACCAACAGCGGTACAGATCCTGACGAAGGGACTGGATTTGAATATTATGGATCAGCCAGTCGTCGAAATACTGTAGAATTGGTATTCCCAGTAACCGGAGGTATCCCGCCACTATTACCATAACTCGGGTAAAAACTCTGGGTGTGGAAGAAATCCGAACGGTAGGACCCGGAATTGAAAAACTTCCTCCTCTAAGCAAAACCGGAGATATCTGAGGTGAGGAGGAAATATGGGTTTGTGTAGATAGGCATACTGAAGGTCAATCGGACGGTCGAAGCGCATTTCGGATTGAGGAGATGGCCTCCATCTTAAAAGGTTCTTCACGAAGAAACTGCTTTAAAGGGGAGAGGTTGATTATAATGTGAAACTTTCCAGTTTTCTTGTTAAAAAAATGTGCACTTCCTCCCTCAGTTTCACCAGATTGGATTGTGAAGAAAGATGGGGGTCATAGATAGTGGAGGTAGTTCCCGAAACCGGAGTCGGTGTCCCTTGTTCAATATAGAAAGCATCCATCTATCGTCCGTGATGTTTGACCAGGACTCGGAAAAAGGCCTAGGAGAGCACCTACCAGAATGCCTGGGAGAAGGATGTAAGACAGGAGAGGGTTCAAGTCCCAAGGGTTGACCGCACCCCCACTTCCTCCTTTCTTTCCAGGTTCGTAAGCCACGTCCTTTTTTCGGTTTCTGGGAACCAGTCTAACGAGAAGGAGGGGGTTCATTTTGAGGTTGCATATTGGACTGAGACTGTGTCCGCTTGAATAACTTAACAGATGGCCCTTGCGGGCGATTCACATCGACATGCTTCCTGGCCGACTGCGATGGGCCAGGAGTGGATGTGAAAGATTTATGTTGATGACCCAACAAGTCCTGAGGCCTCCAAACAGACTATCGGCTTCAAGCGGAACATACCTAAGGATGTCTTTACTGTGATCAAGAAGTCCCTTTGAAGAGTCTAAGCAACATCACGGCGGATGTGAAGAAGTTCCGCCGACAAAGCCATATAAACAGAAAGTGCATGCCGAGATGTCTTGGCCACAGCATCCAGCATGCGTTGAAGGGCGGTTGGGCTCAAGGATGTTTCCCTTAGCAATGCTAAAAGAAGCAGCTAAGAAGAGATCGGCATGAGAAACTATGGTGACAAGCAGTCGGAGCATCTGTTCCATAGTTTCATTGTCTTTAACAGGAACGCGTGTCCAGGCTCCATTTGAAATATCCTCCTTGGCCGCACAGTCATCAAGTTGGGGAGGTTTCGTGGGCCATTTTAGGGAATGTACCCAAAAGCTGGCAGAAGAGACCAAGGGTGGCAACGTTGATGAGGGAACGGTCCACCATTGACTCTGTCGCTTACTATTTTGGGAAATTGAAGTATACATACATACAATAACAATGTGAAAAAAATTCAACGCGTTGAATCAAATATCTTATTTAAAAAATACCGTATACGACGTGGTTCCTGCGTTTACAATCTAAAACAAAGAGTGCGCAGCGTCTCATGAGCACGCTGTCGTTATTCCTTGCATAAATTACTTACGGTACCTAGATACAAAATGATTTTGATAGTAAGTGTATCCGACCCCTGAGGGTTTACACGAAGTAACCCCAAGTCCCTGGAAAAGGTTACCACATAAAAATAGTAGATATAATTATTGAAAAGGCCTGGTTGCAATTGTGGTTAGAAAACGCTGCAACCGGCAAATTCTCTCTGGTGTTTGGTACAAATGTGATCACATCAACGTCCTTGAAAAATGAGCTAGCTGCAGAGAAAAACTAGCTGTACAAGGAATTACATCTTACTGACAATTCTTCATTCTAAGAGATGTTGTATGCATATTAATCGGACGGTACGTTTTTCTCGGCTAAAAGCTTAACAATAATCGTGGGTAAGCTATTGCTGCTATTAAAGCATTAATTTGCAAGAGAAATCAATAAATAAACTGGGGCAATTATATGCATCACTATTTGATAGTGTTGATACTGGCCTGATTTATGAAACATTAACTTTTATATTTTTTATTGTAATATTTGAAAGTTAGTCTGGTTAAAAAATCTAAAATTGATAGCTCATATCTATTTTGTTCTGAATTCTGCAAGAAATTTGCTAATAACTATCTGATATAAATTTAAAAGCAAATAATCAACCTATTACATTCTCTTATTATGCTTGCGAAAACAGGTACGTGTTCCATTGTTTTTCTTACGTTTCACATGGTATGAATCAGCCCGCAATTTGGGCTGAAGCAGCCAGCATGCAGGATATTAATATATGAACTGAAATACGTTTTTCCATCTGTTTGAGCAGGATTTGCAGGTAGCAGATCAAGTTATCCTAATGCATCCACTTTATCTTAAATCTCAGTCTGTGGGGGTATATATATATATATATATATATATATATATATATATATATATATATATATATATATATATATATTACACACACACACATTGAAATAGTTGCTTGACTGGCATGAGAGAGAGAGAGAGAGAGAGAGAGAGAGAGAGAGTAAAGAGATCATGTTGGCAAATGTAATTCGAATATGTCCAATGCTCAAGTAACCTGGAGATAAAAGGACATTGTAGTGTTGGAATTATTCAAAACCTAAACGTTAATAGTAGGAACAAATATACAAAAAGACGCTTCTAATATAAAAGCTTTATTGCCATTCAAATTAGGCTATATACTTTGTAAAAATTCATGAAAATAATTAAGTCCATGATGAAATAACTTCAGGTTAGGATAGTGTATGATACAGGCACATTTGAATGAGTCTAATGACATGTGGGTGAAAACTGGACCAAACTCGGTTTTTACAAATTACAACCCTGATTTCTATGTATACATTTGTGTCCATTTGTACACAATTTTTCATCAACTTTTTACAGATTTGGCAAAACATTTAACACCACAATCATAGTACCAAATTGACTGGTAATATAGTGCATAAACCATTGCATAGATACAAATATCTTACCGTGGTGCCCTCACAATGCATGCCGATATTTCAGACATAAGCACTTTGAATGGAATCTCAGAAAATGTATAAACAAGTCTTGCCCATTTGATTTTTAAACCCCTCAAAGAAAACTGACCATTTGATAATAATAAATGGAGCCTTTTAATGTAAATTAAGTTTCCTTAATACTTTCCAATTCAATAATGAAATGCAAGCCAAAAACATTCAATACATTAGATATTAGGTATTGATGACTTGCCTGGAAGAGGAATCTGGTCCCTTTTACAACAGAACCTCTTTAACCCAACATAAAAATGTTTAATGAACAGAGTTTTGGATGAATAAATTTAAAGGATACAGAATTTGAACCAAGAACTTGCCTGAGTGAATACTTCTATATAAAAATCATATATAAAGGGACATTAATCTTGCTTACCAAGTACTTCACTCTTACATAAAGGGCACCTCCAAAAAAAAAAAAAAAAAACGTACATCCTTGATAGACAAGTTTTATTGTTTAACAATCTAAAAAGGTCTAATAAAATGTTCTGAAATCAGTTTTACTATATTTCCCAAACATTTTCATAATGTGTGAGGTAGACTTAACATAATGAGAAAAATAAGTTTTCACTTTTACAATTTTGAACCTGAGCATCTTTGAAATTCTTGAAAAATACAAGTTGAAGGACTCCTCAAATTTGAAGAAATCTGAATTGATCCTAGATAAAACACAAGACTAGTTTCAGGAAAGTACAGGATATTACTATCATGCATCAATCTTCATGCCTGTGAAGACCCACAAGTACCTTATTTACTCACAAGACGAATAAAACTTCAAACAACAAAGATCCTGATCTTCTGTTGCTGATGGTGCATTATGCACCGACAGATCTGGGACTGAGCAGTTTGCAGTTGGACTTGTCTTATAAGCAAATATATATGGTAATAAGAAAGATATTGAAAAATCTCAGTTTGAAATATGTTTATTGATACTAGGACCAGATAGGGGCTGGACTGTATCCCCCACTCCACATAAGAATGATGAAAACTTGTATTGAGGGAAATATATTTTCTAAGTAACACAGGTAGTGTCAGAATATTATAAGGCAAGGAAACAGTGTGTACATATAGCAAGGCATTAAAGGTGTTGTTGCATATTAAAAGTACATCACTATCAACAAACTGTATACAAAAGATATCTATATCTTCAAATCAATGATACAAATATTATTTCATTGCTTATCAATAAAATACACTCTAAAGGGTCACAAAAAAAAGAAATTAGTGAGACATTACAAGTAATAGATAAAACAATTAATAACAATGGACAGGATTGCTGTTAATTAGTAAGTAGTGCAAATGTTATCATCTTGGAGGGATTATTAATACAGAAAAGGCACTAGTGTGATCTGTTACTAATATTTCACATATTAACTTAATTATATAGCCACTAATCCAATGTTCATAGAACTTCAGCACTTTGGATCTGTGACTACCAGATGCACCGTTTTAGCATAATTATTACATACCAATGTTTGTAACAGAGCTCATCACAAGATAGCCTTATTTACAACAAAGTTTTATGGCTCCTCTGAGCACGCGTTATAGTGAAAAACCACTGCACCACATGCCATAGCTTTATCCATCTATTGTTTCTTACAATAACCTATTATAAACAGCAAATACATTCATACACTACATAAAGGGATGTTCATTAGGCCTTATAAAAATTTCATTTATTGCAAAAATCCTGCAGGGCCCTGGAGCTGATCTCAAGATCACTTTAATTGTTAAATGTATACCTTGGGTCCAAAATGTTCAGCTTTTTCTTTTCACTATGCATCTATTGCTTACCTTAATCTTGAAAGGTTGAGAGAATATGGAGTTCAAATAAATCACATTCTTTTTATTGCTTTTGTGCTTCCAAATATAATCAAAACATGTTTCAGAAAGAAAACAAAAGATTGCCCACCTGACTTGACAGCCAGGAGCGGCTGACCAAGAAATCGGGGGTCAAGGATGCTTCCTGTTGAAATTTCTTCCACTGTTGCTTATTTTACATGTTATGAAAAAAAAAACTGTTTCAAGGTTTCTCTAGTTTATATATCTTCAGTCATATCAGCATCATTTGTCCAAAACTGAATTTGAGGATGCTAAGTTGGTTGGATTCTGTTCAGCGATTTATGTGTGTGTGTGTGTGTGGATAAAGTTGTGTACATGTTTTTGTTTTACTACAAGTAATAATGACCATATTTGATAGAAGAACTGAATCATTTGTATAAATCTGAAATGTGTTCAAGCTAGGACACTTTCCGCCAAATCTGATCAAAGTCTGTGAAATGGTCTTTTTAAAAACGAATGTATGTGGTCCTTTTAAAAAAGTTATTAAAAGATTTTCATATTTTTATAACAGCAGCAATATTTGAAAACAAATCGATATTATGGATAAAAACATAAAAGGCATTCATACCAGAATGCTTCCTGCAAAATCTGGTCACATTCTGTCAAGTGTTTTTTTAATATAAAAAAAAGTTTGTTCTATTTTAGAAACATCATTTATATAAACTGAAAGCCATCAAAGCCAGAATTCTTTTTGTCAAATTTGTTCAAATTTTACAAGTCATGTAAAACTTTATCTATTGTCACTAATTGTGGCCCTATCTGATAGTTGGTTAGCATTAGTTGTAAAAAATGTAAAGCACTCTATGCCACGATGCTTTCTTGTCATATTTCATCAATTACTGTTTGGCAGGTTTAGTAAAAAAAAAAGAGTAAGATTTAGTAAAAAAAAAAGAGTAAGAATGGATATATTTGATTGCAGATCTGCATCTTTTATACAAAACAATGAAAGGTCTGCGTCTGGATTCTTTCTATAAAGCTGGGTCAAATTCTGTTCAGCGATTTTGGAGAAATAGTTCTTAGTTTTGAAAAACTTTGTATAACAGTGGCCAAATCGGCATCCTTTGTACAAAACTGAAAGCACTTCAAACCAGGAAGCTCTCTGCCAAATTTGGTAAAACTGATCCGGTGATTTTTGAGAAGTTTACAATTGTTGAGAGATGCTTGTTGATGTTAAGTATGTCATAAGCTTACCTGGCTTTGTAGCCAGGTGAACAAAATGAAAAAATCTTGATAGATTTCAGTTTTAAAAACCTTGTATGACAATATGGTTGTAATTTCTGCATGTTCATTATAAAAATATATTTTGAAAATGACAGCCATGAACATATCACAACCTAAAGTTAAATGAGATTGGGATTGTCCAATATTTTTTTGTCTTAACAATGATCTAAACTCTTCCTTCTTACATGGCATAATATAATAAAACCCAACATTTTGTTTTTCACTCGATTACCTTACTTCAAGATTTAAAAACAAAGATTAAAAACATATCCCATCCCAGAATAATGGTTCTTATCCACTCTGAATCAGCAATTAATAATTTATATAATTTTAGCAAAAAGAAATTATGTGCATGTAAATGAAGCTTTATTTACAACCGTAATCATATAAAAATAAAATTCATCCACACAATAGAACCAATGACTCAGTTCTCTGTGTAATGAAGCTATTTACAAAGCTACACACTAAAATTCAAAGTAGCATGTTATTTAAAGCTAATAAAATTTAGCAAAACTCTTGAATAAAATCCATCTTTTAACAACCAGGCATGAGAAACCATCAACAAAAATGGCACATAACAAACAAAATAACTCCCATAATTAAGCAAGAAATGAAACTCAAGATTTCAGACAATGTGATAGACTGTTTCTATAAATTCACTAATTTTACATTACCCTGAAATGGGTATCCCATATGACAAGCATGAGAAAAATGTCATATTAAGTCATATGTGTATACAAACTAGGCACAGAAACAAACATTGTTCAAGTGACCTTCAAAACAGGGTCTATTCTACAACTGAACATTTTGGAGGAAAATTGCCCCCTACATTTGAAACAATGGGGCAATATTCTGAATATATGGGGGGATTTACAGAGAAATAAAGGTAGGGTTTGAAAATGTGCTGCCTAACTTGTGCACATTCAGGTGATTTCTCAGCATGAAATTATTGTGCAACCTGCAATTACAAATCCTAGAACAGACCCTGCTAACTTTTCAGTGCCTTAGTTGAACAATTTAATCACAATGAAATACCTGTTTTTCACATACAGTTCATCTATAATATGCACAAATTCATGAAAATTTCCTCTACAAATGAGTTGTATTGCAACAGTTTCCGTTAAAAACTAAAGAAAGATGACAAAATGACTAGAAACAATCATGGGATACTAGAAATTGAAACAACTTTTATTTTACAATGCATCATATTTGTAAATTATCGTTTTTTGTGCATCATGTTCAATTTGAATGTTTTGTACATTTGTGAAATTTGAAGTGAAAGTGATGATGACAAGGTACATGTACAACACAATCACAAACCATTAAATGGATGAACAAAAAAGGTATAAAAAAATGACCGGTTTATTTTTGTTGTCATTTTGTCTACACCGATTTCTAACATTTTGGTAATGTCACCACGTATTGATATTCTACTCTTTGCAATGAATAGAAAATACCCTAAAATTTGTGTTATGTATTAGAAGAGAAACATTCCTATATACATTATTGACAA
Source organism: Sinohyriopsis cumingii (assembly GCA_028554795.2). Lineage (NCBI taxonomy): Eukaryota > Metazoa > Mollusca > Bivalvia > Unionida > Unionidae > Sinohyriopsis > Sinohyriopsis cumingii. The sequence continues at coordinate 60,652,231 of CM068835.1, forward strand.
TTACTGTGTATCAGGTTATATTTATGGCAACCAATCTTCACAAAATCACATTAAAAATAAATTATTTGCTTTGTGATGAGTTTATTTTTTTACAATCCAGGGGCCAAAAAAACAAAAAAAAAAACAAAAAAAAAAACAAAAACAGCAATGTTTCAAAAGAAAACCCCGATATAGTATTTCCAAACTTTTTACCCAGAAAGAGCTATCCCTCAACTAATATCTGAACAAAATCTATCCAGATAAATAGATCTGGCTCTACCCCCTCCCCAATAGTGCATTAAAAGGATGCTGACAGGTTAAATATTTATACTTGGCCCCTTGATTAAAACTGAAACAAAACAAAGCGATTCAATATCTAGACTCATGCACACAGCCTATAAAACAAAAATCATCCAACTTTTGTTTTATTAAAACCTACACGGTACCAAAAAAAAGGCAGTAGATGAAAAATACAACATGAGATTGCAGCTCTAGCTGACTTCTCAAATTTGTGATCTTTGTTGGGTTGCATGTTGCACTGAATAGCACTTGCATTAATAGCTCCAATGTTCAACAAGAATGACCTGTCCACCTGATCATACATTGGAATAATCACAAAACTACATCATACTTGCATGGTCTTGATGATTGAAGTCAATGATTACTCTATGTACAATCCATGCACAACAGCACAATACCCTCATCTGGAGAGGAATTGGTTGCAGTATCTATTCTAATGAAAGGTCAAATGGCCAGGTCACTCCTGTCGTACTATACACTCCTAAAATCAGAAGCAATGCTTGAATAATATGTATTTCTTTTTTAAATTGCAAAACTGGTCATGTACATAGTACATGCACTCTACATGTTCTAAGAACATAAATCATTGGCACATGGCAACTAAAATTATGAATCTTACGACATTCTCATTTTTAAGTACTTCCTTGAGTCTTGAAATCAGCAGCAACTAATCACAGAAGTAGCAAAATACAGGTAGCTACATGCCTAAAGCAGATTTTATACTTTTGAAAGAAACAAGAGAACTTACAAGTTTACTTTGGAAATGCATGTCATTAAGTTTCTTTAATTTAGTAACCACAAAAATTACAAATCTGCTGTTCTTTGCACTGTGCCTAATCAGTACTGTATAATCTTTGCCTATGTCTTACAAAATGTGTTTCATGGTATAAATATCTCACCTGTGAACAGCTTTTTGTCTACAAAGATGTGACAGTATGTCCAAGCATAACTGAGTATAAATTTTGGACGTATTGTACCACTTTACCAATGTTTTAGTTAAATGCAGCAACTAATGTACAAGATCTTCAATTTTCAAGACCTGTTTCATGGCACCTTATCTTTGCTTACTGTCAATGCTGGTGGTAGAAGTGATCCATGTCTCATCATTCACAGGTGTGAAAAATAGACAACATAAACCTGTTTCTACTACAGTCTGTGAATGCTGAATTTCTCGAAGGTTTGCACAATGTATTTTTGATGTGCATATTTTGTGTATCTTTCTTTGATACTCTATTTATACAATATTACATCAGTCCCTTGTGTTCTTATTCACTTAGAACTGTTTCTTTTCTTACAGATTTTGCTGATTCCTGACTATGAGAAATTGAAAGTTCAGAAGTAATTTTAAAAAACTTGCATATGATAAAACAAATGATTCAAACAATTGTGGTGGGTGTGTATGAGGGATATTTACATGATGTTTATGGTGGTACACTGAACACTCCAGTTTCATCTAAAGTAACATCAACCTGCATCCGTGTACTCTATGCATTGAGATCAGAATCAGTGACCCGAGTTTCCAACCCCAGCCACTGTTATGGGGTCCTATTTGACCCTGAACTATCCCAGCACCTAGTATCTAGATGACACCTCTGCTGGGACCAGAGCATGTGCCTTCTATCGGAGAAATTTTACGATCAATTTTTTTAAAATTGGTGCAAAATTGCTCTAAGGAGAAGGCATCTAAAATGTGTTGCAAAAAGGACAATTCACTAAAAGAAATAAAATATATTCCTCTGTCAACCACTTTTTCTTTAATTACATATGCTTGCAATCTAAACTAAAAAAGATCTTATTCTGTATTTAAGAAATTCCATTTCTTCGATTAATAAAAGAATGAGAGTGAAAACAGAGATAAAACAATGCTTTCTAATGTAGACTGGAAAAAAGAAAAACTCTTCATAATACAGGTAAATTGGGCTAAAACTTTCAACACACACTGTCGCTCTCATGTTGAATGCAAATTATTTTTCCATTTTCATCCCTACTTTTGTAACCAAACTACAAAATAGTGTAGGTCTGTACTAGACAGTGTGATGTTAAACCACACACAACTAAAAAAAAAAAAGACTCCTGGACCATGGATGTTCCACTGCAGTACCCAAACACAAAACTTAACCAAGGTGTGATGGACGGATGTACAGACAAGGGCTAACACTGTTGTGGTGGGGAATCAATTTCGTGTCAACAATCTATAGAGCTCACAGCATAGGTCAACATGGCACTATAATCATGGCTGGATGGATAACCACTGCATGGCGATCAAATTATGCCACAACTTTGACGTCCATGAAAGTCTTTCATATGGGACACATCTTCAGCACTTTGTTTTAAAGGGAAACAACTTCAGCACTTGTAAACCAAAGGAATTGTGCATTCATGAACAATCTCTGTTCTGTGGATGCAGTGTTATTATACAAAGCCAATTCACAGAAATAAAAGCAGGTATATATACTACATTGTAGCAAATGCTGGGGAGGAGCTCCGATTTTTTTCGGAAATCAAGAATAAACCGTTCAGTCTTTGACAAGCTTGTAAATGTGATGCTGCGCTCCATGTTCACTTGTGGAGACTTCGAAGACACAGGCAATGCATAGCAGAGTTTCCTGGGTGTCTCTGTTTGTGATTACCTAGAAAAAGAGAGAAGTCTAGATATAATTATGCCTATACATCAAAGTACCGACTGCATTGAGAGATACAACATTTACCATTAAAACCTGATGCAAATTTAGTAAAACTTTGAAAATTCCACAGCAGCACACCCATTTCTTTTTCTAATTTTCGAGTTAGATTTGCTCAAATTTTGTAGGTCACATGCAAGAGCTGGATTTAAGTGAGGTCTGATGTGTCGACAATTATTCAAGAGGTTGAGGTTTATCAAGGTTTCACTTTTATTATTTTTAACAACTTGTATGCTTGCAAGTAAATATGTATGCATGTATTATAGTGTAATGGTACACCAGCACAACAAAACAATACATGTCAATCAAATGCAAAGCTCCAAAAATGCAAACACAAAGAGCTGCTCAAAACACCATACAAGATAAATTCTTCAAAATAAATGTAAACATCAAGAAACACAAAACGGACAAAAGGTCAAGGTGTTCTGTACTATACAAATAAAAATTAGTCAAAAACAGTAAATGTTATTGGCTTGAAGAATTTTTTTCATCATGCATCATTGTTTTGTTCCCCCACCCCCAATTTGTTGCACTATGTTAGTTTTAAAAATAAAATTCAATATACATTAATTAAACAGTTGCAAGATAAAAAATACTGCAATGACAAGAAAAGTTTATGGTATCTTTGTGGCATACATCAGGACATCACTATGGTGACACGAGTCAATGTGACATCAGTGGCAACACCATGCTCTCATATAAATGAAATGTTTCTTTCAAACATGCTATTTATAACATATTAATAATTAAAACTGCTCTATAAAAATTTATCAACTGTAGAAATTAATTCAAAATTCAAATCTTTTTTTAATTGGTGAGAGATGATTTTGCTTCCTAGAAATACAAACAAGAAATGTATTCATTGTACAAAAATACCCTGCCACAATGAAATAAACCATAAGAAACGATTTCATTATACACAAATGCCCTGTCACAATAAAATAAGCCAAAAACTAAATTGCCACATGGACACAGAATGGGAAAGTGCAGCATTATGTGCCCCCTCCACATTTTTGGTTGTAAAAATAAACAATTAAACCTAACTTTTGCATTTTGAAGTAATTTTTGCTTTAGAAATAAAACAAATGAAAGCAATCAAAAGAAATGAACCAATTCAAAATATGATCAATGCCACCAAGAATGTAATATCACTCAATTTCAAACAAGAGACTCATTTACAGTCTTGAACAATACAAATATTTATATGGCGTGTACAACAAAAAATATTTTTAAAAAAACTGTACAAATCATTCTCACCTGTAATATTGTAAAATTTTCTAGCACACTGTTCATCATGTATTTTTCTGGAAGATGTTTCAGTTTGTGAATAAAGTTAATCATGTATTCACACATGGGAGACCGAAGTATTCTATACACAAATCTACCATTCTCATATCTTGGAAACTCTGTCTGTAAAAATATAAAAAGGTTTATTTATCAATGCATTTGCTAAATGAAAATGATGTTCCAAATTTTCAAATTATTACGTTTTAAGCTGCTATAATGTCATAAATTAAATGTTTAAGAAGGATAGAGATTTGTTTTACTAAAACTGAATTTTAAAATATTAGCTTTGTCTCAAATAACCATGTAACGAAACTAATATTCAATTGAGACACTATAAAATCACAATTATTTTTTGTGGGAAACTAAATTTTTATAGATTTAGTGGTGGTTATAAACAATGAATTGCAGTGATTCTTCTTTGGAAACATTAGTGAATGTTGTCTAATTCTTGTCTAATTCATAAAAATATGTACCAGCAAAATTACACTTTCCACAATACCACTCCCGCCCCCACAAAAAAATATATGAAGTCACAGCAAGCTCTGCATTCATAAATAAACTGCTGCTGGACTATTTTTGTATTATTTTATACATTTACTCTAATAAATGCCTGTAAAAACTAAAACTGACCACAGTATTATCTGCAACATTTTTATGCATGATCTGGATTGTTAACAAAGCCTTAGCAATTTTTCAGTCATATCACTACGATGTATGCAGTGTGACAGTGTTTAAAATGGGGCATCATGCCGAAGATATGTAGCATTGTCCCACCCAGTCACATTATCTTGACACCACCATCACCAGGCTGACCAGTCCTAACACTAACCACATAATGCTGAGTGCTTAGCAAGGCAGCTGCTAGTACCATTTTTATAAGCCTTTGATATGACTCTGCCAGGGTTCGAACCCCTGACCTCCCGCATATGAGGTGGATGGATGCTCTAACCACTACGCCACCCAAGCGATTGCAACATATTTAAACAAGTGGATACCTTAAACTTTGACCTTTCCTTACCACAAAAGACATTTTCATTTAGAAAGGGTAATTCACATGACAAGTCTGAGTTTAACTAATGGATAAAAAGAGACAATATACGGACAGTCATATCCTGCTGATGTAACATTTACTGCAGACATAACATTACAGAATATATTTCTTTGTGAATTAAAATTCTGCAAAGTTCCAAGTCTGACACAAAAATTATTAACTGCAGTAAATTTCACAAATAGCCAGAGTGGACAAATCACATATCACATGTAAAGTTATTATTTGTTAGTAACAAAAATCCATTTCCATATCTTCTTTATAATGAGGCCTTTATTTAACAAGCTAAATTTTCAGCTATGCAATTCATTACATTTTAAGTTCAGGTCTACTGTGTTGCTAAAACAGATTTACTTCTGTACATTTCAATAATCTTTTGTTTATACACATATAAAATAAATAAGACAAGCCAGCTCAAGCGGAGCATTTGTTCATAATAAACATGGATATTTTGCCCCGTGGGACGTGTTGCTATTGATGACTTTTGGTTCCTTCTCTCAATGAGTGATTCATGGTTGTACAAAATGTCATAATGTTGTCAATACCCTTGAGTCATGTCCTTCAGCAGCAACTCAAATTGCAAATTGACCAGCAGGAAATGAACTGGCCAATGGAAGTTGGGACATGGGTATGACATCAGTAACTGTGCAGACTTCACATGGGTTCACTTTACATACACAATACAGCAAGAATAGTAAGCGTTAGATTCTTTGCTGAATAAAGCAGAGTGTAACACACATGGTTAAATTTTGGATCAAATATAACACTAAAATAAATTTACTTCTGAACAATCCAAAAACCTTCCATAGCAAGGGTGATTAACATGGTAATTTATCTGAATTTAAGAACAAATTTTCTCACCTCGACCTTTTCCACAACCTGTTTGCCAAATGAACACACTTTCGTTGAACACGTTATTGTTATATTCTCTGTGCTCTCATATCTGGGGAAAAAGTAAATTTTTATTGTTAAATAATGGACTTCTTTCTGAAAAAGAAACGACTGCCTTTACATGAACTTTAGGAATTCTAGCAGAAATAGTCAACAAAAATAGAAACAAGAGTAACATGGGCACTTTATAGAAGTACCAAGAGATGACAAAAACAATGACAGCCAAAAAAACTGCAACTGGGATGTCTGTTAAAACATATACTGAATTTTAGTCTTGACAGCTTCCAAAATTTACCAGATTTTCATTTAAGGCAATTGATACTGTAAATTTTGAAATGGGATATCTGTTAAAAGAGATAAATTAAATTCACTATCTTGATAATAACTATCCAAAAGGTTTAATTCTTAGAGTCTATATGAACTTGATTGATAAATTTACTGTCTGTTGTCACTTCTATTGTTTTTGGTGCAGGTCAGAAACACATTCACAGTAAATGGTTTGGTAGGGCTGCCTACAATGTTTTGGGTTTTTCTACTTCTGAAGGGCAATCAGTAATATGCAGCTGTTTGTTTTTCCACCTAAAATTTTAGTCATACTTACAAGATAAAAAATACCAAAATGTATCCACACTAATATACATGATACAAGGTTAATTACAAAACTAACACATTTTTTTGGTGTGTCAAAAATTGGTTTGATTATACCAAGTCCACTTAAAAATATTTTTACTTCAAGGCTTTCGGTCATTTCTTTTTCTCATTAGCAACTTTCTTTATACACAAGCAGTCTGGTCCTTCATTCTCCATACTGCTGTACATATATAGTGAAAACTGCCTCACCCATAAAAACAAAAGTGAAATTTTATATTTTTTGTTTATTACTTGTAAAAAAAACTGGCAAAAATATCCATACAAAATAATGTGAATTTTAAAAATGTAAAATTGTCACTATGGTGCATTTTTGGAACTAGTTATCAAAATAATACAAAATAATTTCATTATGCTACCAATAAATAAGAAGAAATTGTATCTAATTATACTACTTCCACTGGCGGGTCTAGTTTTACTGTCAACTGAATGAAATGCCTCAGCTTATTAGATGCAGTGCTGCAAAGGCTTAGTGAAGAAAGATGGGATAAAACCTATTCTAGACTACTCTGTTAATTTATGGGGTGTCTCATGGGTACAGTATTTGTTCATTATATCTTCTTGCATAAGTGTGAGATAGTCCCACAAGGGAAATACTCTTCTATTTGATGAATAAAAACAGATGAAAAAGACATGGATCACAAAAAAAAAAAAACAAATCTAGCATCCTCTAATGATCATCAAACTTGATCAAAATTGGTAAATAGACTTTGCTAGTGTTTAAAGGACAACAGTCAAGAACTTTTTCAAATGAAAAGAAAAAACCTACAGTAAAATATCGTAAAAATTGGTAGAGTGAAAGAGAATGTGTATTTATATGTAAAACAGTTACAAGAAAGCTACAAAAATTGCCAGGAATTAAATTTCTTGGATAAAGCACATCAAAATATATGTCCAAACAATCTTTTTTTCAAACCTGAAGCAGATGTATCATGATTTTTAATACTTACACACTTGTTACTCCATAGAAAGCACCAGCTTCATCTTGGACATTTGTGTTTATATCGGCCTGCAAAAACAAAGACAGCAATTAAGTTAAAGACTAAATTAAAAAATAATTACTGACAGCAGTAAGATCCATAAATCTTTTACAAAATAGAATCCATGTATAAACTTAAACAGCTGAGGTCCTCATAAAAAGTATGATTGACGTAAATGTTATGTTCCACTTTTTAATAGTGCAAATATATTGCCGTCATACACCAAGGCAGGCAAAACATGAGCCCTAACATATTGACAAAGTCGAGGAATAGTTTGAATTGATCAAATAAATGAAGCATATGATTTTGTATCTTACATGACTTTTAAAAACAAACACAAAATCTACAATGATTGATCCAATCAACATCTTTTCTGTCACTGCTGCTTGTGATACCTCCTACATATAGCAATAAACTCCACAAGTTATGTTTTTTTTGTTTTTAGTTTCGAGCCATTTTTCAGCACACAATATGCTATACATGACAGACAGGTTATCTGGTTGAGGAACAGCTTGGCAAAACCCCAAGAAGACACTGGCAAGCTTTGTCACATACTCATATTGGCTGAGCCCAAGACTCAAACCCAAGGTGATGAGAAATTGCAGAGATCCATAAAGGCGAGTGCCTTAAAACAATTGGCGAGCAGGGCCCCTTCTACAAGTTTATTTAGGCAATTATATTACTATATTTCTGTTGCAGACCCCAAATCTAATGACTAAAAGGAAACAATTCAAGAATTAATTTAAAAGTACTCAACATGCCATCTCTACAAACCTGAAAACTTTGTTCTTGGTTCATATTTCTGCAGTAATATACTTAGATCTATACAAATAACAACACTTCCAGATGTCCTTCACTGCAGTACAAATCAACTAGAGTTTCGTGAGTCATTCAGGATATACTGCCTCAGTATATGGCTTGACAGAAAATAAAACTATCAATGTGTAAATCTCAGAACTAGAGCCATTTTTAAGTATCTGATCAATACACTAAGGTAAGAAATGGTGAATATGTTGGCATTACCCAAAATTTTACAAGGAAGAATGCTGACTGGGGCCCTTTATCATACAACTCCTTAAAACCACCTTTCTTGTCAGGAAATTTGTCATATATCTGTCTGATATCAACTGCCTGAAAAAAACAAAACAAGAATACCGTTGGCTAAATATGTATTTCTTCTAAAATGTTAACAGTAAAACTGCTTTACAAACCAGTTTCTTAGTAACTAAATTTATGTAAAATATCTTTCTCTGGCTGCTCTAATCAATCAGCCGTAGCAAAAATAATATTGATAATAGTAGATTTTAAACTGAATAAGGTCTGAAGAATACAACATGATCATGTAATAAAACACATAAATGTAACAGAAAAATATATAAAATACTGACTCAGAAAGGAAGCAAGAAAGAACAAATAAAATGAGGAATTATTTAAAAAATATAACACTAAATATTTTTAAAAGTTAAGACAAATTTTATTAGTAAGAGTTTATGTGAGCAACTTGCATGACAAGGGGAAAACTGGATATATCTTTTTTGTGAAGCCATGAAAAAGGTAAAATAAATTTGAACTTTCCAACCAAAAAAAAACCACTTGAACTTTGTTAACATCATATTTGCATTTACATGACTGATAGTGAGGCATGAAGAAAGAAAAGCTAGGATCAGCTTACCTCCAAAGGTGGATCCGAGTAGCTGACATTGGAGCCAATATGGATGAATATGTGCTTGTGATACTGAAAATAAAAACATGGACACCGTAAAGTTGATATAGTGTTGAATTTTAATCCTGATACACACTGCATCTTTTAATATTAAATTATCTAAATTTTGGGTACATGTTCCAATTAGCGTAAATCCATTTATTTGCAAGGACGCAAAATTTTGGGATTCTGTAGCAAATGATATTTTCTATGAAACTTAATTGTATTTATCTATATCTGATTGGAAAAGTGGACCGTCTTAACAAATAGATAATATTTTGTCGGTTCTTCACAATTTATGATTTCCAACAAGTAGACAATCATGAAAATAGGTCCTCCCACAAACAAAACTATATTTTTATCATGTGATCATTTTTCTTTAGCAAGAAATAAGAAAACCTGATTGTAGCCAAACAACCATTTACAACTAACAAGTCTGTATTAATTCTCTCTTTATTTTTCATTATTCAGTAGGAAACAGACGAACAAAGGCTTCCAAGTGAAAGAAAAGAATCAATGGCTTTGTGCATTTCTGTAAATATGAGACACCATAATGACTGTGACTCTTTCCACAATAAAAGGATACTTTTTTCTGCATATCATTCTGAACTGGGTGGAGAAAAGTAAAAATAATACTTACTGAATCAGGATCCCTTTGTTGTTCTAGAAAGGCAGTAAATTCAACCACTCTTGTTTTTGGCCCTGCGATACTCCGGCCCTGCCATGGTGGGGGAATTATTTCGTTGGATAGTGATGGTGGTGGTTTTGCATCCATTCCATAATTCGGTGCACTAAATGGAGGTTTTACACTGAAACCGGAACAAAAATTCAAATCTTTACACCCTTAGTTGAACGAATGATGCATAAATACACAGAACAACTTAAAACACCGGGTTGCAAGTTTAGAACAAAAGATTCAAACATTACACAGAAGCTGCGCATTATTTCATGGTATAGATCACAAAGGGTCATGTGTGAGAAATATGAATGGACCACAGAAATTGATAAAGGAACATGAACTGCATGAAAATCATCAAGGTGTTGATTATATCCTTAGTACCCATATTGAAGTTGATTATAGCAATTTTGTATTGCTTTCTCATTTTTATGTACTGCTACAGAAACAATGATCATGAGGATGTTTTTATTATATTTGTGTCCTATGTACATTAAATTAAGACTTCATCAACTTCCAAACTTTTCTCCCCCACTGCTAATTCTAACTACGTCTAAATATACTAAAGATATTTAAGATTTTTGTTTTTATTATATAATTAATATGGATACTTACTCTCCCTGACTATTAACAGAAGGCTGATGCCAAAACTGAAACAAAACAGGAAATAAAAAGAAATCAGTCAAACACAAAGGCAAAATAATCGTACAGAAAACAAAAATAAGAAAGCTGAAGCCTCAACTGTTTAGCCATATTTAACTACCTGATATGTTGCTAAGCAAACAAGGACCCAAGTTTAAAAAAGTGTTTCGATCTTAATACTCTGCCAGGTACTTGCTGGCAGAAAATGATCAGTCACCCAAAACGTCATGGCAAAACAAATGCTAATTCAATATAAGGTTCAAAGCTGTCCGTTAGACTAAAAATACATTTTTTAAATATAAAAAAATGTTAGCTTCATTCTGGGCATTACTATCTCAGTAATCAACACACAACTGGTAGTGTGTCCTCTTTAAAATAAAGTACTTATACAGTGATACAATACAATGGAATCATGAAGCTTTAATATCTCTGCACTGTAGAAACCAAAAATAAACTTTTATCAACAAACAATAAACAAGAGTCCCCTCAAGGTTCTGACATTCTACATATCCAAAAAGAATTTCTGGAAATTTAATATAAGACCACTTCTTATGTTTAATTGCAGAGTATCCAACCAAATCTCTGATATTCTTAAATGACATGCTTTTCAAATTGGTCAAAGTGGCAACCATATTGGATTTAAGATCAGCTTCATTTTCATTTAGGACAAATTAGACACCGGTAGAAGACTTCTCGTGAAAACCCCATCTTGATATAGCCCACCCATATAGAGAATTAGTGACAAGATTTCAATATGTTCATTTTGGCAGCCATATGTGAGATCCGATTGGCACCATTTTCATTTAGGACCAATTAGTTCTGCTTAGTCTGTTAAAAATTTAATGTTAGTATCACTTTCAATTTAGAAGGAACAAGCAATAATACAATTTTCAAGATGGTTACCATCACTGATTTGACTTTCCCTCTAGGAGTAGCAACACAATTTTAAAGACAGTCACTGTGGTGTGGCCATGTTAAATATCAGGTTTCTGCACAATTTTTAGCTTCGACCAAGTAGACACTAAAAAGATGTCTTGGTGAAAACCCGATAATGATACGACTTTCCATCAGGAGTAACAACCAGATTTTCAAAACAGTCACAGTGGTGGCCATTTATGGCTATCAGATGGTACCATTTTCATTTAAGACCAACTAGACATAAGATTTTCTGTGAAAACCCCATGTTGATATGACCATCCACTCATGAGTAGAGACAAAATTTTCAAGATGGCTGCTTTGGTGGCCATATTGGATGTCTGAGCATCATCATTTTCAGTTAGGACCAACTAGACATAGGAATGAATGTTCCCTGGCAACCCTCCCAGTAGTTCAGGAGTAATGATAACAGATTTTTTCTAACATTATAGACAGATGACCAACAACAGGCCATCCCATAAGCTCTCCTGCCTATAAACCAGAGAAGCTAAAAATCAACAATTTTAAACTCACAATATAAATAAGATCTTTCAAAGCGAGAGCAAAAATCTCAAAGAATTGTGTACTCACTCCCTAAGTTTCTTTTCTCATGGATTTTGTATACCATTAGTCTCACTCCTTAAGTCTAATTTCTCGGATGCCATTAAATGTTTTATACCAAAAAAATCCCACGAAGTATTTTTCATTCAAATTAATTGACAGACAATGTAAATGATCTATATAAGAAATAAAAGACCATACTCTGTTAAGTGCCTTCACAATAAACCATTGTTCAATAAAAACTAAATGGAAAAAAGGGCTCATTTCACTCAATATTTTTGTATGTAATCCATATCATCTACAAATTAATGACAACGAACTGAAAGGACAATATCTTTGCATTTTGCATCCATGCACATGGATGACCTTATACAAGTTATATCACAACAGTCTGGTTTCACATGTATGCCACTTACCTGTGGTGGGGCTCCTGGATAACCTGAACGGATGGGTGCAGAACCAAGACCTGGTGGGATGCCCGCAAGACCAGAGGCAAGGGCTTTGTTATGAATGGCACTGGCAGACACAATCTGTGCAGAAGACATGGCAGCCATGCTCTGGAGGGCTTTATCTTTGGCAGCATGGTCCTGAAGTAGGGAAAAGTTCCACTACATAACATGGAAAAGATAGAGAGAAAGAGGCTACGATATACACTCTTGTAAAAAAACAGGTCCAGCTGCAAACAACATAAACTCTGATTTACCATTGCATAATGCATTGGCAGACCAGGTTCTATATTGTTTGTTCAACTGATTACTCCTAACAAGCTGCAAAGACCTAGATCTGCCAGTGCATTATGCAAAAGCAGAACTGAGTGTATGCATTTTATTGCATTTACTGTCTTACAACATGCTACATTAACAAGCATACATGGATCATCTGTGCAAAAACCCAATTTCGGAGATTTCTAGATGGTCAAATGACTTGTCTTTATACTCAGATTTGACTAATTATACCCAGATCTGAATAAATATACCCAGATATGACTAATTATACCCAAATCTGACTAAATATACCCAAATCTAATTATACCCAGGTCTGACTAATTATACCCAGATCCGACTAATTACACCCAGATTTGACTAATTACACACAGATTTGACTAATTATACCAGATCTAAATAATTATACCCAGAACTGACTAATTATACACAGATTTGACTAATTATACCCAAATCTGACTAATTATACCCAGATCTGACTAAATATACCCAGATCTGACTAATTATACCCAGACCTGACTAATTATACCCAGGTCTGATTAATTATACCCAGATCTGACTAATTATACCCAGGTCTGACTAATTATACCCAGATTTGACTAATTACCCACAGATCTGACTAATTCTACCAGATCTCAATAATTATACCCAGAACTGACTAATTAGATACAGATTTGACTAATTATACCCAGATCTGACTAATTATTTCGAACAGAATCCAGGAAGGTCTCACTCCAGAGTACATACTTAAGTTTGGCTAATAAATCTCTCATTACATATCTACAGTGAAACCTTTAGTATCAACCTGGATATAAAGAACCTACAAAAACCTGCTCAGTAATACATACTTTAATACATGTGTAACTATATAATAATACATGTATAACTCTTGTATATAGTGACCATCTGCTTATAAAGAGCACTTCAAGATCTTCACCTGGGTGACCATTTAACTCCTGTTTAACTGCATAATCATGTGAGGTAAAGCCCATATTATTTGAGTAACCTTTTACATCTCGATGGATAACAGGAATAAACATGCATGAGATAAGTTCCATATCAAACAAGTAACCATATACAACACCTCCTTGAATAACACGACTAAACATGTGCATGTCAAATTCAATATTATTTGGGTAACCTTTTACAACACCTCCTTGGAAAATATGACAAAACACATGTGAGTTAAACTGCATATTATTTGAGTAGCCTGTTACACATCTTCACCATATTGCTATGCACGTAAAATATCTACTCCACGTTATTTGAACAGGCTCTAACAACAATTCCTTGCACTATGTGGCTGAAGATGGTATGTGACACAATCTAGTCATGATATAGATCTCTGCAAAGTTTTATTAAAATATCTTTAGTGATTGAGAAGTTATACCTTGGACAAGGATACAAGTAACAGAACCACATTTTCTCTTGCAGTCACACATGGCATTTCTTTGGGGTGTGACATACTGTTTCCATCCATTACAAAGTTATGGAACTGGTGGCATGCCCACATGATGCGATAACATAATTTGCACATCTTATTAAAGGGTGTATGCAAATTACGTTGTATCCCCTAAGGGTGCAAGACCGAGAGTAAAAAATCTCCCAAGTGTCAAAACCAGGGGTCAAATTAAAAATCTTGGGTCTCTGAAGTGCAAATGAGGGTAAAGCAGTGTATCCCCCAGAGGTGTCAAATTGAAGGTAAAAAAAAAACCTTGGTGTCAGAACTGGGGGTCAAATAAAAAAATGTGGGGTCAAAAATGTACTGACAAATTTTCATCTGACTTTTTCAGCTTGAAATAGGATATTGTAACTTGCACAACATACTCTCGCTCTCTCTCTCTCTCGAAACACAAATGACTCCTTGACTGTAATCCAAATAAACACATTTGTCTCGGCAAGTTTACTGATTTCTTTCTTGTGAAAGAATATCTTGGGTTATAATGTGTTCTCCAGATATCTTGTGTTCGCATTCATGCGATCAGAAGTCACATCGGTAATCCTAATAGATGTGCCATATTCCAGTCAAGGGAATTATTTTCTCCATTTATCATTAAAGTTAGATCCACGGTTATTCTTTTGTGTTAATATGCTTCTTTCACTTTCTTCGCTAATGATTCTTAGTGCATGACGTTCTAATCTGGAGATCACTTTATAGTGCAACAAGCATTGAGGTTAAACATCAAGATGACATCTTTCTGAGCTCAATGGAAATCTCGTGACAGCTCGCGAGATTAGGAGAAGCTACACCATCATAACATTGCCTATGCTAGTCTGGTTCCTTATTTCGTATGTTCCCTGCGTTGCACTCCTCTATACGAATAGAGAAACGCAACACAGGGAGTAAACAAAGAAGGGGAACCAGTCAATGTCTATGCACGAAGTCTATACGATGCCACCCCTCGTCCAATGCATTGGATATTAAATAAATCCTGATCGCATTATGTGAATCCTTTGCGTCAAAAAATGTATGGCAACAAAATGTATGCATCAATTTTCTCCAGCGTGCGTCACTGACGCACAAATGTATGTAAAGGGAAACACTGGGTACATGCATACTTTTCTTCAGCTAACTGAGCCGGTTGCTTATAACACGGTTCGGTCTATAACATGGTCAGGTTCTATTGCTCCCAACTATCATGTTATAGTGGGTTCACACTTTAATTAGTTATATTACAATATATACTTACAAATATATACTTACAAACCGCCAAAAAACACAAACCATATTCTGTTCTTGAATAACATGTTAGTTCATGTCACATTTTCCAAGATGGAGCTATAAAATCTGGAGGTGAAAAACGGCACAATTTCTGGGGGTGAGCTATTGGGTCTGGCCATTAAAATATAAAACATGATTAAGTCAAGTCTAAAGTGCCAAAATAAACATTTTTTTATTTTTACCTCAGTGGTTCAAAAGTTGTACTCCATACAATAAAATAATATGCAAAATTGCACTTTCCCTTGCAACCTTGACCTTGAAACAGGATAAGACTATGATATGTGACACAGTCCAGCCAGAATATACACCTGAAGAAATTATTTTATGTTCACCAAAAAAAAAGTTCTAATCTGGACAAGGATGCAAATCAAATAAATACCTTTTCCTTTCTGGTGGCCCTGAAGTAAGGAGCATGCCTGTGGTATGCAACACAATGCAGTCATATATATATATATATATATGTGTGTGTGTGTGTGTGGGCAAGTTTCATTAAAATATCTTTAGTGGTTCAAAGGTTATACTCCAGACATGGATTCAAAGCTTGGATCACATTTTCCCATCATGAATCTTCAGGCAGTTGGCCTGGGTGCGATACATGACACTGTCTAGTCATACATGTATTTGGGCAACATTTTTCATTAAAATATCTTCAGTGGTTCAAATGTTGTACTTCTGACCAAGGCACAAGTTATTGAATTAAATTTTCCCTTCAGGAATGACCAGGGTACATTTTTGGACAAAGTTTCATTAAAATATCTTTAGTTGTTCAAAAGAATCCAGATAAGGATACATGTTTAAGTATTTCAGTTTCCTTTGCCATGATCTTCATAAAAGAGCATGGCTATGGCGCACAATGAACCCTCTACTCATACTTCAGTTTCAGAAAAATCTGTCCAACAATTGCAAAGTTACTTAACTGCTCTGGTGGTCTAGTGGTTAGAGAATCCACCTCGGATGCAGGAGGTTCAAACCCCAGCCGAGTCATATCAAAGACGTATAAAACTGGTACCAACAGCTGCCTTGCTAGGCGCTCAGCATTAAGAGGTTAGTGTTAGGACTGGTCAGCCTGGTGTTAGATTAATATGACTGGGTGGGACATGATGCCCCAGTGCTATATAAGACATCACAATAAACTGCAACACTGCAGACCTTGTAGTGATATGACTGACAATTGTTATAGCTATGTTAAAAATACATATCACACACATTACACACACCAAGTAATAGGACAGACAAGCTACGTTTAACAATAGTCACATGCTTACTTACTTTTAACTGAGCTTGTATCTCTTTGGCTTTCCTTCTGGCTAACACCTGGATGTGACTTGATACCTGTTTTCTTGTTCTTGTTTTCCCTGTTCTGAGCTTGATGTATCTAGCTATCAACTCATTCCGTCCTGCAATAAAGCAGAAATAATGCCTCAAAATTTAACTCTGAAAGTCTGGTTCACTTTATAGCCACAATTTCCGCATTTAAAACTTGCTAGCTAATCTGAATAACTACATGTGCAATGTACGAAGTATCTTAACAGCTCCCTCACATGTATACATAAACCCACAATGCTTCTAACAAAGAGTGCATATTTTATAAGGTGATCATAGGAGACAGACTGACATGCATGGTTGTTTTATTATATTCATGTTTCTGAAAGAAACTACAGCACTCGTCTTATAGCCCATCATATTTGCATGTGCAATTGTGCAAGTTCTCATGTACCAATCAAGGCAAAGGCCTCAGACTTTTGCGACATGGGAATGGTCTGCAAATGTGCACTATTTTGAATTGTGATTCATCCCCATGGGATACAGCTGGGAATGGGATCATAGTTGCTCAACTGTAACAGCACAAAATGTGAATCACTTCCACAAATTTTATAGACAATGGTCCTGACATTAACTTGTATTATCATTTGGAACAGAATGATCAGCAAGACTAAGGTGATTTGCAAGTAATATTTGTTACATTGCTATCAAAGGATAGGGATATTGCGAGTTGTCTGTCTGCATCCATACAGTCAGACGTATGTACATGCGCAAAAACAAAAAGGTCAATGATATTCCTACATGTTAGGTCATCTACTTTTTCGAATCATAACTTTGGGGTGGGGCTAGGGGCGATTTTAAATCAATTTGAAAATATGCTCCACTTGTATATTTCATATGTGTCACAAATAAAACAAACTGTCAATATATCAGAATTGAACCACAATTTCCTGCAATCCCTATCCTCTGACACATATCCCCTGCATCTTAACAAACCATGTGACCATATACATGCTTACAGGACGGAAAAGGCAAATTCATCTAATCTAATACCCAGGGATTAAGCCCCTGTGTTACAATATATAAACTATGGAGATCCTGTGTGTGTGTGTGTGTGCATATATATATATATATATATATATATAGAGAGAGAGAGAGAGAGAGAGAGAGAGAGAGAGAGAGAGTATGAAATGACAAAAATTTACTCATACAACTAACATTATGAAACGTCCTTACATCCTCAAGTACCTTATCCACTGGGTCATAACATTATGCCTATTCTGATTTCTACCTATAACCTACTAACTGGGCATGACAAATACACATGCCTAACTGACATTTGTACTTACCTTAGGGACCTACCCAAGAAGCTCAAATGTCAGAATGGGACAGCATAGAGATAGGTGCTTATATAAACACAGACTTCTTGTTATCATCTGGGGCATGTGATGATTCTTGGGGCACAATAGGGTATTTGGGATATAGCCCCAGGGTAAAATCTTGAGATCTGAGATCTCCACCCTACAACTCAATATGTCTGATCAGCATAAAAAGTTAAAATACCTGTAAACATGGAAAATTAACCCCTTAGGGATGCTACAGTGGGGATGCTGTGCCTGTTTGGGGATGGAGCCCAACATTGCATAAGTGTGCAGGTCTGCAGCTATGCTACAGAATTCTACTGATACACTTTCTGCAAGCAAAACTTTGGGCTAAACAATTAAAAACATGAGTAAAGATAAATAGAAATGGGGTAGGCATGTGTAGATTTTTACCTTTTGTTTCAAGCTGGTAAGCTTTATTATGCTTGTCTCAAGAGATCATGCATATGATTGCATCTTTATTTTACCCCCACCCCCATGTAGACGGCAATGATCAAATGTTTACATCTTTTAATTCCTAAAATAGTTTCAGAGTTTCATTACCTGTTTTGTAAAATGGCATGCTTTATTTGCCTGAAACATGGAACTTTTGAAAGACATGCCCAACTTTAAGGTCAGACACTTAAAGACATCGAGGGAGGAGGAAGAGGAAATTTTTCTGAACCAGAATAATTTTTTTCTTTTACCTCAAGATAATATTTTTTAAAAATAAAACAATGGGTATTCATCTTTTTCAAGCTAGCTGGGGACCAGAAATAAAAAAATAAACCAGGTGTCCCCCACCCATTCAGTCCCTTAGACTGTTACAATTATGTCCCTTAAGTGACAAGCTGCTAAATGTAGTATATTTTGTCTACATTGAATCAGTACATTATACTTCTTCTGTTAGACTGTGACATTATTCATGTACAATGCAACTCTTTCAGTTTTCTTCTGTTAGACTGTGACATTATTCATGTACAATGCAACTCTTTCATAATCTGTTATCAATATTTACTGTCTCAAAAATATAAACTTTTTGAATTTTTAATTCATCACATAAAATGGGCACTTTCTGACCTTTATTATATATATATATAAAAAAAACACCAGGCCTGCAACTGAATAATCAAACTAAAGACCACAAAAACTAGCTGCCATTGTGACAGTCCCACGCTTTGAGGGTTACTCTAATCCTTGCAGCAATAAAACAAAACTCAAATGTCAACATGCAGCAATAGGCTTAGCTTTATGTAAATCTATGACCTCTGTATAAATGTATGACCTCTACTTGTCCTAGAATAGCTGGAGGCAATGGGCCAGTTGTGTGTAGAAAAGATTAAGTAGTACAACAGATAAATGCAGAATTTGCATAAAACATGTGATCAAGTTTGGTTTTGTGGAGACAGGCCATCCACTGTCTTAGGGAATTTTAAATACTAATGTAGATATAGAATCTTTTAATTTAAAAATGTTTAGATTGGGTTGCAGATGACAAGAGACCATATTTATGTTGTGATTGTCTTATATTCAGTTACGTAAAAAACACTTTATGATTGAACTTAATCTTACGTATTAAAAGATGGAGACGCAGATAGACTTGCACACAGATGCCAAAGTAATCATGTCAATCTTCCACCATCAGGACTCGACAAAAATCCTCTAAATAATTAAAGAGCTATTGAAAATGAAAGTTTCTCTAAATCAAACAATGTCATGAGCGAAAATTGTGTCTGTTTTGACAAAAGAGGTTATGAGGCAACAGGTAGCACAGTTGTCTAAACAGCTCACCGTTACAAATCGCTCCGTCCATGTGGGTTAGAGTCTTGGGCTTAACCACTGTGGGTGTGCGAGAAGGTTTGCCAGTTACATCCCGTGGGTTGGCGGTTCTTAATGGGGCCAGGGTTTTGCCTGGTTCTTCCTCCACCCGTTATACTGACTGCCATGTATATCCTATCATGTGCTGAAAATGGCATTAAACCCACAACAACAAGAGGTTGGAAAGCATGAGTTGGGTTAGTATAATAGAAAATGGCTTTTACTGGACCAAAAAAATGACCCGTGTATGCAAAGCAAAGAAGATGGATGGAAAGGGTTGTTAAGTTTAGGGACATTTCATTGTACTGTGGTAGGTGGCTATGTGTGGAGGTAAAATTACAAGTCTAACTAACTTGCGTTTTGTTATCGTCACACTGTATGGCATTAACTTGTAAATTCTCAATTCTTTCATAAAGGACCCGCACACACATACACACCATTTTCTTCTAGAATTCACACTGATAAAAAACTTTCCTATGTATCCCCCCCCAAAAAAATTCTCATGCAGAAAAGTCTCGTCCCTGAAAGCATGAAAAGTCCTAATTATTGTGAACACAGGCAAACTTTGTTTCTTAAATCAGACAATCCTCATTCAGTGCTATATCCAAATCCCACCAGCTGTCTCAAATTGAAGCTTTATATTATTATTATGATGATAATGTAAACACACACACCCAATTTACTTTTATTAAACTGGTTTTTAAAATTATGGTAGCGGTCTTTTTTTAAAAAAAAAACAAAAAAACAAAAGAAACAAAAAACTGATTTTTGAATCCTTTTCTTTTACCATGGGGAAAAAATTAAAAGGTCGACAATAAGAAACAGAGACAGTCGGTTGATTGGAAAGAGACACACACCCTGAACTGCTCATGGTCTAACAATATTTTTTAATTGTAAAACTTAACCCTGTTTGAAAGATTGTGGCTACAAATTTCATTTTTAGAACAAATATTAAAAATAAAACCATAAGCTAATCTTGTGTAAAACAAATATTTTAGGATGGTTATCACATATTAATTTCGAATCTATACATAAGAAGCACCCCATATCACTCTTTAAAAATATACTTTCCCCTAAGGAGCCTCTTTCTAAACAAATGCATTTATACCGAGCTGTCAGGCAGCAAGATGAAGCCTACCCTACCTGCCAGACATGTACAGCAAGACCCCCAATTTGGCAACATTACTCATTCCCCTATGACTCATCCCTGGGCTGCCTGCCATACTACCTTTATTTTTTGCCCCAGTTGAAACCACTGAACAATATAAGGTACAAGCACACAATGACTTCAGCACAGTTCCAAAATAACAACACACTAGCATATCACTTTACCTGTATGTACACACTTACAAGTACCCTATATATCAAAGCTTACGTACGTATTATATTGTAAGAAGAAAGTATACATTAGATTCATTTTACATCTGTCTTCCAGTTGCACATGCCACTAAAGGTCTGGGCCAGCTAGACTGATAAATCAGTAAATGGTCAACGTTTCCCTTTTCCCTAATTTGCACTTTACAGACTCGCACATTTTTAATTTGACCCCCAGTTTTGTTACCAGATTTGATTTTTTACTTCGTTTGACAAGCAGTTCTGGCACCAAGGGGATACACTGATGGTCTATTGTATACATCTGCCAATACATTTACAGAGTACAAACTCATCAACAATCTGGATTCGTTTTAATTAAAGGCCAGTTTATTAGCAAATGACAACTCTTTTACTAAAACTGAACTTACAAAAAACAATGTCAAATCTTCTTTGTCAATTTATGATTTTCAATTAAACCGGTTTTTCCTATATAGCACACCTTTAATATCTACTGTTTGATCTGTCAGGTTATTTTTGTTGTGTTTTACAGCCAACACATTTTAAGATTATATATAGTACCATGGTAATTAAAGTGCCTTATCCATGGACATAATCACAATAGCCTGTCAATGATGAGCTAATGATGTGAATCAAACCTGCACCATTTGTAAGAGTTTTATGCTTTAAGCATTAAACAAGCTCAGATGTCATACCATGGGATAGATACTTTTGGGTATATACACCACATCATCCCTGGTGTAGGCGGTAGTGGCAAAAAGAACCGTATATTGCATATACCCAACCTTAGTGTTTTTTGTGTCTTCGATCTCATATTGAAAAGGTGCTTGTTTAGCAACCCTAGTTATGCTTATGGCCAAATTCATTGTCTTAATCCACTGAAAAAAGACCACTAAAAAAGTAATAATTTATATGACTTGAATCTGCATATCCTCTCCTGTATCTAAATAAAAGATCCTTAAATACAAATTTCCACACCTGTGCAATTTTTGGGAAATAAACCTAGACTTCTAAATTATACTTACAAGTATCATAAGTCCTTATTAAAACCTCAAGACATACACATATACATCTGCGTTCTCGATAAACTTTTATTTAAGAATTTTATGTTCCCATTCCAATTTTCTAGACTTTTTACAACTGTATTTTGTTTTCAACTAGGTGAAATTTTTGTTTTGAATTTAATACTAACAGCACATAACGATTTAAACTGAGTACAATCCATATTATGCTTTCATGTACAGGCTAAAGGTACACATGGAGTCACAAAACTTTAAGCTGTTTCAGTTTACATGCATTCAGCACCAGTATACATTACATAACCAACCAGGGGAAATCTCTTATCCGCCATTAACAGGAATCTTTGATATTCCCATGTACTACTAGTTAACGCTGAGACTAGGTGATGCTTGCCGTTTGTGGTTTAGTATCATTAGAAATATCAGCCGTCATGTGATTAAAATCTCCATCAAAGAAAATCGTAAATGTTTAGGGTCTATCCTTATGTACTCAATCAATCACGATCAGAAGCGATGGTCACTGCCAGCAATGGAGAAAAGGCACATAATTGACTTGTGGGTAAGTATAAAAAAAATCTAAAAGTGGTTTGTAACAAACTGTCTTATATATTGTGGTACAGAGGAAGGGACAAAATAAAATAAAGCTTGCTATTGATGTGGGTTTAACACCATGTTTCAGCACACCATAGGCTATCCATGGCAGCCAGTATAATTGGTGAAGAACCCAAGAAAATCCTGATAAAAACCAACGACCCATGGAAAGCTACTGGCAAGCTGTATGACATGCCTATGCTGGCTGTGCCAGAGACTTGAAACCATGCAGACAGGGGTGAGAATGGCAGTGATCAGTGAAGGTGATAGCCTTAAATCACTCTGCCACCCAAGCCAGTGAATGCTAACAGATGCAATATATGAACAATACCATCCACAACTGAAATAATGAATATGTTGTTAACAGTTTGGCCTAAATTAAAATACAACAGATGGTTAATGTCTCTGTATGACTGACCTATATAAAGGAATCATACAAAGACATGACCTTTAACCCCTTGGATAAAGTACATGATAAACACAACATACAGGACACAAGCTGTGAGATATTACACATATAATGAAAAAGCCTTATTCCTCCATTTTTTAGCAGCTGAAATGTATTTATAAAGTCATTAATATGAAACAGTTTCATCATATTTAAACTATTTTTGATAATGAAAGGTGAAGGATTATCACAATACATGCATACAAGCTTTAAGAACTTAACTCTCAAGCACATGTGATATTCCGTTCTAATTTAAGCTGATTATTTGTATTCTTGATTTCAGTTAAGATTTTAGTTTATTATTAAAAAACAACAATTTTGCTTATTTTCCTTATAATTGCCACACATGGCAATTTGTATTTTCTCACTTCTCTTGTCCCCCCCCCCACCTTTTTAAGCAATGTAGCTTAAAAAATATTTGTTTCAACAAATATAAATATTTGGATTAGTTTCATATCAATATCCTTAAATAAGTTCTGCATGACACGTTTCTTCCCTGTTTTCAGGATGGAACTTACAAGATCTTCAAATGCAAACTGGGTCAAGCAAAACTGGTTTTTGCCATGTATGACACCCACTCAAATAAAGTTAACACATCAAAGATTTTTTTTACCCCTAAGGGTAACAGTGGTACCTGAAGAACAGCTGAGATAAGATCAGGTAGCTTAGATGAAACATAATCCCATTATGGGTACACTAAGCTACTTCAGCAGGAGAACAACAGAACCATACAGTGGCATCAAAGTGATTGTCGCCCTGGGCTGAGTAACCTTATCTTAAGCCCTCCCAATATAAATTTTGGTTTAGGGAGAGATGTCCGTACAGGATAGTGGTAGGAGGGTATTCATTATTGATCTTTGGCCATATTGCTCACTGATTAGGAAAGATAACAGTGTTACTTTTATTGGCTTTCAACTACTGTCTATACTCACATATAATAAGAGTTAAACTGCAAACTGCACAGACCCAGAAGCACTGACAGATCTAGGTCTGTGCAGTTTGTTACGAATAATCATTAGAATAAACAGCATAGACCCTGAATTACAGTTGCATTATGCTATGACAGATCAGGATCTTGGCAGTTTGACTGAACTTATAAGAGTATATATAGTAACAAATCACAAATTATAATGCTCAATATTTTTTTAAAAACTATTCACATATTATTCTTCTATTAATATCCTAGGTTATTAATGATTTTCAAAGTAACTGCCAAATTCAGACCTAAAAACACAGTCTCAATTATCTTTTATACAGGGAAAAAGAGCTGAAATATTACTTGTCTGTTACAAATCTGACTCTTCCGAGTTATTATTAACTGGTGTTTTCTTCCACATCTCCCATAGTGAAAATTTTCTTTGTAAAAAAAGGAAAGTCTAATTTATTTCTAAATTAAGCATTTCTGCATCTTCCTTTGTTACAAAATTTAGTTCCTAACATCACACTGTCTCAACAAAAGAAACACAAAAACAGTGAACATCAGAAACTTCAATGCAAAATCTTTACACAGCACAAATCCAGACATTTTCAATTTCCACATGCATTGTTTTAATTAAATGAATTGTCATCCATAAACATAATTTTTTTTGATTATTCTGATTTGGTTATGTGGAGTTTAATGCCACTTTTCAGCACAAGCAAGGCCATTCATGGTGAACAGCATATTTGGTGGAGAAGATCAAGAGAAGAACCACCACCCCAGGAAAAGGTAACGGCATATTTTCTCATGTCGTATCTCCACACTGGTCAAGATGAAGCTCATACTTATGCAGACGGAGGTGATATGTGTGAGTGATCTGTAAAAGTGCAAGTGCCTTAGACTACTCGATCACCAGAGGCCATTGTTATCCTCATGATAACAAATAGATTAGTCCAGTGCAGTCCAACCCGCGGCCCGCCAGAGCAAGAGCAGCTATATAGTCGTTGCTTTTCAGTTTTCTGCTGCGGCCCTCGGCCTCAAGAAAAACATTTTCAGTGGCCCATGGTGTCAAAAAGGTTGGACAGCACTGGAATAGTCTATGAACATTTAATATTTAAAAAGGTAATTTACAACTTTTGACAGCAGACACTTTATGATACAAGCTGATGGGAATCCTTCAGGCTATTGTATTATATGAACAAGACAACAAAAAAAAAACGAAAGAAAAAAGGAAAAAGTGATGAAAGACTGGAAATGTAGTACAGGAATTGAGACCCTACCAAATTAACTGAAAACGAAGTACACTAACTTTAACTATGCAACTATGCAACAGACAGACATGACAAAACAATACAAAAATGTAATCCCCACCATTTTTTGAGATTTTTTTCAGGACAAGCACACTGGCTGCCAAAAATTCCCTTATTCTTTCAGGAAGAGATAAAATAGCCTCCATGACATGACTCTTTGTGAAAATGGCAAGTTTGTGAGATGATATTTGTATTTGATACAGAATACATAAGAATTACATCATTTCAATATTTCTCTATTTAATGCACACATCACTGTTTAAACTGTAACCACCATATATACTGACATACAAGTCTGTAAGAAGTAATCAGCAGAATAAACAGCACAGACCATGATCTATCAGCACAATATGCAATGGCAGACTGGGGCCTATGCTGACAGCAGTTGGACCTGATGGTAGTCTTGCTAACAAGGCTTTTGCAAAAAAACTCATTAAGTTCAAAAAGTAAACAAATATGTAATGAATCAAACTGTTGTGATCTCCTAATATACAAATATTCCCCCAAAGTTTTATCTGTCTACCTGAAAATGTTTTTACTGAACTTTGGTAATAATGTTTCTGACAAAACAAAGGAATAAAAAGAATTGTGAATTAAAAATAGTGAAGATTTTCAGCAATGGCTCAAAAATCTAACCTGTCTACTTCTGATAATAAAGTTGGTCAAATTTTGCAGCCCTAAATTTAATAGTTTTTTCTATAATATAAAAACAGATTCAGGAAGGATATGAAGATGTGCAGAAATACAACATCAAAACATTCCCCTTCTGCTAGGGTGAGCATAAGAAAATAAAAGTACTTTCTTTAAGCTAAATAAGACAGCCAAAAGCACTTCTAAATCTTTATACCCCCAAATGACTTCTGACCTCTGGAGATATGTGTTTGTAAAACGTATGCCTCCATTGCAGAAGACAACTATCAGCGTCCAGAAACTTTTAACAAATCTAAAGAACTACCACAGCTACAAGAAATTCTCTGATCATCTACATAAGCTGGGCTAAAAATTAATACCAATCTGCTAACCTAAGGTTTATGATTTTGCCTAAGGATCAGTAAACACCCAGCCATAAATCATTAAACAGAATGCCATACTTTAGGCCTCATGGACCTAGATCTGGTGATGAATCAGCTCCAGGAAACAAGGCAAAAGACTAGGTCTTATAGACCTAGATCTGATAATGAATCAGATATAGGAAACAAGGGAACACAATAGGCCTTACAGACCTAGATCAAATGATGAATCTGTTGCAGGAAACAGAAGGCCATACATTAGGCCTCACAGACCTAGATCAGATGATGAATCAGATACAGAAACAGAAGGCCAAAGACTAGGCCTTACAGACCTAGATCTGATGATGAATCATTTACAGGATACAGAAAGCCATACATTAGGCATCATGGACCCAGATCTGATGATGAATCCGATACAGGAAAGAGAAGGCAAGAGACTAGGTCTTATACACCCAGATCTGATGATGAATCAGCTATAGGAAACAGAAGGCAAAACTTTAGGTCTTAAAGACCTAGCTCAGATGAGGAATCCGATACAGGAAACATGAATATGAACATTCAAAGACTCTTGTTTGTAAAATCCAGTTGTAATATGGTCCAATAAAATTTTGGTCATTATTGTTATTACTTCAGTTTAACCATCAACTTCTTATAATTTTTGTGTTCCTAAAACAGAAAAATGTCTTGAGAATATATTCATATGATCAGGATACCTATTCCATTGAAGGTAGAAAACATCACGGCTTTAACTGAAGAATCATTCAGACAATCCTCTTAATCTTTATTTATTGAGTCAAGTGACAAGCACACCTTATTAACAACATTTTCTTTCTGTTTGCACAATGTACTTTGACAAAAGGCACATATTTCCAGTCAACCATAAACTGCTCAATCAACCAATCCTATTTTAGGCCATCTGGAACTAATATCAACCAAACCAAGAAAATATTCATGTTTATTCATCTTTATATCCTAGATGATGCAAGATAAATACACAGTAAGTGTGTGTATGTATGTATGGACACGCACATAATATTATTTAATGTACTTTTAATTTCATAAATAACTATAAATATTCTCAATAAACTGGACTCAACTGCATGCAACCAGAGCACTTTCGTAGGATCTCACATTAACTCATTAACCCCTGGAGGCTTTTGTCATTTTTCACCTGAAATGGGAGTAGGAACCCATTTTGGGGGGCTACTTCTGAATACACCCAAATACATCTGCTTCCATGAGATTTTGTTGACAATGCAGTATCTAGTCTAAATCACATAAAGTGAAGTGAAAGTTATTATTCCATATTAATGATTTGATAGGAATGCTCAATTCAAGCTGAGAAAACTCTTGATTTATATATGCAACATTAACTATTTAAATACCCTTAAAGGGCATCATTTATTGGAGGAATAAGCACAGGTGTTTACACCACATTTAATAGCTCTGTGCCTGATTACATAACTCTAGCCAAATGCCAAAAAGACTGGCAGTGACTGACCAAAATGAAAATATATCAAAAGCATCATGGGGAATCATTACCAAGAGAAAAGGCACATTGCCTGAGCATTTCATGTATATTTGACGCTGAAGCTCATGTCTCCATGAACCCTGTATGAGGCTGAGAATTTAATCCAGGACTTGACCTAAAACTAGACAGCCCTGTTTTTCTGCAGCAATTACAGTTGAAGAAGACATTAGCATAGACAAAAATTATTCAGAATTTTTGTTAAAAGATAGTTAATTTCAGATTACTGTATACAAGCATTTTTAGTAATCCTTCATATTAGATTAAACATTACAAAACGCCATTTTTTGATTGGAATTATTTTAAAAAATTGTTTTCACACAAAGTTTTGTTCCCTTACCATACATTTTCCCCTCATCTGATAAAATGATCTTTCTCCGCCCACATGGTGGGTATATTGCAAGTGCCTCTTGGAAACTTTGTTCAATATCTGGACTCCACACTCCTTCCGCATCGTTGGCTAAATCATCATCATGTATATCGTCATTCTCGGTTTTTGCTGTGGGAGCCGATGCAGGGGCCCCATTAGCGGAAGTATTCGATCCATCTGCACTGCTCCATGTGGTGGACATTCCTAAACATCTGAAAAGAATGACAGCAATGTAAGGACAGTGGGACAATATTCCAACAAGTTATAATAATATAGGGGCCCCAAGTGGCCGAAAGCACTCTCCATTACAGATCACTGCCATCTCACCTCTGTCTGCATGGGTTCGAGTCTTGGATTTGGCAAACGTGGGTATGTGAGAAAGCTTGCCAGTAGCTTCTCATGGGTCAGTGGTTCTTTCTGGGCTTTTCCCAGGTTCTTCCTCCACCATTAATACTGGCCCACATGTATAGCCTGTCATGTGCTGAAAAATGGCATTAAACCCCACAACAACAACATAATAATAATATAACATACTTTTCAGACAACTTTCCACAGAAATAAAAAGAGGGGAAATGTGACTGTTAATTCCCCCTCATTATTTTAAAACAAATATATTTTGATTGTTTCAGAAGAGGATGAGCTACTTGTAGCCTACCTTAACATCTGTAGAAACACAGAAATCACTATGCCATATGCTTCCCAACTCTCCCCTAACCAGAATGCAACTATCGCAAATCTTACACGATTTTCAGGCGACAAGCTTTCAAAAACTTGTACACAGACCCCTGATAAAGTAGTATTTTGGAAATTTTTGTCTTCTTATTTTTCATTATATCAGATGTCCTGTACATGACTATATTGTCTGCTGTGTTCTCCCATGATTATACACAAGTTGTAAGATGGGTTATTTATGGCCACCAGCACAACGAGTGGAGGAAGAATCAGGGAAAATCCTGGCAAAAACCACTGAGTCATGGGAAACTTGGCTGAGCCTGAGATTCAAACCCAGGAGTGTTTTTGCAGAGAGTAATGGAAACATAAATAAATTTTTTCAATGTGTTATTCAGTGAATTTTGATAGAAACATTTTCGTAATATAGCCCAGTTCGATAACATTATTTACCTCCCTTAATGAATAACTGCAGAGTTATCATTCTTGCAATAAGCGTACATTAGTTACTTCCGGGAGCATTGTAGCAATAGATTTAGACAAAAAAAAGACGATCCATCAAATTTAAATGTTACAAGTACCTAACATAACGCTTTGAAAAATACCATTATTTACTTTAATCATAAAACGTCGACCGATTTAAAACCTCTGATGCTTTTGAAATTGTCTTTCAGCAGGAAATAAATTGCAAAATGTTTAATTCGCTCTTACTTTAATATTTATAAGTGAGTCAATTGCAATGAAACATAATAATTTATTGCTATTAAACTGGATCACTTTCAAACAATTTGGACTTCATGCTTAATAACATGAATCTTTGAACTAGATTTAAAGTATATTTTAGTAGAATTGTATGTGTAATTTGTTTGCTTACATAAATGTTTACCCTAGTTTTGTTTCAAAATATGTGGCAGAAATAGAGGAACAAATGTCATGTATAAATTTGCCAAAGCACTTATCCTTCCTTTTTTTGTTATGAATAACTAAATCTTGAAAATACAAATTACCCATAACAACAACAACAATAACATAGCAAGCTTGTGAAGAAATATGAGGTTCAAATTTATATGAGTACATCGAACAAGACTAATATATATATATATATATATATATATATATATATATATATATATATATATATATATATGTATAAAGACTGAAATAAAATATATATGAACCTGTTGGGGAAATACCAAACTTTGACTGGTTTTTGCCATTTCGGCAACAACTATATAGATGGAATTGCACACTGTCAAATAGATACAGGCAAATGAGATAATGACTTTAATATTTGCACTTTGAGAAGTTATGCTTTTGTTGTTGTCGTTGTCGTGGGGCTTAACGCCATTTTTCAGCACACGATAGGCTATACATGGCGGCCAGTATTAATGGTGGAGGAAGAACCCGGGAAAACCCCGGAAAGAACCACCGACCCTCGAGAAGCTACTGGCAAGCTTTCTCACATACCCACATTAGCTGAATCTTAGACTCGAACTGAGAAGTTATGCAACTGAATATATTAATTATACCTTTTTTTTACTACAAATATTAAAGGTGGGAAAGACTTAAAACAATTAGGTGATGCATATAATTCAGTACTGTCAAAACAATCAATGTCTGTGTTAGTTGGATACTTTTAAAAAAGAAAAGAAAAGAATTGAAATAGTATTTTCATTTTTTGTATGCTGTTCAATTTATGTTCCCTTAAATTGTGATTTCTAGAATAAATTTATGTGTGGATTGTATTAAAAACCATTAAAAACTACGTACTACTTCAATACATCTTTTTTGAGTAAATTTAAACAAGGATATTCATGATACTACATTTTACGTACAAATTAGATCAAAGTTAGGTGCATGTCTTTTCTAATTTTTGATGATTATTTCCACAATAACCTGACATAAAGTTCATACCAGTATTGATATATTTTATGTAAGCATTCATTTATATATAATTTATACAATCTGAAAATGTTAGTCTTGATTTGGAGTTTGGCGCTCAGGAGATTGATAATTATTACCCATTGTTGCGGCTGAGAAAGCATGCAACTCATATTGCTCTCCCCCCATTTAAATAGTGATGTATGCCATGTGTTCCTGTGTGTCTGTCTATCCAAAGAGCACATAAAAGAAATGGCAATCTATTCAATAAGTATCCTAGCCATTGTTGGAAACTGCTCCCTGGAAGTGTTGGTTTATACTTTTCTTATCGTTGGCAATGGAGAGCACATCAAGGGACGTAATTTCAAGATGCACTTACCATACTGGGCAATAGACTCTCTGGCAATTACAAGACAACTACATGTACTTTTACCAAACCTTCAAATATTTTTCCAGGCAGACAGGGTTTAATACCATTTTTTTCAACATGCATATCAATATCAGTGGTAGCCAGCATATCTGTTGGAGGAAGAACATAGACCACCCAACCCTGGGAAGACCACCAACCCTTGTGAAGCTGCTGGCAAACTGTATTTGCAAAGCCAGAGTCTCTAAACCACAACAGAGGTGAGATATTAGTGATTGGTAAAGTCAGCAACTTGCACCACTGTCACCTAGGGCTCCCTCCAGGGATAACACTGGTATCCTTTCGTATCAGTTTAAAGCACCATTGCAGTTCTATGCTAAACCAGAACACTTATATGAACTCATAAACTGCAACCTTTCACTTTTAACAATGTTCATACAATAAACAATGGAATAGGCATTTTTTAAATTAAATAAATTCAATACAGCAAAAGTGTATCAATGTATTGTGAAAAATTTATAAATATGTCAGTTAACCTTTTGAAATGTTAACATTCCATGAGGTTTTAGAATGTTCATATTTAGTAAAACCTAGACAATCCCACATACATGTATGTGGATCCCCAAACTGTTCTTGTCAATGACACTAAGTTTGAAAATTTGAGGAGGTGGTCATATCAAAAACCAAGAACAAATGGGGTGTGGGGGTCCACTTGAGAGGAGCCTGGCATGTTTAACTGGAGTTCTATACTCTTCACCAAATATCAGAGCCCTCAGGAATAAAAAAAAATCTGAGACACTTGAAAATAAAAATTTCTGTTATTTGTGGAGCAAATTGATTTTCAAGATGTCTTATCTTGTTTAGAATAAATGGGGAACACATGCAGAGTATTTTATAACTGATGCTTAAGATTTCATACAACCTTAAGAGATTATTCTTTCTATTCACAACTGTTACTTTGGTTTTTGTTTTTATTTTGGAGTCTGAGGGTCAAAATGATCATGGTTGGCAGGTAATTTCAGAGATTGAGACAGCCAAGAAAATATTGAGTCGTTATGATTAATACAAATGAGTGTAAGACAATTCAATAAGGATGAGGTGCATATCATGGAGTTCATTGACAAGCTTTTAAAAAAATGAAACACATAAGCATTTTTAGTTTCATTCAACAGATCTCTGTATGGTGACCAATGACGACATGTGATGATCAAAATTTCACACTTAACTAGCTCTCAACAGTTTTCTTGAATAATTTTATTTTTTTGAAGAATGGAGGATGTCTTCTCTTTTGCTTTAATCTTTGTAAATATAACATTTCTCTATATCTTGTATATTTTTCTAAAAGTGATAGATTGTAACTATAAAACAGTATGTGTGGTAGACAGTCTTTTAAATATTTCTGTCCTACCACAGATAGGATCACATGTATGTTCATGGGCAATCAAACACATGCCAATATTTAATTCAAAAAGTTAATGTAATCAAGTCATAATTGATTCTCTCTTCCTCTACTACAAAGGTCAAAGATAATTTTGTAACAATCTAATATTGATTCAGGCTAAACAAGACATCACTGACCTGTTGACTCTGCCCAGTTCCTATTGATTCTGCAAAAGGGCTGATATGGCAAAAACAGTAGTCTAGCAAAGTGTCGATCACTGGTGCATACAGCCGATTTCTTATCAACATTATACATGTAGTAGGAAATTAAGTCTGAGGGAAATCATTGGTAATTAATACTGATGCTTTTGCCAAAATCAACATGCAATTACACAGGTTGGAATTTCTATGCAGAATTAATGGGTAAAATTTAAATTTTAAATTCCATGCCACCCCCACCCCCCAAAAGGATGAACACCAACAATGCTGATCCAGTAAGTATGGAGGACATTGATACACAATTACATAATGGTTGAAATTATGACCTGGAGAAAAATATTTTGAGTTCCACATAAACACACAATAATTAAATATAATTTTCTTTATTTCTTTTCATAATTACAATACTGCAACTGCCAAATTGTATCACAGATGTTTATTTTAAAAACAGTGACCCTTCAGGCACATAGAATTTCAGGGTTTGAGCAATAAATGAGCCAGCCACAACTGTCCCTATAAAAATGTTACATGAAAATCAGATAACAAATGTACCCAAAAAAATTAGTTGTACTTCAAATATCAACTATTCCTCTAGTAGAATACTGTACTGTTTTACAAACAACGAATGAATCAAAATTACTATGTAATCCAAAACTGATTAACTTTTTTACGGATGACAACAGTGAATAAAATTTTTTTTTTTTTTGGTCCAATGTAAACAATGGAGTACCAGTGTTCTCCAACATGCTAAAATCTAAGAAGCATGCACTTTTAGTCTTGCATACATAAAAATTCCAACAATAAGCTTTTTCTCTAGTCAAAATTCTCTTTTACTGGATCAGTTTGAAAATCTCCAGTATCAGTCATGCAGCATGTGAGCTCCCAAACAATGTTCAAGCAAATGCAATGGATCAGGTGAAGGCACATAGGTTTGATCTCTGTAGGCAAGATTAGGACACCTGTCGATCTATTGTTGGTTCTTAATTATCATATTGATCAAAGACTAATTATATGTGATTTAGCAACTTGTTAATAAACGTTACTCAAGTTTTATTCTATTCTAAGTCTTTACAATGAATTTGGACCCCTTGCATTTTATCATATACTGTATTAAGAAGAAAAAAAATTGACAAGATTTTGAGACTTGTTTTTGTTTGTTTGAAGGAATATGAATGCCTATATTGTCAAAAATCATTCTAAAATCACATTTTTTTGAAACCATGTATAGCTTTGTTTTTCAGTCATATCTGTACTTTTCCAATGGCAGCATCATGCTTCTTTAGTGCCAAGCACAAGGCTCCAGATTAAAATGATTCATGTAATACTGTCCAATCAAAATTAGTGGATGCACCTAGTTTTGTTAAAGAAAATATAACGCAAATGAGACTGACAGATTAGTGGAATAAATCATGGAATAGGGCAATCACATAGATAGAAAAACAAGAAAACAATGGAATTTTTTTATCTTTATGCATATGTCACACATTGAAGGAAAATTTTGATCATAAACCTGCTGTGGAGGAATTTATAAAAATATGTTTAAGAGAAAAAGTTATTGCAGCACGCAGTGTTGCTTAAAGATGAAAGGAAATACAAATGAAAGGAATAAGGTCCTTTATTTTTCTTCCAAAGTCTTGGAAAGTTGAGTGATCAGGAATGGAATTAAGACTCGATAAATTAACAAGGTAAAGTATAACCTTGACATGTATTCCTTCTGACTGCACACAAAATAAAAGAACGGCCAGATAAAGGCACTGAGAATCCTTATACATGTAGCATCACAGATGTTGTGGGGTTTAACGCCATTTTTCAGCACATGATAGACTATGCACATGATAGGCTATGCATAGCAGCCAGTAATTAATGGTGGAGGAAGAACCCAGAAAAACCCCAGGAAGAACCACTGACCCACGAGATGCTACTGGCATGCTTTCTCACATACCCACGTTTGCCAAATCTTAGACTCGAACCCATGCAGACAGGGGTGAGATGGCAGTGATCCATAATGGAAAGCGCTTTAGACCGCTCTGCCACTCGTTGCCCCTAGCATCACAGATAACAATTAACTCAAGATATCAATGCCTTAATTTTTCATTAACTTATTATAGGGCCAAAGATGGAAATTTTATGCTTATGACTACCGGTACTTTTAACAAATTGTTTAGCACAGATGTAGGAAGGCAAGTTTCTTCTTTTTGTTTGAATAATTTAAGACTTAAATGAACCATAAGCTAGAAAACAAACATTATTTGCATCCAATATAAAACTTTTAATCACAGTTATATCCCTCTGACATGATTTTTTAATTTTCTTATGGGGTTCTTTTCGTGTTTTTGCAAATTAATATTTATACTGGCACCCTCAATGTAGGAGTCAGCAGGAAAAAAGTGTTGCACCAGTAACCAGAACCACATTTTTTTGTGTGGCCTAATTGTACACAATTCACAATGAATCAGCATTAACAGACTGGTGACATGTATATTAGTGAGACGATGTTCAGACTTATTGCATGGGAAAAAATATCACTAATAGGACTCCAAGTTCTTATGCTGGGAGGGCAACATTCACAATCCTAAGGAAAACCCTGATCACTGATATGTTTCAGATAATTAAATCAAAATAAACTCACCACATTTGCCACTTGTATTGGTATTACAAAGTCATCAGTGATTGTTTAAAACCACTTTGGAGTATATTCCTTGCATCTGAGTAATAATTTTGCAGCAATGTAGGTTTTATTCAACATACAACTTTACAAGTGGAATTTTTTCGTTCACAATTCCGACTGATTCTGGCAAAGTAATACAATATTTCAGAATCAGATTGTGACAACTAGTCACTTTTTTCTTTCGTTGTGCAGTGTTTCATTTGCATAGTTTTTTGGTAAGTGTCTCACCAATGCAGATGCAATAATTATTGTATAATGTACTCAGGGTTCTCTGGCATACCAAAAACATTGTACAAGTCTGCAGATTTTTATCTTGGATGCATGAAACTTGAATAGTGGAGCTCTGTAAGAAAGTTTTTTTTTTGTTTTAATTATCTTGCTTTTTATTTCATCTGTTTCTAAAAAAGGGTATAATATAACATATTTATTGGCAGAAATAAGAACTTCCATGCTCTTTCATTTCCAAAAGATTATACACGCTTTTCTGACAGCATCCTTGCTCACATTCTTTGCCTGCAGATTAGCCTTATTATCATGAGGCCAAACAGGAAGTAAATGTTATTGTGATTTTAAAAAAAAGAACTGAATACTTAAGAAACAAATTCATGGAACAATCATGGAACAGGACATTCCCATGCCATGCAAATTGGATTTAAGTTGATTAAGGACTGAAGAAATGCACTGCAAAAAAACTAGCCGAATAAAGCACAAAAAATAAATTAAAATTTTGGAAAAAAGCTTTAACAAATTATTTGACTCCTTCATGCTGGTCACAATGCTAATGAATTTATGTTCATTCATTCAAGTAAAGCCACTGAAAATTGTTTTCAGTGCACAGGGTCAATCATGATAAGCTCTCTCTCCTGCCAGAGCAGGGCCAATTTGATGAAAATTGAATATACAAAATTCAAATGTATACTGTTCAAAATAATCACTTTAAACTTCTGTTTTTTAATGTCAAATAATTAAATTACTTACAAAATACGAATAAAACTTTATGAAAAAATATATCCACTTTCAATAAAGTCTTCTACAGCTGTTGTATAAATTAACTGTGAAAATAAGTTACAGTTAAAAATCATCGACTATTTCTAAAGCAGAAGTAATTTTTTTGTCCATTCATTTGAAATACTGGATAAATTATCTGAATTTTATTAATAATTTATCTGGATGTGTCTCCCCAGTCATAATTCAATTCTGATTGGGTTACAAAATTCCACTTTCCACACTTTTTCTCCACAAGAAGCATACGAAAATTTAAGGAAATTCCATATACACTAATGTCATTTCTAATCATCATATTAGCACCAAATTTTGCAACAGGACATAAAACTTATTTAACAACTTGTCATCTTCGTATCTGATGGAAAAATTAACACAAAAATGGATATTTTACTCTACAACATACTGCAAAAGGTGTAGGCTGTGGAACAGCATAAAAATGAAGCAAAGAAAACTGAACTTCACTTTGTGAGTGACTAATTCCCTTGCACAGATCCTGTTTGTCACATTAAATACAATTACCATAGTTCCCTATTAGCTTTTTATTCTTGTATAATAATAAATTTCATGATGATTGAAAAAATGCAATCAGATGACAATTGTATTGATGACATGGCAAATAGATGTTTAATGTCCATTATACTGCAAATGTCAAAAGAGGGCAATCCTTTTTTTGTGGTTGGGTTTGTCACTTTCAAAACACAAATAAGAACCCTGTGAACTGGAAAATTCAAGTTCTGGAATTATAGTCTTCATGCAGCACTGCAGTACTTTTGATGGATCACTGATGTGCCAGTAACTGAAACCTGCACAATTAAATTTTCCATTTCAGAAACTTATGGCAAACAAAAAATGAGTAGTTTTTCTGGTCAACTGTCAAAATTTCTCATGCTGGCCCTATCCCCCCACTCCATGGTTGAATAAAAACAACCTGCCTACCCTAATTTTAAAAGCAGTGCAATAGGAAACAAACAACTTTTTCAAGGCCAAAACTTAAATTTCGTTCTTTTTCTTCATGAAACATAATAATAATAATAATAATAACTCTCTTCCTTCAAATTCTGAATAAAGTTTGAGTCACTGAAAAATTTATATTTTACATAAATTCCGTTGTAAATATGTGTAACCCTTAACAACACTAATACAACCTCAAAAATGTTACACTAGTGGATGTTATCATCTTCGAGGAAGAAACTGCCACACAACAGCCACCCAATTTTCAGTTTTAGTCCAGTGAAGTCCTCAGGAAGCCCAGGGGGTTAAAAGATCAACCATAGTGCACTTAACGTTTTATTTTCCTTCACTGTCACATTTTATCTAGCAAAAAGTAATTACTCAATATGTAGGAAATATAAATCATTTCCCTGCCCTCCAGGTATAGATAATTGCTGTATCTGCCATAGGCAGTTTATCTTTGTGATACAGTGTCCAAGATTTTCATCTTCATTCATTCTAGATTATAGATCTCAAAAAAATAGAACATTAAGTGTGCCTTTCCATATATTATAAAGATTACTTTGGGGTTTCCCCCCATAAAATTAAATGCAGTATTAGAGTTGTTTATTTGTTTGAAAGTTTCTACTGTTAATTTTTAAAGGTGACTGGGAATAGGGCCTTATTATGAAAACAAAATGTATTGTAAACCCTTCTTTTCCAGAAGTACAAAACTAGAAACTGCCCTGTTTTGAAACTTTAAATATGACTGAGGCATATTAGAGGCACTTGACAACCTCAATCCAATCTAATCCTTCGATCCATTTGTTACATGTGAGCAGTTACATGTGTATTATTGACCTTCTAGATTGGTGACCATCAAGGCGACATCTATACAGAAGTAGGTCGCTGTGATATAGATTGTGTACAAACATTGCAATTGATGTATGTTTCATAATCATGCCTCTGGTATAGAGTCCTGGGTAGCTGAGTGGTCTAAGGCACTTGCCTTTACAGATCACTCTCATCTTTGTGTAGGTTAGTCTGTCAATGTGGTAAGAAACTTGCTTGTAGCTTCTTGTGAGCTGGTGGTGGTTGTTCCTCCAACAGATATACTAGCTGCCAGTTATAGCCTATAATGTGCTGAAAACTTGTGTTAAACCCACAAAATAAGGCCATCAGTAAGATAATAACAAACAGAGCAACTTGACAGTTACACTGACAACAGTTACTGACACACTATTCAATACAGGTGACATTAAAACCTTTTGTTACCGTCTGTCCATCAAAAGTACTTTCGGCGTTTGCTGCCCCTAACGTTATTTAACACTTTCATCTATTGGTCAGCAGAGAAAACAAATGATTACAAAAAATGTTTAAATCGCACCACAGTAAAAGTCTGCAATGAAAATAATTGCAAGCAATAATATGATTACAAATTTAATCTTTTTAAATATTAACTTCTTCACTCGGCTTGAAGACAACAAATCTAGTGTACCGCACCGTTTATACAATTGCTTATTTATACTTTAATTCATACACATATGTACCACAAAACAATTTTATCCACAGCCACCTAAATTTTCAATTTCTGCATAAAATGGGTTCAAAACAGGGTCCGTACCGGTAATAAGGGTTTCCCGCAACAACAACAAAAACAAAAGATACCTCTCTGACAGCGGTGGCATGTCCTACTTTTTGCACAGGCCTTTACGCGATGTGCAGACAGCCTAACTCACCCTTGCAAATCCCGCTTTCCATAACGCCAGGCCTGTTCTGCCAGCCATCAAGAAAACGATCCGAACTGGGTCAAACCCAGCACACATCACAAAACTCCTTCCAGCCTCGATTAACATGATAAATTTGTGAAGTACAATGAATATAAATCCAAAATTGACGAGCTATGTTCGTCCTCCAGTGTGGCGAAATTTCTGACTTGGTATTCGACCGGAAGTTGGTCGCGAAGTATGACAAAAATTCGAGGGATTCGAAACTTGTGCAGACATTTCGGTCGCGCCGACAGAAAACAGCTAATCTTTAACGTAATTTAACAACATTTTTACAAATATGGTAAATACTCACCTAATTAATAATCCTCTGTACCTTTAAACCACTTACAAATTCTTAGTTAAAAAAGTTTGAAGTAAAAACACGGACTTGCTGGTATGCAAGGAATGATATAAAGAATCTAGACAACGTATGTACTCTGTGCGCAATCGGTCTGCGCAGGGGTGGACCAGGTGAGAAGTTATGTCCTTTCTGATTGGTTGATAATATTCTATGTGTCATAGGTGACCTCCTTTCAATCTAAATTTAGGCTTTTTAGGTTTTACTAAAGAAACGTTCTTACAGAGATCTTTTCCTGAAATTATGACTCATATGATTTTATGATCTTGATATTAAACAATATATTTAAATCTGTTAGATCATCAAACATGTTTTTGCATTTTTTGACCAAGTTTTCAAAACTTTGAAATACGCGCTCCGTTGCAGGTGCGTTCTGTTGCTGATGCCGCCCCACTGTGTACATGTACGCATCGCTCAGTACTTGGGTTTATTTACGCACATGTTCAACACGTTGAGAGCCGTACTAGCGAAATGTAGACAGCTGACATTTACGGAGTGTCGACTAGGGTGTGTATTAAAGAGATAATCTGTTTCACGCGTAACGCTTTGTGAGCGGTGCTGTGTTGTTTTTTTTGGGGGGGGGGTGGTGGTGGTGGTCTTTCTTCCAATTTTATCTAATAGCTTAATAGTATGATGCCATGTTAAAAGCATATAGCGACAATAATAATACTAACAATAATAATCATGATCATAATAATAATTACAAGTTTTTCAAGGAAAGATGCGTTGAAATTTACAATTTGGCGTATAGCTAAGGAGCGATAGATAATATGCGTTCATTTATTTTAATACAAACAGACGACTCGGACAGAAGATGAACTTATGCAAATATTTTAAAACACAAACTAGAGTCATAGACCATGGACTAGAATATATATATATATATATATATATATATATATATATATATATATATATATATATATATATATATATATATATATATGCGTGACTAATGAAAATGTGTATCAACATTACGCAAGCTACTTCTCGCAACCTTTCCAAGAGGGGAATAGTTATTAATCATATTAAATCATTATGATACCAGGTTTGGTTGATTACTAATATGGAGTGTTAAAAAACAGGAAGTAAGGATTGAACACAAATCTTGATATGAGTGGCTTAGAAGTCATAGAAAGGGTGCGAATTTATTAATATGGTTTCACATGCGAGTATGTGCAACGTGCATTCGTCCGTCCGTCCTCCTATTAGTTTAGCTCTAACCATATATATATATATATATATATATATATATATATATATATATATATATATATATATATATATATATATATCCTAAAACGAACACAGGTGTGCAGATCATATCTAAAGAAACAAGGCATTGTTCAACAACGGTTGACTGGATTACCGGGACAATACTGTGAGAATATTTCATCCAACAGATCCCGTTGTCTGTGGATACAAATAATTAGCCCTAGGGAAGTAGGTGGGCTGGTGTTGACTGTTTTAAATTGATGTCTCTAAAGATTTGATTGATAGGAGTAAGGCGGCACTCAGACCGTTACTTTATAACGGCAAACACTGTTTACGTTTAATTTGAAGATAGTTTCTCATATAATTGATTTTATCATTTCTGGCAGCAAAAAGCCATCTTAAAAAAAAAACAAAAAAAAACTGGGATGTATTACGTTGTTAGTTTTTAATCAAAACAGGTCTCATATCTGCAGAGCATTTAAAAACAGTAATCGTTGGTATTTGTGATGCTTATAATATTGTTATGAAATAGGCAATTCTACGGTTTTGGTTTAAAAGAGACAAAAACAATACAACAAAAACATGAATTAATATTGTCAAAAGAAATATGCAATCTTAATATTGCCTTTGATTACGTATCCGCTCAATGTATTTTTAATCACAAAGTTGTAGATAAAGTAAAATTATGCTTAATACATCTCGTTGATCTTGCACAGTATTGCATGTTTTATTTTCAAAAAATAGCCCAATATACTTCGAATTTTCAACAGCGTGTATTTTTCTAATTTAGGTGAATTTTGGGGAAGGCCAAAATCAAAGGGATATATTTAAATAATGCGCAATGGATTTTTAAAAAACAACAACAACAACTGTGGAATCTGCCCCATATAATTCAGTCAAATTTAGTATTTGATCGGTCAATAACTATGGAACGGCTCCAATGGCCTAGTGGTTAGAGCGTCCGCCTCGGATGCGGGAGGTAGTGGGGTCGATCCCCGGCCGAGTCATACCAAAGACTTACAAAATGGTACTAACAGTTGCTTCGCTTGGCGCTCAGCATTAAGAGGTTAGTGCTAGGACTGGTCGGCCTGGTGTCAGGATAATGTAACTGGGTGGGACATGATGCTACATATCTGCAGCATGATGCCCCAGTGCTAGACATCACTAGAAACTGTCACACAGCATACATCATAGCGATATGACTGAAAAAATGTTAAAGCAACGATACAAATCACACACAAACACACACACACATGAGAGAGATTAATTAAAGTAAATACGAAATAATTTTAGTACAGTCTATTTCGGTCAAATAAGACACCTGGTAGATACGGTTCTTTATCCGGATAGATTATGTATAGATTGCACAAATACGTCACTATCACTTTTGATCGCCAGTGTGTGTCTGTGTGTCTGACGTCATTAACCCATATATCGCAATTAACACTGTTGAAGGGGTCTCTAATAGATCTGACATATAACACACATTGCATTATTCTGACACCAATCAAGATGTTAAGTGTTGTCACAGCTTATTAATACCAGCTTTGAGCAAGTGGGAGAGAGGGATTGTTTCAGACACAGGAAAAATCCACTGTTACTATATATCAGCAGAAACATAGCTCAGTAACGGAGATTTAAAAAAAAAAAGTTGAACATAGCAATTGCACGTTGTCGGTCTAAACACATGTTATAGAGGCACAGATTATCATAAAAATCAAACTAGGTTGACTCGCATTTT
Organism: Sinohyriopsis cumingii; assembly: GCA_028554795.2. Classification (NCBI taxonomy): domain Eukaryota; kingdom Metazoa; phylum Mollusca; class Bivalvia; order Unionida; family Unionidae; genus Sinohyriopsis; species Sinohyriopsis cumingii. The sequence goes on from CM068835.1 coordinate 60,695,156, forward strand.
CGTAGTTGTCCATAATTAACTTTCAGTGATATTTGTATTACTATTTCATATGTCAGTGTAATATTAAAAATAGATTGCAGAGACAATATTTTTAAAACAAAAAATGTCATAAATTGTTTCACATTTCACATTAAATCAGTAATGTAATTCTTTGTTCAATATTTAATTTATGTTTCAGTGTACAAATGTACCTCAGTTTTGCTTGTTATACTTTTATTGTTGGTTTTGTTGTTATTATCGATTATTTATTTATTTATTATTATTATCATTATTATTATCATTATTATTATTATTATTATTATTATTATATACTTTCCAAGCTACTGACACTTTACAGCGACCCGTTTGTACCAAATGAACTAGTCAAGGATTCTTATAACTTGTCTCAAGCTGGAAAACCTCTCGGCTCTTCCAACAGCTTTCAAGCAATAATTGTTTACTCGAAATTCTAATTGGCCGCTGGCAGATCTCGTCGAGCGCTGTGAGTGAACTAGCTTGTACATAATTATTAATGAAGCGCTAACTCTTTTGACTTTGGGGAAGGTGTGGCTCAATGGCAGACACATATGTAGCTTCCACTATCAAACTAGTACAAATTTACATTGCAATAATTTCACCATTTGTATCCAATATTCAAACGTACTCTCTCATAAGTTGGTACATTTGTCAACAAATTTATTTTAAATAATAAGTTATCATAACAAACCAAAGTAAAAAAATGGTGCTTACACATGCAGATATCTGAGATACGTAACATCAATGCACGCGCTTTAGTGTTTTAACTGCGTCATGCATTTATTGTTCGTAAAATTTCGACTTGGCAGTACTTGCAATGACGAAGGCAAGGGTTACAGAGAACAATAGCATCTTTAGGAATGGACAGTGGAGTTCCAATACACCCTCAAGAATGGATCACGTATGACCATAATTTCTGACACCACGGATCGAACTTTGAACCGCAAAGGTACAAGTCGAGTGGCTTAACTATCATCCAATACAGGACCTGGATTAGCCCGTTTTAGAGAATCCATGAATGAAATGGAGCATCCGTAAAATCATGAAAATCATGTATGTTTTTGACAGGAACTTAAATCATCCACGCCAGTAATGTATATAGGTTAGAACTAGGAAGGTTTCTAAGGTTATCCCTACCCCTAACCTTTATTTTTTTCCTCCATTTTTATTTTAAAATGTCCTCTGGATTCTTTTCCGAATTTCGATTAATTATTTTACATGGTTCACTTTTTAAGATTATACAGGTTGTGAGTTGAGAAACTGTAAGCAGGGCACCTGCTATGGGAATTGGTGCATGTAGGCAAGGTGATAGATACAGTAACCCGCAGACCCAGGATTGAATCTCCGTAGAGTACAAATTAAATACTCTCTAACCTGTCAATCATTTAGCTACCACCTAGTCATCTCTTTCTTTAGCTGCCTTCTCTCCTATTTTAATTTCCTTGTCTTTCCTATCCTGTTTATTTTGTAATAGGTTATCCGCTTTTGATCATTAATTACCATTTGCAACGTAATTATGGAGGAGGGGGTCTCTATTGGAAAACTTCGTTTCTTTGAGTTGTATCTCCATACAGTTGCAAATACACCGTTTATAGCAATAAAATAAGTTAAAATTAGATATACGTGTGTGTGAAAGCATGTATGTTGCATGTTAACTGTGACCTGATACTGGTTAATATACTTTTGATGGCTGAACTTGGTTTTCGTACGTGGAGAATACATTATTATATAAGCGCGGTACACGATGATTAAGTGCACCAATAGACATGCTCGTTGTTGAATACTCGACGGAGATTTCAGCTTCCATGTGTAGGTAACCCTTGCACAAGATTAGTACTGTAGAATTTGGAAGTTACAACGTAAAATCAAAATAAAAGTCGTTATTTTAAGACGTAGTTTCACCTAAAAGGTATGGATGTAGTTTACGCTTAAAGATTTATGTCAGGTTTGTTCACAGATGAATTGTTGTTGTTTTATCCGGATATATAGAGCACAACTGATATACATGTGTAGTAAGGCGGTTTGGCGCATTGGATTTGTTTTTGGAGCTGTTGCTGCATTCCAGGAGTCTTGCAGGACCATCTACCGTACACTTTAATACATAGCTTTCATCAGAGAGGAGAGTCCTCACCATTGGGTCAAGTCCAAAGTTCACCCTGATTATGTTGAACATTCATCAGAGGGGATAGTCCTCACCATTGGGTCAAGTCCAAAGTTCACCCTGATTATGTTGATCATTCTAAGGATCTCTCTCTCTCTCTCTCCATTTTCCACATACTACACCATTCTCTGGGTTCGTTCTATGTCATTTATTTGCAACGTTTGATTTTCATGTTTTTCGCTTCTTCTCGTTACTGTTTTTTATTATAAAAAATGGGAGGGGGATATGGGGTTCTGATGGGTGAGATATTTACTCTGGTCAGATATGTAGTAGACCATATGTTGCTAACCCCTAACCTTGTCCCCGTTTGTCCGTGACAGTTTTATCTAGTTTTGCGTTTAGGTCAGTTTTCAGGCACTATATTGGGGACCCGATTTTACATGAACATATTTCAAGTTCAATCTTTTTAACTCTGTTTGGGTATGGCATTTATTTTTTTTAAGACCTGGAAGACCTGGTTCAGTGGTTAGCGTGCCGGACTCGAGACCAAAAGGATGACGGTATGTACATAATCGAAAAAAATATTTCGTTTGTTTTGAAGAGGTGATTTTCCGTTTCCATCTACTCGTTCTCTGTTTATATTTATATATACGCTCGAGATCTTAAACCAGCGTGCAAGGTGTTTTTCTCCCTCTGAAAACTGTCATATTTTCTAATTACTCATTCACCTTTACCATCAGTTTTAATTTTACACACACACACACACACACACACTTTTATTTTATAAGAAATATCTGGATATGTGTTTTCTCTTGGTACCTGGGCGACCATATCGCAATTAATGCAGGAGTGCACGCATGTTTTATGTAATAAAATCGCAGAGAACATATCTTAACCGCGCATGGCCGCAACTGGCAGCAAGTTTTTATTGTCTTAATCTACAGAACTATATACCTCGTCTGCATCAACTTACCTTATATACTCGTTTAAACCTTAACTCGGACACCACAAGAATAAATAGGATTTAGTTTAAAACACATATCCCCGCGCGTACCCGTTTAAACCACCACTCATAAAGTGGGTAAAGTCCCCGAGAGTTGGAGACCCAACTGGTTAAAGATAGGATTTATATATTTTCCCTTGTCATGTCCACTGTGTAGTTGTGTTTGCGGGATCTTGATAATTTCAAAGTAATGGCTCATGGATGGGATAAATCGGGTGTGTGTGTGTGCCAATAACCGTTGCATATCAGAATTCGCCTTGTTCGGTGTATATATGGGGGGATGTCAATATTTTTAAACATATCCTCGGGGTAAGGACAAACTTTAGGGCAAATGTTAGATTTATTTATGCATTTATGAATTTGTATTTCATGCCAGGAAATATTGCGTCCATGATTGTTTAATGACTTTAATCTATCAATGTAAAACTAAATATTGGCTGTAGTTGCATATCTTTTGACCCCTCCACAGATGGGTCAAAGCTGGGAACAAAAGACGTGTCGCACCACTTCACAATATGGAAGCGAAGAATCGTGCAAGAGCGTGAAGATAACAAACGTGATATATTAGGCATTGTATTATCGTATGGATATAATAAACATAACTTGCAGTGAAATGTCTTGAATGCAGTAATACAGCCACATAAGTAATACGTTATAGTAGATGTAATGTTTTTGGGGTTTGGAGCCACGGTGGCTCAGGGGTTAGCGTGCCGGACTCGAGACCAAAAGGGTGCAGTTTCGAATCCTACTATCGGATCCACCCTCTATTAGTTAACGTGGTGTGCCCCTGGACACGGCTCATAGTTGTGTCGCTTGCCGCAAAGCTAAACTAAATATTTGTTGGGGTGGGTGGTGAGTATATAAACCATAATTTATATAATGTCTGGATTAGAGCTGTGAAAAATTAATTAAAATAGATGGTAGACAAAAGAGCATTGAAATATGTGTGTCAGATAAAAGAACAGAACATTTTACACACGTGGGCAGCATGGGCATTTGTAATTATTATTTCGATGATGACGATGATGATGACGACGGCGATTACATAACTACACTGAGAAAAATACACATCTATAATACATCATTGTTAACAAAATGAAAAATTCTTCAAAAGGCATGCAAATACATTGGCATTTTGATTCATCCATGACTCTTTTCCAATAGTATGAAAAGTTAAAGCTATAGCGAGTCCATTCCAGATGGATCTGGATTTCAATTTTGGTCATTTATGTCACAGTCACAGTTAAATGACGGATATCCTGCCGAGGAAAGTAACGTGCTTTGCTCAAGGATACACCAAGGAAGGCGAGATGGACTAATCCGTTGACGGGTTTCGAGATAAAAAAAAAAAAAAAGACTCTCAGCAATTAAAAAAAAAAACAACTCACCCTGAACTATGCATTTAGCATTTATTCCATTTTGGTCCTGGAAATGGCACACAACGTTACAATGTCTCTTAAAAAAAAAAACACCCAGATTTAACGTTTATTAGAAATATCTGCGAACCAAAAGACTGACACTACTAGTAACTTACGACCTGAATAACTTAATACGAACAAAATAGAATAATGGGATTAAATTGAACACAGACTAGAGCACAAGAAGAAACCGCAAGATTAATCAACGCTTCAGAAGCCATTACCGTATGCAGTGATAGCTATAGCAGATAGATGTCTCTGCCGTTACCTCAGAGCAATCTTTATTTGTGCAATTTTTCTAAGTGAACTATAAGTAGTGAAGTGGGGCACCCTACGTACAATGGGAATTCCACTCAAAACACCCCTGGGTCACTCTACGTACAATGGAAATTTAACATGGCGAAAAATCGTGGGTCACTCTACGTACAAGGGGAATTTAACATGGGAATAAATCGTGGGTCACTCTACGTACAAGGGGAATTTAACATGGGAATAAATCGTGGGTCAATCTAGCGTCAAGGGAAATTGAATATAGGATTTTTTTTAAAAAATAAAAAATTTTTTTTTAAAAAAGGGGTAGGCAATTCAAAGGCTATCTCTTTTCGAGAAATATGGCTGGCCCTGAAAAGGGCCTTTGGGTTTTATGTTAATGTATTCATTAACATAAATGGCACCGCATTGGTCTTCTTCTTGTCCTTAGGCTGCGTCTTACTGTTGGTCCGTACATCAGCACTCTTTTCAGGCATCCTTGTCTTTCGACGTAGATCCTACGTATCCACAGGCTGGTGTTTGTCCTGTGGACAACGGTCCACTTCGATCGGACATACATGAGCAAGTCTGTCCGAAACATCATGGAAGACACAAGGGTGGATGACTCAACTGTAGTCCACATCTTGAAGCGACGAGAACAGGTGAATCAATGCAGTCAACGGCGCTTATTTATAGGCGGAGGAAGGATTGAAACGGATTGAGTTCATTCACCAATCCAAACACGCGTTACAGAATTCAGTCAGCTCGCATCCAATCCGAAGAGAGCAGTCTGTGACGTCACGTAGTCAATATAGATTCGCTAGCGCTTGTGTGCAGTCAATCTATGCGACAGTGATTCAACATGACGGAAACTCAGAAAACGATCCAGTGGGGTGCACCAGCAGGGGAGACTGCCCAAGGGAACCCGGACTTACTTTCAGAAGAGGTGAATTGGGATTTTGTGGATTTTCTCTCCTCGCAAGAATTTGTTCCGGAACCTTCGTTACTTTCTTCATTACCGCAAGTGGAGAATTTTAGACAGAGACAGAAAGAAGAATTGGAGAAATTTATACAACGACAAAAGGAAGCGGAACAGACTTTTCTCCTACAGCAACAGCAACAAGAAGAAGAAGAGGTAAGAAAAAAACAACAGCAACAACAGCAAGAAGAAGTAGCAGCAAAGAAACAAGAGGGTGAAAATCAAACGGTCACGGTACTGTTGGACATTTTAGCGGAGTTAAGAAGTCTGAAACAAATGTATCAGACTTCTTTATCACGACCGAAGAGAATACGACCTTCCCGAGCCAAACATGTCAACCCTGTGACTAAGCCTACCGTACCACCCTTAGTGATTTCAACCCAATCATTATCATCAACATTACGCAGTCCAGAAGTAGGCCTTGGCCGTGGCAAAGGCTTAAGGCAGTTAAAATTGATTGCTTAAACTCACCCCTACACCATGAAGAAAAAGGCCCTTTTCAGGGCCACCCACATTTCTCGAAAAGAAATACAATTTCAATTTGCCAATAACTCAAAAAAAAAACTCACCCATGTTACCCTTTTAATACGTGTCTGTTTATGAGTGCGTGAGTGTAGCTTCTTATTTTAAAATCACAACTCAAAGACACTTACCTTATATCATTCATTTATTCTTTTCTCCATTTTTTACAATCCAATTCACAATTTATAACACAACACTTTAATTAAAAGTTCATTAATTTCTTCTTTTCTCCTTCTTTAGTCTCTCTGTTTTTTGAATTTCTTCACCGTCACACTCTTTTCCTCTTCTTCCTCCTCGCTTTCTTCCCTTCTTCTTTTTTTCTCCTGTTTCTTTTTCTTCACCTGTCTTCTTTCTTCTTCAGAAGAATCCCTCTCTTCCTCTGAAGAATCCCTCTCTTCTTCTGAAGAATTCCTCTCTTCTTCTGACTCCTCTTGTTTCTTTTTTGGGCAATCTGGAGACCAATGTCCTTTTTCTTTACAATAATAACAGGTATCTTGACTTTTGTCTCTTTTATCCCCTGTTTTTTTTCTTTTTTGACGGTCTGGACACTCTGAAGACCAATGCCCTTTCTTCTGACAGATATAGCAAGTATCTTGACTTTTATCTCTAAAGGAAGGAGAGTAGTCCGTAGGCTGGTCTGAAGAGAATTTTCTAATGACCCCTCGCAAAGCTCTGACGAAACGTTCCATCTGGTCAGTCTCTTCCATCGTTGTGCTCGGCTCGAGAGTGAAATGAATAGTGAAAGGACAAGACACACACCCTTTTATATACGCTGGTCTGCTATGACTATAAAGTAGTTTATGGTGTTTGAACTTGAGTCATTTGACTTTTTGCTTTCAAGATGAAACGATCCCATTCATTCGAGAAGAAAGAAGAAGAAAGTAAGAGGCAGAAACGTGATCTATCGCCTCGTACCAGGGCTGAGATCTTGGCACAAATTCATGCCAGTGATTTTGAAGAGGACATGAGTGAACCAGAATCCGAACCCTCTAAACCAAGTTCATCACCCTTAGTTAACCCTGAAAATTACTATTCCATTCGAGAGACGGAAAAGCGCTCCTCTAGAAAATTTAGAACCACGGCTTACAAATACACGGTGAAGTTTAAAGATTTCAAGGCTGAAGTGCCGTTAGAGAAAGCAGAAGGGTTCATCACCGAGGTGTGGGATTCTTTGCTCACTGCACTCAAGCGACAATGTCAACCCAAAGAAGACGATCGCTTGAGACTTTCCATACAACACGACGGTTTGAAATCCCCTGTTTGGATCGAGTTTAGCACCCCTGCAGAATTAACTGCTTCCAAAGTCATGGACAAGATTCAACACGTACAACAATCTAATGATCAGTTTGACATCACCGATGGTAAAGCCACACTGGACATGACCCACGTCTCTCCTCCTCAAGGGACTGGACGCAAAAAGATGTTATTGGTGGACGACCTTCGCAACACCAAAACGAGTCTCGTCCGAATTAACAACCCTCATGACCAGATGTGTTTAGCCCGTGCCATCGTGGTGGGACGAACCTATGCCAACAAGAACGACACGGTAGAATGGAAAAGAACCTGGAACACTATTCAACGTTCCGACCGAGCCAAACAACGAAACGAAGCAGAACTCCTGTTACAACAAGCCGGACTGCCCAAAGACACACCTTGTGGCATTCCCGAGATGCAAAAATTGCAAGATGTCCTAGCTCCACGATACACCTTGAAAGTGCACCCTCAAGAAATGCGCGGGCCTCTATTGTTTCGAGGCCAAGATTTTAAGGACGGAAAATACATTCACCTTTATCATCACGATGACCATTTCGATACCATTACCAGTATCACTGGATTCCTGAGATATGTTTATTATTGTGAGAAATGTGACTATGGTTATAATAATCGAGAGCAACACAAACATTGTGGATGGAAATGCTCAGGATGTTTGGCCTCTCCACCCTGTCTGAGCGAAGAACCAGTGCCTTGTTCCACTTGTCTGCGCACGTTTGTCAGCCCTACCTGTTACCAACAACATTTGAAGACGCAAGGTTCACAGAAGAAATGCGCTTGTCAACTCCTGAGATTGTGCCCTACGTGTGGACAAGGCATACTTACCAATAATGCCAAGGCACACGTATGTCGAGGAAAGAAAAAATGTCACATTTGTCACCACATCGTGGACTTGGAACACCAATGCTACGTGCAAAAATACCAACCCTCACCAGAGAAAGAGGACGGTCACAAGAAGAAAGGTAATTTCATCTTTTTCGATTTCGAATGCATGCAAGAGACCGGCATTCACATTCCTAATTTTTGCGTGGCTCATCGAGCGTGCGAGAAGTGCATTCAAGAACCTATCTTCAGTCATTGCCCTCACTGCAGCAAGATTCCTGGAGGACGTGAAAAAATCTTTCGGGGACCGAACACGTTAGCCGATTTTGCTCGATGGGTCTTAGACCCCATCGACAAGACGTGGAGCCAAGAGGACATCGAACGTTACGGAGATTGTCATCGTCATGCCACGGTGATGGCTCACAATTTCTCCGGATACGATGGACAGTTTCTTTTGAGGTACTATACGGAACAAGGCACCGAGCGTCCTAAAGTGACTTTGAACGGAGCCAAAATCATTTTCATGCAAGTGGGACAAGTACAGTTTAAAGATTCGATAAGCTATTTGGCCATGCCTTTGAGTCGAATGCCTAAAACGTTTGGAATGACAGAAATGGCTAAAGGGTACTTTCCACACTTTTTCAATACGGAAGCCAATCAACACGCCGTTCTACCCCATTTACCTGAGGCTCACTATTACGACCCCGACAACATGCGTACCGAACAACGAGAAGCTTTCTACGCTTGGTACCAGGCTCACGCTTCGGACCCTTTCGACTTTCAGGAAGAAATGCTAAAGTATTGTCGTTCCGACGTGGACATTTTACGGCGTTGCTGTGGAAAATTTCGAGAACTGTTCATGGAACACGGAGGGGTCGATCCTTTGAAAGAAGCTTGCACCATTGCCAAAGCGTGTTCCTTAGTGTATCGACAACGATTCATGCCTGAAAACACCGTGGCTGTCATCAGTCCTCAAACGACCCACTTTGTCAAACGTCAGTACTCGGTCAAAGCCCTACGTTGGTTACATTACTTGTGCGACAAGGAAGACAAGTGGATTCAGCATGCCCGCAACGGAGGGGGCGAAAAGACCATCGGAACATATTCGGTAGATGGCTGGGACTTAGAAAACCCCAAGATCGTGTACGAGTTTAACGGTTGTTTATTTCACGGATGTCCCGTCTGTTACCCTGACCGTGGTACTAAAAATCAGTTTTTGCAACGAACCATGGAAGACTTGTACCAGGACACTTGTCAGCGACGCCTAAAGTTAGAACAGGAAGGATACCAAGTGGTGGAAATGTGGGAACACGAGTACGATCACCGTATGAAAACCGATCCCGAGTTTAAACGTCTCGTGGAAAGTTACCAGTTCATGGACCCGCTGAACCCGAGGGATAGTTTGTACGGAGGAAGGACCAATGCCACCTGTTTGCTGTACCAAGCCGACGAAGAGAAAGGAGAAGAAATCAAATACTTGGACGTGTGTTCGCTGTATCCCTACGTGTGCAAATATTGTCGCTTTCCCGTAGGGCACCCGCAATTGCTGACGGAACACATCGACCTGGTCAACATTCGACAATACGAAGGCTTGATCAAGTGCAAAGTTTTGCCTCCCACGAACCTATACCATCCCGTCTTACCTCACCATTGTCAAGGCAAACTGATGTTTCCCTTGTGCCGTACTTGTGCCGAAACGTGCAACCAAGACCAGCCTTGTCAGCACAGCCAGGAAGAACGGGCCTTGACGGGAACCTGGGTCAGCGTGGAATTGTTCAAAGCTCTGGACATGGGATACCAACTGTTAGAAGTGTACGAAATTTGCCACTTTCCCAAGACACAACAGTACCGCAAGGGTGATCCCAGTCAGAAAGGCATTTTCGCAGACTACGTGGATGCCTTTTTGAAACTGAAGCAAGAAGCCAGCGGCTATCCTTCCTGGTGTCACACTCCCCAAGACCAAATAAAATTCAAAGAGAAATATTACGAACAAGAAGGTATCACTTTAGACCACATCGAGAAAAACGAAGGCAGGCGATCGTTTGCCAAAGTGATGTTAAATTGCTTGTGGGGTAAAATGGCACAACGACCGTGTTTACCCAAGACGGAATATTTGACAGAACCTTCCCGCTACTTCCAGATGATTCACGACAAAACCAAATACATGAAACACGTGGACGTCGTTCGAGAGAATTTGATCTTGGTCAATTACGAAGAAGATCTGGACTTTGTACAAGACGATCCTTTTGGAAATGTCATCATTGCGGCTTACGTGACAGCCCATGCTCGCTTAAAATTGTACGAAGCTTTAGAACTGTTAGGGGAACGCGTCCTGTACTTTGACACGGACAGTTGCATTTACATCCATCACCCGATTCAACATCACCCTAACATCGAAGGAGACCGTTTAGGAGCCTGGACAGACGAACATCCCGACGACAAGATTCTAAGTTTCGTCAGTGGCGGTCCCAAAAATTACGGCTACCAATACCGTGACAAACAAGGAGAAGTGCACACGACGTGCAAAGTGAAAGGACTGACTCTGAATTATCGTACCAGTCGAGTGGTCAACTTTGGGGTATTGAAAGAAGCCTTGCAATCGGGAGAGGATGGAAACTTTAAAGTGACCACCTATCAACCGAACAAAATTGTACGTTTACCCACTCACCACATCGTCAGTCGACCCTTGGAAAAAGTCTATCAAATTGTATACCAGAAGCGAGTTCGACTTCCCAATCATTTCACCTTACCGTACGGTCACGTCGGTATTGGTCTGTATATAAAAAAGGAACCCTAGGCAAGATCGATAGTTCATTGTGACTACCAAGACCGAGCAAACAAGATGAATACTTTGAAAGAGACATCGTTCCAGTTTGGGGATTGTAAAAAAGTTGTATCTTCCTCTAGTGTGACTAATATTGGATGGATAAGACCCAGGCATTGCGACGGAAAATGTCCGGAAGGAAACTGCGATTGTCCATGTGGTTACCATTGTAATTGCGTAACGGAGTTTGCAGACGAGTGCGATTGTGAGCCTTGCGATGGGACCGATGCTGTACCTTGTGACCTGAGCGATGCCGTAAAGCATCATGGGAACTTTAGTGCCCCTACCCCTGTCATGGAAAGTGATGCTGTGCGTGTCAAACCTGTGGGATGCGAAAGCGATGCTGCTCGTCCTCTTGGACATTTTACTGGGTTTCGTTTTAAAGGGGAATGTCGACCTTCACGTTTACCTCCCTACGGATGTCATCCAGCCCTGAGCAAACTCCTACCCATTTCACTCAACCCTCATCGAAACGAACCTGTGAAAAACGAATATTCGTTTCCTGTGCGTTTGTCGGAATACTGCGACTTTGAAAATCGTCTTCAATCGTTCAAAGGAAAATGGCCAAAGTATCTGGGAGGACCGACCCCCGAAGAATTAGCCAGAGCCGGATTTTTCTACTTGGGCGAAGGAGATAAAGTCAAGTGCTTCAGTTGCGGTGTGTCACTTCACCACTGGGAACCGCAAGATTCGGCCTACGTAGAACATGCTCGATGGTCACCGAATTGTCATTACTTACCTTTAGTGGGACCGAGACATTGAAGTAACTTTTTACCATAATCATCTGTTCATGGATAATTTACAAGAGAACATTCGTGCTTTGCCTGTGGAGTTGAGAGAACGCATTTACCGAGAGCTGGTCAAAATACAAGTGAAACGTAAAGAACAATTGCATCCGATACGTCACCGGTGTTTGAACCACTGGTACCTGAAGGCTATACAAGGACTGATTCAATTGAAAGTGTTCCATTGGACAGACATTGATCAACGACCTCCTGGTTATAAAAAGGAATGGTTTGGTATGGACGATTGTAGTTACTACATTGTAAACGTACTGCATCGAATTCCAGAGGAAGAGTTAACGAATTACAAACTTTTTGAACACAATGTCAACTTGGTGAAAGAGGAAACTTCTGAACGAATTGTAATGTGTAGATTAGTGACTCAACGATTTAAATTCGACACTGAAGAAGTGAAACCATGTTTGTGCAAAGAGTACATTTCTTGTGTCAGACCAAAGAGGATTTAGTATGACCTATTCATGGATACTTTACAAGAGAACATTCGTGCTTTGCCTGTGGAGTTGAGAGAACGCATTTACCGAGAGCTGGTGAAAATACAAGTGAAACGTAAAGAACAATTGCATCCGATACGTCACCAGATCTTTAACCACTGGTACTTGAATGGTATAAAAGAACTGATTCGTCAGAAATTCTTTCAATGGTCAGACATTGTTCAACACTTTGAGGTCGCTAATGATCGACATGTTCATAATTATGGTTACTTCGAGATTCACCTACAGCAATACATTGAGGAAGACAAGTTAAAGGATTACCAACATATTTTACGTGGAATCTACTTAGAGGAAGAGGAAACACCTAAACGAACTCTGACGTTTCGGTTACAGTATGCAAGATTTAGATTCCCTACTGGAGAACGAAGATCTCTGGCTAGAAAGTACGTCTATTGCATCCGAAAAAAAGAGAATATAAAAACAGGCTGCCATGCCACGGTTTATGTCACATGTCATCCAACAGATTCCGTGGAAGGAACTCAATGACCATATTCAAACCGTGGATCATTACCATCAATTATTACAAGAACTGTATCCATTCAATTTTGGACGACAAGTGGTGTGTGTCTTAGTGACTTGTTTTCTGGGATTTCGTTTACCAGCCGATTCTTTGTGGACTCTTTACGATCAGTACTTACCACCTCCATGGCCTTAAATGGTCACGAAAAACTCCTTTTGCTCAAAGCCTTGCGTTTTCATCTGGATACTTCTCGACCTCAACAGGAAAAAAAGATTCGTCAACTTTTAGCGACCCAAGACGTGTATGACGATGTGTGTGTAGCTTGTGACTTACACCCTCATTGGACAGATGTTCGTGATTGGAAAAAGGGGGGTTTTGAGGCTTGGACCCAAGAAGTGGCCCAGTATGCACAAGAGTTGTTCAAGGAAAAAAGTTACTTTTCAACCCGTGTTAGTGACGGTGCCAGAAGAACCCGTCACCGAGAACAACCACTCGCTTCAGGACAGGACTGTCATGGACATGCCTGAAAGGTCATTCCGGGAGGACACTTGTGTGACAATACCTCATGTAGAGACTGTAAGAACATTACACACTGTCCCTAGGACATCTTGGTTAACCAAAACATGTTGTACAGACACTTGTTTATATTCCACTTTGATCGCTTTGCTGTGTTTTATATTCCTGTACATCACTATTTGGGTTGTATGTATTTTTGTCTTTCGTGTTCATATTTGAAACATTCAATAAACGTGTTCTGAAAAAGTATATAAACTCTTGTCTTGTTTGTTTTTAGTGTCACAAGTGACATTTCTCATACCATGGCTACCTCTGCTGTCTCTGCTCCCTCTTCCTCTACTGTCAAAGTCATCGACGAACACTTAGATCGTGCCAGTTGGGAGGCTTTGTATCTTCGCCATCCCTTTAACATGCTCATTGCTGGACCTAGCGGTTCAGGCAAAACCGAATTCGTCAAACGTTTGATCGAACATAAACATCATTTGATCGATCGGCCCCCTCAACGGATCGTGTGGTGTTACAAAGAGTGGCAATCGGCGTACAACCTCTTGCGAGAAAGTCAAGGCGATTCCATCGTGTTTGTGGAAGGCATTCCTAAAGAAGACGATGGCATCGTCTCTGACTCCCGTCTAACCCATTTGGTCATTTTCGACGACATGTTAGGAGAAGACGAAGAAGAAATTAAATTGTGGTTTACGCGCAAAGGGCATCACCGTAATGCCAGTGTCATTTACATCACCCAAAATTTGTTTCAACAAAGTAAAGCCCATCGCACCATCAGTCTCAATGCGCATTACGTGGTCTTGTTTAAAAGCCCTCGAGATAAATCGCAAGTACAAGTCTTAGCCAAACAGTTAGGAACGCCTTGGCTGACTCAGGCGTACGACGATGCCACTCAAACGCCACACGCCTATTTACTCGTCGATTTGAAACCTACGACTCCCGAGGATTTGCGATTTCGTACCCACTTGTTTCACCACTGGTGCCAAGACGGAGGGCCTGTCCTGTACACGTCTCCGTCCTCGACTTCATTTCACTCCCCATGAAAAAATCTATAAAAACCTCAGACCCTTTTTCGTCTGTCTCACACAGTGTGAACATGACGTCCCTTCAGTCACATCTTCCCGTCAAATTGATTCGTGCCTTGTATGGCATCAGTCGAGAAAAAGATCCACAAACACGAGCTCGTGTCTTAGAAGCTAGTCTCAAAGAAGTCTTACGATGGTTCACGGTGACGGCACGTCAATTACTCCAAGGAATCATTCAGATTCCTCATCAAACCCAACGCTTTTTCGATCGAAACAAAGTCGCTTTGGTCCAACTGGCCGATCCCCGCATCGACACTCAAACCAAAAAACAAATCATTTTGAAACCTGGAGGGAGCGGTACTCTAGGAGGGGTCATCATTCGCTCACTCTTAAGATGGGATCCTAATGCCCCCAAAGTTATCCCCAAGACAAAAGTCCAACGAAGCCCCAAGAAGAAAAAGAAAAAGACCAGGTCCCCAAGAAGAATAACTTCTCCAGTGGCAGGACCCTCCTCTTACCAGACACCACCACCATCACCCCGGAAAAAGAAAAGAAGCCCCCAGAAAAAGAAACAGAGAAAAAGTCCCCAGAAAAAGAAAAGTCCACAGAAGAAGAAGAAAACTAGTCGCAAGAGAGGCACTTCGGCCAGGACGCAACCTTACACTCGCAAGCCACGACCTGCCACAGCGTCTCCGGCAGCCTCACGTTTGTCCACTTCTCCGTTGATGTCACCAGGAACTGAAGAGTACTTGGAGACGTTGATCACACCAAGAACTTCTCCGTTGATGACCCCCAAAAGAACTTCCCCAGTGGCAGGACCTTCCAATTTAGCGGCAGTGGCTGCTGCTCACAAAGTACCTTCTCCCAAAATCAAAGTCCATGAAAGATCGGGCATGTTACAAAGTTTACTGGATTTGTCCAAGCAAGAACTGGCTCGATTTAGTCCGTTACGTACCCCTGCACGACGTGTCATGCCTGTCCTCAAACTGATAAAACGTAAAGACAATCAGTGGCGACGAGTTCCAGTATAAAAAGACCTGTGACCAAGTCGGGGGTATCAGTGAACTTGTAAAAGATGTCACCTCCAAGAAGCCACAAAAGAAAGAGACAAAGGCAGACGCGTCATCCGACAAAGCGCTTAGCCAAGCATCGACGTTACCCTAAAAAAAAAGACACAGTCGTTCCAAGAAAAAGAGGCGTCAACAAAGGGGAGGATTCCTTGGCGATTTTCGGAAAAACATTGTCACCTTTATGACAAAGCGATAGTCCCAGAAAAAAAAGATAAAAGGGTGTGCGTTAAGTCATCGACGTTAGTGTCTGTTCGGTGAATGTCCCGGAACCCACAAGCAAAAATGTCACCCTCCAGAAAACCCCAAGGAAAAAAAAGGAAAGGACTGCCACCACGTTTAGCCAAACATGGGGACATGTTATCTGTCCTGTCCAAAGCTTCTCCACCCCTACGAAAAAAACTCATTCAAACGGCCTCCAAAGAGGTCATCGATACCGTGTGCGAATGTTGTTTGAACGTTTTGAAAGGCACGATCCCTTTGTCCAAACACCAGAAACAATGCTTAGGCAAACATCGTCACGTTCTTCGGAAAATGGTTCAAAAGAAAATTCCCATTCGTCAAAAAAAGAAGATGTTGGTCCAACGTGGAGGCATTTTACCTCTCTTGTTAGGCCCCATACTAAAAGGAGTCTTGGGAACCATGTTGGGAGGACTGATGGGAGCAAGATAAAAAGGCCTTCGGAAGTCCCAAGATCTCAGAATTCATCCCTGACAACCCCATGGAAGGACGAAAACTAGCTTTAGTGCCTTACAAACGATGGATGGAATACCATCGGTGGCAAGAACAACGCACCCCGCATTTACCTCCCAATCCCAATTTGAGCGAAATGTCCCAGTTACAACACGAATTGCAGTCCTTGATGGATCGCCAAGATTTGTCCGAAACAGAAAAATCGCAAAAGTACGGTCAACTCTTGCAACGATTGCAACTCTTTCACCAGAAAGCTTTAGACGAAACAGCTCTACCCACTCTGAAAGATTTTAAGACCTTGATGAAAAGTCCAGCACCATCACCAGTACCAGTACCAGTACCAGTACCAGTGGTCAAGACAGAAAAAGGAGAAGAAGAAGAGGAAGGGTTTCTAACTCCACCAGAAAAAGTACGCAAGTTAACAACACCACCTACCTCCAGAATTGGATGGATTAAAAAGATGATGGCCACCCCTTCTTCATCACAAGAGAAAAAGAAAGTGAAGACAGAAGTGAAACAAGAACCGATATCCCCTGCACAGACATCCTCCTCTTCGACACCTATTGCTGGTCGCACACGCAAAGCCTTGCAATCCAAGAAAATACCCCAAGAGAAAAAGAGTAGCCTCTTCCAAGAGTGGGTGCCTTATTAACACATCAACCAACACAAAAAAATGGAAAAAGTCTTAGCCAGCATTTACTACGATCCCTCGCATCCTGCAGGTTACGCAGGAGTTCAAAAATTGTATCGTGCTGCCAAAACTCGACTGAAAAGTCTCCGTTTACCTCAAGTGCAACGATGGTTACAAGAACAAGCTACCTACACTTTACACAAACCCATTCGACGCAAGTTTGCCAGAAGTCGCACCCGAGTGGAAGGCATCGATCATCAATGGCAAGCCGATTTAGCCGATGTCTCTCATTTGGCCAGCTACAATCGCGGCTACAAATATTTGTTTTGTGTCATCGACGTCTTTTCCAAATTTGCCTGGGTCGTGCCCTTGACTTCCAAATCGAGCAGCGAGTTAGTGCGAGCCCTGCAACGGGTGTTGAAACAAAGCGGTCGTCGCCCTCTTCGATGGCAAACGGACAAAGGCACCGAATTTCTGAACCAAGCTTTCCAAAAAGAATTAAAGAAACGTGACATTCATTTTTTTACCACCGAGAATCCCGAAACCAAAGCCAGCATCGTGGAACGTTTTCAACGTACTTTGAAAGAACGCATGTGGAAATATTTTACGCATCACCACACTCTGAAGTACATCGACATCTTACCGCACCTGGTGCAAGCGTACAACCAATCTTACCATCGAAGCATCGGACGTGCCCCGCAAGACGTGACTCCCGACAACGAAGTGCTGGTGTTTGAGCGCCTGTTCGGTACGTCCCCGACGAGGGCTGTCCCCAAGAAAAGTGGAGAGTTGGCCGTAGGAGATTGGGTGCGCATTGGCAAAACCAAACGCACTTTCGACAAAGGTTACTTACCTAACTGGACGACCGAATTGTTTCGCGTCACTGGACGAGTGCATGGCCGTCATCCTACCGTCTATAAATTGGAAGACATGAACGGAGAAGTGCTCAAAGGAACGTTTTATTTGCCCGAGTTACAACGTGTCACCAAAAAAGAAGACGACGTGTACGACATCGAAAGCATTCTCGAACGCAGAACCCGTAAAGTGGGCAAACGACGTGTCAAAGAAGTCAAAGTACGTTGGAAAGGATATCCACCCAGTTTCGATTCTTGGATCGACGCTTCGCAAGTCATCGACTATAAAAAGAAGAAGTGACCATCATGCCCTTTCACACAGCAGACGCAGCTACGTCGACCACTCCTTCTTCCCCTAGTTCTTCTGTGCAAGATTTACAAATACAACCCTTGTGGGTGTGGTGTGGAGAACGTGTGCCTAAAACGCAAATCGTCTTTTTCTGCCAAATCTTCGTGGTGTATTGTGTCATCGGGGCAGCCATCGCCAATTTGAGTTTGCAACAAGGAGACAAACAATTGTGGACCATTTTATTGAGCAGCTGCATCGGTTACCTGCTTCCTAATCCTTCCCTGAAATTCTCCTCGAACGGGAACCACGGGAACCTCGTGTCCAGTGCCAGTGTCAGTCACCACTCCAATAACAACCAGAACCCCATTTTGGGCGGAGACACGCCTCTGACGTCCAGTAATATCCCCTCGGACAGCCACAGAACTCTGGAATTATGAGTCACCAAAACCAATTTTACTTAACCTTACCCAGTGACAGTTCCATGGAGGTGTTTCCCCACAACACGTTGTGCTGTTACACGGCCAAATTACCTCAAGCCATCCCCTTAGATCACGAAGCCCATTGGGAAGTGGCTTTAGTGGAAATCATTCACCCGACCCAAGTCCTCAATGTCCTTCCCAATCAAAATTTTTTTCATGTGGAAGTTCATGACGAGTCATTGCAACAGGAGTTGAATAAGAAAGTCATATATGACAATAAAACCTATAATGAGAAAACTCAAAAGTGGACCTACCACTTTTTCATTTCCCCAGGCTATTATTTTAGTGGTCAACATTTGGTCAGCACCATAGCCTCCAGGTTTAATGCCGTGTTTGGGAAAGCTTTGGAGCATGTTAACAAAAGTGTCACCATGGAGTACCACAAAACAGCTCGTCGCTTCTCGATGAAATTTGAGCGGAGTAAAATCATGTCCATTTTATTTTGTCCTGAATTGTTTGACATGTTGGGCGGAGACATGAACCTGAGAATGAGCATACTCAAGAACAACGAATTACCCATCGTTTACGACAACGAGTCTTTTAGCAAGTTATTTCGTACCCCAGTAGAACTGAACCAAGGACTGAATTTGATGTTCGTGTACTCCGATGTGGTGGAGTATAACGTGGTGGGACACACCTCCGTACCGTTACTGCGTGTCATTCCTTTCAAAGTGGATTCTGCCGCGAACGCTGACGAGGAAGGTGGAAACACTTACCACGTCCACCGCGAATTTGTCCATCCTCACTATTTGCCAGTCAGCAAGTCGTATTTGGACACGGTCAACATTACTATAAAAGGAGATCTGGGACAAAATATTCCATTTACCAAAGGAAAAGTCACGGTGAAACTCCATTTTCGAAAACGGTTCTCTCACGATTCGTAAGCAAGTCATGTATCCAGTGTACCAAGGGGTTGCACGACAGCGAGGACACGGTTTAGGAGACATGTTAAAATCGGCCTTTCGTTCGGTGGCCCCGGTGTTGAAACCGATGGTGACACGCGGATTGCACGCCTTGAAAGATGCGGCACTGACGCAAGGCAAAGAATTTCTCCAAAACGTCATCATCGACAAACAAAACCCTAAAGAAGCCTTCATGAGGGCAGGCAAAAATGTCCTGCTGCAAACGGGTAAAGACATTTTAGGCCGACGAGACACACCTATAAATGCCCTGCACGCTACCGAGTCAGGCATTCAGCAAGGACAAGGCAGAAAGAGACGACGAAGAAAACACCCTTTCACCAGACTTCAAGCTAGAAAAGCCAAGAAAAGAAGAACCGTTCGAGACTTAGACGTTTTCGATTATTGAGACACAGAAAAAATGATGCACCGAGAGTCATGTGCTTGTTCCAAGACGGAACTGGATCTGTTTGCCATGCCCCCCACCATGATGACGATGCAAGAATCCCAGTGGGTGGAATTTCATCCCGTCTCCTCTTTGACGGATTCCGCTCCCATCGAGTTCGAAATCAAAGGACAACCCGAAGATTACATCGATCTGAATAGCAGTTACCTGTATTTGAAAGTCAAAGTGATCAAAACTGACAACACCAATCCTGGAGCCAATGATAGGGTAGCGCCCGTCAACAATTTCATGCATTCCTTGTTCAGCGAAGTGGACTTGTACTTGAATAACAAACTGGTCAGCAGCAGCATGGATACTTACCCATATCGTGCCTACTTGGAAAATCTCTTGACGTACGGAAAAGAAGCCAAGAATACTCATCTGGATGCTTGCGTGGTATGGAAACCTGACACGGCAGGTGCAGGCACGTTTAGCGACACAGCCCTGACAGAAGATGACAATCCTCACAATGTGGGGTTTAACACACGTAGAACTAAAATTTTGCAAGGACGTAGTTTAGAACTGATGGATCGTTTGCATTTGGACATGTGGTTACAAGAAAAGTATTTACTGAACGGAGTTGATATTCGCCTGAGACTGAATCGTAGCACTGCCGCTTTCCATTTGATGGCCCATGCCAACGAATACAAAACTGTTATCCAAGAAGCCAGACTTTACGTACGCCGTGTGGAAGTGTTACCTAAAGTGGGAAACGACATCAGTCAGACGTTGAGCAGAACGACCGCCAAGTATCCCATAAGACGTGTGGAAGTGAAAACGTTCACCATTCCTGTTGGACAGCGATCCATGATCGAAGATCATCTGTTCCAAGGACAGTTACCCAAGCGTTTGATCGTTGGTATCGTCAGGAATTCAGCTTTCAATGGACTTCATAACGAAAATCCTTTTGAGTTTCGACACTCTAGCGTGTCCAAAATCGAAGTCAGTCGTGACGGCAAGACCTTGTGTACACGACCCTTTGAGCCTAACTTTGCCCAGAACAATTACTTGAGATCGTACTTGTCCCTGTACGAAGCCACCGGACAGTTAGGAACCAATACCAGTCACGGTATTACGTACGAAGATTATGCAGGAGGCTATGCTTTGTGGGCCTTTGATTTCACTCCAGACCAAGGCAGCGACGAGGGACATTTCCACCCTATAAAATCTGGCCAGATTCGTGTGGAAATTCAGTTTGCAAATCGAGACCCTGCTGATCCAACGTTGAACGTGATCCTGTATGCAGAATTTGACAATACGATAGAAATCAACAGTTTGAGAGAAGTCATTCTAGATTACTAGAAGCCATGGAAGACTGTTATCCCTCTTTACCTAGTGAAGAAACTTTGGACATGAAATGTGAGGAGACCGTGGAAGGAGAATCCCAAGACAAAGACGAAGAAATTGTCATGATGAAGTCGAGATGGCCAGAACAAGAAGCCCATTTAGTCTCCTGTTTTGCCAAACACTTGGTCGACAAAATGACGGAATTGATCAAGAAAAATTGTTATGGATGTCAAAACGATCATCCCAGTCAAATTCAACACGATAAATGCCTGATGTTGAGTCAAGAAGAAAAATTGGACGAGTATCTGGACGAAGCTTGGAGTCTCATCTCAAACAAAGACGTGTTGCACCAGTGGTATAAAGACTTGCGTGAACATTCTTGTCCACCATTAACCACTCAAGAGATCCATCGTATCGAAGCTCTCCTGAATCAGAGTGAGGAAACAGAACGAATAACCGTTTATTCGTCAGACATTTTCAAGCAAAAAGTCAGGATCGAATTGACGACTTATTATTACCTGTGAAGAAGAAAAAAACACAAATCAATGGATACCTGGGAACTTTATTACCTTTTGAACCATAGTTCGTATACGGCTTCTTGGAATCCTGTCGTCTGTGCTAAAGATGAACTCCCTCATCGCAAACCTAAAGACCATCAAGCTTACGTGATCAACACGGACGAAAGTCATCTCCCAGGAACCCACTGGGTAGCCGTCTACTTTCCTCAAGAAGGATGTGTGGAATATTTCGATTCGTACGGATTGCCCCCTTTGGAAGACGATATCATCGACTTTATGAGAAGAAATGCTCAAACCACCCGATTCAATAACGTGAAATTACAAGGCACAGATTCCTTGGTGTGTGGACAGTACTGTGTGTATTTTCTGCATCATCGCAGCCTGGGCTATTCCTTAGAACATTTAGTGACTCATTTCGATCCTCGTTCTTCTGCTAGAAATGATGTGAAAGTAGATCGATGGTTTTGTGACCATTATGCTTATCTTTTGTCTCAAGCTAGGAAACGTAGTGTCCATCAATGGCCTAATGATTTCCAACAGTGGAAATCACAATTTCATTCACAACGTTGTCAGCCCTGTTCAAAGTAGTTAGTATTTGAAGAAAAAAATGTTTGTGATTTGAAAAAAATTGTTTGATGTTATAGTGTTGGATTATTGTTAAAAATGTTAGAAATGTTGTTGTTTAGTGTTAAGTGATTTTTGAATAAAAAATGTTGTGTTTTGAAAAAATGCTTTTGTCTTTTGTTTAGCTATAAGAATGTTGAATTGATGCTCTTTCATTTCTTACTATCCCTCTCATGACAATCACTGAACGTTGCGACTCGAAAACCGTGTGGGGGATGTTTTCCTTCACGTCCGCGCTTTCACTTTAAGAACCGGGGTTGTTTCCAGTCTAACCATCCATTGTCGACTCATCCTCCTACGAAGATGTGCTCCAAACTAGCTAAGCTCAACGAAGCCTACGTGAATTTGCATAGGGTCAGACACAGTCTGATACCGAAGCCAGAAGAAATAGAGAATGTGAGAATGTTAAAAATCACTGAAGACCTGATAGAAGAGCTCTTCAGAGAAGAAGTGAACAGGGAGAAAGAAGAATGGACAGAGAAGTACAGACTTCAAAAACAGCAACAACAACAACAACAACAACAACAGCAGCAGCAACCTGAACCTGACAGAGGCTTTGTCGATTGCCGTATCGACACCAAAGAGTTCTTCTTCTCTTTCCGAAGAAGCAGACCTATCGCCAGAAAGTCTATCCTCAGAGGACATCGCATTCTTAGAAACTAAAAAAGAATGCCATAGCAAACAAAAAAACAGCCCTTTTCAGGGCTACCCTAATACTCTAGAAAAGAAGTAACGATCGATTTGCCAATGTGTGTAGGTAGAGTAGTGTGAAAATAAACACTAACTCTTTATTCAAGAATGTGAGGGTATGAGTTTGTGTGTTTGTGTAATTGTGTTTGTAAGTGAAAAAATAGATTGATGTATATAGTAGATTAAAATGATGTTAGTTCTTTGGCTGTTTGAGGTGTATATTTGGGGTTAGATTGGATTGCCTTGCGTATGTGGATAGTCTATTGAAGTGATGGGTAGCATAAAAACGTGAGTGAGTGTTTCTTTTAGGTCCGCGCGTTGTTGTTGTTTCTTGGTCATGATCTAGGTAAGATGAATTTTATGTTTTTAGGGGATGTTTTCCTTCACGTACGCGCTTTCAGTATAAATTGAAACTCGTTCGGCAGTCCAGCTACCCTTGTTGATTGATCAACACCAAAAAATGAACACGAGACTTGAGAAACTGTTGGAGCTTCATGTGCATCTGGAATATGCCAGGCGCATATTAAATGAACTGGCCGCGGAAGCCATTGTCGAGGAGGGAAGGATAAGAGAGGAGGAAAGAAGAAACAAAGAAGAGGAGGAGAGAAGATATAAAGAAGAAGAAAGAAGATATAAAGAGGAAAGAAGAAACAAAGAAGAGGAGGAGGAAAAGGAGAGAAGAAATTTCAAAATCCCAGAGAGCGAAAATTGGGATTCTGAAGCGACATATCCTGCCTCTGCTCTCTCCCCCCAAAAGGTAAAAAGTAACTGGGGGATAAGATGTGTATGTGGCGCCAGGCCTGGAAGGTGCCACCATTAACCAGGTGTCCATGAAGTTCCAAACAAAAACAGCCCTTTTCAGGGCTACCCAATACTCTAGAAAAGAAATAACTATTAATTTGCCAATGTGTGTAGGTAGAGTAGTGTGTATATAAACACTAACTCTTATTTTAGATAGTGTGAGGGTATCAGTTTGTGTGTTTGTGTGTTTGTGTTTGTAAGAGCTCAGGTATGTTAGTGTGAATAGTAGATTATGGGTTTCTTAGCGTATGTGAAGAGTATAGTTAGGGTTTTATTATATGAAATGAGAAAGTAGGGGGATGTTTTCCTTCACGTTCGCGCGATGTTGGGTCATCATCTAGGTAAGATCCATTTTATGTTTTAGGGGGATGTTTTCCTTCACGTTCGCGCTTTTCGTATAAGAAGCCACAGTGCTCGTTGTTCAAACCATTCTGCAAAGAAGATGGCTTCTAACCAAATGGACAAAATGGAAAAATTGCAAAACGTCCTCGACAATTTAGGAATGATAGAGCAAATGTTGGTTAACCTAAACGAGGATCACTATTCATATAGTCCCCATCGAGTGAAGATGGAGATAAACAATTTACGAAAAATGAAGGTAATCATCAGTGATCTGTTGAAAGAAATAAAGGAGGAGAAGGAGGATGAAGAGGAAAAGATAAGAATAAGAACATGGAACGAAAAAATTGAAAAAGAAGAGGAAAATGAGAAGAGGAAGAAAGAAGAGGAGGAGGAGGAAGAGAAGAAAGAAGAGAAGGAGAAAAAAAAGAAGAGAAAGAGTGTTGGAGATAAAATAAGAAGTTGGTGGAGGAAAAGAAGAAATTAGAAGAAGAAAACCCAAAGGCCCTTTTCAGGGCCCCCATATATCTCGAAAAGAGATAGTCTTTGAATTGCCTACCCCTTTTTTAAAAATTTTTTTTTTATTTTTTTTTATTTTTTAAAAAAAATCCTATATTCAATTTCCCTTGACGCTAGATTGACCCACGATTTATTCCCATGTTAAATTCCCCTTGTACGTAGAGTGACCCACGATTTATTCCCATGTTAAATTCCCCTTGTACGTAGAGTGACCCACGATTTTTCGCCATGTTAAATTTCCATTGTACGTAGAGTGACCCAGGGGTGTTTTGAGTGGAATTCCCATTGTACGTAGGGTGCCCCACTTCACTACTACTATAAATGTTAACACTTGCTGTTACGACCATTGTCGAATATCTAACTTAGATGATGAAAAGTGCCTTATCAATAAGTACCCGTTGAATTAACGATGCCATAACGCGAATGTGTTAGAATTACTCGTGTTCTGCAAGTGAAAACCAGTATTAAAATGGAAGTAAATTGGATGGAAGTGTCACATATTCGTATGACTATTGTACCCTTCATACTGCGTCCAATTCTCCGTCTTAAAAAACGGGACATGGAAAAATTAGAGTGGATCGTCGCACGTAGTAGCAAGAACCGTTTCTTGTTTAAGTTCTAAGAACATTGTATTGACACAGGAAAATAAATAATAGGCCACCCTACCGCCTCAAAAGACTTGTAATAGGTACATTACATTGGTATGTATGTATGTATGTATGTATGTATGTATGTATGTGTGTGTGTGTGTATATATATATATATATATATATATATATATATATAGAGAGAGAGAGAGAGAGAGAGAGAGAGAGAGAGAGAGCATGTATGCATGAGCGACCAATTAACTTAATCTTACATCTGTTGATGATGGAGATCAAACTCACTTCTTTCAGGGCTTCAAGCCTGTGTTTGCCTCAAGCATTAAATACGGCTGCCAATAATCTATGACGTTGGCACATAGCGAATGGCAGGTGCAGTAAGGTTCAGATTCAATCTGATGCAGAGTGGTTGAAATGATTTTATATCTGCGTTGGATGGAAGGGGTGAATTTCCTAAACTGAGTTGGGTGATGATCAGAATTTACAACAAAGTTGCGTCGTCGTCACTCCGATTGTCCCCGTTCAGACATCCTTGGAAAAGGGTCCAGGTACGTTATCAGTTGTATAGTTAAACGATATCAACAGGAACTGGGTAGCACGGAAGAATCTGTAACGTGGTATACCGCGGTATTTCTGAACGTATCGCCACACATACCTTGGTATACCGCAATTACACTAGGGACCAACAATTCAAAGTGCTGGGGCAAGGGTCTGACCCTTTTCTGTCTGTCAGTAGCTGGAAAAGAATACCTTGGTTTGGTTTAAAGCAAAATGACACCATATTATACCCATATTACTTGGAAAATATATTATCTTGTGATATAAGAAAAGAAAATATTTCAGATCAAAAGAAAACAACAGCCCCCCCCCCCCATAAAATGGTCAGTTCGTTATAGAAGACTGTAACTTATATAACTTATAGCTGAGACTGAAAGCCATCGTGCTGATGTTAGTGAGCCTATTAACAAATATGGGAAGTGTTAAAAGTGAATGCTACAATTTACTGCGACACTATTGATATAATAGGCAGGGAAACTTTGAGCGGGATGCCAATACCGGGCGAGATATTTATCAGAGAAGGCCGGTAAATATAAATCACAATGACCAAACAAACGAGAAAACATTTAGTAGACTTGAGAACTTACGTATCGTTCAGACAAAAAGTAATCGCGCTCCTGAAAATCTTCGCTGTCTTACAAAGGAATACGTACGTGTACTTAACAATTCTCACACGTTAGAAAATAACTAAAACACGACGTGTCTATGTTTTACCCTTTTTTTAAAAAAAAATCCGAAGGTCTTTCGAAAGTTGGATTTGACCCGAATATCTTTCACAACATTGCATTTGGCCACCGCCTTGGCATACTTGACACGTGTCAAACATGCTATTTAAGGATCATAAATATAATCATATTTGTAATATTCACTATTATTTTTTGACAGATACAACCGTTTCGTATAAACAAGATTATGTTATTTCTATATAATTATTTTGTCATGAATAACTAAAACACGCTGTTAATATCATTAAAATCGTAACGAGATTACGCGTGAATTTCCGTACCTTCCTTACTGACGGAAACTATTTAAGTACACGAACGAAAAATAAACAAGAAAGAACCGTGGTATGTACCAGCCAAAAAAAAAAAAAAAATTAAGTCGATATACTGGTAATACCGAATACCGAGCACATCTAATATACATGAAGAAAAAGAACACTCAAATACCTATCAAATTCAGTCCTAATAAAATCTGAATGGACCAGTGGATACTCACATTATTTTGTAACTATTTTGTAATTTTGTAGAACAGCCGCAGATAGCTCCGTTGGTAGAAGTTTGACCTTAATTCAGGAATCGCGAGTTCGATATCCATCCTGGAAAGTCCAGATCGGCTGCCTCTGTGTGTCATTATGAAAGGTACTTCACTCCGATTTCATTAGCATAATACAGAAATCTTTCCTGGATTCGACTACACCACTTGTTAGGGTCAAGTTTATTCGGTCGCTGATTAATTTACTTCAAAGACCAATATACATGTATATTATCACATGTGACCACATTTTTTAAAATAATTTTTTAATATAATTTACTCAGAATGAACCTAGATTTTATATTTAAAGTGTGTCAAATAAAGTGTGGGATCACTAACAGTTAAAGCAGCAATGCCAAGGTTCGGTCTTTCCCTAGTCACAAAATGATAATAAAACAAAAGCCATAAAACTGGTGTATAATAAAATGCACCCCCCCAACAAAAAAAATCCCCAACAAAACAATGCATATACAGTTTTATTTCATCTGTGTGATCTATCTAAACATATACGACTACTATCCGACTTCTTTTATACAATTTATAAAATAGCACCAGAAATATAAAACCAGCTAGTTTGACATAAAGTACAATACTGTTTGATACACATTTTGTTATAACATAACAATACAAATGATAATCGAAGATAGTAATTTCAGCATAGCAAATAAAACCGTACATAAACATGCATGTACAATAATAAAGATCATGAATTTAAAAGCATTTTTTTTTTCTTCTGGTCAAAAAATCTGAATAGACTAGCTCATATATTTCCTTATCGGGAACATCAGTCATGATTATTGATAATTAAACTTTAAAATATTTCAATTAACCAGTATCATTAACAAGCATTACGAATAAAAGTTCAAATGAACACAGTTCAATACACTAACAAGGTAACGTAATGATCTATTACCAAAGGAAAGACAACCAGAAGCAAAGTATTGTAAGCTGACACTTACCCAATGTGAATCTGTCTAACTTTCTTAGTGCATACAAATATTTCATGAATTTTTTGGACAAAATTGTATAATATGATGATTTAAATTTGTATATGGAATATACAGTCAGTCTAAAATGTGACTGACATTAGACCTGAAAGTCTGACAAGCTACCAGTACACTTGTAAATCAAGTGATAATCACACCTTTACCAGTCAGTGAGTACTTGTTGGTGGACTGTACAGCTTGGTACGTGTAAGGGTTTGAGAGGCAAATTTGAATATGTAAATCATATTATTTCTGCCCAAATTCTTATTTTGGAAAAATTATATGTACAATGATAGCTGTGCATGTATTTATTGTCAAATAAACTGTGACATTCAGCAAAATAGGTACATGTATCTACAGGAGTCCATTACATCTGGTACATGTCTCTATAGGACTCCATAAAAGTCCATTACATTTGTTACATGTCTCTATAGGAGTCCATACTAGTCCATTACATTTGGTACATGTCTCTATAGGAGTCCAAACTAGTCCACTGCATTTGGTACATGACTTTAGGAGTCCAAAATAGTCCATTACAATAGGTACATGTATCTACAGGAGTCCAAAATAGTCCACTACATTTGGTACATGTCTCTATAGGAGTCCAAAATAGTCCACTACAATAGGTACATATATCTACAGAGTCCAAAATAGTCCATTACAACTGGTAAACTCGCAGACAATCCACAATGAAAAAAACTATAAAACCCAGCCCCAAACTATTAGCGGAAAGAGTGGAGGGATATATTTAATACAACACAATGTCTTGCCATTAATGGCAGTAAATCCCTTATACCTGAAAAAGGTCACAATCGCTTTACCTTTGTCTCCTTTTTAAAAGTAGTTATTTCATTGCAAGTTCCCTTGGAAAGCAGTTTCTAAATCCAAACAAGCAAAATTTAAAAAAAAAAGGTATCGTGCACAAAGGTATAAAATATTTTCAAAACTTAATGTGAAATTAATTCTGTACTAATTCCATAAATGAAATATGTCAAATTGATTAAAAAATATTGCATGAAATTAGGAGATATTTTCTTTACATATGTTATACTGTAGAAAACTCAACTTTAAAAAAGTGCAATTACAGTTGACAAGGACAGTATCAATGTTGCTCAAATGAAAAACAGATTAAGTCATCTCAATGCAAATGACATGTAAATAGTTCGCAACATTTGCATCAATTTGAATTAAGACTTGAGACTCATCATAAATTAAGAAATTCATGACATGTTTAACATGTGACAAAACTAATATGTGGCATTTGTGAATATCAAACAGACAAGAGAAGTACTGTATTCCAGACAGAACTTGCACTGAAGATATTATGCACATAACCTTCTTTTCAATTCTGGTTAAAATCTGCATAGAAAATAGCTAGTGGTAATTGTAAGTGCTTGTGTTGGGATCTTAGCATTAGTTTCTAAAATCCACACAGATCAAAATAGTTTTTCTCAACGTATCACTTAGCATGCCTGGTGTATTGCTACCACTTAATTTGTTGGACTAAATCACAACTGCTGAATCTTCAGGAAACAAAACCGACACCTTTTAAAAATTAGTACAACTAAATGTTTTCTAAAACAAATCCTTTTGCAAATGATGGCACTGTAAGATTCAACAAATTTCATTATAATGTAGAACCAAAATATTTATGATCAAGAACAGTTACAAAAATGGACCATAGATTTGTGTGTGTGTGCGTGTGTTATGGGCGCAAAGTTTAAGACATTGTGCAATTCATTATTTGCTTTAATCTCATAAATTTACATAGATCACAATTTTGAAGCTCACAGTGTAAGTATTAATCAAATACAAAATGATCATTTCATCTGATATGATTATATACAAAAACCTGAATGGTTCTAGTTAAAATCAAAGTCTAAAACATTAGAGGTACTTACAGTAGCTGAACTTAACAAGCTTAAAGTTGTTGTTGTAGGGTTTAACGCCATTATTTCAGCACACGATAGGCTATACATGGCGGCCAGTATTAATGGTGGAGGAAGAACCCGGGAAAACCCCTGAAAGAACCACCGACCCATGGGAAGCTACTGGCAAGCTTTCTCAAATATCCACATTAGCCGAATCTGAGACTCGAACCCACGCAAACAGAGGTGAGATGGCAGTGATCCGTAACGAAGAATGCTTTAGACCACTTGGCCACTCGGGGCCCCAACAAGCTTAAAGTGCTCAAGGCCCAAATTTTGGTTCATATCTTCTGTCATTATTTGAGTTTGCTGAGGCTGCAGTAATGATAGTAGTTTTGTACATAGTAAGTCATTCAAGTGATGCAGAGTATTTGAGTGATGACGAGTATTCAAGTGACTTTTATTTTAGTTCTCAAGGATTAAATATATATTAATTAGAATATGCACTCTGAAAGTTATGAAAAAAATTCTATGGTAATATGTATGAAGAAAGTTATGAAAAAACTCTATGGTAATATGTATGAAGAAAGTTATGAAAAAACTCTATGGCAATATGTATGAAGAGTACACATTTCCAATTAAGGTGCAAGGAAAATTACTTTTTACAAAAAGCATGTACACGTAATATATGGACAACAAAATCAAAAGTCATTAAAAAAAACGTATATAAATTAAATAAATACAGAACAGTATGTAATTAATGCTGAAATATGATGACAAATTTTCTAAATGACTATAACATCAATATGATAATTTATGCGTGTGGATTTTGGGAGGATGGTAACTGATAAATCTCTTTGATATTAAAAAAATACAACACAAATAAAAATTAACATCTTTTCTATGTTGCTCAACAGAAGATCTACATTTTTTTACAATTACCAGTATGTTTATATGAACAAACAAGAGTCCCATGAAGGGATTGTTGCTCTACTTGGTGAAAAGAATGACCAGGAATTCAAGATACGACCATTTGTTCCTTTTAACTGCTGAGTGTTGAAACAATTTCTCATATTCCTCAGGGATAGCAAGATTTTCAAATCAGCTGCTGTGGTGGACATATTGGATGTCAGATTGGTACCATTTTCATTTAGGACAAAGTAGGCCTATTTGGTCAAAATCCCGTGTTATAAATGTCATCCATTCATGAGGGAGTATTGACAACAAGATTGTTTTAATGATAGCTGTCATGGTAATCATATTGGATGTGTTAGTGGCACAATTTTCATTTAGGACCAACTAGGTATCATAAGAAGTCTATCGATGCAAAACCCATGGTGGCCATATTGCAGACCCAGGAGACACCATAAGATCTGAGGAAAATCCCATGTCAAATGACTTTGCCAGAAGAGTAGCAAAAGCAAGATTTTCAAGATGGCCACATATTGGATATCAGATCAGCATCATTTTAATTTAAAATCAACATTATAAGAATTCTTTTAGTGAACACCCCATGTAAATATGATTTTCCATTCAGGAGTAGTGATAAGATTTTATAGCTGGCTTTTGTGGCAGCCATATTAGATTTCAGATTGGCACTATTTTCATTTAGGACAAAGTAAACATCATAAGAAGTCTACTAGTGAAAACCTCATGTTGATACAACCATCCATTCAGGAGGAATATCAATAAAAAGATTGTCAAGATGGCTACTGTGTGGTGGCCACATTGGATTTCAGATCAGCACCATGTTCATTTAAGCCATTTAAGCCCAAATTGACATCATAAGTAGCTTTTGGTAAACCCATATCAATATGTTTCTGTTCAGGTGGTTGGTTGGTTGGTTGTTATGGGTTTAATATCATTTTCCAGTACATGATAGACTATACATGGGAGCCACTATATATAGTGGAGGAAGAACCAGCAAAAATCCCAGTAAGAACCATTGACCTACGGGAAGCTGCTGGAAAGATACCCATGATGGCCGAGCCCGGGGCTTGGACCCACAGAGACAGAGGTGAGATGTCACTGATCTGTAAAGGTGAGTGCTTGGCCACTCATGACCCTTCTGTCATGAAGGATTTGTGATAAGATTTTCAAGATGGCTGCCATGGTGGCTATATTGGACTTTATTAATTATGATTACCATGCACTGTTAATTAATGTTCATAAAATCAAAATTAAGCACTTAATTAAGAGAAACAATTATCTAAATATGAACGAGTTTTTCGGTTGGATGTACTGCACTACCCTTGGGAGTGCAGTATATCCATCCAACAAAACTTGTTCATATTTTCCCATACAAATGCAGTAACCTTTTTATTATATGCTCATTTTCTTATTCTACTTAATGCTTAATTATATAAACAAAAATACACTACAAGAAACAAAGTAACTGAATTTATGCTGTATTCCAAACTAAATACACAAGTGCAGATTCATCAGTATACAACAACAACATTATTAATGTGCACATAACTCTGCCCAGATAAATATGAACTTAGTCGCACGCTAGACATAACTTTCAAAAGTAAATGGCATTTTGATCTACTTAAAATTGAAATTAAGAGTCAAATTGTAAATGAACGTGCATTGCAACAACTTTTCCATTTTAGTCTGGAATGAAAAGATCTTGGTATTTTGTCGATTCTGACAAATTTTGTGATAATTACTGGATTTATCTGTGTCAATTCTACATGAAGTACATCCAATTTCAGCAGCGAGGGAGCAGAGTGTTGACATCTGCAAGTGTGTTTCTGTTCTGTCACTGAATGTTTGGAATCATAATGTGAGGAAAAATATGAAGTCTTTTCAATTGTAATTATCAAAAAGATGCTAATGAATATAATGTTTATTTCATTTTGAGTGCAGTAAGGAGGATGTAATTGCACTTGGAATGTAGTTGAAATTACAGTAAAATTTCGAAATTTGTAATCAAGCTTTAGAACCCATGACATGGCTCATGTAATTCGAATTTACATAACTATGAAAGTACATTTTGAGGAAATTCAGGATGTAAAACCTGAAAGGATATTTTTTGCCATTCTTATTACCAGCGAAAGAAGACAAGTTTATGTCTTGTCACTTGCCTGTTATTTGTAGGGACCCTGCAATTTTATGACCTACCTAGCATCAATCACTAGCCTAAATTCAAAACTATTGTATCATTAAAGTTAACATGGAGTACTGCAAAGCAGCTCGTATGTGGCAGTCCATGAAACATCTGCTTTAGTTCATTCAGAAACTAATTTAATCAACCAAACCGTAAAGAGTCTACTACATGAGTGTAAATGATTTGTCTACAAAGTAGTTCCTAATACACTATTGGGCACATGTGTCATGCATTTTTACAATGTAAAATTAACGGAGACAAAAATGAACATATATATATATATATATATATATATATATATATATATATATATATATATAACTGAATTAATATAAAAGGTTATTTTTGTGTAAGAGAAAGTATTTTTTCCCAACAATCACCAATTATGATGCAGTTTACTAAAATATATAATATTTTGCTGTATTTTGTGTTATATATATCTGATGAACAGATATCCATTTCATCTGTTGCCTTGGCCACACAAAAAAAAATAATAAATTTGCTACAGTAGAAAAAGTTATCCTTCGAGTGTTTACACCACATACAAAATCAATGAACTTAAATCAGCAGAGGTGGAGCAGTACTTAATCTGTCACAAGGGGTCGACTAGGTGCACTTTTCCAGATAAATGCCTACAGCACTGATTTATGGGCTTTATAAACCAAAAATAGAGAACCAGTCAACATCACAAAAGGAAAAATGGCTTAAGATTTTACAATGCATGTTAAACTTGAGCTTTGCATTCCTCTCTGTTCACCAAATTTATCCTCTTCAAGTACAGTGATTTGAAAACCTCGGAATACATCAGCCTTTCAAATCTTTGAAGCAGAATTGTTTAATAATCTCTTTTAATTGATGAATTTGTGACAATAAGATCTTGATGAAGGCATTTACAATATACCATTGTTGGTTATTTGGTGAAACTTATGCCTTTTTTAAAGTGGACTTTGAAATTTAATTAGGATTGTTAGCAAAAAAGAAGACTTCCATAAGAGAAAAATGTCTTGTTTGTCAAAAAGGACTAAAAATTCAGATATAATTCAAGTCAGATGAACAAATGATAGAATCAGGCAATGTGAACCTACTAGTAAAAGGCAATGTGAACCTACTAGTAAAAGGCGGTATAAGGATGATTTGCACATAGCAATAATTTTTTTCATAACATTCACTTTTCATTCTTTTGTGGCAATTACAACTTTAATACGCCTTCTACAATTGGCTGACAGGGACAGGTATATTCCATGTTACTTATTGTACACATTAATTTGTGCTAATCTTAGTAAAACCGTTGTTATGGCTGAGTAAGCATTAATCTGTGGTAATCTTAGTAAAATTTGTGAAATGGGCGAGTATAAGGCACTTTTGTGTTCCTCATTTAAATTTTGTTAAAAATCTGGATGGAGTATTGATGGTGAGTAGCTTCATTAAAGGCCTGACTTGTACAATATGCAACAAAACGGTTTGAAAGGATGGTGCTTGAAGCTAAAATTTTGCCTCTTTACACTCACAAAAAATTGTGGAAGATTAATAATTGTTCATTTTCATTCTCTGTGTGAAATCTAGTTACATTTCTTACATATGAAATGCACATCAAAATGCATAAGGTTCTGAAATGGTTTGTGTTTGTTTGTATTAGTTTTAATGGCATTTTTAACAGTATTATTGATATCATGTTGTTGAGGGAGTTAAGTGCAATTTCTAAGTAAATACTGAGGCAGGCAACCCACATGTCTCTAAGCAGGTATCAAATCCACTTCTTGACACATCGGACTTGATAAAAATTGGTCATTGCAACATAATTTCTGTAATGTAGAATAATTTTAAAGCAAATTTCAAGGCCTTGTCTGTTCAATGGTCAAATCTGCAGTATGTATTGAACTAAAGCTAACATGCTCATTTTTAGAAGAATGTGTCATCTGATGTAAATCAATACATTTGTTTTTCTTTTACATCTAACATTTCCAAGGTGAAATCTAAATTTGCAGTGATTAACCAGTTAACATAAAAAGGCTTCAAATGATGAAACTGACAATAAATCAGGTAAACAACATTTAGTTGTAGGTACTTCCTGGACATCTAAGCTCTAATTATACCTGCCATCTATCATTAAATGCCTTTTACACGTGTATAAATATACTTAAGCTAAATTAAAGTAAACAGCATATACATTTCTGAATATAAATACATTGTACTTTCTCAAAGAAAATAAGCATAAAATGTGTCCATTAATGATAACATAAATGTAGTCAATGCGTATGATGATAACAGGGAGTCCTGATAGCTCAGCTGGTAGATCATTTGACTCATAATCCATTGGACATGGGTTCAGTACCTGCCCATGCTGGCCAGGGTTGGCTGCCTCAGGGTGTCCTTAGAAAAAACACTGAGCTCTGTTTTTATGGCATAAAAATAGCCGATAATGTGTTAAATGTGCTGTTAAAACCACGCAACAACCCAACATTATGATGATAATAAAAATGCTAAAATATATTGCTCTAGATGTATTGTAGATAATACTGCACACAACACCATAATACTTGACTTGCTGATAAAGTACTCAAGTTCAGATTTACACCTTTATAGAACATTTTTTTTACTACATACTTTTTTTTCCCCTTCTGTTCCATCTGAACATATGTTCCAACAAAGTGATATAGCATTATATATACTTACTAACAAGTCCAAATGCAAACAACATAGACCCTGATCTGCTGTTGCCTTATACAGTGGCAGACCAAGGTCTATGGTGTATATTCTACTGATTACTTTTAACAAAAAGCACAGACAAAGATCTGCCAGTACATTATGTGATGGCAGGTCTGAGTATGTACAGTTTGCAGTTGGGCTCAATTTATACATGAGTATATAGTGCATCTAATATTTTGTTTAAAGATTAAATATCTAGGAATCAGACCCATTAAACTTTCAGAAGGCAATGAAGATAAGATATTTATGTGCTCTTACTTCCAGGTGATTTAATGTTTCAGAAATAAACTTACAATCTATGGGAAGCTTTCTGAATATCATAACTACAACCATCTCTTCTAGATCCATATCTCAGAGATAACCATTATCTTGATTGTACTACGTGGTCCAAATATTATATATGTATATACTTCAGGGTAAGTTATCACAAGTATGAAAATGAAATGTTTTCAGATATTCCATAAGGGTCAACAAATTCCCCATACTCCCCTCTGCAAATGCTTCACTTTATATCATGCTGGACCAAACTTTCCAGATATTTGTCACAAGAAAAAAATACATGAAATTAGGAATGTTCCCTTAAGATTCTCATTCCTGAAATCTGGGATTTGCCTGAAGATTCTCATTCCTGAAATGTGGGATTTGCCTTAAGATTCTAAAGCAAGAAATTAGGATTTTCCTAAATATTCTCATTTCTGTAAAAAAAAAAAAGGTTAAACCTGAAGATTCTTTTCCCTGAAATCAGGAAGCTATTTTGAGCTGGTAGCAGACAACTCCCAATAAGATGAAAATGTATATGACCACAAAAAATTGTTTATCAGTTGGGATGGCCTGTAGGACTCACGGTACTAATTCAGTTGCCACAGTAAACCTATGCAAACACCATATTAAAAATTCAATAACTTAAAATTTTGGAGTGCTCAGGATCAAACCTATATTTATCCGTATAGATGAAACCTGGATGTCAGCTTCTGTGTAGAGAAAAGGATATGAGCTGCGGCATTTTCTGGACCTGCATGTGTTTGAAACATGTGTTTTCAATTCTGCACCAAAGAGTCAGGTGCTAATTTTAGTAATGAGTGTTCCAAACTCAAGACTGTTAAAGGACTGAAATTCCATCAATAAAACAATGTCTCTATTTTTTTTCACTTACAACTAGGATAAGCTCTCAAAAGATTCCTTTTCTTACAACATAACTTACATTATTAACCAATCCTGGTCAGCCTAACCTATATATACTCTATTTTATGTTCACCCTTTTCCAGGCTGGTTCCCATTTTTCCATAGCATTAGTACCGTGTGTCCTGTAACTGCCTGAAGTATGACAGATGACTATATGTTTGGGGTCTGAGGGCATGTCAGCACAACCCTGGCTATACAGAGCCAATTAAAAGTTTAATCATGCTTTGAGTTCTATATAGAAATGCAATCAATCTGTGGCATTCAAGGAAAGATTAAAATTAATTTAAGTGTATAAGGAAATCTCTGATATAAAACCTGAATGAGATTACTGCACAAACACATTGTATGCAAGTGAAAAATAAAAAAGAATTGAAATACCTAATCTACAGTTATTGGAAGTGATGTGCATAGCCTTATGCCAAACAATTTTAATAGGGCTATTTAAATAGAAAAGTTAAAATGGGAAGACATCAAAAGCCCCTTTCAATTATCCATAAACCAACTTCCAGCTGGTGCTTGCCATTGCTTCTGAGGTCAAATGATCTACTAGTTTTTGCTATAAAGGCATAATGTACCATGTACATGTATACTTACATACAAGTCAGGTCCAACTGCAAACAACATTGACCCTGATATGCCACTGCATAATGCAATGTCAAATCAAGGTCTATGTTTCTTGCTCTTCTGAAAACAGAATCTTAAGCCATAACAAACTAGGACAGACCTAGATCAGCTGGCACATTATACAATTGCCAATCTGGGTCTATACATTCTGGAGTTAGATTCTGTAACATAGATCATGCAAAAAAATTAATGCATTTATCATTAACAGTTTCAGACAATTTTGATCCTGGTCTCAATTTTACTTAAATTTCTCAAAAATTTCTCATCAAAATGAGATTTTAATATATCTTTATTATGGTTTGGTTGGCAACAATACATTTTTTTTTTTCGGACAGTCAATAGGCCTTAAGGATTATAATGGTCATAATTTCCCCATAAGACAGAGATTGCCCTTTAATTGAAGTAAATCAGAAGATTCCTTAAATGTAAGAAATCCCTCAACTCTTTGTGTTATGAATGCCAAGATTCATAGGTGTACAATTTAAAAATTAGGGAGCTATTTTTCATCTTCACCACCACATGCACCTATTCTAGTTACCATATGTACTCACTAATAAGAAGAGACCAACTGCAAACTGTACAGACTCAGATTTGCCGTCGCATAAAGCAAAGGTCTGTGCAGTTTGTTAGGAGTAATCAGTAGAAAACAACACTGACCCTGATATACAGATGGATTATGCTACAAATGATCAGGATCTATGTTGTTTGCAGTTAGACTTGACTTATAAGCGAGCATATAAGGTGTCCATATGTTGTCAGAAGTATCAGATGGAAGTTTTAGGAGAAAATGTGAGAAATTCAGTGAAATTGGTGCCTGTTTTTAAGCCAGCTATCAACCTTAATACTGAATTAATACAGAGGTCTACCTTCATAGTTGCAGAGTGCAACAGAAGAGATTCATGTTATTAACTTTAGTCAGCCAGCTTCTACCTAACAATTCTCTTCAGAACTAACTCTTCACTCAACTTCCTTTCAACAACTGATCCATTCTTGTGCTAAAGGGCTGCATGGTAAAGCCTTTGTTCTGAATGTGAAGACATGAAATGTTTTGCTGCTAATTATCAACATATAAAATGATCAAGATCTTTTCCTACATGTTGGAGGAAAGTTTCATCATTCCTTTGAAGAATAAAAAAAGGGGGTGGAATTTTAAAAACAAAGGAGAAATCAAAGAAAATAACAAATGTAGGACTATCAAATACAACGCATGATTTGGGCAGATTTGGTTAATGATTTTGGTGAAGTTTTTGAGGAAACAGTGAATACTGCAACATCACACATTGATGAATAGAGTTGAAAGATGGCTTCATAATGCACTGGATCTAATCCCCATTTTTGTGTTTTGGATATTACAGAGAAAGTTTTACAATGCACAATTTTACTCTTGTTCTCCAGGCACATTTTTCTATCTATTATCTGGATTTTCCTTATTTTCTTAACAGTGATTTAAAAAGCTTTTTCTCTTTTGTGTAGTTTATCAAACTTTCTTTGCTTTTAACGTATTACCGTGTTACTGTATTGTCCTGACTCTGAACTCCAGATCACATTAAATATGGGAATACTTGATGTTTATTCTTGATCATATCGTAGACAATGAAAGGAAACAAATTAGAATGAAATAGTATGAGAAAATTCAGGATTTAACAGAAAACTTATTGGAACAAATGGTAACTTTGATCTTCAAAATGAAATTTTGAGCTGAAGTCTCCGAAATCTATTACCCCCAAAACAAACCTGCATATTATGTATACTATTAA
The DNA here is from genome assembly GCA_028554795.2 of Sinohyriopsis cumingii. Taxonomy (NCBI): domain Eukaryota; kingdom Metazoa; phylum Mollusca; class Bivalvia; order Unionida; family Unionidae; genus Sinohyriopsis; species Sinohyriopsis cumingii. Next base: position 60,734,443 of record CM068835.1, read on the forward strand.
ATGCTGGGTCCAACTACAAATCACATACACTCTGATCTGCTATTGCATAATGTGCTGGCAGATCAGGGTCTGTAATTTATTCCACTGATTAGCCCAACAATCAGCACAGACCTGATCTGCTGGACCATTATACAATTACCAGATCTTGGTCTATGCAGTTTACAATTGGATTGGACATGCAAGCTAATATATATGGTATATTCGTTACCTCTTATTCTTTTAATGACAATATCATGCATTGGGATTTTACTACTGCTGGAAATTTGCCTGTGGGTAATATGTAAACATATTGTTGTAGCAGATTTTAATCTAGGAAAATATATATGATGCTCTACAGAAATCTTTTATGATATCAGATATAGGTACACATGCTTGTTTATCAACAATAAAAGACAAGGGAGATAATTCTGTATTAGGATCTTTATACCGATATAAATGGCTGGTAATGAACTTCATCACTGTAACTAGAGTCAACTTTATTATTAATCATAAATATATATTTCATATTCAAATAAAGGATTTTAAATTATGAAATGCCACAGATGAAATTAGACTATGAAAAAGGCATACCACAAATCTAATATGATAGACCATCTCCCACTTCTTGCAAGTGTTAGTAAATTTTTTGTTTTGGAACCTTTATAAAAAATGTTACTGTACATTCTCACTTATAAGTAGATTCAAACTGCCAACAATAAAGATCCCGATCTGCTGTAGCATAATGCACCTGCAAAGCAGGGTATATGTGGTTTGATTTATTGATTACTCCTAACAAACTGCATAAATCCAGATTTGACAGTGCATTGTGAGATGGCAGATCTGATTCTGTGCAGTTGCACTTGACTTATAAGTGAGTACAGACAGTATCCCAACGTTTGACAAATTTGCAAAGTCAGCTTCTTGGCTTATCTTGTTCCATGTTTTCCTGCTGCACAAGTCAAAAAGCAATATCAATGCTAAAAAAGTTCCAAAAGACTGGGCCTATATCTATATTTATGTGTGATAATCAGATCACTGAAAATGTGGACAGATATAATATTACAAAACCAGACAGCTTAAAACCAATGACAATAACTACTGAATATTTTCACAAAACTAAAGACAATAGGGAAGTAAATGCATTGGGTTGTAAATAAAATCATCCCAAGCCTATTGTTGTTTGATGATCAGTCTGCATGGACATGGTAAATTTGTGAAATACCATATCTACTTGCTTATGAGTCCAACTGCAATCTGCATAGACCCAAATCTGCCATCACATAATGCACTGGAAGATCTGGGTCTGTGCATTGTGTTAGGAGTAATCTGTAGAACAAACAACACTGACTCTGGTCTGCAGGTGCATTATGCTATAGCAGATTAGGATCTTTGTTGTTTGCAGTTTTACTTGACTTATAAGAGAGTATATATGGTAAGTTACATCCATCCTTATAAATTAATCGATAAAGACTGGAAGCAAGTGTGATACACAGAAAAGGTTTTGCAGAACACAAGTGGTTTCAGAAGGGAGCTGAGCATGTGCCTTCTTGAAGTATCACATCTACAATGCCTGATCCTTGTACTTGGTGAATATATTGTACAACACTCTCAGAGTACACTTTAGGTCCAAGTTCACCACATCTGAAAAAAAGAAGATAATAATCTAATTACTGACATGTGTCTATATCAGCACATTAAAGACATATACATAGTGAGGCAAAAGGAGCTACCTATCTACCCTGCCTAGACACAATTACCATGGAAGCCAAACCAGATAGGTCTGGGCAAGACTCGTTCCTCAGTCCAGTGGTTTACAGTCTGACAGGCTAATTGCTAAGACACTGTGTGTTCCAGAGAGACATATAAAGAATACAGATTCTATAAGTTTTTCATTAAATTCTATTGCTGTTATTACGTTATTTCTAAACCATCTCTTTGACCTTGTGGGTACTAATTTGTATATTATGTTTTCATGCTGGTAAAATGAATCAACATCACAGTGCTACTTCGCCCATCCTCCAATTTTAATTTTGTTTTTAAATACTTTCAGAAGTAATCTTTGATGATAAGAAACCGTCTACTTTTTGAAAAAATGTATCAGGCTGGCCATCAGGTCTTATCAAGGGAGATACAATGCAATTTCACTGCATTACATTCTTTCTGCAATGTGAAAATTTTCATGTCACAATTATTGCGGGGCCCCGAGTGGCCGAGTGATCTAAAGTGCTCTCCGTTATGGATCACTGCCATCTCACCTCTGTCTGCGTGGGTTTGAGTCTTGGATTCGGCCAATGTGGGTATGTGAGAAAGCTTGTCAGTAGCTTCTAGTTGGTCGGTGTTTTTTTTCTGGGGTTTTATCGGGTTCTTCCTCCATCATTAATACTGGCTGCCATGTATAGCCTATCGTGTGCTGAAAAACCCGACAACAACAACAATTGCAGCATATCTTGCATGCATTTCATGTGGTAAAAGGATGTCATTATTGCTAAGCCCGTGTTAGAGTTAGGTGTGGGCCAAGAACTCTACTTTTATAAAATGTGTAGAAGAGAATCAGTGGCCTAGCAAAACTAAATTCTGGGGTCCCCTTCCAATAAAACAAATAAAGTTACTGAAGGAATGCTATCCTCTCCCACCGATTCCTGCAGGGGTTGCTTGTGCAGTTGTCAGACCACTTCAGAGAATGTTTGATTCAATGATAACCTCACCCCCAACATTTTAGAAAATGTACAGGCCTTCTGGGCTTATAATGGGCGAAATACTGTATTGTGTTGATTTGTTCTGGTTCCAAATCTGGTTCTGTTTATGCACCTGCAGCTTTTGGCTGTTAACAGAATCCAATGTACACTGTTGACCTGTTAACACAGAAAATTGGAATTCTACCAGAATGTTTTTGGCAGTGGCAAGCCATCATTACCATTCTGCCATCTCCCTGCATGCTGCATTTTTGGAATGATCTACCCAATCAAGAACACCATATACACCCACTTTTAAGATGACTAACTATACACAGATGAAGCATCTATAAACCTGTTTTGTGTAAAATATAATTAAAGATAGGAATTTATCCTGTTTATTGTGACTTACTAGATTAACTGAACCCCTCCCATGTAATCATCAATTATACCAAATATTCTCCCTTATAAGAGGAGGCAAACAGCAAGCAACAAAGATCCTGATCTGCCTTAGCATAATGCACCTGCAGATAGGGTCTATGTTGTTTGTTTTACTGGTTACTACATACAGACTGCACAAACCCAGATCTGCTGGTGCATCTTGCATCGGCAGATCTGGGTCTGTGCAGCTTGCAGTTGGAAATGTCTTAAAAGTGAGTACATATGGTACAACTTATTTCTAGGAAGCTTTTTGTAGTTTCAACCATTCAATGTAAATATTAATTATCATTCTAGAAGATAAATTCAAGCTAAAGTACACTGACAATGAAATACTGTCCACTGTGACAAGATATAAAAGATTTAAAAAATAAAAAAGAACATTATTTTCTTTGATATCAAAGTTGAGGTACTATATTGATAAAAACTATTACACTCATCTGATATCTATACTGATTTACATGAACAATTCATTTACAGTAATCCTGTTGCCAATAACATGTCAGAAGACAAAATCTGATAGTCATTAATGTATGTCACCATTCACTCAAATGATATATTTCTACTTCATCAGCACTGGTCAGAAAGGAAACAAGCAAATATAGGTCATGGGATTTAGGGGTGTAGTACTAACTGAGATGAAATTTCTTAACTTTCATTATTTTAGGACAGTATGTACATGTATATAGCATGCCAAAAAAATCCTGTGGTTACGAGCTCAACATAAAATGTAACTGAAGCCAGTAAATGATAAAATAAAGGTCAAGAAGAATTTTAGTGAAAGGTTTGGTAAAAAAAGTGATACATTTTCACAATTCTAATATAAACAATGCTTGAGAAATAACCATCTGATACGAAAAATTAAACACAAGTTGTGCAGTATAAAATCTGGCCCACAATGACCTACTTCTGCAAGATGCACTCGTCACCAAGTACATAACATGCAAACAACCCCTCAAGTGAAAGGCTAAACAAACAAACACCCTCCCCCCTACCAACCACTTACCCTAAGCCTGTATCATGTCAGCAGCATGTGAAATGTAGGTCCCAGTGAGCTTTCTGAATGGGTGTGGTATCAATATAGATGTAAACAGTCATCTAGTTTAATGATTCTTGCATGAATAATTAAAACACAAAATGTAAAAGAAATAAGTGAAACATGAAATGGGGGTCACAATGACCTATTTTTGCAATGAGGGTACAGTATACATCATGATGCATCTCCTAAGCAACTTTAATGATGCTAAGTCTAATAGTGTGTATACAGGGTGCAAAAAACTGATGTTGTCATGAGCTAAGCACAAAATCATAACCTTGGTCAGTAAAGTGTATAAAATATACAATTGTGACCTTCTGTTGAAAGTGTGTGGTATTAGGATATATGTAAAATCAACTATTTTGATGATTCTAGCATGACCAGTGCTTGAAAAACTTACAAAATTTAACCGATCAGTGAAGCTTGAAATATAGGTAACAGTAACCCACTTTTGTGATGAATGTGAAGGACTCATTAAGATGCATCCCATCAAATTTTCATGATTCCTGTTGTAGCACTATGTACACGGGTGGGGTTGGGTTATGGAAACATGAGCTAAACACAAAAACTGAATCACGAATGTACAAAACATGTACAGAATTAGTCCCTTTAGCCTCCACAGTTTTCAGTTGGATTGACTTATAAGCGAGTACAGATGGTAAGTGTATACAGTGTGGGAAATTTGACATGTGCACCAAAAAGGAATGTCAGTTATTTCTGGAAAAGCTTCTGCAACATTGGTACAATTCCTGTCACAGCTTGAAAGCATGGCTAATAACAAAGAAAATAGGATTTTTATTAGACATAGTCCTTGAAGAATTTCAAACAGAATATTAGATTACAGAACTCTCCCACAAAAAGATTAATGTGTTGCAATTCTTTAAAGTCCTAATTCCCAAGAAAAATAATGTAAATATACTTTTTTATTTTTTGTTGGAGGTATGGAAGAGATAGCTGTGATGGAAGCTGTGGAGGACTATTAATGGATGATAAATGATCAAGGTGGGGACTGAAGATGATTTTAATTTAAGTTAATTAATTTAATTTAATTTAATGATTGGGGTGGTGACTGTGGATGACTATTTATTAATGAAGGATAAATGATCAGGGTGGGGACTGACAACAATGACTATGTTTGCAATCTTTACAGTTAATCCACCGAACTGAACAAAACCAATATGACTGCAATTGCATGATACACGAGTTGTACAGTAAAATTACCTGTAAAACTGATATGACTTTAAAAGACTAGATAACAACTTTGTGATTATATTTGGAGCAATCTTCATCAGATCTCCATTTCAGATTTATTTTTTGTCTGAATTCAATGTTAGATATGTCTTTTATGGCTACCAACATTGTAATGGTAGACATGATCGTTTTAGGCAGTGAATTTTCCAAGAGGTGTACCTAATTCTGCAATCCTCATTTACTCTGTCAGCAGGAGGAAAATTGTTTTCTTGAACACCATCTACTGGTCATGTCAACAAATCTCCTAGCAACTAGAGAAATCAATGTGTTTTTCTTCTTTTTAACTGTTGCCATGCATGTCTGTGAAAGCCAAGGGTTGTTGTTGTTTGGAACTCAGCTTGTCAATAAGGCACAGGGAAAGCTAGAGCATATGCATTGGGTAAAGACCAAATAAAATCAAAGTACAAAAAGCTAAACAAATAAATACATTTGAAAATGACAAACTCTTACAAGGAATGTATAAATATTACCAGGCCTACTAGATCTAATTTGTCTACCTCAAGTAGTTTTTCTTTATTGTGTAAAGTACAAAATCCCAAAATTTATAATATGTGAAAATAAATTCTGTAATGGCATGAAAATATAATCAGGTCAGCTAAATAATGAAACAAGTATGCAAGTATGCAAGTCAAATTTCACGTCTTTGTTGAGTAATTGCTGCATAATCTTGCTGAGACATTGCAGACATACAATTGGACATTCAGTACCAAATCAAATTGCCTCCAGTGTGGGCATAAACATCACCCTAAAAAAACCATTTTTCACATGGCCATGTATATATATATATATATATATATATATATATATATATATATATATATATATATATATATATAAAACAATGTGATGTTTTTGTCCTTTTGTTTCAATTCAGTTGGTATGCTTTTGACATGATGACAAACCCAGATATAAAGCCCAACTTATTTGCAAACATGTGAAGTCTTCAATTTACCATGACCTATAAAGGGATTTTACAGGTAATTAAACTTGTTTCACTTCATTACTGTTTGCTATTCATAAAATTAAAAAAATTCCCATGGATGATACAAGAAATAGACAGAAGAAGGAAGTAAGAATGTGCTATAAATACAAACATGACATTTCTGATTCATCAATGTCCATCTTCTTTGGTGGAATCAGGGGATATGTATGAAAATTTTGGACGTATGATTTCAGTTTTAAGCATCTAATCTGCCAGGTGGTACAGGTAAACCTATCTATTAGTAATACTGATGACAAACATTTTTCTTTAATTTGCAATAAGTTCTGACAGTTATGTATAGAAACTGTCATCAAAACTGAGCTGTCAATCAAGCACGTAATTAATTACCCAATGATATCACCAGAGGGGTCAAAGGTGAGGCCTGCCTGTTTCTGTCAATCATTCCTCCTGCCCCCTACTGAGGTCTTGGGTCAGATGATGTACTCATTTTGTAGTTGGTTGCACTTTAACTAGATGGTAACAGCAATTAAATTAGAAGAAATTGGGTTTCCAATTACTTTGTAATTGAATTTAGGGCTGATAAAATTGACAACAGACAGGAATGGAAACAGCTACAGATAATACAGTATTGGGTGATAGATTCTTGCTCTGTACATTCCTTATTTCCTTCAGAATTTTTCCAAAACTATTCCTGATATTCTGAGATAAGTTGCAAAAATGTACAAATTTGCATATATTTATCTCCTATAATGCAAGAAATCAGCCCTTCTCAGAACAAATGTGCACTTAACAATTATCAAATTACTCTATAAAGATAAATAAACATTCACTAATTAGAATGTGGGACTTCCAGTTGCTGTTAAATTGAAAATTTCATGAAAGCCAACACCTGGCATGTAGCTGTTAAAATAAAGAGGTGTTGAGGTGCTTGCTCAGGTTAGGTACATGTGTTAGTCTTTTTGTATTTCAGACCTTGTTCACATCTGGCAATTCTATCTATCTATCTATCTATCTATATATATATATATATATATATATATATATATATATATATATATATATATATATACATACATATACATACACACACACACACACAAACACACACAGATATATATCCAATATTCAGAATTAAAATTGTACTTAATTTCCATGTTGCAAATTTTGATGACAGATTAAAAGTTTGTAACTATATATATATATATATATATATATATATATATATATATATATATATACACACACACACACACAGATATATATATATATAGTTACAAACTTTTAATCTGTCATCAAAATTTGCAACATGGAAATTAAGTACAATTTTAATTCTGAATATTGGATGCATAATTCTTAAAAAATATCTGCATTGACTTACATTACTAATAAACTCTTCTTCATAAATACTTCACATAGTGCTTTTCTGACATCCTAATCCTAACTAATGGCAATATTAAAAGAACACCCTTTGCCCAAAAAGTAATATCAGGTTTATAAATAAATTTTTGAAGAAAAACAAAACATCAAGATAACATAATTTTGTGAAATATTTTAAAACAAAGTAGGTGTGAAGTAAACTTCTGAATTACAATGTAGTTGTTCCCACGCTTTTTCGGACAAATGTATGCAATTATGCCTGATCATGCATACACTATGTGATGTCACCCCTACTACACAGTTCTTAAGGCAGACACATCAAACCTAGAAGTATTATTGTGAGTGGTCTGTGGATATGCTCCATTGTTTTTAAATTCTGACACAGCTCCTAATGGTGGTGCCAGGTGGGTGGGGTGGTTTGTGTATATTTGAAATAACTCCCCCAAAAATGATGCGATCAACATGTCTGAGAGTTGGTGTGAATGATCACCCCACTCAAGTGTCAACACATATCAGACGGGGGAGTCTGAATGAGGTCCCTGGGTTATGCCTTGGGGACAGAAAGTTGTGGCTGCTGGGTCGTAACTTAGTAATTATCGAGATTCCCACCCTATCACCATATACATGCAAATACTAACTGACCATGAAAAGACAAATTTATGCATGTGACTGAAAATGGCTCCTGAGCCCATCTCCATCCACAGGGACTTCCTTATAACTTGTTGACTACTGAGACCCTCACTCTATACACTTAATGAGCTTTAAAAGACATCTTCACAAATAAAAAAAAATGGCTCCTGCATCTTATCTTTTTGACTGTACCTCAAACGCACAGATTTCGGAGGTAGGTGAGACAAAGCTGGGGAGCATGGGACTATGTGATTTACAAAGAATCAAGTTTAAATTGCTTTTTATTCTCATAAAATGCATATGAAATGGTAGGCTGAATTTCTGAAATCTCATATATTTACTGTATAATGACAAAATATTGTGCAATGTACTTCATTAAGGTTCAATATTCAAAAAAGAAAGTTTGTCAAACTTTTGAAGAACATAAGTAAATTATAAACCACTTCTGCAGTAACATTTTATTCCACCAAATTTCCAAAACATGATGTTAAGATTCTCAAGTTATACTGTACAAAAATAAAGTAGTACTTCCCCTGAACTCAATCAGTTGCTGTAATGTGTGATGTCATTTCATAATGAGTCATTACGGTGAAAATGTACCTACCATAGTGCTTGCTTATAATTCGGATCCACCTGCAAACAACATAGACAATGATCTGCTGTTGTATAATGCGCAAGCAGATCTGAGTTTATATTTCTTCTACTGATTAGTACTAACACACTGCACAGACCCAGATAATTATCGCAACATCAGATCTGATTCTGCAATTTGCAGTTAGATTTTGACTAATAAGTGAATATATATGGTATTTGTTATTTCATGTAAAAATAACTTTTTTCTGTATGCTGCAAATGGTCACAGCTTGTAATAAAAGCAGAAAATATAGTAACTGTGCCCTTTTTAATTTCCAATGAAGGCAAAGAAAATATTATGGATCTACTCAATATACTATGTCCAACGAGGGAATATCAATTAGTGTAAAATTTGTTCTTTGTTCAGGAAATTCCCTTTACTCTTGTCATGTCAATATTTACCATATATACTTGCTTATAAATCAATTCCAACTGCAAACTGCACAGGCCCAGATTTGATACTGCATAATGCATCTGCAGATCAAGGTCTATGCAGTTTGTTAGGAGCAATCAGTAAAACAAGCAACACAGACCCAGACCTGCTGGTGCATTATGTGGGTCTGTATATTTTGCAGTTGGACTTGACTTGCACAAGAGTATATATGATTTGTGATCTTGTATTTCATCCATTCATTTGGAGTATTTGTGAAACTGCCAAATCTGAGCTTAAGATCTACACTACTGTAAAATTACTCTATTTCCCATCATTAAACATGCAAGCAAACTTGAATTATTATTACTATTAGTATTACCCAATTATTGCACACTGCATTATATTATTATTATTATTATTATTATTATTATTATTTTTTTTATTATTATTATCTCCTATATGGCGCATTGCAACCTGAGTGAAAAAACTTTCATTTTGTAAAGTCTCAAGAGCTGTCCAAGTAATACTCATTTTAAATTTTCTTCCAAGCATCATACATGTGATTAAATTGTCACCAATCCTTTAACTATTCCAAATGGATTTAGCCATGCAAGTTAGAAAATCAGAGAGAGAGAGAGATCATTTTTCATTAAGTACATAAATTTAAACTGAAAAGAAATATAATCACGTTAACCTTTGCTTTATTAATTAATGAAAAAAATGTGATGAAATATTTTGTTAGGTGATAACTGACTTTCAAAAGATATGAGAGCCTCTATTAACCTTCTCAAAGAATGGCAGTTTATTTTCAAAGATTTGGTGTTGATAATTTAGAGATCTAATATAAAGTATTTATTTTTTCATTAATATATGTTGTTGATGTTGTAGGTTTTAATGCCATTTTTCAGCACAAGATAGGCTATACATGGTGGTCAGTGTAATTAGTGGAGGAAGAACCCTGGAAAACTCCTGGAAGAACCACCAACCCATGAGAAGCTACTGGCATGCTTTCTCATGTACCCACGGCTGATCCTGAGATTCGAACCCATGCAGACAGAGGTGAGATGGCTTTAGAGTACTTGGGGCCCCCATTAATAAATGTAATATAAAATTTAAGTCTTGAAGAGACTAATGCACTCCTTGCCAAAAAGAATATTCAGAAACTGAAAATGAGACCATTTCTTCTTTTTAACTGCTGAGTGTTGAAATCATCTCTGATATTCTTCAGCACTAACAAGATTTTCATATTAGCTGCTATGGATGTCAGACTGGTACCATTTCCATTTTGGACCAAAAATGAGACAACAAAACATCAAAAGATGTCTTCTGCTAAAAAAAACCAACATATTGTGATAATCTGTTTTTGAGAAGTAACATGAACAAGATTTTCTATATGGCTGCTATGGTGACCATACTGGACAAATTTCATTTTGAACTTGCTAGACATTGCAACAAGTATTTATGTAACATCCCCATTCTGGACCAAATAGACATCATAAGAAAAACTCATGCCAATATGACTTCAGGAGTAACACTAACAAAATTTTCTAGATAGCTGCTGTGTGGCCACAGTGGATGTCAGATCAGCACAAATTTCATTTGGAACTAGCTAGACATTATTAAAAGTTTCAAGATAACAGCTGTGGTGGCCATATTGGACATCATCTCAGCACCATTTTCATTTAGAACTAACTAGAGACCGTTATGTCTTTTAGCGAAAACCCCATATTGGTATGACCATCCATTCTGGAGGAGTAACAAGGTTTTCAAAATGGCCACTATGGTGATCTTATTTGATGTCCAAGCAGCACCATTTTCATTTAGTAGAAACTAGACCATAGGGACTGTCCATAAATGACGTCACGCACCAGTGGGGGGGGGAGGGGGGTCACACATTTGTGATGATGTGTGATGAGAGGAAGGAATTTGTTTAAAAAATGTGTGACGAGGGTGGGGGGGAGGGGTAAAAAACCAGCCAAAATCGTGTGACGTCATTTATGGATGGACCCATAGGATGAATGTGTAAATAAAGTTTCATGGAAAATCTCCAAATAGTTTAGGAGGAGTAGCAATTACAAACATTGTGTAAACTGACAGCATGCAGACAACAGACCATCTCATAAGCTCGTATGGTCTATAAACAATAGAAGTGAAAAGTTGCAATTGCAAAAATGTATTGGAATGCACATTATTTTTTAAATTCCTCATAACAGTTGTCAAAAGGTTTATTTTATTCCTTCTATCTAGCAATGACTATACTGACTGTACATATAGTGATGGTTATTTGACTATTGCTGTTGATTCCATAACTTATCCCAAATTCCCAAAACTATAATCACTAGGTTGCAAATTCTTTGATACATCATATCTTTATAAAATGGGGGGCAGGAGGAGGAGGAGTAGGTAATATCTGTGTATGTTAACTATACAATTTTTAGAAGAATATAAATACTGTATATACTCACTTATAAGTTGAGTCAAATTGCAAACAACAAAGAGCCAGATCTGCCATAGCATAATGTGCCTGCAGATCAGGTTCTACGTTGTTTTTCTACTGATTACTCCTAACAAACAGCATATACCCAGATCTACTAACACTTTATGCGATGGCAGATCTAGGTCTGTGCAGTTTGCAGTTGGACTTGTCTTATAAGTGAGAACATACAGTATGGGATTTTCAATTAAAAAGTTTAAACATAAACCAGTGAGAGTAAGTTCTATATATAGCAGTAAGTTCTATATATAGCAGTAAGTTCTGGAGCAGTCATTGCATTTCATGGGTATGCATATCCTGATTCTGTACGATGATGATGATGATATGAGCTCAATTTATGGCTATGCCTCTGATGGAGTACGGTGAGACCCCAGGGCAACATTCCCTCTAAGCTGCACGCGCACGTGGCCGTGTAGCTGCTCAGACATTCACGTGCATTGTAATCAACGAAGATCTACAGATTTTGCTCAAGTCACCATAATACTTGCACAATGCAGCATGCACATCTACCATTCACTTAGAGGGAATGTTGCCCCAGGGGGTAGGGTGGGTATCATGGGGTAGGGTAGGATTCCATGAAGGGAGGCAGTTTCCCATGGTAAGGGCAGGGTTTATAGCAATAGGGCAGGGCTCTATAATCTTCACATATGGATTAAATTTCTTCTCGATGCTCAAATTTTGTGGTTTTGTAGCAACCACAAAATCTTTAACAAATGCAGTCAAATTACAGTGTAGCTGACAATACAACCACTGACAGACTGATAAAGGACCTTGCACAAGTTTTCTTGGCCTTCAGTTATCAGTGCTGGTAAAAGTTCAAGAGTTCACTGTGGGACAAAACCTCTGATGACAGTACTGTATATAAATTGAAGATACAAGTACACATAAGCCACAGTCACCTAATTACATAATCCTACAACAGATATGTCTGAGGAGTCAACTTGTTGCAAACCACAGTTATGAAGCATGAAATGGCGGTCACAGTACTACTTAGAAATGCATTCTTTACCATGTTTCAATATCCTACAATAAGAAAACAAATACTGAGTGAAACAAAGTCAGTGAAGTGTAAGTCACAATAATTTGCTTTTGATACAATGGCTAACTTCTAGGGATGCAACATTTCACAAAGTTTCATGGCCCTGTCTTATGAAAACCAATGCAAATAAAATTTAAAAAAATGAAATCATAACTTATAGCTTGCAATAACATACTCCTGAAGCACTAATGCATTCCTTCACCAAGTTTCATGACCATGTCTTAAACAGTGCCAGAGAAATATGTTCAACTGCCAAAATTGACTATACTCAGTGAACTATGAAATATATGTCACAGTGATCTACTATAGTAGTGGAATAGATCTAAAACAAAATGCATGTCATACTCAAATTTCATGACTACGTATGAATTATGGCCAAGAAATGTGCTAAAATGCAGCAATTAGTCAAAAGTCAATGAAGCATGAAATACAGTTGTAGTGACTTACTTTCAAAACTAATCATGCATTACTCATCTTGATATACATCTCCACAAAGTTTCATGACTCTACACTTAGCAATGCCTGAGAAACACAGCTGAACACTTAACTAAATTTAACCAGATCAGGATTGTCCCTAACATTGTGTACGACTTAAACTGATAAAATCTTAATTAAAGCAGGTTAATGCAGCTGATAAAACCTGGCCCATAAAAAGCTACCCTTTATACAAATAAAATATATGGCAACCATAATAACTTGCCTCAAAACTTGAATCAAATGGTACATGTGCTGATATGACGCTGGGTTGACTGCACAAACCGTCCCTATTCTGAAATAGTAAACCTAAACTCTGGTACCCCACAAACAGAAGATAATGCACATTATTATTTTTAGTTTAGCAATAAAATACAGCACAATCTGGTACAATGATAATTTATAGTACTGTAAGTATGCTGTACAATCTGGTACCATGATACTTTACAGTATTGTAAATATGCTGAAAATATGACTTTCACTAATATTAAAAAGTTGGTAACGTTTTGAAGTTAGAGTCTGCCCCAAACTTTATTCCAGATTCAAAGAGAGTGGGGAAAATGGTATTAAAAAGAAAGCAAAAAAAATCCCCCATTAATACTGAGGTTAATCTAGGGTGTGAAAAGATTACAGATAAACGCATGGAAGTCATAGGGATGGCTATATCTAGCCTGCAAACAAATAAGCATATAGTTTATTAATCAGATATTACAGTGTATGTGTGTGTGTGTGTGAGTGTCTATATATATATATATATATATATATATATATATATATAGACACACACACCCTGAATCATATATATATATATATATATATATATGAGAAGATAACAAGAGAAAATTTAATTTTGATGAAGTTCAAATTATTAATTATTCAACACTGATTGAGTCGATAATTTGATTGATATCTGGATGATCTCATCTGATCCAAAATGAATCTTGAGGTGACTTCTATCTTCAGGAATCTTTTACCCCTTCTCACTGGAGAACTGTCATAAGAACATGATTGATTTCTTGCAGATAAAATTGATCAAAATTTTTAAATGATGGCAGTGATAGAACAGTTTTCAACACTTTAACTAGATGATGTCATGGGTGCAATAATCTGTATTGCGGTACAGGGACAAGCTTAGAGATGAAATGACATAGAGATAGATCTATGTAAGAGTTATATGCAAGAGCCAATCCATTTTTTCAGGTCAGTCTACATTTTTCCATCCTCAACTGATTGTGTAATAATGGTCCTTATGAAAGTGTTGTGCATAATCAGGGCAGTAGAGAGTGATCATGGGTCCTGGGGTAAGAAACATTTGGGCCTCTCCTAGTTCGTGTTCAAATTTTTTTTCTTCTTTCATAAAATTAAAGTGTTGTTTGGCCCAGGCCCCCTTTCAGGCCTGGGCCCTGGGGATATATCCCCAGTTGCCGCTCCCCCTGTCAGCAATATGCATAATACTGGTAATTACAGATGTAAAGGTACAAATTTGCTAGCATGACAACTTGCTGTGTCACTAATACTACATTAACATTTAATAATTATTAATATAATCATCCACCACTACTCATATTGTCAAAATTGGCACCAATGAACCTGAATTTAAAATGCTTAATTTACCATATATAGCTTATAAGAGGAGTCCAACTGCATCCTGTACAGACCCATACCTGCCATCGCATAATGTGCCAGCAGATCTAGATCTGTGCAGTTTGTAATGAGTTATCAGTAGAATAAGCAACAAAGACCCTGATCTGCAGATGCATTATGCCACTACAGATCAGGATCTATGTTGTTTGCAGTTTGACTTGACTGATAAGCAAGTATACATCATAAAACAGCAGTCTCTCCCTATAATAAGGCACCTAGGTATTGGGAGGTCTGTCAAACAAAACTGGTACTATCATGGAACCCATTTAGGGACGAATATAGGTTTATACCGAACCAACATATAATGTAGTATACTCCATTTTATTACTCCATCCAAGTGTATTATTATAAAGTAAGGGAGTACTATATTGTAATTTCTGTGCATAACAACAATTTAACGAACCCTTTAAAATATCCATCATGAGTAGAGGAGCCTGTTTGTAATTACGTACCAGCTAGACTTGCTTATTAGTCAAGGCAAATTGCAATCAAGAAAGATCCTGATCTATCATAGCATAATATGTCTGCAGATCAAGGTCTATGTTCTTTGCTCTACTGATTACTCCTAACAAACTGCACAGACCCAGATGTGCCAGTGCCCTGGGTCTGTGCAGTTTGCAGATCGACCCAACTTAAAAGCAAGTATATACTGTAGTTCTTATATGAAGGTGGTTGCTATAACAGGTTCGATTGTCTATCCACTATAAATGTATCGACACGAATAATGTACTCTGTTTAAATAACATTATAGTATACTGAAACCTATTTTGTTGGACATCTATATGTCAGGGACACCTGCTTATAATGGTAAACAGTGAAACCCTTTTCTCTAGAACCTCTACATAATATTTAACCGCAATCTAAAAAATTCTTGTCAATAAATTAAGATCTTTTCCACCCTTAAATGTCCTTTAAAGGACTAGGTTAACCATATTCAACAATAATGCGCTAGATGATGTATCAACTGTTCTTTAATCTGTTCATGTAACCAGTCACTGTGAAATATAAATTGCTCAAGTAACCAGTCAATATGTTGTATAAAGTGCTCATGTAACCAGTCACTGTTGTATAAATTGTTCATGGGAACAATCACTATGCTGTATAAACTGCTCATGGGACCAGTCACTATCTTGTATAAAACTGCTAACGTAACCAGTCACTATGTTGTATACACTGCTCATGGAACCAGTCACTATGTTGTATAAACTGCTCATGGGACCAGTCACTATCTTATATAAAACTGCTCATGTAACCAGTCACTATGTTGTATACACTACTCATGGGACCAGTCACTATGTTGTATAAAACTGCTCACATAACCAGTCACTATGTTGTATACACTACTCATGGAACCAGTCACTATGTTGTATAAACTGCTCATGGGACCAGTCACTATCTTATATAAAACTGCTCATGTAACCAGTCACCATGTTGTATACACTACTCATGGTACCAGTCACTATGTTGTATAAACTGCTTATCTAACCAGTCACTATTCATAATTTTTCCACTATATCATCATGCACATTCAAACAATCTAAAAATGCCATTTTGATTTGGTTTTTTATATCTGACAAGGTGACTTACCCTGTATTCATTACTGAGGTCCTAAGTGTATGATAATCAATAAAACTTTGACAAGTGACAGTTTTGCTTAGGAAACTGTGTATTAAACACAGCACATTTACATTCAATCCAAATATTATCATACTAATTGTGAGGAATTTTATGCATATAACTCTTTGAGAAAAAGATCAATGGTATATTCCGAGTAAAATTAATAATTTTACCAACCAGAAGCTTTGGCCTAGCCTGTAGGTTAAAATTATGGATAATGCATGTAAAATGCACATGGTACAATTGCTATTAATAGGCAAAAATAAAAATGTTTTCTGTCAGCTGACTTTCCCTGTGCCTTATTGCTGACCCAAGCACTTATTTTCATCCATTGTAAAAAAAATTACATTTAATATACATATAATGTTTTAAAAAAAAATTAAAAAAGGGGGAAAATTGACCTGCAAACCCTAATTTCAAAACCAGTGCAACAGTAAACAGATATTTTTTTGGGGGGTGGAGGGCTTACATGTATTAGCCAAGTACTCATAGAATAGTCTTTCATTAAAGCCCCTCACTATATTGCTGCCCTTCTGTACCCGACCTGGTCATGGAACCCATTAATTTGTCATGTTTTGTTATATTACTGCTACTTCATTTATTCCTCTTTTTGTTCTTGGCTCAATGGATTGATTGTAATGTGATTCACATCATTAATACTCTACAGACTTGCTGGAACTTCCCTGGGTATAAGGCTCCCTCATTTATAATGTGGGTCTATTTTATCTGTTCCATTAGCATCACTGAAACAGAGTCCTGTGGAAAGATCCTTAGCTAAAATCCTTAATTTCCCATTGTGTTATCTCCAGATATTGAAAATCTGATCTCACATCTGTCAAACATATTATCACTGGGATTTTTGGATTGTTAATGGTACTAGATAGCATTGTGCTGACATGTCAATACATATTATAATGATTATTGTTTTGTGCAATTTTTTTAGTCTCACATAAACCATATATATATATATATATATATATATATATATATATATATATATATATATATATATATATATATATATATTGTTACAACTGTTGTAACAAACAAAGTAACAGGAAAAAATCAAAACCAACAAGTTTTGTAAAACTTAACAATTTAATTATTAAAATTTTAAATGAAAATGTGAGAGGAATTTACAGTACTGTACAGTGAATCCAAACTAGTCCTTATAAAGGTTTATAAAAGTCCCAAAACTGGAAATGTACTGGATCCTCCAGGAACAATGACATTGTCAAGATGGTATTGTCCAGAATTCCTTCAAATAATTTACAACAGTTCCAGAATAATATTATAGTCCAAATAATGAGCACTTTTTATTTCCACTGAACAGTCGAAGCAAATGTTTTTCCTCTTGATAAATACATAAGTGCAACAAAAAACACCTGTGCAGACTTACAATAAAAACACAAGCAATGAAAATGACTCCAAAATCAGAATGAAACAAATTGCTCAGTTCTCTCCTTATATACACTGTCTATTGTGACTGTATTTTGCAACAGACCCCATGTGACAGAATATACTACTCATTTTGTGCCAAACTTGCCTATTCATGTGACCTAAACCCAACTAATGGGATGTTACTGATTCCTATTAATGTCAAAACCGCATCAGTCAACAAGAAATTATGCCAAAAGGCACCATTTTAATCTTATTATTAAGATTATTATTAATAATTGTCAACACAGACATGTAGCATGATGTCCCACCCAGTCACTTTATCCTGACACCAGGCTGACCAGTCATAATGCTAACCTCTTAATGCAGAGTGCCAAGTGATGCAGCTGTTAGCACCATTTTTATATGTCTTTGGTATGACTCGGCAGGGACTGAACCCACAACCTCCTGCATCCAAGGTGGACACTCTAACCACTAGGCCACCGGAGTGAGAGAGAGAGAGAGAGAGAGAGAGAGAGAGAAAGACGAGACTGATAATAAGTTCTTAAGAATCAAGTTACTGGGAATTGTGAAATAAGACTATTATTCGGGACCTAGAATTTTTGAGGAACAGAAGATAACAGTACATCTGTAACATCTCAACTGGATTTCTGAAATTAACCCTCAAACTCATGCTCTTGAGTTTTGCCATCTCCTATCCAGATTTTAAATGCACGGATTAGTTTGTTTTTTAAGACAGACACTTTCACTTACCTGCAGAAGTCAAGTGTTTACAATTATAGTCAAACTAAGTGTCCTCCCCCACACCTTAAACTGATAGTGTGGGAAGGAGGAAAGTGCAGCAAGGGCATAAGACTTATAATTGATGAAAGAGGGCAATGGCATGCATGTCAAGCCCATCCTAAAAAAAAACGTGCAATAACAAAAAGGAAACTGTTGGTGCTGATTCTACTCTTGCCTGATGTACCCTTCTGCATATCATAAGAGGCAACAACATTTTTAAAATAGGATGCATCTTGTGATTGTCTTTATGCTGAGGTCTTGAATTTTTAAGAGTAGGTTAATACAAAAAGCTGAGATCAAATTTTAAGGATTTTAACCTTTTTTGGCCTTTATCTTTGTGCTGTATGCCTTTTTGGGGGATGCCTAAATTTACTTGGTGCCATGTATGCATACATACATACATACATACATACATACATACATACATATGGGTTCATCTAAAAGTTATAATTCATAATGAAAGGCATATCAAGCACATGAAAGAATATTTAGTGCTGAGTCAATGAAATTAAGTTATCTTGTCCAGAGATACACCATAGCCCAAGGCAGGATTGGAACTTGCAACTAAATGATTGAGAGTTTTACACACCAATGAATCATGACTCCCATAAACACCAATTGGTTTTAGTTAGGTAAGGTATTTTATGGGCTTAAAACACTTCTGAGGTAATATTGTGCCAAGGCAAGTTATGTAAAGTGGGAAAAGACACAGGTGAGAAGAACAATCTCCTGCCATGGCTGACACCAGTTCATAATGTGCACTTTTGGGGATGCCCAATGCAAATCCTTTATAAAGCAGACACATCTAATGCTGACAGCAATGTTTTGGGGTTAACAAAGTTATATGCAATGGACATCATCTCCATTGCAGCTGATTGCTGAATGTACACTTATTCTGTCAGGCCCAGTGTTTTGAGAGTTAACTGCATAGTGGACAATGACCTATGGTGGACAATGACCTTTTTCCACTAGAACCCGTAAAAACATAACTTTGCCTAGTAGTGTTGATCCTAATACCTGTGTAACATTGTGAATTTTGTAGATGTTATGCAAATTAATGTTGGTATTTAAATAAACCTAGATCATGATTGGATAAGTGTAGGTTTGGGAGTGTTTCTCAGGCAAAGTTTCATGTTTTAAAGATGTTCTAGATTGAAAAATATGTCAGTCAAAGCTGAGATCTTGACTCCAAGGAAAACAGCAAGTACTTTTCTTGTCAAAATATAAGTCCAAATGATGTGTAATGGAAGTCCTGAGGGATGATTTTTATAAACGGGGAAAAGAGAGCAAGCTACAGTACCTAAGTAAAATAAATTATTTTCTTGATAGAAGTCCGGAGATAATTGTTTGAATTCATTTGTCTTGAATGTTATATGACTCATGTATTCAAATAATTTCATACATTATTTTCTTGACAATAATCTTGAGATAATAGTTTAATTTATTCATTTTATGTCATACAAATCATGTATGTTAGGAACTGATAGTACCTTTAGGTTGGTAGTATGTTATGTCGATGAACTGTCAGCAAATATTGTAGTTAAGACATGAGATGAATTTCTTTAATACATTTGTATAATTAAGATGTTCTTTTAACCAGAGAGAGTCAACTGTATTTAGCATTAGAGCACCTGCGGGCCAATACTAAGTTCAGATAGTGATTAATAGTCCATTTGGCAGGGTGTAATGGCTTATCAAGAGACTAGCTATGCTATAAATCAATTAGTGATGCTAAATAGTCCTGTTAGAGAAATACATTCATTTTCCTGTATTATGTTTGAATAAAATCAACTGAGCTAAAATTTATATGGTGTGCAATGCCAGTCTGAGAACCATATTAGCAGTTAGTGTCAGTCTGGATTATGATGTGACAATATCTGACATAGTAAGAAAGGAGATAATATTCTATCCAGGTAGGAAGGACCTAAGAAAATATTTACATTGTATATTTATTTACTGTAAAGGAGATACCTCCACACAATAACAGAGTGGGAGATGCAAAGGTCACATGATCCTTATTGCAAATAAAGAGGCTGGAGGAGAGAGAAGTCTTTGGGAGCTTCACAAGGGAGTCAGAGGGATAAATCAACCCCGACCTACTACTGATACTGAATCTGGAGTGACCTAAACCAAATCATCTGGTGATGCAGTCATGCTAGACAATTTAGTTTGGATACTCTCACTTGATTTTATGATGAAATATGTCATATCTGTGTAAACAGAACTGCTAAATTGCATTTTCTCAATAAATTTTGATAACTATTTTCCAACATAAGTGAATTCTACAAGTGTTTTTACAATTTCATTTTGATTATGTAACTGATTAAATTGTTATATTTTATATATGGGGGATATATCTTTGTTTCTATCTCTATTTATTCCATCCATTAATTTCATGTTTTTATTATCTACCTGATCCAGGCAAATACACTTAGGTCAATCATCCTCTAGGTAATGTTGGCCCTAAAGATCTTGTAAAGTAAACGGTTCAAGAATTTGCATGAGTGATCAGATCTGGGACAGATTTAGAAAACTGATAATAGTGTTATCATTTAAAATACATACATATCTGGGTATGACAATGAAAGAAAGCATTAATGAAGAAAATTTAATTAAACGTCAGTAAGCATCACAAGGCCAAAGCTACAACAGCATAACCTCTACTGATATTCAGATAGATTGATAAAAGACGTGATGTGATGTGATTTGGATTTTTAACGTAGCTTCAACAATTTTTCAGTCATATCGCTATGATGTCTGCAATGTGCCAGTTTATAGTGATGTCTAGCACTGGTGCATCATGCCACAGACATGCAGCATGATGTCCCACTCAGTCACATTATCCTGACACCAGACCGACCAGTCCTAACACTAACCTCTTAATGCTGAACGCCAAGCAAGGTTAGCTGTTAGTACCATTTTTGTAAGTCTTTGGTATGACTCTGCCGGAGATTGAACCCATGACCTCGCACATCCGAGGTGGATGCTCTAACCACTAGGCCACCGGAGCAGTATGACTGATTAATAACAGCCTGTTTTTTTCTTTCTTTTTAATGTTATTGCATTTGTTGCTTATAAAGGAAGATTTTTCAGGCTACATATATGAGCAGAAAATATAAATAATGACAATTTCATATTTAGATTTTGACCAAATCGCTGTTGACTATATGACAAAGTGTTGGAATCAAATACATCATACTGATGTTTAACCTTTAGATTAACTGTGTGTAACTTAGTGGTACCAGCTGTAATGCACATCAAGGCTCTGTATATATGACACTATGTCTATGAAGGCCATTTCTCTCCCCTCAGTCCTTTTTATACTGGTTTCAATATAAACGGGACATCACAAAGTCCTTTATACACAGGTTTCATTATCAAGGCCATTTCAATGAATCCTTTATACAGAGGTTTCAATTCACAAAAAGCTAAGAACTGGAAGTTTTAAAAACTTATATAACTACTCGTAATACTTAGTACTTGAATAATCGTTTATAATGTGTATACTTAAATAGTCACTCATAATGTGTGTATTTAAATAATCATTCATAATGTATGTGCTATAATCATTCATAATGTGTGTGCTATAATCATTCATAATGTGTGTACTTAAATAATCATTCATAATCAGTGTACTTAAATAATCATTTATAATGTATGTGCTATAATCATGTATAATGTGTGTACTTAATCATTCAAAATGTGTGTACTTAAATAATCATTCATACATGTAATGTGTTTATTCAAATGATCATCCATGATGTGTGCACTTAAATAATCATTCATAATGTGTGTACTTAGTCATTCATAATGTGTGTACTTAATAATTCATAATTGTGTTCTTGAATAATCATTCAAAATGTGTGTACTTAAATAATCATTCAAAATGTGTTCTTAAATAATCATTCAAAATGTGTGTACTTAAATAATCATTCAAAATGTGTTCTTAAATAATCATTCAAAATGTGTGTACTTAAATAATCATTCAAAATGTGTTCTTAAATAATCATTCAAAATGTGTTCTTAAATAATCATTCAAAATGTGTGTACTTAAATAATCATTCAAAATGTGTGTACTTAAATAATCATTCAAAATGTGTGTACTTAAATAATCATGCAAAATGTACTTAAATAATCATTCAAAATGTGTGTACTTAAATAATCATACAAAATGTACTTAAATAATCATTCATGATGTGTGTACTTAAAAAATCATGCAAAATGTACTTAAATAATCATTCAAAATGTGTGTACTTAAATAATCATGCAAAATGTACTTAAATAATCATTCAAAATGTGTGTACTTAAATAATCATGCAAAATGTACTTAAATAATCATTCAAAATGTGTGTACTTAAATAATCATGCAAAATGTACTTAAATAATCATTCAAAATGTGTGTACTTAAATAATCATTCAAAATGTGTTCTTAAATAATCATTCAAAATGTGTGTACTTAAATAATCATTCAAAATGTGTTCTTAAATAATCATTCAAAATGTGTGTACTTAAATAATCATTCAAAATGTGTTCTTAAATAATCATTCAAAATGTGTTCTTAAATAATCATTCAAAATGTGTGTACTTAAATAATCATTCAAAATGTGTGTACTTAAATAATCATTCAAAATGTGTGTACTTAAATAATCATTCAAAATGTGTGTACTTAAATAATCATACAAAATGTACTTAAATAATCATTCATGATGTGTGTACTTAAAAAATCATGCAAAATGTACTTAAATAATCATTCAAAATGTGTGTACTTAAATAATCATGCAAAATGTACTTAAATAATCATTCAAAATGTGTGTACTTAAATAATCATGCAAAATGTACTTAAATAATCATTCAAAATGTGTGTACTTAAATAATCATGCAAAATGTACTTAAATAATCATTCATAATGTGTGTACTTAAAAAATCATTCCTAATGTATGTGCAAATATAATAATTACATGCATGCAAGCTACATGTGCATATAAGTCTATACATCACAGACAGATTTTACAATGGTGCATGTCAGTATTGCTTGTATGCTGGTACATGCATCATTAAAATTATTTCAGCTGTAAAGTACAAGTCCCACAGAGAAGAAAAAGAGTACAGCTGACCCTGGAGGCCCATTCAGATAGGAGTCAAGATATGAAGGTTCAGTCAGTTCATAATATATACATGCATAAAGGTCTGTCTGTAAGTTGAGGGACAAATTGCTCAAAGCCCCAGAAACTACTATTATACTGTAGTAGAAAATATCAGTCTCAGTTAAACAGTACTTCAATAGCCTTTAGTTGATCTTGTCAGTTAATCATTTCCATTAGCGCAGTCTTTTTTTAAATGATGGTGTAATGGCATAAATATAACAAGAAATCTGGTCTTGTTTTAGCAGGTCATTTCGACAGCTACTACTTCATAGATACCTACGGTATGTCAGAGTGCACAGAAAATAAATGTTGGGTGTTTTCAAAACCTGAATTTGATTTGAGAGTGTACCTCAGTAAGAGAAACTGTGCACTGGGGAATAAAATACAGAAAATAAAACAAGCCCATCAGAGAAAATAGGTCACAATGACTAAGTGTTAGAGCACAATATGCCTTCATCGCATTATTTACCATTAATACATGTCTGGTAGCAACAGTTGAAAGGTTTTTGGAACAGGACTAAGATAAAAAAAAACTCCGATATTTTAATAACAAAATACGAGTATAAAAAATATGTTGTACAGGAAAATCAAACTTTAAAAATCCAGATTTTGCTTTCCTGGCACCAATTTGTTCTTAATTTGGCGGCTAATACATTTAAGCATTGAACTCCTCCTGAATCTGACTCCTAGCCATCAGCCTTTTCTTTAATTGATAATATTCATAAACTAAAATCATAAACATTTGTGGAGGTACAATTTCGTGGCTTGGAAGTAAAATTACAATTTCAATTTGATGCAGTATTGTGGGGTGACACTGAATCGTATTGTCGTTCAACAATACTACCTTTCATGGTGGATTCAGTTTCAGGGATATTTGTTACCCATCAAAATAACTAAATTAAAACCCCTGTGATTATTTCTTATTTTACAGTATATACTGTGAACTATGTCAATACTGATATCTCACAAAACCAAGTTCTTCTCAGAACTTAAACAGTTTTTGGGGTCCTGAATTTGCCCCTCTTTAATTTAAAAACAAATTATTTAGGAAACTGAAATCCAACTGCCGTTGCAGTGCCTATTCTGATGTAACTGTGCACAGCTTGAGGAATTAGACAAGTGAGAAAGTTTTTCTTTTACACCTTTAATTCAATACGAAGCTTTCTTATTCTACATGTTGACCATAGTATATAAATGATCTTAGTGGACCTCAGAAAAAGCACTCCCTTAACACATTAACCCATAGCAACGAGTTAACGTGGCAGAAAGTAGCAGCCTACTGCCGAGATCTATAGCGTCATGGTCATGCATGATACACTAAAGTGGGTGGTATTATAGAAAGGTAGACAGATGTAGCTCTACAATGATACCAAATAATCTGGAATATCTAGTTGCACTACAAAATACAGATATAAAAAAAACCTCATTTTTTGGACCCGACTTTTTTCTACCCAAAATTCACCCGTGGTTGGAATCCGATTTTGTGTCCAGATTTGAGACTTTTTGGTCTCAGATCTAAGGCAAACTGGTATGAACTGCAAACAGACAGATGAACCTTTGCAAAAAGTAGGATAAAATGGGCATTTGGAATAACGAGTGGTCTCGATACCAAAAATAATGGCTCTATTTAGCAACAAAAAAAAAACAATTAAAAAAGAATACATATAAAAAAAAAAAAAAGAAGAGCCAAATAGCCAATGACAAATGATGTTTCTAACACAACTAGGAAGTATGTTATTGAAAGATCACCTGGGATTTGGTGTTTTCTGATCTGTTCAGAACTTGCTTTCAAAATGTGTTTCCTACTCCAATTTCAGGCAAAAATGACAAAAACCTCCAGGGGTTAATGTGTTAAGACTTTTCTAGACTTGATGCTGAGCTAAATTTATGATCAGACTGTGTTAACTGCAGACACTTATCTAACTCTATTATTCAAACCAAAATGCACGAAACCTAAATTCTGTAACTATAGCATATATCCATTCTCAACATGCACTCCTTAGTAACATTTTGTGTGTACTAGAATTTTCAAAAATGTTATATTAAGTAGAAAATTAATTGTAAAATATTTCCTTATGAGCTAATTTATTTCCAAGTTACATTACAAATATATAACTCTATTTTAAGCACTTGACACCTAATTAAAGAGCTACAAAATTTGCAACTGATGGTCACTAATCTAAATGTCTGACTATAATGTGAAGCTTGCTATCAGTGATTTATTGTAAACCTACAAACACACAATTCCCACCAATAGTAGGTTTCTGTTTGGTTGGCCTGAGAGCCTGAATGTAACATTCCCCACTGGGGTACATTGGCTTTAGTTAACACTATATCTAACAGGAATTGCTACTCCTAATATTACCACTAAACAGAGGTGTACTCTTCTATCATAACCAAACAATAATTACATTTATTAAGAGAAATTAGGCCATTAGATACAAATGTATGTTCTCACTTAAGACATAGATAACTAAAACACCACCTGTAATATTATTCTACAGTCTTTATACCTGAATGAAGTGACTGTTTTCAAAGTTAAGTGTTTGTAATACAGTGCTAGTAATTGTGCAAATTAACAAGCTTATTGCTTATCATTTGTGTCAGTCAGACACTATACACCTAAACAATCCCCAATCAACTAGCTTTTGAACTTGATCTGATATATATATCAGACAGTAACATTTTATCAAGTACCAGTACAGGTGTTGAAACAAAATTAGTGTAAATACTTACTGTACGACTATCAAAAGAAACAAGATGATTGTATTTATAAATCACAAAAGTGGGTACTAATGAATATAAACATAATATTATAACTAATGGGACATAACTAAACTGCATAGGTGAAGTTTGGGAACCTCTGAAAACTGAAAATTCGTCAAAACCCAAACTGCTTTAATAATGTACAATGAACAGGTTCTCATGGCTGACAAATCTCTATTCCAAGATTCACGTGAAAGATAAGTTTTATGATAAGTGCTTTCTTTTTGAGATGCAAGTGTGTCATCCACCAAAACTTTTAATTATAAGAGAGAGAAAAGATAGAGCTGAAAGGAAGATTCAAATTGCAAAGGGGCCATAACTCTGTTTAAAGTAGACAGGAACATGTCTGAGATTTTGAAAAGATACATCTTCATACCAAATTTACCTGAAATTTGATGAGAAATGTGGACAGTAAACTATACAATTTTAGAGACTGCTACATTAACAAAGGGATATAACTCTGTCAAAATGCTGACAAAAGGTGCTTGTTTTATGAGACCTTTTTGTCTTACACCATTACAACAGGTTTGATTAAATTCAGAAAGAAATATGGACTATAAAGAACTAACAAGGACACAGTGATACCTTATTACCCATCCAACTTCTCACCTGCCTGCCAGTCCTTCCTGAAACCAATGGCCGATTTGCAACTTTACCAATCATGAAAGTTATAATACAGTCACATCTGTGTGTACAACTACCCACTGCCAAGTGGATGAGCTAAAAGTGGTCATTTCGAATAGGTGTCCTTATATACAGGTAAATAAAGATTCATGTATGCAAGGAATCTACTGCACTTGAACTTTACAGGTATCACTACAATTCAGCCCATCAACTGTTATTGCATCCAAAGAAAATCATTATTTTTCTCTGCTTATTTGTGAAGAATGTTACCTCTATTCGATTGAAAGCAGCATCAGAAACTAAACAGAAAATAATATGTTTATTAAAATCAGTTTCTTGACTATTTGCATATCAGTAGCAAAAAGACATTCTAGTAATTTCATACAAATGCCACTCCAGTATCCTAAGTGGCTAGAGTGTCTGCCTCAGATGCAGGAGGTTGTGAGTTCGAACCCAAGCTGAGTCATACCAAAGACTTATAAAAAATGGTACTAGCAGCTGCTTTGCTTGGCACTAAGCATTAAGAAGTTAGTGTTAGGACTGGCTGGCTGGGTGTCAGGATAATGTGACTGGGTGGGACATCATGCTACATGTCTACAGCATTGATGCCCTGGTGCTAGACATCACTATAAACAGTCACACTGCAGACATTGTAGCAATGTAACTGGAAAATTGTTAAAGCTACATTAAAAATCCAAAGCTAATACTTAGATGCAATATAATCTAGGCTGAAGTTTTTAACAGTATGTGCCAAGTCTAAGAAAGTGTCTAACATTAAGTATGATAGTCATGGTGCATCTGAACTTTCAACAATTACACATAATTTCATCAAAATCATAGATAACTACAGCAAGTATATAAGGAATGCAGTTAGTGTATTGACACATACACTGGTGGTCTTTGATGCAAATGCTCACTGTATCAGTTGTGAAAGCAAATGTAACTGGTAATGAAGCAACAAATGATGTTGTTGTTGTAGGGTTTAATGCCATTTTTCAGCATACGATAGGCTATACATGGCGGCCAGTATTAATGGTGGAGGAAGAACCCGGGAAAACCCCGGAAAGAACCACTGACCCACGAGAAGCTACTGGCAAGCTTTCTCACATACCCACATTGGCTGAATCCGTGACTTGAACCAATGCAGACTGAGGTGAGATGGCAGTGATCCATAATGGAAAGCGCTTTAGACCACTCAGCCACTCGGGGCCCCAAAGCAACAAATGAAACAATCTGTAATCTGAGTTAAATATAAAACCATCACACGTTAAGCCACATTTTATAATTGACAAACTTTGTTTCACAGCTCTGACCATAACAGTGCTTTCAACTTGTTTTTAAAAATTATCTAAATCAGCTTTCATTAGTTCAAAGCGAAACTTCATGTTTAAGAGGTTCTTGTAATTTCTGAAAAAAATATCGCTTGACTTTCTTGTAGTTCAGGATCCAAGTTTTGGCACCTGACCTGGACCTCTTCGCAAAATTATGCACTATGTTGGCTAATTGGATCAAGTCATCTTTTCTGAAGAACCCTGTGCTAAAAGAAAAACATTGTGCCTCATATCCAGTTACCTTTAGAAAAAAAAAGCAGTCAGGTAATACAGGAACATAAACTACTCAAGATAAACAAAAACAGTTCTGGGGCCCAAACACCTGCATATTACCATTCTTACCTATTTATCAGTCACATGGAGAACTGTCCTCTTATTTTCAAGCAAAGATCAGTATTCACAGTCTTTAAATTTCTGGTTGTAGCATCCACAAAATCCATATTAATTACTATACATCAAATAATAGTGAATTCATCGACTCCATGTGGGTTTTTTCTCATTGTGTGATTATTTAAATCAAGAATTTTCCATCGTACTGAACCAGTCGCATGACCTAATTTTTTGCCTTCTTTTCCCCTTTTTTTCCAACACATGGGGCCAGTGGCATCGAATATTTTTGCCCTCTTTTCCATCACAATGGGCCAGTGGCATGCCAATTTTTGCATTCTTTTCCACAATATTGAGTCAGTGGTACAGCCTCTTTTTGTATTCTTTTCCATAACATTGGGCCATTGGAATGGCTAATTTTTGCCATCTCTTCCATCATACTGGGTCAGTGGTACAGCCTCTTTTTGCATTCTTTTCCATCACACTAGACCATTTGCACAGCAAATTTTGCCCTCTCTGTGGCAGAGCCTACTTTTTTCCCTCTTTTGACTCGAGGTGTTGATTATCTTTCTAGAGTAAATTTGTATATCTTCTCTATGCACAGTGCTCAAGCAGGAAATTTCGTACAGAACTCTGGGTAAGAGCAGTACTCTTAATATTTGGATAAATATTTCTTTTCATATCAGAAATGAAATAGCCATGACGGAATAAAAAGAAATGACACCTTGAGAAAGAGGCAAAAACAGAAGCGGGAGGACACACTGAGGGCAGCATATTGGGATGGGGAGGGGTTTTGCCTATATATTAAGGCTGCAATGACACACTGCGATACGTCTTGACCAAAATATTTTTGCAATACAATTTAAGCATATCACAATATCCTGCTCCTATTTAGGCAGCATGAAAAAGAGTATCAAAACTTAAAATAAGTTTCAAAATGGAAGCAATGGCAATAATTATGGAAAATTTAAAAGACAAAATTTAATGTAGGCCACATTTGTGCTGAGACACTTATAAGCTACAGTCATAAAATTTCACTGCATTTCTTAAAGACACTTGTAAGTTTTTTTCCAGTACCGTAAAACCTGTCTTAAAAGACAACTGCTACGTGAGACCAACTGTTACGAATGACCATATTATGCATGCACAGATTTATTTATTATATAGTGGTATGACCTGTTATGAGAGACCATCTGTCTTAAGAGACCATAATATTTTGGTAGAAAGGGTGGTCTTTCAAGATTGGTTCTACTTTACATGTTTTTCTACTATTAATGCATACCATTTTATTGCGATTTGTACAGTGTTAGAATTTTATGTAAATGTTTTAAAATATCACAATAGTATCATGTTACAACATTAAATATCATATTATATATGGATGAAGGTGTAATTTTGCTGCCCCACTATATTTCTATTTAAATGGCTGGAACACCGTTATGTTGACACTGCTGGACCTGTGTATAAACTAATTTTATTGGATACCAAAGATCTGAAATAATGTATAGATCGTTTTGTTGAATAGCTTAATACAAGCCAGTAGACACAGACCAAGCTCTATTGCTGCCTAAGGCGAGAAGATAAAATATCTTTTTTCTGAGAATCATTTAAATATACAATAATGACCCTGATCTAATAACACATAATGTAATACATGTTCCAACAGAAAACCAAGGTTAAAGCAGCCTAAAAAAACCCCACAGCTGTCAGATAAATGAGCAGATACGGTAGACTTCAAAACAAACACACCAGTCACATAAATGGGCAGATATGGTATATTTCTATCAAAGCAGAGATGACTCACAAATATTTTCAAGACTGAATTTTGAAACCACAATTGTTGCACAGATCCTCCTTCACATCCTCCATTGTGTACAAATAACCACAGGGACAGGAGGGTACACACTGCTACTGTCATCAGGTGTCATCTTCGATGTCTACAGTTATGATTTGGGATATCTCATGCATCTTAAAGGTAGTTAATGTCTCTTTCTTGATGGTTCAAAAATATCCTGCCCACACCAGGCTAGGTTGGTTGCCATGCCTGATTGCCATGTCAGGTAGAGCAAGGCATTCCAATTGCCAGGGCATAAAATAACTGTTAATCAATCAATCAATCAAATAAATAAATCAAACAATTAACCAATCAATCAATACTTAGTTTGTGGTTTTCTTTTTATAAGTTATACAGGCTGCTTTAAGATGGGAAAACATCCTATGCAAAAATACCAGTAAATATGCTTTCAAAACAATATGGACCCTAAATAATAATAATAATAATGAGGACTTTGAATAGCACCTAATCTTTAGAAGTCTAAGCGCTTTACAACATTAGACAACAATTATAAGATAAAAAACATATAATGATACGATTACAAAAACAAACATCATGAAATTAGAAAACATAAAAAAAACATGCTGAGAATATTTAAGGTAGGAAACATTATTAGGTCTTTTAAGTTTGTTCTTGCAGTCGAAATAAATGAGTTTTGGGAGCCCTCTTGAATGTGATGACTGTGTCTTTGTGTCTAAGTTCAGTGGGCAATTCATTCCATGGTGCTGGGCCCTGGTATGCAAAAGAACACTGTCCATATGACTTTGTTTTCATAGTGGGAATGGGGCCTCGAGTGGCCGAGTGGTCTAAAGCGCTCTCCGTTACGGATCACTGCCATCTCACCTCTGTCTGCGTGGGTTCGAGTCTCAGATTCAGCCAATGTGGGTATGTGATAAAGCTTGCCAGTAGCTTCTCGTGGGTCGGTGGTTCTTTCTGGGGTTTTCCTGGGTTCTTCCTCCACCATTAATACTGGCCGCCATGTATAGCCTATCGTGTGCTGAAAAATGGCGTTAAACCCTACAACAACAACAACAACATAGTGGGAATAATGAGTATACGACTGTCAGAAGAGGAGCCTAAGTATCTTGCTGGTGTGTACACATGGGTGAGGTCGGATAGATATGTTGGACTAGAGTCTGACAGTGAGACGTAGCACTGAGAACAAGTTTTGTGTTTGATTCTGGATCGAATGGATAACCAGTGTAGGGTACAGAGCAGCTGGGAGGTGTGGAAAAAAGTGGCATTAAGAACAATGTGGTCCCTGGTAGAGAAATCAGAAGAAAATGGCTCACGTATGTAGAACAGGACCAATGAAACCCCCTATATGTCATAAGGGGTGAGTAATGGATGCAGAAGCCATAGTGGCTCAATGTTAACATGCAGAACAGGGGACCAAATGGATGCATGCATAAATCCTACCACTGGAACTGCCTGGATTGGCTACCATGGTGTGTCCTTGAGTAAGGCATTTTACTCCAATTGCCTTGGCACTAACTAACCTACAGTAGTTTTGTTTCCATGCTACAAAACACCAAACCAAACTTTTGGTATTTTTATTTATAATTCATTTCTATGCAATCCAAATGTAGCTGTTCTTGTTATAATATTATTTTTTATTATATAAATTGTTATTGACCTTGATAATAAATTCTGTAAAACAGCCTCAGAAAACAAGGCTCACCAACATTTTTATTTGAACAAATGATCACCGGCTGCAGATCTGTCTTGTCCAAGCCTCTAAACCAGTCAGCAATCTGTGGTTATATCTCAACGGGCAAAATTTATGTGTTCTTAAAGTGCACAATTATACTTCATCTTTTTGCTGCAATGCAGCAGCATGTAGGTAATATTTCAATATAACAATCTGCAATTCTGTCATCAAATAATTTAAATATGGAAGACCTCTGTACCACTTTCTGTTTAAAAAGTTGAGATGAATTATTGTCAATATGTAAATAGTGACAAGTCTGTAACAAGTTGACATTTTTTGTGTGTGGTTTTAACACATCATTAGCTATGTCAGGCAGACAAAATGGAAACTAAATGCCTTTCCTAAGAACACCCCATGTTAGCTGACATAAGGGAGTATTAAATCTGGGACTCATGGGTTACCAATCCAAACATCCTGAAAACTGAGCTAGCAGCTCACTACAAGTAAATAGATTAACCATGGATAGCGGCAAGTCATGTCTCACTAAATGAGGAAATACAAGTCTACAAGTCATGTCTCACTACATAAGGAAATACAAGTCTACAAGTCATGTCTCACTACATGAGAAAATACAAGTCTACATGTCATGTCTCACTAAATAAGGAAAACCCATGCATTAGCAGCCCTTGACTTGTAAATGGGAAGCCATACTTCTCGAGTGGTAGAAATGATGGACTTGCAATGCAATGGTTGCATGTTTGAATCCTGGTCAGGTAAGCCCAGGTGAACCAACTGTTGTGTGTTTGGGAATGACATTTTACACCTACTTCCTAACTGCTGTACAGCCTTTCATGTAATAATGTGCCAGAAAACACCAAACACTGACCTGCAGATATTACTTAATTAATAATTAGTCAAATGAAGCCCACTGAATATTTGCTAAAAGATTCAAACTTGGATTGTTTTGGCCCCCCCGCCATCTCTGCCAAATATTTAAATTTCCTATTGAACTAGTTTAAAAAAATGGGTAGCACTGTCTTTTTTTCTTCTAAACATTACATATATTTAATGTGATTTTTTTAAGTTTTCTTTTCCTTTTTAAACATGGGGAAAAATGTTCTATGGTTGGCAATAAGAAATACGGATGGTGGACTGACCGGAAAAACAAAGCTTTTTTCTTTTGGTCTTAACTGAAAAGGAATGCGCTTTTGTTAACATTCTTGTATTAAAACTGCTGTACAGTATTTAGAACACAGAAATGGTGAAGGAAGGAAAAGAGAAATCATGACTTAAACCTTGGTCCACATGTGATTACAATATAACTTTCATTGTAAACTAATTTGATCTGCATGAGATATTTCCAGATTCTGAAACTTAAAATTCACATGGGTAAAATGAGAATATATTATGGGATTTTACAGAGCTCTTGGAGTCATGTCTTAGGTTAAAATAAGATATTGTTGAAAGGACATATATTACTTGAATGGGATACTCCTCTCATCAACCAATGATAATATATATTATTTACACTTTCAATTTAAACAGGTGTTGAGTTGGGAAATAACTATTCATCCTAGGATGAAATGTTTAGAAAACATGGCTTTCCCATTTTTAAATATCCTGATATAATTTACCACAGTAAACACATAACATGCTAAACTGATCTCAGTATTTGGCAGCAGTGCAGTAAACCAGGAATCAACATGACATTTTATCGATGTATCATACAGACCAGTCTATATTTGGGGGTGGAGGGTTGGGAACAGGTGGGGGTGGAGGGGATAACAATTGCTAGTTTGAAGCTGTAAGAACTTAAAAGACAGATTTTATTTCTCTCTAGTAAATAAGATGGAACATTGCTGGCACTTGAAACAAATATATTTCTTTAAGAAACATTAAAAATAAAATCCAAGCCTCTCGTCCCATCCCAATAAAAGAGTGATTATGATCTGAAGCATACTAATAAAGTGATTTCAAATGAAAAACATCAAACAATTACATTGTGATAATTCAAAAGTACAATCTCAATGATATGACTGTCTCACTTTCTCAGGCAAATGAATGCATAATATTATTTAGATAGTTTGTTAGTGACCATATATGAGATTTATTGGGACTGTTTGCACTTTGTACTGCACAAAGTTCACGTGTCGAGTCCAAAACGGATTTCACACTGAACTTGCAAATCTGAAGTACAGTCATTAACAAACCATGTAATGAATTTATCTTGCAGAAAACCTAAAAACAGGAGAATCCCGGCAACTCTGCTAAACCAGCCTCACCAAAATTTTCAAAGCTGATAAATTGTTTCTTTTTGGCAGGATATTCATACAAGGCATTTGCAGCATGATTACTGGATTTTTAATAGCACGATCAGAAATGAGATTTTTTAAAACTTTTGTCCACAATGTCATTCACTATAAGATGTCCAAAGCATCTGGATAAAGAATGAAAGGGAGATAAGTTTATCTGGCAAAATTAAATATGGCTGATGTATGCCGGATATGAGATGATGAAGGCAGTATACATGATTGATACTTGTATGAGGTGGGATAATCTGATTTATGAAGGGGATATAGGGAGGGAAGAACTTGAAACTAACTTAGGATAAATGGAATGGAATAATTGTTTATGTGACTTGGTAATATGATGTAAAAATTTGTATTTGTTTTATCAGATTACTGGGCTTTTCTGATGTGCTTTTTTGTACAAAGTTTTGATGCAGTCAATCATTGTCAAGAAAAATTTGTTTTCAGCCATTAATCCACACCTGACAAATCCTGCTGAAGAAACACAAAACGTGTACATTTTTAACGTTTTACAGAATTGATCATGTACCTTCATTCTCTACAAGTTTACTTCTCTTCTTTTCCCTTAATTTTCTTTATGAGAATCTTATCCATAGAGCTTCAATTGGTGGGGATGTATTCACAGGATGGGAGGAATTAAATTAAAATGAAAGCACTATTCAATGATCATGTACCTCTGGCTTTGTCATTTCAAAAAAGGGATAATAAAATACAAATCGTCTTTGAGGCCCCAAAGCACTTGACCTGGGCACCAACAGGTAAGACCAAACCAAGCCAATCCAGCTACTTAATTTAATCTGTGAAGCATCCAAAAGAGGGCCCATCAATCTCTGTCCCTGACAACAGCAATCAGCAGGCATTATTGAAGCTTTAGATAATGGTGTGGGCCTAGGTTCATGTATCCTAAGCCTGTGATAACATCTACTGTAAACCCTCTGCAAGACAAGCAACTTCACTGCCAAGAGAAACTTTGCAAATATTGGTACTACCTTTATTTTCAGTGAAAGATTTCAATGTTATGTCAGTGTGAGAACTTAAACTTTGGAGAAATATACATAAAATTGAAAAATAATGATTTTATTTGACCAAACCAATTAACTGCAAAGTGTAATGACTTGAAATGTATTTAGTTCACTCTGTTCTTAAGCCTTTCTTTTCTATTACATTATTATATTATCTGTGATTCATGAGATGTTATTACATGCGTTACATATATAAATTATTCAATTGTAAATTGCACAGACCCAAATCTGATCTTGTATAAAATGTGCTGCCAGATCTGGGTCTGTGTGGCTTGTTATGAGTAATCAGTAGAAACATACAAACTTGCTTTTGAGTCCAACTGCAAATTGCACAGACCCAGATCTGCAACTGCAAGTTTGTTAAGAGTATCAGTGGAACAAATAACACAGACATGGGTTTGCCAGTGCATTATGCGACAGTATATCAGGGTTTATGTTGCTTGGAGTTGGACTCAATTTATAAGTTTATACAGTATATTAAAATGATCAATTACGACTGCATGAAACATAATAGTAAAAAAAGAACTGAAAATAGCAATAAAGAATAATTTTTGTCTATAATCCCCATTTTCCCCATTTTCGTGGATGTGTCATAAAAATCTCATATCTGTTGCAAATCTGAAAAAAAACCCACAAAAAAACAAAATCTCCACTTTTCCAGAACAATTCATGGTTTCTTGATATGTTGCAATGGTGTACAAGAATCTGGGTGTCCAGTGTTCATTACTCTAATCTTACGTTTAGATCATACAATAAAAAACACACAAAGAAAGTTCAAGGTTTCTAATGTATATAGTTGATTCCTATCTTATAAACTGTTGGTACCCTTGGGTCACAAGAATTGTTTGGTAGCGTTCTGTCACTATCTGTCTGTCTTTTGGGGTCTGAAAAGAATTTTAACATTTTAGGGGGGAGTTTATGCCAGGAAATGTAATGTAAGCACCAATGGTGCTGTCCTGCCGAGTGTTCTGACTGCTGAGGCAAATAACCCTTTTGTAAACTGAATACATTTCTTTTCAGATATTCACTTCATAAAAGTACAGAAGATCACAGAATGATAAAATAAAATCATGAATACCTAAAAAAAAATAATATAAACTCCAGCATTCAAGAAAAATCTAAACATTTCCCAATTTACCCCCCTCCAAACATATTCTGATTTTTCTTCAAATTTCATGTCTGTATTATTTTTTTGAGATGTTCACAGGCTTCCATATAAAAACAATAGTTAAAGAATAAAGCTCACAAAGAATTTTGAAAAGTAACCCAGTTAAATCAGGTACAGCACGATGTCAGCAATGTTGTAAAAACAAGCACAGTGGTGCAAATTGAATATTATTTCTTCATTATAAATGGTGTCAAATTAAAGCAGGTAAATCAAGTGTCGCTTGTAGATAACTTGAATCCAACTGCAAGCAACAGATAGATCCTTATCTATCAGCATACCATGAATTGGTAGATCAGGGTCAATGATGTTTGGTCATTGTTGCCAGACAGTGTAAAACCTTCCTAACCCAGTCAGTGTTGGGGAAAAAAGATTCGGCCATTCTGCACGGGCAGTCGTTATAAAATGGCTTGATTAGTGTTATAAAAGCATTATAAAATGGCTTGATTAGTGGTATAAAGACGTTTAAAATGGGACTAAAATATGAAATCAGTCTGCAGAGGAAGCTGGGTGAAAAATGTTCCAGTGAACTGAGTTAAGAATTTAAAAAAAATATTTATTTTTAAGTTTTAGCTATTTAAGTATACTGATAAATTTTTCAAAAGTACTAGACATTTGATTTCAGACCCCTTGCCATATTAAATCTTGTGGGAGTTCCCTTTATGACATCAGAAATCACCATCGTACAGGATATTGATTCATTGACCACTGCTATGTATAGTAATGCAATGTTATCATATATATGGTGTAATTTAGGATCAACAGAATTGTAAGCAGCACCAAAAAAATCTTGACAAAATTAATAAAAATTTTCTTTTAATAGTTCTATGTCACCTAATTTCTTACACAGGATGGCCTGGATCTGCATGACTGAGCTACTGGCAGCTTTCTCACATGCACACATCTGCTGAGCTTGAGACTTGAACCCACGCAAACAGAGGTGAGATGGTAATGATTGGTAAAGGTGAGCACTTTAGACTACTCAGTCACTTATGGCCATGTCAATAGGCTGAGCAATCATCTTACAGAATGAATTCTCTTAGACTCACACTGATTCATCTAAACTATGAAGAAAATCCATCAAGAGGTTTAAGAAATATAATCAAGTACAAAATTTTGAACAAACTTACATAGAAATTTTCTATGATGTGACCTTGACCCCAAGGCCAAAGCAGTGATGAAGTGTGTATCAGAATGATTTGTTTTAGCTTTATAATGATTTATCCGTAGTATGAAGAAAATCCATCAAGTTTTAAGTAATATAAGTATGAGATAACAGTTACCTAAACATTGATGCAAACTTTCTGTAACTGTGAACATAACACAGATGTTGCAGAATGAATCAGCTGCAAGATAAGCCATCCGATTTATGATAAGCATCATCATGGGGTTTAGGAAATACTAACAAATAGAATTTTCTTGTGTGCCAATTCCTTAAATTTTCTATAATTTTGACCTTGACCCCAAACTAAAATGGTCAAGCAGGCATGTTGTAGAATGAACTGTAGTAACTTCATAATGATTCATGCCATGTATGGCCAGAATCTACTGAATGATAAAGGAAATATATGCATTAAAAAACCCATAAAAATAAAATTTTTTTTTTTTTTTACAAATTGTTGATGCTGCTGCCCGATGCTGCCGGATAACAGAGATAATGTCTAACTTCCCACTAAATCTGCTCAACAAAGATTAACGATCTCAGGATATGATACATCTACATCCCCTACAATGCAGCTAGGCCATTGATAAGTACTGTTTATTCTCCAGCTTTAACACATTTTATTTTAAGCATCTGTTTTTATTAACGTTGCGGTAACATAAAACTGTTACTACATCTGAACGACAATTTATTCCACCAGAAAACTAACGGACTAAAAGACTTAATTAAAAACTTTGCGAAGCTGATCATTTGGTGTCAAGATATTCCTTAAAATTATTGATATAAATAACTTTAAGTAAAGCAACACATTTTTTGTGTGCGAGTTCACAGTGATCTCACTAGCGCTAACAGCGAGCTGCATTTCAAATCAAATAAATCTACTATCCTTCTCAAAACTCTGTATATAAGTAAAGACATGAGAATGAATAATTTATTTTCATTTACATGTAATTTTTTCCCAAAATGGTTTCAACATAGAGATACTTTTCAGTCAACTCCCCCACCCCATCAGGCAAAATATTCCATTAATAAAAACTGCCAAAAATTGCTCCCCATGTAATTGCCTATAATATGAAAAATAAAAATGTAAGGTAAACATGTTATCTGTGAGATCCAATTTATTTATGGCTCTGAAGTCTGATAACATCAAAATAAATGTAAAATAAGTGCATCAGCTTTAACTATCACTGTTATGCTTTGCCTACACCTTTCTAGGCCCCAAGATATGGCTGGACTATGCCCATTAATATAATTATGCTGATATAAGCCCACTACTATAAATATGCTGATATAAGCACATTACTATAAATATGCAGATATAAGCCTATACTATAAATATGCCGATATAAGCACATTACTATAAATGTGCAGATATAAGCCCATTACTATAAATAGGTCGATATAAGCCCATTACTATAAATATGCAGATATAAGCCCATTACTATAAATATGCCGATATAAGCACATTACTATAAATATGCAGATATGAGCCCATTACTATAAATAGGTCGATATAAGCCCATTACTATAAATATGCTGATATAAGCCCATTACTATAAATATGCCGATATAAGCCCATTACTATAAATATGCAGATATAAGCCCATTACTATAAATATGCCGATATAAGCACATTACTATAAATATGCAGATATAAGCCCATTACTATAAATAGGCCGATATAAGCCCATTACTATAAATAGGTCGATATAAGCCCATTACTATAAATAGGCCGATATAAGCACATTACTATAAATATGCTGATATAAGCCCATTACTATAAATATGCCGATATAAGCACATTACTATAAATATGCAGATATAAGCCCATTACTATAAATATGCAGATATAAGCTCATTACTATAAATAGGTCGATATAAGCCCATTACTATAAATATGCCGACATAAGCCCATTACTATAAATATGCAGATATAAGCCCATTACTATAAATATGCCGATATAAGCCCATTACTATAAATAGGCCGATATAAGCCCATTACTATAAATAGGCCGATATAAGCCCATTACTATAAATAGGCCGATACCATATCATCACAATTTTCAGAACCTACATAAAGACGTATATTTTTAAATGTTGATTGTTTATAGTTACAGAAAAATTCAGAGAAAAAAAAAATATCCATGTACAATTTCTCCAACCAGCCACTCTTTTAACCAAAAGCAACTTTCAGTGCAAAATAATCATTAGAATACACATTTTTGTATGCTTTAAATAAACAATGGAAAACCATATTACTTTAGACTACTTAAACCAGCATACAGTAACCTAATCCTACAAATGCAGCTGCTCATCCAGTTTTATTATATACAATTAAACCTATTGTAAAAGAAAAGGATATGATCCATTCCTTTGATGTCAGAGAAAGGCAGCAACAGTGATATCCTGTTTTGATTTTTCTGCAGGAACCTGATGCCTATCACTGCTAGCCTGTCAGTTTTAATCTTCTCCCAGACTTAATTATATTATAACATTTCAATCCATCCAGGTGATACCATGCACAGTTTAATGGATTATGTAAGATTATTGACAATCAATCTCAAGGGCTCTCATTTTTGTAAGGATACTATCTGAGTTTGTGAAAATACTGTTTGAATTCAACAGCATTCGATATATTTTGAAACAAAACACCTTTGTTTTCTTTCTGGGGTAAAATCAAACAATACCATTTATTTTAAAACATGACAGATGTAATAGTATTTCTAGCCAAGTAATTTTTGTTTGTGCATGTCAATGCCAGGTCTTTACAACTGGTGCTTTTCCTTTGTTTGCGAAGCATACAGCATATGAGCAAGGACAATAAGATGAGCATATGTATTAGGATTCTGTATTTGTGCATAATGACATACTATATATACTCGCTTGTAAGTTGAGTCAAACTTCAAACAAGAAAGATACTGTGTCAAACTGCAAGCAAGATCCTAATCTGCCATAGATTACTGTGCCTGCAGATCCTGGTCTGTGTTGTTTGTTCAACTGATTACTCCTATCAAACTGCACAGACCCAGATCTGCAGGTACATCACATGATAGCAGATCTGCATATGTGCAGTTTGTAGTTGTGAGTATATACGGTATGCTGATTTTGTCCAATAGAGTTACCATATAAACCTGTTTATAAGTTGAGTTTGACTGCAAACAACACAGACCCTGATCTGCTGTCACACTATGCATCTTCAGATCAGGGTTTATGTTGTTTTACTGATTACTCTAACAAATTGCATGTGCAGTCTGCATTTTGACTCGTATTACAAGTAAATATTTTGGCATAGGAAGGTACCAAAGAGTATCTGCCTGTATATGTCATTGATAGGGATGTGATTTGTGACATCATGGTGTCATGCAACACAATGATATACTCTGAATTCACTACCCTGCCCACATCTGTCCTGGAATTGAATCTGCTTTATAAATGCAAAGTATTTTTTGGGCTTAACAGAAAAAGGCAAAGGTTACTTTGATTGAAATCAAATGCTCCCCACAGATCTGCCCAATTTCAATTAGATTTACCTTCCTTGAATAAAGGCGACCACAATCACTTGTGTTAACCTTCCATTGTATAACAGAGTTCTGGAGAGTAATAAACTTGTATGGAATCTATTTTTGCCTTTATTTTTTCTTAAAGGAAAATGATTCCTAAGATGACAGACATTGGTTCCAAGGGGAGTAAATAGGAATTATTAAGACTTCATATGAATCGTGTAACTTCTAAAGATCTGACTCTTGTTTTATGCAACTTACCTTCAGGTCTGGCCTTAGGTTTGGGAAGACCTGCATCTACCATTAGATCAAAGGCAAATAAGACATTGTGAACCTGTAAACAGAAAATACTCTTCATAAATAAGTGGGTATTTGATGTGGAAAAGCAGGAAATTGAACAATATTGTAAAATCAGAAATATCTGAGGAGGATTTAATTTCATTTCGTATTTCTGGTGGATGAAAACAAATGAAAACTAATCCATAATGAAAGCAATTTCATCACACAAAATCATCATTTAATCCCAAAAATGAAAAATGATTCACACAAACATTTCTGATTTTACACTGAAGTAACAAGGCAAGTATAAAATGATATACAAGTACTTTCCTAATTTTATGACCGACATAATACAACGTGGACTCTGCAGTCACTGCATTAAACCCTGTACATAATAATAATAATAATAATAATAATAATAATGACCTTATTTAAAGAGGGTAACACAATTAGCTAAAAACTAATCTACCTTGAGGCCCTCATACCGAGGAATTTATTTATTTTCGCTGCATCTCTGAAGCCACTAGATATATTGGGTTTGGAAGAAGGAATTAGAGTGGGCATTTCTAATCTCAACTGGAATACTATTCCAGAGCAGAGTTCCAGAGTACTGGAAACATTTTTTAAATAACTCCTTATTTGGTTTGGGAATTTTATACTGTTTGGTAGACATGGATCGCAGGTGGGGAGTATTACCAGGTAGCCTATACTGGAATAGTGATTGTAAATATTCAGGAGCACTATTATGAGATATCCTGTACATTAATTTGTCTTTTCTCAAACAGATTCGGTCTTTAATAGGTAATATTGTTAACCTACCAGCTAAATTTTCCTTGCTTTCTTTCTGGATTGATGTTAGCCCAAATGCTCTTTTCTGAAGACGTTCCAGCTTTGCTATGTTTTTATCATTTGAATTACCCCATACTGTATTACAGTAGTCTAAATAGGGTTGTATGTAACTGTTATAAAATAGTTTTCTGTGCCTTTCAGGGAGAAAATGTCTTATCCATAAACTTGAATTGACTTTTTTACTGATATGTTTGATATGTTCAGTCCAAGATAGGTTATTATCTACCTGAACACCAAGTAGTCTATCATGACAGACCATTTGCAAATTTTTATCCTTCCATGTCAGACATAGTTCATGACTATCAAGATGTATACATAGATGTATACAATTTATAATAAAATCTCCATGCCTATTAAAAATAAAAACAAATCCATAAGCTGTGTCACTCAGTTTTATTAAAATGAAATTTAAGACAACACAATGGCAATAATGAATTGAAAAGCAAAGAATGTATAACAATCTTCACCCCATTTACATTACCATGTGTACTCACTTATAAGAACGAGTCCAACTGCAAACTCCACAGACCCAGATCTTCTGGTGCATAATGTGCTGGCAGATCTGGGCCAATACAGTTTGTTAGGAGTAATCAGTAGGACAAAGAACACAGACCCTGATCTGCAGGCGTATTATGCTCTGGCATTTTTAGAATAATTGCTGTTAGCAGTTTGACTCGACTTATGAGCAAGTATATATGGTAAGTTACTTAGAGGGAGCCATCGTACCTCAGTTGCTAAAGTGTTGGACTCGTAACTCAAGGGTCATGGGTTCAGTACCTGCTCAGGTAAGCTGCCTCATCAGTGTGCCCTTGTAAAAGGCACTTAGCTACCATTTTCTCAGAATGATATAGCCAAATTGTCTTAAAAATGCCCATAAAAAAAACAGTCAACCAGAAGCATCATATTAAACAGTCATACAAAATCTAATACATGTGAAAAGTAAATATCAAAATTATTATGCAGTACATTTTGCCTGAAAGCAGATTGGTCAATTGTGAAACATTATTCTTCCCACAAACCTTGCCAGCAATAATACTCAACAGGGCATTCCTTACAGCACCAGTAGCCACGTAATTTATAGGCCTTATTCTGCCTGAGTAACTGGTCACTTTTTGCAGTTCCCTGTATACTATTTTTGCTGTCCTCTGTACCCCTATTGGGTGAACACTTCCAAAACCTCTGTGTTATTTTAAAATCTTCATCTGTTACTCCAATTTTGTGGAATGCTCTGCTCTTATAAGGTATACTTTTTTGAAAGGACTGAAGTTCTACTGGGAGAAATAATTTCCAGAAATTCAATATAAGACTGTCTTCCTTTTAACTGCTGAATGTTGAAACCCTCTCTGATATTGCTCAGCAACAACATGACGGTACACATACTGGGTGTTGGGTTGACACCATTTTGGCTTAGGACAAAGTAAAAATCATCAGAAGTCTTTTGGTGAAAACACCATGTCATAATGATCCATTCATGGGGAGTTAAGTGACACATTTTTAAGACAGTTGTTGTGGCAGCTGTCTTGGATGTACTAATGGCAAAACATTTTCATTTAGAACTTTGTTAAAAATCCCTGGAGAGAATTAGATTAAACAATTTTCAAGATATGACTTTCCATTTAGGAGTAGCAATAAGATTTTCAAATTGGCTGCTGTGGTGGCCATATTGGACGTTACAACAGTACCATTTTAAGACCAAATGAACATTATATTTATTTGGTGAAAACCCTCTGTTCAAGAAGAGGTGTAATAACAAGATTTATAAGATGGCTGCCATGGTGGCTGTATTTCCGTTATGACCACATAACAAGTCTGTTTGTGA
This sequence comes from Sinohyriopsis cumingii, assembly GCA_028554795.2. Taxonomy (NCBI): domain Eukaryota; kingdom Metazoa; phylum Mollusca; class Bivalvia; order Unionida; family Unionidae; genus Sinohyriopsis; species Sinohyriopsis cumingii. The sequence continues at coordinate 60,779,006 of CM068835.1, forward strand.
AAACTCCATGTCACTCCCTTCAGGAGGAGTAGTGATATCAAGAGTTTCAAGATGACTGCCATGGTGGCCATATTGGATGTCATCAGATCAGCAACATAATATTTGTAGCAATTAACAATTTCCCTGAATGGAATCATCCCAAAGTTACTGCAGAGGTTGAATTTTTTAATCTGGAGCAATGTGAAAATAAGAAATTAAAGAAAAATATAGAGATACAAAGATTTATAATGATTGCAGATTTAATATACAGATATATGTATGTGACAAAATATTAAAATTGTTTATTGAGAAGAAAAAAGCTGACAGATGGTTTTGATAAACAGAGATATTACTGACTGAAGATTTAATATGCAGATAATGCATATTAAAACATCTGAAAGTTTTACAAAAGTCACAGAGAACAAATGGACCAACAGACGAAGAAATGGTAGGTGGGTAGGTGGGTAGATGGATGGATGGAAGAGAGGAAAGATGGTAGGACAGAAAGGATAAACAGGCATATAGTGAAATATTGAGATGATTGAATTTTAAGAACAAATGTAGAATTTTTACTGTAGATGGATGGACTGAAGAAATTAAGGGTGGGAAGATCTAAGATGGAGTAGAGGCTGTATAGAAATGCATATGGAGAGATGAGATAAAATTCAAGTGAAAGACAAGCAAACAGGTAGACATACATTTTCAGCTTGGAAAATAAAATAAAAATAATCATCTGGGTTGTACTAGTTTTATTTTCATGCCGAATATGAGCAAGGTGAGAGTGAAAAATACTTTTTTTTCACTCTTTATAATGTTATTTAAGGCATAATCATTCCAATGTGTACACTGTCACAGTCTTTAAGACTTTTGTGAAAAGCTCTGTAATCTAAGGTGTAAAATGTTTGGTTTTGTTATACACCTGATTGACAGTAATGCCAAGAACTGCTACTTTAGAACTGTGAAGTAAGTGGGCCAATTGACTATTAAGTGTTGGCAGACCACATCTTTTTTTAACACCATTGGATGTCTGTTGTCAAAATCCATTGTGTTGGTGACAAACTACTAGTCATATGTCTCCTGAGACAGCATGATGAACGGAGACCAGTTCTTCTTATAAGATATCTTTACTTATTTCTCAAGGCAAATCAAGATAACATTGTCTTTTCTCCATAAAAATCCATTAAAATTGTCTCTGCTTTGAAAAAGTCAAAGTCAATTTGTGAATGTTAAAGGAAAATAGGCTTTGCACTATTCTTTTATTTATTGCAGATAACATGTAAACCCTATCACTATTATATCCAGGGGGTAAAAAGACAAAGGAAGCTTAAAAACAAACTGACTGGTTCATACAAGTACAGGTAATTCCGGAAAGCAAAATATTAGACATATTGTTATGTCCTTATCTAGTGAAGTGTCAAATAAACTTTTGATCCTTTTTTGTATACCTTCTCCTCCATTTTGTCCCACTTCCCACTCCCACCATTTCTATTGACAAGATTTTATTGATAACTTTCAACTAAATTGCCACTATGAAGTAGTGACCCAGAAAGCAAATTTAACAACCATCAATCTACTGTGACAATAAACATACAACCCCCCACCAAAAAAAACCAAAACAAAACAATAGCTTGAGTTTGGGACAAAAATTATTTACAGAAACAATGGCTCCTTAACTTCTTGATCTATGTTTTTATTAACAGTTCTCTGAATGGGTACAATTTACGAACTTTGTTAAAAAGAATTCATTGCAAGAGAACTGAATTTCAGTGCAAAGAAAATTAACATTCAAAGTGGGGCCCCGAGTGGCTGAGTGGTCTAAAGCGCTCTCCGTTACGGATCACTGCCATCTCACCTCTGTCTGTGTTGGTTTGAGTCTTGGATTCGGCTAATGTGGGTATGTGAGAAAGCTTGCCAGTAGCTTCTCGTGGGTCGGTGGTACTTTCCAGAGTTTTCCTGGGTTCTTCCTCCACCATTAATACTGGCCACCACGTATAGTCTATCATGTGCTGAAAAATGGCATTAACAACATTCAAAGTAGGTCCATGATTGCCCACCGAGCTGACATTTGCCTAATAGTCAAGTACAAGAGCAGTTGACAAGAAATCTGCATCAGTAGGATAATTTCTGTTGAAATTTCTTTTAACACCACTGACTGCATATATTATGAAAACAATACATTAAATTTGTGCCGCTTCATTCATAATTCGATTGCAAATCAGAATCTAGTACAGAAACGCATTATGCATGGACGCTTTCTGTCAAAGTTTGTCCAATTCTGTTGTGCATTTAATTAGATATAGTTGCGTAAATGTTTTTCTATTATTAGTAATGCAGCCTTATTTGGCCATGGACCAGCATCATTTGCCTTGAAAACAGGATGCCTAGTCAAATTTGGTCAAATTCTATTAAGTGAATTTTGAGAAGAAATTAAAAGCGTTTCTTTCTATTTTAGTTGATGGTTGATTGAGGATTTTATATTACACCAGTATTGTAAAGCTATAGAGCACCAAAAAAAATGGTTATGACAAAACTGTATTTATCAAAAAAGTTTATTACCAACAAGCAATAAAAGTATAAAAAACACAACCATCAGATGGTGACAATAATATATGGAGGGTCTCGATGAATGGGGTATGTAAATAGTGTGTAAAACAGGTAATTAGATAATAAAACATAGCTTAGGTGATTAACAGTAAATATGTTGGTCAAAAATACTCAAATGAAATAGAGTTGCACACTAGCTATAGTTTAGAATAAATATCTTAGAATAAAAGTTAACTTCCTTCAAAATAATTGTGATACAAGACACTTTTACTGTATCATCCGTTTCAGCCATCTGTGTAAATTTTAATGTAGTTCTTAAATTCAAAGAGAAGTTCCTAATAATATTTTTGAAAAATGGAAGGATTTGCCTTGGATTTTTTCCATCCTGCAGCCAGTACTAGTGGGCATATTTGATGGCAAAAAAGTATCAATTGACCAATTTTTTTTTGTTTCAGTGGATTTTGAAAAGTGTTTAAAAAGCTTTTCCTTTCCAATAACTCTGCCTTTATTGCAGATTGCCACTATTTGTCCACATTTGCCATTTCTTTATGCCTGGTTGTTTAGTCGAATTTCTGCAAAATCTGGACCGTTCGGTTTGGTATGGCACGACACAGTATAGCACAAGTAGGTAACTTAGTTCCAAAGTAATACAAGTCAAGTGATTGGCAGTATGATTTGAACCAATACCCTTTTCAATTGCACACCTCAGACAAGCTATTATACCTCCTAATTTTTTAAAATAAGAATTGATTTTAAAATAAATTCTTCTATATTTAGTAATGTACCAAATATGATCAGCATTCTAAAATTTAAAAGCCTTCAGGACTGTGTGCTGCTACCTGTAAAATGTGGTCAAATTCTTGTTAGTGGTTTTTGTGAAGAAGTCAGTTAATGTTTATTTCTATTTTTAGTAATGGTGGGTGTACTCTGTGACAGATCAGCATAATTTGTGAAACTTAATGACAGTATTCTTTCTGTCAAATCCTGCTGAGTGGACTTTAAGAATTCACTAAACATTTCTCTATTCTGCTTTGCAATGGCATTAAATGTATTTGTACAAACTTGAAAGCCCTTCATGTTTTCTGTCATGCTTGGTTGAAATTGGTCAAACAGAAGTTGAACTGTTGGTGAATGCTGAATGATAGTACTATGATGTAAGCCCATAAGCAGCTTTCAAAATCTAAACCCAGGCAAATCAACAGGTCCACATAAAAACCATGCATCCTGTATTGTTCACCATAGCCCCCAGAGTCCCAAAACATTTAAAAGATGCCTTTGACACACAGTTCTATAAAAAAAAATCCATAAATCAAACCTAATAATTACAAAACAATTTAACTCTGACATCTTGTAAAATCCTGAAACAGGTTTGAGTGTCTAATGCTAAGCTATAATCAGAAGCATGTACGTTAAATGCACAGATCTCCCTTGTTATAGAACCAGTCTTTGACAATGGTGATATGAGCTTATTTATCTGGATCTCACAAAGCAAGTAGTGCATATTTTAATGGATCAGCCAGACTTAAAGTCTACCATAGTGTGTCCTTGAGCAAGACACTTTATTCCAACTGCCTCAGCTATTTGTGTTTCTGTGCTGTAAAACATCAAACCAACACAAACCAACCAAACCAAACCATTATTAACCAAATTGGTGCAATTCAGTCGCTATGGTAACAAGCTTAGTCAATCAGATACAAGATAACCTCGCTATTAGACATATATCTTGCTAATAATTAAAAGTATCAAATATCTAGAGAATAAATGACTTAACAAAGTTTAATTAAAATGACCAGAAATACAGCAGTTAGAGTGATGATCATTAATATGCAAGAATTTCACTCATAATCTCAATGACTTTTAAATTTAATACAAGTACACAAGAAAATACACATGAAGCCTGAAACCAAGTACATATTTATAGGTTACAAAAATCACCATTAAGTCTGTGCAAAATTAAACACAAGTTAAAAAAAAGAGAAAGTGATTTATAAAATAGATTTGGAAGTCAACACCATTTAAGCCTCCCCCCCATCCCCACCATGTTTTCTGGTCAGAGTGTGAAGAAATAAAAGGGGAAGGTCAAACTAAAATGTCTTTATTATAATTTTTAAATACAGCTCATGTTCATGTCAGTTTCCAATCTAATGTTACTGGTTCAAAGGTGAAAAACAGGGCATGGTCATTGCAAATTTTGTGTGTGTTTAGGTGATAAAATGTTAATGGATTGGAGCAATTATAATTCGGAAGATCGGGTTACTGGAAAGGCATATTTAATTTTGGTGGTGGGGTAAGTAAGAATGTAGGTAATAAAGGTAAAACAAGTTCTGTAAAACAGAATGTTCAGCTCATGAAACTGTTTCATGATGTGCTGACAAAATAAATATATTTCACTTAACTTTCCAAAGTTGGGTTCCATGTCTCTATTTAAAATCACCTTCATAACAATGACCTGTGTCTACTTTTACAACAGTTTATAGTGCCTTGAGTTTTACATTCAACAGAATGGTACAGTACTTAGTTGTCTTTTATAGCAGAAAAAACTTGATTCAATGAAAAATTTATGACCACAGAATTTACCACAATCTGGTAAAAATCTGATAGGTGACCAGTATATATATATGCATTGTTATCAACAGAGCTGTAGTACCAATGGGAAACATTGATATTTTTGGATGATTTGATAGATGTTGTAGGTTGTTGGTTTTTTTGGGGGAGGGGAGTAAAACAAAGTTTAATTATGCAATACTTACCCATAGCTGTTGTTTAGCTTTCTTTTTCATGCCGAAAAAAATGCACTCTCTGTGTTATGTGCATACATCCTTCCTTAGAGTGAAGAATTGTCAGAATGATGCAATTTCTTGTCTAACTTCCTTGGTATGTTATGTACAAAACAAGCACATATAGTACTTATTTTTTAAAGATGACTTACATCAGGATATCAGAACAAGGCGGGAGGAGGGCATTTGACAATAGCTATGGGTAAGTATTGCATAATTAAAAGTAGATCCCCCCCAATGCTACATTTAATAGCAGCAATAGCTTACCCATAGCTATTGTATGGCTGAATTTGTCTTTAAGGAGGGTTGGCGGATGTTCCAAAAACTGATGCAAAAAACCCAGAAAAATGGAAAGGTCTCACCATTCAGTAGCAGCTGTTAATGTTATGGAATCTTGGTATTTCTCGGGGCCACATGTTATGCCATAACGATGGGAAACAGAGAAAAAATGCCAGCACTCATTATGATAATGAGCAGAAGTAAAAAGAGGAAAAGGTAGCATGGGAATGCCAAAATACTGCCTTCATGATGTCCTCCAAGGAGGAGGGATAAAGGCAGGCCCAGGAGATAGCAATGGCTTAAACCTCATGGACTTTAAGTTTCATAAAGGAAAGGTCTCGACCAATAAGAGACTGGTAAGCTCTTTTGATTGTGGTGACACTCTATCGTGAAATAGTGGGAGCTGAAATGTATATGGAGGAGGAAAAGACACTTCCTACTTTTTTTCTTCATTTGGATGCTTTATGATAGAACAGAGTGCCCTAATGGGACAAAAAGAAAATCTTTATCATCCACAACACAGATTTAACTGAGACTGGGGATTTATATTGGTAGTTGAGCAATGGAAGATAGCTGATTCTGGCTAAAAATCCTGGTTGATAAAGGCGGGAAACTGTATCATAATTCCCAATAACGGGAGATAGTGTCAATAGATAAGGAACAAGTCTCATTTTGACTTCAAGCTAAGGCAAGGGCAAGTATCAACAGCCTGGAGAGTGGGGTCCTGAAAGGAAGCCTGACACTCAATGGTTCATAGGATGTTTTGGTTAAAGACCATGGAACACAAGAAAGATTCCATCTAGGCATAAGAGTGTGAGACAGTTCTCTGTAGCTCAAAATACTTAAGATCAGCAAGGTGGGAATCCGAGCCAAGTACCATGCCTTGGGAGAATTTAAGTGTATTTGAAATGCCTGCTGTGGTCCTTGATTGTGGATACAGAGCATCTTTTGTTCTAAAGAGAATAAAAGGAAGCAGCAACAGAAGTTACAGAGAAAAGCTAAGATCAACACATTTCCCACTGCACCAATCACAGAAGATTCTATACCTGACATCACAGACCATGGATGCTGAAGCTCTCCTGGCCTTGATGATGCAATTGCAACACAGCCAGAAATATGTTCTGACCAAGAGACTGTTTGAGACGAGCCAAGCGTAAAAGTGGAGAATTTGTGGGCTGTTGTTGAGGAAAACACCTGGGTCAAGTGATCAACAGGTGTAGAAGATCTTTGAACCACGAGCCACAGAGGGGCTAAGAGAATGATCTGAACAGTGGAAGTTCTGACTTTTTACAAAACTTGAGGAATTGGTTGGAAGGGTGGAAATGTGTAAGCGAATAGCCGATCCCTATGGAGACTGAACGCATCCACTGCCCATGCTCTTTGAGCCAGGACAGGAGAAACATAAAATGGAAGTCTGTTGTTCAGCCTGGTTGCAAATAGATCCACTAGGGACCTTCCCCACAGCAAGAAAAGGGACTATGTAAGAGTGGTGATGAGTCCATTCTGTGATGATGGCTCTATCAGTTCTGGAGAGACTGTCTGCCAAAATGTTCTTCCTGCTCGAAAAATGCTGAACTCTGAGTGCTATGTTCTCTTATGTAGCCCAGTGCTGGAGGTTCCAGACTTCCACACAAAGCGAAGGTGCATGTGTGCCTCCTTGATGTTGGAGATAAGCTATGTTGGACATGCTGTCATAGGAGACCATGACACACTGATCACTCCGTTGATGCACCCTTGCAACGCTAGGTATACAGCCTTCATTTCTAGGTTGTTTATGTGGAGGGATGATTTGGACAGGGTCCAAAGTCCCTGTAGAATTATGCCCTCAGCTACTAAATGAGTGCCCCAAACTAGAATCTGACAGATCAGTGAATGGATATTAGTAGGGTTCCAACAATGAATCTGTCAAATTCATCCACCACTGCAAATGGTGATGAAATGCTGGTCCTAGAAAGATCAGCATTAATAGTGAATCTTTGTGAGGTTCCTTGTGAGATAGAGGAACTGTAGAGGTCACATATGATGATGTCTTAACAGAGCCAAGTTGGCAGCAGTGTATGAGGTTCTCAGATGGGACAGGTAGAGTCTAGCAGACCAAACATTTTTGCTTGCATTGCCTCTAACAGACCCTGGATTTGATCTATCCGATCCATTAGAACTTGAATTAAGTTCTGGTTTGTGAGGAAATTCATCCCCACATAAATGAAGTCTTGCAATGGAGTGAGTTCCAATTTGTCGAGGTTGGGCAAACGGACAGATTGATTAACCACAGCTCAACAGTGGTACAGAGCCTGATGAAGGGACTTTATTTGAATGTTGTGGATCAGTCAGTCATCAAAATTATAGAGAACTGATATTCCCAGTAACCCGAGGTATCCTGCCACTATTTCCATAACTTGGGTGAAAACTCGGTGCGTGAAGAAATTCAGAACAGTAGGACACGAAACTGAAAAAACTTCCTGGTCTAAGCAAAACTGGAGACATTTGCCATTAAGAGGAAATATGGGGATGTGAAGATAGGCATCCTGAAGATTGATGGAAACTTCCCAATCGGACGGTTGAAGCGCATTCCAGCTTGAGGAGGTGGTTTCCATCTTGAATTTTCTTCCAGAAGAAACTGGTTTAATGGGTAGAGGTCAATTATTATGCAAAACTTTCCACTTTTTTTGGTGACCAGGATGATATGATTTTCACGATGGCCACTGTGATAGCCACATTCAATGTCTGAGAGGCACCATTTTCATTTGGGACCAACTTGACCATGGAATGAATGTTTGTGTAAGTTTAAGTAATTTAAGAGTAGCAGCAAAAACAAACTTAACAGTTGGACAAATGGATAAATGGACAATGGACACCATGCTATTGCAAGAACTCTTCAAGTCCATTAACAGCACAGCTAAAAACAAAAGTATCCAAAGATAAACTTCATTCTTTTCTTCAGTTTTTATGAATTAGATTTTTGAGGGGAATTCCACCCCACTTTTTCCAAATATAGACAAGCTTTCAAACATATTCTGTCCTTTCAAAATTTTCTTGATTCTTGTTCAAATAAGTCTTAGTTAAGCTGGGGACTGTTTCTTTTGTAAATGCAGAAAGGAAGGAAAATCCCATTTTTACAAATCTATTACATGTGCATTTAATTGCTGTCATTAAAAACCAACCAACCAAGCAATCAATGTGTTTGATGTTTCCACAAACTTATTAGTAGTATGGTACATTCTCGCTTATAAGGCTAGTCCAGTTGCAAACTGTATAGACCCAGCTTTGAGACTGCATAAGACGCCAGCAGATCTGGGTCTGTGCAGTTTGTTAGGAGTAATCAGTAGAACAAACAACACAGGCCATGATCTGCAGGCATACTGTGCTACAACAGATCTGGATCTATGTTGCATGCAGCTGGACTTGACCTGAAAGTATATATGGTATCGCTCATCATTGTCAAAATAACTTTCATCTAAGTCGAGTCATATACGTGTCTTGAAAAAACTTAAATGTAATATGAAACCTAATGTTTTTTTTTGTAGTAAAATATTTCTATAAAATCCTTGAAAAAAATCTTAAATCTGTAAAAATGAGCAAAAATCCTTAATATTGCTTGGACATTTGTGATATATTCTGATAAAGAACTTTTCAAAGATGTTAAATATAAAAATGGTACTATGAATGCATTATTGACTATATGACAATAAGGAAATCAGAATTAAGTGACTTGCCCAAGGAAACACTAAGGCGGTCAATCCTGGCTGGCCTGAGTGAATACTGAACATGGCAGACCCTGACAGAAAGAGCTCCATGTTTTGCCAGCTTAAGTACCACAGCTAACTTGTCATACAGAAATGGTTGGAACCTGATGCTTATTTATGGTCAAAACCTGCACTTGGTACACTTTAGACAGGTCAACTTGTACATCATACACTTTAGACAGGTCAATCAGTACATGGTATACTTTAGACAGGTCAATCTGCACTTGATACATTTTAGACAGGTAAACCTGTACTTCGTAAATGTTACACAGGTAAATCTGTACTGGGTATAATTCACACAGGTAAACCCATACTTACTATATTACAATTGTTTGTATGCTATAAAAGAATCCTCTTTCATCAAAGAATATGAAACAATATATATTCTCTTCTTGAGTAAGTATCTAAGCTCTTTATCCACTACTTTTCAAGGAATGAATGATATATATTACAGCACTGAATGAAAGATAACCCATTAAGAAATTACTTACTAGCATCTGTCTCTTATTATAAAAGTCTAGCAATAAAATTAAAAAAAAATCAAGATCCCCTTAAAATCACTGATGCTCAACTGGGTAAAAGAATTTCCAGGAATTCAAGATAACACTTTCTTCCTTTTAATGGCTGAGCACTGAAACCCTCTCTGACATTCTTTAGTGATAACAAAGTTTCCAAATTATCTGATGTGGTGAACATACTGGATGGATGTCAGCATGGCACCATTTTCATTTAGGACAAAGAAGAATTCTTCTGATGAAAACCCTATTTAAGGAGTAGTGAAAACAATGTCTGCCTCTAATTGGATATCAGGTATGCATCATTTTAATTTAGGATCAAGCAAACATTATAAACTCTTCCTAACACTAACTTCTTAATGCTGAGCACCTAGCAAAGCAGCTGTTAGTACCATTTTTATAAGTCTTTGGTATGACCCAGCCTGGATTCGAACCTGTGACATCCTGCATCTGAAGCAGATGTTCTAATCACAGGGCTCCATTCAAGAAAAGTAGTGATAACAAGATTTTCAAGATGGCCACACTGGCAGCAATACTGGATCTCACATCAACACCATTTTCATATAGGACCAACTAGACATCATTCTTTTCATGAAAACCCCATGTCAATATGACTTTCCATTCAGTGGGTGTAGCAATAATATGATTGTCAAGATGGCTGTGACTGTCATGTGGCCCTGTTAGATTTCAGATTAGTAACATTTCATACTAGACCCACAAGACATCACATGAAGTCTTTTTAGAAACCATCATGTTAATATATGACCATTCATGCAGAAGGAGTAGCAAAAGCAAGATTTTCAAGATGGCAGCTGTGGTGGCCATATTGGATGTCAGAATGTACTATTTTTATGAGACCAAACAGGCATCACAAGAAGCATTTTCATAAAAACCCCATACTGATATGGCCATCCATTCTAAAGCAGTAGCAATAACAAAAGATGGCCCCTGTGGCAACCAAATTTGAGAAACATTAGCAGTACTATTTTTTTATTTAGTACCAACTAGACCAAGGTATAAATATATCTGTAAAGTTTCATGGTCATAGTGCAACTGGTTTAAGAGAAGTAATGATAACAGCAAATGGACAAATGGACAACAGAAAATGGATTGAAAACAGGTAACAGACAACAAACAAGAAGACCAACCTATAAACTGTACTGGTCTATTGACCAGTAGAGCTAAAATAAAACGCTATTTAAGCTATATCACATATAAAGGACAAATATGTATGATGGCACACATATTGTTTTTATAAAGCTTGTTTTCATTTAACTTCAATACGAAAATAAGTATAAAAAAAGAGCTCTAATTCATTTTTAATGGAAAACTTTTCTTATATGGTCAAAGAAATCAACATTCAAAATTTGAACTACAGCTGAATTACTGCTTCAAATTAAGTCTTCTGACCCTATGAAAGGTCGTTTAGAACCAAATTTAGAGGTAAAGCAAGGTCAGTCCAATAAATGACACACTCAAAGTCAAGTGCTACTTGACAAGGAATGGATGAATCTGTACTAAGGTGGTTCATATTACAATGCCATCCATATCTTTCAATCAAAGTGTTAAGCCAGCTTTTCTTCTTTTCAAAACTACCAGACAATTTATCACAACCATGTGTAAACTTTCTTTAATTGCCCATCTGAAAGGGAAAATTTATGCATGATTTGTGGGAAAAGTTTACAGTAATTTCTCTTTCATTTTCCAGCATGTAAAATTGCTTTGCTCCCCTTTTAAACTTTATCTTTGTATGACAATGCCATAAGTGGTAACTATTTCTGAATTCTTGTAGGGATTCAGCTGAAGGGACAGGTTCTAAAGCATTACAAGTTCTGTATTTTCAGACAGAAGTCAATGTTAACATCTATGTACAGAATTTGTTTTGATGTATAATGATGATAATAATAATAATAATAATAATAATAATAATGATGATGATGATGATGATAAAAATAACAATAATATAATAATAACAATACAGTATAACCTGTCTTGAAAGACCATCCCTTCTGCCAAAAATAATTGTCTCTCAAGACAGGTGGTCTCTCATAACAGGTCATAACTTTATATAATCAATAAATCTGTGCATGGAGATCCTGGTCTCTCAAAACAGGTGGTCTCTCATAGCAGTGGTCTCTCAATACAGGTTTAACTATAACAATAATGACAATAATAATAAAGACTTTATTTAGAGAAGGTAACTCAATTAGTTACAGAACTAATCTACCTTGAGGCCTTCTAGCTGTTATGTACAATACACACAGTGTATACAACACCAAAGTGATAAATCTGACTTGACTCCAAATTATTAAGTGATTCTAAAAAATATAGCTGCAAGCCTGGAACATATCCACAAGTATCTGTGGACATATACATAAAATATAAAATATCATCCTGCATTGAAAAATTCAACTGTGAAAAAGATGTTGTTGTTGTTGTAGGGTTTAACGCCATTTTTCAGCACATGATTGGCTATACATAGCAGCCAGTATTAATGGTGGGGGAAGAACCCGGGACCCCCCCCATCGGAAAGAACCACCGACCCATGAGAAGCTACTGACTGTGAAAAAGATGCATACACAGTGAAAAGTAGGAGGTATTTATATTACTAGAACTGTTCAATTATCTTAAGATTCAATCCATCTGATGCATCAATTCTGAAAAGTAGAAATGCTAGCAGCCTGCCTTATGTTACTGGGAATGTTGTGTCATTCTACTGTGGACCAGTATGCTGAAAAATCTTTTTAAACAATTCCTTCTTTGGCCTTGGCATAATTTAATTTTTACTTTTAACAGACCTTAAATTTAGAGTACCATCTGCATTTCTTTGGTGAAAGATATTGCTTGTGTAGATGGGCTTTTCTGGATTTTTTATACATAAATTTGCCCTTTCTAAGAAATCTTCTTTCATGTATTGGTAAAAGTTTTATAGTATTCATTGTGTCATAGAAATTGTTTATATACTAACCTAGAATTAAATGGCATGCCCTCTTTTGGAGTCTTAAAAGTTTTCTTATTTTTTGAATTAGAGGTATTACCCCAAACTACACTACAATAGTACATATATGGCTGAATGTAACTTTTTGAAAAGATGACCCCCTATTGAAAATGAATGTATGTTTTAATTTTCCTAAGTAGCTAAAGATAAGAATTAACCTTTTCTGAAACATGTTTAATGTGAATAGACCAAGTAAGATTATTGTCTACAAATACACCAAAACATTTTATGAGAGGACATATTAAAGTTCTCATTGTCAAATTGAATCTGGAGTTTGTCACTGTCTACCTTACTAATTTTTGCTTTGTTCTAACTAGCAGGACTTTTGTTTTTTCTGTATTTATAAACATACTGTCTTCCTTGTACTATACGTTAGGTCTGTTGAGAGCATCTTGTAAATTATTTTCATGTACAGTTTTGATTTAATCTGACTAAGTGTAGTGTTGTATGCATAATGGTCAGCGAAAGAAAACTGAATTTCCTAAAAGGATGGTGGTAGAAACTGAATTTCCTATTTTAAGAGGTAAGTCATTGATAAATAGAATGAATAACAGAGGGCCAAGGATAAAGCCCTGTGGTACTCCACAATAAATATTTTTACTTTCAGAAAGTTGTCCATTTAAAGATAATTTTTGCATTCTATCAGTTAAGCAAGAAGTAAACCAGTAAACAAACAAAACCTAGTTATTTACATTTAAACCCTTGACATTATGCAGGCTGTACTTAGCTACTTATATATAAAACCATGACAATATGCAGTATGTACCTAGCTTTTTATATATAAATCCTTGACACTATGCAGGTTGTACCTAGCTATTTATACATAAACACTTGACTTTACACTGTACCTAGGATTCAGTTTCTGAGACCAGTCATTGGTCAATATATCTGACAATGTAGGTAAAACATCATTAGGATGCTTTTATATTGTTTTGTACTGCTACATGATGAAAATATTGATAACACAACGGGCACAATGTGTGGACATGTGCATAGGGTGCTTTTCAAGGATCTGTAGTAACTAAGAAACTGCAGTGATATTCAACGTAAAAATGAACAGGAGTTTCATAGATTAATAGTGTAGTTTAAAGAGTTTTATCATCAGCAAAGCCCGTTAATCAATCTGATGTGTAATAACGTGTAATGCGCAGTGCAACCAATTCTCATAAGCTTTAGCTTTTTCCTAGCCGTGCCATATTGAATGCGAAAATCATCCATACTGTTAGCAGAATGAACAGAAAACTCATACTACACAGTCATCTTAAGCAGAGATATGGAATATATGACTGAGATAGCAGGGAAGATTATGGCATCACTGACGTCCACATGCATGATCATTTACATGGTCACCAATTTTTAAAAAATGTTTACAGACAATAAACAAAATTAAGACATTTACATGTGTGAACATTGCAACCTTAACAGAAAGTAGTTAAATCTCTGCCAATTTCCCAATGAATGTTAGCTAAGTAGGGAGGAAACCTTTCTTTTGCTTCTTTTCTGTTGTTGAAGTAAATTGGCATGACAATATATTGCCCATTTATTCTGGGCTAAACACAGGGCACTGCAAAATCACAATTATCACAACCACAGACATGCATCAGAGATCCTCCTGGGCTACACTTTAATTTTTGTATAACCACACAATATATTAAAGGGCATTCATTCTCCAGGTTCAAGCTCCCTGAATTGAAATTAGGGTAAATTGGGCTGAAAATGACCACGTCTGTAGCTAAAGACAACTGCTCCTGTCTGCTTTACACAAGGAATTTAACAATACGTCATGCTGCTGGTTTTGAAGGAACTAATTGGCTTTATTCTTGTGTCAGGATTTTGGAAGTGACCTAACCTAATGCTTACTTCAAAGGTGTAAAACACTGAATCTTGTAACCTGAGTTTCAGAAAATTAATCAGATGGGAAGCATTCTTTCATGATTTCTTTTTCAGTTTTGATAAATTCTGGCTTAATTTATTAACAAATAAAAATAACTATAACAATCCGAATGACCAATAAAGATTTTTTAAAATATCCTGGACTATGTACAGTATGATAGCATCTAAATTTGTCACACAAGAATTGAGCTATTAAAGGCAATCAAAAGACCACCAAAACATATAATTATTATCCCCTATATGGGAATGAGGGGAGCAAGTTCTTTCCTGGCAAGGTTATTATCAGCCCCATTTACTCTAATCAAGGAGACTGGGGTTTAGTTCAAGTGATGGTTAAAAAAATTAGCATGTGGAGTGTGGGTGGGTCCATTAGGCATGTCTGTGAGCAACATAATTATAATTCACAGTATTATGTGTGTAAAACGTGTTCCATAGAATTGGTTGTCTCAGTGCATTGGTGACAGGTCCTGTATATGACCTGCACAAGTTTTATAATCACAACATGCTGTTATGAAAGAAAAGATGCACCTATGTCCCACCAAGCTTCCGCAGATGAGACAATTATGTTCATTTTTCAGGGTTTTTGACAGAAATTGTTATAAAAAAAATTGGTAGAAGGTATATGTTGAAGAAAACTATGTTGCCATCATTTCAATGACAAGCTGAGTCCAAATGAAAGGCAAAAATTGTATCAGTGGAAAGTAAAAAGATTTTTGATAAATTATTATTTTCACATAAGACACTTTTAAGACTGAAAAAAATGTTCGTCTCAATTGCTGCCATGGTGGCCATATTGGTTTTCACCTTGGCATTATAGTTTCATTCAGGACGAACTAGGTAAAATAAAAAGTGAAAACCTCATGCTGAAATGACCATCCATTCAGGAGGATTAGTGATAACAATGTTTTCAAGATGGACAAGGCAATCTTCCCAGTAGCTTAAAAATAGTAGCAATAAAAAATGTTTGTTAATGGATTAATGGACATTGTAACATACTAGTCTTGATATATAGCAAAATAAAATGTTCCTCATTTACTACCGGTAAATGGTGGGTCTTTTATAAGCATAGCATTTCAGCAGATATCAATAATTAGACAACTGAGTGACACACTGATAGGATTAAATGATCACTGGTTGCCAAAGTTGGTCAGCTTATCAACGTTTATCGAAAGGGTGCTATTTCTACTGCAGTTCCAGTGATATATTATTGCTACAATGACAAATAAAGTCAGCTATGTTACTGGCAAAGGTCATATTGATTTCAAATAATAACTACATGTTGAGAGTAAAGTAAACAATATTTTATTAGAATCATACATCGTGGTTTTCATAAAAATTTTATTTAGTCTCATGGTAAACGATTTTGTGCCTTCCATTAATTTCACGGTACAGTATTCTTCTAATCAACTCCATTTCAAACAGGATTATTGGAATGACTTTATAAATCAATTCATGAATATATATTTAAAAAAACAAAGCAAAAAACAAGAGTCCCTTGAAGACACTGATGCTATGCTGGATGAAAAGAATATCCAGGAATTCAAGATGAGACTACTTTTTCGTTTTAACTGCTTAGTGCTGAAACCATTTCTGATTATTCTTTCAGGATAAAAAGATTTTTCAAATTAGATGATGCAGTGGACATGCTGGATTTGTGATTGGCACCATTTTCATTTAGAACCAAACACACATTAAAAGTTGTTTGGCGAAAACCCCATTCTTATATAGCCATTAATTTGTACAGAGTAGAGATAGTATTTGATGGTGGCCATTATAACTGAGGGTCAATCTACATCATTTTCAGTTAGGACTATCTAGACATCATGATAACTTCTGATGAGTTGAGATAACAAGATTTTCATATCAGCGATTTTAATTTAAGACTAACAATATATTGCATGTAGTCTTCTGGTGAAAATCCCATGCTGATATGTTTTTCTTTCCTGAATGAGTAACCATAACAAGAGTCTCAAGATGCCATAGTGGTCATAATGGATATCAGATGCATACAATTTCCAGTTGGGACCAACTAAACATCATGCAAGTGAAAGCATATCAACATGACTAGCTATCAAGAAGAAGTGGTATTAAAGCTTTCCAGCGGGGTCAGTGCTGTGGTCATATCTTAAGTCAGACTGGCACCATCTTCTATGGTGGCAATAATTGGATGTCTGATCTAAGTCATTTAGTGAAAAACCCATGTTGATAAGACCATTTATACAGGAACAGAGATATCAAGATTCTCAAGATGGCATCAGCAGTAACCATACTGAATGATTTTGATTTTGACTTATGATCAATTAGATGTTACAAAAAACTGCCTGGTGAAAACCTATGTCAATAACTTTCCATTCAACAGGAGTAGCAATAACAAGATTCTGAAGGTGGTTGCCATGGCAGTCATACTGGAGACCAATCAGCATCATTTTCATTTACGACCAGCCAGACATTATCATGTCTTTCAATGAAATCCTATGTTTATATGACCATCCATTCAGAAGGCATAGCATTAACAAGGTTTTTAAGATGGGTGCTGTGGCAGCCATACTAAATGTCCAAGCAGCACCATTTTCATTCAGGTCCAACTAGATCATGAATTGAACGTGTGTGTAAAGTTTTATGGCAATTCACCAAGCAGTTTAGGAGATGGAGTGAAAAACGTGTGGATGATAGATGAAAGACCATCCCATAGGCTCTTCTGGTCTGTGATATCAGATTGGCACAATTTTTATTTAGCACAAAGAAGACATCCTTAGAAGTCTTATGGTGAAAATCAGATGTCAAAATCACCATCCTTTCAGGAGTGGTAGAGACCACATGATTCTTAAGATCTTTAAGTCATCATGGCAGACGTATTGTATGTACAACAGGCACCAACTTCATTTAGGATTTGGTGAAAAGCCCATCATGATGAGGGGAAGTTGAAACAGTTGTTGTGACAGCCATATTTGATGCATGAATGGCACCATTTTCTGTTACGACCAGTTAGGTATCATAAAAAGTTTATTAGTGAAAAACCCAATGTTGATAATACCAAGAGCAGAGATACTAATGTCAGATCAAAACCGTTTTTATTTAAGACCAACCAGACATCATATGAAGTCTTTTAATGAAAACCCACTGCTGATATGACTATCCATACTGAATAAGTAGCAATGACCCTAAATTCTTCAAAACTGTGACAAGATTTGCAAGAAGGCTGCTGAGGCAACCATACTGGATGTCAGATCTACAATGCACCATTTTCATTTAGGATGAACTTTAAGACATCCAAAGAAGACTTTTAGCAAAAACCTTCAATATATATATATGTTACTGACTTATGAAGTGTTCCTCACCATGAGTGGGTATAAAAGAAAGAAGACAAAAATGAGAGAAAAACCCCAACAAAAAAATTCTACAAAGTCACTGAAGCATGTCTACAAGTCACATATATATCTTTAGCAATATGGGTATGTTGATATCACAATGCATCCCCTCACCAAGATTTATTCATTTTAGGTAAGACAGTATACATATAGCATGCTCAAAAAGTATGCAGTCATGTGACATAGACAAAAGCTTAACCTGAGCACGTAACAATGAAAATAAAGATCACAGTTCTTTTAGTATTATGGTGTGCTACTAACAGATATGTATAACATTATCAAATTGGAAGATTTTATCATGAAGAATGTCTCAAAAATTAACTTAACAAAGCTAAGCTGAACTGAAGTCTGACATGTTAAACTTTGAAACAGCGTGACCTATTTTTGTAATGTTGGTGTAGTACTCATCAAGATGCATCCTTGTACCAAGTTTCATAATTTCAGGAAGGATTGCATCTACATAGCATGCCATCTTTGCTAGCCAAGGTTCCGATAACCCTATCTACACCTTAGCAGATTGAACAGCTATATTGGTGCATTGTCCTAGCGACAATTTCATATGTTGTCTCTCTCAGTATGTAATGCCAGCTAACTAATAGCGTGGTGCATTGTACATCTGCAGAAAATGGTGGGGGTAATTGACCTAAAAAGGATACTTTGTAAGTTTAACATTGAAAGTAAGACTATGTACCAGAAGAAAGCCATTACAGGTGTATTTGAGTAAAAGGTATTTGTGCAAATATGGACTGGCAGTGGAAAAGTGCTTATTTATCAGTCTATTCAAGCTGTGTGCTCCCATTGTCTCAATCACGTAGGATCAGTGTTCATCTGAACAACTCAGTTTTAACTGGATGTGGTCACAGAATATTCTTTGCACCTGACGTGAATCAGCTACCTTGCATCTCTTTTAACTGACTCCATATTGGTGATGATATCATAATGCTATGTCGTAGGGCACACAGTTAACATAACAGAAGAGTGAAGGTTCAAACTGATGTTCCTCGTTGTCTAGATCATGTCCATGGATGACATAAACCTCAATACAACAAATCCTACATAAGTACTTCTTTCATTATTATTGTTACCAGTTTATATTTGAATTAGATAAAGAAAATATTTTGTTTTTTAAATTGAAACATTTTTGAGTATGGTATTTCCTCTTTCTGCACTAAATATTTTTATATCAACTTTATTTAGATAGTTGCATATAAAGCATATTTTTTTTCCAATTTAATAATTTGAGTTTTCCCAACTTTCTCTGGCCAAAGAGACCTATTTCATTAGATGTGAAGGTAATTTAATTTAAAAATATTGGCTATTAGCAAACAAATGGGTAAATAAGAATAAAATATAAATTAGTACATTAAACTATTTAAGAAATTGGATTAAATCATTAAGTTTAAAACTTTAACTGAAACTGAAGAATTTTAATATTTTTTGTCAAGTAGTCTCAACAACAGTTATTCTATTTGAACTGAATGTTTGGATCATTCAGATTTTTTTTCTCCTTCTGTAAAATTGCTGCAGATTTTGACAAGCACGCTGCCTATGAAGTTCTCTTAGGTGCAAAATAGAAAGCATAAGGCTGAGCAGAAAAGTGCAATCTTTCGAGAAAAATATTTTTGCCCTGTGGAACAATCATTTGCTGTAGTAGCAACACTAGTACTTCCATCTATCCTGAGCTTCATCACTTTCTACAGTTAACACATTAACCCATGGAGGTTTTTGTCGTTTTTGCCTAAAATTCAAGAGGCAACACATTTTGAAAGCTATTTCTGAATAAATCCTAATAAAGCAACTTCCAGGTGATTTTCCAATAACATAATGCCTAGTTGTGTTAGAAACATCGTTTTTCATTGGCTATATGGCTTGCGCATGAGCAAAAGGGTAAAAGTTGGATATTTTTAAATATTTTTTTTTGCTTAATGGACCTATTATTTTCATATCAAAACCACTCTTTATTCCAAATGCCCATCTTATCCTACTTTTAGCAAAGATTCATCTGTCTGTTTGCAGTTCATACCAGTCTGCCTTAGATCTGAGACCAA
The DNA here is from genome assembly GCA_028554795.2 of Sinohyriopsis cumingii. Classification (NCBI taxonomy): domain Eukaryota; kingdom Metazoa; phylum Mollusca; class Bivalvia; order Unionida; family Unionidae; genus Sinohyriopsis; species Sinohyriopsis cumingii. The sequence continues at coordinate 60,799,150 of CM068835.1, forward strand.
AAAGTCTAAAATCCGAACACGAAGTCTGATTCTGACCATTGGTGAACTTTGGGTGGAAAAAATCAAGTCCAAAAAATGAGGTTTTTCCCTCTGCATTTTGTATTGCAGCTAGAACTTCCAGATTATTTGGTCTCAATGTAAAGCTACATCTGTCTACCTTTCTATGATACCATCCACTTTAGTGTATCATACAGGACCTTGACTTTACAGAGCTGGACAGTAGGCTATTACCTCCGGCCACGAAAACTCAAACTCGTAAACCTGTCACCAGGGGTTAATGTGTTAATGAAGGCCAAGGCAATGAATTTCATGGACAGCTTCATGACAGGTTTCTTGATGAAGAGGAGGGCTTGTGTGGTAATCCAGCTGAATCATTCACATCCCTAATTGCAAATATTTATGTTGAGGTCAGCATGCCCACTTATAATCCATGCACCAAAATCTGTCTTGTGGCCACCAGCCACAACATCTGTGCTGAAAGATTTTTTTTTATAAAGGCAAGGTAAAATTGATGAAGATATGACCTTCCCAGTCAGTGATGAGCTGCAATGATTACGACCAACTCTTCAGTAAGAAAACAATAGTGAGAAGTTAATCAGGTTTATTCCCTGTCTGATAAGGTGTTTAGTTTTTGTTGTAAACTTTTGACAAGAATCCCAAATCACTCCTAAGTGAACCTGGTTATAACAAACGGAAACACATACATGTAGCAAACTATTAAATCATTGTGAAAGATCATGAAATCATTTTATGGCATATTCTAAATGGCATATTCTAAATGGCTGGAAGCTGAAAGAAGGCTCAAGCTTGACAGATGTATTGATACTTAACATCAACAAATTACTGTATTGGAGACCAAATATTGGAAGAACAATTTCGAGTGTCTTATTGCTACTGTTCTGTTTCTCTCTGAAAGAAACCTGCAATATCGTGACTCTTCTTTTAAGTTCTTCACAAAATAAAATGGAAATTTCTTGGCTGGGATAGCTCATTGGCAGTTTGATGATGTCATGCATGTATGCGTATTTGTGTGTGTGTGTGCATGCATATATATGTCTGTGTGTGTGTGTGTGTGTATGTGCCTGCATATGTGTGCATGTGTTGCTGTTCTTTTAAGTCATTCACAGAATAAAATGGGAATTTCTTGGCTGGGATAGCTCACTGAAAGTTTGATATGTCATGCATGCATGCATGCATGTGTGTGTGCATGTGCATGTGTGTGTGTGTGTGTGCATGTGTGTGTGTGTGTGCATGCAAATGTGTGTGTGGCCTTGTGTTTGTGCCTGCATATGTGTGCATGTGTTGCTGTATAATAGCTATCATTTAACTCACAGAATGAACCTCCTAAAGCTGAAACTTAATCAGAGCCTTTGGCCAGCCTAATGTCTATCAACAGCATAATGCTACTTGGATAATAATAAAGACCAACATACAATACATACATATAATAATAAAGACCAACAAACAATACATACAGATAATAATAAAGACCAACATACAATACATACAGATAATAATAAAGACCAACATACAATACATACAGATAATAATAAAGACCAACATACAATACATACAGATAATAATAAAGACCAACATACAATACATATAGAGTCAAGGAAGCCCTACTTATCACTTAAAGACAAGCAACTGAGTTTTTGTTACAACATAAAGATTAACTTTGTATTTTTAGAGGACACTGTCTGGCTCATTTTTCATGGGCAGGAAATCTGCAACGTTTTGTTGCTTCCCACAAATTATAAGCCCCACAAGAGGGTTTCCCTGATCCTACATCAATACACACGATTGATTCTGTTAATCAACAGCAACAGACTGGTTAACCAGTGATGAACTAGCTTCTGGTTCATGAGAAAGACTGGCACTTAAAGATGCATTACACCATTTAAGTCAGGTAGGCTCTTGCTAATGGGTCCCAGTTGGCCCTCAAAAAATTATTCATTCCTCTAAAGGATTAGCAAATATATTTACTTATAAGACAAGCAAAACTGTAAACAGCAAAGACCCAGATCTGATGTCACATATTGTGCCGGCAGATCTGGGTCTGTGCAGTTTGTTAGTGGTAATCAGTAGAAAAACATAAACCCTGATCTATAGGCACATTATGATATGGCAGATCAGGATCTTTGTTCTTTGCTGATTGACTTATAAGCAAGTATATATGGTAATGCTTAAAGTAAGACTGGAACCAGTTTGAAGGATAATTATGCATCATACTTACGTGACAGATATTTTTCACTGTCTAAACTTGTGATCTTTCAGACATACATTATGCAGATGGATGTCAAACTACAGACTATGTCTCATTAATTAATCCATCACAACAGTTAACCAACTTCCCCATGCTTTTTGTTACACGTCCTTTCCACTGAGACCCCCTGAGACCCCCCCCCCCAATCTTTTTGGGACTGTTTTCTAGTAGATATTGTAACCTAAAGTCCCCAATTATTATGGTGATTATTAACAAGGCTCACTGCCATTTCACCTCTGGCTGCATGGGTTGAGTCTTCGATTTGGATAATGTGGTTTTGTGAGAAAGCTTGCCAGTAGCTTCTCATGGGTCATTGGTTCTTTCCCAAGTTCTTCCTCCACCATTTATACTGGCTGCCATGTATAGCTTATCTTGTGTTGAAAAAAAGGCATTAAACCCAACAACAAAAACAACAACAACTGACAAGGCTGGTGAAATTTAAAAACAAAAATATCCCTGCATATGCAATTTTTGTATATTGAACCTCTAAGTCCCTCCCAGAAACCCCTGGGGAGGGGCCCAAGTAATAAAGATTCTATTGCATATGATTACCACATTTGCAGTCTAACAAGGTTTTGATGAATTTCTACGCAAGTTTCAAAGATGTGTGGCAAAGGACAGATGGATGTCCACTATATAAAAGCAGAGTCCAAACCAGGCAGGTATATAATGGCAGAGCACACCTCCCAATAACTACCCTAAGTTCTTTAGGTCCACCCCACCTGATCTTGCTAGCAAGACAATGACATCCCACAGCCCACCCACCCACAACTATGCCTCACTTGGATTGGTATTCTAATATAAATGTGAAGGTAGAAACCCAGCTAATATATTTTCCTGAATAATGGTGTGAAAATAAGTGCCCTTTCTTGAAGAAAAAAAAGATTACATCCTCTTTGGGTGAACTGGTGTTCCTGCCTTCTAGATGGAAACTTAAATATTGGTTTTTGGAGGAAATGCAACCTAAAATCATTTCTTATTGCATCAAAACATTGAATGAGTCAAAATTTGATTTTATTAATGAGTGAGATTTCTCTAATGGATGAAAAAATATGCAAAATGACTCCTCAAGCCATTAGGATATCTTAGTAATGTCATGGCCAATTCTTCTTCTTTTAATATCCATGCATATGTGACTGGTTGCGCTTTACAAGTTAGGTTATCTAGGATTTTGAAGACAAATTCACAAATGTCACTCAAACACAGAAAAGTCCTTCAAATAACAACACAAAATATGCATGCAAACGCCCATTAACAAACTATTATACTAATGACAGTGCATGTTTCTTACAGATAACAGTTTAGTTTCAAACTCATAAATACAGACTTTGATCATTTGTTTGAAAACATACAAAAAAGAGAAACCTGAGTAATTATATCCTGTGAATTACAAGTTATATCAGACGAACTGCCCACCATTGTCTCCTAGTTGATTTTTTAAAATAAAATGACTCAGATATCCCCAAGTAACCTTGACAAATGCGACATCTGTCTCATCTGCAGAAGTCAACAAGTGTAAAGGCTTAAATTATAAGTACAGATTCACCTTTTAATATTTGTTTTGTTTAAGCTAAAAATAAGATATACTAACTCTATATACTTCCTTATAAATTAGGTCCATCTGCAAACTGCATAGACCCAGATCTGCCATTGCATAGTGCACATGCAGATCTGAGTCTTAGAAGTTTCTTAGGGGTAATCAGTACAAAGGACCATCATCTGCCAGTACATTATGTGATGGCAGATAAGGGTCTATGTTGCTTGCAATATGACCAATGTATAACCTAGTATATATGGTAAACTGCATTACAGAATATTATATATTTCTCCCATGATAAGCCCAGGAGGCTGGCTTGTAAATGTGTTATCCTATATATGTCTAATCCAACTGCTGACAACAGAGATCCTGATCTGCTGTAGCATAATGAGCCTGCAGATCAGGTCTATGTTGTTTGTTCTACTGATTACTCCTAACAAACTGCACAGTCCCTGAGCTGCCAGTGTATTATGTGAAGGAAGATCTGGGTCTGTGCAGTCTGCAGCTGGACCTGTCTTCAAAGCAAGTATATATGGTATGTAACAGGACTGGGCAAGTTGACTCCCATATAGTTGTTAAAGTAGTGGATGGGTTTATTATCAAACATGGTTTAATATCATGGAAATACAGGAAATGGCAATTCTATTAAAGAATGGTATTACTAAAACATCATAATGTGTGCAAGTCTAGGATACTGTGTTACCAGTCAAAGCAAGCAAGCCACAGAGGTACAACCAATCAAAAATTATTGGCCTTTTCCATTGCAGGCTAGAAAAGACCAAGGATCTAAATAGTATCCATTTTGAACTGCTCTCAAGCACATGGCTGTTTGTACATCACAATGTTTTAACAGCAATGCAATTTTTTTCAGCTTTTGAATGATTTATTTTATTTTTTTTCATTCCAAGGCTGAAGGAACAATAATAACAACAGTCTCTTGAAGGGATTTACCACTCAACTATGTGAAAAGAATTTTCAGAAATTCAAGATAAGACCATTTCTCCTTTTTAACTGCTGTGTGTTGAAACCATCTCTAATATTCTTTAATGATTCAAATTAGCCACTGTAGCAGTCATATTGGATGTAAGAATGGTACCATTTTAATTTCTGATAAACTGGACACCCATCACCATTGGATGAGTTTTAATAAATACATCATGCTGATGTGACCATCCATTCAAGTGAATTTATGAAAAGGATTTCAGTATGTTCATTGTGGCAGCCATATTTGAAATCAGATTGGCACCATTTTCATTCATAAACAATCAAATATCATAATTAGTCCTCAGGTGAAAACCTCATGGTGATGTGACTTTCCATTGAAGAGGAATAGTAATAGCAAAATAGTGGCCATACTGGATGTCAAACTAAATATAAACTTCCATCTTGGAGAAGCAGATGTAATGTTTTTATAATGGCTGTTGTGGTGGCCATATTGCATATCATTTTAGCACAATTTTATTTAAGGTTAACTGGACACCGTAAATAGTTTTCTAGTGAAAACCCCATGCTGATATGACTAAATGGCAATAACAATATTTTCAAGATGGTTGTAACGGTAGCCATATTAGATGTCATATTGCCACCATATTCCTTTAGGACTAACTAGACATCATAAAATGCCTTTCACTGAAAACACATGTTGACATAACCATCCATTCAGAATTAGCAATAACATGATTTACCAGATGGCTGCTGAGGTGGCCATACTAACAACTGACTGTCCAATTAGCACCTTTTATCATTTCAGACTAATTAGATATAACAAGTATTCTGGTGATACTCCCATGTCAATATGACTTTCAGTTCTGGGGGGTAGTTATAACATGATTTACAATATGGCAGCCATGGGTATCATTTTAGATGGCAGATTTGTGTAATTTCATTTAGGAACAATACATATTTTGTAAAAACCTGAAGTTAATATGACTATCCATTCAAAAGGAGCATCCATAATAAGAATTTTATGATGACTGCTGCAGCATCAATGGTAAATGCTACTAGATATCATATGAAGTCTTTTGTTGAAAAGACCATGTCAATATGGCTTGAAATCCAAGAGGAGAAGATATCAAATTTTCAAGATGTCTGCCATGGTGGCCATTAGTGGATGTCAGATCTGCAACATTTTTGTTTAGGACCAACCAGACATCAAAAGAAGTCTGTGAGCCATACTGGAAGTCCAATCAGAACAAGTCTGACAAACTACCAACTAAGCTACCAAGGCATCCCCATAGCAGAGTTTAAAGTAAGAATGCAGTATACATGAAAAAAATTAGGGATTCTGTATTTTAACAACATTGGTGAAGTACAGTCAAACTGATTGTCCAGAATCCCTGGTAGACATTAATTTTGTCCAGATTAATAACAATTACAGTGATCCCTTGCTATAACACTGTACAAGGAAACCATACAAGTGTCATGTGTTATAGGTGAAGTCACCTTATACTGGGTTGCCTTATACATAGTATTACTATTATACTATTATGTCAAGTGATGGGATTGGAGACCATACCTGCTTTATAATAGGACTGCCTTACACGGAGGTGACTAATAGTGAGAGGCCATTATACAGAGAATGAATTGTACGCCTAGAGGGCATTCAACTGGTCTGAATGAGTGAAAAGTCCGGATACTTGAAGGACAGGACTCTTAATTGAAGTCTTCCTGTCTTGAATGGGGAAAAAAACAGTAGTGACCAACTCCCTCCTCAGCTATGTCAAATGAATGATGTTAAGAATGAGTAGGTTTGATACTTGAGTCAAGTTGAAGCCTCAGCTAAAGCAAGGAAGTTTTGTAAAGTATGTACGTAAAGTAGGTATGTTATCAAGGATCACACATGACATAAGCATTTCCTCTCTGAGAGGCCAATAACATTTATGTATCAAGTATATTCGGCATCTATATTTACCCTAATTCTCCTGTGATAACCCAAAGCTTGATGATAAAAACATTTCCCAAATTTCATCTAATGCTGGAAAATTTAGATATAAAACACTTACCACTGATAAGCATATTCCTAATTTTCAATCAAATTTCTAACAAGCCCCTGCCCCCTTCATGATGTTATGTTATAAAATTAATGTAATGGACATGGTCATTGCATACTTATTTAGCAACAAAATAAAAGAAACTATTTTGACACATATAAATTTCCTAAATTTTTGTTTCCAAAGGTTTCTTCCTTGCAGAAAACTTCCATAAATTTGAAATGAAGAATAGTAAACCAGCATGTGTGTGTGTGTGAGAGAGAGAGAGAGAGAGAGAGAGAGAGAGAGAGTGTGCATGTCTGTGTGTGTGTGTGTGTGTGTGTGTGTGTGTGTGTGTGTGTGTGAGAGAGAGAGCATGTGTATGTGTGTGTGTGAGAGAGAGATTTGGAGTTTGAATGTAGCTTTAACAATATTTCGGTCATATCGCTACAATGCCTGCAGTGTGGCAGTCTATAGTGATGTCTAGCACTGGGGCATCATGTAGCATAATGTCAAACAGTCACATCATCCTGACACCAGTCCGACCAGTCCTTACACTAACATGTTAATGCTGAGCACCAAGTGAGGCAGCTGCTAGAATCATTTTTGTAAGTCTCTGGTATGACTTGGCCGGGGTTCAATCCTGTGACCTCCCACATCCAAGGCAGATGCTCTAATCACTTAGGCCACCAGAGCAGTCAGTTGCAAACCAGACTGAATGTAAATGCATGAGAGCTTTGTAACAGAAACTTGAAAGTTTTGTAATAATGAATAATTTGACAAGCCTAGGAATGGACAGTACCACATTCACTATGCCACTGAAGATATCCAGGGCTAGCAAATCCCTGCTCAAGCTTGATTTTATGATTGCTCACAAGATACAAGAAACAAATAAACACAGTTCATAAAGCAGGTGATGTACTTATCAGAAGTACTTTGCAGTTATAATCTGAATGCCTAAAAATGCCAAATTGACAATACCTGGAGTCCAAAGAAAAACAAGATGAAAGATTAGACACCTGTGATGAATCAACATACTCTATTTGCCCATATAACATACATTCAACTGCAAAGACCACAGATCTTGATCTGTATAATGTGCAAACAGATCAGGGTTGTTTGCTCTAATTCTGATTTTTCGTAGACCATATCTCTGACCTGCCAGCTGCCAGTGCAGTATGCAGATCAGGGTGTATGTTGTTCTACTTGTGATATTTAGCAAACTGATCTCTGACATGAAAGTATAGTATGCAGATCAGGTTGTATTTTGTTCTACTGGTGATTTAAAGCAAACTGACCTCTGACCTGACAGTACAGTATGAAGACCAGGGTTTATATACCACAGTTTGTTCTACTTGTGATTTTGCATTTGCTGCCAGTATAGGAAGTAGATCAGGGGTATGTCATTTTCCTTGTGATTTTACACAAAATACATCTCTGTTCTCCCAGCAAAGCATGTAGATCAGACATTCAGACACTTAATTTTTACTGGTGGGTGTTGAATATGGTTCACTTTCGTTCCTTTGGTAAGCAAGGTCTAGGTTTGAATCCCAACAGGGGCAAAAAGCTGTGTTTTCAATCACCTTCATAAACATTATTTGGGATATGATGCTAAATAGTGTGCCATCTGTTCAATGGGAATGATAAATAGCAGCACCCTGCACAGAAAGTCACAGGTAAAAGAGCCCTCACAAGGTATTGAAAATAGATCAGATAATTGTTGCTGCCACTGAGGTTCTTCCCTACCCCACCCCCTGTATGAGCAAAAACACACTTGTCTGTAATACTTCGTATACAACTAATTGGTTGATACATACCATATATACTCGCTTATAAGACAAGTCCATCTGCAAACTGCACACACTCAGACCTGCCATTGCATAATGCAACAGCAGATCTGGGTCTATGCAGTTTGTTTGGAGTAATCAGTAGAACAAACAACACAGACACTTATCTGCAGGTGCATTATGATATGGTAGATCAGGATCCTTGTTGTCTGCAAATTGACTGGACTTTTATGATAGTACATATATTACAAGGGTAAATATGGTATTATAAACAAACATGATCCTGAATTACTTTTATAAATTGTTCAATAATATGCCCCCCCCCCCCCCCAATCCAAATTATCACAACTTTCTTTTATGGAACCATTATGCACACCTATAAACCTGGGCTAAAAATATTTACAAGATGGGGCTGAGGCAAAAATAATTCTTTCTATCTATTATCTTGTGATCTTATGGCAGAGACATTCATGTTTCAAATTGGCATCAAGATGACGCCATTACAATTTGCACATAGAATCTAAAACTATTCCCAGGATGAAGGGATATTTTCTGGTGATGTTGAGGTTGCTCTCCTGGTGCCTTTCCCTGCCCGGCTACGGAACAGACATTACATTTAAGAAATGTGTGGTGCACACATACAAGTTGAGGGTGGTAGCTCTAATTCTCACCCAAGGAGAAATTAAGAAGCCAGTGGTGCTAGCTTTAACTCATTGCACAAGGCCACTTATAAATAAGCTAAATTAAACATATTCAGAAGCAACTAACTTTCTCCAAAAGCTCAGACATTTTAAGCTGGTTATGTATCATGTACATTATAAGATGAGAAAAACTAATGCAGGGCAAGTACAAGTCACTTTCCTGCAAGACTGAAGTAGCAAACTAACATTTTTAAAGCTCTAACAGACCATCCCCAATTATATGCTAATGTTGGAAGAATTTATCTTATATGGTGCACATGCTGCAAAGCATTACATAAACAAACACACATGGGAAATAAAATCCAATAGTCGACACATATTTCTTAGATAATTGATTCTTTGATAATATGAATCACCCAAACTAATCTTTTTAATCGTAAGACTGCCTTGTATTAACCTCGTATCATTTGTCTCTCACTCTGACACACATATTGACAAAATGTGAAAAGTAAACACCCAAACATTGATGAAAGGATTGCCCATGATTATCAAGGTCTCTATATTGACATGCTCATGATATCTATTTTAGTCCCAGAAAGCACAATCAGCAATTATTATTCTTAGCCTTGACAAATATGGCTGTACTCTATATCCCTGACCTTGACCTTTGATCTTCTGTTGTAAAAATGATGAGATGGCTTGCAGATGTACACTTTTTTTTCTCTCCAACTTGGCCATATCATGCCACCAGTACCAATGACACTGAGTGAGATTAATGCTCTTCATCCTTTCCCCAGTTTCCTTTACCCTAACAGAATTAAGTGCCAAGTTGAAAATCAATTCAATGGAAAGATACTAGATATAACCCTAATAATAAACTCTGACCGAAATATGATGGTAGAAGGATGATTGATACACACACAAATAGACCAATAGATAAACTGAGAGACTGAAGGAATGTGACATGTAAATCTTATTTTCTCAACCATTAAAAGCAAGAAAACAATTTCAAGACGGGAGAAGGAAAGATTTGCAAACGAGAGGTTTACAAAGCAATAAAGGCATTCTGCAAGAGAAAAGAAAGTGACAAATTCATAAGAATTAAATGAGGTCTCATTTCACTAAGCATCACTTTCAAGATGATGTTAAAAATGAATAATGCATATCACAAAATGTCAGAACATTTGGAGAGGATAGCATTCTCCTAAAATTAATGTCCACCAAAAATTATATCATGAAGTAGTAAGTATCTGTAATCCATGAAATTTTATGTTACTATGGTGACTTGATTGAGTTTGCAAATATTTAATGATGCCAATATATTATCTTTGTCACTAAGCCACTAGTTTGACATTAATTCAAGGAAACTACAACCACACACAAAGTAAATATGGAATGAACAAATTCATCACCATATGTACTTGCTTACAAGTCAAATCTAGTTGTAAATGCTCAGACTCACATCTGCTGTTCCATAATACATTGGCAGATCTGGGTCTATGCAGTCTGGCAGAAGCAATCAGTAGAAAAACAACAAAGATGGTCTGAAAGCACATTACGCTATGACATATCAGGGTCTTCCAGTATGCTGGTTGCACTTGGACTCAGCTTATTAGGTAGTATAGATGGTAAATGTAGAAACCCAATTACAAGCATGGTCATAAACTATACACCCACAATGAAGTAAGTAACAGGCATCATTTGATTTTGTGGGTTTAAATAGCACATGATTTTTATTGTTGTTGTAGGGTTTAACACCATTTTTCAGCACAAGATAGGCTATACATGGTGGCCAGTATAATTGGTGGAGGAAGAACCCTGGAAAACCCTGGGAAGAACCACCGACCCACGAGAAGCTACTGGCAGGCTTTCTCACGTACCAACGTTAGCCAAGGCTGAGACTTGAACTCACGCAGACAGAGGTGAGATGGCAGTGATTTGTAATGGTGAGCGCTTTAGACCACTCGGCCACTCGGGGCCCCAAATAGCACATGAAAGGCTATTCATGGCAGTCAGTACATATTTTGGTGGAGGAAGTATCCAGAAAGAACCACACATCCCAGGAAGCTACTGGTAAGCTTTCTCACATACCCCATGTTGGCTGAGCAATTAGAATACACTTGGACATAGTTGAGATCTGAGTGCCCCACAACCCACCCCAGGAAGTAAAAAGAGCAATCAGCACTGATTTAGTAAAGAAATCAAATCTAATACTATAAAATGTCTCTCAAATGTGACTTGGATTTTCAACACTGATATAGTGAAGAAAGTGAATATGAAAGCAACAGCTATGGTTATCTCATTCAATTTATTCACCACCATTTACTCCAGCTGTAGATCCAGAGGGGGCTATGATGAGTTGGTTAACCATGGAATGGTGATGCGCAAAAAACCCCCAAATAAAACCATAATGGTTTAAGCAACACAAACTAGACCTGTCAGTAGGTGAGTACATATGGAATATGCCTGCCCATGTGATGGAAGCTTTAAAAATGCATATGAGGTTTCACGAAGGTATTCCAAATGATCTGGAATATATTAGCTGACAACAGCATGATAGAGAGACAGATGGACATCATCATTTTCTTTACCGGGATAATTCCTCAAATTCCGATCAAGCAGAATCAATTATTTTACAAGACGTACCATTAATACTTGCTTATAAGTAGAGTCAAAGTGCAAATGACAGGGATCCTAATCTGCTGTAACATAATGTACCTGAAGATCTGGGTCTATGCTGTTAGTTCTACTGATTACACCTAACAAAATGCACAGACTCAGATCTGCGTTTGCAATATGCGATGGCAGATCTGGGTCTTGCAGTTTGCATTTTGACTTGAGTATGTTTTGGGACTTTTAATGTAGCTTTAACAATTTGAGTCATATTGTTATGATGTATGCAGTGTGGCAGTCTATAATGATGTTTAGCACTGAGGCATCATACCAGACATGTGGCATTATGTTCCACCCAGTCACATCATCCTGACACCAAGCTGACCAGTCCTAAAACTAACCTCTTAATGCTGAGCACCAAACCAAGTGACACAGCTGCTAGTACCATTTTTATAAGTCTTTGGTATGACTCAGCTGTGGTTCAAACCTCGACATCCCACGTCTGAGGTGGATGCTCTAATCACTTAGGCCACTGAAGTGGTCAGCTGGACTACTGTTCAGTCATGATACAAGAGCACACCAAGTTTTATAACGATACCTCAAAGAGTTTAAAGGAGATGTGATGTCTAAATAAAGATGGTAAATACTCAAAAATAACCTTAAAAGTACCAATCTAACAAAGCATAAACTCTTGTCATGCAAACCAAACTTCATGAAGATATCTTGAATGGGTTGGAAGATAATTAGTTTTTTAAAACTGGATAATTTTAATTTTTTTGGTCATGTTCATTTAACTGTTTGAACAAATGCAACAAATGGTTCTTCCTCCACCATTTATACTGGCCACCATGTATAACTTATCTTGTGCTGAAAAATGGCATTAAACACTATATCAACAACAACAAGAACAAATGTATCAACCTATTTCACATAACTCAACATGGGCCATGGATGGCTGAGTGATTTAATGCTGTTGTTGTTGTAGGGTTTAACACCATTTTTCAGCACAAAATTGGCTATACATGACGACCAGTATTAATGGTGGAGAAAGAACCGGGAAAAACCCCGGAAAGAACCACCAACCCACGAGAAGCTACTGGCAAGCTTTCTCACATAACCACATTAGCCAAATCCGAGACTCGAACCGACGCAGACAGGTGAGATGGCAGTGATCCATAACGGTGAGCGCTTTAGACCACTCGGCCACTCGGCACCCCCATGATCTAATGCACTCACCTTTACAGATCACTAGGATCTCACCTGTCAGAGTGGGTTCAAGTATCAGGCTTGACCAGCATGGGTATGGGTTGGTGGTTTATGCAGGGATTTTTCCAGGTTCTTCCTCTATCAGATATATTGGCTGTAATGTATAGCCTATCAAATGCTTAAAAATGGCACTAAATCCACAACAACAATAACATAAATGAACATAATCTCTTTGAAGCTATACCACATTGGTTTATTTATTTCAAACATTTTAATGCTGTCTTAATGGCAGTGATCTTGATCAATTGATCTCTAATTTGCAATATACCTATAAAAATAGTTCATTAAGATATTCTATTTTATACTCGTCCATCATCCACATTCACTCACATGTACACAGACATGCATTTACACATACAAATACTGTATATGTAATGTCACAAATTTTCATGCATTAAATTTGTTTAATCACTTTCACAATCAATTACATTAGTATTCCAGGGTTCCCACATGAACTAAGGATGCCATCCAGGTTGGCAAGGTGAGATAGTATAGTAAGACAAAAAGCAGGTAATTTTTTCTCAAGGGAAGAAAAAAAGGAAATTTATCATATGGTGGCTGAACTTGCTTTTATTTGCACCATACATTAATACTTTCAATGATTGTGCAGACTGACAAAGATGACTTAATTTGGAAACATTCTCAACACGTGTATTTATTCCCCAATGATCGTTCAGATTGTAAAGATACTAATCCGAACACAATCTGTAGCATCATGATTACTAAAGCATGGACAATATTTTAACACAGCTTTAATTTTAGGTCCATTTCCTGTCAACTAACTCTTACCTATTTGCAGACAGATCAACCTTCCACTGACTTGCTGATGGAAGCAAAGTTAATTTTAGTTGTCCACCTCCAGTAGAAAATTATCATAATTACATGGGAGGTGTGGACAAGGGCAATCAATTGAGAGCAAAATCCCCAATAACCAGGCCATCAATGAAATGGTGGCAGAATTTTTCACTTATCTTGTAAACTTGTGTATTTCCAATATCTTATTGTTAAGAGACAGCCATTTCACCTATGAAGAAGTGACATGCCATCTTATACAGCGACGTTGATGTTGCCATCAGGGCTGATTGGTATCTTCTCATCTCAAGTTCATCCAATCTGTGTGCCAACTCAACCCAGAATTCAGACTTTCAAAATGTACACCCCCAGAAACAAGATGCTAGTGGTGCACCATGAGAGGAGATAATAAGCACAGGAGACCATTTGTGGCTGCATTCAATACAAAATTAATTTTTGCAAAGCTGATGCTTAAACATGCCATAATTTTCATGGCTTGGAGTTAAAGGAATGTCAATTATTACACTATTTTCTAGACCAGACATTAAATTTTCTTGTTTTCCTGCCTCTGAATTTATTCATTAACTCGTAACCGTTACACTACTGTCACATTCTTCATTTGTAATCGTTACACTACTGTCACATTCTTCACTTGTAACCATTTCACTACTGTCACATTCTTCACTTCCTTGTCACATTATATATTTGTTTGATTTCTGATGCCCAATGCTGGCAAGTCAAGATGTTTCACTTATTATATACCACGTACGTAGTTATCATTTTAATGTTGTAATTATTTTATGTATACAAACTCTCTGTAGACTTATTTGAGCATGTTATTATTAAAGCAACTCATCACAAAACAAACATATTGTTGCATTCTATGCTCTTGTTGTTATCTGTACCAGACTGGTTGATATGGTAACAGAACTAGAGTATCCCAAACATTATTTAAGCAAATTAATTTGACAGTTTTTGGAAATGTATCATAGAAGTACTCTTAATAAAGTGATTTTAACTAAAGAATTGATATGATATTTTTCAGACTTTGTAACAGAATGACTTTAATAATTATATTTTACATGTAGATTCCAGATATCCATGGTAAATCTTCTAACTTATTAGGGTGTTGGATGACTTAAGAATACTCCAATATGAAAACTATTTGTTGGTATATTCATAAGAAACCATTATTATTGTTATTATTATTATTATTATTATAATTATTATTAATATTATTATTATTGTGCCACTGTTATTTAAAAATGGAAATAAGTACAGAAATATTGTTTTTTCCATTAAAAATAATTCTTATAGTATTCCATTGCCATGGTAACCAGGTGAAAGTTCTTTCAGATAGTAAAATAGAGTACTTCCAATTTGCAATTGGGATTTATACCCCTCTATACATGCAAATATTCAGATTTTGCATTGTCAAATGAATCAGTACTACTGAAATTCAATTCACGTCACCTACAATTTTCAGGTGGTTTAAGTGCCATGCTACCATGCAGCAAAGGGTTAAAATGCTGCAAAGACAGTCCATACTTTCACAAAATACATGTTCCAGGGTTCTTGCACCAAAATGATTTTTGTTTCCCAGATTTCCAGGAGAAATTAAAGAGAAAATGAAAAATTTCAGGAGCCATTTTTAAAGTCTGATACTCTGATCAAAGAAACTATCATGCAGTTGAAGGCATGTGAGCAAAAATCTCTTAGTTACCAGTCTCAACCATGGCTATTGTTGCAAAATTGTTCACAACAAAGTTGCAGTGGAAATATAACGTTTTCTTTCTCTAACAAATTTTTTGTTTGTTTAGCTTTTCAAAATCAAATTCCAGGACACTTTATGACGAAAAAGAATTTTCAAGGAGGTTTCAAGGATCCTTTTGTTTGAATTCTAATTCCAGCTGGATTCTAGAACCTCCTTAAAAAATCAGACGGGCCTGGGAACCCTGATTATCTAACCACAATACAAGAGAATGACAAGATTCATGAATTAAAAAATGGTTAAGGAGTATTAATACAATTTTCGAAACACGTGGAGATAACTCAAAAAGTAATAATCTGACAGTGGTGAATCTAATGCATGCGACATAATTTCTTGTCAATATGCAAACAAAAACCAAGATTCACGCAGATGTCTCAAACAGCTTAGGTGATATTAACCAGAAAACAGTGTCATATACTGATGGATGGGCACAGTACATAATAAAGTCTATTAGTAGTAATCAGATAAAACCAAAATTTTTATATGGGGCACAAAATCTATGATACAAAAATGCTTACTATGAAGATATCTCAAAGAGTTCAGGAGACTCAGAGTGCTATCTGCTGGACATGATTTGTAACAAGAGTCCCTTGAAGGGAATGATGCTCTACTGGGAGAAAAGAATTTTCAGGAATTCAATATAAGACCATTTCTTTCTTTTAACTGTCAAATGTTTAAACCATCTGTGATATTCTTCAGCAATATCAAGATTTTGAAATTAGCAGCTGTGGTATATATTGAATGTCAGCATGACACAATTTCCAATTAGAACAATGTAGACATCAGTAAAAATATTTTGGTGAAAATCCCACACCATAATGATCATTCATTCAGGAGGAGTAGTGACAACAAGATTTGTAAGGCTGTCCTTGTTGCAACTATACTGAACATAAAACTGCACCATTTTCATTTAGGACCATCTATGTATCATAAGCCTATTTATGAAAGCACCGTTTTTATATAGCCATCCATTTGGAAGGAATAGAGACAACAATATTTTAAAGATATAACTTTTCACTCAGGATTAGCTATAACAAAGATTTGCAATATGCTGTGGTAGCCATACTGGACATCAGATCAACACTACTTTCAGTAAAGAGTGACCAGACATATTGTCTTTTAGTGAAAACATCATGCTGATTCAACCATCTATTTAGGAGAAGTACCAATAAGAAGATTTTCAAGATGGCCTTTGTGTGGTGGTCATATTAAATGTCAGACAATCTCCATTTTCATTTAAGACCAACTGGAAGTTGTCAAGTGAAAACTTGATGTCAATATGACTTTCTGTTTGGTAGAGCTGCGATAAAAAAGATTTTTTTAAGATGGCTGTCATGATGGCCACATTTGATGTCTTGTTGTTGTTGTTGTTGTAGGATTTAACGTCATTTTTCAGCACAAGATAGGCTATACATGGCGGCCAGTATAGTTGGTGGATGAAGAACCCCGGAAAACCCTGGGAAGAACCACCAACCCATGAGAAGCTACTGGCAGGCTTTCTCATGTACCAACGTTAGCCGAGCCTGAGACACGAACTCACACAGACAGAGGTGAGATGGCAGTGATCCATAATGGTGAGCGCTTTAGACCACTCAGCCACTCAGGACCCCCATTTGATGTCTAATTAGAACCATCTTTATTTCGGACCATTTTGTTATTTTTGTAGGGTTTAACGATATTTTTCAGTACAAGATAGGCTACACGTGGTGGCCAGTATAAATGGTGGAGGAAGAACATGGAAACCCCCCCCCCCCATGGAAAGAACCACCAACCCACAAGAAGCTACTGGCAAGCTTTCTCACATATACACATTGGCCGAACCTGAGACTCGAACCCATGCAGACTATTTCGGACCAGCTAGCCATCATAATAATATCCATTCATTCAGGAGGCGATGACAACACTTTCAAGATGGCTATCATAATGGCCATACTGGATGACAACACTTTCAAGATGGCTATCATAATGGCCATACTGGATGTATGGGTATAGCCATTTTCACGTAGGACCAACTAGATCAGTGGTTCCCAAATGTTTTTGGGTCACCGCCCCTTTGGTTATCCTCAGCGCCCCCTACCTTACCCAGTACAAAGCATTATTCAACATTAGTGTCTCCCCTAAGTAATCACACCACCCCCAATGGGTGGTACCATCCACTTTGGGAACCACTGAACTAGACCATGGGACCAATGTATGTGTAAAGTTTCATGCCAATTCTAAAAAGTAGTTTAGGAGGAGTTGCAATAACAAAATTGTACGACCTGAAGAGCTAATAAAAGTGGAAATAACTCTTCACATACAGATAAGACACCATTAGTAACAAAACTTAATGTCTAGTCATGCTACAAAACAAAGTAAGTTTATATGAAGATATCTCAAAGAGCTCAGGAGATATGAAGTAAACAAAAGCATGACAAGCAGACAAGCTGACTCCAGTATTTCCTCTGCAAAGTTTGCAGACATGTGCAATGGGGAGGGGGAGTTATAAAAAAAGGATTCATTGAACTCTATTGGAATGAAGGTAGCAACTATACAGCTAGAACTCAAATAAGCTTTATCCCATAAAATCTGTCAATGAAAATCTGATTATGGCTATACTCTTTGATTTGTTGCTAGCATGTTGCAATGAAGATTGCAGTGTTTTCCCCATGTAGACAATATACAAATTTTATTTCCAGTCAGTTTGCATTTACATAATTAAAAACATTAGCATGCTGGAGCTATTTTTATGGACTATAAACAATAAAATAACAATTAACTTTAACAATGAGATATACCTACCTACCTATATACATATATACATACATCATGCATGCATGCAAGCATCCATCCATCCATCCATATACATACATACACACACACATACATACATACATATATACATATATACATTTAATCATGTAACTAGTCATTAAATGCTTCTAAATTAAAATACATTTACAAATATAAATCTCTGTTACAAGTACATGTAGGTACATAATAAATAAGCTGTGATGATTCCTCCACGCTGCAGTGTTCCCATTATAACTTTACTGCCTTACATCACTTTACTGATTGTGTCACTACCATCACTGTTCTACAACCCTTGAATGATTGTGTCATGGTATGATGCATTAAATGAGTTTGCCACTGTACCATCATTGCTCTACTATGCTTTAATTGACTGGGCAACTGCATCATCATTTCCCTACAGTACTTTAAATGAGTTTGCCACTGTACCATCATTGCCCTACTATACTTTAACTTACTGTGCCACTGCATCATTACTGCCCTACAATGCTTTAAATGAGTTTGCCACTGTAACATCATTGTCCTGCAGTACTTTAGATGAGTTTGCCACCATAACATCATTGCCCTATTATGCTTTAAATGGTTCTGCCACTGTACTATCATTGCCCTAGTATGCTTTAAATGACTTTGCCACAGTACTATCATTGCCCTACAATGCTTTAAGCGTGTTTGCCACTGCATCATCATTGCCCTACAATACCATAAATGAGTTTGCCACTGCATTATCAATGCCCTACAATGCTTTAAGTGTTTTTGCCACTTCATCATCATTGCCCTACAATACAATAAATGAGTTTGCCACAGTACTATCATTGCCCTACAATGCTTTAAGCGTGTTTGCCACTGCATCATCATTGCCCTACAATACCATAAATGAGTTTGCAACTGCATTATCATTGCCCTACAATGCTTTCATTGTTTTTGCACTTCATCATCATTGCCCTACAATACAATAAATGAGTTTGCCACTGCATTATCATTGCCCTACAATGCTTTAAATGTTTTTGCCACTGCATCATCACTGCCCTACAATACAATAAATGAGTTTGCCAATGCATTATCACTGCCCTACAGTATGGTCCTACAATACTTTAAATGATACTGCCACTGTACCATCACTGCCCCAACTTGAATTGATTTTTGCCACTGTATCATCAATGATCCACATCACTTTCAAAAGGTTTCAATATGTATTATGACAATTTTTAAAAAAAAGTCTAAGATTGTTATATAGCCATGTTTCTTTCTCAATAGCAAACAATAAGGGTGCCTTTGAATGTAATGGGTCAGTAATGTACCATTCTACTGGTGAGATCACCCAATACCAAGTAATGTATGTTGTGTGTGTGGGTGGGTCTGATTTTGATTTTTAACGTAGCTTTAACACATTAACCCCTAGAGGTTTGTGTCATTTTCACCTGAAAATTGAGTAGGAAACACATTTTGAAAGCTATTTCTGAATAGATCCGAAATCACCAAATCCCAGGTGATGTTTCAATAACATACAGCCTAGTTGTGTTAGAAACATCGTTTTTCACTGGCTATTTGGCTTGCGCATGAGCAGAAGGGTAAAAGTTATTTTTATTTTTTTGTGATAAACGGACCCATTATTTTTGTATCCAGATCACTCTTTATTCCAAATGCCCATCATATCCTACTTTTTTCAAAGGTTCATCTGTCTGTTTGCAGTTCATACCAGTTTGCCTCAGATCTGAGACCAAAAAGTCTAAAATCCGGACACAAAATTGGATTCCAACCACGGGTGAATTTTGGGTAGAAAAAAATAGGGTCCAAAAAATGAGTTTTCTTATCTGTATTTTGTAGTGCAACTAGATATTCCAGATTATTTGGTATCATTGTAGAGCTACATCTGTCTACCTTTCTATAATACCACCCACTTTAGTGTATCATGCATGACCATGATGCCACAGAGCTCAGCAGTAGGCTACTACCTCCTGCCACATTAACTCATTGCTAGAGGTTAATGTGTTAACAATTATTCAGTCATATTGCTACGATGTCTGCAGTGTGACAGTTTATAGTGATGTCTAGCAATGGGGCATCATGCTGCAGACATGTAGCATGTTGTCCCATCCAGTCATATTATCCTGACACCAGGCCAACCAATCCTAACACTAACCTCTTAATGCTGAGCACCAAGTGAGGCAGCTGTTAGTACCATTTTTGTAAGTCTTTGGTATGACCTGGCTGGGGTTCGAACCCGCAACCTCCTGCATCTGAAACGGACGATCTAACCACTAGGCCACCAGAGTGGTCAATGTATGTTGTTGTTCTTGTTGTAGGGTTTAACACCATTTTTCAGCACAAGATAGGCTATACATGGCGGCCAGTATAATTGGTGGAGGAAGAACTCGGGGGGAAAACCCAGGAAAGAACCACTGACCCACAAGAAGCTACTGGCAAGCTTTCTCACATACCTACATAGGCCAAACCTGAGACCCAAACCCATGCAGACAGAGAAGAGATGGCAGTGATCTGTAACGGAGAGTGCTTTAGACCACTCGGGGCCCCAGTAATGTATGTACTTTCTTACAAGTCAGATCAAACTGCAAACTGTATAGATCCCAGATCTGCTGTTGCAGAATGTGTCAGCAGATATAGATCTATGCAGTTTGCAAGGAGTAATAAGTAGAACCAAAAAAAGACAGACCCAGATCTGCTGGCACATTATGCGACAGCAGATCATGGCCCATGTTGTTTGCAGCTGGAGTCTACTTAAAAGCTAGTATATATGATAAAGTTACAAGCAAAACTGTCAAAAAAGGAAATTTAACAACAAATTCAGAAGGACAAATTAAATTAGAATTTTACTGGTCCTAGAATCTTCACAAAATAATGTCAGGCCTGTATCTAGATTTACAACACTTTTATTTCTCAAATATCACAATCATTTATAATTCAGAAGTACAGATCATACTTTAGAAAACGACCAAGGTTACTTGAAAATATTCACTACAAGTGAAAACAATTTCAACAGAAACTGATTGTAAAATAAAAGATGACTCCATAAACATTTTCGAGAGCCTCGTCATTCAGAATTAAGAACAAATTAATTAATAAAAGAAAAAGACAAAGACCTCGTTCATGCTGGTCATGATGTATCATAAGGTTTAAGGCAGTACCCATTGTGCTACACTGCAAGTGGGGTGATAAGATATCATTGTAGCAGTGTGTGGTTTTCAACAAGTAGGACCCTTTGAATAAAAGTTACATGTCTCCATCATATTAATTCTTTAAAAACAGTATGGTGAAAGCAAATTAGGGATTCTGATGGCTGTGACACTATGATGACAGACAAAGGTGTTCAATCTGATTTACAGTCTTTTAGTTGCAATTTCTGAAAGGATAAATCATCTATAAATTTCATGAGGTAGGGCTCATGTGACATTATTTAAGTGTCCAAGGCATGGTAGTTAAAGACCCATAATTGACACTGCAAGATTTTTGGAAAGTTCCATCTTTTCATTAGGCAATGCACTCTGACTTCACATATATGAATCTCAAAGTATCTAAAATGGAAACATCAGGGTAAACTTAGCTTAACAGTCTTTAACATATAACTTTACAAAATGTAACAAAACCAGTAAAGATTTACTGCATACACTTGCTTAAGAGTTGAGTCAACTGCAAAATGCACAGACCCAGATCTGTCAATGCATAATGTGCTGGCAGATCTGGGTCTGTGCAGTTTGTTAGGCTAATCAGTAGAACATCAAAGACCCTGATCTACAGGCGCATTTTGCTAAAGCAGATCAGGATCATTTGTTGTTTGCATTTTGACTTGACTTATAAGCAAGCTCATATGATATACCTCATTTGAAATACAATTTAAAAGATCATCTGTTAACTCTGAAAGAAGCATGTATCATCAAATTTTAAAAAATTACATACGATAATGACATAAAGGCTAATGGGTGACAAATGAAAATTTACTAGCTATTGGGACTATTAAAATTATGAAAATGATTGGTCCTAAAGGGAATTTACTAGCATGGGGCTAAGTGTGTGATTTGGATTTTTAATGTAGCTTTAACAATTTTTCAGTCACATCACTACGATGTCTGCAGTGTGGCAGTTTATAGTGATGTCTAGCACTGGGGCATCACGCTGCAGACATGTAGCATGATGTCCCACCCAGACACATTATCCTGACACCAGGTCGACAAGTCCTAATACTAACCTCTTAATGCTGAGTGCCAAGCAAGGCAGCTGTTAGTACCATTATTATAAGTCTTTGGTATGACTTGGTCAGGGATTGAACCCATGACATCGCACATCCGAGGCAGATGCTCTAACTACTAGGCCACCGGAGCAGTCAGCCTGGGGCTAAAAGACTACCACTTCAAGCCCTGAAAAATTGAGCATGTTAGTGATATTCTCATGAGCAAATATGTAGCAGCAAGTGACAACTCCCAATAACAATGACGGAAATAAAACTGGCCAATTTAATGTGATCCATGACTATAAAAGCTTTATATGGAGTACTGCACTACATAAAGGGTCTTTATAGTGAGGGACTACATAGTATCTGTGTCAATTTCAATATTAAAGTGAACTTTTTTGCACTGGCATGAACAATCTGCTTTAAGTTCATAAATACACTTTCAAAATTTTGGTTGAGTTCTCTAAGAAGGTTTTGAACATGGTCTATAAAAGCCGCAGAAAATGTATGTTACACTTGTCTTAAGGGGGTTTGAAGTGGCTCGAGAGTATGAACTTAACCTTGAAGGAGTTCATGTAGTGGAAGTTGAAAAAAACCCTACAATTCTCATATTATAAACATACAAGCTTATATATGGTGTATTTTCATGTCATAAACATCTCAGCTAATATCTAGTGTATTTTCAGCTATAGATCAAGAAGACTTGTTCATAGAATAATTGGTCCATGTAATGGAAGCAGAACCATTTAAAAGAATAATCTAATGATGTCAAAACAGTGCTATTGCTATAAGAAGTTCCAAAAAAAGTTTATTGGAACTTGGATTATCAATATTCTTTAGCAGGAACAGAAAAGAGAAAATTAATAATGCATTATCGATAAAGTCTTATATGCCATGTATACTTGCTTATAAGTCAAGTCCTACTGCAAACTGCACAGACCCAGATCTGCCAGGGCATTATGAACCGGCAGATCTGGGTCTGTGCAGTTTGTTCAGAGTAATCAGTAGAACAAATAACATAGACAGGGATCTGCAGGCGCATTATGTTACGGCAGATCAGGATTATTGTTGTTTGCAGTTTGATTTGACTTGGCGAGTATAGAAGGTAGATTACAGTGCAGACAACACACTTTAAAATGATGTGGTTCCTTTCTAGACTAAAATGGCTGACCATAACAGTCTACTCATCTCCATTCTGTTTCACACATTTTCCCCAGCAAGTTGATGCAGACTGCACAGTACACACAGCAAACAAATGCACAAAGGAATGAGAATGTGGAATGGTAAATATGAAGAAGAAAAAAACAAAAAACATTGGGCAAAAGATTTTAGTTATGTTTTTGCATTGTAATCACAAAGCCAATTAGCAAACAATGAAAAAATAAAAGTCCAAATATCCAATGTAAATAATCAGATGGAGTTGTAAGAAATAAGTTCCCCTCAGTTACTGTTTTTTTTTTCTACTATTTTGGTGAGAAAGTAATAGCAAAATCAGATTTGCTTTATATGCATTATCAAAGATAAAGTAAGACATTTACCAGTCTGCTTTCCTTCTTTTCAAGCACTGGACTGGTTCAAATATTCATCAAGTAGTAAATTCCGGGAAAAGAAAAATCATCCTTTTGTAGCAATATATTAAGATACAGTTAGATAAATGTGTGCTAGTTAGGCAGAAATGTTCTTATTTTCCAGGGAAGTTAGAAGTCCCCATCTAGCAAATCAATATAAATTTTTTAACTGTTCTGAAAAATACCACAATTCCACAGAGATTCTTCCATTCTGATTCCTTATTTTAGAATGACAGATAGCCTGAGCAATGGGTTTGTAACCTCTGACACTATCAACTGTCAACACCTTTCCTATGTTGAACCCAGTCATGACCCAAAGGGTCAGGTGCTATCAGTGGAGAAACCTTGATTCTGTGTGATACATACCATATAACACAGTCTGTCACGTTCTGTGAAAAGATAAACAGTATTCTTGTGCTTTTGCTTTACACTGGTGTTTATTTATTTCACAGAACACCCCAAACTATGTTATATCTGTTTTCTTCTTCATAAAACACCCAAAACTATGTAATATTTGACAGAAAAATCTGGCATGAATGAAAGGATGACTTTTGACCTTCCACCCAAAGCAAGGGCAAACATAGCCATTGTGGAGTTTTTGAACTGGTATGCAATAAAAATTACCCAGTCATCTGGTCAATATCTTGTGATGAGATATCTAACTAAAACAGGTTGATTCTAACCATAGTTTAGGAACTAAACCAGGTGATAGTGGTATAGATTTTGGAGTCAACCAACAAATGTATAGTTACAGTAATAAGAATTGATTAGTTGGGAGGTGTCAGAAATTACACCACTTCCTCTGACAGGTACACTGAACATAATGACTAACAAATAGACACATCAAAGATTTACAGTTGCAAATTACAGACCTGCCATTGATTATTGGCAAAAAGACCCCAACAAAGCAAACAATCCAGAAGAGGACTCAAGAGGGAGCTAAGGATCAAAGACACACTTATACATGTGATGTATCCATTCTGCAAGTTTGTTTTAATACTTACCATACATGTGCAGTGAAAAATTTAGGACATATATCGGACAATGCAGTTTTTTTCTTTTCTAAACATGCGTCCTTATTTGGACTGTCTCATAAAAGCTCTCTATTATAAAATGTACTCACATATATTTTTTATGTCCTTTATAAGTTTTAACTCAACGACTTTCTATCTAGATTTCCTCTTATGATGACAACTTAACTGACCATATTCTCTTGAAGCCAAAAACATGTTTTAGTAAAGGAAATCTATGCCCCAAATTCTAGCAAGAAAAGGTTACATATAAATCAATTTTGACAACTAGGTCCTTTTGATGTGAAACCTTAAATTGTAATCCATGAAGTAGTTTGAACATCACTCAGCAGAAACAAAGTCAATGGGAAAGTTTGAAGTCAAACATGGGTCAGAATGCTGTAAAAATATGTCTCTTAATAGTAAACACTGAACCTAACATAGACCTTACAACAGTACATTCGCGTACCAAATCTGATTTAAATCCATGAAGTCCTTAAAAGTTACTACGTGGAGAAGAAAACTGTGATGGACATGACAGGATGGAGGTACATGGGTAATATACTACATACCCTATCGAGAGATATGGTAGGGATATAAAAATAAACATTTATTTTTTCATTTGATCAACCAAGGTGTTCCTAAAGATGTACATGCCAGATTACAAAAAATCTCCATGATATCATGTGGTTTCAGTACAATGTATGCAAATTATGTCTCATGATGTAAAGTCTGCTAGTCCACTGGCCTTGTCTCTTCTAAAGGTTTCCTGTCTATAACATGAGCCAAATTTGAGTCAGGCATATAGGTGGATGTTGTATATAATATCTGTAAAATATTCAACACACCGTATCTCCCAAAATTCAACTCATTAGTAACTACAATGACAAATGAGTTTTATTTATATGTATATGAGAAAGTGCAAATGTTTTGATGCAGCTTTGTTATATTTTTTGAAAACGAATTTGTGAAACAAATTCCTTCTCTTCAAAAGAAAGAGTACCCACTGATTTTTCAAGACAACCACTACACCAGTCTAACCCAATATGCTGATAGGTGTATTCTAGTATATCTGCTGCATGTGGTTCAATCATGTATCTTAACTTGCTGGAAAAAAAATTCAGATGTGCCTGTTGAAGGACAGGCAAGACATAGACATGATTACTAATGGGCTTTGCCAACTTCATCAAGGAAGGATCTGAAGGACAGGCACAACATAGATAGACATGATTACTAATGGGCTTTGCCAACTTCATCAAGGAAGGATCTGAAGGACAGGCACGACATATATAGACATATTACTAATGGGCTTTGCCAACTTCATCAAGGAAGGATCTGAAGGACTTGCAAGACATAGATAGACATGATTACTA
This sequence comes from Sinohyriopsis cumingii, assembly GCA_028554795.2. NCBI lineage: Eukaryota > Metazoa > Mollusca > Bivalvia > Unionida > Unionidae > Sinohyriopsis > Sinohyriopsis cumingii. Next base: position 60,825,716 of record CM068835.1, read on the forward strand.
ATGGGCTTTGCCAACTTCATCAAAGAAGGATCTGAAGGACAGGCAAGACATAGATAGACATGATTACTAATGGGCTTTGCCAACTTCATCAAGGAAGGATCTGAAGGACAGGCAAGACATAGATAGACATGATTACTAATGGGCTTTGCCAACTTCATCAAGGAAGGATCTGAAGGACAGGCAAGACATAGATAGACATGATTACTAATGGGCTTTGCCAACTTCATCAAGGAAGGATCTTAATAACAAAGTCCCTTATGACTAACATCAAAATCTATATACCTTTATTTCATTTTGTTGTACACTTCAATAGTTAAACCTGAATTTTGCTCACTGGGTAGAAACTAAACTGATATCATTTAATGCTAAAGTAAAACATTAGCACTATTTATATAGCATCATTTTATGATCCTTGCATTTTCTTCTCAAACTTTTATTTGCAACTTGTGTGCAAACCGATTCTCCAATCAAATGCAGCAATCCACCATTTAAATGTAAACAGCAATCCCTCAAAGTGACTGATGCTCTACTGGGCAGGCAAAACAAATGTCCAGGAATAAAGATAAGTCCATTTCTTCCTTTATACTGCTGAATGTTGAAACCATCTCTGATATTCTTCAGAGACATGATTTTCAAATTAGCTGCTGTGGTGGACGCATTGGCTGACATATTAGCACAATTTTCATTTAGACCCCAAAAGATACCATAAGTCTTCTGGTGGAAACCTCTTAATAATATGAGCATCTGTCCAGGAGGAGTAGTGATAAGAAAATTTTCAAGCTGGCTGCTGGGGGTGGGGTGTCATATTGAATGTCCAAGGGGCACTAACTTCATTTAGGAGCAACTAGATGATGGCATGAATGTGTGTATAAATTTTCAGGGCAACCCTTCAAGTTGTTTTGGAAGAGCCTGACCTGCCAGTGCATTATGTGATGGTATAGCATGGTCTATGTTTCTGCATTTTTCTGCAGCCGCACCTGACATAAGTAGATACAACACATCTAATAACTGAGATCAATTTATCTGTCTTTAGCCTTGACATGTCCTGCAAAATATTTATCATAAGTGACTAATGTAGCAACAATAACAGTGATTGTTTTAAGTGGCCGTGAAAAGAATGCTATTATCTTTAAGACAAATCTTCTCAGGAAATGCTTAGAAGTTTACAGTGATGACAAATACAGAGGCTGAATATCTTGCACTTATGCAGATAAAAACTGCAATAACAAATAGTTGAGGACCCATCCCAACCGACATGCGTGAGTTCAGGCTTTTACACTGCTAAACATTAATGATAGTATCAATATTGTGGATATAAACATGTATATACAACGTGTACTTTTAAAATGCCATAAAATACATTATTAGAGAGACAGTTTTTTCAGAGTTCTAGATAAGTAGTGTGTATGCATATTTTAAGCAAACAGACAAACTTAAAACACAAAGAGACTGACTTAATACTCAAACATACTGACTTAAAATACAAATAGACTGACTTAAAAAACAAACAGACTGACTTAAAATACAAACATACCGACTTAAAAACACAAACAGACCAATTTAAACACAAATAGACTGACTTAAAACACAAACAAACTTAAAATACAAACAGACTGACTTAAAACACAAACATACCGACTTAAAAACACAAACAGACCAATTTAAAACACAAATAGACTGACTTAAAACACAAACAGGCTGACTTAAAATACAAACAGACCCAATTAAAATACAAACAGACTGACTTAAAAAACACAAATATACTGACTTAAAAATGCAAACAGACCAATTTAAAACAAACAGGTATAAAATACAAACAGACACATTAAAAACACAAACAGACTAACTTAAAACACAAACAGACCCATTTAAAACAAAACAGACTGTGTGTGTGTTATTTGGATTTGGAACATAGCTTTAACAATTGTTCAGTCAAATTGCTATGATATCTGCAGTGTGACAGTTTATAGTAATGTCTAGCACTGGGGCATCATGCCACAGACATGTGGCATGATGTCCCACCCAGTCACATTATCCTGACAACAGGCCGACCAGTCCTAACACTAACCTCTTAATGCTGAGCACCAAGCGACAAACATACTGACTTAAAACACAAACAGACTGACTTAAAACACAAACAGACCAATTTAAAACACACACTGACTTAAAATACAAACAGAATCATTTAAAACACAAATTGACTAAATATGCAAACAGACTGACTTAAAACACAAACAGACTGACTTAAAACACAGACTAACTTAAAACAAAAAGGCCCACTTAAAATGCAAACAGAATGATTAAAACACAGACTAACTTAAAACACGAGCAGGCTGACTTAAAACACAAGCAGACTGACTTAAAACACAAACTGACTGATTTAAAATGCAAACAGACTGATTTAAAATGCAAACAGACTGACTTAAAACACAAACTGACTGACTTAAAAGGCAAACTGACTGGCTTAAAATACAGACTGACTTAAAATGCAAACTGACTGACTTAAAATGCAAACAGACTGACTTAAAACACAAACTGACTGACTTAAACAACAAACTGACTGACTTAAAACACAAACTGGCTTACTTAAAACACAAACTGACTGACTTGAAATGCAAACTGACTGACTTAAAGAATAAACTGACTAACTTAAAACACAAACTGACTGACTTAAAATGCAAACTGACTGGCTTAAAATACAGACTGACTTAAAATGCAGACTTACTTAAAACACAAACTGACTTAAGCAAAAAACTGACTAACTTAAAACATAAACTGACTGACTTAAAATGCAAACTGGCTTAAAATACAGACTGACTTAACATGCAAACAGACTTACTTAAAATGCAAAGTGATTGACTTATACAACACACTGATAACTTAAAACACAGACTAACTTAAAACACAAGCAGACTGACTTAAAACACAAACTGACTGACTTAAAATACAAACAGGCTTACTTAAAATGCAAACTGACTGACTTAAACAACAAAACAGACCGACTTAAAATAAAAAGAAAAATGTAATACTAAGCATAGTAGCCTGCATATTTCTCTTGCCATCAGCAAGCCCATGTTGTATGATGAATAAACAGTATGGTACTGAGACAAATTCCTGATGTTTCATGCACTTTTTAAATAACTGCACTTGATCACTTTTAGATAACTGCCAAATCATTAATCTTGCAGGAATGTGGCAAAGTCTGAGAGTAATCCCCTCTAAAGATTTCCAATGGAAGAGGTTCCAAGCTCCTAAGCTTAGACAAGTGGCATGAGTCTCCAAAGACCATGCCACACGATACTCAAGGCCCAAATAAAGAACAATAAATATTTGTGTTTCCTACTGCACTGATTTTAAAATTAAGGTAGGAAGGTATTTTTTTAAACATTATATATATATATATATATATATATATATATATATATTATAATGATTAGTATATATTACATACTAAGCACTTCAAGTACTGGGCTAATCCCGCTGAATTAAATGCACAATTTTTGAATTTTCTTTACCCCAGGGGAAAAAAGAGCTATGGTCACGCAGCAAAAACAAGGATGGTCAGCTGACTGGAAATAACATACATGTATTCTGTTTGGCCTTATGGGATTAATATACCCTTGAAGTGCTAGAAAAAAGTGAGTCCCCCAGCCTGAACCTGAGGGATCAGTGTCTAAGAAAGAAGTGAGGTTCCTGGGCATGAATCAGAACTCCAGTCCCAACTTTGCCACCAACTCAGATGATGATGAAACTTGGATCCTAAGGAGATGCAGTTCAACAGGTGGTCCTTGTGAGGTGTCATTTTGCTAGAAGCAAGAACTGGAGGCACCAATGTTAAGCCTTCCCTGGGTACTAAATTTACTGCCATGTTCAGAGTCTTCAGGAGAGCTTGGTAGAGACAAGTAGACAACAATGCTTTTTCATCTAGTCTTGCTAAAAGAGTACATATCTGTGAGATTCTGTTGGGAGGAACATGGACTGTTCCTTGACAGGTAAGAAAAAGTCATCCCAATATCCTGCTTCTCCAGACTGGGGATTATGTCTAGCTAAGTCACCGTCTCCCAAATGAAAGACAAATCCCTCAGAATGGCATGAGTGAGGATGTCCATCAACCAGTTGTGAAGTACTTGAGGATGGGAACAACAAAGGATCTTAAATGAGCTACTATTACACCTATCACCCAGATGAAGGCTCTTGGAGTAGTAGCTATGTCAAAGGGATGAGCATGAAGTTGAAAGATCTCCTGCCTCAGACAAAACCTCATTAATTTCCTGGGAAGATGGGACTGTGAACATATACATCCTAGAGATACGTGAAGACCCAGTTGTTCAGCCTGATGGTAATTATGACTGAGGCAGTTGCCTCCATCCTGAACCATTCTTCCAGAAATAATTTGTTCAAAGGGGAAAAATTTACGATGAGTTGAAACTTTTCCCCTCCCTTAAAACAAAGAAAACTGAGACTAAAATACCAGTCTGTTCTTCATCCTCTTTACTGAGCCCTTCTTAGAATTCAGTACATTTCTTCCTACAGAGATACCAGTTGTGAGTAGTGGAACTGAGAGAGAATCTCTGGAAGAGGTGGAGGTTACAGAAAGTGAATCTGATAACTCTTCCTTTGCTGAGGAAAGGACTCATGCATTGACCAAGTGGTATGTCCAAGCCTCCTAGAAAGGGCATTATCTGGCACCTACTGGAACATAGGAAAGACATTAACTTAGTAGGGTGACTAACTTCCACCTTAGGAAAAGGGGAGGGGTCTGTAGACTTCTCCCCTGGCCTCTTCTGCCACCTCCATGTGACAATGACAAGTGAAAAGGGTTTTAAACTGGGGCTGATTTCAATTCTATTTTCCTTTTCAAACCACTTTGACATGGACTAAGGACCTTTCAGAAAGAGGATGTTTCTTCACAGGTTTAGCTTGGCCTTGAAGTGTGGCATGGGACCAGTGCTGATGATCCTTTAAGAGGCTGCTTATAGGGATTAACCCTCCAAACAACATCTCTGTACCCCAAAGGGCAGCCTGTAAAAGGCTTTTGCTGTGATCCATCAAAAGTTTGATGTCTGCAAAGCCACATCTCTCCTAAGGTGAAGTAGCTTTGCAAGAAGTTCCCTAGACACTGACAGCATGTCTTAAAATCATGGCCACAACTTCTAACAGTCTCTGCAAGGCCACAAGAGAAAATGATTCATTTTTTTCATCAGGGCATCTGAAGTTGCTGAGAAAAAGGTGGGATGTGAATCTATGATAACTAGTGTCCACACCTTCAGTTATAATTCATTGAGAGCCTTTAAGAGATAGATCCAGGTCCCTGCCAAAATCACGAATGGGGAGGCTCTTGAGTCCAAAGTGGAGGGGGGCTAAAGGGTAAATGTGAGTGGATGGACACTGTAGCTATTGGCTGAAATTATGGGCCATAGCATAGAGGACACAGACCATCCCTTCTGCTGTCTGACCCCTTCTTGGCCTTCAGACAATTTCTGAATTAGCTTATACTCTACTCCTGAATGAGGGAGCAACTGCAGGTCCAATTTTGGCTGTGCACTTAACAGCCTTGCCAAACCAAAGAGGTTTTTAGCCTGTAAGGGTCATGAAGGCTTCAGAATCCTAATTTACCGTCTTATAAAAAGTCCTCATTTCTTTCTCTCCTGTCACTTGAACCATTGAGTGAAACAAAGAAGGTGAACCCAACAAATGCAAAAGACCAGGTGTAACAGGTTCTTCCAGAAACTTGCTGGTGTCCGCACAAATTGACAGTTTGTCATCCTGTCCTTGCTCCTGGGATAAGGCAGTACTACTTTGTTGCATATCCCTCCTGGGATAAAGGGACTTCTGGACTTGAAGTTAATCATCCCATCGCCAGTCATGAGAGAAGATGGGATGAACTATTTGATCCTCTATCTCTGAAGATTGGTGAAAGTGATTGGCAATTAACTCTCAGTGCCAGAAGCAATAAGCGGCACTCCATCTTTCCTTCCCTCAAGATCTAGGGTGTGCCCTGTCCATCAAACGTTGGAGCCATTGCAAAGCCATCCATGGTGGTATGGTCAGAAATGGAGACATGACTGACTCAGCACTAGGTGGTGGGCTTCCCTAAGCTCAAGTAGTTGAATGGTAACATTAAGAAAGTTGGATACTGACCCAATCTCTACCCTCAGACCATTTGTGAAGATTCAACGTCCATTCCTGATAGAGATTAAGAGGAATCATAGAGAAAGGGGGTTATCAAACTGATCCCTTCCTCTAAGCTGGTGTTAAAAACTCATTATCCAGTCCAAATACTGATGTCCAATGCCCAGCATACATAAATCAGTATTCAAAGCCTAGCAGTCCATATTCAGTGACTGGCAATACCGCTTTGTGATTGGTGACCAGAGACCAAAAACATGATTGACACCAAACACTATGCCAGGGGAACAGCACCAGGTTATCAGCACCCAGTGTCTGTGACAGAAACATGGTAAAATGTCACTTAAGATATTGATCGGTGTCCACACCCTGGTGTCCAGAATCCCAGTGACTAGTGCCAAGAATATGGTGCCATACCTTCTATCCCTGTGACTGGCACCTGGTGACATAGCTTCACAGACTGTTATCTGATACACTAACATGTGACTGGTGGCTGGTGCACAGGAAGTACTATCATTTTGATGCTGACAATTTCTGAACACTGGAAAGTGCCACAGTCACAGGTAACATATGTACACTGGGAACTGTCATAGCCACAACTAACATCTGTACACTGGGAATTGTCGTACACTGAGAATTGTCATAGCCACAGCTAACATCTGTACACTGGGAATTGTTATAGCCACATAGCCACAGCTAACATCTGTGCACTGGGAATTGTCATAGCCACAACTAACATCTGTACACTGGGAATTGTCATAGCCACAGCTAAAATCTGTACACTGGAAAGTGCCATAGTCACAGGTAACATCTGTACAGTGGGAATTATCATAATCACAGGTAACATCTGTACACTGGGAACTGTCATAGCTACAATAAACATCTGTACACTGGGAAGTGCCATAGCCTCCAGTAACATCTGTACACTGGGAAGTGCCATAGCCACCAGTAACATCTGTACAATGGGAATTATCATAGCCACAGCTAACATCTGTACACTGGGAATTGTCATAGCTACAACATCTGTACACTGGGAAGTGCCATAGCCACCAATAACATCTGTACACTGGGAATTGTCATAGCCACAGCTAACATCTGTACACTGGGAATTGTCATAGCTACAACAAACATCTGTACACTGGGAAGTGCCATAGCCACCAGTAACATCTGTACACTGGAAAGTGCCATAGCCACAGGTAACATCTGTACACTGGAAAGGCCATAACCACAGGTAATATCTATACACTGGGAAGTGTCATATCTCACATCTGGAAGGGATGAAATCTTTAGTCCTGGACCTACAGGCCCTGCCATTTTCTGCCAAGTTTCAAACTACATCTGGCCACAAAACAACAAAATGGGTCAAATGTCTGTACATACACATTATGTGCACACAAAACAGATTGTGTATCACATGCTGCCTTTACATGCCAACATTTGTTATTATATTTACCTGTTAAACCAGAACAAAAAAAGGGTAGCAAGTACTTACCCTGACACCATTAATTGTAAAAGGTTTAAAAAACAAGCACTGCTTTGCTAACCTTGTATTCAAAACCCTCAAACTCAATGAAAATCGACACTGATGCACAAAAATAAAGTAGGGATTGGGAAGGAAAAAAACACAACACAAAGTAGGATAGGACTGACAGCAAAAAAGCCAAAATAGGTCTAAATTGATGCATTTAGTGTTCAAGATACAGGTGAAAAGAGTGAAGTTGTTCCATCTGTTTGAAAAAGGATTAAGGTATCAGACTGGGACCATGTTGCTTTTTATTCTAAGCCTCCAGTTACTAACTGGAGTTGGGAATAATGTCCATGGACTTGTGACTAGTGTCAGGAAATGATGTAGTAATGCAAAGCAATAATAATATTACTACTATTAAAAGGGCCCGTGTGGTCTAAAGTAGTCGCCTTTACCGATCTCTATCATCTCACCTCTGTCTACATGGGTCTGAGACTCAGGATCCATCAATGTGGGTATGTGAGAAAGTTTACTAGCAGTTTCCCAAGAGTTGGTGGTTCTTATTATGTTCTTCCTATTGACCACAATGTATAGCTTATCATGTGCTGAAAAATGACATCAAACCCAAAAACAACGAAAAGCATGACTAATGTCTTGATGATTTACATTGCTATTATAAGTTTGTGTTTTAATGTGTTCACAAAGTACCTGATTGCATTTTTGTAAACAAACTGCAATTAGTCTGAAACCAGGTATTATAATAAACAATTCATGAAATGCTTATACCTTAGGGTCGTTCCACAAAAGCTGTGTCATAATAATACATAAAACAAAAAATGGATTTAATTACAAGAGATCAAATGATAACTGGTTGTCTTTATCTGAAAACAAAAAGTAAGTGAAATAATTAAAGTATTCAAGCAGCAATGACAAAATTCAAACAATTGGATCTATGACCATGCTGAAAGATGGCAGCAGTATATATGAAATGCTGTGTAGACAGACTCCTGTATCCATGTTTGCTGAAAATCTGTATTATTTTTTTGAACAATAGAGGTCACTAGAGCCTTACACTGAATCTGACTTCCTTGACGACCCCACAATCATGGATATTTCATCCCCTCTGTTTAATATGTGCACAAAAACAGAGAATAACAATTTCTAAGAACAGAAGATGAAATCGATTCCTCCCCTTCTAAAGATCAATATTGTGAACTTGATATATGACCTTTTAGTCGTTCATCCCAATGGATGCTCCATGCATAAATTGATATGAAGCTGGACCTCCATTCATGGACATATGTTTGTCCCAAAACTTATCAAAGTGATATTAACCACTGTAAAATGACCTTGAATCTTTTGACCTCTAGATCCCTAGAGGCCTATCTGTCCGATGTCAAACTTCCATGAGAATGCTTAATGACAATTCATCAATGGAAACAAAGAATATGCTAGATTAACATTTTAACCACAGACTGCTGAGCACAGACAGCTAACCAGACTGCTAAACTAAGCAGTCAAATCATGCTCAAAACTAGACTTGTAAAATGTTAGTAAGAGTTTGCAAATTATTTCAACACATCAGCAAGAGTACACCAGAGGCACTTAAAAGTAACCAGAATTGATGAACAAAGCAAAACTGTTACTTTTCTTTTAAATTCATGTGATGCAGATAAACTTTTTTTGCTTCCAAACTGTGACAGGGCAATGTACAGAATGCAAAGGACAGGTTATAAGTCCTACAGCAAAAGACATAATGACAGCCTATTAGTGTAAAATCAGTATTTGTAACTGTGCATAAATTCTAGCTATTTTGCAGTTCCACAATGAGATTGCAAAAATACAACCCTTACAAATTTACTGCCTAATATGTTATAATCTCACTATAATATATGTAACTGTCAAAATATAATTTGCCAACATTGAACAGATTTCTTTTTGGACAAGCCCATTAAAGTTCATGTTTGCAAAAACTACCAGATATACATAACTTATTTCTGAGCTTCTTAGTATTTCTTAAATGCATGGTAAAACTATAGTCTGCTCAGCAATATTCGGTATCTAACAAAAAAAGAAGGTTTATAAACAGAGACTGAGTAACACAAAGAAGGCCATTGTCTGCATGTCAAACCCATGATCAAAGCATTGCAATAAAACATGACCTCGACCCCTAGATCAAAAGGATGTGGAAGCATGTCACAGAATGATTGGTCTTAGCTTCATAATGACTGATCATTAAGGAAGAAAATCCATCAATTTGTTTAGGAAATAAAAGCAAATGAAAAAACAACAACAAAAAACGAAACCAACATGCAAATTTTATATGACTATGAAATTTTCCTTCAAGGTAAAAAGAGTAAAACAAACCTGTTGTCTAAGCTTCACATTTATTCATGTATGATGAGAAGAAATAAAAGCAAATGAAATGTTTCAAAATATAACCTTAGCACAATTTTCTATCCATGTGACCTTGAACCCCAATTTTGCATGGGAGTAATCTTTTCCAAGTCAGTCTGCATGGGCAAACAAAGCTGATAATTTTTTTGTAGCATCTAATCTTGGCACATAGATCAATTCAACAGAAGTCAGGAATTTTTGCACCTGCAGTTGGATTTCTAGTTTTGTAACAGACATCATCATAATTTGGACCATCTGCTCATTAGCCATGAAAGAAATTCCTTGAAAAGGAGCAACAACTTTAAATCTGACCTACATGCCTAGCAAGGTAGATCGGTGAAAATGATCTCAAAATTTGAATTTTTATTTTACTGATGTAACAACTGGACCAATCACATGAAAATTCACTTGCCAAATATTAATTTTAGTTGCCTGGGCTAGATGGGGCAAGGAAGTGTCATCCCTTGCTGAAGACTGACTTTGTTCTTACAAAGGGCAGGATTAAGCGCCCTGCAATTCTTCACCATTTACCCAATTAAAAAATTGAAAACTGCTTAAACATTACATTTGGTTGTTGTTGTTGTTGTTGTAGGGTTTAACGCCATTTTTCAGCACACGATAGGCTATACATGGCGGCCAGTATTAATGGTGGAGGAAGAACCCGGGAAAACCCCAGAAAGAACCACCGACCCACGAGAAGCTACTGGCAAGCTTTCTCACATAACCACATTAGCCGAATCCGAGACTCGAACCGACGCAGACAGAGGTGAGATGGCAGTGATCCGTAACGGTGAGCGCTTTAGACCACTCGGCCACTCATTACAATTGGAATGGTTGCTTCCTTGCTCTGGACAATTTATGGTTATTTGAATTTTCCATAACTCAGAGAATAAATATCTCAGAGTTCAAATTTTTGGAAATATCACACTGCCTTCATCAGTGACTAGTGCTGCTCATGTGACTTCTAATTATCACGTGATATGACGTTATCATATCAAATGTAGTGATTGTGAGAATAAATATATTGGTAAAACAGGAAAAGTGTTAGAAACAAGGATTAAAGAACACATCAGTAGAGAGTCTTCTATAATACATGAACACTGTAGCCAGGGACATTCCATCATTCCCAATAAGACCACGGTCATCACATCTGAGGACAACATATGGAAAAGGAAGGTGATGGAGGTGATCAAAATATGACAGCAGAGGAAAACACTAAGCAGAGATGAGGGGCTTGAAAATTTTGAACTCTAAGATATTTATGCTCTGTGTAAGGGAAAATCCTAATAATCATGCTTAAACCTTGGAAATCTTTCTTCCTGACATACAATTATTAATGGCACTTACCTTCTGTTCAAATGTAGTTGGGGTCAAGTGATAGTCATATAGTGGGACAAAGTAACCTTCCAGAAGTCCCATCAGAATCACCAGGTATACACCATCATGAAACTGAAAACATAAAATATCACTATAAGTGAGATTCATCTAGACTTCCCATATCATGTACCATCGCTAATTTTATCATCTCTGCACTTGCAAAGAAGTGCAAGGGATACTGTGACACAGTCCATCAAATCTCTTTGTGATATCCAAAGACAATCAATCTGATTGAAAATAGCTGAAAAACAATTGATTAAAGCATTTAACAGACAAACGCTACATTAATTTAAGCTGACCTACTATTTACATGTATATTTAAAGCCGAGAGTATATGATTCTTACTTTTTACTTTGTTACTACTGCTGTAAGTATAATATTGATAGTGTGAAACCAAAATGGAAAACAGGAAATTTACAATTCTAAATGTATTGCGTTCATCTCCTCGACCAGCGATGATAACTGGTTCCTAAATATAAAGAAAATTGTAAATACCAACCATGAAATATAGGTCAAAGTTACCAAGTTTTCAATGATGGCTTTAGTTCTTACTCCTCATAATGTACTTACATACCAAGTTATGTGACTCCAAAGGCAACAGTATCTAAGACAATGCGCTAAATGCTAAGCTTGCCATAGTTCAGTGGACTATCAATAACATCGCAGTGGACTATCAACATCGCAGTGGACTATCGATAACATCACAGTGGACTATCAATAACATCACAGTGACTGAAGTTTCACTCAACGGGGTGTACTCTGCATGATACATCTAAATGCTGTTGTGACTCTATCAGCAATAGTGCCTTTGAAAATGATCTAAACACAAATCCAATTCTGTGTTCATGCCAGATGTTTGGACACACATACCTCTGGAAAGACATTGTTGTAGTTGTAAGGTTTAATGGTAGAGGAAGAACCTGGGAAAACCCTGGAAAGAACCACTGACCCACAAGATACTAGCAAGCTTTCTCACATACCCACATTGGTTGAACCTGAGACTCAAACCCATGCAGATGGAGGTGAGATGGCAATGATCTGTAATGGTAAGCACTTTAGACCACTTGGCCACTCAGGGCCCCCTTGAAAGACATCCTTGATCCCTAACGCAAACTGCTTTGCAATCTGGGCAAAAATTAGCAAACTTTACCAAGTGGTAATGACAGACAGTGAAACGTATATTTGTAGCATTTTTAGTTGTTGTCCATCATAATGGGAAGATCCAAGGAATAAAAACTTTAGTGGTAATGCACAAGTAATTTAGACATCATTAATTTTAGAAAGATATGAACTTATTCAGAGATTTAAAAAACAACTTTATCTGTGTTTTTTTAATTTTTATACCAAGATTAACAATCATCAAATGTATACTACACAAGATTTGGAGAATATTTACTAAAGCAAAGGGGGGGGGCCTCGAGTGGCCGAGTGGTCTAAAGCGTTCTCTGTTACGGATTACTGCCATCTCACCTCTGTCTGTGTGGGTTCGAGTCACCGATTTGGCCAATGTGGGTATGTGAAAAAGCTTGCCAGTAGCTTCTCGTGGGTCAGTGGTTCTTTCCTGGTTCTTCCTCCACCACTAATACTGCCACCATGTATAGCCTATCGTCTGCTGAAAAATGGCATTAAACCACACAACAACAACTAAAGCAAAGCTAACTCAGTAATATGGGTTAGCAGTAAATACATGACTTATCTGAACTGAGAAGACAATAATAATCCATAACAACAGTACTGATCATGCAATGGTTCATATATTTCTGCACAATTATGCATATATTAACAAAGAATTATTACTGTTTTTATTTAACACTGACATTTTCCAGATGTATTTTACCGTGTTAAAACATATCTACTCTATGTAAGCTATTTGGATTTACCTGTGTATCAATATCTGTCACTTCCAGGTTAACTTTCAGCAGCTGCTTGTTCACAAATGTCACCAGTGTCTGTAAAATGTTAATATTAGCATTTGACAATGATCAATCTGTATGCAAATGAATGTCAGTGCACAATGCATCAATGGCAAATAAATGTCAACAGCCAATTATTGTGGTGTTAAAGCAAAGCAGACTTCACGTAGTTTAGGGGTGCAAAAAGAATAATCTTCAAGGCCTTGTCATCCATGTGCTATTTGGTGTGTGTTCAAATATTTGGGTCAGTACCTAACCTGTTTGCCCTGAAAGATGCAAGAGACCTGATCCATAAACCAAATAAAAACAAACTGTTAATGATGCTGTGAAGACATTATAATAAACAAAATTAAAATAAAACTATATTTCACAGTGTAAACATTCCAAGCATTAAATCAATATAAGTTACTAATCCATAGAGGAAATACAAAGAAACTGCATTCATACACACCTAAAACAGTACTCATGACTGAAAACATATTTTTTCATGATTCACAGACCCTTTCCAAAAATAAGCTACAGGTGTTAAGACTGAGAAAAGATTCTGTTCTTGATGGCAAATACCACATACAACTTAATATTCCCACTTGCTTTCATAAGCAAACACCTATCACTGGACACTGGAGACACTATCCTCTTGTAAGGCTGCAAAGATCACCAATGTCATGAGGAGATGGATTTAATCATAAGAAAGGCAAAGCAAGACAAATCCTGGCACAGAAACAAATCAATGAAGACTGCTGCATAGAAGATTCAGTGTCAGATTTGCCAAACTGAGAATCATCAGTGTCTATGCACTAAGGTTGTACATGATGGAGCCATGTACAAATACTATGATAGTATATATGCAACAGTCAAAGCAGCAGTAAAACATCATGTTCTGCTTGTTATATAAGACTTACATTCAGGATTTGGAAGTGACAAAATTGACAGAAAACTAACAGAAAGCCAGATAGATCACATCCTAATGAATGGCAAGTGGAGATATTCATTGCATAATGTGTGAAAAAAGAAACATGCTGATGTGGGAAGCAAACACATCTTTGTAGTAGCTCTGCTTTGTCTCAAGTTATGGGGAACCAAACTTTAGGGGAAAAGACAAACTCGGTTTGATGTTATAAGACTTACCAACCAAGAATAAGTACATCGTACTGAATGAGAAGAGGTGACAAAAATGACTGGACATGCATTTCAACAAGCAATGCAGGAAGCAGGAGAAACTATCCTTGGTTATCAGAACTCATAAAATGAAGAGTAGGTATCTGAGTCCAACTGGAGGTTACTTGAAGAAAGGAAACAGATAATGAAATCCATGCTCGATGCCAAGCCCCCATCCCCTCAAAGAAATAATATCTAAAAAGAAGGAAAAGGAAGTGAAAAACAGGATATGAAAGATTAAGGGACACTTGACTGAAGAACTTGCAACAAAAGCAGGTACTGTGGAACATACCATGACCTACCCTAAAAGACAAAGACAGTAAACTCATCTCTGATGAGAGATTTCAAGATGGAATCAGCACTTTCAAAGCTTCTTAAACAGATCAAACCCAGTGAACATAGCAGATATTCAAGAAGGAGCAGGTGATCTAAACATCAAAACAGACTGCATCCTTAAGTCTGAGAATGCTTTAAAAAGTACATAGTGTCAATAGAATCTGCTGAAAGCTGATGAAGAAACACCAAAAGTACCTCTGCAGGCTTTTCCAACAGAAACAGAACACTGAAGACACCCAAGAAGAATGAATAACTGGCATCATTGTCAAGCTTTTTAAGAAAGGCAACCCTAGGAACTGCAACAACTGGTGAGAGATAACATTGCTGGATGTTCCTCACTAGAAAGGTCTTCAGCAAAAATCTCCTCCTAAGAATTTCAGCTGATGTATTGATACCTTATACCTTTTGTAGAATAAATTTTTCTCAAAGAAATAGATCTTACATGTGTATTCTTGGGAGAAACTTCATACTTCATAATGGACCTCCAGAGTGGAGAGTTCCCTACATAAAGGGAGCTAACTCTTCTAGTTTGCACATAAATGTGATGTTACACAGTTTATGACTGATGGTGTACACTTATTACAGTGAGTACTGACATTGACAAACATTACACTGTTTTAAGTGTATAGCATAGATGTTATGCCAAATAGGGTATAACAATACAGCAACAAATAGGGTATAACAATACAGGAACAAATACCTTCTTCACCAGGTTCAACTTGTCTGGGGCATGGTCAAACAGTGTGTCAAATGCATCTCTCTCTGAAATATACATATATGCCTCAGTTATTATATAAATAATTATCAATAGTTAATAATGCATAAACACTGTCATGTACAATCGATACATAATTTACATTATTGAAACTTATATTATTTTCAGTTTGTTCCCGTACAAAGAAATCAAACCTGTACTCACTACTGACTCCAAGTAGTATACCATAAGCATTTCTTGATTTCAGACTGGATGAAGTCTGAGTCATACTTCAAACTAAGAGATTATAACTTAAATGGACTGTTGATGAATATTATAAGAATCAAAACCCTTTTTACTTGATTGTATCCTATGTATGGATTATTATCAATAATCTTTCAATTCTTGTTTTCAAATGACAAATCGACCTCACATAATACATTCAGTTTTAATTTGCTTGTACTTTTGGTCCATTAGGAAACAAAACAAGTTTTAATTAATGTCTTTTTTTCTTCTTCATCTTCAGGAAAAAGATATTTAGCTCTTGAAATTTCTTGTAATGCAAAATTTTAAAACTGCACAATATTTGTAAATAACATATGGGTCTGCTGCCCCATGCATCTAAGGATTCATCTTACTAACAGGGATTGTAGTGAAAATGAGAGACAGTTGTTTCATACACTTCGTTCAAAAACTGTAATATTTATGCACATCTTAGCTGATCATTATGTGATTTGGTTTATGATTTAAGATGAAGTTCATATTAAAAAGGTCAAAATGTTAAGTTCTTCTGCTCAATAAAGTGATTTTATAAAATTATCTGAAAACTGATATCATTATCATAGTAATTTGACCTTGAGTGCTAGATGATGTCTTGATGTCAGCATCGGAAAATCCAGATTTTGAATCAATACTTTGCTCTCATAATGGTATCAATTTTATGATGCTGACAACTCTGTGTGATCTAGCAAACAAGAATTATATATATATATATATATATATATATATATATATATATATATATATATATGTAAGTTCAAAATGATAAAGTAATTTTCTATCAAATACAAATAAATTGTGTTTTTACATCAAAATAAAAAAAACCTATTTTGTTATTTTACATTTTAACTATTATCAGCTAATGATGAAGTGTGATTTTAAATATTTTCACCATGATTTATACAAATGCATTACCCAAAGGTACAACTGATCAACAATATGTTGGCTGCAGCTGCTGAATTTTAGTAAAATAAACAATCAAGGTAAATCTGTTTTTTTCTTATTCTTAGAATAGTGTGAAGATGGTGTACTGTGTATGCTCACTTATAAGTCAAAGTCCAACTGCAAACTACACAGACCCAGATCTGCCATCACATAATATACCAGTAGATCTGGATCTGTTCAGTTTGTTAAAAGTAATCAGTAGAACAAACTGCACAGACCTTGATCTGCAGGTGTATTATACAGGCAGATTAGGATCTTTGTTGTTTGCAGCTTGACTTGACTTACAAGAGAGTATAAATGGTACTTTAATTTAGCAGCAAATAATGCTTTACTTTTATTTGTCCGCAAAGCAAACAAACACACTAATAAAAATTTAGTTAAATACTGAGCCACAATATGAAATGTAGGATGGGGCGGGATGAAACTGTATGCCAATGGTTGAAATAGATTCACATAATCCTTAAAAAGGAAATATGAAACCAGAATTATCACTTCATGTGCCATTATATACAATGAAATGAACAACTCTGTTTTCAAATTAATACTGATGGCATGTGAAAATAATTAAAATGAGTGTATGCAGATTATGGATATCGCATTCTACATAACAGGGAGAGAATTGCTAGTACCTTCAAACATTTGATGAATATATAAATATGGTATCAACAATGTGAATATACAACATAGGTCATCTTCATACAAGAGAATGACTTTCAAGATAACGAATTTGACTCCACAAGTGTGGATGTAATCAAAATATTGTACACTTGAGCTCATGTTTACAATTCATCTATTGTTCATTCTCTCATCAAATTAGTTTGCTCTGTTAACATTCTGTACAGCTTCCATGATTTCCCTTGCTTTATTCTTTAACGGCAAATATTTGTTTCAAAAGCTTCAAACATAATGCTAGATTTACATTATTCTCCACAGGGTGTATAATTTATCTGTACCAATGAGTGATACCTGGATGCTAGATGTACAGCATGTGATGTTATACCATCTCTACCAATATTGGTTAATTTCTAATCACAATGCCTACAATGGGGAGGTAACTCACAAATACCCAAACTCTGTCTATTAACCACCAGCTGTCAGCTAATGGTTTTTAATTCCAAATTCCAAACGAAACCAAGTCAATCTTGTCCCTGGCAATTCATGAACTGTTTTGTGTTGTTGTGCTAAGTTGTGTTGTGTTAGACACCATGAGAGTTTCTACTATAAAACACCCATCAAGTCAATTCAGAATAGTTTCATTACTTTTGATCCAAACTGGATGCAATTTTCCCCATGAACCAGATTAAATTGGAACATTTTCAAACAAAAATTCATGTTGGTTTATCTCTGTTCTGGCAATTCATCAATTCCCTGACAGAAGCGGAAGCAACCTATATGATACAAAATGAGTCATCATATATAATTTAAGATATGAGTACTTTATGAAATTGTACATACTGAATGAAAGATATGAAATATTTTTAGGAACAATGAAGAAAAATGCAGCTTTGACAAAAGCTTATTATCAAAAAAAATCTTCAAATAAATAAAAGTAAAGAAAATATCTTCAAACACAATATACAAATAATCATATAATGTGTCCGCAGATATTTCAAAGAGAAATTGATAATGGTTAGATAGTAGACAACATGGGTTTCACTTATCAGCTGGAAATGATATGCTGTAGAGATCAACTCAATTACATAAGCAATAAAAACATTCCAAGACATAGATACCTATACAAAAATGATAGATTTGTTTATTGCATTTGCACAGTGAATAGTTTCAAACAAGTCTGGAGATGTCTACAATTATACAAAGACTTACAGTCTCTGATTCAGGAAAGAAAACTTTCAACTTTCAAAATGAAAACTAATTGGAAGATTTTTTTGGTGTTAAACAAAAAGATAGTAAGAAATAAGATTATTTATTTTGAGTCTGAAAGTTTCTTTTAAAGGTCAGATTATTTGTTGAAAGAAAGTAAACCATGCTAAATATTTCTTTTTGTTTTGTAAGATGTAAGGTTTCATTCTAAGGCATAGAGATGACAAAAGGATTATGGCATTCAGTCACTGGAAACATACATTACCTGACACAACATCCAATTCACCTATTTCTAACAGTAATAATAATAAATGGATTCATATAAATAACAAGTCATTTGCTGTATACTGTTTTAATGCATTACCATAATGTATTGTATTCACTATTTATGTAGCATTAGTAACTAAGATCATGAAAATACAAAGCAATTATAAATGATATTTCACAAGCCATATAAACAATAGTTATTATTCTCATAGGTCGGTGGTTCTTTTCCGGGTTTTCCCGGTTCATCCTCCACCATTTGTACTGGCTGACATGTATAGCCTATCTTGTGCTGAAAAATGGCGATAAACACTACAACAACAATAGCAATAGTTATTATTTACATGACCGTTATAAAATTACAACGATGGCAAACCTGTGTCTATTTGGGCTTGTAATCTTCATGGTTTTGTGAGGACTCATGTTCCCAGTAAGACACTCTTCTGGAGTTACCATCTGTACTCACTTATAAGTTGGGTCCAACAGCAAATTGCATTGACCCAGATCTGATACTGCAAACTGCACTAGCAAATCTGGGACTATGCAGTCTGTCAGAAGTAATCAGTAGAACAAACTACACA
This sequence comes from Sinohyriopsis cumingii, assembly GCA_028554795.2. Taxonomy (NCBI): domain Eukaryota; kingdom Metazoa; phylum Mollusca; class Bivalvia; order Unionida; family Unionidae; genus Sinohyriopsis; species Sinohyriopsis cumingii. The sequence goes on from CM068835.1 coordinate 60,845,075, forward strand.
GACAGACCCTGATCCAGGCTTTTGATATCACCCTGCTAACAGGTGACATCAGAGCCATTTGCCAAGTCTGTAATATAAGACAGTTTCTGTCTATTTGTTCTAGCCCACAAAGTAATCAATTTTGCTGCTGCAGGTTTCTTTTTAATGTGTGGTGGCATTCATCAAACATTCATGAGTACCGTACTCTTCTGATTCAAATGTGTGTGTGTGTGCATGTGTGCGTGCATGTATGTATGTATGTATGTATGTATGTATGTATGTATGTATGTATGTATGCATGTATGTATATTTACAAACTGAATACCAGTAGGTAAACAATTTTATTTCAGATTTTGTCAGGTAAAAGTAGAAATATTGGGTTTACACTTTGATATCTTTACCTGTTCTGGATATTAAGCTATTTTCAAAGTTACTGTCTTTTGCAAAAACAAAGTCACATAGCAATTTCTCTGAATCAGGCTTGAATATTTTTTATAAGTTCAAATTAGTCTTTCTTTTGCTTCCATGTTATCTTGCTCAAAGATTTAATAAAATGAGTGATCGTTTTATATATATGCAGCAAAAACTTTGAAAACTCCAGCATAAAACACATTAGTTTTTTAAAACTCCAGCATAAAACACTTCACTGGTCTGCATTAATCAAATGACTTTTTCAGTCCATAAGTTTCACATTCTCATCTTTGTGACCTGAAAACTCAAAACTACCAAAATCCTTAACTATGCATTTATCCTTCAAAGCTTTAACTGTCTAAAGTTCAACATTATATGAAATATATCTATAACAAGCAATTACAACTAAACTGATATATAACACATGCCGGATGCATGGCCTTATAATTGCCATTCCAGACTTAGGTATTAAATTAAACTATGATTGGAAGCGCAGACTTGGATACAAAAAGTTTTAATATTATATTTTTCAATTCTCTATCTAGGATTCCAAGGGCAGTGAAACTTGCTCCAAATATGGGGGCAGTGCCCCAGATAACGTCTGTGTATTTCATTCATAACATTAAACTTAACCAAGTCAAATTAGACTTTTACCAACCTAATTGGGTATATTTTGATTTTAAATGATTTCATTTAAAATTTAAATTCCCCATTGATTTCTGTTCATGTTCTCAGGCAAAATCATTTTCTCTGCACTTGTATAGTTCTTGGAGACTCTCTCTAGAGAGGAACTATCTACACTTGGCATACCTTCATCAGACCAAACATTTTCACTTAGTATTTGGCATGATGCACACATCTCAGCCTTTTCTCTTTATCACTCACATCAATTACTTCCAAGTATGGTAATGACTGTCTCCATAAATCATATGTTTCTTATTAAACCTTGTTTATATAATGTTTTCTGGATGATTTAAAAGAGTTTGATTCAACAAATTTATCAATTAAATCTGAGAGAGTACTTCTCTCTATTGATTTTAATGATGGACCATCGTCTGGCTAATAAAGCTAAGAATTCTTGGTCTTTTCAATAAACTTTCAGACTTTACAGATTTTTCCCTCTTTTTTTCTGACATTTTTAGCGTCTTTCTGATACTGTCTGAACAATTGATTTTTATACAAGAAATGAACAAACAACCACCTTGTTAATTGTAACAATAGAAGTTAGACTGGAATTGTAACAATAGAAGTTAGACTGGTTTACCATATTTGTTTAGCTAATTAGCATGTGGTTTCTTATTTAGTTTATTAATAATGTAAGTGGCATCAGACAATAATAATAGACTAGTTGTTTAAATCAACTATTTATTTACACAAATATAAGCACAGAGACATCAACTGTTTGAGTGAAAAAAATAACGCTTGTGTATGTGGTATGCATACAGGAAGAATAGTTTTTTTAGGTATTTAATTGTTTTAATTGAATGAAATACAATGATAATCTGCTTATCTGGGGCAATGTGTGAAGGCCTATAGAAAATGTAAAAGGGACAAAACAATACCTGAAAATACACGAAGTTCTAGTAGTTATTTTACTGTGATGGTCTAGTCTAGTATGATAAATCAACCCCTCAAGACTATGGTGATACTGATGGACAATATGTGTACCTGATGTCACCTGTTTATTAAACTGTGCAATTTTGCTGCATGCAAATCCTACCAGAATACATCTACATACAGTTTAGACACAGGTATTTGGTAATAGCCATATCTAGCGCAAAATTCTCAATGGCCACAGCACTGAGGATTGTGCTTTTCCATGTGAATATACAAGTCACCAAACACAGGATTTGAAATATTATGCAAATGCTGCCAAAAGAACCCTTCGGCTGATGCTAGCTCAACATCCACAAGAAATACCTGTAAGAGTATAAAATGTACACTGATGTGTGAGGACAAAATTGTTTGCAGATTTTTGCAGGTTTTAATGAATGGACTTCAAAAATGCCAGTCAATATCATTACAGATGTGGGGCTGATTTATCAATCTCGGTCTATCACACCCTGATCAGCCGGTACATTATGTGACTGCATGTCTGGATCTGTGTTGCTTGCAGTTGGTCCTGAACTATAAGCGTGTATATAAGGTTCCACATTGAAATATCAAGGGCTCATGTAAACCATGCAAATATTTGCCCAAAATGAGCAACAACAACGAAATTTCCAAATCAAACACTACTTTCATGTATCTTTAGTTTCCATCCATTATCTACTAGTGGTTATGCATAAAACTCTATTCTCTGAATTAAATATTTTTTCAAAGTAAATGCTACATGATGTATTTCTGCAAATTTCTTTCTGTAAATTTCTTCCTTCAAAAATAAAGTCCCTTTTACAACTAATCCAGCCCCTGAACTCTGCACTGAAACATGATAGCTCAATGAACCCTGAATACTTCAGCTGCAAAGTTATATATATATATATATATATATATATATATATATATATATATATATATATATATATATATATATATATATATTAACTGGATCGAATTACCAAATTATGCTGAAATAAACCTGTACAAGTTCTTAACATTATGCATTTGTGTAATTGATATTAACCCAACAAAATTTTCTGGCAGATTTGTTTATTTTACTATCATGATGATGAAAAAGCCTGCCCTGAATGTACAAAAAAGTCATGATTTGGGGGACATAGGACCAAAAATTGGTGAAGTCCATCAATCCCATGCTTATGATGTTTCCTACCTTAAATATTCTCAGCATGTTTTTTACTGTTTTCTAATTTCATGGTGTTAGTTTTTGTAATCATATCATTATATGTTTTTTTTTATCGTATAGGTGTTGTCTAATGTAAAGCGCTTAGAGCTTCTAAAGATTAGGCGCTATACAAAGCCCTCATTATTATTATTATGATGCAACACTGCTATTACTGCTGAAAAGGCACTTGTACTCAACTCAACACAAATGAGCACTGGTACTTCCTTGAGGTTTGACCTATGATGGACTAGGCAAGTCTGAAATACCAGGTTGAGTTTTAAACTTTCACTTGCTTTACATCATGAAAATAACATGGGTTCCACTAAATGCAGTATCAAGGATGTGAATGGCTATATGCGGCTGAGACACGAGTCCTAGAATATCATTTATGTATAGAGTAATGCTGTCCCAAAGTTAAATACTTTACAACAACTGATGTAGAAGTTGTATAACTTTAAAAAACTTTGACACAAAATTATTACATTGTTGACAACAATCATTGGTGCTATGGCCACTGCTGGAAGAATAAAAAACTGACCTTATGAATGATACACAGGTTCTGGAAGACTGATCAGAAATATTAACACTACTTCCAAAATGCATGATGAAAGCATTTATCAAATTCAAATGTTAATCAGAAGACTGCATTAATTTATGACATGGGCAAATATTTGGCTAAAACTATGACTTACCAAATCTTCCTCCGACATCCCTGAAGCAATGAAAAAAGAAATCATGACAATGCATTTTTTCCACAAAACAAATGACAAATTAAATTTTATAAAATTTGGAATAAAACACACTATGAATGAGAAGTGCTTTGTCATTTATTATGAATGAAATATACAAATATTTTGTATCTACAATTCATTACAGCTTAGCATCATGAATGATATCCTCATCTGTAGCACACTGAATTTTCATGATCATTTCAAATGTAGATAATAATACCTAATACATTTTGTGCATTAATGATTTCAATACCATTTCATTTACTAGGAATCATAAGAAGTCTTCTGGTGAAAACAATCATATCAATATGACTTTACAATCAGGAGAAGTAGCTATAATATTTTCAAGATGGCTGCTGTGGTGATTATCAGATAAGCACCAGTTTCATTTAGAACCAACTAAACATCATTAGAAGTCTTTAAGTGAAATCCACATGATGACATGACCATCCATTCAGGAGGAGTAGATATAACAAGATTTTGAAGATGGTTGCTGTAGTGGCCATATTGGTAATCAGACTGGCACTATGTTCATTTAGGACTAAGTAGGCATCCTACAAAAAGTTATGGTGAAACCACCATGTGAATATGACTTTCCATTCATGAGTAGTATAACAAGATTAGCAAGATGGCTGCTGTATCGGTCATAATGGACATCAGATTAAAACCGTTTGTATTTGGGAATAACAAGACATTATAAGAAGTCTTTCAGTGAGAACCCCATGTTGATATAATCATTGATTCAGAAGGTGTAGTGATAACAAGATTTTCAAGATGGCCACTGTGGTGGCCATATGCACCATTTTCATGTAAGACCTACTAGACATAGGATGAATGTGTGTCTAAAGTTTCATCCTTCAAATATTTTAGAAAGATTATTAGCAATAAAATTTTTGTACTAATGACCTGAAAACTGACGTTGGACAACAGCTGATAGACAATAGACAATCTCATAAAAATACAATTAATACCCAAATAAAAAAAATTAACATGGCACTTTTTATGCCCTTTTTTATTTATTATACAGTCAAACCCAGTTATCTCGATTACGTCGGGGGTGTAAAAAAATCGTCGACATAACCGGGTCCCGAGATATCCGGGTTCATAAAAACCGGTAATTTTAAAAATGTCCTTGAGCATTACTCCTGTCTCTTGCTGGTGTTTACTGGAATCCCCTCCCACTGCATGTTACAATAAAATAAACAAAACGCTTAATTGATAATAAAATGAAATGAACTAACCTGGTGTTGTTATCATTTATTCCTTTTTTATCATCATAAGTAATTTATTAAAGAAAAAATATATCTATGAACTCCTTATATCACATGTAGCGTATGCATCCATTACTGTAGTGTGCATCACTTATGTCAGATAACACATGACGCATTTTTATAATTGATGTGAATATTGAAAAACAAATCATGTTTGGTTGTACTCAGAGGTTTGAATATGTTATCAGATTGAAAAATGGATCAAAGAAAATCACAAACGAGAGAGTGAGAGAGAAACATCCACCGATTGCTTTCAGGCACCCGCCATTCACGCATAACGCGGTGTTAGGTGCAAAATAACCAAGATTGTATTATATCCAGGTTAATATATGACAGTATCTCGCAGATAAAGATCAATAAATGTTTTTGAAAATACATGTACATGTACATGTACATTGACTGTGAGTGCAAATGAGGAAAAGCGATCCTATAAACCAACTCTGCTAGACGCCATCATGTATGCCCGTGCAGCTTGGAACAGTGTATCGCCGAAAACCATTCAAAACTGCTGGTTCCATTGTATTTTTCCGGAAATTTCTGATGAAGAATTTCACCAGCAGTGTTTAATTGCACAAGAAATTAAAGAGCCTCAATCAGAAATAGGTCTTGAAGCGATGGCTGATGAGATTGCGGACTCCATAGGCATTGCTCGGGATGAATTTTCTAATTATGTTCACGTGGATGATGATGCCAATGCCTATGGTGAACTTACTGATGAGGAAATAATCCAATCGGTGACAAAGAAGCAGATACAATCATGCAAGCAAGATGATGATGATGATGATGATGATCAGCCTATCACTATCCCAAGCTACAGTGAAATGGCTGAATGCATCAAAAAAATGAAATTGTTTGTGGCAAGTGTCGATGGTGCCGAGCATATGTATGAAAACGTAAGTGCTTTTGAATCGTTCGTTACAGATCAGCACCGGAGTAAACAAAAGCAGACTGATATTACTTCATATTTTCTACAAATCGATCGCTTTTGCTGACTATTTCTTGTACAATTTCTGTGAGATTGACGTTAAAAAGTTGCATTTCGTCGAATTAAGCGGGTCCACATGTTACTTCGGACCGAAACTTATGCCCGACATAACCGGGTTATCGACTTAACAGAGGTCGAGATAAGCGGGTAAAAAATAGCATAACAAAGAAGAATTTTTTCGGGACCGGACCAAAACGCTCGACATAAGCGGGTTGTCGAGATAACCGAGGTCGAGATAAGTGGGTTTGACTGTATTGCTCTCTGTAACATATTGCAATAGCTGTGCCATAGTTGGTTTCATTCCATCATAATTGAGACTTCCCAGAATTTGTTTAGAAAAGTGATCAACTAATTTAATGAGGTTCAGAGCTGAAATCGCTCAACTGCCTGATATTTGCTAAATAGTCGATTACAACAGCAGTTTGCCACAAAATCTGGATTTATTGGATGCTTTCAGTTGAACTTTTGCCAATGCTGTTGATTGCGAATATCATGAGAAAAAGGATTCTCCAGTTTTTATACCTTCATCCATATTTAATGGCACATCAACATCACATATCAAATACTGAAAGATCTAGGTGCCATGATGCTTTGTTAGAATCAGCAAAATGCTGTTAATTGATTTTAAAAAAATAATGTTGTTCACATGTTTTTCTGTTTTTAGTAATTGCAACCAAATTTGATGGTAGACTAGAATCATTTCTATACATGTGAAAGACCTTCAAGACTCAATGCTATTTTTCAAATTTGGTCAAATTCTGTTAAGCCGCTTTTGAGAAAAAGTTAATGTTTTTCTCTTTTCAATACCAGCAGCTAATATTACAAATTCAAAATTGGTAGTCTGTGTAAACTAATTTAAAATTTTATGTTTTTTATATTAATGATGACCATACTTGACAGTGCTTTGGTATCAAACTTGAAAAGGCTTTTTTTTATCAGGTAACTTTCTGTAAAAATTTAGCTATATAATGTTGGATGGTGTTTTTGGTCAAATTGGCCATATAATAAGTCACTGAACAATTTTATTTTTATTTTTAGTAATGCTTGCTGATTGGTATCATTTGTAAATTTTGTGAAACCATCTCAGCCAGAATATGTTCTGTTAAATTTGAACATATTCTGTTGTTTGGATTTTTTGGAAGAGGTCATTTAAATATTTTTTTTATTTTTAGTAATGGCAGCCATATTTGATGGTCGATTGGCAACATTTAAATGAATTTGAAAAACCTTCATTCTGGGAAGCTTCCTCTTAAATTTGGTCAAAATCTGCTGAGTGGATTTTGAGAAGAATTGAAAGGTGGCCTAGTGTTTAGAGCTTCCACTCAGATGCGGGAGGTTGTGGGTTCGATCCCCGACCGAGTCAAACCAAAGACTTACAAAAATGGTACTAACAGCTGCCTCGCGTGGTGCTCAGCATTAAGAGGGTAGTATTAGGACTGGTTGGCCTGGTGTCAGAATAATGTGACTGGGTGGGGCATCATGCTACATGTCTGCGGCATGATGACCCAGTGCTAGACATCACTATAAACTGCCACATTGCAGACATCATAGCGATATGACTGAAAAATTGTTAAAGCTATGTTAAAAATCCAAATCACATCACATCACAAATCACATCACATTTTTAGAAATGGTGGACAAAAATGTGGCTGATCAGCATCATTTACACAAATCTGAAAGACCTTTCTGCCATGGCAAATGTCTGTCATAGAATTGTGTATATTTAATGCTTATGCATCATACCTGAACTTAAATGTGCTCAGGTTTTGTTTTCATGTATAGCATTACTCAAGAGTGGTTTAATTACATCTTAAATTGTTTCAAAATACTGAATTCGGTTCACCCCATGTTGCAAAAAAATCTGATATACCTTAAGCTCACTGGCCATGGACTACACTATAGCCAGGGTACTTATAGACTGGAGTTAGATGGTAACATCACAACACAAAAAGTTTTGTCAGGAAGCTGTCCACTTTACTGGAGCAATCATTAACTGTAGAGGTTGGTGAAATATAAAATTGCATTCTATTTTCACTATCTGTATTATCTGATAGAACTGTTTGATACATTAGACATTCCAGTATTTATTCTTAAGTTTATATATAATCACACCTATGTCATATAATGCCATGTTTTTGGATACACTACAGACTGTTTTCAAGTTAGTCATTTTACCAATGAACAGACAAAATTTAATTCATTTAAATGTTGCATATATTAAAAATGAATTTTTTTTTTAAGTTGCCATTGTTGGATACAGATTCATATACAAACCTGGTTATTATAATAATAATCTTGTACAAATGTTCCAATGAAATGATTCAATACGGAACAGGCAACTTCCCATTTTGTGCATGTGTAACATATATCAGTGCATTTGTATGTGACCATCTCTCATGTGCTACACTGCTTAAGTCATTACATTTTCAACTAACTGGATTTAAAGGTGTAAATTTGAAGGAGTGATTATGTGTCTGGACCCGGTGGCGTGATTTTGGAGGTGTGATTTTGAACATATTAGAGCTGATATCTTTGATGCAGAGTCATAGGACTCAGTGGGGTTATGAATAACCTGTGTGCTGCTGTCGATTGAGACACTGTGCAGAGGGGAAGATAGAAAGCTTCAGGACCAATAAGTAGGCAGCAAACAAGAGGGCCCTTGCAGACTCCTTTGGCAGACAGGGAGGGATGGGCCATACAAGATGGCTCCTTGATCATCTGCCACAGCGGTGAGACAGAAGGTCATTTGTCGCCATCAACTGGACACCACAAGTTATATGTTCTATTTTTTAATTTATCAGTATCACAATTTGAGTGAAAATCCTAAAAGTATTCCTGATCACTATTTGAGTGAAAACATACATATTTATATATATCCTACTAGTGGATGAATTATTAATTGCAAATTTTTCCATACTTTACTTTATAGAATTGTGTAAATCCAATCTTTGGTACCTCTTAGTAGTAGATGTAATACTGTTCATTTTTGTGTTAATTCCTAAACACCAATCAATGATTGCAAAAGAGCCATAATTCAATCATATTTGTTAATGAGTTCCATCCAATGATTCTTGTTAGCTACTCATCTAAGTTACATATTTTGATTAGTTCTAGTTAGGAACAATATCGTTTCCTTTTATCACCTGTGTAACTCAGTGCACATCATTTTGTTGGATGCATTGTTGGATTTTATGCACATGAGTTTGGTGTCAGATTTAATCATTTTTCAATCACATCATAAAGAACCATCTCATTCATGAAATTGCTTTATGCGACTATGTTATAAACTAAACCTAACTCGGATTTTCCTGTTACATTGTCAAAATTTGGACAGATTATACTCACTGCTTTTTCTTCTTCTGATGTCATTTAAAAGATTTGTGTATCCTTAGTAATGGTGGCCATATTAAATGGCAAATAGGTGTCATTTTAGCAAAACTTAACCCAGAATGATTTCTTTAAAATGTTGTTGAACAGTTTGTGAGAAGAATTGTGGCTATATTTAATAGCAAATCAACATCATTTCAACAAATCTGAATGACCATGAGGTTTTCTTTCAAATTTGGTCCCATTCTGTTAAGTGGTTATTGAGAAGATGTTTATTGGTTATTCTAATTTTAGTAACGGAGGCCATATTTGGTGGCTGAATGGCATCATTTGTACACAGTTAAAAGAGCTTTATGACAGGATGCTTCTGTACAGTTTAGTCAAATTCTGTGGATGTGGTGTTTGAACTTAAGTTGTAAATAGCAACTGTGAACTGACAATGCTGAAAAGAGAAATGATGAATGACAGATGAGGAGCCATACTTAATGCCAGGTGGTGATCTACAACCTCAAAACCAATTTGCTTCTTCAATAATTCTTACCTAATCATAATACACTGAAAGTACATCTATCTCACAATTCTTGGCCTGCCATGCTAAAAAAGAAATCTGCTCCATCTTTTTGGCTTGTTTTTGTAATAGAAGTACAAAAAAGCTTGGCAAGGTGGAAGTCAGCCTAAAGTGGCCTCCCCTTATAGGCTTATTATTAAATAATATCAATTTCTCAGTTACTACTAGAACAGATGTGCTGGTTCTTTGGGACAGTATGCCTGTAGTATGAGTGAGTAACTAAAAGAAACATATTTTACTTCAAAAATGTTTCTTCTTCAATTATGGTAAGATCACATTAGGAAAACAGGTAAGAGGAGTGAGTTACATCCCCTTACCTAAGTTCTCCTAATTATGTGAAGCAGATTTGAAATAATAAGCTAATGATGAGCGCCTTAACCTCACTGGCCAATATGCACAAGAATTTCAACTTGTTTTCGGTTTGTTCTTTATAAACTAAGCAGATAACCATAATACTGGATGACAAAGCCTGAGCTGAAAACACTGTCCATTCTTTCTTTGGTAAGAACAAAGGAGATCTACCTCTTATGATTAGCTTGGTTTGCTTTAGTTACCACTTTAGAGCTCTTACAGGATCCAGCAATGCCCCTGGGGTGGCTTCAAGACAGATTTCCATTAAGCTTCAGCCAGCTTTTGGCTATGAAAGCAGGGCAATAATGATTGAAACCGAACCATCATGGTAGAACTGTGGATAGTTCAGATCAATTTAAAAGGAGTGTCTCACTCATCTTGTCTGCTATATAGCCAGCAAAATAGGAACTCAAGCTGGCTGTGTATGAAAGGTGACCCTATAATGGAAATTAGAAATGGCACAGACAGTCTTACCACATGACAAAGTTTGAAGATGAAGTTTGAAATATTCATCTATGATGAAGACAGAGTGAGAAATAGGCAGAAATATGGTTGGAGAAAACTTCCCTGGAAGAAGGAAACTCCAAAAAATTGCTCAACTAATGCAAAAACACAAGTGAATTTGGTATTTGCATGGTCTCATGCTGGAGTGTACTTCCCTGTCTGGAGGCCCCGAGTGGCCGAAAGCGCTCTCCGTTACGGATCACTGCCATCTCACCTCTGTCTGTGTGGGTTCGAGTCTAGGATTCGGCCAATGTGGGTATGTGAGAAAGCTTGCCAGTAGCTTCTCATGGGTCGGTGGTTCTTATCTGGCCACTGAACGTTTTCCCGGGTTCTTCCTCCACCATTAATACTGGCCACCATACATAGCCTATCGTGTGCTGAAAAATGGCGTTAAACCCCACAACAACAACAACTTCCCTGTCTGAGCAGAAATAGTAGCTGGTAAATTGATAGGATTTGGTACCAGATTCTCTATGCAAGAGAAGACCACTTTCATCTGACTTCTCTCTTGGCATGCAGGTGACATTTTAGAACTTACTTTGATAAAGCAATCCAAAAGGCAGAGCAAATGTCTTTTATTAGCTTCAAAAAGCTGCATCTGCAAGGTAGTGGATGTACTCCTAATGAATTATGATCATATGATGAAGAAGAAATGTGTTTATAGAGCACAGATGCCCCTCTAAAGTGCCTCCAAACTGACCTAATCACAAAACCCAACCAAAGTATGACAGATAGTAGGACAGACAAAGTTAAAATGATATGGTATTGCCAACATCATGGTGGGGCATAATAATCATTACCTACCTACTTTGTCATTGTATTTGACCAGTTCTTTCATTTTTGTTTAAGACTGGTTCTAGCAGAAAAAGAAAGGCTCTTACTTGTCAAAGCAGAAGGATGAAATCAAGAAGAGAAGGTGGGGTTGGATGGGACACACCCTATGTAAGCCGTCAACCAACCTTACCAGGCAGGCATTGAGGTCGAACCCTCAAGGCAATCAGAGAAGGGGCTGACCAAGAAACACCTGGCGACGCAACCTTGAGGCAGACATCACTAAGATGGATCACACCTGGAGTCAGCTCATGGGGATGTCACAGGACAGAAGCCCCTGGCGATCTTTTGTGGGCGGCCTATACCCTGGCAGGGGTGACGGGCAAAACTGAACTGAACTGATAGAAATAACAATGGCTATTGTGACCTCTTATGTGTGAACATTGGTCTGCAAAATTATCAAACCACTGATATATCAGAAATATTCTGCATTATGCATAGCCTACAGAATCTTTCCAAATGAATGATAATAAAACCCTGTAGAGGCTTAATCATCATTTACGGAAACAAATTCTAACAGTCTACTCAACTTACTCATTTGTTCCTGTAATCTCTTCAGCAACTCTCCTTGGTTGAAGAACACCATCTCTTTTCTACAAAATACACAAACCATCTTGTCTGGAGAGTGACTGTTTGAATGCATGAATAAATGAATTTCACAACTTTTCTTATAAATCAATAAATATCTTAGGATTTTCACGTTCACCCAGTTTATAAACAATGAAAATTTATGCACTTAAAATCGAATATGGAATAAGCATAGCCTATAAAATGGGTGCAGTGTGTGTACCAATGTACTGACTTGGCAGTTCTGCATACCATGGAAGAATGATTGGGAAAAATAATCTCAATATCATGTGACATCATGGAAATGTTTATATGTGTGTGTGTGTGTGTGTGTGTGTGTGATTTGGATTTTTTTGGAAAAGCATACATGTCAAGTATTGTTTTAACCTCACATGCCTTTGGGACATTTCTGTGCTTTTGCCTCACAGATTAGCCAACTACAGTATTTGCTAATCATAATTAATTTGTTCCAGCATGTGCATGAAATTAGTAACTAAAATATATTTCCAAGTTTGAAATCAGTTCAGTTTTATGGTGTTTTTCTTAAGTGTCAATTACAAATTTGGGACCAAAATTTCATTTTGGTTTACTGGAAAAAAAATCATGATATTAAAGAAGGAAATATTCAATAAAAAAAAAAAATCAGTCTTAACCCTTTAGCTACGACTACTGCATCTAAGTGTCACCAGTAAATAGCTCCTGAACCCCAATGAATCATATATGCAGTGTCGATAAGCCTAGTTTACTACCGCAGTGTCTCTTATGTGCCTATAGTTCAGCAGTACTTGAAACCCCAGTGTCACATCTATGCAGACGTGACTGCTATGTTAACTAAATGTTGATTGGTTGAAAGTACAGAAGTTTACATATTTTTGATTATCATAACCAATGAGAGAACTGCTTACTCATCATTTTGATACAAGTGTGAAAGCTGAGAGGTTAAATTTAGACTGTTGGTGATTTTCTGCACTATACGAAACATGTGTACAGATAAACAAAGATGGATTCCGCTAAAGATATGAACAACTTTGAAGGGTTTAGTGCAAGCGATATTGATGAGTTTAATGAATCATTCTTTGAAAATGGATCAGATATTGATATTAGTCCTATTTCAACACCAGATGCAAGTGATTTTTAATCGGATGACAAGGTGGACATAGTCCCACTTGCTCAATGGAGTTATGACCTCACTGTGTTCAAGTTAAATGATTTTATTTCTCATGTTGGTTCAACAATCAAGCTTGGACTAAGCAATAAGAATGATTTTTGTTACTTCAAGTTTTTTCCTGAATGTCTGGTGGAAAAGCTTGGGAAAGAAACAAACGATTATGTCATGAAAATGGGGGACCAAAAGCAAGACCTGAAGCTGAAATGATATGAAATCAGCATCATGAAGATGTGGGCATATTTTGGAATATACATCATCATTTATGTGTGGATAATGACTGTTTTGAGAGGTACCACTCTCAACTTTGTAACATAAAGTGGAAATATATGAATAACAGACACTATACAAGGTAAGCTGTTTTTTATTTCACTGAAATCCAGCAAAAACTAATGAAATAATGAATATAAATGTAACCATGTTTTTATTGTCAGTTTCTGTAGTCAGCCTTGATGATGCTCTAGTATTAAGCCTAGCAACCAGCCTCAGTAGTCTCAGTAACTGATATGATAGCACTCAGCAGTGGTGAAACTGCACAACAACTGTAGTAGCTAAAGGGTTAAGGGATACTGGTATACTGAAGTTTTGATTAATCTGGATAATAATTATAACACTTATATTTAAATGTAATGAGGGATGTATGCACTTATTTTTGTGCTTAAAGACAGTATAATTCAGTGTAAAGTTTCAACATTCATCAGCCAGAATTTACAGCAAATTACACAAAATTAAATAATCAAACAGAGAGAGAGAGAGAGAGAGATAGAGAACATGGGAATAAAAAAGGTAAAGCAGAAATATTATAACACATAAGTTGGAAAACTGCACAGGAAACAAGTGTCCCCAATTTTTTTTATATTTCTTCCCCCAATGCTGTTTTACAACTGAGAAATGAAGAGAACCTACCTGTACTACTACAATATACACCAAAACCTACCTGTACTACTACAATATAGACCAAAACCTACCTGTACTACTACAATATAGACCAAAACATTCTCAGGCAACCTAACTGGTGCACGGAAGTGTCGAGCCAGAGCAACCAGGAGATGCAAAATTGCAACTAGATTCTTAGAGTGGACACCTGTTGAAGAAGAAATACAAACATATATTATTAACATACATGATATTTACTTCTGTGCACATAAATCTTAGGAAATTACAAACTACAATGTTCCCTTAGTACCATGACCCCTTCACATTATGATATCGTGGATATAATATGCCCACTTTATACCAAAGAGTGAAAGCAAGAGAGAACACTTGTAATGGGCTTTTCTTATATACTCAAAATCAAACATGAAAGCAAGATATTTTAATTGTCCAAAGATTTTAACTATTCCACTGATTAAACATTAAAAGTTCTTGTGCAGGACTATAATGAAGAGGCCCAAATGGGCCTGAGATTGCTCACCTGTCTTAGCACTAAAAAAGCTAAAAGTCATCTGCCCACATATGTAGTAGTGAGCATGATCTCACCTTGGATAGAATGGATTGCACCAAATTTTACCCATCCCTCAATTACTAAGATGCAACTGTGTAGGTAGTTTGGAGGGTATGACTATATTATGATCAGATAAGTATCAAACATATTTCACTTCAAAATTGGTTTCTTCTTCACATATGTTAACAGATCAAAGAACCTGAGGAGAATACGCAAGAGGGAAGGGAGTTACATCACCTTACACTAGAGAAAGCCTCATCTTCAATCCTCTAGAGAATGTAAAGCAGCTTTAAATCTTATGATATATATAGGTTAGAGTCGTGACTTCACATGGCTAATTAAAATAATCCACACATCCCCCCCAAAAATGAGCAGAACAAGTCATGTGGCTATGTCACTGAGCAGTGCTAGTCAGCCTGAGAAGTTAACCTGGTTAACCACACCAGGTTAAAATGAGCAATTTGGGGGGAAAGATCTGAGGTCTAAGACAGAGAAAGTCATCTCAGCCCTCTATCTCATGGCTTGCATAATGTCAGAGGACAGATGAACATTAATGCTATGTTTGTGACTAATGCCGTAACCTCATGAGCTGAAATGTGCCAAAACGCAAATTTTATAGTAAATTCTGTTTCAGTGAGAGTACTTACCTGATAACATGAACAGCTATCTCCCAAATCCTGCCCTACTGAAGGAAGAAAATTCGTCTTTTGTCTCTTATAAACTAAGGGCAGTAACTCTTGCCTATTACCTTCTCCTGCAACTGCTAGGTGTCGCAAGTTTTAAGCTGAGCGAACTATCAACGAGGACGCTCACACGATGGGGTGGTTGTGAGGGTCTTGAAAGTAATTGATTGGGTATGTATTCTTGAAGAAACATAATTTACTATTAAAAAATTTGCTTTCTCCTTTGAGTACATTACCCAACCACATTAACATTAGGAAAATAGGTAACAGGTACAGGGAATGCTGAGCATCCTACCTACCTTCTAGGGTAGAAAGACTGGATTCCCTATTTGAATGATAACATGTTCTCTGCTAAAGCAGTATGATCTATGAGCATCCTACCTACCTTCTAGGGTAGAAAGACTGGATTCCCTATTTGAATGATAACATGTTCTCTGCTAAAGCAGTATGATCTGTGGTCACATGATCCATTTCCGCTCTATCAGGTTAAAAAGACAATTATTCAAGTCTTCTTACTGTCAAAATTCACTGGCAAATCCAGCGAAGATAAGAGATTTTGTGCATGTCTGTTTGTGTTTTAAATTTTTAACATAGCTTTAACAATCTGAGTCATATCACTATGATGTCTGCAGTGTTACAGTTAACAGCAATGTCTAACACTGGGGCATCATGTTGCAGACATATGGCATCATGCCCCGCCCAGTCACATTATCTTGACCAGTCCTAACACTAACCTATTAATACTGAGACCCAAGCAAGGCAGCTTCTAGTACCATTTTTATAATTCTTTTGTATAATTCAGCCAGAGTTAGAACGTGTGGTCTCATGTATACGAGGCAGATGCTCTAACCACTTATGCCACTAGAGTGGTCAATTCAGAAATTGTCCCTGCAAAGCTATAACCATAACACAAAAACTCAGTCAAAAGCTTCTATAATGTCTCAGATCAAAACATAGCATTTAAACAAGAGGCTTGTAGAGATCACTCAAACGGAGGCAACTTTGATCTTTTGAGATGTTGGACTACATCGATTGTATAACCCATTTAAGCCATGAAGCCAGGGCTTGTGAGGTGGCATCCTCTTTTCCTGCCTTCATGGGGAGAAAGTCTTTCGTGTGCTTCAAGTTGTGCATGGCCACTGCTCACTACTTATCTGTAGACAAGAATGGAATGCATGAATTCTCTGACTGCCAACTGATTGTAACCAGTACTTGGCTAAAAAGCCTGGTTGTGTCTTGAGGATTACTGAACCATCTGGTCTGAACTGAAGATAGTTTGGGTCAACTGAAATGGAACATAACTCACTCACCCTGCATGCCAAAGCTAATGCTATCAGGGAACAAGTTTTGTGTGATAACAGCTTTAGTGAGGTTTTGTGTGATAATAGCTTCAGTGAGGTACTGTGTGATAATAGCTTCAGTGAGGTTTTGTGTGATAACAGCTTCAGTGAGGTTTCAGGTTAATGGCTCAGATTTAGCTGTATTAACCCATCTTAAAGTCCAGGACAGGTTCCATTTTGAAAACAGGGTATTCTGTTCAAATCTAAATTGGCTAGTAGGTCTGACAGATCTTTATCAAGACCAATATATCTTCTGCTAGGATGTCTGAATGTTCCAGATATCATGCAGCAGTAGCCTTTAAAAGCAGAGCCAGAGAAAACAGTCAACTAACTGAGGGATTGAAGCTCTAAAACAAATGTTAATGTCTTGACACCAATCCCTTAAAACATGTCACTTTCATCTATAAATCCTAATAGTGGATGAACTTGCTGCTCTTCAGATTCTCTCAACAACTTAAGGTCTAAATTCTTTCTCTCACAAGGCTATCTTGACAAGAGCCAGGCACGAAATATAAAACATTCCAGGCAGGGGAGGAATACCAGTGACTGTGGCCATTTGAGAAGATTTGGTTTGGCCATAATCTTCCTGGGCAGGTCTATTGATAGATAAAGTAGATTGTTTACCCAGGACATGTCCCGTCTGAAAATGGGTTATCAAAATTATCTTGCAATTCTGAAATCTTTCTCTGTACTATTTTTATATTAAGGCCATGGAGGGGGTAGGCAGAGGCCCATAACACCTCCCAACTGACAATTGACAGTGCATCCTCAGCCCAAGCTTCAACTGATGAGACAAAGATGGGTTATTTGTGGTTCCACCTTCTTGTTAAAAGGTCGATCATCAGACACTCCAAAAGTGCACAAATCAGACGAAAAACCACTGGATAAAGGTACCATTCTGTACAGATAACTTGATCCTTTTTGGGGAGAACATAGGCCTGGGCATTAAGTCTGCCAGGAATGTGTCTGATTTGCAAGTTGATCTGAAACTGGCAGTACCAACAAAGAAAAATGCCAAACCAGCACACATAGGTCCAGTGATCTAGTGTCACCATTTGAGGAGACAAGTCACCACGACAGAGTTATCTGATAAAAAGTTAATGTGATGAGGCATTTGTTGTTGACCATATCAAAGTCCAGCAACAAGTGGGCTCCCTATCCATATGTACTGGTATCTGTACATAATGTCAGCTCCAGTTGGGGCTTCTCCAGAAGAATTCCTGTCATGAGTCAACTGTGTTTGCACCACTGACACAGAAATGATTGTACCTTGTTTGTGATAGTGATCTTTTGCTGGTGTAAGGCTGAAATTCGAAAGGTACTTGAGAGGTAAGAGATCCCTTTTGCTTGGTTCACCTATTGCCCCTCCATTGTGGCAATGACAGCTGTTTTTTTTTAACAAGGATACAGGTGGAACAGCAAGTTGGAGGGGCAGTTCTTAAGACGCCTCCTTCAAACTTCTTCAATTTTGCCTGCAAACAACAAAGGTGAGCCAAATGGAGTCATCCTCAAACCCAGACATGATGAGGCTTTAGCCCATGGCGTAAAAACACATATCAACGACATATAAAGTCAGGATTGGAAGAGGCAGTCAATGCATTTGCCATTGAATAATGAGCTGCTGTTTCTCACCTGAGCAATTTGGACTGTTGATTCCCAGGAGTGTTGGTTGATAAATTTGTTTGCCAGTCCAAATACTGCCAATTAGGTCAAATCCAACATCAAAGACGTGAAGATAATGTTTTGAACCTGCTTGATGTGGCGAGAAACACATTTTTTATGCATTTTATTAAAAAACTGGGGCAGATATGTTAACCCATGCTAAATTGTTATCTAACACCAGGAGTTCAGTATGGTAGACAGTGGAATGTGTCTTGGTACTTGTAATTATATATAGCTGTAGCATGGTAGGACAGACAGATCTATCACTAAGATCTTGGTACTTGTAATTATATATAGCTGTAGCATGGTAGGACAGACAGATCTATCACTAAGATCTTGGTACTTGTAATTATATATAGCTGTAGCATGGTAGGACAGACAGATCTATCACTAAGATCTTGGTACTTGTAATTATATATAGCTGTAGCATGGTAGGACAGACAGATCTATCACTAAGAGCTTGGTACTTGTAATTATATACAGCTGTAGCATGGTAGGACAGACAGATCTATCACTAAGAGCTTGGTACTTGTAATTATATATAGCTGTAGCATGGTAGGACAGACAGATCTATCACTAAGAGCTTGGTACTTGTAATTATATATAGCTGTAGCATGGTAGGACAGACAGATCTATCACTAAGATCTTGGTACTTGTAATTATATATATCTGTAGCATGGTAGGACAGACAGATCTATCACTAAGATCTTGGTACTTGTAATTATATATAGCTGTAGCATGGTAGGACAGACAGATCTATCACTAAGATCTTGGTACTTGTAATTATATATAGCTCTAGCATGGTAGGACAGACAAATCTATCACTAAGATCTTGGTACTTGTAATTATATATAGCTCTAGCACGGTACGACGGACAAATCTATCATTAAGATCTTGGTATTTGTAATTATATATAGCTGTAGCATGGTACGACGGACAAATCTATCATTAAGATCTTGGTACTTGTAATTATATATAGCTGTAGCATGGTAGGACGGACAGATCTATCATCAAGATCTCCATAATTTTGGGAAGATGAAGCTGTAGGACTGGTGAGACGGACAAATGTTTCAGTAACATCCCCTGATCGAGATGGCTGGATGGGCAATTGTGGAAGGCACCAGACAAGACTATAGTAGTATGCAATGAATTTGTTGGCTCTGTTAAAAACTCCCTGTGCTAGACTTGCTCAAACATGTGGTGGGAATTGATGCCACATGGACCGTCTAAAAATACTGGTACACTCCCCAACTGTATCATAATTACATGTAGGTATATAAAATTCGCATCACTGTCACCATCTTTCTTTGCCTTGGTAGACTTTTACAAAACCATAGTCCATACACTCTTAGACCATACACTGCACGGTAATGACAAAGTACATACTGTACATGCAAGGCATGATTTGTGCGTGTCTTCCTTAGCCTTGAACTTGTTGCATTTATTACACTTCATTGACAGATTTCACTGAAAATGACAAGATTAAATAAAACACAACAAAAATATTTAAATTAGCAATGCGGTGTGTTAATAAGTCACTAAAACACCCATCACTAACTGGGTGAGCAAGCATACTATATTGTCTAAAATTTATAAAACCATAGAAAGTGAAAAATTTCAAGAAATATTTACCAGTTTAAGAACGAATATTAATCCAAATGTGGAAGCAAAACAAAAACTGGCAACACCAAGTGCTGACAAGGGAGGTAACAGGCAAGAGTTATTGCTCTATGTCTATATGCTTCAAACAGAAGAGAAATTTTTGTCTCTTAGTAGAGCTGGATTTGGGAGATAGCAGGCTTATATTAGTAATGCTATTGTAATGGAGAAATGTATTCAAAAGAAAAAGGACATTATTGGAATCTGTGCAGAGATTAATATATGACTTACTGTCAACACTCCACTTCTGCCCATTCCAGGAGTGAGGCAGGTTAAGTATTTGATTGATAACGTCAAGAACCACAGTTAGCTTCTGTTTTTGTCCTAACTCAGACTGTGTCACCTCTGGAACCTCTATTCGAATGCTTGCCAATTTCTCTGTAAATACAGACGAAACTTCTATTCTTTGAGTAATACAGAGAATATAAAATTCTAATGCAATTTGTAAAGACTGAAAAATAGAAACAGTACTCTTCACATTGAACACAGATCAGAATAATAGTTAATTTAGCAACACACTTGAAAATATACATATTTAGGCAGGTAAACCAAGTCATACATTTTAATGAATACTTTGTTCTTTTAATGTCTGAGTGTCACAATATACGAGTGTGTGCCATTTTGCTTGTAACCCGTGTTTTCTGATGTAGGAATAAGAGCATACATGCCAACCCTTGGCTAGGAAAAAGTTTAATCCAAGTGGACAAAAAGAGTAATCCAAGCAGAAAAAGAGTAATCCAAATATAACATGATAAAAATTCAATATGCATATGTACAAAATGATTTAGTTATCCCTCTGGAGTTTTAACATCAATTACTGCTTCAAGTTTTCGTATAGAACACTTTGAGTTTTAAAAAGCAACAGACTCTTGTATTGCATTTCAAAACACTTTGTACCAGCTGAGACTATGATTGCTATGCACACTAGTAGAGCACTAAGTGCTGGGTTACTGAGCCTGGATCTGAATTCAGTTTTATTTTTGTTAGCAATACTTAACAATCTCTGTTAGGTTTATTCGAAGCATTATCAAGCAAATAAAAAAATGTTTTCACCAGTGGAATCTACTGTTAATTCTGGTAATGAAAGAAGAGCACTCTAACTTTGCCCTTTTTGTTGTCAAAGTCTCTTACACAGTCTCTAAAAAGAGTGTATGGCTTTTTAGCTCTTCAATACACATGTAGCAAAGTTACCCATTGCTGTGCGCTATAAACAGAAAACCTGTTACCTATTCAATCCATACACATAGGCCTGCCTGTTAACTGTTAAGCAGTGCAGTGTATATTATGTTTAACAGTAGTAAAGTCCGATCGTTATAGCTGTGTAATTATTTTTCATGGAAGAAATTTTTACGTAATCTGAAATCTTGAGAGAATTTGTTCACCATCAAGTCAGTGAAGTCGCGTGACCAACCGTAGCTGCTATTTCTTATACTCAAAATTTACAAGTTCTTTGTCTGCATTTACATCACTAAGTCATCTGAATTCGATAATTTATAAAAAGTAATTGCTGCCTACATCGATATCAGAGTCATTACCTAAGTTATTGAAGCTTTCATATTTGTGATTCTAATCATGAAAACTCGAGTAATTACTAACGAAATCCGCGACCTCCATTTTGGTGAGTGGAGAATACGACCCATTTACTTTAAATAGCAGATTTCGACCAGAGTATAAACAGCAACCAAAAGCAATCAACAATGATAAATATAAATGTAGGGTAGGAAAATCCCACCCTCCAGCTCATACAAGCATCACATATTCCACACAAACTTTATTATGGGTTCTATAATTCTCACTGTGAAACGCACAATGATGTATGGTTTAAGATATTTAAAAACTTTAAAACAGAATATGGTCAAACTTTCAAAAACTGACTATATATGGGGTTAAGTATATTGGTTCATATTTACAATCATCTATTATTCTCAATAAACAAAGGTAAAGAATAACACCTGGAACCTGAATGAATGGTTACAGTACTGGCAATGTATTTTCTTTTGTCAAGGTGGTGTTTTCTAAGAGTCACTGTACTGACATTTTTAATTTTGCTGCTATCTTAAGTTCAGGTTAAACTTAATTTACTGTACTTGTTAGAATTCAATTAGTTTGTTTAAAATTCACTTAACACCAATGATATCACATTTCAAAGACAAATATTGAATTTTGTGATAACACACATTTATAACATCACGTTCTGACATTTTGTGGCAACAATATGATATATAACACAAAGGCATAATATCCAGATAAACTTTAGAGTCATTACACTCTTCTACACTACATGTGATTTTATGATATCAGGTACTTGTACCAAATAAATTTAAAGTCATTACACTGTTCTACACTCTATGTGATTTTATTAAGACAGTTATTGGTACCCCATATACTTTTTATTCATTACACTTTTCTACACTCCATCTGATTTTATTAAATCAGGTATTGGTTAAATATATACTTTCGAGTCATTACACTGTTCTACATGCCATATGATTTTATGAAATCAGGTAGTGGTACCAAATATACTTTAAAGTCATTACACTGTTCTACACTCCATGCAATTTGTTCTACAATCCATGTGATTTTATGAAATCAGTATTTTTTTGTCATCTGATAAAAGGAATCTTATATTTTAGTTCACTTAAATGAATTTACAAAACCTGTTGAACAATTTCCATCTTCTCTCTTCCAAGGTTCAGAAACAATAGGATTTCATCTAGTCTAATTTCACAAGAGATGAGCACTTATATAAGATCATATATATATATATATATATATATATATATATATATATATATATATATATATATATATATATATATATATGTATATATGATGCTCTTAGAGGTGGGTGGGTGGGTGTGATTTAGATTTTTAATGTAGCTTTTTAAAAAATTCAGTCATATCGCTATGATGTCTGCACTGTGGTAGTTTACAGTTATGTCTAGCACTGGGGCATGTAGCATGATGTCCCAACCAGTCACATTATTCTGACACCAGACCAACCAGTCCAAGCACTAACCTCTTAATGCTGAGCACCTAGTGGGACAGCTGTTAGTACCATTTTTATAAGTCTTTGGTATGACTCGGCCAGGGTTCAAACCTGCAACCAACCATATCCGAGGTGGACACTCTAACCACTTAGGCCACCGAAGCAGTCATCTTAAAATATTAAATATCAAATCCAATAAATGTCCATGCCAGATGGTTTACCAGTTCCAAAGACCACTACATAATTTGTCATACAAATAACAAAAGAGTGCATAAATGATTTGCTAAGAATGGAAGTCTGTGCTTCCAGCTCAGTTGTATTTTAATTGTCTGCTATTATTTTTACACAAATTGATGCTATAGCTTACGCCAATGATGATTCACCCTCCAGACATTTTTAGCAAACAGGTATGGAGGGCATTCATTAGGATTCCACAGACTATGAATACAGTGACCCTGCACAAGATAGCTGCAGGAAATGAACTTAAAAACTTATATACAAAGTAAATGCATTACCAATTAGTTTTTGCAGAATCTGCCCATCAAATAAATCCTCTTCCACATCCTTGACAATAATTCTCTCTTCTGCCAACACATCATTGATCCAGTCCAGCAGCATCTGAGAGAAATTCCAACAGAATAAAACTTAAAATCTACAACTTAACAAGGTTATGATCTTCAAAAGAATACTGTGAAATTCCATGTTATGCTCACATTAATTCATGCATGATGAAGACAATTTCTAAACACTAACAATACAGTAGCAATTATCAGGAATATTTTCTTTCAATGGTGTTATCATTTACCTTATCATCACCTACATATTGTGTCAGATACACATACACTAAATGTAATAAAGTGTTATGGCATTAAAATTTATTGTATTGCACTTATTTTTACGATACATATGCCACAACATACGAATTAGATACAATTTTGTATGAACTTTTATACTTGCATGTAAATTTATTGCTTGCAATTTTAAAGAGTTTCTTCCCTTTGTTTTATGATGCCCTGCAAATGGATAACGCTATTGCTTTCTATTCCCCTGAAAATCAGCCACATCCTTTTCATTACCGAAGGACCAAAAAATCCTTTCAGCACAAGGCTTTCCTCAAATGTTTTGAAGGAGTCTGTTTGGGCAGGGATGAACGGGTTACCTGAGCTGGTTAGGAATGGCTGAGATTTTTCTGGTGGAGGCTAATGCTAATTGTTCACACAAGTTTGTCCCATCTAACAGAACCACTCTGTAGGTGCGGCTCCTCTTTTTTTGGATTACTCATGGTATCAGAAGGGACGGCAAAGCCTCAAAATCAACCTACTAAATGCCAGAGCATCTATGGGACAAGCCTTTGGGTTCTGGACTGTAGAGATGAAGATTTGTTTTTGTGGTTCCATCTTGCCAGAAAGAAATCTATCACTGGATGTCCCAAAAGGGTTCAAATCTTATGAAAGAAGAAATGGATGAAGGAACCACTTGGCTTTAAGAGTCTGGTCCCTTCATGACAAAAGAATTGGCAATGGCACTGAGCCTGCTCAGAATGTGTCTGATTTGGACTATAATCTTTAGAAAGTCCAGGAAAATGATGTCAAGGATGGGTAATATGGTCTCCCTCTGTTTAAGGAGCTACGTCACCACCATATAGTTGTCTAACATAATGATATTCATTGGTTACAGCCTTTTTATCCAGAAGGCTGATGTGAAAAAAGCCCTCTTGTCTGACCCCAAGATGCCACTGACTTTGGTGAAGTGGGTGTACGAACTAGCATAAGCCATTGTTGGTGTAACCACTGATACAGGAATTGTTTGATCATGGTGGACATAATAACTGTTTTATCCAGGTGGAGATGACCACTCAATGATCAACATGACTGGAAAGAGCCAGAAGTGTTACCGGCTGAGGACACATGATGAGGTAATCATGAAGGATCAAGTTCACCAATACAATGAGTAAGGTGAATAGCTGAAAAAACTCTGTCTTGGAAATCCACTCTTTTAAGAGCTCAACCCTGAAAGCTCAATAATCCATGCACTGTGAATGGGAGGGAGATGAACAAGATTGACGTCAGTAAAGAACATTCCATACAGAGATGGACAGAAAGCTGGGATGAGGTGAGAACTGACTTCTCCAAGCTGGGAGAAAAGGAGGAGAAGGTTGTTCAAGTTCTGCAATAAATTCAAACTTACTATACTTTTAAAGGATGTCTAGGTAGGCTGCAGTTGCTGTTGATGAGGCTGACCTGAGCAAGGTGACAATAAAGTCAATGCCTTTGTAAATGAGCATGGGCTGAGCGCATGAATGATGTATTGTTTCATGGAACACTAAAAATGGAACCTTAAGCTGAATGAATAAGAATATGGAAATATATGTCAGTCAGATTAAGACTGCTTGCAAACTCATTCTTTTTTGCAGTGAATGTTATGGACCATGCAATTTCCATTTTTAATACTAACTTTACTATTTCTATTGAAGTCTCTCATCAGCTCAGGTTTTCCATTGGTTTTTGGAAGCAGAAAAAGCTGGAACAAAACCCAGTTAAGTCCATTCTCCACCACTTGCTTGGAAAGCAAGGAGCTGATCTCCTTTGTTAGAATTTCTGCCTACTCAGGATTGGTTGAAATCTCCAGGGGATTTGATAAAAGAAAAAGAAATCTAAAGCCCTTCTGAAAAAATCTGGATCACCCAACTCTTTTGTGGAATAAGATTGAACCAAGCCTGCTGAAAATGAAACAGTCACACAGCAATTTTGGTGGTTGGTTGGAGTTGGAAGGCATTGATGGCTGTTGTTGGGGCTTATGGAAGGAGAAACTTAGTTTCCTGTCCCTTTATGATACTGCCTCAAAACTGAAGGGACTATTACCACCTGAAATTAAGTTGTGTTCGAAACTGCTCATTTTGAGTTGCATTCGGCCTTCTCTCCTTTTGAGTAAAATCATCTTTCCTTTGTGGTTGAAAACCAGAGGAGGAGTTAAGGACAGCTGTAATTGATAACTCTTGTGCTGCTTGCTGTTAGACATCCTTGATATAATGGTGACAACAGTGGCAAACCAAATACCATGCAAACTCATTGTCCAATTTTTCAGCAACATGAAAAATAGTTAAGGACATAAAGTTGAGCATTGATAACATGGCCATCATGTTCCTATAAGTTTGGAAATTGTGTGAATCAACCTCATATATCCGCGAGTTCAATGTCGCAATGTTCTTACCTGGCAAAATGTTAACATTGTAAGTGTTTGTGTGTGTGTGGTATAAGCATGAAGAAAAGTACACAGGCAAATGGCTCGCCGAAAATAAGACCTTGGAATTCCCTAGGCTCCAGATTATGTCCTACAGATGGTCTGAGATTTCCTTAATCTTTGCTAGCTGTGGTGTCAAACGGAAGGAGGTGTGTTTGTCCTCATCCCTGATGTCTATAGAAGCCTTGACCTTACAGTCCTGATTTGTGGACAGCAGTCATTGTCTCTCTGAGGGTAACAATATCTGATAAATCTCCTCAACCACCCATTTAAGCTAACTCTGTCTGCTCCATCATGGGATTAGAGTTAGATAAATGATCAACACTGTCCCATTGTATATACTATCCTCATTCATGTCCACATATAAATTCCCAACAACTTGTAAGAAGAAATGCCATCATCCCTTGGCGGAATATGGTACCTATTCACTGCATACGCCAACATCAGATCATCTGGCTGGACTGATGACTGGGCAACCTGGTATGTATCACCAGAATGGGCTGCTGAATAGGCCAGCTGGATGTTCAGCTGCATGGTAAAATGGAAAAACCAGTTATACATGTCCCTATATGACTGACCTGCCAGAAAGTTGATGAATAATCTCCCATCAACTCCAAGCTTGTATTGAAGTGACTTGATGACATAGGCTATTTGAAATCTAAGATGGGTGATGGGCCATAGTGACATTCCCCACTACACAGGCTATTTAAAATTTTAGTTCAGGGATGGACCATAGTGGTACTCCCAACTACACAGGCTGTATGACAACTTAGAGTACAGGCTGCTATCATCAATGATATCAATTCAATAGCTTCTAAATAAAGCATATAGTACCTGCATTTGTATCACTACTATAGTTAAGTATTCAGCACCATTAGGTTAAATATTCTTTAATTCTGTGAGATTCCCATGCTTAGAGCTGTTTTGCTTGATGAAAAGCTTGCTGCATGTTCTGACAGGACTTAGTGGACTTGCCTAATAGTAGGGATGACTTATTTTGCGCATCTTTTAACAAAATGCTGCAAATGTTTATTTCCATCCTTTTGAATTTTACTGTGCTAAATGCTGCAAAGGTGCTGCCTGCAGAATACACAAACTACCCCTGATTATCTGGACAACTGATTTTCTGGACAGAATCATGGTCTCTTGGTGTCAAGAAAATTAGTATTTAACTGCATTACCTTAATTAGTTCTTTGACCTTTGGGTCATCCCGGGACTGTGGCTCTATCATTGACCGCTCCTCATTCTCATCTGAAACATGTAAAAAGGTAACAAGAGTATACTATAGACAGCAAAGTATATGCTTATCTTCTGGTAAATAGTATCATTGTACTTCTTTATGTAAAATCCTTTTATATATTTTCAGATACCTGACTTTTTGAATCTGAGATCAATAGGCATATTCCCTGTCATAGATAAAAGTCATTTATGAAATTTGGTCAAGGTAAAAGAACTTAAGATATTAAGTCTTAGTTACGTTGACTTTTGATCCAAAAATCAATAGGTACCTTTGTCTAACTAATAGGACATGTACTTCTAATTACAACTTTTCAAACAATTTTACAGGTACTATGAACATTCAATCTCAAGGAAACTTACAAAACAAAATGACCTTCATGAGGACAGTTAAAAAGGCTTCACCACAGTGTTCTAAGCAAGCCATGAAATGACTAATATCTCAATTCGACAATTATTATCTAATAAATGGAATCAAATAGCAATCATGTAAACAGTAGTGTACAGCCTGATGAAGAGATGAAAAGATGGCCATACTGAGAAAATGGATAACTGCTATAGTACTGTCTCATTTAAATGAATGTGTGTGTATGACAATACTAGCAGCATGTTTATGACTGGTCCATACTCTTAAAAATGGCCCAGAATGTGACACAAACAAGATCAATCAATAAAGCTTATTATGACCAACAGCATAATTTTTAAATTTCATTCTAGGTTCATACTAGAAGATTTACAGTAGTAGCAATCATAATGCCAATAATCCAAATACTGTTGGTTATAATGACTACCTTTTTACAATGGACAAAGAAAAAAAAATGTAATATCCAAAACTTATTATTTCATAAGACTTATTAACCATCTAGGAAACATTAGTAGCCAATTGTTGTTTTGGTTAAAACTAATGGGAAAATAGTTTATTTTAACCTGTTTAATGCTAATGAGAACATAGTTTTCTTATTTGGTTTTAACCAAATGACAAAATATTTATTTAATTAAATTTTTGGTCAAAAATAAAGATCTATTTCATTTTCAAGATGAAAAAAATAAATAATTGAGACACTGTGTGATAATGAGACCTGGGATCAATTACTTTAAACTGATTTGATCAAATTATGATTACTTCTGACAATTTTGATTACATTTATAATTATTGACTTTTGGACAGAGTAAATGATATACCAGTTTATATATCAGGTGAAGTTGCAAACAACATAGACTCTGTTCTGACATTAAATGTTTTTTTGTTCTGTATAATTATTGTGTTGTTTTCTTAGGACCTAATTTGACTGCATATTTCTTGTGCAATTTTTTTTCTCCTAAACTGAACATGACTTAATGTTTAAGTAGCTAATTCAACTGAAGCTATAATCTACAAACCCAGAAGGTATCCCTCAGGACCAACATTGGGAAGCGTTGGACTGGTGGGAGATTCAATGGCATTCTTTCCTTCTTCTTGCAGTTCAATGGCTGAAAAATAGTGATACAGTCAGTAATGAATCCAAATGAAAAATAATTACCTCAAGAGTAAATAGAAACCAGATGAATTTTTTTTACATGTAAACTGGAATAAAATCACAATTAACTAAAAAGATCACTTCTAATCATATATTTTCTGTCACTGCTTTGTCAAGAATTGTGAACTTCTAGAGAGGACAGGTGAAAAGGCACATCTAAGAATAATGCCTATTAAAATTTCTCAGACAGCTAAAATTTTTGGATTTTGTTTCATTAGAAAAAAATACCAGGAATAATCAATGGCAAATGAAGTTCAAAATAAACACAGTGCAGGGTCCTCACAAGGACTTCAAAATGTGGAGTCCAGACTCCAAAACGATGAAAGTCCCAATTTTAAAATCAGGACTGCAATGAATTGTTATTTAACTATCAAATGTTATAATAGTTTCAATAGAAATAATACTCCACATAAATCAACAATGCATTGGTCTATTGTTAACATTCTTACTAAGTCCAATTAATTAATAAATTGATTTGTATAATTGGGTTAGATTAACTCAGATTTGAATTTTAGGAAGGAGCCAACTTTCAAACCATGAGCTAACTGTGAAAAGTTTGCATCATATATCGAAGTTAAGAGGCTTTACCTGCCCTTCCCTAAACCATATTTGGGGTATAAAGTGACGCATTATATAATAATGACGGTAGAAATATTAAGCTTCTATTCTTCTGAATCATGTGATATCTTACTATACATGATGAATTAACCTGTTACCCATATATATATATATATATATATATATAGATAGATAGATATATATATATATAACTGAAAAAGCCATTAGTATTTTAAATCGATGTACCACAAAATATTTTTCAAATTTGTTATATATATTTAATTTGTATTGTGTGCTTGACCTTTCTTTGATTTTTGTTCACAACATTTTTTTTTTCCGTGGAAATTCTATGGTCTATATTATCTCTTCTGTCAGGTTGCTTACTAAAATACATACCTGACTGAGCTTATCCAAGTCCATTTTGTTGTGACATAAAATAGGTGAGAGTCAGTATATAAAGAAGAGTAAGTAAATAATTATTCATTCCTATTTTATTATCAGTCTTTGTTGAATCACATTTAAGTTATGTTCAGTTATAATTTGAGAGGAATTATTTATTGATATGTTCATTGGTATTCTAGGGGAATAAATACTTCGTTGAATTTTACTAAACTTAATGGGTTTGCTTTTTCTGTTAGTTATTTACAACCACAGAGTCATAACAAATTGTTAATAAACACCTTGTTGGTTGCATTATAATATCTCATATAACAATTATAAATTGAACAAACTGGGTTTCAGTTATTTTTGTTTTCACACCTCAGAATTGCTATCCAGAGACTTTTCTCAGTGTGTGAGCATCACATAGTCTGGAAAAAAAACTATCCAAGTGGTAACCAAATTTATTTCCATTAGAATTATTTATGTTTGATTATTTAGCTTACCAGAAAAAGTAAGCACTTGTGAATCTCCTGTTCCAGATTTTACTCTCATTTAACCTTTGTCAGTACTCATTTAATTTCAGTTTTCATCCATCATTTACCTGTTTTAATTAATATTTTCATCCATCTCTAAATAGTTTCTCAAACAAATAACATTGAGCTTTCATAATGTAAAACAGCTGACCCAATTTTGCAATTTAGGCTCTTGCTAGAACATAAAATACACGTAATCATCCTATGTTTTATTGAAAATACAGGTAGAAATATCTGTCAACAAATTTAACTTTCAGCTGAATATATGAACTACTTTTTTTTTATATAATAGTGCACAATTAAATAGTGTAACAATCCTTTGGGCTATTTTTGTATGAAATTAAGCCTGAAATTAGTTACTATTTTTTTAGAACATTAACTAGGTGATTTCTGGCAAATACTGGATATTAAATGCATCTGTGATAATTGTTTACACCTGTTTTTTGGTTTATCTGTCCACACAGAAAATTTCCATATTCTGATGGCAATTCATGCATAATGAAGAACCCTGTAGTATGAAGAGGCACATATTAAGTAGTATTGAGGGTCACAGGGAGCAACCTAAAATGAGAAAGGAGTCTCTTTATTTTTATCAGCCTGCTGGATAATGGTAAAGAAAATCTTATATTGGTAATGGTTCCTTTTCCAGGAAATATTGGTGGTTTCTGTTAGTGCCTGTTATTTACAGCAACAAAATTTATTATCCTCATGCTTTACAAATAAATGGTGGTGAACATTATCCTGCATGGATGTTTTTGAGTAATGTTATCCTGTATGGATGTGTGTGAATAATGTTATTCTGTGTGGATGTGTGAGAATAATGTTATCCTGTATGGATGTAAGTAGTGCTATCCTGCATGGATGTGTGAAAATGATGTTATCCTGTATGGATGTGTGAGAATAATGTTATCCTGTATGGATGTGTGAGAATGATGTTATCCTGTATGGATGTGAGTAATGTTATCCTGCATGGATGTGTGAGAATAATGTTATCCTGTATGGATGTGAGTAATGTTATCCTGCATGGATGTGTGAGAATAATGTTATCCTGTATAGATGTAAGTAGTGCTATCCTGCATGGATGTGTGAGAATGATGTTACCCTGTATGGATGTGTGAGAATAATGTTATCCTGTATGGATGTGTGAGAATGATGTTATCCTGTATGGATGTGTTTAATGTTATTCAACTTCTCTTGTACCATTTGCAACTAAGATTTCAAACTTTGGAATGTGACTAGGGCTGGTATGCAGATGCACACAACAGTTTTGGAGTTCGGTTCCATTCCCTTGTAGTGACGGGTGGGGACAACCTTGAATATACAGTCAAAAGTGTCATAATGGTCACCTTTATTCAGCAATCAATAATGGTCATTCTACCCCCACCCCCACCCCATTTTCTAGATAAATGTCTTGTATGTAAAGGTCACTTGCCTTTTATGGTCAGCAGCCAGGTGTCTCCCTGCCTTAAGCAGTCATTAGAGCATATCTACATTGACCTTTCAGTCTATGCAAACTTAATTTTGGCTTCAAGAGGAAGGCATTGTTTAGTTAAGGATATCAGATGAATCATTTCTTATCTCACTTTTACTCATAACTTCAGTCTAGTTCAAGTTTCCTCTGGCCCTTGCCACCCCATTTTTGATATTTGGACATTGATGTTGGGGTCTACACCCCAACATCAATGTCCAAATATCAAAAATGGGGTGGCAAGGTTCAGAGGAAACTCTGACTAAACTCCAGTCATGCTGACAGTGTAAAAAGGTGTCAAATATCAAAAGCGAGGCAGTTTTTATCAGTATAGTTGAGGGTCAAAGGAATCTGGTTGCTGGATATATTGTTGGATATATACAGTATAGTCAAATCTGTCCTAACAGTCACCTGTATGCAGCCACAATGGCTACTCTAATTTCTCCCTGAAAATTTCCCATATAACTGTACTGTACGTAATGGTAACCTGCCATCTGCATGTATCCAAACCAAACATGGTTTCCCCCTGCTCTAAGTGATCACTGGTGGATCAGCAGAAAGGACTCCAAGTATGCAAATTTCTCTTGACTGATTTGCAAGGCATTGTTTAGATAAAGGCACATCATGTGAATCACTGTTGAAACATTTCACATCTCGATTCTAATTACTGTACTCCAGTCAGTGTCAGTCAAATTCAAAGGAGTCAACGTGTCAGCTTTGAATGCAAGGCAGTATTTTTGCTTACAAGAGAGGATCTAAGCACTTTGTTTGCTGAAGAGTGAAAAAAGTAGTTGTGTAGTTTCAGCAGAAATGGGACTTATATCCATGGAATTATTAAGTATAAGTGAGCTATTATGGCCAATTTTGTGAACAGTGAACAAAGTTAATTTGATATATAAGTGATCATGCACAATCACACCAAATGATGAGATTAATGAACAATGCTGGAAATATTTCCAGGACGCTATGTCCCACATAATCAATGCATCAGGACCATTATTAAAGTAAAAAGCACTAAATTTTTGCTACAGAGTTAGGGATATCCAAATAATCTTTCAAAACACTGAATGGATGGTTGGAGAAATTCCTGAAGAGATACAGCATCTTGTACAAAATCCAAGAATTAAAAGAGATGTTGATATAAAATTTGGAAAGCTGTAGTGTTATGTATATTTAATTTAATTATTTGCCTGTTAGTTTACAATTTTTTTTATTATTTCATCACATGTTATTATAATGTAACATTGTTTGCGGGACTTCACCTTGTCCAAAATTGAGTTCGTTTCTGCTTGACCCAATTGATATTTTAAAAATCTTTTTTATTTCATTTATGTATACAACTAAAAATAGCTTCATTATATTCTATGTGTATGAGCTTATTAACCAAATTATTATTCTGGTAAACAAGAAGTAAATATGTTGATCAGGGTCAGGGTTTTGGAGATTCCCACGTGAATTTTATAGGTTATTGTGTAGTAAGAAAACAAAACTCATTTGACCATACTAGAAGGTTATTTTCCATTAGGTAGTGGTTGTTTTTAGAAAATGCTCTGAAAAATTCTTGGATAAAGACATTCACTGGAATTTATACTGAGTTCAAACCTGGAATAATATTTCTGCGGTTCAACAAGAGACTGTTGACACATCAGTACTCTGTAAGCTATAACAGACACTTCATCGCCTTCAATTTTCAATTTCTTTGGGACTTAAACCAAGTTTCATTCAGGACTTTTTATTGCTTGGGCTTGTGTCTTTAATTCTTGGATTACTTTTGGATTTAATTCACATTACCGTAAGTTCTTTTCTCTCATTTTTCACTTTGTGTTGTAGGGAAATAAGTTATTTGTTTAATTTTACAAAGATTGTTATCTTCACTCTTTTCTGTCTTTTATTTTAAGAGCACAAACTCATAACACTACTTATAGCTGAATTAAACCTATGTCTCATGGAAAACAAATCTCAGAACAGAGATGCACTGCATGATTGATATCCCTTACAGTTTATGTGGTACAAACAACAGCCCTGGGAAGCCTCTTTTTTTTCCCTAATCATTAAAGGTCTTGCAAAAATCCTATTGTATTCTGATCACAGACCTGCCATGGTGAGTGAGATGAAAATAGGATACCAAAGGAAGAACAAAAATTAGGATTTGGAGACAAAAATCAGGATCATTGTTTTCAAACATATACATGTATTTACAAAAACTTTAAAAAGGAACTGAAATCTTTGCTGTCTTAAGCTATTTACTTAATGTAAAAATGTATGCTACAGTCATACAATGAAAATTTATCATTTGTTCCATTTTCATCATTTATGTTGATATTTAGTGACTTAGTGTTACTTCAATTAACTCTAAATGCCAGCATAAAAAATGAATATGAAAATTTTTTAAATTTTCACATTATAACTGTCGTGTATTCCAATAGAATCTCTGCATCACTGTTGTTTCTGTAGAGCCATTGTGCATCAAAAGTTATTTGAAAAAAAATGTGACATTTTTAAAAATCTGGATTTAGGGGGAAAATCTGGAAATCAGACTAAGTAGCAGGCCTGTGATCTTTTGAGTTTTAGCAATTGCCCAGTCCATCAACTGAATGATGTGTGAACACCTGTTTTCATGCCTAATTATATAGCTGGCCTAACAAAAAGTCAGTCCTGTGTTTCACATTCACAGGTAGTTGGTCAATTAGTAA
This sequence comes from Sinohyriopsis cumingii, assembly GCA_028554795.2. Lineage (NCBI taxonomy): Eukaryota > Metazoa > Mollusca > Bivalvia > Unionida > Unionidae > Sinohyriopsis > Sinohyriopsis cumingii. The sequence goes on from CM068835.1 coordinate 60,879,951, forward strand.
CTTCTGCTTAACTTCTAACTTTATTAATTTTTTGTTGCTAAATAGCTAAATAAAATACATGCATTTTGATAGAAGGCTACAACTACTAATAAAAATACAAGCAAAATAATAATAATGATATTGTTAATAATAATAATGATACTGTTAATAATAATAATGATACTATTAATAATAATAATGATACTATTAATAATAATAATGATACTATTAATAATAATAATGATACTATTAATAATAATAATGCTAATACTATCAATAATAATAATGATACTATTAATAATAATAATGATACTATTCATAATAATAATGCTAATACTATCAATAATAATAATGCTGATACTATCAATAATAATAATGCTAATACTATCAATAATAATAATGCTAATACTATCAATAATAATAATGCTAATACTATCAATAATAATAATGATACTATCAATAATAATAATGCTAATACTATTCAGTGCATAATATTTGAGAATCTTTTATTTCCACTTCTTACTGCCAAGTTGCATGTTAACAAGACCACTCATTGTGTACACAAAATTGAATTACCTGATAGAAAATGGATAATTTTGCATTCAATAAAGGTCACTCAAAATAGAAGAAAAGCAAGTACTTGCTGAATTTCATGTTGACCAATTATCCTCGAGCCTTACTTTTCAAGGAAGTAAATTATCTCTTCTCCCAAATGATCAAATCTTGCTATAAGAGTACAGCTAAAACGGACCTTTATTTTAGTAAAAAATAATAATTTATGTGATTAGCCATTTTAGTTTGCTTGTTTATTTCTTGCTCTTTTCATTTTGACCATAATTCTTTCTCTATTTTTCCTCTGTTAAGTTGGTCAAATGTAAAAATATAAATAAAAACATACTTATCATGCAGTCTATTTATCTAAATATAGATGAACAATTTTTAAATGAACATACCAAGAACTCCAAGTAAAAATGTTACAAGCATAATGATGACAGAAACAAATCATTAAAATAGATATAATTATATGATATTAAATATTTTTTAATTAAAATACTTATTATGCCAATAATAATGAAAGTCAATAATTCAGCCTTATTATAGTTTCATGGAAACAGTAAATTTAACATGTTAATGACGTAAAAGGTGTCAAAAAATAAATAAAGAAGTACTTATAAACAATATAAATATATCTTGAAGCAAAAACTCAAGGTTTAAACTTCTAAGCTAAACTTGAAAAAGTCTGAAACTTCCTGTGGCTCAACTGAAATGAACCGATGCACCCACTGAAATCATGCCATGAATAATATGAGAGAAAGTTTTATCAACATTTTGGATGCACGCTTTACTAAAGGAATTTATGTTAGAAACGAAATTGGGAGCATCAATTTGAGTGGAATATATTTCTGAAAAGGCTTTTTGTTGTTGTTGTAGGGTTTAATGCCATTTTTCAGCACAAGGTAGGCTATACATGGCGGCCAATATAATTGGTGGAGGAAGAACCCTGGAAAACCCCGGGAAGAATCACCGACCCACAAGAAGCTACTGGCAGGCTTTCCCACATACCAACATTAGCTGAGCCTGAGACTCGAACTCACGCAGAGGTGAGATGGCAGTGATCCGTAACAGTGAGCACTTTAGACCACTCGGCCACTCGGGGGCCCCTCTGAAAAGGCATTTGCAAAGATAAGTACTTAAGTGTGTAAAAGCTGATGACTGCAGGTTCAATATATATATATATATATATATATATATATATATATATATATATATATATATATATATATATACATACAGCCTGCATAGTGATGATCTCAACATATTTCATATGTGTAATGAGCTACATAGCGGCCATCACAAGAATATGAATTTTGTCCATACAGACCCATGAACATCAATTCCTACTCTATTTAATATTTTGATCCTGCTAAAGACAAGTGTATTGTCAATGTAGAGAATGCTGAGATCGATTAAAAGGATGATAAGTATCTTGAATGAAAGAAAACTAGCCAAACACTTTCTTCAATATTAGTATATTTGTATTGGTTTTGTTAAAGAAACATAATTCAACTTAATCCAATTTTGGCATTCCCCGCTTCCATTGCATTTCAGCCAACTGAACTGTAGGTCAATGAACTTGAAATCACATCCATATGCTTGTAAGAATTTATTAGAAAAAAGACAGCAATGAAAGTAAAGTCCTACTAAAGCAATATTTCTTTTTGTAGAAAAGCATCAATATAGGTTGCCAAGTGTGTGAGATATTCCTGAAAATTTCACTTCTTGTTCTGATGTTAGTTGATCTTGGAACATGCTATAGTACAAGTCACATGGGTCATGTATGTTCATGTACTCATTTTAAATTAAATATAAATTGTTCTTTTAAAATCTAACACTTTTCTTTAACCAAAGTCTATTCAATCCCGATTTTTGAACGATCTGCACCTTAACTGTCATCAAGAAACTTTCTGACTAAAATAATCGATCTTTACAGTCTTTTATACCACCATGTCAGCAAATTCTGCGCGTCGGGTAATTATGTGCAACAATACATTGGATCACATATTATTTTGGGTAAAAAGATCTATTTTGTATCAAGAAAGAATGATCATACTTTAATTAAGAAAAGTTATATTCATAAAGTGTACAAAAATATATCCCATATTTTGGTTTGAAATGCATATGAAAATGTGATTTCTAAATGACACTCCATAACCTTCTTAAACCTGTAACCCAGAAAATCCTATTTACTATGTATCTTTTATTATCATACAAATGAATACCTAATATAAAAGATGGAAATGTATACCTAAAAAAAATTCTGAATCTTAATCTTAATCCAAGTTTCTAATTTTGCGAGACGTTATCCAACACATACAAAATCATCTGCTAGCCAACGTGTCAACTTGCTGCTAGAACGGGATTCTCAAAAAATTCCCCAGCATAGAGTCTGTTTCAAAATTCTGAGTAATTTTCCCCATAAACAAGATGTAAACACATTACATCCTATTCGTTGTTGTTTCTCTTCCACATAATAGATTATTTTTTATAAAATGTTGAACTTTACTAATTATTTTACAGGATCGGTTTACTTTGCTTAATATCTCTTGTCATTTATTGGCATCATTATGTTTAATTTTGTAAAACTAACCATAAACCTGACCCAATTACACGACTGAACTGCTGACAGACAGTCCAAATTAATATATTTAATTTCTATAACCCAATAGATAAACATTACATCTTTTCAAAGCTATGCTCAGAAAAGTCAGACATAAATAGTGAGTCATGAAAACACAGGGGTGGTATCCCATGTGTCCAAAATTAATATTATTTTTAACAGAATATACTGGTGACAATTGCCTCTTTTCAAATGGTAAGCATTGCAGCATTTTATTTTTGTCAATCGGTCAAATTTAGGATTCATTTTGCTTCAATATTGGAGATGGATACCTTAAGTGCGCAGAAATGCCTGACAGCATTGTAATGGTGGCCATTTACTAAACTTGGGTCACGAAAAGAGCACTTTGAGTGTAATCATCACCATATAGGGTAATACAAATTTGTTTATCGAGATGTGTAGTGTTCATTGTGACATAACAGCACATGACATTCAATCTAGATTGTAACTGATCACACCTTAAGGTTCATTTCGTCCAAAATTGTCTACATACTTGAACTTTGATTTTGCTGTATGCACTTTTCAGAGCGTCTAATTACTCTAAATAATGACCTTCCAAAGGAATGTGGATGTATAAGAATCTAAATGAAGTGAATACTTGCCACTTAATGGTATGTAGAATCAAATTCTAAAAATATGACACCCATTACTGAAATAATCGGTGTTGAATGCCTACATGACCTGTGTTACTTTAATTATACACAGCCTCGTTCTTTAGTAATAAACACAAATATCTGAAGGACCACATGACCTGCATGATTTGTACTTCAGACAGAATGACAAGTGTTCACACTCCCCTTCCTTCAACAAGTGTCCCTTTTGCTAAAAGTACCCCTCTTCCACTCCCCCAACTGTTAATAGTAAACAAGACAACTTGCCCAAATATGGAAAAAGTTCAAAACTTATAAGCATTTATGCATTCTTTGCAATGAAAAACATTTTATATGTATTGTACAAAATGAAAACCTTCTTTAACTTTCTTCTTCCTTCCCAACGTTCCAATTTTCTCCAGAAAAGACTCTTCTTTCTTTCTTGGAGTCCCTAAAGTCGATGTATTTGGAGAAGTTGCCATTTTTCACATTCCATCGATTTCGCACCGGTGATGACAGTAAAGCGATTACAGTTGCAAACAATTTACCTCATATTAAATAAAGATTTGCAAAAATAATGAATACATTTTTTTTATTTGCTTTATTAGTAATAATATGTTGATGTTTTATCGTTACAAGGGCAACAATGGTGAACTTAGATCCGGTATTGTAGGAACTATATTTGAAGGGTAAAACGTTTAAGCGAACACAAAGAAACATTAGACTGGTATAATGATATAACAGGAACCAATAAATAGCGAGTATCCGCCAACCGCCGATGATCGTGAGCACCAGGCCTCGAAAGAACCAAACCCTCTCCCAGAACCGATCTGAACGAAGTATTCCGATTAGCAGAACCATATAACCATATGACTATGTATAAAGGCCACACCAAGAGGAGGCGTTCTTTCCATGGCTGATTTAGATTTTTTTTCTTCTTTTCCCCACCCGTTATTGCATACATGCTAAGATTTGTGTATTTCAGGAATCAGTAATAGCTGTGTACAGATTAGAATTAATTACTAGGTCGACATGTTGGTGTCTCTGCTAGCCACGGATCCATATACAACTTTTTGGGTGATGTGTTTTTGTCGATACGGTGTAGGAGTCGGTGCTGACAGGCAAGGCGATGGGTGTCTGATCTCCGCAGAATATGAGTTAAAATTTTCTAACCTGTATGATAATGATATCTGTATTCGTATTTAGAAGAAAAAAATTATGTTAGTATTATCAAACTTTTTGGTGTTGAGTCTAGGGATTGCACTTTGTGTTTTGTTACTTATATTTGATTTATTTTATATTTGATTTGATTTAATTGTTTGTAAATTTTAAAATCTTTTTATTTGTAATTTCGTTACCTGTCAAAGTAATGTAATCTTGTTTACTTGGTTTGACATTTTTTTTCAGAAGATTCAGTTTGATCTGATTCTTTTTATAATCACCTAATAATAGAAACACTGTTTCTATTTTTTTTACTTAGTTTCCGAAATTGATTCAGAAATCACTGAGACAAGTAAACAACTTTCTATTTTTATTTTATTCTTGGAGTGAAATGATCAAGGTCATACTGCGAGTACGTGATTTTAGAGTTTGGTGTATAGTTACAACTATCTCCGCGCGCGCGCGCGTGTGTGTAAATAGCAGCAGGTATGGTGAACAGACCATTTTTAGGAGAGTCCATTTGAGAAAATAAAGCTTCTTCCGAAAATGAAAACACAAGGTCAATAATGCCTAACGGAAGCCTTTACCAAACCGAGATGTCTCTGACTGGGTTAGTTAATTTATTTTGTTTTTGACGTTTGTGTTTTTTTGTGTTTGTTTACCCACAAACTCACACAATATTTGTCGTCACCCTCCCTGCTGCTGTAGTGTGTGCGTAATTAAATCATTATTATATCAATAATGGAATCTGACACAGCTAGATTAGCTCGAGAACGACTAGAGTCAATTAAGAAATATCTCGCCGTCCATGATTCAGTCAAGCAACAACTACAAGAGAACCAGGAGTCTCGGGTTAAATTTGCCAAGGGTGCAGACCGATTTTTTGAACCTGTTACAAAAGGTACCAAAGGTCTTCTTCCCACGTTGGAGAAAACCGCTAAAACAACTGGAAAAATAGCAGAAAGAACTTTTAAAAAAATTATACGAGAATTTGCAGGTGAAATCACTGCTGTTCAACCACAGTTACAAGAAGAAATACAACAAGTACTTGAAAGTATTGACACAGTTCATGAGGAGGTCGGCGATGTTAGGGATCTTGTTACGCCAAAACCAAAACCAAAATTACTAGCCCGATTTACTGAAGAAGGTCGTAGACTACTTCGAGAAAAAGATGTAATGGTTGCCGCAACAGGATATCTACACATCGTGATCGATTATTAGATCAAAAAATACCTCCATTGTTTCAAGAAAGAATTGGGTTGCTTTTGTATTTCGAAAGTCTCATAGTATACTTAGAATCACTGGTGAATATAAGGATAAATTTGCAAAATTTCAGAAACAAGTCAATGAAGCAAGATGAGCGTCCTTACCCAGAGTCTTGCCATTCAGCCCACCTCGTATGGAGGAAGAAGCAACTGGAAGTGGTCTTCGTATAGGTACCGGGGAAGTGGCCTTATTACTCTATGTCACAGCAACGTCCTTGCCGATGTTGATCGACTAGAAAGCTTGATTGGCGGAAAACGAGCTTGTAATAATTCCCCAGAAATCATCAATGAAGGAGCTGCTATTTGTCAACGATCATGTACTGGCGGTATCATGAACATTATTGTTTATCGGTCTCTCATCAATGAAATCGTTGATGATTACCACAGTGATTGGGGGTTTGTAATTAGATCAGTGACAATAAAATAAGATGATCATACATAATGCTCAAAGTGGACCTGTAATTTTTAGGGTGATACATTCGCGATTACCAACATATAAAGCGATCTACGGTGATGGACTCGGTGATGTTGCTCAAGGTCTATTAGAAGCATAGCCCCAAAAGCAACACTGATTGCAAAACAATTAGGAATGAAAACTATTGACGTTATTCGTGATAAACGTATTGGCGCTGTTGCCATTAAAGCAGTTTCAGCAGTCAGAAACAGACTACCACAATTAATACGACGAGATCCGCAATCAGTAAAAGTTCACAGCACTGCTGTTCAACCACAATTACAAGAAGATATACAATAAGTACTTGAAAGTATTGAAACAGTTCATGAGGAGGTCGACGATGTTAGGGATAATTTTTTTTGCCTATAGTATTTAATCTGAGAGAACTAAATTTATTAACAGAACCAACTGTTTTTTTTAGTCGACAGTTTTTGATTACACCATCACGAGATGCTTCATGATTCTTGATGATAGAATGCTTCATAAACTCATTTTGTTCCATTTATATAACAATATTTTTTCCAAATTATTTTATTGTTGGAGTGAACATCTTGTGTGATAGTACTCCGCGTTTGCTTTATGACCTTACCATTACCGGCTTTATTTTTAAAAATCATAATATCGCTTTAGCTCTCTGTATATTTTACCACCACATTCACACACTATTGCGTTTCTCATGTAACCCCAACACTATACTTCAAACACGGTTTTGATCCTAGACTCCTTCTTTGCACGCTTTGCGTGTGATGTCCACATAATTCGTTTACACAGACTTTGATACAGGAGTTGTAAAGTTGATCATTAGCCATTTACATTTATTCTTTGCTTGAATCATTATATATAATTATACTTCAATTTAAATATATATTTGTCTTAATTATAATATGGAATAGTTTGAGAAATTATCTACAATCAAGCCTTCTAAAGCTAGATTCGATCTTGCAAGAAAAAACCCTGACTTTTCAAGGCGAGCTCTGGTTGATCCGAGGAATAAAACTCTGATTAAAAGTATTCATGGCGCCAAGGAAGATTTTCGCGGCCATGGTGCATTTCATGTGTGGTCAACATTTAGAATCATGCGCAATGACGAAATCATCGATGCTACAATGAATGATCAACAAGCAGCGACGATTATTAATTATCTCGACAATCAAATATATTTTTTGAGTACAGTTTAATGCGGGAGTAGCCGATACATGGATTATCCGTGTCAAACTTGACCCTGTTCGATTACATCACACTGGAAATAATGTGAAGTTAAATAAAAATTCCAAACCAGGAATGTTGACTGGTATTGACAAACTGTATTATCAACGAGCGTATCCTGTGATTGCAGCTGTTTATGCAGTATGATAAACGTAGCGTTGATGATCTCAAACCGAGAAAACTGTCAAGGCTAAATTGTGTATCAGAGCGAGTTCCAGAACTCTTTAGGTCTCACTTGATAGTTTCGTATTTTGACAACTCCCTAATGTTTAAGGCAGAAGGCATGAGCCTAATCATTACAAGTCTAGCATCTATAAATTCACACAGAAGCTAAATCTGTAATGTGGTTTAGATTTTCTTTGATTTAGTCTTGGAAATGGGTTGACTTGTTGGCGACTGCCTGTCACAGTTAGACGAGCATTGGAGATGAAATGCGTAACTTGGGCTGCAAATGAGAGGCCGACTTGGCTTACGTATTTACGTGTGTCTGCTATATAGGTAAATATCTAAAAATCTAGATGGTTGAGGGGTGATGAAAAGTATGCTTATTTGTTATAGTACCACTGAACTTTATTCATGATTCTTTTAGCTGTCTTGTCACAGGAAAACATTCAAAACAACTCTTTGCTGTAAAAAATGAATGTAATATTTAGGGGTTGGTGGCAGTATTGATTCAGTATAAAAGCCACCAGTTGCATGAGGAATTAACCTGATTGCCGCAGTTAAAATCTTACTTGTATACTTTATACAAAAATCATTATTTTTGTTTCTTTATATCTTCAGTGTAGAATTATTCTCATTTTTCTGCAATATATCATTGTCGATGAAAATTCACCAAATAAACTGTCCAGTGAGACCTCTCAAATACGATATGTGGAAATGGTTTAAGAGATCTAAGACGTAAAAAAATAATGAGTGGGCAGAAACAGTTAAAGGTACCGGAGTGCCTATCAAAGATGTCGCTGAACCGGGAAAGACATTAAAATTTCCAATAATGGTAAAAACAATAACTGGAGAGATTTGTACCAATCGAACTATAAATCGAAAGGAGCTCAGATAAATATGATTGATCATAAAACCATGATCAAGTTGTACTACCTAATGGAGATATTTATTGTTCAGAATCTCTCCACGAAGAAATGAAAAATCTTGCGCTGAAATATATCGAGGACAATAACATTGTCAAAGCCGAACAATTACTGAGTAATTATTTTACAGTTCCGTCAGTTGCTGCTGATTTTGTTCAGAAGGAAAATCCATAAAAACCAACACGGTTTGAATTTCTTGAAGAAATACAACGTAGCTTTGTAGAATACGGAGACGGTGGATTGTTGAATACTAAATACGATTATAAGGATGTTATCTCAGTTGATACGGTTGCGTGTTATCCAGGAGATTTTTTTTTGGAATGGGAGAATGTTCGGCATATTTTAAGAGATTTGAACATCCAAATCTGCACCGAAAATTCTTCATCCAGTTGTCGCTGTTTGGTTTGGAAAACATTTTAGCGAACGCTGTCGGGCTCCAGTAGTTTTATTACGACATATGCTTGATGTAAAAAATATTAATATCGTTGGTTGTAAGAGAAGCAATTATATCAAATCGTCCTCAGAAACAAGTTTGGTCACCACCTCAGAAGAAATAGTCTGATGATGAAAATCCTGATATAACTGATTTTGAGAATAAAATCGCAAAATATATCGACAGAAACATAATTGATAAATTTACGCAAGGAGGATCATAAACGATATTGTACAAGATCAAATGTAGACGATGCTGAACTCGGTTTTATAATTGCTGATACAACGAACAGAAACGCATTTATGAGTCGAAGTAATGTTAATTTATCGGACGGAACTAAATTAGGTACAATTGTGAGTTACACTGATGGCGAGTCATCGCAGTTTACTCATTCAAGGTCTTCAATGGTTGCGTAACTTTCGTTAAATTTATTATCGATGATAAACATATTTCCTGATGCCGCTGTTAGAGTCGCCACATATTCATTTTATATCAATACAAAAAGTACAGGATTGCTAGAACAACTACATATTGGCGCTAATGCATCATGGGGCGAATGGTGAATAAAACAAGAAAAGATACTTAACTATTCTGAATCTGCCGACGTTGAAATGAAGGATATTTATTATAAAAATAAATCAAATATCAAAATTATCATCTGCACCATCGGTATATGATCATGTGACCAGATAAAAGACGGTTTATTTCAATGGATTGTGGGTTCTGGTTAAACAAATCGTGCGATTGAATTATTCCTGAAAAGTTGTTCAGAATTTTTTTTTTTTTTTTACACCCACACATAGACTCGCCAGAAAAATGAACGAACGAGAAGTTCAATCTCGTACTTATCACAGCTTTTTCCGATGGAAGGGAGATACATGGAGTCCCGAACGAATGGATGTAAAATATATTCCAAGGATTATTATATGGGATGAAATATGTACAGTGTCGCTGGAGACATTAAAAATATTTCTTGATTGGTTGTTGACAAAAAATACTGCTGTTATCATGTGTGACGATCATGGTCAACTGCCCTTTTTTTAAATGTCTCCACATGAATGGCTGAAAAAGTTCGTAGATTATCATGAGGAGATAAATGGTGATCATAGTGCGCTTGATCCAGAATTAAGACAGCTTAAGAAATTAATCAGACTACAACCAAATACAATTCTGTGTCAAATAATATGTGAGATAATTTCAGAAACACATATAAATGATTTTAGGAATATGTGGAAACCAGATGATTTGATAATTGCAAGTAGAAAGGCAGTTCGTGATACAGTTCAACAACATTTTTTTTATTACATAAAGAAACATTTTCAAATCTACCTGTACCATTATGTCATCGACCAGTAGATTCTCGACGGCAAAATATCGACGTTGAAATTCCATGTTGCGGTAGTAAACAAAAACTTGTGTTGAATGATATTGTTTTAGTTCCTGTGAGTGTTGTTGAGAGCGCTTTAACAATGGACAAAACTCCATAGACGCTATGATATGGTATAACGATTCGTTCGTCACAAGGACTAACTATTTTGGATACTAATATTTGGATTGTTGATGATCGCATCGAATGGTCTAACTTAGTTTATCTTGCAGTGTCTCGAGTCAGCAGAATATCTCAGCTGTGGAGGGTTAACATAGACTTCGCAGAAAAATAATAATCAAACTGCTAGCACTGGCAATGATGTAGTAAGAAAACAATTTGCTAGTTATAAACAGTATGACAAAATAAATAAATAAGCGCCACTTTGATCTCGATGCTGAATTTATCACAACATTAAAACAACAACAGAATAATCATTATGAGAGCTGTAACAGTAATGTTGTTGCAGTATTCAAATAATAATCCAAGACAGTTTAACGTAGATAATAATTCAAGACAGTTAACCATAGATAAAATTAATATCAGTCTTGGTCACTCACACACGTAAAAATGTAATGCTAACCTGTCTTGAATGTAATCGACGTCGAGGAGCCAGTTCACAAAAGTGAACGTGGTGGTGGATCTTACCACGATGGAAATTATATGTGTCGTCACACTCTAAATAGGATCAGTTGCTCAGTTTTGCCACCTTCAATTTCACCAGGTTCCTACAATTTTCTTACAGTCGTATTACCTAGTACTAGTTGTTTTGAGAAGGAGTATATGTTGTTTTTTTTTGTTGATCGCATTAATTGGTTTCATAGAAATTGCACGAGTAATTTCATTCAGTAACCCGTTCACGAGATCTGTTATCCCCAGACTTAAGATCGATGGATATTTCCTTTGCATATTGATATCCAAATAACCGCTCAGCAAGTGTTCGATTAAATCGCTCAACGATTGCTTGATCGCGATGAATTGCGGTGTGCGCTTGTCTGATTTTGACGTCATGTTTTTTCATCAGAGATGATACTACACCAAGAAATTCCTTGCTATGATCTTCTTGTAGCAACTGTGGCCATCGCAAGGGTCCTCATTTTTAGATTCGCTGAAACGCAGATACACTTTTCGTTGCTGTTTTAGTTGATAGTGGTTCTGCTTCTTTATACCTACTTGCAACGTCAACAACATTTAACGCTTATTGGTATTTGCGTGATTTACGTCTTCGTGTTTTAATAGTGTCTTGTGGTAAAAACACAATATCTGCCTGATGAACTTCATTGGGAGCGCTAACATCAAATTGTGCATATTGAATTTGTTTAGGTGGTGGTAAATGCAATTGCCATATTGCCTGTCGTGCTAACCAGTTTGCAGCAACAGAACGTGTGATATTTGCCGCATCAGCAAGTGTACTAATCGCTGCTCTACCCCTCCAATATCCTCTTGGGCTATAATAAATCGATTGCATTATAATAATAATAATCTGTTGATTAATTACAGGTTCCCAATACTAGTTTACCTTTCATCGCGGATTTTACTAGGAAGCTAGCAAGTTTTTCTCTGAGGGATTTTTTATTGGTACATTTAACGAGTGAATCAACTTCAGATCTATAATATGTCGTTGTTGTAAATCTTTATTTGTATACGCTACATCATGAACGTGATATGCTTGATCAATCGCATTTATTGGATACTCTCCAGGTCTTGGTTGATCTCGCTCGCCAAGTCGGATATCAAGTGGTGTTTCCCATGGAGCTCCTGTTAATTTTCCTAATGAAGCAGCGATATTACCACCTGTTTTCCTTGACTTGTCAAGAGATATAAATTTGTATTTTTTTGGGTACCACATTGTAAGGGGGGGGGGGGAGAGAATTGTCCCTGGTGGGTGTCCCGCCAAATTTGGTTTTCGTTATCTAGGGGTTGACCGCCCTCGATGTTATTGCCCGGTTCGAGTAAATATAAATATAAGTGGTGAAACTTATATGTGAAATAGAGATCTGAGCAGGTATACAGAACAAACCAACACGAACCCCCGTACATGTAAACAAACAATTTAATCAATTACATAAACCAACTGTGAAAAATTCGTTACATCAGGAATATACTCTGTTTTAGAAATTTAAACTTTCACCGAAATACAAAGAAAACGCAAATAGATTTAAATAAAAAAGCCGATCTGTTTACTGATAGATTTTGTTCATCATAGGATCGAGTGAACAATCGGAGTCAACGTCTTGTAGGATTGCATAACCTGTTCGTCCTCAGTTGTTCTGCTGCCAGTGTAGCTGTTCAGACGCTTGGATCTCAGGATGATACTTTCCACCATCCGTCTCAGGATACTCTCAGAATACGTTTCAGAAATTAATACGTCGCAGGATTGCGTCACAGGATCATACGTTTCACTGCACTTCTCTCTATACTTCTCAGTATACGTCTCAGAATAACATCACACCATACGTCCCAGAATAATACGTCTCAGGATAATGCGTCTCAGGATTATACGTATCAGGATTATACGTCTCAGGAGCTAGTTTCTCCCTTTTAAATAAATATAAATAGAGACAACAAAAATTTCCCGTTATTTATGAAACAGTTAATTCTTCATTATTCTCCCTCGTTATCAGATTTTACTATCAGTGCTAGACAGACGCTAAGGCTATCAATCGACTCCACATGTTCTATAATGACCCTAGTTAGTCAAATGGCTAATTCGTTACACCTTGACCTTACACATTAACACATACGCGAGGCCTGGGGTTCTGAGCCAGCCTCAATTGACACAGCGAATAAATAGGATACATCACATCAATCAATTACTAAATCATTTCAGTCGATACACACCCATTCTTAATCATACGTGAAATCTCTAAATTCGGCGAATTCACACGGATTCTCGTAATCAAATTAACTAATGTAATGTATTAAATTCTTAGAACATGATTCTTATGCAAACAAGACGACAAATTCAAACAATTCGTTAAACTTATCTAACGAAGATTATTGTACGACTTCCTATGCATAAACTCAACACAGTTATACTTCATAAAGCAAATTATTACACGAATGTAGAAAAAAGATTCATGCAACTATAAGTAAATAATCTCAGCAAAGCATTATATATGGCATCAACAAATGACATGGAATTGTCACACTACCTTTGCTTTCAACGTTCCTCCCTCGATCGGCAAATTATTTCGTCGGTTCCTTTCGATAATAGTCCCCTTTGGACAACAGTTCTTTTACGAGGAATTCTTGCAAATCCCAAAGGGTCCTACTTTGTTTTCTCTCGTAGAAAAGCTTAGACTGATTAAAATTTCCGATGTGGCAATTTTTAAACCTAGAAGATTTTGTGTGGGAAACACGCTCCTTATTTAACGTAACCAATCAGAACCAAATATCTCTGCCACCTTTTTCCAGAGGCGCCAAAGTCAGGGTCAGCTTGACCTGGTAGTTTGAGTAACAGAGTTTCTGCGATCTCTCAATCGTGACAACTTTACCATGAAAATGAAGTTTTCCGTGTCCCTAATAGTCCGCCTGGCTGCTGTAGAAAGAAATGCTTAATTAGGAACAAAATTCTCCCTCTAAAGGACATTACCGTACACGGTAGTATGGCGATATGATACGCGCTTGTCTCCATAAATCTAATTAATGGTTCTCTGGTCTCAACTAATGTATTCTTGTTAGATCACCAGAAATTTGCCACTTCACACACATTTCACACACTTGCCTGTAAGCGTGCGCTTTTTTGTTATTATTGTTGTTAATCCACTTGTGGGGGTGGATGCTCTGCATCAAACACAATATAAATTTATATTAGTTATTATATTTGTACAACATGGATATCACTGATTTTTCAGCGACACGAAAGAAAGAGCCAGACAAACATCATCCTATCTATCAGAGCAATTATCATAGCTCCATCTGGGTCTGGTAAGACGCAATTATTACTTGAGATGGCTGAAGTGGGATAAGTTATATTTAGTGGTACCATCCGTAGATGATCAGAGATTCTGCCATGTGCTTAAAGAATTGAATGAAAACACAAAATTGTTGGACGATGATGGCAATGATATTATTGATTTTATCACCGTTATTGACGAAGCCCCATTTATAGATGACCTCGATGGATTTATTAATAATCTCGAAGTATAAGATGATGTGATGCTGGAGAAGCAATCAAATCCAGCTCGGATATTTTTTCGAGGCAGACACAAAAACACAGGCGTGATTTAAGATAATCAGTGGTATACACAAATACCTAAAATGATCAGAGGTAACTGCAATATTTTAATTGTCTTTAATGGAGATGATACACATACTCTGCGAAATATTCATCAGACATGGTGTTCAGGGGATATGGATATGATCAAGTTCAAAAACTTCTTTTCACGTACGCAAGCTACCTCACACGGATAATGGGATTTATCACGATAAATTTGCATGATCCTCGGTCGCGATAAAATTTTTGGTTAAGAGACATCAGCAGGGATGGTGACGACAAAAACTGAGTGGGCGGGTGGGTAAACAAACACACAAAACCATAAACGTTAAAAATAAAGTAACAAAATGAACTAACCCAATTAGAGAAATCTCGGTCGGTTAGGAAACATTATTTTCGTAAATGGACCGTCCTAAACATGGTCTGTTCACCATCCCTGCTGCTTATATGGCGACTGTTATACACATTTACCGTTTTAAATACCATTCCACGGTCCGATGTTGTTCTAGCAAATCACGCAGAAAAGTTTTATGGACAGTTCCATAAAAATTGCAATGGGAGATAATTATAAAACTGTATAAATAAACATTTTTCAACTGTTAATTTCATTTTCTTAGAGAGACATGATGAATTGTGGAATGGGTCTAAGTTAAGAGACAGAAATCCAGTAACCATATTCGAAAAGAATATATAATGATATAATTATTTAAATAATTATGAAATGATATGTTCATCCAAGTTTTATAAAAAGTTCCACATATTAAGAAATTAAATGTTTGAAGGTACACCATGGTACAATATCGTTCTCAAACATTTTTGTTTTCGAAACGGAAAGAAACGTACAAATGAGAAGAAAAAAAGTTTTTATATATTTTTTTAAATCGTAAAAGGAAAAAAGCAATAAAGTCTTCTATTATTTACACAAACACTTTTTCTCTCTCACAATTTCTCCATGTTCTGACTATTGCACAGCTATATGAGAAAAAAGTACAATCGGAACATTTTGTCCTTTCGTCCACTTGATGCTGTTGCTGTCCCTGTTTGTGTGCTGTTCCATTTGCCTTATTGATCACTGAAAAGTTCTCACTTTTGATGATAGAAATTTTAAACTTTGCTTCCAGTCAACCTAAATTTTCTAAATGTTATTGACGGACTCTGCGTTGTTTGTTATTGGTCCATCTTTATTTTAGTTGTTTTGCAATTCTGTTCGAGCATGAAGTTTTGAAGTCTTGGCCTTAGATTATTGACACATATTGCTGGAAGCTGCTGTGGGTTTTTTGGCATGAATTTGTCAGGTTGTTCAGAGTGGCTTTCGAACTCCATTGTGTGGTATTTGCGTCGACGATATCTTCGTTACCAAAGAGAGAGACCTCCAATCTGATTGAAATCAGATATCTACATGAAGATCTCACAGCGACGGCTTAAGGGTCGTGTTCTGGTAACCCACGCTATTACCATAAAAGCAAATGTTAACCAGGTCCCTGTCAGATCTTCACGTAGGACGGTCTAGATCTGACTTCGATCAGATTGCAGAGACCTCATAACTGTATCACGTTCCGCTCGACCTTTTCAATTCCTACCTTGTTTGATGGGTAAAATATAACACTGCCTTTTAAGCGTTTTGTGGACATATGTGTTCACTTTTCATTTTCTAGAATACTTGCATCGTTATCTAACATCCAACGCGTTATTTCTATAAATTTCTCATATCTCTTGCCTGGTCTGTATTAAAAGCCGAAGAGGTCTTTCCCTGTGCGATCACTGGCAAGGGAACAAACTCTACCGATCTTACGCGATAACTATACCATGCAGAATTTGTCAGATGTTAAAATGAAAACAAAAACGTTTAAATATATGATATAAATTTTATTGTATGCATGTATCTTGGATAGATGAGGTTGTTTTGGGACAATCTAGGGGTATTTTGGGGATAATATTGGCGACTCATGGGAAGGTGGGGTGGGGTGGGGTAGCTTTGGATGTTCTGGACTGCTATACTGATCTATGTTCCTCTCCCGTGATTTTGCAAACCCGAACGATTGCAGTCTATGATTGAAAGGTCAGTAGCCGACAGAGAAGAAACGTACAGATTGACAGTAATAATATATATTCATTCTTGGCTTATTTATGTAACAGTTTACAGCTTGTGACATTTTTAAAGTTATCTTTTACACATCAGAAGGTAGATTTTATTGTCAGACAATTTTGTCAATGCAATCTTATCCTAAACTCATTATAACATTTCATAAACCGAACTTTAGTTACGTAAATATCATGGAGTCATCAGTTTTGACGCACTATTGTATTAACTTTAATTTTTGCAGAAATATACTCCATTTTCATTGATATCCATAATTTCATGTGAAACATTAGTTATGCCTCTGGCTTGTATATGGGAGGAATAATAAAGTTACGGCTACGTGGTCGGGTATATGGGAGAAATAACAAAATTACGCCTCACTTAGTCCAACAAGTCCTCGATCCTAATATTATGTTTTGGGCCCAAAACATAAATATCAGGGTCGAGGACTTACAATGTAGGACTACGCCTTCCTGGATTCTTGGGATTTAATCAGGTCATATGGTGATGACGAAGAAAACGAATCACCAAAAGATGTACAACATATATGACAAAAAAGTAAACCAATCTCTCACACACGGAAAACTCACAAAATGACAAGACGTGAAATTATTATAAGACTTATCACAATGTAATTCCTAAACACTTTTTACCAGTGCTGTGTGGTATTCTGATATACAGTTGTTATTTTTTTCTATACCATTTACAAAGTATTGAGTAACTTATTGCACCGAGAACTGTTGACCGCTCCATTGGCCTAACTGGTTAGAACGTCTGATGTGGGAGGTCATGGGTTCGAACCCGGGCCAAGTCATACTAAAGACTTATAAAAATGGTACTGGCAGCTGCCTCACTTGGTGCTCAGCATTAAGAGGCTAATGTTAGGACTGGTCGGCCTGGTGTTAGGATAATGTGAATGGGTGAGACATGATGCTATATGTCTGCGGCATGATGACCCAGTGCCAAACATCACTATAAACTGCCACACTTTAGACGTTGTAGCGATATGACTGAAATATTGTTAAAGCTATGTTGAAAATCCAAATCACAGACACACACTCCAGAAATGTTTAAGTTGACTCCCGGAGAGTTGTTGGAGGAGTAAAACAATGGAACAGGGAACTTGTTAATAGAAATTGGTGGATTGCATATTAGGTACATGCAATCCAAGCAGCTAACATACTACTAACTCACCATACACATACAACAAAAGATCACAATACCGAAAAAGTAACACCACAGTTACTAAACGTACACAAACAATAACAGAAACACTGGTGTACAGTTATTTTAGTAAAAAATGAGACATTGTCAAGCAGTAGTGTGGGAAAATGGTCTGGCATTCCTTAAAGTTATGATAGCAAAACTCTGTAGGCACTGAAAGCCTATGTTAAACATCGGTATCAAATTTATTATGCGAGTTTAGTGTGAAATATTAGCAGTGATTATTAAATAAATTTTAAGAGAAGAAAGAGAAGTGTTCTCCTTTATAGTATTATATAGTACATGTCTGATTTGTAGGTAAATGGTAAGCAATGATGTTGGTTTGACACACTTTTCTTACATTGTTGTATATATGGATTTTTGAGAGTAATATTTACTGCCACTCGACAGAATCACTGCCACCATCTTGTGTAATGGACCTCATTGAACAGGAAGTTGTTCACCATTTTTTCTGACATGACTAGTGGTAGAGAACAACAGTGTGATTTGTGCAAGGAGCATAAATTTCGTGATTCAGTCAGATCATGGGTCCACTTGCCACTAATCATGTCAGACGATAAGAGGCAAAGAAGAAGAAACCTTTTGGTCTATAAACCATATTTGTTGTTGTTGTTATTGTAGGGTTTAACGCCGTTTTTCAGCACATGATAGGCTATACATGGTGGCCAGTTTTAATGGTGGAGGAAGAACCTGGGAAATCCCCGGAAAGAACTACCGACTCTTGAGAAGCTACTGGCAAGCTTTCTCACATACCCACATTGGCCAAATCCGAGACTCGAACCTACGCAGACAGGTGAGATGGCAGTGATCCATATGGAGAGCGCTTTAGACCACTCAGCCACTCGGGGCCCCTATAAACCATAGACCCGTAGCACCAAGTTCTGATGGCTAAATATGCATATTTCAAAATTTGTCTTTGCTGCAGTCAGTCACTTTTACCTCTACTGGTATTGCTCAGCCTAGCTGAATACTATTGACTAAACTTTATGACAACTAAATCTGCTTACTTTTTGATGTGTAAAAGATGATCAAGATGCTTACAATTATTTGTCCCTCCCACGTGTCAAGTATAATTTTCAATAGGACATGCATAGATATGACTTGTTTCATTAATGAATTATTTTCATTAATTTACTCAGTGAAATTATGAGACACCAGTGAGAAGTTTCCCAGTAAATTGGCCTCACAGATAGTAAAACCTCGCTATAACATTCCTGACTATTATGAATTCTTTGATAAAACCACTGCAGTTTTTGTTGTTGTTAGACCCAATGCCCAGGCCCTTCCAATTCTTTCTTGGGCCCTTCCCATTTTGTTGGTAAGTTGTCTATTGGTCTCGATTCCCCTCCCCCAGCACACACGAATTGTGTTGATCAGTTTACCTGTAAAAATCTCAAGCAGCAAAATTTGCTATGTTTGTTATGAACTTCCTGAAAGACCGTGGTAAATGATTAATATTGATGGTCACTCCTATGGCTACAATTGTAGGCCCCTCATCCTTAAGGGGATTGTCTCCATATGTTGTACATAAAGGTATGAACTTTGTATACAGTGAATAGGGAACAATATTAATTGGCTCATTGTCGTTAATGCTCACTCTGTAATAGTTATAATAAACTGCTTCTATGTTCTACATTCTTTGATAGCTCTTATGTTGTTATGCATCGATGGTTACAACCATTGACAATACTGTACTCAAACAGTTGTTTGAAAGTTGAACTAAGGAAGGGGACTAGTGACTTGTCAAAGCATCAGTGTCAATATTTTCATGTTTAATGAGTTCATTAAATATGCCATTAATTACCCGAATAGCTGCTGATTACATTCATAAATGACACATCACTGTTGGTCTGTACCTATTGTGAAGAATCAATTACGACCTTTATGATAATTATTAAACTTTTAACTTATTTTTGTAACTTTCAGACATAAAACATACCTTAATGTTTTTCTTTGCTGGTTCAAGATTTACAGCATAGAGTGAAGAATAAGTAACAATTAATTACTTACTCAGTGCTCAAAGAAAACCCAAGACTGGTGACTAAAGAAATCACAAAGACTGACTCAAATTCCACAAGCCCCGAATCAGATCTAAAACTGTTTCATGTAAAGCAGTGTGTTTCTCTGGTTACAGATATTAGCCATTGTCCTATTGCTCTATCTACCGCTCCAGTGGCCTAGTGGTTAGAGCATCTGCCTCGGATGCAGGAGGTCGTGGGTTTGATCCTTTTGCTCTATCAGTGTCCTCCGTACTCACTGTTCATTAGCATCTAAGTGCATCTTGCTTTATACAATTTCTCTTTACATTTTTAATGTTGTTCATAGGTGCCACTTAATATTTTTTACGAGTGTTGCATTACACTAGCGCAAGTGTGAGCAAGGGACAGCTGAATTGTTATTCAGTAAACTTTAACTTGAATCACCTTGAAAAATGCAGTAGCAATAAAATAAGACAAGAAAATGTGAAAAATACTTATGCAAGTGTAAATTCTGCCTGAATCATTTATTTGATTGGGCTTTCCTTTTTATCTCATATTCACAAAATTATGGCCAATTTTTAGGCAAAGACATTTGACTTAAACTCTCCAGGTTGTCACAGTAACGTAATCAATTAACAGTTTGTTGTGTATACATGTTAGCATAAATTCCATAAGTCAGCCACATTTTGTTGATGACTGCTGGAACAGTTCTGGTAGTCAGGATATTGGTTCTGTCTGGTTTCTGTAATGCATGGATAGAATACATGAAAATACCATTTCTTTCTTTTCTCTTCTTTAAAAAGTCTGTTAGTTTTCAAAAGTAGTAGATTTTGACTTCAGAATGGTATGTACTGCAAGTAAAATCACCCATATGTTAAAGTCATGTGAACACTAATTATAGATAGCCGATCCATTGTTTCCATGCAGTGATTTGTACCGGTACAAAATGTTTACTTTTCAATAGAAGTATGATAATTAGATGATAATCATTTAGGTAAAGTGGGGATAAATATTATTAAGGTATTATTAGTCATTCATCAGCATAAAACTAAATTTTAGCATTTCATTGGTGGGATCAAAATTTTCTGACAATTTAGAATATTTTTTTTCAACAAGCCCAATGGGCACTTCACTTAGAATATAGGAGGGGCCCTGTCTGAAATCAGAGGGGCATTAGAATATCAGATTTGTTGAGCAATGGTACTGGACACAAGCTTGATTCTTTGATAAAAGTTTCCACATATTTGTGGCGTTCTGTCGTATTGGGGTGGGGTTCTCCCAATATAATTTAATTAAATTAAATTGAAAGTTCCACCCTGGCTCGTTAGGTTAGAAAGTTAAATTAGTGATGATGTAGATTTACAGCTCTGAGCCCCCAGTCAGCAATGCCGACGGTTAAATTATAGAGAACACGAAGATGAAATTCAATCAATAACAATTTAATAAATGTGATAATTTAAAACGATAACTTCCAATCACTCGTCTTTCCCTCGACCAAGTGACAGCCTAATTCATCCCGTGATTTACAGTGTGAGTTCGATTTTCCCCCTGTCCTTGCATCTACTCATCTATTTCTTCCCGCTGATTCCTTCCTTCTTTCCGTTCCTCTAACTCCTTCTTTGTCTCTGTTTCCTCTCTACTATCTCCTCCAGCTTCGCTCCAGATTTCAACTTCTCCTTTCCCTCTCTATTATCTCCTCCTCCAATTTCGCTCCCAGACTTCAACTCCACCTTCTTCTTCCCTCCATTCCTCCGTCTCTCTATCCGAGACAACGGGACCAAACTTTAACTGGTCTGTCCCTCAAAGCTTCCTGTGAAAAACCACAAGGCGTTAACAAATGTTTTATTGAACCTCACCTCACACTATAACGATAATTAACCATCAGATAGCTGTCACTGTTTCGGCTACGCATACATACACATCGAAATTCCCACACACGTCTTGCAGGGTAAACAATGGCGTAATAACACAGTATCAGCGAATTGTTATACAGACATCAATACATTGCGTCACGTCAGTATATACACATATATATTTAATCTCATCGTACTACAATCTGACAAAATCAGACGCATGTCTGTACATTACAAATATTCAACAATGGCAAAATCTATAATCATATGAACATATGTGTTAGTCTACTATAAAATACCCACATAGTAAATTACAATATTAACTCTTATGACGGCTGGCAAGCTATATAATTCTTTACAAATATCAACTCATTTCTTCAAAATATGCAAACATATTAACAAAACAAAGTAATTCTTCGTACTACGATTCTAGTACTAATAAAGTACACATACGACCTACAATTAAAATGCAGTCGCATTCCACAAAGACCGAACAAATATCTACTGACCTTTTGAAGCTTTCTGTACTTAGAATTTCCCGCTCTAAGATTTTCCCGCCAATAACGAATGGCTATTCGGAGTTACGCTAACCTCTTCTCTGGGTAATTTCTCTCAGCGAACTAACTTTTGCCGGAAAACGCAGGGATATCATTCTACCCAAATCAAGGTCTCCTCCCTATCTCGATTCTGATTGGGTGGCGCTGTGTCCCTGTCCAATCGTCTTAGCGGCCAGTTCAACCTGTCTGTCTGTTTGCAGGGGAAAGAAGTTAGGACACTCCCACTTCTTCAGGCAATTTCTTTTGATCTTGGAAACATTTCGACACCTAGGTGATAATTGGCTGTCTGTGACTTCGCAACTCCGATATCCGGTCCTTCGATTCTAGCCACAACAATCTTATGTAACAGATTAGTGCTAGCCTTCGGCAATGTTCGACATCAAACAATGACCCGTCAGAATTACCTTGATTATACATGTTTCAAACTGGGCTGTTCTGGGTCGGGGTAAACATGACAATATTAGAAGGGTATGAAACATACTGTCTTCACTCAGCCTGTAATATTCTGATGATTTTTGACACATTTCAAGGGGTCTTGTATTATAAGAGTATAAAACCTGCTGTCTTCACTCCATAGTTTGACCCTTTTCAATGTCTAGTTTGTGTATATTATGTGTGTTGTACTGTGACGTGAACTAAATATGAAATTATTAGCTGCTGTTTTCTAAAGATGAAAATAATACTGACTGAAGTAAAAAAACATATTAAATAAAACCCATTGCTTTATATGTAATACGGTCCAGTTCTTTAGTTAACAAATCACATAATATTGGCCGAGTCATAAGTTTACTGGAACGTATTAACTATTTTGAGAGACAAACAAAAATAGAAAGTATGTCGTTATAAATTATTTTTATATCCCTTTCTTACATTATAGCATATGGTTATAAATAGTATCAGAATATTAACAAATATGGCCCTTTGGGCAAGTGGAATTTGATTCAGGGCAAGTGATTATTTTAAAGCCACTTATCCTGGGCCTATGTCTGAAAAAGTTTGTATGTCACCTGATAATGAACAGTAATATTGGATCCTGGAGAGCACATAATGAGATTTGTTTTAATAAATACATGTACCTTGTTTTGAATGATTTATATTTTAATAAAAAGGTATGCAGAGTCTTACTGTCATCATTAGGAGTCAAACCTAATTCATATGTTTCATAGTCAGGAGCACATACCATAAGATTGCCTAGTTTATCTTGACATTTTTGTCAAGTGGTATAGGTGCCGACTTTGAAACAGATGAACTGATGTGTTATCTCATTCCATTATGTTGGGGACTTGCCCATCTCTCCGAAGGTGGTAACACATTAGAGAATCTGTTTCAACCACTTTAAGGTGTGAATCTGGTTGATATTTGAGGACAAACATATCATGTTAAGGTAGGCAGGAGGGGTGGGGGATAGAGCTCAGCTTAAGTACATAAGACCACTTACTTGCTGGTCTTGACATTTTAGTCTAGCGGTATGTGCGTCCAGCTACAAAATATGAACCCGGTTTGATTCCCAGTGGCCATAGCAAGACTTTGTTTCCATTCCCATCACAGTATGGACCCAAAAATCATTTTTTAAAGGATGGACTATTATATATTATAAATATGGATTTTACATGTGCCTCAGTCACATTAGTCAACTTGTGCTCAGTTAAGGAGGTCTGCCACAATACAAAGACTTTTCTCAGATCTTCTACATCCAGCTTTCTGATTAGAGTCTCACTTTTATTTATTGTGATTGAATTGTATTTCAGGAAGCCTTTTATTTGTACTCCAATGTTTAATTTGCATACTTTAGGCAGGGAATTCCCAGGATACATTTTAGGTAGGCTGTGACAGATTCTGGTAAATTTGGAAAGTGTTGTGTCCTGTCAGCCAATCTTGTTATCCTTACCTTGAATAGTTTGTAATATCGATATGATAATAAATCAACATTTATAATTTTAGTCACTTTATTTGCCCAGTGTTCAAAAACACATCAAAATTATTTCCCAGTCTTGATGACATTTGAAAAAGGAGAAAAGGATTTATGACCCCATATTCTCAGAACTCTTTATGAGCAAGAGACTCAAACTCAAATATCTTTATGAGCAACAGACTCAAACTCAGAACCCCATAATTTAGACAAGATGCTTGAACAGCATCCAAGTCTATGAAATTTGGCATTATGGGTACAGATGTTGTGAAAACCCTTGAAATGTAATGATTCTCACTTTGCATATACATGATGTATGTGCACTTTTGTTGTACATTGTTGGGGATTGAAGTTATGAATATCCATGAAGTTTTGATTGTCACTTTGTATATGCATGATGTGTGTTTATCTTTTTTGTACATTCTTTTGGATCGGAGTTATGAAAATCCAAGTTTTATGATGCTTTGTGTATACACTGTACATGTACTTTTGTTGCATGTTCTTGGTTAAGTTTTTACGTTTATTGCAGGTACTTTGCACACTGTATAAATACAGTCAATGTTTACACAGATTTTCCCCATATTCATATTAAAAGAAAGTGCAACACTGTTATTATTTCAAACCATTTGAGCTGCAGCATTTTGGAAAGTATTGTTTACAAGTTTTCTACAATCAAATTTATGACTATAACACTCATTAAATTATGACAAAATATGACACAATATTGCTTTTACAAAATAACCAGTTAGAGTCTGTTAAAGTTTCCTTCCAGTTGAAAATTGTATTTACATAGTTATTGATTTATTTTTGTCTTGTCAGCATTAAAATGGTATGACAAAGTTGTCACATTTCTGGTGTCAATGTCAGTAGCATCAACAGTATCCATATTTTGCATTAAGGTTTTGTGTTGAAATTTGCAAGTCTGATTTGGGGAAGATGCATTAACACACTGCAAGTGAGAGACTGGGTTGTTTGGGACACTTACTTATTTATCTGTTTAATTATATATTTCCAAGCATTTTATTCCCACATTCAAATCCAAATTCTTGTTTTACCTGAGTAGTCATTGTGCTCAATCCCCTTTGATTTTGTCTGTTTATAGATGTCGCAATATTTGAAGCCAGTAGCATTCACAGCATTTCCCTTTATTGGTGGTTTTGCTGGTAGCTTCATTAGCAGACAGAACATCGTAAGTTTGCTGGGCTTTCATTTCTTACATCTTATAAGATGTAGCTACTCTGGAAATAGTGGCCACCATCTTTTGGGTTGGCCTTTTTGGCATTGTGGGTAATAGGTTAACAAATTGCAGCATATTACATTATTAAGCAACATTACTTGAAATATCCTCGATTTAAGCTAGTATTTATAATTATTATACTTTGATTTTGCTTGAGTACATTGGCCATTAAAAAATATGTAAAGAATTAAACAGGATAATAGGAATCCATTTATGTTATTCTATAGAGGAACTGTTGTAGGTCATGGGTTAGCGTGTTGGACTCATAATTGATAGTGTACATGTTATAACTCTACCACTGAATCAGCCTACTCCAATTGCCATGGCACAGAATAACCTTTATGTGTTGCTGTGCTGCTCAAAATAAAACAAATGGCTAAACCATTTGAAGGTTTAAAAAAAAAATCTGTTCAAGGGAGGTAACTATGCAAGAATAGGATTCACAAACTAGAAATTCAGAGGTGATGCAGCTTAAAGCCATGTGAGATATAGCTGAAGAACTTACAGAGGAGACAAAAGTTTGATTTTGCTGTGTTCAGTTTTTGAGCTTCATGTTTTAAGATATTTTGAGGGGTGAAATGTCCCAATGCTAGCTGCATTTTGTTTATCAACTACTTTCAGAATGACAAAAACATGTAACATTTCTTATTATTTTTCAGAATGAAAACTGTAATCTCCATCTTTTTCAGATTATGTAGTGAAAAGTATTTACAAGCCAACAAATCTTGATTAATAGAACACTGAATAATAATACTTGTTTTGCCTGGTTTTTTTTTTTGTTGAACTGTTTCATTCTTGGCATGAACCACTGTGAAACCATAGCAACAGGCCTGCTTCATATGTCAGAAAGGTGTGCCGTGCTCAAAGATTTTTTTTTAGACACAGGCCCAGGGCAGGTGGCTTGAAAATAAAATCACTTGTCCAAACTTAAAATTCATGAGCCTGACTTGTTTATCCTTTTTACTAGTATTTTGATACACCCAGCACCATTCAAAAGACTACACAGTCAGTCCCTTATACTTGTGATAATGTTCATGAGAATGAACCCACATGTACATTCTGCTGTTGAAGGTTTACGACTAAAGTGATTTTGAACACTTTCACAATTTCATCATGCTAGTTCTGGAATTCTGAATAGTTATACACCTCTGCACTGGCTGTAATACCTTCAGCTTCAGTGCCATCAAGTCAATGTCCAGCTTTGCCATCAGGTCAATGTCCAGCTTTGCCATCAGGTCAATGTCCAGTCTATATCTTTCATCATGATTAACAGGGATGAGTATTTGAAGTCCTTGGAGTAGTTTTTTTAAAATATTGATTGGTTAAAAAGTCTAAGCGTTTCTCAAACAAGATTTAAAACAGAGATGAAGTCTGAGTATCAGTGGCATTGGTGTTTCTAAAAAAACACAACCTCAGTCATTAAAAATAGAAGCTTCCAGTTTCATGTGACAGTACTGTGGATGTCATGGGACAGTACTGTGGATGTCATGGGACAGTACTGTGGATGTGCCGCAATTACAGAATACACTTATTCTGTATCAGTAGAATCAGCAGATCTTTGAACTAAATTTATTAAGATATACACTGTAATTATCTCGGTTTCATTTGGGTGAAAAACACTGTACTGGAAGCTTTTATAAGTCACTAATCCCCAAGCCTTGGTTAATTTTCAAACAATTGTACAGGTACTGCTTGATATATTTAACCAGTAATGCATTACCAAGTCAACATGAGCAGGGGACATCTCATTGATATTTATCCAGGATAAATCCTGGCTGATTTTAGGCAACTAATTAAATATGGGGAATATAAATAGTAATATTGTCCATTTGTAGGTTTATGTGCTTCACTTCATACACAAAGTTAAAGCTTTCAGTACATTGAAACATATGATCTTCATAAAGAGGAAGAACCTACAGATGTTCCAGCAGGTGGCTGAATATTAAAAATTTATTGGCATTATTAAAGCACTTCAAGATGAAATGCAGAATTTTGTCAGCATAGTTGAAGTCTCTTTAACTCATTCTGCCCCAACCCCACTTGTAGGCTTGATAAGGCTGTACCATACTTCCGAGCTCTGTAACGCAAAGTTTTTTTAAGATACACTAAAGTGGGTGGTATTACAAAAAGGCAGACAAATGTAGCTCTACAATGATACCAAATAGTCTGGACTTTCTACTCACAATACAAGATACTGAGGGAAAAACATACATTTTGAAACCCGACTTTTTTTAAACACCAAATATTCACCCATGGTTGGATACTGTTTTTGTGTCTGGATTTTAAACCTTTTGGCCTATGATCTAAGGCAGACCAATCTGAACTGGACAGATGGGTGAACCTCTGCATAAAGTAGGATAAGTTGGGGATTGGGAATAAGAAGTGGCCAGGCGACTAAAATGATTGGTCCAAAAAGCAAAAAAAAAAAGGAACTTTGACCCTTCTGCACATGCTTGAGCCAAATAACCAATGAAAAGCGATGTTTCTAGCACAACTAGACATCAATCTAAGTGCAAAACTCTTGGAAGTAGATATATTTAGATGTTTTCAGAAATAACCTCCAAATTATGTTTCCTGCCCCCATTTCAGGCATAAGTGACAAAAATCTCCAGGGCCGAATGAGTTAATGGGTGAATTTTGGTGACATCACCAAATCTGGATATTCCTTATCTGTTTCATCATTTGTGCATCAATATTGCACATAAATTACAAAAATAGCCATTCCTTGACAATTTCTAAGAAATTTCCAAAAACCTTGTTAACTCATTCAGCCAAATCCTACCTGTAGTCATGATGAGGCTGTACCCTACTTCCAAGCTCTGTAGCATCAAAGTCTTTTAAGATAACACCAGAGTAGGTGGTATTGCAAAAAGGCAGACAGATGTAGCTCTACAATGATACCAAATAATCTGGACGTTCTAATCGCATTACAAAATGCCAAGCGAAGAATGTGCTTTTCGAGACCAATTTTTTTAACACCAAAACTTCGCCCATTGTCAGAATCTAATTTTGTGTCCAGATTTTAGTCTTTTTGGTCTATGATCTACAGCAGACTGATCTGAACTACACAGACAGGTGAACCTCTGCAAAAAGTAGGATAAGTTGGGGATTGTGAGTAAGAAGTGACCAGGAGATGAAAATGATCGGTCCAGTAAGCGCAAAAAAGGACCCAAGTCTGACCCTTCTGCACATGCTCAAGCCAAGTAGACAATGAAAAGCAATGTTCCTAGCACATCTAGGCATTAGTCTACCTAAAAACTCTCGGAAGCAGATGTATTTGGATGTATTCAGAATTAACCTTCCAAAATGTGTTTGCACAACTCCCCCATATCATGTGAAAATTACAAACATCTCCGGAGCTGAATGAGTTAAAGGCAGATTAAGTAAAACCTTTTATTTTTGACAGGTCTGATGGGCAACTCAGAATATAGGATGTGCCTCTGATAGGCAACTCAAACAGAATATGGGATAGGCCTAACGGGCAACTCAAACAGAATATTCAGTGGGCCAGATCTATATTTAAAGAGGCCTTAGGCAACAGGCAATCATAATTTTTTAGCTCAGGAATGTTCTTTACAAATTGAGAATTGTTTGCATGCAGTTTTGAAAAATATTTTCAATCAAATTTGTTAATTTCAGCATCTAAAGAAGCCTTCCTGGAGACCCCCCAACTGGCTTTTTGGTCCAGCATGGTCAGTATTGTATGGAAGTATGGGATATGCCTCATACCTTGTGTGGAGGGATGGTGGTGGTTTTCATGGTGATGCAGCCTTGCCCCTGGCTTGCTATGGAACACAACTTGCTCTAAACTGGGCCTGGACACCCATCTTCTTTGGAGCTCACAAACTGGGCCTGGTATGTGATATTTTCTATATTGAAATAGCTCTTAATTGTGAAAATAAAAGAGGTATGGCTGTGAAATTGTTTAGTTATAGCTTTGGCATTTAAAGTATTTATCTGGTTGCACATGATAAGTATTATTTTATTCTTTTTTATTATCTTTATATGGTCTTTAAGAGTAAATGATAACTTGTTTGTTCATCGTTTCACATTAGCATTAGGAAGTAAACTTGCTACCTCTCAAATCTGGCCCTCTCAGACAGATCAAAATTTTGTTTTTTTCCCATCGATGTATCTTGTAGATAAAGGGAAGAAACTGTTCCATATTTCCTGCACCTTCCATATCTGTGTGACTGCCTGTATACCGGATGTTATCTTGCTAGGTACAAGTAGCACCTCACCACCTCTCAACAGCCATAAGAATCATCATTGATCGCACCCATTCAATGTAAAGTTGGTATGATATTAACTATGATTACTAAAGATATTGGTGCCTTTATTTTTGAATTTTCACTTCTAACTGTGCATATTTTTCACAGTTTGTGGACTTGGTCTTTGACCTTGTAATCACAGGCAGTATCATTTGTACTTGCTGTTTATTCATTTTATCTACAAACACTGCTTCATTTCATGCTTTGTTTTTACGTGGTGGTTACTGACACAGCTGCATCTTCAAGTGTCCTCTGCAGATATCCCCACCATCCAGAGCACCACATTTCCAGACATTTAGAAATTGAGTTAGGATCCCAATGAAATAAAACAGTTTTTGTGTCCCTGACAAGACAAACAATGGCTTGTAGCAGGATTTTTGACTTGAGAAACCTCTGCCAGGATTACATGGATGCTAGTTCATATGGTCAGAGCATACCTCTTGCCTCAATCACCATGGTCAGCGGCAACTTGGGGTCAGGGAAAATTGCCACCCCTTTCATTTGTGGAAGGATAATCCTTGTAATGTTAGATAAGTAAGGTGGTGACATACCTCCTCAAACAAGGGAGCAGATGGCCTGATCTCTCTGTACTGGTCTGAGACTTTTTATGCCAATGCTCCCAGCATAAGATTTTGGCAGGTACATTGACATAACCTAGCCAGTTAGGTTTCAAGAATGGACCATACTCTTCTCAAAGTGTGGTTTCTTTATCCATAAATATTCCATCACAATTGTGTAACACATCTTTCAATTAAATCATTGAATCCATTGGCTGTCATGCACATTCAGCCCTCTCACAACTATATTACAGAGATTTAGCATCACAGAGAAGGAAATTAATCTGGTGGGTCCATTGGCTGCAGCAGAGACAGCCACTATTTATGCTAGAGGTTGGATGATTTCCTCTTTCTATAGCCATTTCACCTAATATTACATTCATCAGAAAATGTATTTGACATGGAAAGATATTTAATAGTAAATTATTTTTTGTGATATATTTACCCAGTGATATCAATAAATTCTTGCTCACCTTCACATAAATGCAAGGATTCTTGTTGATGTATTACTCAATATTGAACAGGTAATATCTGGTATATATTTGTACCCACATTTTGGTATAAATTTGATAATTTGTCAGAGTTTCTTCCCTTTATATATATATATATATATATATATATATAGACACACACACACACACAGTGTGACCTCGCTATAACACAGTAGTTGGGAGCCATAAAACCTGACCGTGTTATATACCGAAACGTGTTATATGCAGTCAAGTCAGCTAGGTGAAGAAAATGTACCCCCCAAAAAAAATTGGGGTGGTGGGGTGGGTTAATAAATGTGGGTGGTAAAATACATGCTTCGTCGGCACAGTTACCATCTTAAATTGATGCATATTAAACGAGAAATACACCTGTAGTGAAAACAGAGAAGACATAGTATAATAGTTTACTTTATTATAAAACCATGACTTGGTACATATATGTGAATCCTGTTTATATATAAATGTCTAATGTATAGAATGAATAGAGTATCAACACTGTGTACTCACCTGCGAACCTAATCATATACATTGAATCCACATTACAAGTGATTCCATCGAAAATATGCACACACACAGCTTTAAAATATTCATTAATTTTGTAACAGGTCATATTGGTCTGAATTCAGTGAAAAAACAGCACAATCACGTAACGAATGACGCAGCACATTTACTTTAAAGTACGTTCCAAGTCGGTAAAAGTTAGTTTGCGTTTTAAGCCGCAATTGGTAGCGTTCGTAAGCATAAACTTTTTCCCTACAAAAAGGAAACTTTCACAGCACAGTTCCAGTCACGTTGGAAAATGCAAAAATCCATCAGATTCCATCACTTTTATTTAAGTTTGGTATTGACTTCCTTTGAAGAAAAGTTCTTTGCTGTTATTGAAAGAATGTAGTCGGCTTTCTTTGATGAAGGGTGTATGCGCTATTGAAGTCACCTCTAAAGGACAGCTTTGGAGAACCAAACGAATGCCCATTATTGTGGCGGCAACATCAAATAATTGTATTGCATAATTGAGACTGGTATTTTTTCCATTTGCTGAGTACGTTTTGATAACAGTCTGTGCTTCAAAGGTAATCTGTTTCCTTTGAAATTTCAGCAAACTATTTTATCTGGGTACATTTTTAAAAGGAATTGGCCGTTGTTTAGACTATTCTAGTTACTGTTCCTCCATGCCTACTGAATAAGCCAATAAGTAAGATGTATTTTTGTTTATTTTTTTACAAATATTTGTGTAGCAGCGTGATGCTGCCTTCCACGCATGCGTCTGAAAATTAACAAAGGGTCAATGGACGATAGAGATGCAATTGTTCTGATGATAGAAATTATTACAGAAAACATGAGTGTTCTGAAGGATTTAATTCTTAGTGAAAAGAAGAGGAATTTTACTTACCATCCACATACAAATATCAGTCTTTGTAAATATATTAATTACTAGTAAGCGGCCCAAAATCCGATGAAAGATAGATTAGGAGACATGCCTTGTCCATTGACGCATTTTGGGAGGTTACCAAAAATGTCAACAACAAAACAGCGGATATTTCACAACATACAGAACTCATGCTAGATAAGCAGATCATGATATAACAAAGCACTGTTTAGAGGGTTTGTCAGTATGGACAAAGAATTTGTTTATGTAACAATAGATAAATTTCAGTGCATTTTATTTCCAGTTTGCGGCTTCCTTTCATGGGCCTCTGAATTTCTGCACTCCAAACCAGTGGTTGTATATAAAAGTTTAAACAGCCAACAATTTCGCCAATAAATTACAAAAGCCACATGGTATGTTTTGCAGCCAATAAGGAAAAACAATCCAAGTTTGTGACATTGGTGAAGACCTACCTGATCCCAGAATAAACTTTTTATGCGTTTTTTCTTCTTCTTACTTTTAAGAAGAAAAAAAATACTTTTTCGTGTACGAGAAAAGTACATATAAAATTTCAGAAGCGAATCCACGATTGTCTTGTATTATTCATACGCGATATCTTCCCCAAAATGATAAGCAACTTTTTACGGGTTTTTTTTGGTATTTTTTAAGATTTTTTTTGTGCACAAGAAAAATAAATGTATATGAAATTTCGGGAGCCACACCACAACCACGTTATACCCGAATTCGCTTTATAACGGAGCGCGTTATAGCAGGGTCACACTGTGTGTGTATATATATATATATATATATATATATATATATATATATATATATACATACATACATACATGTATATATATATAGAGAGAGAGAGAGATGGGAAGGAGCAACATTTATTTCCAGACAATAATATGATTGGAGTAGTATTTTCAGAAAAACGTAATTTTTTATAACATTTCCTATTCTAGATTCAACATTTTTCAATATAAAAAAATGGAATTCGCATCTTTTCAGGGTTTAATTTTTAAGAAAACAAACAATTCTGCATTTTCTACTTGAAGGTTAATTACAATTCATACAGTGCACAAATGCACAAACTAGTAGCTAAGTTTCTGTATCATGAATAAAAGAAAATATAAATAAAGAATTGTTTTTGTCTGTTTAAACCATGTCAAACCTATAAAAGATACTCTTGAATAGTGTTGTACAAATTATCCTCTTTTTTTCAGGCCACAATTGAAATAGGTGCAATGTGGGGCAGTATTGTAGCAACAATCTTCATGTTTCACTCTGTGAATCCAACAGCTGGCTATATTATGCTGCCATATCTGGGTTGGGTCAGCTTTGCTAGTGTCTTGACATTCCGTATATGGTTGGATAACAAGGACAGGAAGGACTAAACAGGAAGATTTGTCACTTAAGACAAGGAGTAACTTATAGTAGTCATACAAAAATTTCATGTTTTATTTTTTTGTATAGTTGCAGCCTGCTATAATGAATATGAAAAATCTTGGGACAGGAAAATATAATTATTATTTTTTATGTCTGATGACATATGCTTTTAGAAAATATAAACATTTCAGTATTGCCACACTTCAGACATAACAAATCTGAGACAGTTGGCAAGTTCGACATGTGTTACAATAGAAATTACCAGTTGCAAAAGTCAGTAAACTTTTCACTGCAGTAGTTGCTTTTTATATTATTATTTTCATGTGCATATTTTTTGATCCAGAATGAAAATTAGGATAAAAATAAGGACTGTCTAGTCCATGGACGTTATGGTAACATAATACTTATTCAGTACTTAGAGTGCTTAATCAGAGCATGTCATCCTTAATGTCACTTGTTTTCTTGTTTATTCGTTAAAAAAATTTGAGCATGATTTTAACACTTGAGTTTTGATCCCATTTCATTTTTCCAGATTACGCTTTAGCTGTCTTTATTGCTATATTGGTCCAGAGATTTTAGTTTCAATTAATATAAGCAATTCAGCAACCTATTAAAATCCTTATAAAAGACATGAAAAGTCGGTCAATATATTTAAATACTATAAGGCAGATATTTGCATAATCATTATATATTTGTTTAAGAATGAATACAAAGTAAAATACTAAATAAAAGTATGCAGGGATGGTCCTGGCTTTTAAAAAGATGTCGCCAAAAAAATCGCCAACCTCAATATTTTGTCGCCAATTTTCAAAAAGTGTCGCCAAAAAAAGTAGTGTACATTTTTCCAAGTGTTAATTTAGTCTATTAATGTAACAGGCAATGAAAATTACAAAAGATGGATTAGTTAATACTTTAATTACAACAAGTATTAACAAAGTGTTACATGAAGATCCGTCGCGATTTTAGGGCTGCCCACTTGTTGAATGCAGTTTCAAAGTCTAATTTTTCACATCTGTACATGCTGATTCTCATTAAATTCTCGAGAGATGAGATGCAGAGCTTATTTCTGATGTCAGTTTTTATGAGGTTCATCTTACTGAATCCACGTTCACAGTCCTCAGTGCTGACAGTTGACACCAGTAGTCTCTCAGCAGCCCCCCCACCCCCTTTTTATGGCTAGCTTCACAAAGCTTGTAGCGAATTGCTTCCTAAATCCCAAGAATGATCACTGAATGCTGTATAAATTTTCTCGACAATAAAAATAGGATCTCCATTCCCATGAATGAAACTTACACGAGTCAACACCTGGCAATAAGCGTAAATTCACACCCAATTTAGGGATTCTTTCACTCCTGTATTTTGAGAAATAAATAATTATTATTAATTATGCACAACTGTTTTTTTTTTGTTTGCTATTTCTTGTTGCGGAGTTTAAGTCTCTGCAGCCGTAACACGGGACTGAAGGCAAAAGGAAAAGATCGATGAGTAAAATGCTGCACTGGCGACAGATGTAATTGTGATTGAGATTTTTTCCATTTGCTTTGTATTTATACACAGTAGTCGGTACTTCAAAGGTTATCAATTTTCTATGAAGGTTCAGCAAAACTATTGTATTGGTATATGTATTTAAAAAAAACCCAGAAGGATTAGCCATACAATTAACTGTATCTGTTCTATTCGCGTCTTCAGAAGTCGGTCAGTTGTAGGTATAGTGCAGTAGCATGATTGACTGTATCGCAGCATACAGTACTCAGCCCAGATGTCAGCATAAGCAGATTATGATGTAACAATGCACTGTAAAGATAGGGTTGTCAATAAGAACAAAGGATCGTTTGTGTAACAGATTGATTCCAATGCATTGCTTAGTCAAGTTTGTGGCTTCCTTTCGTTCTGGCTTTAAATTTATTCAGTCCAAATCCATGATTGTATGTACAAATTAAATAACCAAAAAGTATGTCGCCAAAAAAATCGCCAGATGGGATATTTTTGTCGCCAATAAGGAAAAAAAATCGCAATTTGCGACATTGGCGAAGCCCAGGACGATCCCTGGTATGACTATATAGTTATCAGTCCATATTGTTTGGAGTGTCTTTTACTTGACGCTGCAGACATCGTAGCAGTATGACTGAAAAATTGTGAAAGCTACATTAAAAATCTAAATCACACACACACACGCACATATACTTGACACTAATTGAAATTTGACCACACTTGTCGATTTTTGTTTGATGATACTTGGTGTATTTGCCTTATAGTAATACAACTTTTGTTTTATGACAGCAATCAAAACCAATTAAAATGTTTTACTTCCTGAAAATGGCAGAAAAGATGGTATAATTACCCCCTTTTTCCTAACCAGTTAAAGTGTTTTATAACCAGAAAATGGCTATGAGATGAGATAATTAGCCCTTTTTTCTAAACTAATCAAAATGTTTTATGCCCTGAAAATGGTTATCAAGATGAGGTAATTACCCCCATTGATCTATGACTTTAAGTCAAACCAGTTAACTGTTTAAAAATCATATGGCGATTTAAATCAACAAGGCACAAATCATGATTGCAAGATAGTCTCAAAACTCAGATCTAGCACTTATTTGTGTACACACCCCTTAATCGATAATAATATTATCATGTTTACTTTAAGTTAGTAGATGTGTCAGTACTCAAGGTTACATATATCAAAATAAACTACCACTGCGATATTGTTTGTAATATTTTCAATGCATTAGTTCTCTGAATTCTTCTATCATTTTTTTCTTTCTCCATGGGTATCAATTGCAGTGGTGCCTAGTTAGGCATTTAAATTTTTTAAGACAAAATTTTGTAATTGCAAGCAACTGCTGACAGTTTTAATGTATGATATAAAGCAACAAAAGTAAATTGGTGAAAATATGGGGGAAGTTACTGCTGATACATTGTGATAACGCTTAATGCTTGCCAGTGTTCAACAAAATTATACAATAATTAGTAATACACATTTACATCGAAATAAAATATAAAAAATAGGTACAAATTAGACACTTTTTTTTCTGAATCTAGTTTATTAACAGTAGCATGTATTTGGTAATGGGATTAGTCCATTAACTAGTTAGGCTGGAACTCTAATGTTATGATAGATAGAATACACCATTCAGTGTTGACGGAAAGAAAAAAAAACTTCTCAAGTGTCTCGAAACTTGTAGAACATGAAAAATTACAATGATTTTGTGTTACAACATTTACTAAGCACAAAAAATATTTTAAAAATAATTAAGGGTGTCCCAACTTTTATACTGTCCCAAGAGATATATCCATTATGTTAGTCAGAAAGCATGAGAAATTATCTGTGTCATATTAATTGCAAAAGAAACAAAATGGGTTGGAAAGATAAAAGCATGAACCATATAAACTTTTTTGAATATGATGTTTGTTGTTTGTTATAATTTGTTGGCAAATGTTGCCTCGACAGTAATTTAACCTCATTATATGTGGAAGCATCTTGAGAAATGCTTCTGTACAAATGTGTGGTCAGACAGTGAGATTCATAGAGATGGGTGAATATTCTTTATACATGTTTCGTTATTATTATTGTGATACACCACTGTTTCGGGCCCTAGGAGGTGAAGTGGTCCAAAGCACTTGCCTTTGCCGATCACTGCCAGTAGCTTTCCATGGGTCGGTGGTGCTTATGGGGTTTTCCCAGGTTCTTTTTCCACTGGCTGCAATGTAAAGCCCATCATGTGATGAAAAATGGTGTTAAACCCCACAATATCAACAATACACAACTGTTAAGCTGTGTCATAAGAAAATCTAGATGCTCGATATAACTTGTTTATGAATAACTTTGTAAAGATAAGTGAAATTAGCTTATGCCTTTTTGTGGATATAATCTCAGTCATATCTACTCATCTGTTGTTTGCCTTTAGATATGTCTATATATATAGTAGATAATGGGAATACTTCCCAAGTAATGTTGGTAATAAGAAATTATATGCTGATATTTATTCCTTTCATTGTTTGTCTCTGCTGTTGTTCAGTTTAAGTAATTTTGAATACATGTAGTCCAGCTATACTGTCGTTCACTTTCAGTAATTTTGAATAGTCCAGTTGTACTGTTGTTCACTTTCAGTAATTTTGAATAGTCCAGTTGTACTGTTGTTCACTTTCAGTAAGTTTGAATAGTCCAGTTGTACTGTTGTTCACTTTCAGTAAGTTTGAATAGTCCAGCTCTTCAGTTGTTCACTTTCAGTAATTTTGATTAGTCCAGCTATACTGTTGTTCACTTTCAGTAATTTTGAATAGTCCAGCTATACTGTCGTTCACTTTCAGTAATTTTGAATAGTCCAGTTGTACTGTTGTTCACTTTCAGTAATTTTGAATAGTCCAGTTGTACTGTTGTTCACTTTCAGTAAGTTTGAATAGTCCAGTTGTACTGTTGTTCACTTTCAGTAAGTTTGAATAGTCCAGCTCTTCAGTTGTTCACTTTCAGTAATTTTGATTAGTCCAGCTATACTGTTGTTCACTTTCAGTAATTTTGAATAGTCCAGCTATGATGTTCTGCAGCAGCTATTGTTGAATGATATATCTGACAATTTGAATATTGAAGATAGATCTCTGTTTAGGGCATTAAAGTAGTGGCTGTCTAAAATATTAATAAATGCATATATTGTACAAACACTTCATGGCGTGTTTGTTATTTTGGCTGAGGCTTTTGTACATTTTTTATTGTTCCCCTAAATACTCTCCAATCAATATAAGATCAAACCTTTCTAAACACCTAAATGATGTAAATCATTTTATCTGAATTTTTACATTTTTTGCCTTTTGTTCCATTAATATTAGTACTTTAAATAGATATATCACATATGGGTGTATTGTTTGCTTCCATTCTGAAAATAATTATACTGGCAATTTTGTGATATTTTCATTATTCTATTTCTATCAGCAGGTTAAATTTCTGGCAGTAGGATAAAAGATAACAGGTCACAGAAATCATTTAATTAAAGAATGCAGAAAAATTTTCATATGCATTATTACTCTGTGTTGATGTCATTGGTGTGGACATTGTAGCAATTCATTTTATAATCAATTGATGTCAAATAGAAACAAACCAGGGGCTATTATTCATGTATTGTTATATTTTTTTAATTATTATTTTGCAATCTGACATTTTCTCGGGCATTATAATATGTCTCTCAAACTTGTTATTGTTGAAATATTTTTCCATGGCTTGGTGCTATGTTGACTAACAGTTATTTACATTTAAGATCGTACAATTTTGCAACACACAAAAGAAATTTTGTTTTGTCTAGTTATTCTATAATATCCCCATAACTTCTTCATTTGGAGTTACAAAAAAGGAGTAGAATACATATGTAAGACTGGGTATGATTATTTTTTTCTCCCTTCAACCATCCCGCTTGTTTTAATAATATGGGTGAGAAGATTAGAGGTTTAACGTGAGGAATAATTTGTACATCTGTGTCTTGATATTCAGCTTTCTATATGGAACTAAATGTGATATGCGTGTTCATGTTATGACCTCAGCTCAGAGAACATAGGTGTGCGAGAAAGCTTGCAGGAGGTTCTTGTGGATCTGTGGTCCTTATGGGTTTTCCCCCGAGTTCTTCCTCCACCAGATATGTTGGCTGCCATGTATAGCCTATCATGTGCTGAAAAATGTCATTAAACTCACAAAAACAAACATATGAAATGACCTTGTCTTCAAGTTGTTGAACTATTTTTTCATGTTATGGTTAAAAAATTTAGCTATTTGGAGGATATGTACATGTCATTGACTAGTCAACAATATAAACTAAATAAAGCTTCTGTATTGCAGTATTCAGTTATCAGTGCCTTTCTTTCTTCCTTTATTATATGTGCCTGATTTTTGGCAGAGTATATAATGCTATGACCCTGTCTGTTTCTTAACTTTTCTTTTTCTGCATAACTTCAGTTCTTTGTTCTCTTTCAACCTGACTATGGGATGCATTTTCAGCTCATGTTTCATCAAATTGAGTAGTTTTATTGAGTATACACAGACAACAGGGCTGATGTGTAGCCATCATTAGACAGCATTGTATAACTTGACCAATATGTTATGCAATGAGCATCTTCACCTGGCCATAAGGCAAGTCATCAAATAGCATGACCCTGCATTTGTTGTGTTATAAATCATACATCCATCAACAATTGCTATTTTAAACTTCTTATAAAACACCACAACAATTTTGACCAAAGTTGGCATGGAGCATCATTTTGTGAAGGAGTTTCAAGTTACAAATAATGCTGATCCACTGTCAGATAGGTCTGCTGTTACTAAAGATACCATTGAATAGAATTTGTTCTTGACTGAAGCATCCTGGCATGAAGAACTTTCGAAATTTGTGCAAACAATGCTAATCCATCATCAGGTATGTCCAAATATGGATGATAATAGAAAAGTTAGAAAAACCTTGAAACAGTTTCCATACCATATGTAATCTACATGTGTGTAAGAAATTTCTTCAGAGAGCATCTTGCTGTCAAGATTTCTTGGCCAACTCAACCATAAACTTCCATATGTGTATTAGATAACATCCAGGTGGGTGCACTCATATTCACTTGGTCTCTTGTTTACACATTTGCTATACATCATTAAAGGAGTTGAAAGTGTAGTGTTACTGATTTTCACTCATTGTTAGAGGATTGGAGAGATGATAATAAATGGGTAAATGGGTAACCTGGGGAAATGTGGATTTTCATCAGATATGGTGCATCCAAGAATAATGGACTTTGCCCAGTACTGTAAAGATTGGGAAGATCTCACACTTGATCATTTCACTTGATAAGAGTCTTGCTCATACTGGAGCTACAGACTTTGAATGGAGAAGAATTGCAGAAGCACAAATCTCTGAATTGCATCATGTCATCTATTTTTCAAAAACACCCACATATCATTTCTTGTCCAGTGTGCCAGACAGTTAAGAGTACCAATTGTCTTGATCAGCCACAGACATACTCACAGAAACCAAACCAGTTTGTGATGTAATGGTCATCTTCAAGCTCAAAGGATGAACAACACTGGTGAAGAGGTTGCAAACTGGGTGCCTCAGTGGCCCAGTGGTTTTACGTGCCGAGTCTCTGACTCACTGGAGCATGAACTGTGTTAGGCCAATGATATGTGCTGTATTGGTTTGGTGCAGAGGTAAAAGACCAGAACAGAAAAGTTTGCCTTACCTCCAATGACACTGTGTTTTCGTTAGGGTACTCATATGGCCTTCAGTTGTTTCCCTACTTTCTGTAGGATAAGCGACAGGCGACGAATTGTAAACGTAGAAATCCATAATGCCTTGAATGCATGATTAAGGTCGAGGAGTGTCAGTTTAATCACTCTACCTCACCAGTTGAGGGTGCTATGATAAAATAGTGGAGGGATCCACTATACACATACATACATACATACATACATACATACAGACATACATATGGTGACATCCCAAGCATTATGGAAACAATCTACTTTGAAAACTATAGTGAAAAAGTATCTTTTACAAAAGTGCTAGAAAGCAAAACTACAGCATTTACAGCTTCTAAACCAGCTTGCCAAAAGCAGTTAGTTTTCCTTTAAGATGTCATAAGAAGACTAATTGCAGATGTTGAGGACTTTGTAAGACTTGGGGACCAAGCATTTGTTTTTCAAGGGAATAGGATATATTTGGAATGTTTTGAAAATAAAATTCTGGCCCCAATAATTTCATTAGATTTTCTGAGGAAAAAAAAACTATGACTATATAAATGATATTAGTTGTCAATAAAACAATATAATGGTATACTAAAAAAATTCCAGCTTGATGGTTCAAAAAAAAATTCGAACACCCACACCCTCTAAAATGGTATATCCCTTAAACCATGGTAAATGGAACTAAATAACACATGAAATGGAAACATTGGTATATATTTAATGGAAGATGCAGAGCCTCACGAGATAAGCAAGACTTGGTGAGAGACATCATTAGTATAGATGTGAGAGTTTTGAAATTTTATTGGAATATACATCCTTAAATGCATGATATATGAGAACATAACCAGAACACTAAATTAATATCCCAGTTTAAACATTCCTTATACGCATATTGGAACAACTCCAGTTTAAAAGCTGCAAAGAAAATACATCTAATACACAAGTTCCAGAAATTAAAATACTATTGTCCTCTCAAGAGTACTAATGACTCTTTAAAACAGATATTTTTATTACCACTCCAATATATTCCTCTGATCACATGGCATTTTCTTCATTGGGCATTGAGTGAGTGGAATAACATGACATTTGCAAACATAAATAATGGTACAAAGCTACACTGTGCAAGATTAAACAGTTTTCAGAGAGGTTATAGAAAGAAATCATTAGTTAACCTAAAAGCAACAATCTCAGTATGAAGAGACAATGTCTGTAATTTTGGATTGGATATAAGTGTGATCAAAGCTACCTGTATTACAAAATAACATTAGGGAGAATAAAAATTGAGATTTCTCAATTTAAAAAATAACAAAGATGTGACATGTTTTATAGGAGATGAAGAGTGACAGATTACATGAGGAAGGAACACATTATATATTTGATGCGAACACAAATTTGTATTCTGATACAACTCAAAACTTAACAATGTTCAACAAAAAACAGTGATAGAATCCATGGAAAACAAAGTTTAATTTAAAGCAGCATAGAGTGATTAAGCGTCTCAAGCAGCTGCTTTTAAATCAATTACAGGATTTGCAAAATTTGACATAAATTTTAAATCATTCATACATTTGAAAGGATTGTAGAAATGTTGTAAATTGCTGAGAAAAATTTTTGTGTTAAAAAAACCCCCAGCGTACACTGGGTACAATAAATTGCAGAAACTGGAAGTAATTTGCATGACCTTTTCCCCATTGGTTTGGAGAAGTTGCATGACTAGCAATTGTTGCTGTGATAAACCCACAATCCCATGGTCTTGCAGCATCTCTGTATCAGGCACTGATTATTCTGCAGATGATTTGATAGAGTTTTAAAAGACTGCCAAACAACAGTATTTAGGACATCTTTTCTATGCCCCTGAAAGTTCACACTGTTTCATAAATATTAAATGGGGGCCCCTAATGGCCGAGTGGTCTAAAGCGCTCTCCGTTATGGATCACTGCCATCTCACCTCTGTCTGTGTGGGTTTGAGTCTCAGATTCAGCCAATGTGGGTATGTGAGAGAGCTTGCCAGTTGCTTCTCGAGGGTTGGTGGTTCTTTCTGGGGACTTCCCAGGTTCTTCCTCCACCATTAATACTGGCCACCATGTATAGCCTATCGTGTGCTGAAAAATGGCGTTAAACCCTACAACAACAACAAATATTAATTAATTGTGGGGAAAAATTGGTCGGCGACAAAAAGAGCAAAAACTATGCAAAAGTGAAAGAATGGGGCGCTAAAGAATCTACGTATGCATTACACAAGCAAGTGAAATAAAGACTTGCATACATAAGGGTCTATATTTGTGACATGAATGACCAGTGGCAGCAGACTTTATTGATATGCATGAATAAGACAAATAAAACTACAGATACAAACAGATCTAAACAGTAATAGATGTTTTTTCTAAGTACACCTGGGATGAGAAAATAAAAAAGGAAAGAGACTTTTACAATGCTTTAAGAAATCTTATGAGAGAAAATGCCTGGAAATATAGAGTTTGATGAGGAAAACAATGATGTTAGGGATTTGTTCAAAAAGAAAACTTCAAGTACTTTTCAACTTGTTTGACAAAACAAACTTTAATGAACTCAATGGACTAGAAAGTGGAAGTATTCCACTAAACCAACAAATGGATTCATGTTTTGCCTAAGCTAATTTATGGATCCAATTACACTCATGACATAATTAATAAAAGTGACTGTGTTTGAATAAAGCTAAAAGGAAAAGTACAGATCAATTATTTTTGGTAACTAGACATCTGATAAAACATGTATAACTTCTAAATTGAAAGTTTGTGAAGTAGTGAAATATAAGGCAATATTTGCAAAGGACTAACTAAGTAATTTACCAAGGAAATATTCAAAATTTGGAAAGTGACATTAGATGATCCAGTTGTTTACAAACTGGAAGACATAAAAGGATATATTTCACAAACAAGAATTATCTCAATATGTAAAACAAGGTGACATATACAAAGTTGAAAAGATTCTGAAGACCATAAGAATGAAAGGTAAAAAGTATGTACATATAAATGTAAAGGATATGACTGAATTATTTAACAGCTGGGAACATTAGGAAAAAAATGCAGTGGAAAAAAAAATGAGTCAAAGACATCGTGTCCACTTAAGGCAATAGTTAGTAATACAGTAGATCTTCATTTATCCGGCACCTGATTAACCATCTGTCTCTGTTAACCATCAGGGCATTGTACGTCAAAATATTAAAAACAGGTATGTGTACATATGTAGATATTACGATTTTTTGATGACCAGGTCTGTTGTATAATAATTTCAATGTACATATTCTCATATCCATCATTGTCTCGGTCCCGCACTCTGATGGATAACCGATGTTCTACTGTACTGAACATTATGAAATATAACAATTTTCTAGATGCACAATAGCATTTGAAACTGAAGGTTTTAAAACATACACATCATGCAAATAATACTGACCACAAAAGAATGCCCACATACATCACAGTTCAACAATAAAATAAAACAAATGTGTGATTAAGTGACAACAATGTAGGCAATATCCATGCACGGTAATAAATGATATAGAAGAATCATAACATTCAAAACAATAAAACTGATTAAAAAACAGCTGAAAAAAAAATACAATGTAATAGACCACAAGCTGGTATTCAGGATTTTGAACAAGATGAAAGGCATTCAACATTACACAGATGTCAATGTAATCATGAGAGTATTTAAGCTTATTTTCAATTTTTTTGTCAAAGACAATAGAACAGAGATTTATGCATATAATACAATCAGTTGTGTGCTTTTCCCAGATAATTATTCACTAATGTAATATTTTAATGCATTCAGGAAGCCTTAAGTCTGCAAAAAGTACCACATAATTAACCAGAATCCGTAAATATGAGAACCTGTACACTATCCTGATGTGGTAAA
The DNA here is from genome assembly GCA_028554795.2 of Sinohyriopsis cumingii. Taxonomy (NCBI): domain Eukaryota; kingdom Metazoa; phylum Mollusca; class Bivalvia; order Unionida; family Unionidae; genus Sinohyriopsis; species Sinohyriopsis cumingii. The sequence goes on from CM068835.1 coordinate 60,924,904, forward strand.
AACTAGAATACCTTTCATAGTATGCATATTTTGAATATTCATTTTTCAAGGTAATTATATCTGATGGTAATAAAATAAACTACTGAAATAAATGGTACAATTATACCAAAGAAGTACCTCTCCAGACAAGACATGTCATGAAATGGAAATACTCAATACCCAAGATGAAAATACTGCATCAAAAGAACAATACTAATTTAGCATTACATGGAATAAATGAACAGAATAGGAAAAAATATGAACAGAAAATTACATGAGAAAGCAAAATGATATTACATAAAGGATCCATGTATCAGTGCATAAGAAAACCAAATTTAATGTACAAAGTATCGGTAAGTACTGCTCAGCATACTAATTCTGAAAGTGTGAAATTTTAAAAATCGTGTTATCGCTATCCATTAACGAAGTTATAATTGCATGGGTTTTCACCAAAAACTTATGATGTATACTATGTCCTAAATAAAAATGGTGCCATGTGCACATCTTATATGACCAGCAAACCTGCCATCTTTAAAATCTTGTTATTTCCTACTGAATGGATGCTCATATCAACATGGTATATTTTTTACTTAAAGACTTCCTATGGTCTCTAGTTGGCCATAAATGAAAATGCCACAATAAGACTGCTAAAGTGCCCATCTTGAAAATCTTGTTATAAAATTACTCCTGAATTATTGGCCACATCAAGATGGGGTTTTCACTGGAAGACCTTTGCTGTCTAGTTGGTTGTAAACAAATATAGTGACAATCTGATCTCCATTATATGGTTGCCATAATGGCCTTGACGATCTTGTTATCAATACTTGTCCTTGATGGCTAGTCATATTGACAGGGTTATTTTACCAAAAGATTATGTCTGGTTTGTACTAAATGAAAATGGTGCCAACCTAATATCCAAATATGGCCACCATGGTAGTCATCTAAAAATATTATTGTTATTTATTCAAGATGGAAAGTCATATCAGCATTGGGTTTTAATAAGAAGAATTCTTATGATGTCCTGGTGGCCACCTTGAAAATCTTGAAATCAGCACTCTATTTTTAAAGGGGTTTTCACAAGCAGAGATCTTACTGTGTCTAGTTGGTTCTAAATGAAAATGATGCAAATTGACCTTTAGTATGGCCACCATGGTGGTCATCTTGAGAATAATTATCTCTCCCAAATGGATGACCATATCAGCATGGGGTTTTCACCAATAGACACTTTATGACACCTAATTGGTCCTAAATGAAAATGTTCCAAATGATATGCCCAATATGGCTGCCATGATGACCATCTGTCTGGTTAGAACAGACACAAAATTTAATCCCTTACTTGGTTGACTTGCTTTTTGATAACTGTCAGTGTATGTTCTGGTAACAGAGATTCAAAGAAATGATGTAACACTTTTAAAATTCAATGACATTCATAACTCTGACAGTGAGGAATTGTGGGTGCTCTTCTAGACAACACAACAAATATCCTCTCTTGACAAGAATTATTTTCAGAAGTTTCACAATCCCATACATCTATAGATTTTCTATGGTTTCTCGTATCCAAGTAAAAATTCAGCTACTCCAAGGTAATAGACTGTCTGTGCTATACCAAATAGCGGTGCTATGACCAGTATTCTGCAAATGGCTCCTTTAAAAAATGCCTTTGGTCCTTCATGCTTCATCACTTTCCTGTAATAAAAATGAAAACTATTCCTTAATATGAATCACAGTCAAGATTTATAAACAATTCTTATTCTTGTTGTATTAAGTTGCAAATATAAATTTGCCTTATTTTACAACTTTATCAAGCTCAACCACTGCAATCAGGGAAACAATGATGTAGTCAAATGAACATAGAAAAATTGTCACACAGCTTTTAGATATTATTTCCAGTCTATGACCAGCAGAGCTAAAAATTAGTAGAGATTTATTAACTTTTAAATGTATATTTCTACATCTTTTTCACATTTTTCTTAATAAACTTACATACAACAGATGCCTACTTTCCTAAATACCAACACTTAAACGCATTTACTTTTGGTTGATATTATTTCCTCTCTTACGGATTAAAGATTATTAACATGTTTTTAAAACAACGTGTGTCAACAGTGTGTGTTCAGCCTATTGATGAAACTACATGTTTTGGAGAAGTTAAGAAAAATGAATAACTGTTAGAAACTAAATAAAAACATATAAATTTATCTTTCTGCATTAACTGCAAGATTTAAATTTCCTCTTAAGTCAACCATTTTTGCCTGAACATCAGTTGTGCAATGGCACTCTTTGTTTGATGTCTTCAGGTTTTTTGAAATGCCATCTTCTACCAATGTACTCTGAATCACTAATGCCATTTTGTACCACTGTACACTGAATCATTTTGATCTTTGGTTATAAATTTGAGCAATTAATACAAATTAAATAATGTAATTCCTGGATTATTCTAAAGTATCTGGTTTCTCTTTTATTTCTTGTCAGATATTAATTTGGAAACTACAGGAACACTGGGCAAACATGAATTAGTCTTGCATTATTAACAAAGTGATATATGAAACATCAACAAATGTTTAAAAAGAATGTATTTTAAATTTGGTAACCAGGAGAACCCAAGAGGCACTTCAGTTAAATATGAGAAAAGATAACCTCTGGATACATCTGGAAATGGGATGTGAGAAAGATACCCTCACTCTAATTCGGTCAGAATGTGTCTGGCCATGAATGATGACCATGTGTGATTGCATATAGAATGTTTTACAAACCTGAAATGCTTTCATGCTAGGAAGGATTCCTGGCAAGTTTTGTCAAGTGTGTCTATTTAGTTGTTCAGTAAAGGTTTTGCTATGCACAGTAATAGTTACCATAGTTATATTTTTAAGGTAGATTGGCATAATCTTTTTAAACACAAAAGTCCTGGACGCCTGGTTGCTTCTGTCAAATATGAACAAAAGTAGTTTTTATGGCAGACATATAAACAAATCTCTATTTAGGTAGGAACAAAAATAGCAACAGAAAGGCATTGCTCTAAGCCTGCTTGCTCTGTACAACATTTTGGAAATTCTGATGAGCTTTTTTTAAAAAGATAAAAAGGCAATTCTTGAAGGATGGAAAATATAACAACCACCAAACAACAACCATTATACATTAATGCAACACATGTGTAGGGCAGGTAACTTTATGATGCTATTCAATAGTTTCAAAACAATCACTCTTTTCATCAGTGCTCACACAGGTCTGCATACAATTAATTGCAACTTGCAACTGATCATATATTGTGTTAAAAGGAAATGACACAGTTCTACAAAAATATTACAGCACATGTTTAAAGAGAGAGAGAGAGAGAGAGAGAGAGAGAGAGAGAGAGAGAGAGAGAGAGAGATACACATACACAAAGCAATCAATGATTCCTTTGTATGTTTGTTCCCCCTTGCCCTTGTGTAATGTCTGCAGACGGGTCTTTACAACTGAAAAATGAAAGAATAAATTCTTTGAAGTTGTCATCAACAGAAAAAGAATGTCCCTTCTTGAAGTATATGAAACTATAATTTTAGTGATATAGAGTGATGAAAAAAAACTTTAAACCATTATCATTCTTGATTCACAAAAAGTTGAGTCCAACCACAAACAAGATAGACCCTAATCTGCTGTTGCATAATGCACAGATCAATGTCTATGTTGTTTGCTCTATTGATTAAAACTACAGTACAAGTCACATGGGTTATTCATGCGCATTTAATCATTTTAAATTAAATATAAATTGTTTTTCAAAATCTAACACTACTTTTTTTTAACCAAAGTCTATTAAATCCTGATTTTTGAATGATCAGCACTTTAACTGTCATCAAGAAACGTTCCAACGAAAAGTATCAATCTTGACAGTCTTTTACAATGGTGGCCATGTACTAAACTTGGGTAAAAGTAAGAGTGCATCAAGTGGAATAGTCACAATTGAGGGTAGTACGAATTTGTTTATCAATATGTGTAAATTTCAACTGTGACTTCACAGCACATGACATTCAATCCAGACTGTACTGGATCACACCTTTAGGTTCATTTTGTCCAAAAATGTCAACATACTTTAACATGGATTTTGCTGTATGCACCTCTTGGGGCATCTAAATAATGACTTTCCAAAGAAATATGGGTGTATATGAATCCAAATGAAGTAAATACTTGCCACTTAAAGGTATGTAGAATCAAATTCTAAAAAATGACACCCATTACTGAAATAACTGGTGTTGAATGCCTACATGACCCATGTGACTTGTACTCTAAGAAAATGCACAGACGCAGACCTGCTGGTACATTATGTAACAGCAGATCTGGGTCTTTGTTTTTGCACTTAAGTTATAGGCAAGTATAGGCTGTGAATTCCAAATATCATGTGAACCAGGTAGTGGGTTACACAGCTACAGGCGCTTGAACAAAACTGAATTTTGTTTTGTCTATTTTGTAATTCTTGACCCCATGACTGCACCCAGAGGTGAAACCCAGGGACATGATTAGCACTAAGAGAAGGGGAGTATATAATGATGAAATAACTGGCAAAGTGGTTACGTAAATCCAATTGATGAAAAAAACTTTAACCAAACAACAATGTAAAGGAGATAATGTTGAGATTATATATCAAGCATGTGGTTATTTGGGTTAGGGATTATTAAATTACACATATTGGAAAACACTTTAACCAAATTGTGTCTCCATTAGAATTCTTGACCCCACGTCTCCATTCACAGGAAGAACACATGGGCAGAAGTGGAATATGTAGTGATATTACATTCTATATATGAAGTGAACTGCGTAAATGGTCACCAATCTTCATGTGCTGGAAAAACTAGATGAATACAAGCAATTTATATATATAAATATACCCCTGCCTCTAGTGCATTATACTGTAACCCAGATGAGAATATAGTCAAATAAAAAGGCACTACTCTTAAAGAAACATATTGATTTTGAAACAACCATGATGACCATAATATATACTCATTGTGACAGCATTCCACTAGAAAATGCAAGAGTTGATGCATTCACACAATTCTGTTATGTAATGCAAGTAACTATAAGTAATAAAAGGGCAATAACTCTTAAAAATCTCATGGACTCATGGAAGGACAAGAATTTGTCAAGATTTGCATTTTTATATGATGCCAATAATATGTACCATGTTTCAAAGTGATCAGAAAAGATGAGGTGCACTCAAAAGATTCCACCTCACACTGCATTCTGCTGCGGGACAAAAAGGGGCAATAGCTCTAAGAACAAGAGTCCATTGAAGGAACTGAGTGCTCCAAAGAATTTCCAGGAATCCATGATAAGACTATTTCTTCTTTTTAACAGCATTGTATTAAAATAACCTCAAATGTTCTTTGGTGATAATAAGATATTCAAGATAACCACACTGACACCCATAAGGAATGTTGGATCGGCATCGTTTTCATTTAAAACCAACTAGATATCATGAGAACTTTTCTTGTGAAAACTATATGTCAATACAACCATCCATTCAGACAGAACAGCGTTAACAAGACTTCGAAATACCGCCATGCTGGCGAAACAGGATATCAAACTGACATTATTTTCATTTAGGACCAACTAGACTCTCATAAAATGTGATCCAAAAACAAAGACTGTAGCGTAAGTGAGGGCATGAGTTACTAAGGAACCTCAGAAAAATTAAGAATGGGCATCAACAGTGAAAAGAGGGTTAAATGGCTGTGAATACTCATTTTAATAAATGCACTGAGAATAATTGTCCATAAGAATGTTTTTCCTAACGAAGTTGTTTGCTTTTCGTTTTTCCTGTATAAATTACTTGTGTTTCAAGATAATCTTTTAAAGATCATTAAAAATAACATGTCTGAACACACATCACATGTATAACAGTGAAAACATTGTGTATTACATCATTCCTTTTTGCATGTGAATGTCGATACATTCTAGTGCAATTGTTAATTCAGAACTACATTAGGATTTTCAAAAACAATGGACATCTATTGCAAGAAACAATAACAATGAAACTCAATCTTAAACTGTTTTATCAGAAAAATATTGATGCTATGATTTCACTCGAAATAACTGCAAAACTTCTGCAAATTCTTAAGGACACCTTCGGGTGCCAATTCAGGAATATTAAGTTCACTACTGACCTTAAAACTCACTTCTCCTTGATTAACCTTTGACACTAAGCTTTTCATTTACTGAGCATGCCTTTTGCTTGATTCGATTGCTATTCTTGATCACACTGCGAATGATTAGGATAAACCAACTGATAACATCAGATACTTTAATGATGTTATCTAATTGTAATATATTCAATTAGTTGAATGAAATGAGTTGACTTAACACATGACCATTATCATGACCACTAGCACTTATGCAGGTAAGATTTATGTGCCCTTCAACTATTTTTTTGTCCACCAACTTGTTGTGATTTCTTGCAAAAGATTTAAAAAGGTGATAATACAAAGCAGGTCTACTATTAACTGACTGTAACAATGCAAGAAACACATTATTATTGATACGTCAATGCATATCATTATTTACAGTGTATTGAGGTTGTTTTTTTTTTAAAAAGAAAAATTAAAAATATACAACTTATCAAAGATTGAAAATTTCATTAAAAGGATTATTATTTCTGGGTACTAAATGCCATTCTTTATTATAAGATCAGTAATATACCAAGGTTTCATTTACCAATTTGACAGAAAAAAATTTGATACACACCTGCCTCCATATGTGTGTGGGTTTGCAAGTGGTGCCATACTGTAGGAGCAGTGTAGCTGCCATTGTGGCCATACTGGATGTCAGAATTGCATCATTTTCATTCAGAACCAAGTAGACATCATACTAAATCTAATCATTAAATTTCTATTTAGATGGAGGAGTGATAACAATAATATTCAAGATGGCTGCAATGGTGGTCATACTGATGTCAATTATGCACTATTTTCATTTAGGACCAACTGGAATTGTCCTTTAGAGGAAACCCCATGTTCATAAGACCACCTGTTCAAGAGGAGTAGCAGAAACAAGATTTCAAGATGTCCAATTGGCACCATTTTATATAAGACCAACTAAACCTTGGGAAGATTGTATTGTGTAAAGTTTCATGGCAATCCTAGATGTAGTTTAGGAAAAGTAGAAATAACAAACTTATGTCAATGGATGGAGAGATTATAGACATGATTTTGGTATTCCACCAAAAAAAGCTGAAAATTTGAAAGTGGGATTTGGGGGTCCTCCCCCAACGGTGTCTTGAGGGGCAGTGCCGAAGGCCCCCAGCCAAAAATGCATTTTACAATTATAAAAACTGCTCCTGGTGCAACGTATGACCATAATATATAACAAAATATTCATTTGAAAAACTAACAAACTTACCAAACATTTTCAGCTTTACTTGAATAATTTCACAATATTTATTGTCACATGAATTTGTTCTCCAATATCATTGGTGATTAAGCTCTTTCATGTGCATGTCAATGTTTACATTGTAATTAAATCAAAATAATTTCTCAATTTTTGCAGCAAATATATTATACTTCTCTCTTTTCATAACAAATCTATAAAACACCCAAGTACATCAACTATATACAAATAATCCCATAAATTCACTTGTCTTTTTCTCCAATGGACACAACCTGTTGATATTCCAGCTCTTTTTGCAGCTTTGGCAAAGATTTGTTTAGCCTTCCTTTTTGACTGACTTTTTTGCTCAGTGTGCAACGTTTCTTTTCCTTCTCAATGACAGCCTCTTTTCCTTTCAAGCTGGTGATTGTATTGGCGACATGCAGTGGGCATATTCTGACAGAGAGCTACATCTGTTCTCTCGTGTAAGAAAGCTTTCTTCTTAAAGTAATTAACTGCACTTTTTCCAGATGCCTTCTGAGCTTAAATTTTTCCATATGCAGCTTCTTTTTTAGGTGCCATTCCATAGTCTTCCAACCGCGATTGATATAGAGCAGAGGTCACAAAATGCCAGTCCTCTAGCATTCAGTTTTCTTATAAACTGACCAACTAAATTTCCGCTGAATGTTCGCTCCAGCCATTCCCATACATTTTTTTATAACCTTTATTTAAATTTCTCGTGTCATGGATCCTCTAAACAACTCATGGTCGAGTGGTCTAAAGCGCTTTCCATTACGGATCACTGCCATCTCACCTCTGTCTGTGTGAGTTCGAGTCTCGGATTCGGCCAATGTGGGTATGTGAGAAAGCTTGCCATTAGCTTCTCGTGGGTCGGTGGTTCTTTCTGGGGTTTTCCCAGGTTCTTCCTCCACCATTAATACTGGCCGCTATGTATAGCCTATCGTGTGCTGAAAAATGGCATTAAACCCTACAACAACAACAACTAAACAATTCAGGACACTATTTCGTTTGCTGCATGCACACTTCTTCTTTCAAATCCATCAGTTTCCATTACATGAAGATTCACTGGATGAATTTAAACTTTTGACCAATCAGAATACTCTTTGAGTCATGGGCTAACTAATATATAGTACAAATACGTTACAAGGGTCATTGCGAAATGGGACCAAACAGACTGTTTTTTAAAAACTGGATCGAAGATGATAAAAAAGAAAATGGGCTATTTCAAGACAAATTGGATTCAAGTCAGGACAAAAGCGGAATTCCACTTTAAAACGGAGTAAAATCATGTCTAAGATTAATAACATGCCATCACCTTAGCTCTTCTGGTTATATGACCAGTAGACCTAAAAAGTGTGAGAACACTAATTTGTCAGTATGCACATCTTCAGACGATGGCCATAACAAGTACAATCCTTTGAAACTATAAGACAAGTTGCATCCATAAGATTCTGTCATTCACTACATCAAGCTCCAAGTGGCAATAACACTTACCAAAAACTGCATGAGAACTGTGATTTGTCAATATGCATATATTCTGATGATGACCATAATAAGTACCAACTTTTAAAGCAAATCTGCTGAAATGCGAGACTAGTTGCAACGAATTTACATACCATCTGATATTGTCTGCTGCAAATTATACCAGCAGCCATAGTTTCCATTTATTTACTTGCTCAAAATAATTTGAAATCTGGAAGGATAAATGTGACTACTTACCATCAAAGGGGTTCACTAATAATGAAGCAGTGCAACCAGCTATAAACCCAGATATGAAAGAATGGTAAAATACTGCCTGGTTACTGCCTTCACGTCGCTTGCCCTGTGAAATATGATCAGATGATAGTAATTAATCCTTTCACCAACATGTACTTTACATGAAAAAAATGTAAAAAGTAAGTAAGATCGATTTCTAACCACACTGGTCATTTTGGATCACGTCAAGGAGTGTATGCTCTCCATTGTTCTCCAGCCATAGGGGTAAGTGTTAAATTTACATTTCATTTGATATGTGATGCTTATTCGGTTTGTAATGTCTTATCGCATAATAATGCATTTATTACAATGCAGATTTGAACTTTGAATTACGGGGGCCTCGAGTGGCCGAGTGGTCTAAAGTGCTCTTCGTTACGGATCACTGCCATCTCACCTCTGTCTGCGGCGGTTCGAGTCTAGGATTCAGCCAATGTGGGTATGTGAGAAAGCTTGCCAGTAGCTTCTCATGGGTCGGTGGTTCTTTCCGGTGTTTTCCCGGGTTCTTCCTCCACCATTAATACTGACCGCCATGTATAGCCTATCGTGTGCTGAAAAATGGCGTTAAACCCCACAACAACAACAACAACTTTGAATTACAAGTCACTGTTAGAGGTTAATGTATTAGCATATACCTAGAGATTTTACAGAAACTATTATTATGACCAATTTGGTTTTAATGTAGCTGATTGTGACTGTCACTGTGATTGTGACTGTGAATATGACTAGAGCTGTCTGAAGCTGTCTGAAGTTTTTTAGAGCTGTCTGGAGTTTCCAGAGTATTTAAGGCTGTGTGCTGTCGATATGTATGTATGTACGTATGTCTGTGCCACGGACATAGACACAGCAATTTAAAAGGGTGCTGTATGCTGTCTGTACGTGTGTATACATATGACTGTATATGTGGTGGATCCATAAAGGGTGCGAGTGGCCGATAAGAGTGTGGGCCAACCCAAGGAAATGTGCGACTGTACAAGGGGTCTAGAAGCATATGTTTGGTTCAATTATTGTTCCAATTGCATTTTTACATTCATAAGATCATTCTGAATCTTAGATGTGTTCATAAAAGATCATTTTGAATCTAAGTTGAGTTCATAAGATTATTTTGAATCTCAGTTGTGTTCAAAAGATTATTTTGAATCTTAATTGGAGTTCATATTCGAGATAATGTGAATCTCTCTTGTAGTGTAAAATACTGTTTGAAGCGTATCTGCAGTCCATGAGGTTTCTTGAATCTGTACTTCATATTGATTTCATATTTTTGGTTTATTTTCAATGTGTGAATGTTGTGTAGAGTGATTTGAGTCAATCGTATGTTGACAGCATGAGAGAATCATTGTATTTTTACATCATATATTTTTCTTTATTAATTCATTTCATAAATTTCCATCTTTCTCACATTGTGTTTGTCTTATTTAGTCCAAAAACCCACTCAGTTTCTATTCTGCGACACAGTGATTTCATTGCAAGTTATTGCAAACTTTTGCTCATCTTTGAGCAAACCTTCAAGCAGACCTGCCAACCCTAACAAGAACTTACCCTTGAATTCAAATGTGAAAATAATGGAAAGTAGATAGCAGAGAAAGTAACATCCCTTAGAAGTGTTGCCCCACAGCCCTGGTATAAACCAAAGACACCTTTCTCTCGCAACAGGTGTAGTGTGATCTTTGTAGCAGAGAGGCGTGGAGCAGCAGTGGTTGTTGCTCCATTTACAGATCCTGTTGTGGTGGCTGCCAGGTCAACTTGCACTGTTGAGAAAGGAAAGACAACACAATGGTGTTACTATTATCTGAATGCTGGTTCATATGAACTATGTGTTTTACAAACATTTCCATATGTACAAATAATTATTACATGCTCATTTTTTCTCTGTTAACTTTACATTGTCAAAATCGTTCAATATTACCCGATACTGAAATTGCATGCAAATACACATATTGCATTCATGTGCATAAAGGAACTACTTTCTATTGTAAACAAACAATGGATGCAGACATCAGCACTTTGATTTGTAAACAAATCATGTACACTCGCATAAGAGGCGCTTTACATTGTGGTTGTTTTAATTTGTTTCAGAATGAACTAAAACATGTTTCATGGACTGCCACATACCAGCTGCTTTGGCGCCTTCTGCGTTAACTTTGTTGATACAATGTTTCGGATTTAGGCTAGCTACAGTATACAACAGACGCAGGAAAGGGTCCCTACAAATAACATACAAGTGACAAGTAATAATGTTGTTGTGTAATGATGAATATGCGCTTGTGTATTTAGTTTGGAATGCGGCATACATTCAGTTACTTTGTTTCATGCAGTGTATTTTTTTAATAAAATTAAACATTAGGTAGAATAATTTTTTTTAGCATATAATAAAAAGGTTACTGCATTTATATGGGAAAATATGAACTCATTTTGTCGGATGGATATACTGTACTCCCAAGGTCATGCAGTATTTCCATTCGAAAAACTCGTTCATATTTTCCCATACAAGTGCAGTAACCTATAATGATTATAAGAACTTCACATTATTGGAACCACTCTCATGTGTCTTATTCAGATCTGGTAAATCTTCTATATAGGAAAAAAAAAGAACTCAAGAAATAATCATTGACTTGCATTCACAATATATTTGCTTTCTCATTACATATTTTATGTCCAAAATTGCAAGCTCCAATACAAAACAATCTTCAACAGTAAAATTACACTAAAGGACATACCAAAATTCAGCAGAACTGGAGTAACCTTTTGTTTTACAGGTAACTGAAATGTTTTTAAATTAAACCTTCAGGAAGGTTTCAGACAAATTTGTTACATGTTTTCACCAACTTTTAATCTTAACAAAGAAGGGTAGAGTTAAGTCTATAAAAGAGATTCGTTTGAGAGAGTTTCCATATCAAGATAAAGTTGTGTATAAAGGAAATAATTAATTAAAAGAGGGTGTGATCTGACTTAGCTTGTTTTAGGAAGTTCACAAAACTAGTGCTCTGAGCAAAGTGTATCAATTGCAAAAATAAATTTTTTGTGACATTTTACAATTTTAAAAAAAAATATACAAATTTTGAAAAGGGAAGTTCTGAATATTAGAGTAATTTTTTTAGCGAAGTTCCTTGATTAAGAAGAAGCACAAGACTCTATGCATTAGCTGCTAACATAGGTATCTTATAATGGGTGGGGTAAATAAATCTAGAAAGAAATTTCATTTGCCATTTATTAGAAAGTGAAAAGACTAAAATTGCTACCAAAGAAAATAATATATTCTCCACATATATAAAACAAGAGTCCACGGTTTCCAAATTTCACATAAAGCTTCACAGTCACCATTGTTGATTCCAAGATACAAGATCTTTTATTGCATTTATGAAGAAAAAAAACCCATAATCGATCATTTGGTATTGACAATATTTAGATGAATTTCACTGTTGCAAATGTCATAATAGTATACTAAAGTCTCCATTTCTCGTTGTTTAGCATCTGTTTTTGTATGCAACTATTCTTGTTCTGATGGTTCAACAATATTATTAGTTTAAAACAGTAGGTCAGTCTACTGTTGTTGTACAACATCATTCAAAATATTTAACATTGGTATGTATTGTGATGAGTTTAGACCTAATATATGTGTATTTCTGTTGTAGCAAGATGATATTTCCAAAGTTTAAAAAAAAATGTTCTACAAGAATGTAAAGCTTGAATGATGTGTGGAAGTATATTTAGCAAATTATACCCTCAATCCTTAAACACTGTATGCTAACCAAGTGAACTGTAAGCGTAAAACAGATGAGTTGAAGTATTCACAATTAATTATACCCTCAAGCCTTAAATACTGAAGTGTAAACGTCTACATAAAACAGGTAATAACTCCATAAAATTGTCAGGAAACAGTAAAAATCAAACTTTTTACTAAAAAAGTCTGATATTAATCTAGTTTCAGTCCACGAGTGTTTCAAAAGTTACTAAGAAAAAAATGAAGTGCAATGTTTTAAATTAAACAGGTCCAGCAGTATTTAACCCAAATTGGTGAAAATCAAACTTGATGTTTTCTTAATCTTAAGCCTTACATGAAATTTAATTTCAATCCATTAAAAAGTTACTGAGCTAGAATAAAACTGAATGACAGAAAATCCCCAAAGTGAAATGCCTTTTGTGTTTAAGAACCGTATGCGAGACCCCTTGTAAGTGATCCTATATTCAGTATTACTAATGTCACTTCATGCTACATGCACATTCTTAAACAAGTACATGCCACAGGTATTCATGCTTCTGTGGATTTAATATTGAAATTTCAAGAGAAAACATAAAAATAACACCATGATTGGGAGAAAAATAACAACTTTTTAAATAGACATCAAACATACTTTAAACATGAGTAACTCAAAGGGACTGATGCCATACTGGTTGAAAATATTGCCTCAAAGTCAAGACACAAAAACATTTTTTCTTTTTAACTTCTGAGTGGAGCAAGAAAAAGATTTTCAAAGCAGCAATTGTAGCCGCTGTATTAGATGCAAGATCAACACCAATTTCAATTAGGACCAGTTAAACAGCTGAAAAGCATTATTATTCATTCAAGCAGACTCTTTCCATGTCTAGTGATCCATTGGCATAAGTTGTTAGAGCGTTTGCCTCAGATATGAGAGGTCATGGGTTTGAACTTCAGCTGAGTCATGCCAAAGACTTATAAAAATGGTACTAGCAGTTGCCTCGCTTGGCACTCAGCATTATGAGGTTAATGTTAGGACTGGTCCACCTGGTGTCTGGGTAGGACATGATGCTATATGTCTGCGGCATGATACCCAGTGCTAGACATCACTATAAACTGCCAACTGCAGACATCGTAGTGATATGATTGAAATTGTTTTAAACCTACGTTCAGAAATCCAAATCACACACATTTCCATGTCTATATTATTATGACATTATGACAGTTATGTATCCTTACCACTTCTGCCTGCATCTTGGAGCTGAATTTTCAGCAACTCCATAGGTGTAGTTATGATTATCTGACACATCCCTGCTCCTGCACCAGCCAGTAGTTCTCTTGGAAGAGTTAATGTGTTACTGCAGATTAAAACAAAATTCCCATCAAGGTAACAGGTAAAAAACCTGACAATATGCACAATACAGTGTGACCCCACTATAGCACGCTCCGTTATAACACAAATTTGGATATAACACATGAGATTCCATTAAAATATACTTTTGATACAAAACTAACAACTTTTAAATCCATGTTTACTATGCATACTGTAGCAACCAACACATTTTTATATAAATGTCAAATCATTAGTACAATGATGTGCAATTGTTCTGCAGTATATTCTCCACTTATTCTAGGAGACTTGTTTTTTGTCTTCCAAGAAACTAGAAATGTCTCCAGATGCCACAGATGTGCCCACAAAGTTAGTAAACAGCAAATTAACAGGACCATAAATCCCACAAAATTGTCCTGGAAAATTATAAGGGTCAAATATTAATTACAATGTCTTAGGGTAAAACGTCATACCAAATTTAGTTTAAATTCAAAAGTCCTTCAAAAGTAACTGAATATAAACTGAAGAGTATATTAACCAAGTTAAACTGGGGTCATAAAGTCTTAAAGTTTGCCATAAATAAGTTGCAAGTCAAATTGGCTCAGTCTTCTTAATCATAAACCTCAAACAAAATTTAATAATGAGCCATGCAGTTACTTCAATGTTACTGACATAAACAAAATCTAATATCAAATCATGCAGTTACTTCAATGTTACTGAAATATTAAACAAAATTTAATATCAAATCATGCAGTTACTTCAATGTTACTGACATAAACAAAATTTAATATCAATCATGCAGTTACTTCAATGTTACTGACATAAACAAAATTTAATATCAATCATGTAGCTATTTCCATGTTACTGACATAAACAAAATTTAATATCAATCATGCAGTTACTTCAATGTTACTGACATAAACAAAATTAAAACTAAGAGTTCCAAGCTAAACTGATATACTTTTTCATCTGGAAAATAAAGAATTACCAAAAAATTGTCTAAGAAATTTTTTGTCGAAATTCTTTAGTGGAAGCTTCATATGTTTTATAATACTGTTTAACGCCTTCATTATGAGATGAACAATCTGATAACTGCTCACCTGGAAAAAAGGAAACTAATTTGCCTTTGTAAAACTAGTTTGCTCCCACTACAGACATAAAGATAAAAAAATAAAATAAAATAAAATTAAGAACGTAAATATTTTAGAAATATTGTCATACAAAGGGACTGAGTGGCTGAAAAGAAATGACAGTAAGACCATTTCTTCCTTTAACAGTGGAGTGTTTATACTATCTTTCATATTCTTTGGTGATAACATAATTATCAAATTAGCTGCTGTAATGGATATATTGGATGTCAGTTTCTATACAATTAAAAAATCATTATAACTACCTGAGAATGTAATTATGTCATCTACATATACCACAAATATGCTACCCAAATTTGATTTGTCTACACTGATCAGCTTTTGTGCATTCTTATGATAAGAAGCTCAAGACAGACATACGGATGGACAGGATGTAATCAAGAAGCCACCTCTGAAAGCAGTGAGGGCATGAAAATTATGGCACTTGACTGGTAGATGACAAATGAAGGCACTGATTCAGAAACCTCTAAGGTCAAAGTCTTTTGAATCTTCTTCCTATTCTAGTTCTGATTCAAGTTCTACTTCTGGCAAAGAATCTGACTCCGATTCTTCTCATAAATTCGGTTCAAAATCATGATCTCTAAAGAAATCTAATCCTTCTAAACACAAGAAACAAAACAAAAATCAGGCATGAGCAAAAGAATTGTCAAAGCAAAATTACCAAAGGTTTGTCAACACATGAGATTTAACACAAAATTGTTACAGAAGGTGTAACATAAATAAAAACATAGACTTAAAATATTCTCACACATGGAGGGTTAGAAATTATCTCCACTAAGCACATCTCAAAAGCTATGTCGATTCTCTTAAAGTTGCTGAAAAAATGATGGACTATATTTTATTCAATACCATTTTTCTTACTTTGCAAGTAACACTGGAGTGATTGGAAGAAACTTCATTATTAGCCCCCATCTATCAAAAGGATATGCTATTTAAAAAAAAAATAATACCCATCCTTGACTGAAAAAAAATCAAATCTTGTACCAGCATGTGTGCAACATGGTAGAATATTTAAAGATCATTAAAATGGCTTAGACAAATTCATTATAGCTCTGTTCAACAGTTTATTCTAGCAGAAACTAAAAAGGACCTTTTATGGTAGAATTGGTTTCCATAACATAAAGGTGCATCACAGATGAAGATTTGTCAGAGCCTGATGCTGGCAAAGTTTGTGATGTCAGTTCAGTAGGATGTAGAGCGTGGTTTCATAGAAAACATAATTATTGTAAATATCCTGTTTTTGTGCAGTCCTAAGATTACAAATCAAGTCATTAGAGCTATTTAACGACAATCACCAGAAAAAGAGATAACCATACCCAAAACATTAGCATAACACATCATATAAAATCAGAGTATTTAATAATCACATTTACCTCATACAAATTAGTGTTAATTTTTAATGTATACTGAAATTTCATGAAAAATGGTTAAAAATTGTACAATGGACAACAAACTTCCCATACATTATTAAACAAAATCATGTCATACCTCTTACCTTTCTCAGCAATATTACTGGCTGGGTCATGACCCATGGTCATCAGTATATGTTCGAGTTTGACTGACACATGGCCATATGGGTCATAAATAGTCACATGGGTCATTTTTGTAACAGGAGATTTTCAAGTTTTAAGTTGGGGGGAGGAGGAAGATCTAAACAATTACATGTCTTGGAGAGAAAAATATACATTCAAATTTCCTCTCTCAGTTACAGAGCTGAATTATGTATTTTCAATTAATTCATTCAACTAATCTTGCTGGGGAAATTTTGTGCAGAAATAACAAAAGGAAAGAAATGAAAGAACTTAAACACTGAGATAATGAAAGGCAGAACTTAATATCAGCCATTTTTCGAAGGAAAAAGGGGATGCAAACATTTCAATGAATCAAAAGAGTATGTGTAAATTTGCCTGAAACAAAAATCCAGTTCTTTCACTTACTTTTCTTTTCTCAGAACATGTCTAAAGAAATCATTGCACACCAACTTAATGGCTTTCTCTGGGGTTATCAGCAACAGGTTCACCCCTGATCCTGCAGTAAAGAAATCGAGAAAGTAGGCTGGTGTAAAATCAAAGTTTGATACACAATAAGACCAATGCTATTCTCACATGGTACTAATTTATTATGGAAATACATTGTTTTTAAAAAAAAGAAATAGAAACTCAAAATATTAACATCCAATGATATTCAAAGCATTTACAAACACATGCAACCAATATCAGTTTTAAAATTCCCATGTTCTTGAAATAGTGTCACATTTAAGGATAATGAATAACAAGTCATCATCACAAAAATGAAAAGCTTTCGAAGCTAAAAATTAAGAATTTTGGATAGATAAAGTGATACAAGTTACAAAAACTACCACCTAAAAAATGTAAATCACCTAATTTTTATAAGCACAAAATGTTACTGAATTTGGCAAATAAATAATTTTTCATCATATATGATATAAAAAAGCAGTAAATATTAGTTAGTCCTTAAAATTGTATACATGTATATTGTTAATGTGCACAAGTTTTTGACACCAAATGTTCTGATTTACATTTCTAACACTGATTCAAACTAGATACAATTACAGGGTAAATGCAATCAAAACTAGACACAACTACCAGGGTAAATAGAGAATTCAAACTAAACACAATTGACCTATCGTCAGTTGTCAATCATTATGCTCGACTGACCAATCAGCGAGCGCTATTATACACACCTCCAAACACTGTTTACGTCCGCCATTTTCCTCCGACAAGCTGCTTCTGTCGATATCGACTCGGCTATTGTATATATTTTTAAATTTTGCAACCGTTCAGTGAAGTTGCCCCACTTTGCTTGGAGAAGTCGCCCCAAGGATCATATATAGTAATTCTGAGATATAGCCACATGGTTATGGCTTTATTTATTGTTATTTTTCTTCAACTTAATAACTTTTTAAATTTATAAAATTTGCAATTTTTCAACTTTTACATCTGATCAACTCCACTTCTGTAACTTAACGAAAAATAAGTGTTATCTGTCCCTTTTGCTCTGCTCTTCAAATCATTACATGCATTTTAATAATATTTGTAGAGATAGTGTTATCAATATTTTTTTATTACATTTACATCTAAAAATGAAACATGCGTACTAGATGCAGTATAAGTAAATTTAATCGTCAGGTGAAAATGATTTAGGCGATCAATAATTTTTTTCAGTTATTCAGTTGAACGCTTCCAATGCAAAAATGTCATCTAAAAATCTGAACCAAAGAGATGGATTAAACTTTTCGTTTTGAATAAAATCCTTTTCTAATTCACCCATGAAAGGGAAGAGTATATAGGAGCAATCTTAATACCCATTATCTGTATGTAATACGTAATATTAAATTTAAAATAATTATTTTCCAAGTTAAGTTTTTATTATTTAACAAATATCTTTGCTAGATAGTGTGCTATTATTAGGATTGTTATCAAGAAAATATTTGCACTCTTCAATACCATCTGCATGCGGAATGTTGGTATATAGTGATGTTACACCTAATGATACCAGGATTTAAATTATCAGATAAATGTGGAATAGACTTCGACTTTTTAATGAAAGTAGTTGTATCTTTAATGTATGAAAGAAGTGATTTCATTAAAGGTCGTAAAACACTATCAATAAATTTGGATAGGTTTTCAGTATATGAACTATAACCTGATATAATGGGTCGTCCTGGATAATTTTAAGGTAAATTATAGTCAGGATTTGTATGAGTTTTGGGTAATATGTATAATTGAGGTGTTCGTATGTTAAGAGGGAAAATATCAAATTCCTCATATATGGAATTATTATTTTTAGCGATCTCATTAATGCATGTTGAATTTTTTAAATTTAATTTCTAATTGATGTTCAACTTCTTTAACATAATCATTTTGATTCACAATAATAATAGTGTTTGACTCTTATCATCCTTTTTAATCACTATACTTTCGTCATTCATTAGATTATATACAGACTTAATTTCATCCTTATAAATATTACTATGATATTGCTTTAATTTAGTTAATATCTCATTTGTCATCGCGTATATATAAAGATAAAAATATAAATATGAGTATGAATCACGTAAAAGATGACTTAATTCTGTTATAAAAAGGTTATCTAGGTGACAAGTTTTGGGATGACTTCTCCAACCACTCTGGGGTGACTTCTCCAGATACATGGGGGCGAGTTCTCCGTATACCAACGTAACTTAGAGAAGTGCAAGTGATGGATAAATGCTCTCGCTTTCTGTCTCTGTCTCAGTGTTGTTTCATATGGCAAATATTGCTCACCAATATCATTTGGGATCTTTTAATGTTATCATGCTCGCTATTTTCACAGAATGTTTGTCGGAGGTTAAGACATTGTCAAGTCACGTGGTAGGCAGAGGGAGTGATCTACCTTCTGGCATAAGGTCAATTACTATGGTAAACAGAGAGTTCAAACTAGACACAACTATCTGGGTAAACAGAGAATTCAAATTTGACACAACTACCAGGGTAAATAGAGAATTCAAACATGACACAACTACTAGGGTAAATACAGAATTCAAACTAGACACAATTACTAGAGTCAATAGAGAATTCAAACATGACACAATTACCAGGGTAAATATACAATTCATTCTAATGCAATTACCTGAGAAAATAGACAATCAAACTCTTTAAAGTCAGGTCTCCATTACAACTCAGATAAAATATAAATTTTCTAAATTTATATACAAATACATCTGAATAGAACTAATTAACAAAATATATTACAAAACCTTTCCCACTAATTGCTATTTTAAAAGTCTGCTCCAAATTTCTGTGTGACTTACCTCATTTAAAAAAGGTCTAACAAACTCAAAATCAAAATAGTTGCATGACAGCAAACAATCTGTGACAAATGTGGGTATCATTTAATACATCTAGTCTAACTGCATGATAAGAAATTCTTTAATGCATTTTTAAAACTTCACAAGTCATATTTCTAATGCTGATAATACGTAATTTGGTTGACAAAATATAATTATTCAATGTTGCATGCACTTTAATATATCCTAACAATTTCCATCTAAAAGACATTTCTGCAAGGAAAGATCTGATAACATTTTGGTAGCTACTTAATAAATGCAATTTGGAGTTTTGCATTCATCTCTGGGGAGCATTATGGGTTGCTATAGACAAGCTGCAATTTTTTGTCTTATAAGTATCATCCCCAAGTACTACAATCCCTTAAAAGTACCTTTCCTGAGTATTAAAATCGAATATGTCTTTGAATGGAACAGCTCATACCTCTGTACATTCCAAAGAATCCTTCATTTCTAAAAGTTTTTGCTGCACAGTCAGCTCTGGGAAAAGAACAAAAAATCAAAATACTGATAATACTAGTGGTTTGGATGGTTAAGTGATTCTAATTTACATAATATCAGATACAATAACATAGGTATTCAAGGTATTTTCACTATTGTACAAAGAATGCAGTAATCAATCTTTAAATACAATATTCTTCAAAATGTTCTTTTCCTTATTAGTCACTACAGAACTCATAGCATTTGTTTAAAACATTTAGAATATTGTGGTGATTTCCTTTTAAAAGCATTTTTTTCTCTACTGTCTCAAGTATTACCACCAGTGGAACAATATCCAAGGGAGATAACTACCCTGAAGTTTAGCCACAAAACACTCTATAGTGATTTTTGTGAACAGTGCAGTTGTCTGCACATATTTTTTGGTCCTAGGGTCAGCCTTTTGTTGAGTTGTCATTTCAATCAAGATTCTGGTGGTCAGTCATTCTCAGATGACCAATTTTAGAACACAGTATTCAACTCAGCACAGTGCATCAAACTGTCTAGCCAGTGGAACCATGGATGTGGGTAACTTTAATGCAGGGAAATGGGTTGGTAAGAAAGGTAACATATGTTTAACTTAAATGAGAAGATGAGAAGAATTCTTAACATGTCTTCCAGTAATAACTTTATCTTCATTTATTGAGTTCTTCAGTCCAAAATTTTACACAACTCATACCCTGATAATGGAGCACTCCTTGCAGCATAGTACACTAAAGAGATAAATAGCCTTGCTAATTACTTTAATAAGGAGAATCATCAAAAGAATACATTATTTCTTTCTTCATTTATAAATCCATGGAAACGTTTATTTTTTTAAATAAAATACATGGTAAACATATCCTTATTTTCTGTGAATTCTTCTTTTCATGCTTACTGTATATACTTAGTTATAAGTTGAGTACAACTGCAAACTGCACAGACCCAGATCTTCCATCACATAATGCGCCAGCAAAGATGGGTCTCTGCAGTTTCTTTGGAGTAATGAGTAGATCAAACAACACAGAGCTGACCTACAGGTGCATATGCTGCAGCAAATCAATCTTTGTTGCATGCAATTTGACTTATAAGTGAGTATAGATGGTATAACCTAGTATTGTGAAACCCATAATACAAAGTATATTTGCAGTCACTTTGTAAATAATTACTGATAATAAAAATGTCACTGACTATGCATGAATGATGCAACACTGACCATACATGGTTTATTAAGGTGAAAGCATTGAAAGAACATCATTAGTTAAACTGTGAAATCTAAGACTTCAACTCTTCTTGCAAATTCCAGCAAATATTTAACTTAGAAAACCATGCATGATAAGAAAATTCTACTCACAGGCTTTTGTACATAACCTGGCCATTTGGGCCAGGTTGCTGGTTCTGTAGACGAGTCTTTACCAGATCAATGGGAAATACACATGTCACTCCTACGATACCCGCAATACCACCGTTGATGATCTTGGGGATTGGGCTAAAAAGGAGACAGTAAGAAAGTACAATTTAGTGATAACTACACCATAAATACTATAAAAAAACAATTTATTAGCATTATTGTATATATCCATTGATAAGCCACAACTGACTTGTAAGCCAAATCCCATTTGTGCAATGCTCTGGCAAATATTCACTACAATATCCATGTGTAATAATAAGACCACGCCTAACATTAACATTATTATAATTTTTTTAGGCTCATGTCACTAAGTCTTATTATGGGAGAAATAATGATGAATAATCTTTAGTAAATTTGTCAATTCAGCATTTATATTCAGCACAATATACATTGACCAAAATACCTACTGAATAGCTATTTTAATATTTCATGTGAATACTAGTAGGGTTGCCATACTTCCACTTTTTCCTGGACATGACCTGCTCCCTTTTGGTCCTTAAATCTCTATACAGATGCTGATATATTTATACCCACTCTCTGGGGAGTCATTTATTTTTAAAGTTCACATATGGTAACCCTAATAATAATTATCATAGAGTTTTCACATAATTTTTACATAACTTTTAAACATATGAGAACTTTGTCTAGCATAATGTGGAAAGGCTGCAAAGACAAAAGCTGAACACATTTTGTTGCTATTGTGACAAAGGTCAGAAAACAAGTGAGACAAGGAGGGTAAGAAAAATTCAATGTCTAGCGGCCCACTACAAGTAAACAATGTTGCTGGACCAGTAAAATTTGATATTTTTGTGTGAACAAGTTTATGTGAAATAAAATACAAATTTTTCTTATTTTTGGCAGCAGTGGCCATTTTTGACTGTAGATTGGTATCATCTGTATAAATTTTAAAGGCTTTTATGCCAGGTTTCTGTAAAATTTGGTCAATTTCTGTTGAGTGGTTTATAAGAAGTTATATAAAGATATTTCTATTTATAGTAATGTTTACTATATTTGATAGACAATTGGCATAATTTGTACAAATCTGAAAGCCATCTCTATCAGGATCCTTGCCATTAAATTTGGTTAAATCCCAGTGAGATGAAGTCACCAAGGTGTTTCTTTTGTTTTGCATCAAACTGAAAGCCATTTGTAACAGGACATTTTTTTGTGTCAAATTTGGTCAAATCCTGTTAAATGGATTCTGAAAAGAACTCACTTAAAGGTTTTTCTGTTTAGTACCATTGGCTGTATTTGATGGTGAACTGGCATCATTTGAACAAATTTAAAATATCTTCATACCAGGATGCTTTCTTTTAAGTTTGGTCAAATTCTGTTGAACAGTTCTTGAGCAAAATTTGTTTAGAGGTTTCAAAATTTTTAGTAATGGCAACCACACCTAAAAGAAGATTGGCATAATTAGAACAATTCTGAAAGAGCATTATGCCTGAATGCTTTCTGTCAAATTTGGTCAAATTATGTTGAGTGGTTTTTCAGAACTGTAAAGAGCATTATATCTGTATGCGTTCTGTCAAATTTGGTCAAATTATGTTGAGTGGATTTTCAGAACTGTAATGAGCATTTGTTAATGGACAATGCATGACTAGTGATACATGACAGACAAAGGACCATAACATAAACACAAAATGGTCCCACAGCCAAGTGAGCTAAAAACTCTGATAATTGGGACAAATTATAGCGGGACATGGTGAAAGAATGCAAAAGCTGGCCTGTAACTACTTGCTTATTACAAATCAAAAAAAAATCTTAATCAGAGTTCATACAGATTTCTGAATGATAAATTCAAAGACTTTTCCCAAACGTTTTCACTAACATTTTATATACAAGTTATGTTATATGAGAAAACAACGAATGCAAAATACAACAATATTGTTTAATGATGTAATTCAAACTATAATTAATCAAAAGAAAGAAACCAGGAAAACTCGACTACATCTGAATCTAACAACCTTAAACAATTTTATTTGTGATTATGGAAAGAAATTAAAATGTATTGGTTTATTTCAATTTTTAAAGATTTTTAATGACTCAGGTATAATCTGCTCGATTTTCCCAAACTTTCAAGGCCTTGAAAATGCTACCTCATTTTTCCCAAACTGTCAAAGACTTTCAAAGACCGTAAGAACCCTGTTAATCTATCGAGGGTCAGCAGTCTCCTGAAAAGTTTATGCACAAATCAATTCTACTTAACCAATTAGTGTACAATTATGATAAGTAGGACCCACATCATACTGTAAAAAGTACATAAACAAAAGGAGTCTTCAGATCCAAGATCATAAGCTTTACAATCTACATTCACCTGTATTTGCCTAAATGTTACATGCACATGCCTTCTATGTATGGCTAAACACAGTATTATTTCTCTGATTTTACTGGTTTGGACATCAAATTACATTTCTCATGTGATAATTACTGGTATCATTATACATGTTTTAAACATTCAAGTGACCAATGTCACTGAGTGAAAACAATGAGTCAGCATTCCTGTGCATATCTCTTGCTAAGGTCAAGTGTTGCTTACGAGGGATTTATGGCACTCCAATTATTTTATAGTTTACTGGTGACACAGGCTCTTGATGGCTTCCTAAGATAATAGTACTGAAATATGAAAGGCAAGATGCTTTTTATGAAACTTATTTAATGTACTAAGTGGAGATTTTTTTTAACAGTACAATCTTAAATGGTTAAAAAAAATAAATTAAAAACAATTTAAACCCAAAATTATTCCAGTTAGTAATTATAACTGAATTAAGAATTGGTTAAACGAATAATTCTGTGGGGGTTATATACAGGCAAACAAGCTGGATACATGTACAGGTTATAATACCAACAGGTCCTCAATAGTTTTGTGTGTGGGGGGTTAATGGTGTACATGTCAGGTACAGTGTATATGTATTGGTCTTAATACCAAAGTGTTCTCCATATGCCATGGCTGGTGTCCTTATCATGAATTTTAATGCATGCATTATAAAATTGCAAGAAAGTATTAAAATCACTATAGAAGGTGTTAAATCATATCTGCTTAATTTATTTATCATCAAAAAATGTTCATAATACAAAATATTTGTAAGTTACTGTTACGCTGAGCAGGCTGAAGTTTGCCTATTTTAGGAAGTTTGTAGCAATCACATAGATGCCACCTGACATAAGATTGGAATGTGATAATTAGGCCAAGTGTAGAATAAAATCATTTATTGTCTCTTATTATTATTATTATTATTATTATTTACATCTGTAATATATTTTATTGCTTTCAAAACACACAAAGATTGCAATAAATCATTCATCAATAATGATCAAAGTGTCAAAATGAAAACAAAAAAGGTGCATTTTTAAAAGTATAAAAAAAAATATTATTTCAATCAAATTGTCAAACATATGGTGAGATTTTTAAGTATATTTCCAGGTTATGTCAAAATAAAAAAATTCTTTTGCTATTTTATAAATACAATAAAGATCAACTCCACACCATACAATTTTCTATTGGATTTATTTTGTTTCTAACATGATGTAAGACATTCATGCAGTGGAAAGCAATTCTTGACATTGCCTCCAGTGACTTAGAAATCACCATTGTGGGTTTTCAATTAATAAAATGGGGGTCCCAAGTGGCCGAGTGGTCTAAAGCGCTCTCCGTTTTGGATCACTGCCATCTCATCTCTGTCTGTTTGAGTCTTGGATTCAGCAAACGTGGGTATGTGAGAAAGCTTGCCAGTAGCTTCTCGTGGGTCAGTGGTTCTTTCCGGGGTTTTCCCAGGTTCTTCCTCCACCATTAATATGGGCCTCCATGTATAGCCTATCTTGTTCTGAAAAATGGCGTCAAACCCCACAACAACAACAATAACAACCATTAATAAAATGGAAAGAAGGCCAACTAATGCTGATTCCAGGGCAACAAGCTTTCAGGTAAGCATGACATTAGTTAAATTCTATATGTTTAATCACCATTCAATATGAATTTAAACTTGAGAAAGCCATGCCCTGACAATATTCCTTCATCTATCATACACTTCTGGTTCACTGAGGGGCCCCAAGTGGCCGAGTGGTCTAAAGCGCTTACTGTTACTGATCACTGCCATCTCACCTCTGTCTGCATGGGTTTGAGTCTCGGATTCAGCCAATGTGGGTATGTGAGAAAGCTTGCCATTAGCTTCCGTGGGTCGGTGGTTCTTTCCGGAGGTTTTCCCGGGTTCTTCCTCCATCATTAATACTGGCCGCCATGTAAAGCCTATCGTGTACTGAAAAATGGCATTAAACCCTACAACAACAACAACTGGTTCACTGAAAATACAATTCATTTTTTAACAGTGGCTGAAATATTATCACTTTTTCCTAGTTATGGCTGGTCTTCCCAAGTTCCAATGTACACAATGTCTAAAATTAAAACTTACATGAAATTTGAATCCATCAAAGGTATGGCCTTCTTCTCTAGCTGTACTTTTTTGAAGTTCAACTGTTTCTCTGAAATGTTAAAAAAAAGACATACATCTATGAATAATATGAATCATGCCAGAGCAACAGATGAAGTGTTGTAAAAAAAAAAAAATGTATTAAACAATTATGGCATCAAGGCTAGCAACATGGCTTCCTTTGCACAGACCTGTGCCTGTGGTGTCTACTTTAAAAAGTAACCATAACTAATTATTATTCTCTGAAAAAGACAATTTAATGTCTGCTACTGTCAAATGATTATATTGATTGAGATCATGATTTTCATTTTGTTCAGATTTAAACAATTCCACTATATTTATCTACAACAAAAGGCCCAAGTGGGCCCAAGATCCCACAAATATTGTCATCTGTTTGCCTAATGGCCAAATGCAAAAGCATTTGGCCAAGAAATATAGGTCACTAGGATGTATACTTGGTGTTTAAATATCCACCACTGCTGTTGATTTATGAAAACAATTGATTCAGTGTTTCTCTACTTTTCTTTTTATCAGGGCCCTGGATGACATCTCACCTCTGTTCACATGGGTTTGAGTCTCTGAGGCTCAGCTGACCTGAATATGTGAAAAAATCTGCCAATAGCTTCCCATTGGTTGGTGGTTTCTCCTGGATTCTTCCTCCATCAAATATACTGGCTGCCATGTATAACCTATCATGTGCTGTAAAATGGCATTAAACCCACAACAAAATCAACTTTATCTTTATCCATAACTGGTGGAACAGTAGGATCATTTGTTCAACAGTGAAATGCCTTAGATGCCAGTTGAAGACTGTAATGATCATACACTATTTATTTCTATGTTCTATAAGTATTATCTTCATCCATACCTGCTACAGAATAAACATACAGTTGTACTGGTATTCTAACAAGGCAATACATGTGTATTCTCCTAATGTCTCTCAGTCCTGGGAAATCCACTTGTAGTGGTATCTTGAAAGACAATGTACATATTTCAGCCCTTCTATTTACCAGAATGATTTTTTTGTTGTTGTTGTTTTGGGGCTTAACGCCATTTTTCAGCACACGATAGGCTATACATGGCGGCCAGTATTATTGGTGGAGGAAGAACCCGGGAAAACCCCGGAAAGAACCACAGACCCACGAGAAGCTACTGGCAAGCTTTCTCACATACCCACATTGGCTGAATCCTAGACTCGAACCGCCGCAGACAGAGGTGAGATGGCAGTGATCCGTAACGGAGAGCGCTTTAGACCACTCGGCCACTCGGGGCCCCTATTTACCAGAATGAGATATTATACTTGTGATGGCTTTTATCCTTGGAGGAAGTTTTCAAAATCTACTTCATGGATGTTAAATAGTACTGTTTTGTGCATTAAACACCATTTTTAAGCACATGATGGGCTGGCTACACGTGGCAGCCAGTATATTTGGTAGAGAAAGAACTCAGGACACGCCACTGATCCCTGGGAAATTATATACTTGCAAGTGTTCTCATATACCCATGTTGGTTGAGCTGAGCTTCAAACCCATGTGGATGGAGGTGAGATGTGAGTTACCTGTAAAGGTGAGTGTCTTGGACCACTCAGCTACCCAGGGCCTCCAAATGTTGTTTCTAAGTTGTACAAAAATGATAAATTTATTGAACTGAATCCAGGACCAGGAGCACGAGTTTTGCCAGTAAAATTTCGTCCTTTCTGCTTAGTGGGAAAATTACCGGTAAGGTCATAAATGACAGAGTTGACAGAGCCCTTGTGATAATTCCATATTGGCCATCTCAGCTTTGGTTTCCTTTATTTATGGCCTATATTAATGATATTCCTGCCAGGATCCACTGACACATGGCCCAGAAATTTTGTTTGAGAAGTTTAATATAGTAATCATTGACTGACACATGATGACTGATGCAGTGTTTAATAGGCACAGGGCCATACCATATGATCATTTGGCCTTTAGTTCAGGTGAGTTCAAAAGCATAAACTTTCAAAATAGCTACCGTGGCACCTGTGTTGGCAGTCAGCTTGTTCAAGGCATACTAGACATTATGTCTTTTTGTGCAAACCCCACGTTGACATGACCATCCATTCATCTGGTGTCACAATAACAAGATTTTCATGATGGCCACCATACTGGTCATATTGGATGTCCTATAGGCATCATTTTCATTTTGGACCAACTAGACCATGGGATGAAATTGTAGGTCAAGTGCCATAGCAATGCTTCCAGTAGTTCAGGAAAAGCAGTGATAACAAATTTGTACTAACCAATGGATGACAGGCCACTGCATAAACTGTTTTGGTCTATAACCAGTTGAGTTAAAAATCAACAAAAAGGTTCTTTAGGAGGTAAATTACTAAATTTATCCAATGATAAGCCATTTCCAATATTACAAAATTTTGGCAACTATTTACAATAGATATCTTTGTCTGATAAAAAATATATCCACATCTTTTTGAAATATGTACAAGCTGACTCCGTGGTATGTACATGTGAGAAATACTATACATGTATCTAACAGGTTTATGCTGATAGACTGATATGTAAACAAAAATGAAGATACAGTCCTGTAATTTTA
Organism: Sinohyriopsis cumingii; assembly: GCA_028554795.2. Lineage (NCBI taxonomy): Eukaryota > Metazoa > Mollusca > Bivalvia > Unionida > Unionidae > Sinohyriopsis > Sinohyriopsis cumingii. The sequence goes on from CM068835.1 coordinate 60,953,883, forward strand.
CAGAGACTGCAGCTATAATAAATTTTCCTACAATTTTAATTCACCATAAGAGGAGTTCCAAAGCAGATAATACCATATATTGTTGCTTACAAGTGAAATTGCAAACAACATAGATCCTGATCTGCTGTATCATAACGCACTGGCAGATTAGGGTCTGTGTTGTTTTTTCTACTAATAATTCCTAACAAACTGCACAGAGCCACATCTGCCAGTGCATTATGTGATGTTCTGGGTCTGTGCAGTTTGTTAGGAGTAATCAGCAGAACAAACAACACAGACCCTAATCTGCCAGTGCATTATCTGATGTTCTTGGTCTGTCCAGTTGAACTTGTCATATAAGCGAGTATACACAGTATGTTGCTCAGCATTTACTTTCACTTTACAGATGTGTGTGTCTGTGTGTGTGTGTGTGATTTGGATTTTTAACATAGCTTGAAAAAAATTCAGTCATATCACTATAATGTCTGCAGTGTGGCAGCTTAAAGTGATGTTTAGCACTGGGGCATCACGCCACAGACATGTAGCATCATGTCCCACACAGTCACATTATCCTGACATCATAAAAACTAGTCCTAACACTAACCTCTTAATGCTGAACACCTAGCAAGGCAGCTGTTAGTACCATTTTTGTAAGTCTTTGGTATGACTCAGCCAGCATTCGAACCTGTGACCTCCCACATCTGAGGCAGATGCTCTAACCACCAGGCCACTAAAGCGGTACCTTATGGAATGAAGACTGTCAGTAAAAAATTAACAGTGTTTTGCAAAACAAATATTCCCACATTCATCTAATTTGTCTCATCCCTAAATGTATGCCCCTTGGATTATAAACAAAAGGGCCAAAGCCTGCTGCATACTGAAGTTCTCATTTCAGGCCCAGTAAGTGCATACTGGTATATATATTGGGTGGGGATCTCAATTAAGCTCTGTGGCCACATCTTTTGTGCTCTGCGGGCACTATTTAAAAGTTTCAGTCAAAACCACATCCTACATGATTGTGTTAACATTTAGGTTATTAAGCATACACATACAAATTGCCAAACATGTTATACAGAACCACCTCAACTCTGAGAGAGATGAAAATGTTGAGAAAACCTTTACATCACCCTAAACCATATGTCTAGTCTCTATCTTGCATAGTATATGAGGATTTATACAACATCAAGTATACAAGGCTGTCCTGAAAGGCAATGTTGCATAATCTCCATTTTTCTCCAAATGACCACAACGATAATAATATATTAAAACAACATACATATCATTCTATTTCAGAGGACACATTTTAGCATGATGCTGTTAAAGCAGCCACTTTTTTGGAATATCATGGAGACCAAACTACTGTAATAATGAATCTGTTAAAAGCAGCCACCTGTTGGTCTTAAAAAGCCACTCTGAGTGAACCTCGAAGATATTAAGACTGGAAAATATTGTTTGGATTATTCAAGGTGTATTCTGAAAAGGGGAGGGTTTTTTCTTCATTTTGACAATAAAAGGGGATTTGTTCAATGCAGGGGAATGAAAGAAGTACTGTATAAACATTCCACATGATCTGATAATGGTTATAAAGAAATATTTCAAGGTGATACTGTAAACAAGTGTGGTTATACTGAAATAATGAAGTAAACAAACATGATAATCCAGTCTTATAGACATACATACCTGCCATTACACAAACTATCATGTGAAAAAACACAATTTTTGCCTCCTAAACGACCAAAACATAGGATTTATGTTGATCTTAGTTAAAAAGAAGGGGAAGTAAACACCATAAACAGTAAACAGATGTGCTTAATGCTCATGGAAAACTCACCTGAGGTCAGTTATATGGTTCATGGTCAGTAAGGTCATTAAAAGTTAAGTCAGTCAGAGATAAACAACCACCCTTTTTACATAGATTACTTAAATGACTGCCAATAACTAAGGTGATATGGTGTTAAGTAACTTATGTAAAAGAAATAGCCCATCACAGACTGACTGACTTCAATTTTCTGGGTGGGGTCAACAGAGGTGGTGGGTCTGGGATACTGTTTGAAAATTTCCAGCCCACAAATAACTTGAAAAATAATTCTTTCTCTGATTTGTAGCAAAAGAAGTACAAGTTATTCCTGTTATATTAGTTCTAAAAAGTGATATGAGGTAAAAGAAATAAATTGCCAAGTTAGAAAGAAAATCCCAGCCAATCTATTAAATGGTCCTTCCCTAATTTGCTAAGGTAAAGCAGAACAATTGAATTCGTAAATAATGAAGTTTGGAAAGTCAAAGAGATGAGTGTTGAAGAAACAATAGTTGATCTTTGTTTCCTTGAATGATAATGTTTAAGCCATCTTTCTTAATGGCTAGTTCTCTGGCACCTAATAAAAGCCCGAGGCACTCGTCCTATTGGCTCGGGACAAAAATCTTACTCATTTTGTATAGGCCTATGGTGCCGATCACAATTCAAAAGAAATGTAACATCTGAATATTTCAGGTCTTCGTGTCTGTTTTTTTTCTTTTATCTTGCAATTGTGTTTTCCGGATGGATAATAAACCCCACAATTTGTGAGTGTTGTGTTTGCTTCATTTTATGCAATGTATGGCTCACATACAGGTCAAATTTTACGGATCAGACAAAATACTCCTCCTCTGCTCTTATCTTTCCTTCATCTCTCATTTTATTATGTAGGTACTTCACCTGTCTTAACATTTTGCAGAACTCTTCCCTGCATGCTTATTATTACAATTTCTAAGTTGAAAAACTTGTTTCAAAACTATTTATCATGTATACTGTAATTACTTGTGATCTTTTTGGCAATAAAATATTTAATCAACCCTGCCCCCCCACCAGCATGACCTCTAGACCCCAGAATCACTAGTGAAAAGAAAGAGAATGAACTCTATTAACCTGCATATGACGGTACCCTTATTTTTATGAAGAAAAAAATATATATATATATATATATATATATATATATATATATATATATATATACATACACTGTTGCAGTACCTTTGGGAATTGTAGGAATTCAAAGGGAGTGATATTCTATTAGCCAAGAATAGATGTTTGGAAATCATAAAGGACGTAACAAACAGAACTCTCTTTTTGTTTGTAACCAACAATACCTGGAGTAGCAACAGAAAACTTTCATAATGGGTGGGCAACACACAATATGACATTTAATAAGTGCTTTACTGGTCCTTGACCAGTCGACCTGAAATACTGGATGAAATTTATTACTTTCATCATTAAATTGGAAACAGTATACATGTTATGGTAGAAAACTTGGCTTTTAGGCAGAATTTTTGATTTGATTTTTTTGTAACCCAGTGAGGTTTGTTTCAAATGTTCAAATGAACAATATTTCAATTACACACTGTTTCATATTGTTACATGTCATCAAATTATATTAAATTTTCACAAAATTATTATTACATTATATAATAAATAATTTTATTTAAAATAATATATATTTTATAGAAAATATATTATATGAAATTGATTATATATGTAAAACTTGCATATAAAATATAACACAAAGATATTTCTAATATCTAATTATTAATTGGTATGCCTGAGAGAATGTCATATGGAGCTTTACTGCAAAAAATAAATATTTTATTTGATTTTAATGTTTTACAGAAAATAGAAAAAAAAATGTTTAACCATTGCAAGTAATACACTGAACTCAAGTTATTCAGCAATCATTTAAAATAGTGTTTTAAGAAAACATCTGGAACAAGTAAAATAAATCATCAAAAAACTTTACATAATTATTATTATTATTATTATTATTATTATTATTATTCAAGACTTCTTACCGTGTATTTGTTTATATTGAAATACTGATTACATTCATTTTAAGGCAGATTTATCTTTGGCTCCATTTTGTTGTTGCTGACATTGACAGAATGCTAATTAAACAGAAAGCAAATGAGGTCTGTCTACATGTAGCATGAAGCTCAGTGCTGTAGCACTTTCCCATGACGGCTGACATACACAACAAAACTGATTACTCTTTATCAACATGTGCCGCATGAATTGTGCTGCGCTGTATGTCAACAAGAATTATGTTCAAATCATACGTGCACGAAACGAACTCGGTATTTGTATCTACATTCTGAGATGCTAACATGAAAATTCAACGAGAAAGAGATGCGGATATCTTCGTGATGTTGTGAACTATAGACGGGGGGAGGGGCTTAATTTATGAACAAACTAAACCTTCAAATTATTAGTAATAATAACAAACGCACAAAAATGAATGTTTACAGTACAGAACTACCTTAAAAATCACTGCTGGATCGCCTGCCACACAAGTTAGAGTGTCGTCCAAATATCGGTCGTGATTAAAAGCGTTCAACAGCTGATGGAAACACTTTTGACGGGGGCATTGACCTAACAGCGAGACCATTGAATAAGGCAAAGTTAATTGGTAGTTATCTCCCTTTATGAACTTTTGAACTAGTACTGCCTGTCATGATTTTTTTTATTACTATCCATAACATTGTAGACTAGTAATTATTATTAGTATCACTGAATATTTTCTTGTTTTAGCAAAGTGACTAAATTTCTGTTTGTCCGATTTTCAGAAGATATATAGCTCGAATTTCGTCCAAAACCATCATTCAAATGAACATCAAAATAGGCAACACTGACCCCACTACTCCCACGGGTTCGTTACAAAGAAAATTAGGAGCATCCGTCCATGAATCAAGAGATGGGGGTTCTAACTTGTAATAATACTGTTACAGGTTATAACCCCCATTCCTTGATTCATGGACGGATACACATAATTTTCTTTGTAATGAACCCCTGTGACTACTCCTTACTTTTGGTAGGGTAAAAATAACACCATATTACGTCTGGGCTAAACTAGGTAGGGAGACGAGCTAGACTTTGTGCCATGATTAGTTTGTTGTCAGCAACCAGTTCTCGTTTGGGTAATAAAAAATGCTAATTTTTGAAATCTTAATGAATTTTTTTTATTGTCTTATCGCACAGGCCTATGACTATAGTAAGAAAATTTCAGAACGGGGGTGGGGGATATTCCGATACAAGCTTACATATAAACATGGTTTTCAGATGGGTAGGGGTGCAGTATAAACATTCGTTAGTTATTTATTTTATGCCATTCAAAATATTTCTACAAATCTTGCCTTGCCAAGACGAATGCATTATAGTCATTAATCCCCCCATGGTAGCATGACTGTAGGGACGGTAGTTCCATAGTTTTAGAAGGTAAAAAATAAATCACTGTAAATCCAACCTGACCAAAGTCAGGGATGGAAACTACCCTCGTCCGAATGATGCGAACTCACCGTCCCAGAGGATAACTTTCCGGAAGTTTCTGTAAGTCGAGCACGCAACACGCTGGCATGTCCAATATTTATCTTTTTACACAGGTGGCTGACGCGAGCTTAATGTTTGGGGGAGAAAAGCAAATAACCTGAAAGGACAAAAATTATACCGAGTAACAAAATTACCTCAAATTACTTCTGTGACTGCTACGACCGTGCTAACATCGAATTCTGTATATTTTGGTCTATCGTATATCACATCCCCGAAACTGACAATCTTTTTATTTATGCTCAGTTTAACTCGCGGAAAAGGGTCTCAAACCAGCCTAATCAGTTCTGCTTTCTGTTGTACGCTGTGTTATGTATACCAGTATTATATGTATTATCATTAATTATTATAGTTTTTATGGATTATTTAGTTAATAAGATTTTAAATACCAAATTTCGTATCAATCGTAAATTCACACTGCAAGACGAGTCTTGTATCAAGTGCGTAGATTTATTCATAAAGTTCCAACGTTATAACTCTTGTTTTATTAAACATGAAGATATATGATTGAAGGTCGATTTTTAATAGATGACCAAATTTGTGATTAGCTAGTGTAACCCACGAGACCTTGTGTACTGAAAGGGGGTTATGAATGTGAGACGCTATGAAGTGCCCAATGGTAATACATATATATATATATATATATATATATATATATATATATATATATATATATATATATATATATATATAATAGAATTATTACGTGGAATTAGGCATTCATAGTATTATTAACAGTCTTGGGAGACTTACATTGAAAGGATTGCTTCAGTTAGTTAATTTACTCATTTATTGGCATTACCGTGCTCTAACATTCATTTAAAGACTCTTTGGATATTTAATATCTGTCATGGGATTACTGTGAATTCATTTAAAGACAGTTTGAGATTATATCAGACATAGTCTTCTGTACTGTTTGTACATCAATATATTACTGGCCATCACCCGGAATACCATTGGAACTCATTCGGATTATTAGACACTCTGGACTTGAGACAACTGTTTAGGACTTTAGGATTTCCTTCACCATACTGTTAAGTTATTTTTAATTCTTTTACTTTGTATTTTATTGAAATAAATATATTTTCAATCATGTAAAACTTGTTTGTTATCGCTTTCTCTTGTTACTTGTTGAGACCATAGAGTCGTAACAGCAGAAACTTATCTTCTATATATTTTTTAAAGAATAATATTCCTTTTCATTCTATCATATTGCATTTATTGTCGTTTGCTCTTATATATGTTATTTTGATTGAAACATCCTCCGTCTTTTCTTTTACTGCATAGTTAACAGAGACTCACTAGACAGGTAAATTTGACAGAGACTCACTAGACAGGTAAATTTGACAGAGACTCAATAGACAGGTAAAGCATTGGTTTTAATTTGCATACAGGCATTTCTCGTAAGTTACATTCATTATACTTGATAAGTCTTCTTGTACAGCAGTGTCTGAAAAAAAAAGTTTTGTAGAAACATGTAGTAACCAGAAAGCTCTACTTGCTCCTATGGGACACAAATCCTCCCTGCCTGGCATGTACCAGTTATATAAGGACAGACTATTGTCATTTCAGTTGTCTCTGGTCATACGAGGCACTGAAAAGAGACGGACATATAAGGGGGTGGGAAATAAAGGGTCTTCCTCTTCGTCATCAGAGTTTTCTCCATCTCTGAATCCCTCGGATCTCACAGACGAATTTTTATCACTGCAGGGAAGAAGGGCATTCATAGGACCCAAATTTGTATCGGATCGTCTGAATGGAGAATCATAAGATACACAGAACCCCTTACAAGGGACGATATAAACGGATGGTGAGTGAGTCGCGCACTCCAGTGAGAGAGGAGTATCATACTCTCTAATCCCACAAAGCAGACAATCAGTCCCTTCCAGAGGGAAGAGCATTACACTCTCCGACTCAACAGGGCAGAGAGCGAGTCGCGCCCTCCCACCCCCATAAAGGAGGAACAGCTCCCTCTGGTCCCCAACGACATTTGTGGCGACATGATCTAGCGACCCAAAGCGAGGGCTACGACCAAAGTCTACAAGATTTGAAGAAGGATTTTCCCACGGATCAGAGCACTGGTAAGTGGTCATCACTAATTGGAGCTCCTCGGTACGCGGATGTGGATCAGGGAGAGAACTCTCTCGCCAGGCTACAGTTGAGCCCCGCTAGGGACTGGGAGTCGGAATACAGACTTCCAGATTTAGGTAGGGGAACGGATCGATATTCATCCCTTTCCATATTATCCCACTCAATCCATGGTGCCATCCTATACAGGGAAGTAATAGGTCCTTAGTAGTTAAGTGGGAACTACTATCCTTCCTTTTTATGCAGCCATGGACTTGATCGCCTTGGTCCCATATCAGTGTGGTCGGTGTTGACGACCGTGAACCGACGTAGTTCTCTCACACATTACGCGACATTTGGTTTATGCCATGACATAAATACAGTATTTCATGGCGTGAAACGTGCCATAAATTTAGACATGTCTACTTGATCAATATATTAGAAGAGCATCCGGAGCAGCTCCTGGTAAATTTACCATTAATCATGGTGGCTTCTGGATGCCACAGCTTGAATTGTCGCTGCCAGTGTCACTGTCAAAACATATTTAAACGAAATTAGTTGATAACTATGCCAAAAATGTGTTTGAACAGATGCGGGTATATAGACAACACTATAACACTAATGAACTAAAGTCCAAATGGTTGGCGAATCACCACAAATACATCAACCAAATTCCAGGACATGTGTTAATGGCATTTCAGGCTGCACCCAGAAGCAATAAGCACATACGAAACAGTATGGTATTCAATGACGCAAATTTGAGATGAATTGTTGTGTTCAACATCCTGAGCGTGTATTGTATTACAATTGGACGGAATCGAATATCAATTATTCATGATCTATAAGATGTCCCAGGATGCAGTCAATAAATACACAACCTAGACACAGGCACAAATAAAATATTTTGTTTAAAACTCTTGAACATATAATTCATTTTGAAAAGATGATCAAAACCCTACATGTGAATACCAAAGAAACTGATGTTAAATGGGAATTTGGTAGTAATTTTCAATATGGAGGTTACATGGGAATTTGGTGGTAATATTCAATGTAGAGGTTACATGGGAATTTGGTGGTAATATTCAATGTAGAGGTTACATGGAACTTTGGTGGTAATTTTCAATGTAGAAGTTACATGGGACTTTGGTGGTAATTTTCAATATAGACGTTACATGGCTCTTTGGTGGTAATTTTCAATGTATAGGTTACATGGGGTTTTGGTGGTAATTTTGAATAGAGAAGTTTCATGGGAGTCGGTGGCAAGTTTCAATGTAGATGTTACATGGGAGTTTGGTGGTAATTTTCAATATAGAGGTTACATGGAACTTTAGTGGTAATTTTCAATGTAGAAGTTACATGGGACTTTGGTGGTAAGTTTCAATATAGACGTTACATGGGACTTTGGTGGTAATTTTCAGTGTAGAGGTTACATGGGAGTTTGTTGGTAATTTATAATATAGAGATCATCTTGCTGATTTCCATATTAGTCTTGTTCTGGTGTTTTAATTGACCGTTTTCTAACATTAATTGCAACAAATGTCAACCAATGACAAAACTATTACAAGTGAATTAAATTAAATGTGGATATGATACGTTTATTATAACTAAAGCACAATTATCAAAATTCAGGATTGCAAACATAAAACATAATGATTTTAAACATACATGACAATAAATACGTTCAAACAAGAGAGTTCTTTCTTTTGGAAATGGATTATCACTGTCAGGTTCAAAATGACAGGTCGTTTATTCCCCCCAGGAACACTGGTAATATTCAACTGTAACAATTATGTTAAATTTAACAAGTGTTAGCGGATGTTTTAGTAAAGGTGTTATTCCAAACAAAATAAAAGACAATGGAAGTATTATACTTAATTTAGAGGACATTTTCGAAGGTAATGGAATACAGTGGATATGTATTTATAATTATGTCAAAAGCATAGGCATTGACAATTTTGACATATATGAGTGGCAAGGAAATGTTTTACAACTGTGTTCCAAAACAACTTGCGGTTAGTACTATATGAGGTTATATTTTTGTGTCTTGTATCAATTAAAGTTAAAAATCAATCGATATTTTCACAGATTTTAAGCAAGTACGTTATTTCAGTGAACATGTAATTAAGCAAAACGAAAATAAGTATAAAATACTTGTAGAATTCATGAAATCATATTATATAAAGTGCAAGAACTAAACTGATAAAAAATAAAAGGTTATTAGTTGTACAAAGAATACAAGGATTATGTGAAGTGTATATTCTGTTTGTGGTAAGAAAAAAACCCCCAACTTTTTCTCATCAAAAACAACAAAGAAGCAATTTTAATGAGCAAATACATTATACAATTTATATGAATCTATATAACGATGATGAATGACAATAAAAACGAACAAAATACTTAATATATAATTTTATAAGATATAAAAATACATTATAAAATGAGAAAATATATACTACAAAATGGACCGAAAAATGCTTAAAATAGTAAAAGTTGGGTATACTAACCCAATTGTTTTGTTAAATAAAAGATTTAAACGGTAAAAAAGTGCTGGTATATTCTATGAGACCGAGCGACAATAACAAAACAAATGACTAATTGACAAAACATTTAAACGTGATTATGAAAAGAAATAATCGTTTTGTTAAATGGAAAGACCATCACGAGCAATGAATCTCTTGGGTACCCGTGAAAGATGTAGAAAAATTTAATCATATGAAAAGAGGTTGACCTTTTGCTCTTTCATATGAATATACTTTGATCACCTTGACAACGGTAAGATGCACACATAACATACAAGTTTCTTTATGATACATTTTTCATGACTACCTCCTTCTCATCATTTTTTAAAAATAAAAATGGTATTTTACACTCTTTCGGTAGTTCATTAATATATTCAAATGTATGAAATAACCGTCACGTTTTGATTCACATGACTTACACCGAATTCGACCTTCACAATACATTTCTTAAGTACCAGCATGAATTCCAAGATTACACTGCACGAAATAGAGCGACCGAAAATTATAAACTTTTTTTGGTTTTAGTACAAGCTGCTTTTACAAAATGTGTTTAGACCAATTGTTACTTGCAAGAAATCAATTGGAAAAAAACACTGCTGAGTTTTTACAATTTTCCCTAGCAGCCGTAACTTTTACATACTTACCCAGCAGTAATGACTTTTACATTTTCCTGTTTATTACGTAACCTATTCATATATACATGGTTAATAACCTTATCATCAGTAATAATTCCAATAAAGCAACCCCAAATAAAATTATATGCTAATATACATTTTAAATCACCATCCTTCGCTGCAACAGTAATTACATATAAAAAAACTACTCGGTGTGTATTCAATAATTCTTTTATTTTTCATATTTATTATTAACTATCTCTTTTTGCAGCTTCTAAGTTATACATAAGGTGTTTTTCTTTAAATATAAATATTATAATCTTTGATCTTTAGCAAATCAAAAAGTCGCCATCATGTAATGAGTGGCAAGCAAATGTTTTACAGCTGTGGATTAAAACATTTCACTATGTTGCTAATGTTGACATTCAATAGGGTGACTGACAACATGCTGCCCTAAAGTACATCCATCTCCCGTGGCTAGCTTTCAGAAAGGATGCTGCCAACCTTAACTATGAAGTTACCTTTTTAATAAATAATTGGAGCTAAAGTTAGGTAGGCAACATCTTAGATCTAGACTGCATAAGTAATATATTGACATAGATGGAGACTTTATGTTCTTTCTTTATGTACACTTATCTAATAAATGCTTCAAGTCTGACAAGATTATTGTGCTTGTCTCGCGTCAGAATCTATAATGGACACCTTATTGTAGTTTACTGGAGTCGAGAAGCCAGAATAGTTATGTAGATTCAGCTTGTTAATGATATGGGACGACAGTAGAAAGGACCGGTTTGGACATTTCCAGGGTTTGGTACTTGTACCATTGTTACTGCTCGTCAAGAATGGCAGAAGTCGCCATTTTCCCAAAGTGTATTGAAAACGTTCAGCAGTCTATTTAGAGTTGTGTCAAGTGTTTCAGAAGTGAATATCAACTGGTCCTGTTAAACTGTCATGGATTCGATCAAAAGGGTTTTGCAGCTTTCTGAGAGTGAAAGGTTTATTGTAATCTTCATCATTAGCAGATGTGAAATTTAGATTTTTCAGGTTTTCGCCACAACGGAATTTTTCAAAATGAATCTTTTGTGGTGAGATTCTCGAGAATATTTCAGCCATTGAATTTGAGATTTTTGATACGGTTGTGACCATTTCATTAGATTTCTTTATATGTTTCATACATCTGCTTTTATTTTTGCAAATTACTTTTCGTACCAGGTTCCATACTGATTTGAGGAGCGATAGTTCAGTTGTTTGACTGGCACTGAAGTGTTTAAGGATACATTTTCCGGTCCCTGATAGCATCTTGTCTTTGCACGCATCATTAAACCATGCTTTGTTGATACGTTCATGAATCTTCGAAGTTGTTCATATTGTATCCCCCAGCAACACCCTGGAGTATGTTTATAAATAGGGGTACAGATCCATTACTTTTCAGCTGTCAGTTTTGTTTCGAAGAAGGTCTAAAATGTTTTGGAATCTGCCTTGTTTCATTTTCATCTCTGCCCCAGTCCTTAAGTGAGATTATTAATCCTTTTGTATTTGGGAAATTGGTAACTGCCACGTCCACATAGGTCGTCACCAATTTGCCAAGAGAATCAAGTAAAAAAAGTTGGATTGCAGATGGTTGTTGTTGTTGTTCTAGGGTATAACGCCATTTTTTCAGCACAAGATAGGCTATACATGGCGGCCAGTATAACTGGTGGAGGAAGAACCCTGGAAAACCCAGGGAAGAACCACTGACCCACGAGAAGCTACTGGCAGGCTTTCCCCACGTACCAACGTTAGCCGAGCCTTGGACTCGAACCCACGCAGACAGAGGTGAGATGGCAGTGATCCGTAACGGAGAGCGCTTTAGACCACTCGGCCACTCGGGGCCCCGGATTGCAGATGGCAAAATCTAAAGAATAGAACCATCTTGTGGCAAGATGCATGAAGGTATACGATTAATCATTAAAAAGGCAAAGATTGTGTTTTGAAACCATGTCTCCTACCTTCTTCCCTCTCTCGTTCACATCTTTGTAGCCCCATGGTGAGCGGTGTCCGTTAAATACGCTAAGTAAAACAAAAGGTGTTGCTCATTGCTCAATAAGGTGGTAAATATCATTTTGACTGATTGGAGTGGTTGGAGGGAGCATCCAAAGAGCAAAGTGAAAGAGTTCTGTCTACATACACACGAACGGCTATAGCTGTAAAATAACACTGAGATTTATCTGTACGTGAGGCGTTTTGTTATATACAGGGTCATCATATCGGAACCTTGGCTAGCGAGGATGCTCTTTCGTTTTCTTTACTAAAGGTCTTCCTAAGGTAATCAACTTTTGGGTTGCATTCTTTAAGAAGAAGAAGAATTTTATTAGCATTTGCATTTAAACCTCGGCAACTCCACTGCATTATGGAGTCGGACATATTTATGAAACAGGTGCAAGTACGGGACTTCTGTGAGCTTTTCCTGGTGCGACATGAGGGGGCATTCCGGTGTCCATACTCTCTAGACTTCCAAACTCATTAAAGAGCGTGATAGGATTATCAGATCCTTTGGAAAGTTTTGTAGATTCTTTAATCCATTTCTTATGTGGCTTTTATCATGCATTTACATTGGCGCCAGTGGTTCGGCTTTAACGGGCTTCTCAATAGTTAAACCAACAAGTAGTTCTTCCCCTTGTTTCTGACATTACTGGTGGCAGGCAGAAACCAAACGTGTTTGGCATTATTTGTGCTGGGGTTTTCAGTGTTTTGCTCTCTCAGACTATCATGCCACTCGCTAGTTATTAATAAATTTATTTCGACTGACGTTTCTATGTGTATGGTAAGCAACACCCATCTTCTTTTGACCCATGCCATTAAGTCCTTTATAACACTCCCTTTTTCAGTACTAATCCCAGTCAGAACAAAACACCAGTGTATCCATCAATTATCGATCTGAAATTTTAAATTACTGACGTATGCGAGAAAGGCAGCATCACAACAAGGTAAGAGTAACATAAGCTTTGTCCCTAGTGATATATTCCTCACTTTCAAGGCGGTTTCCACGGTTTTCAAAACTGCTGCTATGGTAGCTATATTAAATGCCCTAACAGGAACATTTTCATTTAGGACCAGCTAGACATCATAAGAAGTCTTTTGGTGAAAACGCCATGATGATGTCTTTCTCTTTTAAGAGAAGCAATATCAAGATTGGACAGCTGCCAATTTTTCCATATTGGACATCAGATCTGCACCATTTTCACTTAAGATCAATCAGACATCATAAACTTTTAGTAAAAACCTCATGCTGATATGACCATACATTTAGTAAGAGTTGGTATAACAACATTTTCAAGCTGTCCATAGTAGTGGCCATATTGGGCGTGCCAGCAGAACTGTTTTCATGAGGACCAACTAGACATCATAAGATTTCTGGTGAAACTCCCATGTTACCATGAATTTCCACTGAGAAGAAGCTATAAAAAAATTCAAGATAGTTGCCATGGTGTCCATACTGGCCATCAGAACCATAACATTTTCAATTAGGACTAACTCGACATCATACAAATTCTTTTACTGAAACTCCCATGTACTTAAGACCCGGTGGAATAACTCTAACAAGATGTTCAAAATGGCCACTGTGGCAGCCATATTGGATGTACAGGCAGAAACACTTCCATTTAGGACCAACAAGATATAAGAATTATTCCAATGAAAACTCCATGCTGACTGAATTTCTGTTCAGGAGTAGTGAGAACACGATTTTCAAGATAGCTGCTATAGTGGCGCCATTTTCATTTAGAACCAGCCAAACAGTATAAGGAGAAGGAATAGGAATAACAATACTTGTAAGATGGATGCTGTGACAACCACATTTAGGACCAACTAGACCTTGGGACAAATGTGCATTTAAAGTCTGATAACAATCCTCCAAGATGTTTAGGAGGAGCAGCAATAACAAACATGTGCTAATGGACAGACAGACAATGGATGACCAATAACAGGCCATCCCATAACACCTTCTGGTCTATCACCAGCAGAGCTAAAAACTAAAAATTGATGACTAATTAAATTTTTCTTAAACAAGAGTCCCTTGAAGGGAACAACACTGTACTGGGCAAAAAGAATTTTGAGGAATTCAAGACAAGATGATTTCTTCCTTTTAACTGCTGAGTGTGGAAATCATCTCTGATATTCTTCAGCAATATTTATAATAACAAGATTTTCAAAGTTGCTACTGTCGTTGAGACACTGGACATCCGATTGTTATCATTTTCTTTTAGGAGTTGCAAGAGGAAGACTATCAAGATGATAAACTTTATGTCACCATATTTATTCAGAACAAGCTAGACATTATAAGAAGTCTTGAAGTAAAATGCAATGTTGATATGACCATCCATTTAGAAGGAGTAGCACTAATACACATTTCAACATGGCCACTGTGGCTGCCATATTTGACTCCACATCATCACCACTTTTATTTAGAACTAACCAGTCATCATAAAAAGTCTTTGGTCAAAACCCCCTGTTGATGTGACCATCCAATTATATGCAATAGCAACATTTTCAAGATGGCCACTATGATGGCGGATCAAAAGATTGGCACTATTTTCATTATTGATTAAGAAGATATTATAAGAAATGTTTTAGTGAAATCCTCACATTGATATGTCCATCCATTCAGCTAATGAAATTTTAAAAAATTTCACTGTGGTGGCCATACTGGATGTGTGAGCAACACCATTTTCATCTAGGGCCAACTAGATTATGGAATGAATGTATGTGTACAGTTTCAAGACACTCCTTAGGATGAGAAGCAATGACAAAGTTGTGCTAATCAACAACAGACGTTGGATGACAGGCAATGAACAACAGACCATCCCATATATTCATCTGGTATATGAACATAAAGATAAAAATAACAGGACTGGTAGCAATCATGTGTAGAATTAGCTAAGCTGCACAAATTCTCAAGTCTTTTCACATGTAATTCATGAGGCATATTTAAACCCAAAAACATTGAGAATAAATCCTTTTGTAATTAGTTTGAGGTTGAGCCTTATTTTTCGTTGATAACCAGATTCAAGAAATGCTGAAGTTGATGAAATGTTGAAAAAAAAACCTGACACTAACCCTTACCTGCCTTAATGACATTATAAAATGAACACAATCCCAGTTGTCTGCCATTTGCCAGAATGAAAGATGAATAGAATGTTGGAGAATTTTCTTTGCATAGTGCTCGCTAAATGAACAAACAATGTTAATAATAATTAAATCTTCCCATGTAAATATAATGCAGCAGGTATATAATCACAGCATGCACGTAAAAAGTTATACCTATAGTAGTTAAGGACTCGTACTCTGCTGGAAAAAAGTTATACCTATAGTAGTTAAGGACTCGTACTCTGCTGGATGAAAGGTTATACCTACAGTAGTTAAGGACTCGTACTCTGCTGGATGAAAGGTTATACCTACAGTAGTTAAGGACTCGTACTCTGCTGGATAAAAAGTTATACCTATAGTAGTTAAGGACTCGTACTCTGCTGGATGAAAGGTTATACCTATAGTAGTTAAGGACTCGTACTCTGCTGGATGAAAGGTTATACCTATAGTAGTTAAGGACTCGTACTCTGCTGGATGAAAAGTTATACCTATAGTAGTTAAGGACTCGTACTCTGCTGGATAAAAATTATACCTATAGTAGTTAAGGACTTGTACTCTGCTGGATAAAAAGTTATACCTATAGTAGTTAAGGACTCGTACTCTGCTGGAAAAAAAGTTATACCTATAGCAGTTAAGGACTCGTACTCTGCTGGAAAAAAGTTATACATATAGCAGTTAAGGACTCGTACTCTGCTGGATGAAAAGTTATACCTATAGCAGTTAAGGACTCGTACTCTGCTGGAAAAAAGTTATACCTATAGCAGTTAAGGACTCGTACTCTGCTGGAAAAAAAGTTATACCTATAGTAGTTAAGGACTCGTACTCTGCTGGAAGTTATACCTATAGCAGTTAAGGACTCGTACTCTGCTGGATGAAAAGTTATACCTATAGCAGTTAAGGATTCGTACTCTGCTGGATAAAAAGTTATACCTATAGCAGTTAAGGACTCTTACTCTGCTGGATAAAACGTTGTACCTATAGTACTTAAGGACTCGTACTCTGCTGGATAAAAAGTTATACCTATAGTAGTTAAGGACTCGTACTCTGCTGGATGAAAGGATTAGGATGGTTAAGACTATTTCTTACTTTAAACTGCCGAGTGAAGCAGTCTGATATCCTTCAATATTTTCAAATTAGGCAGCCATATTTGATCAGTGCCACCATTTTATCTGAAGGCTAACTGTAGATCATTATAAGATCTTTTGGTGAAAATTGCATATTGATATTACCAGCCATTCAAAAGAATTAGTAACAAGATTTTTATTATGTTCATTGTGACAGCCATGAGTCTAGATTGGCACCAATTTAATTCAGGACCAACTAGGTTATCTTAATAAAGTCACTTGGCAAAAACACCATGTCAATATGACTTCTTATTTTAGAGTACAGTAATATCAAAGATTTTCAAGCCGAGTGTCATTGTGGCCATACTGGATGTCAGATCAACAAGATTTTCAAACTGAGGGTCATTGTGGCCATACTGGATGTCAGATCAACAAGATTTTCAAGCCAAGTGTCATTGTGGCCATACTGGATGTCAGATCAACAAGATTTTCAACCAGGCATAAGAAATCATCTGGCGAAAAGCAATGTTATATAACTTTCCTTCTAATAGGATTTGCAACAAGATTTTCTACATGGCCGCTGTGGTGACCATACTTAACACCAGATCAGCACAATTTTTATTTATGACTAACTATATACTACAAGTATTTGATGATTTTCCTTTTAAGAGGATAAGATTTTAAAAATGGCTGCTATGGTGGCACAATTGGATGTTGCATTGACACCACTTTTTAAAGCTATGACCAGTTAGACATCTATAAATAGACATTGAGTTATATTACAATCCGTTCTGAATGAGTAGTGAAAAGATTTTCAACAGTGGTGGCCATATTGGATGGATGGCTGCCAACATTTTCATTCAGGACGAACTATACATCATCAGAAGTCTTCTGGTGAAACTCTATGCATATCATTTTCCATTCAGGGGCAGCAGAAATGACTTTCAAGATGGCTGCCATATTGGATGTTAGATGTGCACCATTCTGATTCAGGACCAACAAGACATGATAAGAAATATTTTACTGAAATCCCCATATTTATAAGATCATCTATACAGAATGAGTATCAGTAAGATTTTCAAGACAGGCCCTGGGGCTGCCATGTTGGATGTCCAAGTGGAACCATTTTCATTTAGGAATAACTATTTATTGTAAGTCTTCTGGTGAAAACCCTATGTTAAGATGACTTTTTGTTCAGAAAAAGAAGCAATAACAAGATTTTCAAGATGGCCTTTTATGGTGGCCATACTAGTCAACAGATTGGCACCATGTTCTTTAAGACCAATTATACACCAGGAGCAGTAAATAATTTTCAAGATGGCTGCTATGGTGGCCATTTTGGATGTCTGAGCAGCACCATTTTCATTTAGAATGAACCTGACCTTGGAATAAATGTGTATTTAAATTTCATGGCAATCCTCCAAGTAGTTTAGAGGTGGCGATAACACTGTTGTGCTAACAGAGAGAAAGATGAAGGAAAATAGGCCATCCCATAACCTCTCCTGGTTGTCCAATGGAGCTACAAAAACACAAAGACACAATTTGAACATCACATTTTTTATTTTTTGCAGGGCAGTCTCCAGTGAAGGATTCAAACAAGAAGAAATACAATTTGAAAAGAAAACTACATGTAGCTGCATTAAACACTCAATGATTGCGATGGATGTTTGCACTGAAATGACTCGGAGACTTAGAAATGGTTAACATAAGCAATTTACAATTTAATTTTTTATACAAAATGGTTAAAAATACTAAAAAATTAAAATAAGGAAAGCAGGCATACATATAGTTTCAAGTTTGTATGATGACAGCAAAGAAATTGTTTCTTTTCATTTAACTCCACAACCAGTTTCAGATTAAGCATGTTACGTAACCTTTATGGCATTTCAAGCAACTTTAAACTATCACAATGAAGTATCGATGAATACAATGATATGACTGACTTTAATGCTGCCTCCTGCATGAAATACTTGTACACAGATCATATCTGCTTGTCTGTGAAGTGTATACCGTTCCAAAACCACATGGTTTGTACAGACCCAGATTTGTTTTCAAAGACATTTCAAAAGAATCTTCTAAAACATTTCAAACAATTTCAGAAATATTTCTTTTAACAAAAATTTAACTTGGTACATTTGTTACCTGGTTTATCACTATGTAAACAGGTTTACAATAGATGAGAAAATGTATCTAATCAGTGTGCCAATACAGCAGTGGGATGATACTCCATCTAGTAACAACCTGTGTCATGTAACATTTGATTTACATAACATTATCCTATTTAATGTTTATTTTTTTAATTACTTTTGGAAACTATGTAAATCAAAATAATTCTGTATTTAAAAGAGAGTTTCTTTTAGTTTTAATGTTTTGTATCCTTTCAAATAACTGGGGACAAATTCAGTTTTTTGAGTTTTTCACCAAACCCAATGACTTTTCAGAGATAAAATCATTTTCCCCCAAAATTCAAGAGGGTTTAAAAGCAATCCCTCAAATTCAAGGACAATGCCAAGTTGGACAAACCATGTACAACATGATGTACCATCACAGATCAGACCTGGAAATCGTACAGCTTCAGAGCCTGAGTTTGAACTTGAGATTTTGTGCCAGCCAATCAGAAATGACCTTTTGTAATGCTACTCTCCTAATTGATGCAATTCAACCATAAGTAAATATAGGCACTTGATGAATTATACCCTAATGATCTTTTCTTTTGGCAATGAACAGAGATTATCAAAATCTTAGAACCCATTATTTTGTCATTAGATTATATCATTGGTGAATGATGTTCATTATTGTACCAAATTACATGCTTTAAAATTCAAAAGGAAGCAATCTAAGAACTTCTGGGGGTGGGGGTGGGGTGAGTGGGAGAGAAAATAGTAATGCTACAATTTTGCTATTATACATAGAAAATAAAATAACATTTTGGGTACATGATATTAATCTAAATTAACATATGACAATCTAGTCTTGTTTATGCTTTGGATTATGTTACTTTGATATGACTACCCCCACTCCTCCTGCCCCAGTGATGAACTGGTTAACCTCAGTTAGATAAATCCAATATTGTTATTGGTACGTTATTTTTTTCTATTAATGAGGTGAGAATGTAATTTAAATGATACAAAGTATTTCTATATTTAAACCTCATGGTATCAACGGTTTACAAACATTGGTACCTGTCACAAATTTCATAGTCTAAAATGAAAGTAATAAGACAAGCATTCTACAGTACAACATGAATTCATTTCTGTATGTGGGTATCAATTTTCAGGGTTTGAAAAAAACAAATTCTCACCTGAAAGATATTTCTGGATTAGGGAGGGGTTCTTACTATCTTCATAGATGGTTGGCTGTTGGCGGGATCTTTTAAACTGTGGTTTCATTAACCACAAAATCAATGAAATTTGGATGTAGCAAATTTAAATTCACTAGAATTTTCCAAGTAGTTGCCAAATTTGGCCCTGAAAATACCAATATACCCTGTATAGTGCATACTTTTCTGGTTCCTATTCAACTTTAGTCATCACTAATTACATGTACTACTATTTTATTTTCATGATTTCCAATGTTCTCTGAACTTTGTACATTCAAAGGAATAATGTTCAATTTATTTCTAAATTTTGCATTTCTGCATGTTCACAGAACAAAATACAGTCCTTTAATTATACAACTCTTTCTGTAAGTTGCACTAGTGAACATTGATGACATCACGGTAAAATCATAATAAAAAACCCCAATCTGCAATTGTCAAATAGTTATTTGTTGAAATGAATCATCATCTCAGGATTCTAATCATCTTTGGTGATTTAGCCAATTTCCAGGGCCAATACACAAATCACACTGTAAAGCAGCACATAAAAACTTACACTAACTACAAAGCTCTAGCAAAATACAAAATGCATGTACACCATTAATGATACAGTTTGCTCATCATGGTATATTATAAACCATACCTTATACAAATCATATATTTCAAATATATACATATATGTACACAACCTGTACAATAGCCTCAAAAGAGGAATTTTACTGCCTCCATAAGAGGTACAAGATGTGTTCACCTGACTGGTGATATGACTCTTTTTCACCTCTACAACCAAGACCATTTGATCAAGAAGCAGAGAAGACCATTCAATAAAAAAGCTGAGAAAATTATTTGATCCGGAAGAAAAGAGATATATTTACTGAACGGTTACAACATCGTGCATAGTATAAAAAAATCAACCCCCCCAAAACAAATTTAATTAAGTTTATTTTGAAGATAAAGTATATTCAAACCATTGTTCACCTTTATCTCCACCAAATTAACCAACCTATCTGTAATTTTTGGTCCATGTTTTATTACTTATTTTTTCTGACTTACAAATAACAATATTTACAAAAAGAAAACAAAAAATTATCTGGCATCTAAAATAAACCATGGTATAAAAAAATTAAATAAAATTTTCATGGATTAATGTCATTTGAAAGACCAGTGAATGAAACATGCCAATACAGTAACGTCATGTCTGGATAATGATACTTACCATATATACTCAATTTAAAGTCCAATAAAACTGTGAACTGCACATACGTAGCTCTGCCATTGCAGAATGAACTGGCCAATTTGCATCCATGAAGTTGTTAAGACTAATCAGTAGAACAAACAACACAGACCCTGATATGCATTAGTATTATGCAAAGGTAGATCTGTGTCTATGCTCTTTGCAGTTGGGCTTGACTTACAAGCGAGTACATATTTTTAAAAATTGCTTATAGCCATCTGCTTCTGTATTTTGACACACTCTTAAAGATAGCGAAATGAAGCAAGATGAAAGTACTTGTTCGGATTTATGTACATTGACTTCATTGATTAAAGTAAGGCAAAATAGAAAGAGCTCAAATAGAACAAAGCAGATAAATTAATTATCACACAAATCATTGCATTAGCATCTGACCATTCATCAGAAGAGCACATTTCATGTTTGTACATGTTTTATTTATACATACACTTCCACATACTTGGTTATCTGTGATGGTGCATGGGAACTACTTCAAAACTCAATCCTGTGAGACTATGTTTGATCAAATGGTCCAGGTTTAAGGTTACTTCTTACATCATTGATACATCAAGTTCTTGGCAAGCTGCTGGGACCCATTAATATAGTCTGACAGCAGTAATCCAAATTACATCATACAAGCCTTGCAAAAAAATGGGACTGCCATATCTTGAGCTGTTTCATGCAAAAACGTCACTATGGATTGACAAATATACATCTGTCAGCAGAACAAATATGTATCATCACACTCAGCAAGACTACTTCTTCAAACTAAATGATTACCAAAAGAATATACAGAAATCATATTAGTCTACAGTTGTCTTCAATTTAATGAATATCATCTTGCTTTACTAAATTAAACCCACATGTCTTCTAAAATATTCATCAATCCATGTTAAATATTTTGCATCATGCTAGGTTTCTTGTAAACTGCCAAAAGACTTGCATCATTAACATACTACAAACAACATCTGATGCGATTTTGTTTCTTAAAATAGAAAATGCTGACCCACTGTTTCAGTGTAATCATGAAATGTCACAGAACAGAATATCTAAATGAGTGATATCAAGTTAAAACTGGACCTAATTAAAATATGAACTACAGGGCTTGAAATTACTGTTCCTCACCCAAAAACCAAAAAACAAAACAAGATCTTACTTGTTGGTCTATTCAATAGGCAGGGAGGAACAATAACTACAGGTGACCAAATGAAGATCAATTCCTTTTTAAAAAATGTACATAGATAAAATAGTTCGCTGAAATTTCAAAGAAAACATTACCTTTTTGATGCACCAATTGTTATGAAAATGTACTAAGCAAATGGAAAAAAGTATATGGGAGACTCATTCATTGATGGTTGCACAAAGTTTTTGCATAATGGCTTGGATTTTATCAGGATCAATAAATTAAACAGCCTAATTTCAAGCCCTGAAACTATAATAAAAAAAGATCCCATATAAATACATATCCCAACATCCAAACTTAATAGAAAACAAAATTCAGATATCGACAAGTTTACCTTTTTTTCTGGTTCTAAACATAATTGGCTTACAAACTCTTAAATAACAGTACTTGGGATAGATAGGCCTTCATGACATTTTAAAATAATCAATGACAAGTTTGATGAAAAGAGTTTAACAGTTTGTAAAACCTGGGTGGGCAAGTGGTCTAAGGTGCTTGCCTTTACAGATCACTGAAATCTCACCTCTATCCGCATGGGTTCGATTCTCAGGCTCAGCCAATGTGGGTATATGAGAAAGCTTGCCAGTAGCTTCCCATGGATTGGTGGTTTTTCCCAGGGTTTTCTCAGGTTCTTCCTCTACCAGATATACTGGTGACCATTGTGTGCTGAAAATAGTACTAAACCCATAACAACAACATTTTGCAAGAGCTCCATAAGGAACTGCCAATCTCACCTAGTTCAATGCTATTTTTTGGCTCCAATAATATAAGCACAAATGTCATTAATATCATCAGTTTCTGGATGGCTGTTCATAACTTCACGAACCTTCTGTTCAGGAAAAAGATTGCACAGTTTATAATACAAGTCACACCGAGGATCGCTGATTGGAACTGGTGCATCTACGGCAAAACTTGGGTGTGGAGATGACCTTGATACAGGGTTGGACATTGTTCTAGTGTTGCTCCACAATGAACCAGATGTGTTCTGAAGCATATTTCCAAAATTCGCAGCACTGTCACCAGAGGTCAATAAGGTCTGTGAAGAGGATGAACTTGCACAACAAAATGGTTGACCTGAATGCAGTCCAGTATGCATCATTCCACTCGGTCCATGATAACTGAAACCATAATCAATACCTTGCTGGTACTGGGCAGAATACTGAGGGTTAGGGGGAGGTGGATGGTGATAAGATGGCTGAGGAAAAGTAGAAGGTGAATAACTGCTATAGCCAACAGGCTGAGAAGGTCTGCCACTGATCTGAAATGTTACATTTCCAGCTGAGTCATGGATTGGTAAACTCTGGCGCGGTGCAAGCTGACTTAACGGTGGATGTCCATCGTCATTGTGTTTGTGAAGCTGTGGGTCTGATGTGCTATTCTGTCGAATCATTTGGCTGAAAGGTCTATGCTGTGTAGGGGGCTGCTGTTGTGGCTGGTGAAGTGTAGCACAGGTCACTGGGGCACTCTGCATGCGAGCAAGAGCAGCTTTTGACTGAAATGAGGCCTCACTAAAAGTCTGATGAGGATACTGTAACTCACGCATATTCTGACTGCCAAATGTATTTAATCGTGCTGAATCTGTTGAACTCCTAGGGTAGCAAGAAATTCTTTCTTGATGCTGTTGACCTCTCATAAAATCTGCCTGTAGGCTGCTTGAACTATAGTTATCACAATTGGTCAAGGAAACAGTTCCTACATTGCTACCGAGGAATCTTGGATCACAAGAATTTTGACCCTGAAGTTGCTTGTGTAACCTTGGATCTTCTTGCCCTTGTAGTGAATATTGTCGACACAATTTCTGCTTAACAATAGCCCGAGGTTTATTTTGACCCTTTTGAGGTGATGCTGTGGGGCTTGTACCTGGTGTGCTACCATATACATGCTGTCCTCTTGGAGAATGATCTTCACTTTCACCACACTGTTTCCATATTTGAGACTCAGTGGCTTCGTCAGAAAGTTTCTTTGCTAACAAAAGATGCCCACTCAAGAACTTCTCCTTAATATCATACTGTGGAACAGGTGCAGGAAGATTGATACTGGCTGATAAGCAGCGAGTCTTCTCATTAGGATTACCAAATGACCACTGTGACATAGAGGGGTCTTGCTTTTCTCGCTGATTCTCTTTTTTAAGAGGAATCTCAAGCTTTCTCCGCTGCTCATCAAGTCTTTGGTTGAACTCAATGTATCGTTCATCCTTTTCTTTTGTGTCTGACTTTAATACTTGATCTTCTTCACCAGACCTGTAGGATGGATCCTCTAAACTCTGTGATTCTTGTCTTGGACTTTTGCTGGATGAGACTGATGCATCAGCAAGGCTTTGGTCAGGATTCACTGATCGAGTCCGTCCCAGGGGTGTCTTTGTTCTGGTAATTTTCTTCTTTTCTCCTGTGAAAGAAAACATGTATTTGTCATAATACTCAAATAAAAAGGAACTACTTTCTTACTACTTGATGCACCTTGACAAATTTGTGCAGGAATATTAGGTCCTATACAATTTTACACGATGTATATATTTTATGGATGTATGATGAGGCTTAATACTCAAAATGACATAAAAAACAAACACAAGAGGCCAAAGATGGTACTTACCTGTTTGATATCTACCTCTAATTAAAATATCAGGGAAGTTGGCAAAGAAATATTGATTGGTATGATGCTTTCTAACACTGAAAGCTTCTTCTATTGTTAATTAATGACATCCATATTGAATGGTAAATTGGCATCGTTGGACCTTAATGCTTTGTATCATATTTTGTCAACATCTCCAAACCAACTGTTGTGGAAAAGTTGTTGAGAGGTTTTTAAAGGTTCTTCTACTTTAGGGACTGGTTGTCATAGTTAATAACCAATCAGTATAATATGAAAAAATGTGAAAGACTAACGTTGCCGGGGTGCTTTCTGACAAATTTAGTCAAATTCTATTAACAAGTCATTTAACGTTTTTTTTATATAGAAACAATAGTCATAGGTAAAAGCATATGCATGATCATCAAAATACCAAAAGACCCTTACGCTATGAGCTGAATTTGGTAAAATTCTGTTTATTGTTTTTTTGTGTGATGGAAAATGTAAAACACTTAGCAGTGACCTTGGTCACAGCACCTTCAATGTTGTATGTGGCACATCTTCAATGTTGTATGTGGCACACCTTCAAGTCATAATGTACAAGTATAAAGTTTCATCCCTTAATCCCAAATGACTTGAAAGTTAAGGAATGAAATTAAAAGTGATAGAAAATGTAAAATATTGAGTCATGACACTGACCTTGAAGACAATGTGGTATATGATACACCTTCTAGTGATAATGTACAAGCATACCAAGCTACAACCCTAAATCTATGGTAACGCCTGAATGCCAGACAGGGTGTCAGACCATAAGCTTTCTTGGCCATGGCCAGATAAGCTAAAAACTGCCTAAACTTCTTTGGCAATGCCACTGACAACCCTTTAAAAGCTTAGTGGATCTGAGTTTTCTACACAAAATTACAGTAACTTTTACTACCATTCCATCATTTAATCAATTGGTAATTCACTAAGTCACTCAAATCTAACCGTACAAAAACTTTTCTTTCATACTCTCTTAAAATAACACAAGAATAAACAAAAGTGAAAGTGAAAATAAAGGAAAATTACAATACTTGGCTATTCTCCAAAGCCATACCTTCGGATGCTGTTGCCTTGACCCTTTCCCGTTCCTGAAGATTCTGTCTTGCCTGCTCTGCTAGTTTTTCTGTAACAGTCTTCTGTGGCTGGTTTCTGCGTTCAGGATGGTAGTATTTACACTTGTTGCCATATGTACATTTCTTACTGCCATAAGGACAAAGCGGTGGAAGGGGCTCCGGAAGAGTGGGTTCCTTCTGTAGGAAATTATCCAGGCTGGGTCCATTTCGCCCTAAAGGATCATCTGGTGGCATAAACCTGGAAAAGGATCCAAAGCATTAATTGATAGGATCAGCCAATGGTACCATTTTTTTCTCTCCTTTAAATATTTTGTCATGCTGACAGGAATCTTATCTCAATATTTATTTTGACTGGTCAAGGAAAAGGAATATGATTAGACCATAATGATAGACAATATGCCTCATTTTAATTTCTGTAAAATGTTAGAACTAAACATAACTAACCTCATGTAAAGCTAAACGTGATTTCAATTAATCAAAATGACTTGAATGATAGTTAATCTTTCTTCTTCTTGATTCTAAAGCTAAAATGGATTTTTTAAAATACATTTTACTGAAAACATATTCAGTAAAACAAGAAATAACTTTGAAATATATGGCTGTGGTAAATACAAATATTAAATATTGTACAGGTGTGTATGGGCATTTTATAAACAAAAGACAATGCTGGTAAGATACTAAGATCGGCCAACATTCTTAGCTTCATAATGAACTTTTAATAGTAGTTATCAATGCAATAAATAAATACCATTTTTCTAGTTCATATGTTACTAAATGGACAACAAAAGATATGATCACTGCTCTTTATATGTGATAAGCATAAACGTTTGAGGCAGGACAAGGGAGATAATATAACCTTAAAACTGACCTGTCATTTACAAAGGAATACATCAATAGCCTCTCTTCCACAACTTTTTTAAATTCTGAGTTTTCATTAGCTAGGTCTCTGTAGTTGTCATTGGACACAATAATGCCATTAGTTTCAACAGCCAGCTTGAGGACATATCTGTCATCATAGCACACAACCCTTCTGCCCCCTATTCGGCGGGCTGGAGTAAACACCAAAACTTTTTCTCTTTCCAACTGATTTAGCATTTCTTGATCTGAAAAGATAGAAGTTACTAAGTCAACACAGTGTATGGGAAATTTAACATCATACGAAGATGAAAAGACAGATAAATATTAACAATACATAAGAACATTATCTTGAACTTAAGTTTTACATATTATCAAAAGGTAATACATCATCATATTCATTATTCAAAGGAAACTTTAAAGTTTAAGCTTAATTTCAAACTTTACAAATTATAAAATTTAAACCAAGGTAGCTGGATGCAACTATACTGCAATTCCAAACTTCAGAAAAAGGTTGATCCCCCAAAAAGTTAAAATTTGGTTATTAACTATTTTCTTCTTATAAAAAAGAAGAAAATTAGTAACTGAGACTGAAGGAGCCAATTATGTCCAAACTAGTAACTGATACTGAAGGAGCCAATTATGTCCAAGGCAACAAAACCAGGATCTAATAAATGGGGAGCTAACATAATGCTTTGTCTGGGTTACCATATGCTTAAGACATAAAAGCCAGTAGGCTACTATATGATATTAATGTTATGTATCATTTCAAAGCATACCTATAATAAAAATATGTGAAATAATAATTGATATAACACAAAAGTTAACTGGTCTAATTGATGATTTTGCAACTGATTGGACCCTACAAAACTAACAAATTATGCAAATATTAAAAACATTAGTAAAAGTTCAATCTAAGCTTTTAACCTTACTGTGTACATCAAAATAATTCACAGATCAATTTCCACAGGGTCTATGCTTTATCTGAATAAGTAAATATGGGAATCATTGCATGGTTTTTTTTGTTGGATTTAACACTATTTTTAACAAAAAGATTATCGAGATAAGTATCATTCCCAAGGACTCACCAAGACATATGACCCAGTACGAGTTTCACATACATTTACCATTGCATGCTGGCACTTCTAGATTAATACAGACCCTATCATTAAAAGTTATCAACAACATTTACCTTTAATGCGAGCATCAGACCTAGACGTTTCTTTCCTCCACTGTGGGACAAATACAGTGATATCCTTGTGTCCTCTACTTCGGAACCAGTCTACAGCAAGCTGAATTCCTTTGCATGAGAAAATCTCTTTGTTGCCATGGCTATAAAAAAGAAATAAGTGCATATAAACCAAGCAAAATTAACTGATTTGTAAGACAGGACTCTGTGCCATAATGGAAGGGATTGTTGTGGAGTTGAGGGAAGGAGGGCTCTAGAATAATGATGCTTAGCCACTCCATCCTCCACCTGACCACCAATCCTATCGTTTATTGACAAAATCCCAGTGGAAGAAAGAACAGTGCAAAAATCCTTGCCTTGCCTGACAAAATAAATGTTTTCTTTAAAGCATGAGAACAAAATTTAAAACTGAACACCAAACCTGATATGCCAAAGCAAAATATGTGCATAGTAAAACTGTACATCAAACCCAATATTACACAGCAAAGTAATGTGCACAGTAAAACTGTACATCAAACCCGATATTACACAGCAAAGCATGTGCATAGTAAAACTACATCAAACATGATATTACACAACAAAGCATGTGCATAGTAAAACTGTACATCAAACCTGATATTACACAGCAAAGCATGTGCATAGTAGAACTGTACATCAAACATGATATTACACAGCCAAGCATGTGCATAGTAAAACTGTACATCAAACCCAATATTACACAGCAAAACTTCTTTTGTAGCAAAACGGTGCAACAAGCCTGATATGGCATAGCAAAAAGCTTTGGCTGGAAGTTGCTACTGGTGTGCTATGGTGATAGAGAAGTACATTTGGTCAACCTTCTACATAAAAACTCTAGTGATTATTCTTCCCCCCCCACTACACCATGTTGCCAGTTGTGCTCAGATGCAGTTTATTTCTAAAGATCAACCATCTCTGCATGAGATCAATCAAGCACTGATTTAAATTAGATCAAGATTTTCTTTCTTCATGGAAACTCATTTTTACACATATTCTTTTCTGTGATTCTGTATTGTAGAAGGATCGTGTCACCAGTATACCTTACAAAATCCCGAAGAAGTGTAGTAATATAAATCAGATTCAATGACTAATAACAATACATGTTTAAAATGATCTAAAAAAATCTAATAAACATGTTTGCTTGTAATGGAGTGAAAACTAATTAACTAAATAGAATATATACCAAATGAAAACATTGATCCATTGTAAACGTTTTTTTAAAACCATAATCAAATGCCAAAACGTCATCACATTCATTAATCATTATTTCTCCCATAGTATAATAAATCAGCCTCCAAACCTTTACTGATGATGATGATGGACAGTTTGGGTCCCAAACCACCCATCTTTATCAGTACAGGTTTGGGGGTTGATTTATTTGACTATAGTTCTCAGTGCTGGTTAATTTGTAACAGGAATATTGTCTGTATGTATGCTGTATTCGATAATATACAAGGATGACCACTGTATATAGGCATTTGGAGAAACAATTATAAAATTTATAACAGAAATCTGAACCATAATGCCATATATAATACTGTTATTGAGTGATGTTTGTGGGTTGAGTACACATTATAATGTATTTCCACCGCCAAAGTTTGGATACGATGATCAAGGTTTGAGTAGCTCAGAAAGAGAATGTACATGTATCTAACCATTCTTGTGAAGACCAAATATGACCACCCTCCATTATTCAGTGCAGACAGAGAGCTATTGCAACAAAACAAAAAAAAATGACTCACAGATGGATGCACAGACACACACACAGACAATAGCTGATAAATGCTTCTGATATATGGCAAATTTTATCTTGAGTCATTGCTTTAATTTTTGAACATAAAGTTGCAACAATTAAGGTAAAAACATGTGTTTCCTATTGCACTGGTTTAAAATTAGGGTAGGTAGCTTTTCGGGGCAGTTTGTTTAAATAAACATTATGTGCATTATAATGATTAGTCTATATAATGTACTATGCACTTCAAAGTACTGGGCAAAACCAGCTCAATTAGATGTACACATCAATTTCTGCAGAAAAAAAATTTCCATGGGGGAAAACAGTGCTAGGGTTGGCAATGAGAAACAGGGATGATTGGCTGATGGGAAACACACATTTTTGTTTTGGACTAAGTGAAAGTATATAAAGTTATTAGAGACCCACCTCATGGCAACATTACTTCCATCTATTACAATTGTCCGAAGATTGCTTGCGGGATCAACTTTCACCCTGTCTGAAAGTGTGAAGTTTGTATCTTCCTCTCCTATATCACTGACTGGATCTGAGTTGTAAGAAAGAAAATCAGATGCACCATTTATATCATTTAAACCTTTTGGGGTTGATGCGACTTTGATCAGTTCTGATAGCAACTCATTCTGATTATCTCCACATGGACCCAGATTCTCTAGCGCCTGGATAAGCTGATTCTCTGTATATCCCAATTTTAAGGCAAACTCCACTTTACTTTCATAATCAGGAACTTTCTGAGGTATAAATGCCCTCCCAATGTCTTCTTCAACCAAAGAAGTAACTGATTCTGAACTCCTGCTTAATGCTGGACTTGATATTCTTAACTGATCAACAGATAACTCCATGTCTTCAGTGCCATTTGCCTGATAATACAGCTCTTGTGGCGACACAGATCGAAGTTCTGGCGTAAGGCAGCCAGGTGAAATACTGACATCATAGCTGTTAATATCTTTGGTGGTGCCCAATCCCTGCTGTGTTCTGACTGGCTGAAAGAAGTCCGTCTGGAGACTTGAATCATCAGCTAGGCTGAATGATCTTGTAACACTGTTAAGTTTTGATTTATCCCCAATGACTAGGTAAGGTTCAGGAATAAACCCACAATCTGAATGAAGGATTTTCATGCCACCACTATCCAACTGGCTTTTACTGGTCAAATCTAGCTCTCGCACCATATTTTCAATGGAAGTTTTGGCATGTACTATGTTCTGGATGCTTCCAACTATTTCCGCTACTTTTGAGGAATGATCAAAATTTATTTTAACATCTGATGACTTCTCAATATTACTTTTCTCCTGCAAAAGTAGGCTGACCTCCTGATCGCAGCACTTCTTGTAATATGCTTGTTTTGTATTTTCCTCACTTGTTTGTGATAGAATAAATTCCTGGAAGAGAAAAAATTTGTGGTCATCATGATTGTTCGAAGTATTACACGTAATTGGAGAATATGTTCCACCTTCTAATATGATACCGCTGCATTCTTCAGAATTGGCGTTGTTCTTTTTAAATAATGAGGCTATGATTGCTCACCAGGAAAACAAATGCCTTTTAAATAGCTGGTCAAGAAATCTCAGTCAGTAATGTTTTTTGTTGAAATTTCTTCCAATGCTGTTTGATTTTATAGGTTATGAAAACAATTTTTTTAAAGCTTTTTCTCTTTTGTTAAATTTAAGTTATTTAAAGTTTTTTTCTTCTATTTTTAGTTATGTGGTCACATTTGATGTTGCATCTGCATCATATAACCAACATATATGATATAACCTCTTTACGTTATACATTTCTTATTTAGTTGCTGTGGTTTACAATTATCGTTCTGCCAACATAGTTTTACATCTGTACCACTCAGAAGTGATGGCTGTTTGTGGTTTTTAATCAGTTTTAAAAATTGTATGATGAATTTGCCTTGACTGATCCAATCTGCCTTCCTCCTTTATTTATGGACTGCTCCGGTGGCCTATTGGTTAGAGCGTCTGCCTCAGCTGCAGGAGGCTGAGGGTTCGATCCCTGACTGAGTCATACCAAAGACTTATAAAAATGGTACTAACAGCTGCCTCGCTTGGCTTTCAGCATTAAGAGGTTAGTGTTAGGACTGGTCGGTCTGGTGTCAGTATAATGTGACTGTGTGGTTCATCATGCTACATGTCTGCAGCATGATGCCCCAGTGCTAGACATCACTATAAACTTCCACACTGCAGACATTGCAGCAATATGACTGAAAAATTGTTAAAGCTACGTTAAAAATCCAAATCACATCACATCCTTTATGTATCAAATGCTGAGGAAACCCAAAATGATTAACAACTCATATACTGTATGTACTCACTTATAGATCAAGTCAATCTGCAAACAAAGATCTTGATCTTAGCATAATACACCTGGAAATCAGGGTCTATGTTGTTTGTTCTACTGATTACTTCTGATAAACAATACAGACCCAAATCAGCCAGCACATTATCTTAGTCTGTGCTGTCTGCAGTTGGACGTGACTTATAAATGATTAAATATGATATTATTTTTCCCCCTGAAATAGTGTAATCTCTTATTTCATTTTCACTATTCTATTTAAACTGGTCAGTATTTTGTTTTCTTTTCACACAGGTAAGTATAATCACATATACAATGTATT
The DNA here is from genome assembly GCA_028554795.2 of Sinohyriopsis cumingii. Taxonomy (NCBI): domain Eukaryota; kingdom Metazoa; phylum Mollusca; class Bivalvia; order Unionida; family Unionidae; genus Sinohyriopsis; species Sinohyriopsis cumingii. The sequence goes on from CM068835.1 coordinate 60,986,433, forward strand.
AAGTACTAAAAAGAAACACATTTTATTAGAAATAATATCAACTTTAATTTGTTAACATTATATTCTAACTGTAAATCTGCCTTGTGTAACAGGTTAAAAAAAAAATCCTTTCTGACCTATACAACTTCATGATTTGTATTTGGTAAAGCAATTAATCCAGGAAGCTTGACTAGCATCCATCACATTTACATACCTTCTGTCGAAATGCATGTGACAGGCAATGTCTTGATTAACAGTACATGAAAATATACTAAAACAGGTCTGTTTACAATTCACTGTATATGAATGAACTGTATACAGTGAGAATCAAACAAAACTATTACCTTATTCAGATGAACAGCTGTTTTTATACCTCTAAGCTTACCAAATTACATTTTAAAAACAAGTTCTAATTTTGGTCTGCTTAATAATGTACCCCTTAGTAATCAGCTGTACAAGTCAATAATCACATGATTGTTATCTTCCTGCTACACAGCCAATGCAAATTCTGCCTTTCATCAAGTGGGGATACAAATGCCATAGATATGTTAATGATACTGACACACACACTTACTACCCAATGGATAAACTGTTTACACTAATGATAAAAACTGAGTAATGGTACTAGTACAACACACAAGTCATACTGTGCTTGTCGCTGACTCATGACTATTAGGTAGGTATCTTCTCAACAACCAGGGCATGCTCTAACAACCAACCACAATAATTACTTGTCATTGTAGAGGTTATGTTAGGTGTAGGAAAGGAAATCTTGGCTGATATATATGTTTTGGAATGTGGGGGTGGGTGGTTTGGCGAGTGGGATGTACATGAGAAAGAGCAGTCAATTTATTAAATCATTATATATCAAAACTTATTTATCACATAAAACCTATCATCTGATTTGTGAACTCATCACAAATGGAAAATGAAACAATTCTGAACTTGTTTCCTGTGATATAAGAAAACAAACAAGCAGTGTGAGTATACATTATCTGACTGATGAGAGAGAGAGTAACTTTAAATGTAAAATGAGTTCTTGAAAAGTAAATCTTTATTATGGATAATATTGTTCAAAATATCAAATAAAAAATATGGAAAAAAAAAACAAGAAATAAGACGTAGTTTTAAAAAAAATATATAGCGGTCATCACCTTTAAGATCTTAAGGTTTGATACTTTCTATAGGAAAACACATTAACAGAATGTTCTTAAAGACCTGACAAAAAAAAGGAGTAAATTTCTTTTGCATACATTTTGTTGAATCTCAGTTTAGTGCTGGGAAAGTATCACCAGTATGAAGCTTGTGGCAATGGAACCATCATTTTTTTATAACTACAAATTTTTGTAACCACCAATGAAAAAAAAAAAACAAAAGAAAAATCCTGGAACAGTGTGGGTGTAGACATCCTGACATACAGCAAATCCCAATTTTAGAAGTCATTAACCCTGGTGAATTTAGATATGCCATTGCACTAGAACATATTGTCCTACTTGAATTAGAACCCCACCCATGTCAGCTGTTTATGTAAGTTGTAGAACAGCAAAGTTTTCATGCCAGTCTAGATTACAAGGAAAGGTCCTATTGTTTCACACAGTCATAAAGACTCCAGTAAAGAAAAAAAATTATGCATGCATATAAACACCAGATTTATAATACCATATATACTCAGCAAAAGGTGACTTAAACTGCAAACAACATAGACTCTGATCTACTGTTGTACAGTACATGGGCAATGTCTGTCCTATTGATGACTCCTAGCCAACTGCACAAACCTAGGTCTGTTGGTGCATTCTGTGGCAGCAGAAATGGGTCTGTGCAATTTGCAGCTGGACTTACTTTAAAGTGAGTAGATATGGTACCACGTCTGGAAAGGGGTTGGAAATTTCCTGTTGTTGATGTTATGGGTTTAATGCCATTTTCAGCACATGATAGGCTATACAAGACAGCCAGTATATTTGGTGGAGGAAAACAGGAAATCCCTGGGAAGAACCATTTTACCTACAGGAAGCTTTCTCACAAATTCAAGCTAGCCGAGCCCAAGACTCAAACTCTGTACAGGCAAATGCCTTAGACCACCCAGGGCCCCAGAAATTTCCTGTATTAACTTTTATAATAACAGTCACTAATATAAAATTAGAACAATAAAAGAAAAAAAAACATAGGTATACATCACCTTTTTTAAAATTAAAAAAAACTTATTTTACCTAATGATTGATGGGAAAATGAATGAAAAGTATCACATGATGGCACTGTATGCAGTGAATCTGTCAATACTTGACAAGCTGGGGATCATGAAAAATGTATGTTTTCATTAATAGAATTTATGTGAATATCAATTGTTACAAGCCACAGGTAAAATTCCACGTTGGTCTCTTTCAATCCATACCTGCCTGCAATTTGACTTCCTTATTTCTCATGAATAAGTAATCTTTGTGATCTTGAGTAAAAAATGTTCAGAAGGATTGCCAAAAAAGACCTTTCATACAAGACAAATTAATCTGCTTTATTTCAAGTAATCTACGTCAGTTTCTTTCATTGGATCAATGATGACATACCTGCTTATATGTATTTATAATAAGTGAGGAATTATTACAGTCACCCTTCGGTGACAAAAAAGCAATGGATTTGTGCTGCAAGTGGAGGGCAATTTGTTGATAGAAATCCGAATCAATCTGTATATTTTTCTGCAATTTAAAAAAAATTTAATCTCATTCTTTTCTACCAACTATTCCAAATACTTTGCTCCTGCCTGTTCATTATCCCTTTGAAAGCTAAGGTTGACTGTACAACAGAAAATGCAGGTACAGAACTTGAAAATAATGTTGATTGGTGGCATATAAATCACCATCTGAGGGAACCTGGTCTGACATGCATATAAACAGGTCCAAGTTTCTGACCTTGTGTTAGGAATATCAAATTCAATACAAAAATCATAGTTTTGAGCTTTAATAAAGGAATAAAATAGTTATTTTTAAACAATGCAGTTTCCATTTGTTACCGATACAAATAAAATGTCCTGTCATCTTAAATGGTTTTTGTTTTCAGTGTCATAGGATTCTAGAAATCAACTCAAGTCAAACCAAAATGTTTGCGGTAATAAAAACTGAAACACATACGATACTGATGTCTCAAGTCTGGCCATTCAGAATCACTTTCCAACTTCTACCAATCTGTCTATATCAGTGACCTCATTCAGGCGTGATCCATTGAACAAGTAGGTCAAATTACTTGCGCTCTCTGAAGAAAACAACCATTTTGCTATCCCATATTTGTGTTGAAGTCTCTAATATCTGGGCCCACTGACATATCAGTAGCTGGTGACAGAAAATTTCTTGCCTCAGGCTTGTTTACAGATTGCAATTAGCAGTTGAAAATCCCCTTACATTTCACTGCTAGATGGTGAAATGCTGAACAAATACTCTGAAAGACTCCCTAAACAAGTCTACTTAAAGAAGAAGACTACACTGCATGGAGTTGGCTGACTCAGTAGTCTTACATGCAGTTTCTCATATACCCAGCTTATGACCAGGTTTGTGTCTTCCTCTTCCTGTTTACCACTTTATCCCAAACAGATAACCTAAATCACTTTATCACAAATATTTTTCCATTTGCACCAAAGACTGTAACCCATATTGCACTGTCAACTAATCCATCAATTTTTGTAATTTAATACCTTTATTGAATTGTGAGTCTACCACAACCTCAGGTGGCTGAGTGTCCACAGGTACTTCCCTTTATATATCATACTTATATCTCATCTCTTTTGTGTGTGTGTTTTTTAGTCCCAGCTCAGCCAATGGGGGTATGTGAGAAAGCGTGCCAGTAGCTTCCTGTGTGTTGGTGGTTCTTCTCATGTTCTTTCTTCACTAAATAATCTGGCCACCATTTACAGCCTATCATGTAATTAAAACTGGCATTAAACCACAAAACCAAACAAAAACATGAAAAGATTCACATTACTGTATGTACTATTTATCATATGACAAATCCATGAACATTTGTTGTTGTTGTTGTAGTGTTTATCTCCATTTTTCAGCACAAGATAGGCTATACATGGCGGCCAGTATAATTGGTGGAGGAAGAACCATTGACCCATGAGAAGCTACTGGCAGGCTTTCTCACATATCCATGTTAGCCGAGTCAGAGACTCGAACCCACGCAGATAGGTGAGATGGCACTGATCCATAATGGTGAGCGCTTCAGACAACTCTGACACTCGGGGGCCCCCAAGAACATTTTAGTTTCATAACCAAAACAACCAAAGTACTTTTAAATCAATGAAAGTTGCATCTGACTTGCTTTATACTCAAGGAACAGACTACTTTTCATTGATACATGTACAAGTTGTCCAACCCCAGAAATTCATTGAGTAAAGAAATATACTATACAAACAGCTGAAAGCTCATTCAAATGACCAGAACTCAAGTGCCACAGGCAACACTATTATCTAAAACTGGTCAATATTTGTACTGGTGTGCTGTAAACAAGTATTTCTGCAATAAATGAAATGTTTTATGAATAGTTCAGTTCATATACCAAGTCATCACTATAATAATACATGTACATTCTTATGGACCCATTTATATGACTAAATCAGCCCATGTCTAAAAATGTTTTTACAAGCTGATGCTAATAACAGCTCTTCATGGGTTGCTTTGAAAGACAATACAGGATACGAAAATGCAGAATTATTTTAACTGTCAAAATCTAAGTTTTTTATTAATCTTTATAAATTTCTTGATGTTCAGTGCATCTATGATGTAGGCAAGTATATTTCATGGAAACCATTATCTGAATGCCTCCAAAAATAAATACAGTACATATCAATTTTTTGGAAGCAGTCAACCTAACTGTGTAGCCCAGTATTAACAGTATCAAATGTCATGTGCTGTGACATCACAATAGAAGCCAAATGTTTTGAAGAAAAAATAAAACTTGTAGAAACGTGTTATTTGTTATGACAGAATTGACAATTTTTCTTGACCAGTTTAGCACCTGATAATCAATGTAAAATTCCATAGTGATCGAAAAATTTCATCTGGAATTTCTGTTTACCTGTTATGGTTAATCAAACCCATTAGATCTGCATAATCATAAAAGATTACCTAACAAGCTATTAAATAACATGTTTATAAAATACATTTATTGATCAGCGAAAGTTAAGTGTTGCAAAGCTATAATCGATCCAAGTTAAGGATCACAAAAACAGATTTTTAAAAATGGGCCAACCATAATGAGTTTTTAATTAAATTTGTATGGACAGAGTCTGTAATGTGATGTCCGGAATGTGCCAGGTATATTATGTGCCAATATCTCCTGTAACCCAGTGACACCAGTTCTGGAGAAATGATTTTCAGTGTTACTGCATCTGCTGGCCAGATGAGAGTTCATACAAGTTTTTCACTGTCCAGTCTTTTTTATATAAAAAAAAGGAACTTTATAAGTTTGGATTCATTTGATGGTTTATTAAGAATGATACCAATTACATGATCACCTCGAGACTGAGGACAAACACTCATCAAAATATAGTTTGAGCTTCCTCATACTCTTTCAACCCCATGTTTGGTATTTTTATATTTGTGCTGGACAAATGTCAGAATATCTAAAAATGAGGTGGGAAGGTAAACCAAAATTAGTTACAATGTCACAGCCTTGACGTGGTCCATGAAGTAAGGATACTAATATTAGTACTAAGCAGTGTATCCCCTTGAGGTTCATAAATGAAAGCAAAAAATTCCCCTTGGTGTCAAAACTCGGGCCAGACTGTGTCAAAACTTGGGCCAGACTGTGTCAAACCTCGGGTCAGACTGAGACTGCGTAAAAATGCAGACTTTGGTATCAAAACTGGGGGCTCAATTAAAAAATTTGGAGGTCCCTGAAGCACAAATGAGGGTAAAGGGAAACACTGACTAAAGAAACTCGAACTAGACTAGTCCAATAATTTAGGTCGTCTCCCATATTAATGTTTAGCACGACCTCAATATTAAGGGAAACGTGATACATAGCAGGACTATTTTCAGAACTATACAAAACAGTGATGCTACCAACTGTAATGTAACATTCAAGTCCGTAAACAAATTAAATGCAATGGTTAAAAATATCAAATGCTGCAGTATTAATTTCTATACATGAAAATATTACCCCATCTACTTACTTTTGCCTGTCTGACACTTTCCAATGTACTCTCTGATGACACAACACATAAAGTTCTGTTGCGAGGGGCGAGACTGAATTGACTGTCATCATTCCCGCTTATGCCTGACAGGTTTATTTTGATTCCAAATAATTCCTCAATATAGCTCTTATTTTGGTGAACAAACTGTGCTTTCCATTTTTCGAGTTGAAATACATCTTCAGCCATCATGTAACTTACACGTTACATTTTGGCTTCTTACAATCTGTCATTATACACAACACTACATACTTCCTGCATGTACAGGTGGCGCTGCCCAAGCAATATAGTCAGTTTGAGAATACCCCTCAAATAAATAAACATATAGTTTATTTCTACAAAGTATTCAACTGTACGAAATTTAATTGCTGTTACATGAGGATGGAACTAAGGTGAATAACTGCCATCTAAAGGTATGTATAATCAAATTGTAAAAAAAATAACACCCATTGTTGAAATAAACAGTTTTGAATGCATACATAACCTGAATGACCGTTACTATAATAATAAACACGGTGTGTTTTTGTTCTTTTTAATGTACTTTATCACCGCCCCGTCCCAATATTCCATTTTTGTTTTAATGTCTATTAATTCACATGAACTTCATGAAGCATCTTACAAATGTAATAACGAACAGGCCATTTTGTTGCGGCAGAAAAATATCTAAAGGGTGCATTTCACTATACCGAGAGCCATGACGATACTTTGTTTTGTTTGGTGTTTAATGTCCCCCATCATTAGAAAGAATATAAAGTTCTTCAGAGACACACCGCAGAGGCCACTTTGTATGGGTATGATTCGAACGCAATTTATTCTGATTGCACGCTAACCATTGTGCCATCCATAATGATCTTTCTGTCATTATTATTATTATTGTTATTTTAAAAGAATTGCATAATTTCTTTTATGAATCATTTGCTAGCTACTTTAGTGTGTAAAGAATAACATACATAAAAGACACTATATGTAATGTTTTTAGTATTGATTGATGACTATAAGAGAATAGTTATTTTAATAGTGATATAGAAAAGAACAACGAATGTACTGAATGTATGAAATAAAGATTCTCTCAATTCATTCATCAGTTATCTACTTTGTTAATTTCATTCATGAAATTGTTACACATACATTTTAATTATATAAATGACGATATATTAATATAAAGCCAAATATACATTAAATTTGTTCTTTAAATATGTGACTGTATCAAAATCTTTGAAAGGCAGTCTGTTGAACGGTACGCTGACCCACAACTACTCGCTCAACAGTTTTGCTAAATATTAAAAAAAAAAATAACTTTTGTAAACATAAAGTAAAGAAACTGAAGTTTTATTTTGGGCTAGGCTTTCATTATAACTCGAATTCAGCACAGTAATAAGTTGCAAAATTCACAGTGAACATTCATTCTGTTTATTATTAGCACGTCTGAATTTATCTTTATACAAACTATTTTAACCAAAAAATGGAAAATACTTGATGAAACCTTTTTAGAAGACGATAATTATCACCATCAGCCAGTGTGTAAGAATTTCTCGTGTACTTGTAAGCGCGCGCGCGCGCACACACACACACACACACACACACACACACACATATATATATATATATATATATATATATATATATATATATATATATATATATATATATATATATATATATATATATATATATATATATATATAAGTACTTCGTCAAGTGTAAGTGTATCCCCTGAGCAAGAAATGTGAATCACTATAGAAAAAGTCAAATATAAGAAACCTCTCCAGCTTAAAAACACGCAAAAAGCCGTAAACAAAACAACAATAGCAATACCCATACCAGAAAAATCAATAAAGAAAAACAAATAGAAACCAAACTGTGTTATGAGACTGTACATATTCCTGGCAATAGTGAGAGTAAGTAATATGTACAAATGCTACCAGTTACCACATACATTTAGTCAAGACAAACTTCGCGCTTTTGCACTAACATAAAGTCCAAAATAATTATATTAATCAGTAAACATTATGATCACTAGATAATTAATTTTTGACCTTTTTATATCATAAAAAGCAATGTTTATTTTGGAATTCTGTTAGTTCTACCATTCTATCCCATTTTAATTTTGGCATACCAAACTCACGTGGAGTGTATACATAAAATAGTACATCCCTGAGAGAAGGGCGTGTATTACCATCAATAAAAGTCTGGTTTAACTTGAAATTAAGTCAGAATGAACACATTTTGAATTAAAACCACGGTCTTCTTTATCGTACACTACAAAATTTCCAAGATAGACGTGGCGTGATGTTAGCATGTATATTAAATAAAGAACACGTACTATTAAATAAATTGCAAATGTACATACGTAAAGAACCAAAAGACACAACACCATCCCTTCCCCAAATATAAAAATAATGGAATATTCAAAGTAACATCATAAATGTGGTCGAAAAAAAAAAATCTGATACACATGACTTTTCAAGTGAAAGGATGAACAAAACCTTGTTTCTTTAGCAAAATTAAATATTTAGCGTCATCCTTTCGCAAGTATGATGCATTAAAACTATTTTTATATTCATATTTATACTCCAATCTACGTGCAAAATACGTTCTCGTTACACTTTCTGTATGAGTGTCAGACGCTGTAATGTAACGCATTGTAATAATAAAATATTTGTGTGTATGCCTTGTAATCGGTTTCTTATAAAAGTGGATGTATTTGTTGAAAGTGATTACGTATTTATTATCTCTGATTAAAATATACAAGATGAAGCGTGCAGACTGTCGAATAATTTGTTTTGAACAAATTCAACTCATGTAATAAAAAAGAAATATTTGTAAGTTTGTCTAATTCTCGATTGCTAATTTTGTGATGCATTATATTCTGAAACGAAGAATCCCTAAAAGACATTGAAATTCGATGATTGATTAGTCAATATTTCCGTTCGCTTGAAAATTCGACAGATGAAGATGATGATTATGATGCTGCTGCTGGTTTATGATAATAATGATGATGATGTTGATGATGATGATGATGATATGAGAGAGAGAGCGAGTTTCTTACCTGATGTAGACTACATTCTATCCCGAACTGGGCGGACCCAATACTATACAGTAAGCAGGTAAAACAAAATATAGGCGAATCGTGACAAACGTGTTTCTCCTAGACCAAACCGTACAATGCTGATCAGTCGGACGTAACGACCAGTGCACGACTAGGACAGATAAATAAAACAGGAACAACGTCAATTCCTATCGTCATTCTCTCCTGTAGTTTATTGACTGCTGGTTATAACTGGGAATCGTGACATTGCTGGTACAGAAAGTCGTACCGATCGCCTTGAGCCTTAAAGACTTGTGATAAAGGACAGAGAATCGATTTCGTCGTCTATTTACGCACTCTACTTCCATTAGCGACAATCATGCTTGTTAGAGGCCATCTAAAATTAGGCAACTCGTGTCACGATCTTTTGAAGTGCGTGCATGCTCATGACTGACTTATTACTGTAAACGGTTGGGTGTAGTTTTCAACACTTTGAAAGGTCGTTGACTTTTAGCATACCTACACACGTTGACAGGTCCTTACACACGCGCGCGCGCGTATGTATGTATGTGTGTGTGTGTGTGTGTGCGTGCGTGCGTGTGTGTGTATATGTATGTATGTATTTGTGCGTGTGCGTGTGTGCGCGCGAGTGCGTGTGTTAACCAACGACATGGATACGTAAGAGGTTGGAAAGTAACATCAAACGTAAGAATAAATAATAAAATCACTTATTTTTGATTAGCATTCATCAAAATAAAGCGTTCAATTTGTTGCTCTATGGGTATTATTTCAGCAGCGTTTTAAACGATTAAACTGGACCAGAGAAACTCCTATTCTTTTATGAATATTCTTTTCCAAACCCAAAGCCACCTCATCTCCTATCATAATTTTTTCTCCAAATTCTAGGCCACCATCAGCCTATGCCTCTCTTTTGTTTTTCAAACGCCAATACTTACAATAAACGATAAAAAGAAAATAAATTTGTTCACAAACACCCAAAGCAACCAACACTACCATCCGCTAATGTTGTTTACAAAGACAAAAAGAATCAACACTCAAAATCTGTGGAAAACACAATACCAATAACCCTTAAATATTCTCAAAGAAAACCCCACCACAATCTGTTATACAAAAAGAAATATTGGTATGTAAAAACCAATGAAATCTCAGTACAAGGATAATTATTACACCCATAGTAAAAGCTCAGGCATTATATTCTCCTGTAGTTCGAAGTTGATGGAATCAAACATTTCAACTAACTAATATTGACAATCACTCAGATATCCAGGCACTGAAAACCGGACTTGGATAACCACACTGAAATAATTAGATTTTGATAACCACACTGATATAACTAGACTTAGATAACTACAATTATATAATCAGACATATATAACCAGGCGTAGATAACTGAACTTGGATAACCATACTGAGATAATTAGACTTGATAACCATACTGAGATAATTAGACTTTGATAATCATACTGGTATAATTGGACTTAGATAACCACAATTATATTAGCAGACTTTGATAATTACACTGAGGTAATTAGACTTAGACAACCAGGCTTAGATAATCAGACATATAGCCGGAGTTAAATATTTATTTTTATAATTATAACCTACTCTGTAGACAATTAAAGATAACAATGAAACTGTTGATGAACACAGGTGCAACAAAGAGACTTTTGAGGAGTCAGATGTCCTCTCCATCTGTCAGTGGTTTAAGCCAGAAATAGTAATTAAAAGATAAACCTCCTCCCCTCCAAACATACACAATCTTACTTAGATAACAAGACTTAGATATCCATCACTCATACTCTGATATTTAACACTAAGACTCAGATACTCGATAAACAGATACCTATCAATCAGACACAACTACTCGATACTCATGTACAGCTATTCATTAGACTCAGCTATTCATCATGCATACTCATATATGTATCATTCAGACAAAGGTATTCGTCCATCAGACTAAGTTATTCATGCACAGATAAATAACAGTTATATAATGGGGAGCTTCTACGGAGCACATAAGGACAGGACCATCCCACTTATCAGCATGGGTTTCTAGAGCACGTTTATTTTTTTAATTTTTATTTTTTTCCATTTACAGATACAATAACCGACTACGAATACCTAGTAGCATGTGCTGCTGTGCTTGTTGGATCCTATCGACAGGCTTGGCAAGGGTTGTATAAACAAACACTTCAAAGTACATACACGAAAACTTCGCCGGGTGACGACACCTATCATTACACGTACTGCGGTAATGATGTAAGGGAACGCGGAGAACTTTTCAGCGCATTAAGCTTGGATGCTGCTTGAAGAATATTTGCAGATAGATTGCTGCTTGAAGAATAATTGCAGATAGATGCTGTTGATATTTAAAGAGTTTTGAAGGTTTATCCGTTAAGATATAATAATTCATCATGGCACATGCATAATAAATACGTGCAGTGTGCGACGAGTTCAAAACATTCACGGTGGGTTGATCCCACCCCAAGAGCCACACTTCATTTCAGCAGCACCGGGAGCAAATCGAGCGCATGATTGGCTTAGGCGGGGCGATTGCACAGGGCAGGACCTATATCAGGAATTTGGGCAGTATCTGGAACATCCCACATAATTTCAGTGTGTCTGGGATTGTGCTTACAAGTAAAGATTCTCAAGAAGTATCGAGTAATGATGACTGTCTCCAGAGGTGCAATACTGCGTATATCGCTGTGGTGGACGATGTTAAGCGGAAGCCAGCCGAGCAGGAATTTCTCTTATCCAGAAAAGCCCTTCGCATGTAAGAATCAAGACCAAGCGAATGGTTTCGGCAGTGTCATCGGAACACGTGGGGTAGACAGCGTGGTCTGCCTTAAGAAGCAGCAGTAAAATAAAAACCTGAAATAGGACCATCACCCCTAAAATATGAACAAGAAAACAGGACAACAACGAATACTCGCCCCCACCCGACCCCCCTCCCAAAATAAAATTGTGCCGACCATGATACAAGAATTCTCTAGGCTATGGAGTCAAATGAGTTTGCCTGGATAAACAACCTGTAACACTTGAAGTACAATGTGAAACTGTCCTGTCCAGAAAATGAGTCGGAATGACATACATCGTGCTTTGACTGTACGCACAATATATGCTTACTGAGGACTCTCTCATGTGTTACGTGGTTGTTAGAAGCCACAAACTGCAGCTCTTCACGTACAATCGTGCAGTTAGACCCTGCACCTTTGGTACTAAGTAGAAGATATGGTACGAGAGAGCAGGTCTTAGCAACCACGATCTGTACCTTGTAGATCTTTACGGACCGCACCGGTTAGAAGACACGTTACTGAGTGCATTCCAGTTCTCCCGGTGCATATAAATACTGCTCAAAGGTATTTGCGGGAAGGCGTTGCTTTCCAGACCGACCGGCATCGTCGCTGATCTTGCAAACGTAGCCCGTACCTCCGATAGTAGTAGTGAATGGGGATCCTATAGGGTCTATGGGACTTATCATTAAAAACACCCTTGGGAACATATAGGGTCTATGTAAATTTAACATGGAGAAAAATCGTGGGACAATATAGGGTCTATGGGAATTAACATGGCCAAAAATCGTGGGACAATATAGGGTCTATGGGAATTAACATGGCCAAAAACCCTGGGACAATATAGGGTCTATGTAAATTTAACATGGCCAAAAACCCCTGGGACTGTATAGGGTCTATGTAAAATTGAAACAGGGAGGGTCTCTATTTTTAAAAAAAATAAAATAAAATAAAAAAAGGGGTAGGCAATTCAAAAGCTATCTCTTTTCGAGAAATATGGGGGCCCTGAAAAGGGCCTTTGGTTTATGTTAATATGCCCTTAACATAAAGGGCATTTGCGACATCTTCTTGTCCTCAAACTTCGTCTTACAGCAGGGCCATACATCAGAGTCCTCTTGAGGCAACCTTGTCTCTCTATATAGACTCTTCTTATCCACAGGCTGCTGCTGGTCCTGTGGACAACGGTCCACTTGGATCGGACATACATGAGCATGTCCGTCCTGAACATCATTGTTGACACAAGGGTTGAAGATTCAACGTCGGTCCACATGTTGAGGCTCCGAGAATAGGTGAATCAATGCAGTGAACTGCGCTTATTTATAGGGACAGAAAGGATTGAAACGGATTGAGTTCATTCACCAATCCGAACACGCGTTACAGAATTCAGTCAGCCCGCATCCAATCCGAAGAGAGCAGTCTGTGACGTCACGTAGTCAATATAGATTCGCTAGCGCTTGTGTGCAGTCAATCTATACGACAGTGATTCAACATGACGGAAACTCAGAAAACGATCCAATGGGGTGCACCAGCAGGGGAGACCGCCCAAGGGAACCCGGACTTACTTTCAGAAGAGGTGAATTGGGATTTTGTGGATTTTCTCTCCTCGCAAGAATTTGTTCCGGAACCTGTGTTACCTTCTTCATTACCGCAAGTGGAGAATTTTAGACAGAGACAGAAAGAAGAATTGGAGAAATTTATGCAACGACAAAAGGAAGCCGAACAAGTTTTTCTCCTACAGCAACAGCAGCAAGAAGAAGAGGTAAGAAAAAAAACAACAGCAGCAACAGCAAGAAGAAGTAGCAGCAAAGAAACAAGAGGGTGAAAATCAAACGGTCACGGTACTGTTGGACATATTAGCGGAGTTAAGAAGTCTGAAACAAATGTATCAGACTTCTTTATCACGACCAAAGAGAATACGACCTTCCCGAGCTAAACACGTCAACCCTGTGACTAAGCCTACCGTACCACCCTTAGTGATTTCAACCCAATCATCAACATTACGCAGTTCAGAAGTAGGCCTTGGCCGTGGCAAAGGCATAAGGCAGTTAAAGTTGATTGGTTAAACTCACCCCTGCACCGAAATAAAAAAGGCCCTTTCCAGGGCCAGCCACATTTCTCGAAAAGATATACAATTTCAATTTGCCAATAACTCAAAAAATAAACCCCACACATTTTACCCTTATGGTACGTGTCTGTGTATGAGTGCGTGAGTGTACGTTCTTATTTTAAAATCATAACTCAAAGACTCTTACCTTATATCATTCATTTATTCTTTTATCCATTTTTTACAATCCAATTCACAATTCACAACACAACACTTTAATAAAAAGTTCATTGACTTCTTCTTTTTCCTTTTTTAGTCTCTCTGTTTTTTGAATTTCTTCACCGTCTTTTCCTCATTTTCTTCCCTTCTTCTTTTCTTCTTCTCCTGTTTCTTTGCCTCTTGTAAATAGAATTGTCTTTTTTCTTCCTCTTCCTCCTCTGAAGAATCCCTCTCTTCTTCCGAAGAATCCCTCTCTTCTGAAGAAGAATCCTTCTTTTCTTCTGACTCCTCTTGTTTCTTTTTTGGGCAATCTGGAGACCAATGTCCTTTTTCTTTACAGTAATAACAGGTATCTTGACTTTTGTCTTTTTTAGTCCCTGTTTTTATTCTTTGTTGACGGTCTGGACACTCTGAAGACCAATGCCCTTTCTTCTGACAGATATAGCAAGTATCTTGACTTTTATCTCGAAAGGAAGGAGAGTAGTCCGTAGGCTGGTCTGAAGAGAATTTTCTAATGACCCCTCGCAAAGCTCTGACGAAACGTTCCATCTGGTTAGTCTCTTCCATCGTTGTGCTCGGCTTGAGAGTGAAATGAATAGTGAAAGGATAAGACACACACCTTTTTATATACGCTGGTCTGCTATGACTATAAAGTAGCTCATGGTGTTTCAACTTGAGTCATTTGACTTTTTGCTTTCAAGATGAAACGATCCCATTCATTCGAGAAGAAAGAAGAAGAAAGTAAGAGGCAGAAACGTGATCTATCGCCTCGTACCAGGGCTGAAATCTTGGCACAAATTCATGCCAGTGATTTTGAAGAGGACATGAGTGAACCAGAATTTGAAACCTCTAAACCAAGTTCACCACCCTTAGTCAACCCTGAAAAATACTATTCCATTCGAGAGACGGAAAAGCGCTCCTCTAGAAAATTTAGAACCACGGCTTACAAATACACGGTGAAGTTTAAAGATTTCAAGTCCGACGTACCGTTAGAGAAAGCAGAAGGGTTCATCACCGGAGTGTGGGATTCTCTGCTCACTGCACTCAAGCGACAATGTCAACCCAAAGAAGACGACCGCTTGAGACTTTCCATACAACACGACGGTTTGAAATCCCCTGTTTGGATCGAGTTTAGCACCCCTGCAGAATTGACCGCTTCCAAAGTCATGGACAAGATTCAACACGTGCAACAATCTAATGACCAGTTTGACATCACCGATGGAAAAGCCACATTGGACATGACCCACGTCTCTCCTCCTCAAGGGACCGGACGCAAAAAGATGTTATTGGTGAACGACCTTCGCAGCATTAAGCGTAGCCTTGTCCAAATTCACAATCCTCATGGCCAGATGTGTTTAGCCCGTGCCATCGTGGTGGGACGAACCTATGCCAACAAGAACGACACGGCAGAATGGAAAAGAGACTGGGAGAACATTCGACAATCGGACCGAGCCAAACAACGAAGTGAAGCAGAACTCCTGTTACGACAAGCTGGCATGTCCAAAGACACACCCTGTGGCATTCCTGAGATGCAAAAATTGCAAGATGCCCTACCTCCACGATACACTTTGAAAGTGCACCCTCAAGAAGTGCGCGGGTCTCTGTTGTTTCGAGGGCAAGATTTTAAGGACGGAAAATACATTCATGTTTATCATCACGATGACCATTTCGATACCATTACCAGTATCACCGGATTCCTGGGATACGGTTATTACTGTGAGAAATGTGACCATGGTTATAATAATCGAGAGCAACACAAGCATTGTGGATCGAAATGCTCAGGATGTTTGGCCTATTCAGCCTGTCTGAGCGAAGAACCAGTGCCTTGTTCAACTTGTCTGCGCACGTTTGTCAGCCCTACCTGTTACCAACAACATCTGAAAACACAAGGTTCACAGAAGAAATGTGCTTGTCAACTCCTGAGATTGTGCCCTACGTGTGAACAAGTCATACGTACCAATAGTACCAAGGCACACGTATGTCGAGGAAAGAAAAAATGTCACATTTGTCACCACATCGTGGACTTGGAACACCAATGTTACGTGCAAAAATACCATCCCCCACCAGAGAAAGAGGATGGTCACAAGAAGAAAGGCAATTTCATCTTTTTCGATTTCGAATGCATGCAAGAGACCGGCATTCACATTCCTAATTTCTGCGTGGCTCATCGAGCGTGCGAGAAGTGCATTCAAGAACCTATCTTCAGTCATTGCCCTCACTGTAGCAAGATTCCTGGAGGGCGTGAAAAAATCTTTCGGGGACCGAACACGTTAGCCGATTTTGCCCAATGGGTCTTAGACCCCATCGACAAGACGTGGAGCCAAGAGGACATCGAACGTTACGGAGATTGTCATCGTCATGCCACGGTGATGGCTCACAATTTCTCCGGATACGATGGACAGTTTCTTTTGAGGTACTATACGGAACAAGGCACCGAACGTCCTAAAGTGACTTTGAACGGAGCCAAAATCATTTTCATGCAAGTGGGACAAGTACAGTTTAAAGATTCGATGAGCTATTTGGCCATGCCTTTGAGTCGAATGCCTAAAACGTTTGGAATGACAGAAATGGCTAAAGGGTACTTTCCACACTTTTTCAATACGGAAGCCAATCAACACGCCGTTCTACTCCATTTGCCCGAGGCTCACTATTACGACCCCGACAACATGCGTACCGAACAACGAGAAGCTTTCTACGCTTGGTACCAGGCTCACGCCTCGGACCCTTTCGACTTTCAGGAAGAAATGTTAAAGTATTGTCGTTCCGACGTGGACATTTTACGACGTTGCTGTGGAAAATTTCGAGAACTGTTCATGGAACACGGAGGGGTCGATCCTTTGAAAGAAGCTTGCACCATTGCCAAAGCGTGTTCCTTAGTGTATCGACAACGATTCATGCCTGAAAAGACCGTGGCTGTCATCAGTCCTCAAACGACCCACTTTGTCAAACGTCAATACTCGGTCAAAGCCCTACGTTGGTTACATTACTTGTGCGACAAGGAAGACAAGTGGATTCAGCATGCCCGCAACGGAGGGGGCGAAAAGACCATCGGAACGTATTCGGTCGATGGCTGGGACTTAGAAAACCCCAAAGATCGTGTACGAGTTTAATGGTTGCTTATTTCACGGATGTCCCGTCTGTTACCCTGACCGTGGCACTAAAAATCAGTTTTTGCAACGAACCATGGAAGACTTGTACCAGGACACTTGTCAGCGGCGCCTAAAGTTAGAACAGCAAGGATACCAAGTGGTGGAAATGTGGGAACACAAGTACGATCACCGTATGAAAACCGATCCCGAGTTTAAACGCCTCGTGGAAAGTTACCAGTTCATGGATCCGCTGAACCCGAGGGATAGTTTGTACGGAGGAAGGACCAATGCCACCTGTTTGCTGTACCAAGCCGACGAAGAGAAAGGAGAAGAAATCAAATACTTGGACGTGTGTTCGCTGTATCCCTACGTGTGCAAATATTGTCGCTTTCCTGTAGGGCACCCGCAATTGTTGACGGAACACATCGACCTGAAAAACATTCGACAATACGAAGGCTTGATCAAGTGTAAAGTTTTGCCTCCCACGAACCTATACCATCCTGTCTTACCTCACCATTGTCAAGACAAACTGATGTTTCCCTTGTGCCGTACTTGTGCCGAAACGTGCAACCAAGACCAACCTTGCCATCACAGCCAGGAAGAACGGGCCTTGACGGGAACCTGGGTCAGCGTAGAATTGTTCAAAGCTCTGGACATGGGATACCAACTGTTAGAAGTGTACGAAATTTGCCACTTTCCCAAGACACAACAATACCACAAGGGTGACCCCACGCAGAAAGGCATTTTCGCAGACTACGTGGATGCCTTTTTGAAACTAAAGCAAGAAGCCAGCGGCTATCCTTCCTGGTGTCACACTCCCGAAGACCAAATAAAATTCAAAGAGAAATACTACGAACAAGAAGGCATCACTTTAGACCACATCGAGAAAAACGAAGGCAGGCGATCGTTTGCCAAAGTGATGTTAAATTGCTTGTGGGGTAAAATGGCACAACGACCGTGTTTACCCAAGACGGAATATTTGACAGAACCTTCCTGCTACTTCCAGATGATTCACGACAAAACCAAATACATGAAACACGTGGACGTCGTTCGAGAGGATTTGATCTTGGTCAATTACGAAGAAGATCTGGACTTTGTACAAGACGACCCTTTTGGAAATGTCATCATTGCGGCTTACGTGACAGCCCATGCTCGCTTAAAATTGTACGAAGCTTTAGAACTGTTAGGGGAACGCGTCCTGTACTTTGACACGGACAGTTGCATTTACATCCATCACCCGATTCAACATCACCCTAACATCGAAGGAGACCGTTTAGGAGCCTGGACAGACGAGCATCCCGACGACAAGATTCTAAGTTTCGTCAGTGGCGGTCCCAAAAATTACGGCTACGAATACCGTGACAAACAAGGAGAAGTGCACACGACGTGCAAAGTGAAAGGACTGACTCTGAATTATCGTACCAGTCGTGTGGTCAACTTTGGGGTATTGAAAGAAGCCTTGCAATCGGGAGAGGATGGAAACTTTAAAGTGACCACCTATCAACCGAACAAGATTGTACGTTTACCCACTCACCACATCGTCAGTCGACCCTTGGAAAAAGTCTATCAAATTGTATACCAGAAGCGAGTTCGACTTCCCAATCATTTCACCTTACCGTACGGTCACGTCGGTATTGGTCTGTATATTAAAAAGGAACCCTAGGCAAGATCGATAGTTCATTGTGACTACCAAGACCGAGCGAACAAGATGAATACTTTGAAAGAGGCATCGTTCCAGTTTGGGGATTGTAAAAAAGTTGTATCTTCCTCTAGTGTGACTAATATTGGATGGATAAGACCCATGCATTGCGACGGAATATGTCCGGAAGGAAACTGCGATTGTCCATGTGGTTACCATTGTAATTGCGTAACGGAGTTTGCAGACGAGTGCGATTGTGAGCCTTGCGATGGATACGATGCTGTACGTTGTGACCTGAGCGATGCCGTAAAGAATCATGGGAACTTTAGTGCCCCTACCCCTATCATGGAAAGTGATGCTGTGCGTGTCAAACCTGTGGGATGCGAAAGCGATGCTGCTCGTCCTCTTGGACATTTTACTGGGTTTCGTTTTAAAGGGGAATGTTCACCTTCACGTCTACCCCCCTACGGATGTCATCCAGCCCTGAGCAAACTCCTACCCATGTCACTCAACCCTCATCGAAACGAACCTGTGAAAGACGAATATTCGTTTCCTGTGCGTTTGTCGGAATACTGCGACTTTGAAAATCGTCTTCAATCGTTCAAAGGAAAATGGCCAAAGTATCTGGGAGGACCGACCCCCGAAGAATTAGCCAGAGCCGGATTTTTCTACTTGGGCGAAGGAGATAAAGTCAAGTGCTTCAGTTGCGGTGTGTCACTTCACCACTGGGAACCGCAAGATTCGGCCTACGTAGAACATGCTCGATGGTCACCGAATTGTCATTACTTACCCTTAGTGGGACCGAGACATTGAAGTAACTTACCATGTCGTTGACGAAGAAGAAACCAGATTGGTTAGGAGTCAAATGTTGGACATCACCGCGACCAGTATTTAAACTTCATTTCAAAAACGATATTGAATCATTACCTAAAGAACTACAAGAGAAGATTTACAAGGAAGTTTGGCAGGGGTTTGCCAGGGTGAAATCTCAATGGGTCACTGTAGAACTTTTGTGTCGAGAAATTCATAAGAGGAAAGTGAAAAAAGACAACCAGTGTGTTAGATTTCTTTGGGTCAAGGGTGCATTCCTCCTATTGTATCGCTTTAGACCGTTTACATCAAAAGAGTTCAGTGACATTCTTGGACGTTACCCTGAATGGCAGTGGTCAGAAATTACTCACTATGTGGATTACTTTTGTGAATTGTACGGACTGACCTATTCATGAATACTTTACAAGAGAACATTCGTGCTTTGCCTGTGGAGTTGAGAGAAAGGATTTACCGAGAGCTGGTGAAAATACAAGTGAAACGTAAAGAACAATTGTATCCGTTACGTCACCGGTGTTTGAACCACTGGTACCTGAAGGCTATACAAGGATTGATTCAATTGAAAGTGTTCCATCGGACAGACATTGATCAACGATCCTCTAGTTTTAAAAAGGATTGGTTTGGTATGGACGATTGTAGTTACATCATTGTAAACGTACTGCATCGAATTCCAGAGGAAGAGTTAACGAATTAACAACATCTTGAACACAATGTCAACTTAGTGAAAGAGGAAACTTCTGAACGAATTGTAATGTGTAGATTAGTGACTCAACGATTTAAATTCGACACTGAAGTGAAACCATGTTTGTGCAAAGAATACATTTCTTGTGTCAGACCAAAGAGGATTTAGTATGACCTATTCATGGATACTTTGCTAGAGAACATTCGTGCCTTGCCTGTGGAATTGAGAGAATGCATTTACCGAGAACTGATCAAAATACAAGTGAAACGTAAAGAACAATTGCATCCGTTACGTCACCAGATCTTTAAGCACTGGTACCTGAATGGTATAAGAGAACTGATTCGTCAGAAATTGTTTCAGTGGTCAGACCTTGTTCAATACTTCCAGGCCCCCGATGATCCACGTGTTGATCATTTTGGTTACTTCGAGATTCACCTAGAGCAACGCATTGAGGAAGACGAGGTAAAGGATTACCAACATTTGTTACGTGGAATCTACTTAGCGGAAGAGGAAACTTCTAATCGAAATCTGAAGTTCAGGTTACAGTATGCAAGATTTACATTTCCAACTGGAAAACGAACATCACTGGCTAGAAAGTACGTGTATTGCTTCCGAAAAAAAGAGAATATAAAAACAGGTTGCTATGCCACGACTTATGTCGTATGTAATCCAACAGATTCCGTGGAAGGAACTCAATGACCATATTCAAACCGTGGATCATTACCATCAATCATTACAAGAATTTTATCCATTCAATTTGGGACGACAAGTGGTGTGTGTCTTAGTGACTTGTTTTCTGGGATTTCGTTTACCAGCCGATTCTTTGTGGACTCTTTACGATCAGTACTTACCACCTCAATGGCCTTAAATGGTCACGAAAAACTCCTTTTGCTCAAAGCCTTGCGTTTTCATCTGGATACTTCTCGACCTCAACAGGAAAAAAAGATTCGTCAACTTTTAGCTACCCAAGACGTGTATGACGATGTGTGTGTAGCTTGTGACTTACATCCCCAATGGACAGATGTCCGTGCCTGGAAAGAATGGGGTTTTGAGGCTTGGACCCAAGAAGTGGCCCAGTATGCACGAGAGTTGTTCAAGGAAAAAAGTTACTTTTCAACCCGTGTTAGTGACGGTGCCAGAAGAACCCATCACCCAGGACAGGACTGTTGTGGACAGACCTGAAAGACCCTTTCGGGAGGACACTTGTGTGACCTTACCCCCTACTATAGAACTGGTTAGAACATTACCCAAAACATGTGGTTGTTGTACAGACACTTGTGTTTATTCCACGTTCATCGTTATCATGTGCCTTTTATCCTTGTACTTAAGCCTTTGGCTTTTATGTATTTTTGTCTTTCGTATTCATGTTTGAAAAAAGAACATTCAATAAACGTGTTCTGAAAAAGTATATAAACTCTTGTCTTGTTTGTTTTCGTGTCACAAGTGACATTTCTCACACCATGGCTACCTCTACTGTCTCTGCTCCCTCTTCCTCTACTGTCAAAGTCATCGACGAACACTTAGATCGTGCCAGTTGGGAGGCTTTGTATTTTCGCCATCCCTTTAACATGCTCATTGCTGGACCTAGCGGTTCAGGCAAAACCGAATTCTTCAAACGTTTGATCGAACATAAACATCATTTGATCGATCGACCCCCTCAACGGATCGTGTGGTGTTACAAAGAGTGGCAATCGGCGTACAGCCTCTTGCGAGAAAGTCAAGGCGATTCCATCGTGTTTGTGGAAGGTATTCCTAAAGAAGACGACGGCATCGTCTCTGACTCCCGTCAAACCCATTTGGTCATTTTCGACGACATGTTAGGAGAAGACGAAGAAGAAATTAAATTGTGGTTCACGCGCAAAGGGCATCACCGTAATGCCAGTGTCGTTTACATCACCCAAAATTTGTTTCAACAAAGTAAAGCCCATCGCACCATCAGTCTGAATGCGCATTACGTGGTCTTGTTTAAAAGCCCTCGAGATAAATCGCAAGTGCAAGTCTTAGCCAAGCAGTTAGGAACGCCTTGGATGACTCAGGTGTACGACGATGCCACTCAAACTCCACACGCCTATTTACTCGTCGATTTGAAACCTACGACCCCCGATGATTTGCGATTTCGTACCCACTTGTTTCACCACTGGTGCCAAGACGGAGGGCCTGTCCTGTACACGTCTCCGTCCTCGACTACATTTCACTCCCCATCAAAAAATCTATAAAAACCTCAAACCCTTTTTCGTCTGTCTCACACAGTGTGAACATGACGTCCCTTCAGTCGCATCTTCCCGTCAAATTGATTCGTGCCTTGTATGGCATCAGTCGAGAAAAAGATCCACAAACACGAGCTCGTGTCTTAGATGCTAGTCTCAAAGAAGTCTTACGATGGTTCACGGTGACTGCACGTCAATTACTCCAAGGAATGATTCAGATTCCTCATCAAACCAAACGCTTTTTCGATCGAAACAAAGTCGCTTTGGTCCAACTGGCCGATCCCCGCATCGACACTCAAACCAAAAAACAAATCATTTTGAAACCTGGAGGGAGCGGTACTCTAGGAGGGGTCATCATTCGCTCTCTCTTAAGATGGGATCCTAATGCCCCCAAAGTTATCCCCAAGACAAAAGTCCAACGAAGCCCCAAGAAGAAAAAGAAAAAGACCTGGTCCCCAAGAAGAATAACCTCTCCAGTGGCGGGACCCTCCTCTTACCAGACACCACCCCGGAAAAAGAAAAGAAGCCCCCAGAAAAAGAAACAGAGAAAAAGTCCCCAGACAAAGAAAAGTGCACAGAAGAAAACTAGTCGCAAGAGAGGCACTTCGGCCAGGACGCAACCTTACACTCGCAAACCACGACCTGCCACGGCGGTGACTGCGTCTCCGGCAGCCTCACGTTTATCCACTTCTCCGTTGATGTCACCAGGAACTGAAGAGTACTTGGAGACGTTGATCACACCAAGAACTTCTCCGTTGATGACCCCCAAAAGAACTTCCCCAGTGGCAGGACCTTCCAATTTACCGTGTGCGAATGTTGTTTGAACGTTTTGAAAGGCACGATCCCTTTGTCCAAACACCAGAAACAATGCTTAGGCAAACATCGTCACGTTCTTCGGAAAATGGTTCAAAAGAAAATTCCCATTCGCAAAAAAAGAAGATGTTGGTCCAACGTGGAGGCATTTTACCTCTCTTGTTAGGCCCCATACTGAAAGGAGTCTTGGGAACCATGTTGGGAGGACTGGCGGGAGCAAGATAAAAAGGCCCTCGGAAGTCCCAAGATCTCAGAATCGACCCCTGACAACCCCATGGAAGGACGAAAACTAGCTTTAGTGCCTTACAAACGATGGATGGAATACCATCGGTGGCAAGAACAACGCACCCCGCATTTACCTCCCAATCCCAATTTGAGCGAGATGTCCCAGTTACAACACGAATTGCAATCCTTGATGGATCGCCAAGATTTGTCCGAAACAGAAAAATCGCAAAAGCACGGTCAACTCTTGCAAAGACTGCAACTCTTTCACCAGAAAGCTTTAGACGAAACAGCTTTACCCACTCTGAAAGATTTTAAGACCTTGATGAAAAGTTCAGCACCATCATCATCATTGCCACCACCACCAATACCATCCCCAACGGTCACCAGAGATGCTACCCCACAAAGACCTGAGGAAGAAGAGACGCGCGAAGTGTTTCAAACACCGTCAGCAGCTCCCATTTCGAGTAAGATTGCAGCATCCTTATTGACCCCGTCCCCCACACCCCAACGAGAAGAAATGAAAGCTTGGGTTAAAAAGATGATGTCCACGCCTCCTTCGACAGAAGTGAAAAAGAAAGAAGGGAAACCAGAACCGAAAAAAGAAAAGAAAACCAAAGCCATTCCATTGCCACCTCCACCACCGCCACCATCACTACCTTCGACTTCTACTCCCGTAGCTCATCGGACGTAAATCCGTTTCCAAACCACCCTTTCGACCCACTCAAAGTAGCATCACCGAAGAGTGGGTGACTTATTAACACACCAACACAAAAAATAAAAAATGGAAAAAGTCTTAGCCAGCATTTACTACGATCCCTCGCATCCTGCAGGTTACGCAGGAGTTCAAAAATTGTATCGTGCTGCCAAAACGCGACTGAAAAGTCTCCGTTTACCTCAAGTGCAACGATGGTTACAAGAACAAGCTACCTACACTTTACACAAACCCATTCGACACAAGTTTGCCAGAAGTCGCACCCGAGTGGAAGGCATCGATCATCAATGGCAAGCCGATTTAGCCGATGTCTCTCATTTGGCCAGCTACAATCGTGGCTACAAATATTTGTTTTGTGTCATCGACGTCTTTTCCAAATTTGCCTGGGTTGTGCCCTTGACTTCCAAATCCATCAGTGAGTTAGTGCGAGCCCTGCAACGGGTGTTGAAACAAAGCGGTCGTCACTCTCTTCGATGGCAAACGGACAAAGGCACCGAATTTCTAAACCAAGCTTTCCAAAAAGAATTAAAGAAACGTGACATTCATTTTTTTACCACCGAGAATCCCGAAACCAAAGCCAGCATCGTGGAACGTTTTCAACGTACTTTGAAAGAACGCATGTGGAAATATTTTACGCATCACCACACTCTGAAGTACATCGACATCTTACCGCACCTGGTGCAAGCGTACAACCAATCTTACCATCGAAGCATCGGACGTGCCCCGCAAGACGTGACTCCCGACAACGAAGTGCTGGTGTTTGAGCGCCTGTTCGGTACGTCCCCGACGAGGGCTGTCCCCAAGAAAAGTGGAAAGTTGGCCGTAGGAGATTGGGTGCGCATTGGCAAAACCAAACGCACTTTCGACAAAGGTTACTTACCTAACTGGACGACCGAATTGTTTTGCGTCACTGGACGAGTGCATGGCCGTCATCCTACCGTCTATAAATTGGAAGACATGAACGGAGAAGTGCTCAAAGGAACGTTTTATTTGCCCGAGTTACAACTTGTCACCAAAAAAGAAGACGACGTGTACGACATCGAAAGCATTCTCGAACGCAGAACCCGTAAAGTGGGCAAACGACGTGTCAAAGAAGTCAAAGTACGTTGGAAAGGATATCCACCCAGTTTCGATTCTTGGATCGAAGCTTCGCAAGTCATCGACTATAAAAAGAAGTGACCATCATGCCCTTTCACACATCAGACGCAGCTACGTCGACCACTCCTTCTTCACCTAGTTCTTCTGTGCAAGATTTACAAAAACAACCCTTGTGGGTGTGGTGTGGAGAACGTGTGCCTAAAACGCAAATCGTCTTTTTCTGCCAAATCTTCGTGGTGTATTGTGTCATCGGGGCAGCCATTGCCAATTTGAGTTTGCAACAAGGAGACAAACAATTGTGGACCATTTTATTGAGCAGTTGCATCGGTTACCTGCTTCCCAATCCCTCCCTGAAATTCTCCTCGAACGGGAACGTTGTGTCCAGTGCCAGTGCCAGTCACCACTCCAACAACAACCACAACCAGAACCCCATTTTGGGCGGAGACACGCCTCTGACGTCCAGTAACCCCTCGGACAGCCACAGAACTCTGGAATTATGAGTCACCAAAACCAATTTTACTTAACCTTACCCAGTGACAGTTCCATGGAGGTGTTTCCCAACAACACGTTGTGCTGTTACACGGCCAAATTACCTCAAGCCATCCCCTTAGATCACGAAGCCCATTGGGAAGTGGCTTTAGTAGAAATGATTCACCCTACACAAATCCAAAACATCACCGAAAAGCAAAACTATTTTGAGGTGGAAATCCTGAACGAACAATTACAAAACTACATGAATGACATCGGGTTTTCAGGGGACACAAAACCAGCCAGCAAACCACCCTTCATTATCTACACCGTGAAAATTCCGGCAGAGTTTTATTTTAGTGGCCAACATTTGGTGGACACTATTGCGGACAGGTTCGAGTTCGCCTTTGGCAAAGCCCTGAACAGAGTCAAAAAAGTGTCACCCTGGAGTACCATAAAGTGGCTCGTCGCTTACTGATGAAATTTCAGGATACTCAACTGTTGTCCTTCAGGTTCAATGGTAGTTTGTTTGAAATTTTGGGTCTACATCAAACAATGGTCGCAAACAATTGGAGCCCCAAGATCAACAATAATATGGATTTTTACAGAGCTTTTGGAAAACCGGTAGAACTGAACCAAGGACTGAATTTGATGTTTGTGTACTCCGATGTGGTGGAATACAACGTAGTGGGACACACCTCTGTGCCATTACTGCGTGTCATTCCTTTCAAAGTGGATAGTACCACGACCAGTGACCAGGAAGGTGGAAACACTTACCACGTCCACCGCTAATTTGTCCATCCTCATTATTTACCCGTCAGCAAGTCGTATTTGGACACGGTCAACATTGCTATAAAAGGAGATTTGGGACAAAATATTCCATTCACCAAAGGAAAAGTCACGGTGAAACTCCATTTTCGAAAACGGTTTTCTCACGATTCGTAAGTAAGTCATGTATCCAGTGTACCAAGGGGTGGCTCGACAGCGAGGACACGGTTTAGGAGACATGTTAAAATCGGCCTTTCGTTCGGTGGCCCCGGTGTTGAAACCGATGGTGACACGCGGATTGCACGCCTTGAAAGATGCGGCACTGACGCAAGGCAAAGAATTTCTCCAAAATGTCATCATTGACAAACAAAACCCTAAAGACGCCTTCATGAGGGCAGGCAAAAATGTCTTGCTGCAAACGGGCAAAGACATTTTGGGCCGACGAGACACACCTATAAATGCCCTGCACGCTACCGAATCAGGCATTCAGCAAGGACAAGGCAGAAAGAGACGGCGAAGAAAACACCCTTTCACCAGACTTCAAGCTAGAAAGGCCAAGAAAAGAAGAACCGTTCGAGACTTAGACGTTTACGATTATTGAGACACAGCAACAAAAAAATGATGCACCGAGAGTCTTGCGCTTGTTCCAAGACGGAACTGGACCTGTTTGCCATGCCCCCCACCATGATGACCATGCAAGAATCCCAGTGGGTGGAATTTCATCCCGTCTCCTCATTGACCGATTCCGCTCCCGTCGAGTTTGAAATCAAAGGACAGCCCGAAGATTACATCGATCTGAATAGCAGTTATTTGTACTTGAAAGTCAAAGTAACCGAAGTGGACGGTGACCCTCTCATTGATACGTCCAGAGTAGCTCCCGTCAACAATTTCATGCATTCCTTGTTCAGTGGAGTGGACTTGTTCTTGAACAACAAACTTGTCAGCAGCAGCATGGATACTTACCCTTACCGAGCGTACCTGGAAAATCTCTTGACGTACGGAAAAGAAGCCAAAAACACTCATCTGGATGCTTGCGTGGTATGGAAGCCTGACGCATTAGGTGCAAAGTTCGACAGCACTACAATTGATGGGGATGCTCAAAATTTATCGGGATTTATAGAACGAAGAAAGAAAATTGCACTAAGTCGTAGTTTAGAACTGATGGATCGTTTACATTTGGACATGTGGTTGCAAGAGAAATATTTGCTGAACGGAGTGGATGTCCGCTTGAGACTGAATCGCAGCAGTGCCGCTTTCCATCTGTTGTCTAATACTAACGATTACAAAACTGTCATCCAAGAAGCCAGACTCTACGTGCGACGTGTGGAAGTGTTACCTAAAGTAGGTAACGACATCAGTCAGACGTTGAGCAGAACGACCGCCAAGTATCCGATCCGACGAGTGGAAGTGAAAACCTTCACCATTCCTAGGGGACAGCGATCCATGATCGAAGATCATCTGTTCCAAGGACAGTTACCCAAACGTTTGATCCTTGGTATCGTCGAGAATACAGCCTTCAACGGAACTGTCGATAAAAATCCTTTCAACTTTCGACACTTTGGCGTGTCCAAGATCGAAGTCAGTCGCGATGGCAAGACCTTGTGTACCCGACCTTTCGAGCCTAACTTTACCCAGAACAATTACTTGAGATCGTACTTGTCCCTGTACGAAG
Source organism: Sinohyriopsis cumingii (assembly GCA_028554795.2). Classification (NCBI taxonomy): domain Eukaryota; kingdom Metazoa; phylum Mollusca; class Bivalvia; order Unionida; family Unionidae; genus Sinohyriopsis; species Sinohyriopsis cumingii. The sequence goes on from CM068835.1 coordinate 61,014,895, forward strand.
CCACCGGACAGTTAGGAACCAACACCAGTCACGGTATTACGTACGAGGATTATGCAGGAGGCTACGCTTTGTGGGCTTTCGATTTCACTCCAGACCAAGGCAGCGACGAGGGACATTTCCACCCTATAAAATCAGGCCAGATTCGTGTGGAAATTCAGTTTGCAAACCCACCCCCTGATGTAACGGTGAACGTCATCCTGTATGCAGAATTCGATAATACCATAGAAATCAACAGTTTGAGAGAAGTCATTCTAGATTACTAGAAGCCATGGAAGACTGTTATCCCTCTTTACCTAGTGGAGAAACTTTGGACATGAAATGTGAGGAGACCATGAAAGGAGAAGAATCTCAAGATAAAGACGAAGAAGTTGTCATGATGAAGTCGAGATGGCCAGAACAAGAAGCCCATTTAGTCTCCTGTTTGGCCAAACACTTGGTCGACAAAATGACGGAATTGATCAAGAAAAATTGTTATGGGTGTCAAAACGATCATCCCAGTCAAATTCAACACGATAAATGCCTGATGTTGAGTCAAGAAGAAAAATTGGACGAGTATCTGGACGAAGCTTGGAGTCTCATCTCGAACAAAGACGTGTTGCACCAGTGGTATAAAGACTTGCGTGAACATTCTTGTCCACCATTAACCACTCAAGAGATCCATCGTATCGAAGCTCTCCTGAATCAGAGTGAGGAAACAGAACGAATAACCGTTTATTCGTCAGACATTTTCAAGCAAAAAGTCAGGATCGAATTGACGACTTATTATTACCTGTGAAGAAGAAGAAAAAAAACAACACAGACAAAACAATGGATACCTGGGAACTTTATTACCTTTTGAACCACAGTTCGTATACGGCTTCTTGGAATCCTGTCGTCTGTGCTAAAGATGAACTCCCTCATCGCAAACCTAAAGACCATCATGCTTACGTGATCAACACGGACGACAGTCATCTCCCAGGAACCCACTGGGTAGCCGTCTACTTTCCTCAAGAAGGATGTGTGGAATATTTCGATTCGTACGGATTGCCCCCTTTGGAAGACGATATCATCGACTTTATGAGAAGAAATGCTCAGACCACCCGACTCAATAATGTGAAATTACAAGGCACAGATTCCTTGGTGTGTGGACAATATTGTGTGTATTTTCTGCATCATCGTAGCCTAGGCTATTCCTTAGAACATTTAGTGACTCATTTCGATCCTCGTTCTTCTGCTAGAAACGATGTGAAAGTAGATCGATGGTTTTGTGACCATTATGCTTATCTTTTGTCTCAAGCTAGGAAACGTAGTGTCCATCAATGGCCTAATGATTTCCAACAGTGGAAATCACAATTTCATTCACAACGTTGTCAGCCCTGTTCAAAGTAGATTGTCCATTGAGAAAAAAATGTTTGTGATTTGAAAAAAATTGTTTGATGTTATAGTGTTGGATTATTGTTAAAAAATGTTAGAAATGTTGTTGTTTAGTGTTAAGTGATTTTTGAATAAAAAATGTTGTGTTTAGAAAAAAAATGCCTTTGTCTTTTGTTTAGCTATAAGAATGTTGGATTGATGCTCTTTCATTTCTTACTATCCCTCTCATGAACGTTGCGGCTCGAAAACCATGTGGGATGTTTTCCTTCACGTCCGCGCTTTGACTTTAAGAAGCGGGGTTGTTTCCAGTCTAACATCCATTGTCGACTCATCCTCCTAAGAAGATGTGCTCCAAACTAGCTAAGCTCAACGAAGCCTACGTGAATTTGCATAGGGTCAGACACAGTCTGATACCGAAGCCAGAAGAAATAGAGAATGTGAGAATGTTAAAAATCACTGAAGACCTGATAGAAGAGCTCTTCAGAGAAGAAATGAACAGGGAAAAAGAAGAATGGACAGAGAAGTACAGACTTCAGAGACAGCAGCAACAGCAGCAACAACAGCAACAGCAGCAACAACCTGAAGCTGACAGAGGCTTTGTCGATTGTCGTATCGACACCAAAGAGTTCTTCTTCTCTTTCCGAAGAAGCAGACCTATCGCCAGAAAGTCTATCCTCAGAGGACATCGCATTCTTAGAAACTAAAAAAAGAATGCCATAGCAAAAAAAAAAACCAGACCTTTTCAGGGCTACCCAATACTCTAGAAAAGAAATAACGATCAATTTGCCAATGTGTGTAGGTAGAGTAGTGTGAAAATAAACACTAACTCTTTATTAATAGTGGAAGTGTATGTGTTTGTGTGTTAGTGTTTGTAAGTGCTTAAGTAAGTTGGTATGGATAGTAGATTAAAATGATGTCTTTTTCGGTGTTTGAGGTGTATATTTAGGGTTAAATTGGATTGCTTTGTGTATGTAAATAGTCTATTGAATTGATTTATAAAAAATTTTAAAATAGTGATGGGTAGCATAAAAAAGTGAGTGAGTGTTTCTTTTAGGTCCGCGCGTTGTTGTTGATTTTGGTCACGATCTAGGTAAGATGAATTTTATGTTTTTAGGGGGATGTTTTCCTTCACGTCCGCGCTTTTAGTATAAATTGAAACTCGCTGGGCAGTCTAGCTACCCTTGTTGATTGATCAACACAGCCAGAAGAATGAATAGCAGAATAGTGAAACTGTTAGAACTCCAGATGCACCTGGAATATGCCAGGCGCATAGTAAACGAACTATCAGCGGAGGCTATCGTAGAAGAAGCAAGAATGAAGAAAGAAGAGGAGGAGAGAAGAGAGAGGGAAGAAGAGGAAAAGAAAAGAGAAGAGAGGATGTCGTTCAATATTCCCGAGACAGAGGATTGGGGTGTTGAAGCGAATCATCCTCCCTCTGCGCTCCCCAGAAGAAAGGTGAAAGAAGACTGGGGAAGAAGATGCGTGTGTGGCGCCAGGCCAGGAAGGTGCAACCATTAGATAGGTGCATCAGGAGTTCAAAAAAACCAACAGCCCTTTTAAGGGCTACCCAATACTCTAGAAAAGAAATAACTATTAATTTGCCAATGTGTGTAGGTAGAGTAGTGTGTATATAAACACTAACTCTTTTTAAAAAAATGTGAGGGTATGTGTTTGTGTGTTTGTGTTTGTAAGAGTAAAGGTATGTTTGTGCGAATAGTAGATTATGGGTTTCTTTATTGTTTCTTAGCAAATGTGGAGAGTATAGTTAGGGTTATATTATATGAATTGAAAAAGTAGGGGGATGTTTTCCTTCACGTCCGCGCGATGTTTGGTCATGATCTAGGTAAGATCCATTTTATGTTTTAGGGGGATGTTTTCCTTCACGTACGCGCTTTAAGTATAAGAACCCACAGTATTCGTCGTTCAAACCATTCTACATAGAAGATGGCTTCAAACCACCTGGATAAATTTCAATCATTGCAAGACGTCCTTGACAATTTGGGAATGATAGAACAAATGCTCGTACGACTAGTTGAAGATCACTATTCTTATAGTCCGCATAGAGTAAAAATGGAAATTAATAATTTAAGTAAAGCAAAGGATATGATAAGTGGTGTGATGAAGGAAATAAAGGAGGAGAAGGAGGATGAAGAGGAAAGGACAAGGATGACAGCATGGAATGAAAAAATTGAAAAAGAAGAAGAAAATGAGAAGAGGAAGAAAGAAGAAGAGGAGGAAGAGAAGAAAGAAGAGGAGGAGAAAAAAAGAAGAAAAATAGTGTAGGTGAGAAAATAAGAAGTTGGTGGAGGAAAAGAAGAAATTAGAAAGCAGAAGAAGAAGAAGAAAACCCAAAGGCCCTTTTCAGGGCCCCCCATATTTCTCGAAAAGAGATAGCCTTTCATTGCCTACCCTTTTTTATTTTGTTTTTTATTTTTTTTAAAAATAGAGACCCTCCCTGTTTCAATTTTACATAGACCCTATACAGTCCCAGGGGTTTTTGGCCATGTTAAATTTACATAGACCCTATATTGTCCCAGGGTTTTTGGCCATGTTAATTCCCATAGACCCTATATTGTCCCACGATTTTTGGCCATGTTAATTCCCATAGACCCTATATTGTCCCACGATTTTTCTCCATGTTAAATTTACATAGACCCTATATGTTCCCAAGGGTGTTTTTAATGATAAGTCCCATAGACCCTATAGGATCCCCATTCACTACTTCCGATTCTTGAATGACATCAGTAAGTCTTTTCGGAAATCAGAATTTTTTTTGTGCTAATAATCCCCAAAGATCCGCTGGGACAGGGTATGTTTGAACCTTTCCGCAGTGCCCTACCTCCCGCCCTCACTCCACCTCACCTGCACACCGTACTTGGCCAAGAGTTGCGACCCGGAGCCCATACACTCCATGTTGGAGTCAGCATACAGCACACTGGGTCATTATAACGCTTCCCACGTGTAGACAGATGCCTAAGCCTCAGCGACTTTGGGTACATCATTTATGGACAATGGCTCGGCTAGGCTTCCTTGTAACATTTGGTGACATCAACCGTAGTCAGCGCATACTCGTAGGTGTAATTCCCAATCTAGTCACACGGCAGAATCTAGAGGTCCACCTCGTGTATTTTGTTAGGGATTGATTGAAACATTTAACGTGAAGCCTATAAATAAATCTTCCGCAATGGTACGCTTCTTGAGCTACTCCCTGGCAACATCTTATCAGGAGACATTGTCAGCTTGTTGACCGCTGCAATGCTCATTAACCGCGCGGGCTGTATGATATTGCCACATGCTTAGAATGCATTGTTTTTTGTTGTTTGCTTCTGAAATGGTGGGTCTTAAACTGCAGCTTGCTGTTTCATTGTTCCGAGACGATACGTATCAAGCATGGTGACGTAGATGCCCGATTTCGATGTCGCTAGGGTTCATCATTAGCACCGTTGTGCTTCAACAACATCTTCACATATCGAAACGTCTGTTTGAGTTTGTAAATAAAGCAGACGTAGACGACGTTTTCGTAAAGTGGCAAAGAGAGAGAGAGAGAGAGAGAGAGAGAGAGAGAGGAGGAGAGAGGTAAAGTGGGAGAGAGAGGTGAAGAGATAGATAGATAGATATTTTGTTTATAATGGTTGGGATGATGCTAGATTGTTGTTTAGTGTGAACTAGATAGCTAGAGGAATATACTAATGTCTGTGTGTGTGTTCGGACAGGAAGCTTTTAGGGACCGGAGGAGCTGTAGGAGACAGAGAAGGGAAATACCCTGGTACAATTGGTCCCGAGTCTCTGGGAGACAAGAAAAGGAGAGAACGGAAGTGGAGGAAGTGGAAGGGTGAAGGACGTAGTTGTTGGACTGAAGGGGTACTGTGTACCAGTCAAGAAATACTACAGATGAGTAGAAACACAGGACAGGAGTAAAATCTATCACACTAATAGGCCGTCACTTGGTCGAGTGAAAGACAAGTGATAGAGTTTTGAATATTGAATTTCATTTGAGGAAGGACTATCTGTAATTGAATGGCATTAAATTTGTTGTTTATTTGAATTTCACCTTGTGTATTCAGTAATTTAACTGTCGGCATCGCTGACTGGGGGCTCGGAGCTTTGCATCTCCATCACTACTTCAATTTCTAACAAAAACGAGCCAGGGTGGGTCTTCTGTAATAATTAAAGATAATACTGGGAGCACCCCACCCCAACGTAAGGCAGTCTACGACGAGACCTCTTTACATTTACATTTTGTTATGTCGCTTCTAGACACCATGCTTCCACCGAGAGCATTTTTTCTTCAGAGCCATACCGGATGTAGTTCCGTACGCCCCTAACAGTTGCTTTTGTAATCGCGAGAACCGCAACCGCCAACGATTCTGGAATTGCTGAGCAAAATATAAGTATTCAGCCGCTTTTTTATCTGGGTAGCCTCAGATTTCAATAACTTTAATGTTATCATGTTCTGTTGTTTGTCCTCCTTGACATAGGTTAGGTTTGGCTAGCTACTAGGGAACATTGCCAGTTAATTTTTTTTCGGAGAAGATCGCAAAGAACTTGCACTATTTTTTTTTAATTCACATTTTATTCTCGCAATCTAGATCTTGCTGAGAACAACCTTATTTTAATTGTGCTTTTCAATTATAACGACGGGATTTCCACAGGCCCGTCAATGACACGATTCGGTTCATCCGTGAGTAGTTAAGTGGGATACCCTACGTACAATGGGAATTAGCATTACAGGGACCCCTGGGACACTCTACGTACAATGGAAATTTAACATGGCGAAAAATCGTGGGACACTTTACGTACAAGGGGAATTTAACATGGCGAAAAATCGTGGGTCACTCTACGTACAAGGGGAATTTAACATGGGAATAGAGTTTGGGTTTGTTTAGGGACAAGGGGAATTGAACATGGGATTTTTTTTTTTTTTAAAAAAAAAAATTTTTTTAAATTTAAATTTAAATTTAGGCAATTGAAAGGCTATCTCTTTTCGAGAAATATAGTTGGCCCTGAAAAGGGCCTTTGGGTTTTTTCTTCTTTTAACTTCTTAACTTTTTCCACCATCCTCTTATTTTGTCCATCATTCCTTTCTTTTTCTTCTTTTCTGTTTCCGGCATCCAGTCCGGGTGGCCCATGGCCCGGAACTTCTCTTGGATTTTCATCCAGTTTGTGTTCAGTTTTTCTAGTTCTTCCTTTTTTTTATTTTCTTCTTCTTTTCTTTCCTTTGACCACTTTTCTTTGATCTTCTTGACCTCTTCGGTCAGTACATTCCTCATTAGTTCTTCAGCTTTCTTAAGTTTTTCTAACCCCCACTTCGCGAAACACCAATCTGTCCATTCTGCAATGTCTTCTAGAAAGCACCTTGCACTCGTCACATGATCTATTGCTTCTTTTAACTTACCCACTTTCACATACGGTAGGTTAATTAAACCTCTGATTCTCTTCTCCTCATCCTCTATCATTTCTTTTACAATATTTACTGATAAGTGTAGGCTGGTTACTTGTCTTGAGTCGAAGTCTTTTGTCACTGCATACCTCGATTCCTGTTCAACCCTTTCTGCTACACTCAGTCCATCTACCATCCAATACCAACTTCCCATAAGATCGTGGTATAAAGCTGAAGCTGCTGGCATCTTCTTGTTTGCTTATTCCGTAGAATGGGCTCCAATGACCAACACTGTTAGTTTTATAGTGAAAGCGCGTACGTGATGGAAAACATCCCCTAAAAAACATAAAATTGATCTTACCTAGATCATGACCAAACAACGCGCGGACGTGAAGGAAAACATCCCCCTACTTTCTCATTTCATATAATAAAAACCCAAACTATACTCTCCACATACGCTAAGAAACAATAAACAAAATCCATAATCTACTATCCACACAATCGTACGTGAGCGGTTACAAAACCCAAACTATACTCTCCACATACGCTAAGAACAATAAACAAAATCCATAATCTACTATCCACACAATCGTACGTGAGCGCTTACAAAACCCTAACTATACTCTTCACCTACGCTAAGAAACAATAAAGAAACCCATAATCTACTATTCACACAAACATACCTTAGCTCTTACAAGCACCAACACACAAACACATACCCTCACACTATCTTAAAAAAGAGTTAGTGTTTATATTTACACTACTCTACCTACACATTGGCAAATTGATGGTTATTTCTTTTCTAGAGTATTGGGTAGCCCTGAAAAGGGCTGTTTTTTGTTTGGAACTTCATGGACACCTGGTTAATGGTGGCACCTTCCAGGCCTGGCGCCGCATACACATCTTATCCCCCAGTTACTTTTTACCTTTTGGGGGGAGAGAGCAGAGGCAGGATATGTCGCTTCAGAATCCCAATTTTCGCTCTCTGGGATTCTGAAATTTCTTCTTCTTCTCTCCTTTTCCTCCTCCTCCTCCTCCTCTTCTTTGTATCTTCTCTCCTCCTCTTTGTATCTTCTTTCCTCTTCTTCTTTATATCTTCTCTCCTCCTCTTCTTTGTTTCTTTTTTCCTCCTCCTCTCTTATCCTTCCCTCCTCCACAATGGCTTCCGCGGCCAGTTCATTTAATATGCGCCTGGCATATTCCAGTTGCACATGAAGTTCCAACAGTTTCTCCAGTCTCGTGTTCATTTTTGGTGTTGATCAATCAACAAGGGTAGTTGGACTGCCGAACGAGTTTCAATTTATAGTGAAAGCGCGGACGTGAAGGAAAACATCCCCTAAAAACATAAAATTGATCTTACCTAGATCATGACCAAAAAACAACAACGCTCGGACCTAAAAGAAACACTCACTCACTTTTTTTATGCTACCCATCACTATTTTAAAATTTTTTTATAAATCACTTCAATAGACTATCCACATACGCAAAGCAATCCAATCTAACTCCAAATATACACCTCAAACACCAAAAAAGACATCATTTTAATCTACTATCCATACCAACTTACTTAAGCACTTACTAACACACAAACACATACCCTCACATTTTTTAAAAAAGAGTTAGTGTTTATTTTCACACTACTCTACCTACACACATTGGCAAATCGATCGTTATTTCTTTTCTAGAGTATTGGGGTAGCCCTGAAAAGGGCTGTTTTTTTTTTGTTTGCTATGGCATTCTTTTTTTAGTTTCTAAGAATGCGATGTCCTCTGAGGATAGACTTTCTGGCGATAGGTCTGCTTCTTCGGAAAGAAAAGAAGAACTCTTTGGTGTCGATACGGCAATCGACAAAGCCTCTGTCAGGTTCAGGTTGCTGTTCTGTTGCTGTTGTTGTTGTTGTTGCTGCTGTTGCTGCTGTCTCTGAAGTCTGTACTTCTCTGTCCATTCTTCCTTCTCCCTGTTCATTTCTTCTCTGAAGAGCTCTTCTATCAAGTCTTCAGTGACTTTTAACATTCTCACATTCTCTATTTCTTCTGGATTAGGTATCAGACTGTGTCTGACCCTATGCAATTTCACGTAGGCTTCGTTGAGTTTAGCTAGTTTGGAGCACATCTTCTTAGGAGGATGAGTCGCCAATGGATGGTTAGACTGGAAACAACCCGGTTCTTAAAGTCAAAGCGCGGACGTGAAGGAAAACATCCCCCACACGGTTTTTGAGTCGCAACGTTTAGTGAGTGTCATGAGAGGGATAGTAAGAAATGAAAGAGCATCAATCCAACATTCTTATAGCTAAACAAAAGACAAAGGCATTTTTTTCAAAACACAACATTTTTTATTCAAAAATCACTTAACACTAAACAACAACTCTAACATTTTTAACAATAATCCAACATCATAACATCAAACAATTTTTTTCAAAACACAACATTTTTTCCACAGTCTCATCACATTCCATCTTTAAAGTTTCTCCACTAGGTAAAGAGGGATAACAGTCTTCCATGGTTTCTAGTAATCTAGGATGACTTCTCTCAAACTGTTGATTTCTATGGTATTATCGAATTCTGCATACAGGATGACGTTCACCGTTTCATCAGGGTCTCGGTCTTTAAACTGAATTTCCACACGAATCTGGCCTGATTTTATAGGGTGGAAATGTCCCTCGTCGCTGCCTTGGTCTGGAGTGAAATCGAAAGCCCACAAAGCGTAGCCTCCTGCATAATCCTCGTACGTAATACCGTGACTGGTATTGGTTCCTAACTGTCCGGTGGCTTCGTACAGGGACAAGTACGATCTCAAGTAATTCTTCTTGGTAAAGTCAGGTTCGAAAGGTCGGGTACACAAGGTCTTGCCATCGCGACTGACTTCGATTTTGGACACGCCAAAGTGTTGAAAGTAGAAAGGATTTTTTTCGGCAGCTCCGTTGAAGGCTGTATTCTCGACGATGCCAACGATCAAACGTTTGGGTAACTGTCCTTGGAACAGATGATCTTCGATCATGGATCGCTGTCCCTTGGGAATGGTGAAGGTTTTCACTTCCACGCGTCGTATGGGATACTTGGCGGTCGTTCTGCTCAACGTCTGACTGATGTCGTTTCCCACTTTAGGTAACACTTCCACACGGCGTACGTAGAGTCTGGCTTCTAGGATTTTGGTTTTGTAACCGTCACTATCAGCCATCAAATGTAAAGCGGCACTGCTACGATTCAGTCTCAGGCGGACATCCACCCCGTTCAGCAAATACTTTTCTTGCAACCACATGTCCAAATGCAAACGATCCATCAGTTCTAAACTTGTGTCGGCTCCCGTGATTCTCTTTCTTCGTTCTACAAATCCATCATTGTTGTCTTTCTTTTCATCAGTTTCCAATATTTCAAACTTGGTAGGTTCGTCAGCTTCCCATACCACACAGGCATTGAGATGAGTGTTCTTGGCATCTATTCCGTACGTCAAGAGATTTTCCAGGTAGGCACGATAAGGGTAAGTATCCATGCTGCTACTGACCAGTTTGTTATTCAAGTACAAGTCCACTCCACTGAACAAGGAATGCATGAAATTGTTGACGGGAGCTACTGCTTCATCGTCTATAGCACCTCGAGTCTTATCTAGAATTTTGACTTTCAGGTACAAGTAACTGCTATTCAGATCGATGTAATCTTCGGGTTGTCCTTCGATTTCAAACTCGATGGGAGCGGAATCGGTCAGTGAGGAGACGGGGTAAAATTCCACCCACTGGGATTCTTGCATGGTCATCATGGTGGGGGACATGGCAAACAGATCCAGTTCCGTCTTGGAACAAGCGCAAGATTCTCGGTGCATCATTTTTTTGTCTCTTTTCTCAATAATCGAAAACGTCTAAGTCTCGAACGGTTCTTCTTTTCTTGGCCTTTCTCGCTTGAAGTCTGGTGAAAGGGTGTTTTCTTCGCCGTCTCTTTCTGCCTTGTCCTTGCTGAATGCCTGACTCGGTAGCGTGCAGGGCATTTATAGGTGTTTCTCGTTGGCCTAAAATGTCTTTGCCCGTTTGCAGCAAGACATTTTTGCCTGCCCTCATGAAGGCTTCTTTAGGGTTTTGTTTGTCGATGATGACATTTTGGAGAAATTCTTTGCCTTGCGTCAGTGCCGCATCTTTCAAGGCGTGCAATCCGCGTGTCACCATCGGTTTCAACACCGGGGCCACCGAACGAAAGGCCGATTTTAACATGTCTCCTAAGCCGTGTCCTCGCTGTCGAGCAACCCCTCGGTACACTGGATACATGACTTACTTACGAGTCGTGAGAGAACCGTTTTCGAAAATGGAGTTTCACCGTGACTTTTCCTTTGGTGAATGAAATATTTTGTCCCAGATCTCCTTTTATAGCAATGTTGACCGTGTCCAAATACGACTTGCTGACAGGCAAATAGTGAGGATGGACAAATTCGCGGTGGACGTGGTAAGTGTTTCCACCTTCCTCGTCAGCATCTGTGGCAGAATCCACTTTGAAAGGAATGACACGCAGTAACGGTACGGAGGTGTGTCCCACCACGTTGTACTCCACCACATCGGAATACACAAACATCAAATTCAGTCCTTGGTTCAGTTCTACCGGGGCACGAAATAACTTTCTAAAAGACTCGTTGTCGTAAACGATGGGTAATTCGTTTTTCTTGAGCATGGTCTTTCTCATGTCCATGTCTCCGCCCAACATGTCAAACAATTCAGGACAAAATAAAATGGGCAGGATTTTACTTCGTTCAAATTTCATCAAGAAGCGACGAGTTGCTTTGTGGTACTCCATGGTGACACTTTTGTTGACATGCTCCAAAGCTTTCAGAAACACGACATTAAACCTGGAGGTTATGGTGCTGACCAATTGTTGACCACTAAAATAATAGCCTGGGGGAATGAACAAGTGATAGGTGGTGTACTTTTGTGTACGGGTTTTCTTGTCATATTTGACATTGCTATCCATCCACTGTTGCATTTGCTCGTCATGAACTTCCACATCAAAAAAATTTTGATTGGGAAGGACATTGAGGACTTGGGTCGGGTGAATCATTTCTACTAAAGCCACTTCCCAATGGGCTTTGTGATCTAACTGGATGGCTTGAGGTAATTTGGCCGTGTAACAGCACAACGTGTTCTTGGGAAACACCTCCATGGAACTGTCACTGGGTAAAGTTAAGTAAAATTGGTTTTGGTGACTCATAATTCCAGAGTTCTGTGGCTGTCCGAGGGGTTACTGGACGTCAGAGGCGTGTCTCGGTCTAAAATGGGGTTCTGGTTGTGGTTGAAGTGGTGACTGGCACTGGCACCGGACACAAGGTTCCCGGGGTTCCCGTTCGAGGTGAATTTCAGGGAGGGATTAGGAAGCAGGTAACCGATGCAACTGCTCAATAAAATGGTCCACAATTGTTTGTCTCCTTGTTCCAAACTCAAATTGGCGATGGCTGCCCCGATGACACAATACACCACGAAGATTTGGCAGAAAAAGACGATTTGCGTTTTAGGCACACGTTCTCCACACCACACCCACAAGGGTTGTTTTTGTAAATCTTACACAGAAGAACTAGGTGAAGGAGGAGTGGTCGACGTAGCTGCGTCTGCTGTGTGAAAGGGCATGATGGTCACTTCTTTTTATAGTCGATGACTTGCGAAGCGTCGATCCAAGAATCGAAACTGGGTGGATATCCTTTCCAACGTACTTTGACTTCTTTGACACGTCGTTTGCCCACTTTACGGGTTCTGCGTTCGAGAATGCTTTCGATGTCGTACACGTCGTCTTCTTTTTTGGTCACACGTTGTAACTCGGGCAAATAAAACGTTCCTTTGAGCACTTCTCCGTTCATGTCTTCCAATTTATAGACGGTAGGATGACGGCCATGCACTCGTCCAGTGACGCGAAACAATTCGGTCGTTTAGTTAGGTAAGTAACCTTTGTCGAAAGTGCGTTTGGTTTTGCCAATGCGCACCCAATCTCCTACGGCCAACTTTCCACTTTTCTCGGGGACAGCCCTCGTCGGGGACGTACCAAACAGGCGCTCAAACATCAACACTTCGTTGTCGGGAGTCACGTCTTGCGAGGCACGTCCGATGCTTCGATGGTAAGATTGGTTGTACGCTTGCACCAGGTGCGGTAAGATGTCGATGTACTTCAGAGTGTGGTGATGCGTAAAATATTTCCACATGCGTTCTTTCAAAGTACGTTGAAAACGTTCCACGATGCTGGCTTTGGTTTCGGGATTCTCGGTGGTAATAAAATGAATGTCACGTTTCTTTAATTCTTTTTGGAAAGCTTGGTTCAGAAATTCGGTGCCTTTGTCCGTTTGCCATCGAAGAGGGTGAGGACCGCTTTGTTTCAACACCCGTTGCAGGGCTCGCACTAACTCGCTGCTCGATTTGGAAGTCAAGGGCACAACCCAGGCAAATTTGGAAAAGACGTCGATGACACAAAACAAATATTTGTAGCCACGATTGTAGCTGGTCAAATGAGAGACATCGGCTAAATCGGCTTGCCATTGATGATCGATGCCTTCCACTCGGGTGCGACTTCTGGCAAATTTGCGTCGAATGGGTTTGTGTAAAGTGTAGGTAGCTTGTTCTTGTAACCATCGTTGCACTTGAGGTAAACGGAGACTTTTCAGTCGCGTTTTGGCAGCACGATACAATTTTTGAACTCCTGCGTAACCTGCAGGATGCGAGGGATCGTAGTAAATGCTGGCTAAGACTTTTTCCATTTTTTTTGTGTTGGTTGGTGTGTTAATAAGACACCCACTCTTGGAGGATGCTACTCTTTTGCTCTTGGGGTATTTTCTTTGATTGCAATGCTTTGCGTGTGCGGCCAGCAATAGGTGTCGAAGAGGAGAAGGATGTCTGAGCGGGGGATATCGGTTCTTGTTTCACTTCTTCACTTTCTTTTTCTCTTGTGAGGAAGAAGGGGTGGTCATAATCTTTTTAATCCATCCAATTCTGGAGGTAGGTGGTGTTGTTAACTTGCGTACTTTTTTTGGTGGAGTTTGAAACCCTTCCTGTTCTTCTTCTCCTTTTTCTGTCTTGGTCACTGGTACTGGTGGTACTGGTACTGGTACTGGTACTGGTGATGGTGCTGGACTTTTCATCAAGGTCTTAAAATCTTTCAGAGTGGGTAGAGCTGTTTCGTCTAAAGCTTTCTGGTGAAAGAGTTGCAGTCGTTGCAAGAGTTGACCGTACTTTTGCGATTTTTCTGTTTCGGACAAATCTTGGCGATCCATCAAGGACTGCAATTCGTGTTGTAACTGGGACATCTCGCTCAAATGGGGATTGGGAGGTAAATGCGGGGTGCGTTGTTCTCGCCACCGATGGTATTCCATCCATCGTTTGTAAGGTACTAAAGCTAGTTTTCGTCCTTCCATGGGGTTGTCAGGGGTCGATTCTGAGATCTTGGAACTTCCGAGGGCCTTTTTATCTTGCTCCCACCAGTCCTCCCAACATGGTTCCCAAGACTCCTTTCAGTATGGGGCCTAACAAGAGAGGTAAAATACCTCCACGTTGCACTAACATCTTCTTTTTTTGACGAATGGGAATTTTCTTTTGAACCATTTGGCGAAGAACGTGACGATGTTTGCCTAAGCATTGTTTCTGGTGTTTGGACAAAGGGATCGTGCCTTTCAAAACGTTCAAACAACATTCGCACACGGTATCGATGACCTCTTTGGAGGCTGTTTGAATGAGTTTTTTTCGTAGGGGTGGAGAAGCTTTGGACAGGACAGATAACATGTCCCCATGTTTGGCTAAACGTGGTGGCAGTCCTTTCCTTTTCTTTCCTTGGGGTTTTCTGGAGGGTGACATCTTTGAGTTTTCAGGAGCACCAAAAAAACACTGATACCCGACTTGGTCACAGGCCTTTTTTATACTGGAACGCGTCGCCACTGATTGTCTTTACGTCGTATTAGTTTGTGGACAGGCATGACACGTCGTGCAGGGGTACGTAACGGACTAAATCGAGCCAGTTCTTGCTTGGACAAATCCAGTAAACTTTGTAACATGCCCGATCTTTCTTGAACTTTGATTTTGGGAGAAGGTACTTTGTGAGCAGTAGCCACTGCCACTAAATTGGAAGGTCCTGCCACTGGGGAAGTTCTTTTGGGGGTCATCAACGGAGAAGTTCTTGGTGTGATCAACGTCTCCAAGTACTCTTCAGTTCTGGGTGTCATTAACGGAGAAGTGGACAAACGTGAAGCTGCCGGAGACGCAGTCACCGCCGTGGCAGGTCGTGGTTTGCGAGTGTAAGGTTGCGTCCTGGCCGAAGTGCCTCTCTTGCGACTAGTTTTCTGTGGACTTTTCTTTTTCATGGGGGCTTCTTTTCTTTTTCCGGGGTGGTGGTGGTGTCTGGTCAGGGTAGGGTCCTGCCACTGGAGAAGTTCTCCTTGGGGACCTGGTCTTTTTCTTCTTGGGGCTTCGTTGGACTTTGTCTTGGGGATAACTTTGGGGGCATTAGGATCCCATCTTAAGAGTGAGCGAATGATGACCCCTCCTAGAGTACCGCTCCCTCCAGGTTTCAAAATGATTTGTTTTTTGGTTTGAGTGTCGATGCGGGGATCGGCCAGTTGGACCAAAGCGACTTTGTTTCGATCGAAAAAGCGTTTGGTTTGATGAGGAATCTGAATCATTCCTTGGAGTAATTGACGTACAGTCACCGTGAACCATCGTAAGACTTCTTTGAGACTAGCTTCTAAGACACGAGCTCTTGTTTGTGGATTTTTTTCTCGACTGATGCCATACAAGGCACGAATCAATTTGACGGGAAGATGCGACTGAAGGGACGTCATGTTCGCACTGAGAGTGAGACAGACGAAAAAGGGTCTGAGGTTTTTATAGATTTTTTATGGGGAGTGAAATGTAGTCGAGGACGGAGACGTGTACAGGACAGGCCCTCCGTCTTGGCACCAGTGGTGAAACAAGTGGGTACGAAATCGCAAATCCTCGGGAGTCGTAGGTTTCAAATCGACGAGTAAATAGGCGTGTGGAGTTTGAGTGGCATCGTCGTACGCCTGAGTCAACCAAGGCGTTCCTAACTGTTTGGCTAAGACTTGCACTTGCGATTTATCTCGAGGGCTTTTAAACAAGACCACGTAATGCGCATTCAGACTGATGGTGCGATGGGCTTTACTTTGTTGAAACAAATTTTGGGTGATGTAAACGACACTGGCATTACGGTGATGCCCTTTGCGCGTGAACCACAGTTTAATTTCTTCTTCGTCTTCTCCTAACATGTCGTCGAAAATGACCAAATGGGTTAGACGGGAGTCAGAGACGATGCCATCGTCTTCTTTAGGAATGCCTTCCACAAACACGATGGAATCGCCTTGACTTTCTCGCAAGAGGCTGTACGCCGATTGCCACTCTTTGTAACACCACACGATTCGTTGAGGGGGTCGATCGATCAAATGATGTTTATGTTCGATCAAACGTTTGACAAATTCGGTTTTGCCTGAACCGCTAGGTCCAGCAATGAGCATGTTAAAGGGATGGCGAAGATACAAAGCCTCCCAACTGGCACGATCTAAGTTTTCGTCGATGACTTTGACAGTAGAGGAAGAGGGAGCAGAGACAGTAGAGGTAGCCATGGTGTGAGAAATGTCACTTGTGACACGAAAACAAACAAGACAAGAGTTTATATACTTTTTCAGAACACGTTTATTGAATGTTTTTTTTTCAAACATGAATACGAAAGACAAAAAATACATAAAAGCCAAAGGCTTAAGTACAAGAATAAAAGGCACATGATAACCATGAACGTGGAATAAACACAAGTATCTGTACAACATGTTTTGGGTAAAGTTCTAACCAGTTCTATAGTAGGGGTAAGGTCACACAAGTGTCCTCCCGAAAGGGTCTTTCAGGCCTGTCCACGACAGTCCTGTCCTGGGTGACGGGTTCTTCTGGCACCGTCACTAACACAGGTTGAAAAGTAACTTTTTTCCTTGAATAACTCTCGTGCATACTAGGCCACCTCTTGTGTCCAAGCCTCAAAACCCTGGTCTCGGTGATGTCCAACATTTGACTCCTAACCAATCTGGTTTCTTCTTCGTTAACGACATGGTAAGTTACTTCAATGAACAATGAACTATCGATCTTGCCTAGGGTTCCTTTTCATATACAGACCAATACCGACGTGACCGTACGGTAAGGTGAAGTGACTGGGAAGTCGCACTCGCTTCTGGTATACAATTTGATAGACTTTTTCCAAGGGTCGACTGACGATGTGGTGAGTGGGTAAACGTACAATCTTGTTCGGTTGATAGGTGGTCACTTTAAAGTTTCCATCCTCTCCCGATTGCAAGGCTTCTTTCAATACCCCAAAGTTGACCACTCGACTGGTACGATGATTCAGAGTCAGTCCTTTCACTTTGCACGTCGTGTGCACTTCTCCTTGTGGGTCCCGGTATTCGTAGCCGTAATTTTTGGGACCACCACTGACGAAACTTAGAATCTTGTTGTCGGGATGCTCGTCTGTCCAGGCTCCTAAACGGTCTCCTTCGATGTCAGGGTGCTGTTGACTCGGGTGATGGATGTAAATGCAACTGTCCGTGTCAAAGTACAGGACGCGTTCTTCTAACAGTTCTAAAGCTTCGTACAATTTTAAGCGAGCATGAGCTGTCACGTAAGCCGCAATGATGACATTTCCAAAAGGGTCGTCTTGTGCAAAGTCCAGATCTTCTTCGTAATTGACCAAGATCAAATCCTCTCGAACGACGTCCACGTGTTTCTGTATTTGGTTTTGTCGTGAATCATCTGGAAGTAGCGGGAAGGTTCTGTCAAATATTCCGTCTTGGGTAAACACGGTCGTTGTGCCATTTTACCCCACAAGCAATTTAACATCACTTTGGCAAACGATCGCCTGCCTTCGTTTTTTTCGATGTGGTCTAAAGAGATGCCTTCTTGTGCGTAGTATTTCTCTTTGAATTGTATTTGGTCTTCGGGAGTGTGACACCAGGAAGGATAGCCGCTGGCTTCTTGTTTCAGTTTCCACCACTTGGTATCCTTGCTGTTCTAACTTTAGGCGTCGCTGACAAGTGTCCTGGTACAAGTCTTCCATGGTTCGTTGCAAAAACTGATTTTTAGTGTCACGGTCTGGGTAACAGATGGGACATCCGTGAAATAAGCAACCGTTAAACTCATACACGATCTTGGGGTTTTCTAAGTCCCAGTCATCTACCGAATACGTTCCGATGGTCTTTTCGCCTCCTCCGTTGCGGGCATGCTGAATCCATTTGTCTTCCTTGTCGCACAAGTAATGTAACCAACGTAGGGCTTTGACCGAGTATTGACGCTTGACATAGTGGGTCGTTTGAGGACTGATGACAGCTACAGTGTTTTCAGGCATGAATCGTTGGCGGTACACTAAGGAACACGCTTTGGCAATGGTGCAAGCTTCTTTCAAAGGATCGACCCCTCCGTGTTCCATGAACAGTTCTCGAAATTTTCCACAGCAACGCCGTAAAATGTCCACGTCGGAACGACAATACTTTAACATTTCTTCCTGAAAGTCGAAAGGGTCCGAGGCGTGAGCTTGGTACCAAGCGTAGAAAGCTTCTCGTTGTTCGGTACGCATGTTGTCGGGGTCGTAATAGTGAGCCTCAGGCAAATGGGGTAGAACGGCATGTTGATTGGCTTCCGTATTGAAAAAGTGTGGAAAGTACCCTTTAGCCATTTCTGTCATTCCAAACGTTTTAGGCATTCGACTCAAAGGCATGGCCAAGTAACTCATCCAATCTTTAAACTGTAATTGTCTCACTTGCATGAAAATGATTTTGGCTCCGTTCAAAATCACTTTAGGACGTTCGGTGCCATGTTCCGTATAGTACCTCAAAAGAAACTGTCCATCGTATCCGGAGAAATTGTGAGCCATCACCGTGGCATGACGATGACAATCTCCGTAACGTTCGATGTCCTCTTTGCTCCACGTCTTGTCGATGGGGTCTAAGACCCATTGGGCAAAATCGGCTAACGTGTTTGGTCCCCGAAAGATTTTTTCACGCCCTCCGGGAATCTTGCTGCAGTGAGGGCAATGACTGAAGATAGGTTCTTGAATGCACTTCTCGCACGCTCGATGAGCCACGCAGAAATTAGGAATGTGAATGCCGGTGTCTTGCATGCATTCGAAATCGAAAAAGATGAAATTGCCTTTCTTCTTGTGACCGTCCTCTTTCTCTGGTGGGGGTTGGTATTTTTGCACGTAGCATTCGTGTTCCAAGTCCACGATGTGGTGACAAATGTGACATTTTTTCTTTCCTCGACATACGTGTGCCTTGGCATTGTTGGTAAGTATGCCTTGTCCACAGGTAGGGCACAATCTCAAGAGTTGACAAGCACATTTCTGCTGTGAACCTTGCGTCTTCAGATGTTGCTGGTAACAGACAGGGCTGACAAACGTACGCAGACAAGTCGAACAAGGCACTGGTTCTTCGCTCAGACAGGGTGGAGAGGCCAAACATTCTGGGCATTTCAATCCACAATGCTTGTGTTGTTCTCGATTGTTATAACCATAATCACATTTCTCACAATAATAACCGTATCCCAGGAATCCAGTGATACTGGTAATGGTATCGAAATGGTCATCGTGATGATAGACATGAATGTATTTTCCGTCCTTAAAATCTTGGCCTCGAAACAACAGAGGCCCGCGCATTTCTTGAGGGTGCACTTTCAAGGTGTAGCGTGGAGCTAGGGCATCTTGCAATTCTTGCATCTCAGGAATGCCACAGGGTGTGTCTTTGGACAGTCCGGCTTGTTGTAACAGGAGTTCTGCTTCGTTTCGTTGTTTGGCTCGATAGGAACGTTGAATAGTGTTCCAGGTTCTTTTCCATTCTACCGTGTCGTTCTTGTTGGCATAGGTTCGTCCCACCACGATGGCTCGAGCTAAACACATCTGGTCTTGAGGGTTGTTAATTCGGACGAGACTTGTTTTGGTGTTGCGAAGGTCGTCCACCAATAACATCTTTTTGCGTCCTGTCCCTTGAGGAAGAGAGACGTGAGCCATTTTCAGTGTGGCTTTACCATCGGTGATGTCAAACTGGTCATTAGATTGTTGTACGTGTTGAATCTTGTCCATGACTTTGGAAGGGGTCAGTTCTGCGGGTCTGCTAAACTCGATCCAAACAGGGGATTTCAAACCGTCGTGATCTATGGATAGTGTCAAGCGATCGTCTTCTTTGGGTTGACATTGTCGCTTGAGTGCAGTGAGCAAAGAATCCCACATCTCGGTGATAAACCCTTCTGCTTTCTCCAAGGGTTCGTCGGCCTTGAAATCTTTAAACTTCACCGTGTAGGTGTAAGCCGTGGTTCTAAATTTTCTAGAGGAGCGCTTTTCCGTCTCTCGAATGGAATAGTATTTTTCAGGGTTGACTAAGGGTGACGAACTTGGTTTAGAGGGTTCGGATTCTGGTTCACTCATGTCCTCTTCAAAATCACTGGCATGAATTTGTGCCAAGATTTCATCCCTGGTACGAGGCGATAGATCACGTTTCTGCCTCTTACTTTCTTCTTCTTCTTCTTTCTTCTCGAATGAATAGGATCGTTTCATCTTGAGTGCAAAACGTCAAATGACTCAAGTTCAAACACCATAGACTAATTTATAGTCATGGCAAACCAGCGTATATAAAAAGGGTGTGTCTTGTCCTTTCACTATTCATTTCACTCTCAAACCGAGGAGAACGATGGAAGAGACTACCCAGATGGAACGTTTCGTCAGAGCTTTGCGAGGGGTCATTAGAAAATTCTCTTCAGACCAGCCGACGGACTACTCTCCTTCCTTTCGAGATAAGAGTCAGGATACTTGCTATATCTGTCAGAAGAAAGGGCATTGGTCTTCAGAGTGTCCAGACCGTCAAAAAAGAAAAAAAAACAGGGGCTAAAAAAGACAAAAGTCAAGATACCTGTTATTATTGTAAAGAAAAAGGACATTGGTCTCCAGATTGCCCAAAAAAGAAACAAGAGGAGTCAGAAGAAAAGAAGGATTCTTCTTCAGAAGAGAGGGATTCTTCGGAAGAAGAGAGGGATTCTTCGAAAGAAGAGAGGGATTCTTCAGAGGAAGAGGAGGAAGAAAGAAGACAATTCTATTTAAAAGAAGCAAAGAAACAGGAGAAGAAAAGAAGAAGGGAAGAAAATGAGGAAAAAACGGTGAAGAAATTAAAAAAACAGAGAGACTAAACAAGGAGAAAGAAGAAGTCAATGAACTTTTAATTAAAGTGTTTTGTGGTGAATTGTGAATTGGATTGTAAAAAAAATGGATAAAAGAATACATGAATGATATAAGGTAAGTGTCTTTGAGTTTTGATTTTATAATAAGAAGCTACACTCACGCACTCATACACAGACACGTACTATAAGGGTAAAATGGGTGGGGTTTATTTTTGAGTTATTGGCAAATTGAAATTGTATTTCTTTTCGAGAAATGTGGGTGGCCCTGAAAAGGGCCTTTTTATTTTGGTGTAGGGGTGAGTTTAACCAATCAACTTTAACTGCCTTAAGCCTTTGCCACGGCCGAGGCCTACTTCTGATGATTGGGTTGAAATCACTAAGGGTGGTACGACAGGCTTAGTCACAGGGTTGGCGTGTTTAGCTCGGGAAGGTCGTATTCTCTTCGGTCGTGATAAAGAAGTCTGATACATTTGTTTCAGACTTCTTAACTCCGCTAAAATGTCCAACAGTACCGTAGCCGTTTGATTTTCACCCTCTTGTTTCTTTGCTGCTACTTCTTCTTGCTGTTGTTGCTGTTGTTTTTTTCTTACCTCTTCTTGTTGCTGTTGCTGTTGCTGTAGGAGAAAAGCTTGTTCCGCTTCCTTTTGTCGTTGCATAAATTTCTCCAATTCTTCTTTCTGTCTCTGTCTAAAATTCTCCACTTGCGGTAATAAAGAAGGTAACGAAGGTTCCGGAACAAATTCTTGCGAGGTAAGAAAATCCACAAAATCCCAATGTACCTCTTCTGAAAGTAAGTCCGGGTTCCCTTGGGCAGTCTCCCCTGCTGGTGCACCCCAATGGATCGTTTTCTGAGTTTCCGTCATGTTGAATCACTGTCGCATAGATTGACTGCACACAAGCGCTAGCGAATCTATATAGACCAACTGACGTCACAGACTGCTCTCTTCGGATTGGATGCGGGCTGACTGAATTTTGTAACGCGTGTTCGGATTGGTGAATGAACTCAATCCGTTTCAATCCTACCTCTACCTATAAATAAGCGCAGTTCAGTGCATTGATTCACTTGTTCTCGTCGCTTCAAGATGTGGACCGATGTGCAATCTTCTACGCTTGTGTCTTCCATGATGTTCCGGACGGACATACCCATGTATGTCCGATCCAAGTGGACCGTTGTCCACAGGACAAACACCAGCCTGTGGATACGTAGGATCTACGTTGAAAGACAAGGATGCCTGAAAAGAGTGCTGATTTACGGACCAACAGTGAGACGCAGCCTAAGAACAAGAAGAAGACCAATGCGGTACCCTTTATGTTAATTAATACATTAACATAAACCCAAAGGCCCTTTTCAGGGCCAACCATATTTCTCGAAAAGAGATAGCCTTTCAATTGCCTAAATTTAAATTTAAAATATTTAAAAAAAAAAAAAAATCCCATGTTCAATTCCCCTTGTCCCTAAACAAACCCAAACTCTATTCCCCCATGTTAAATTCCCCTTGTACGTAGAGTGACCCACGATTTTTCGCCATGTTAAATTCCCCTTGTACGTAGAGTGTCCCACGATTTTTCGCCATGTTAAATTTCCATTGTACGTAGAGTGTCCCAGGGGTCCCTGTAATGCTAATTTCCATTGTACGTAGGGTATCCCACTTAACTACTTCCGTGCCTTCCAACAACGGAAGTTTATCGGAGAGGATCACAACAATATACCTGTAATTTCCACCAGGTACATTTATATGTTCAGTAGTGTGTCGACCACGGTTTGCTTGAACAACTGCGGGCGTCAACATGAGAAGTAATAAATTAGGAATAATGTAATGAAGTATTTTTGGGAACTCTGCTGACATGTCTCGAGGTTTTAATGCCGGTCCATATACGACCACAGCATGCGATATGCACGTACCAATTGACTGTTTTCCAAGTCAAACAAAATTTCTTCGAAACGTTCCTGATGACGATGTATCCACAACGAAACTTCATGCATCTTAATTTGTTATAATATCACGTACAGCTGCCTGTCAGTCAATCAATTCGTATCCTGAAACGCCACAAGCACGCGTGTCGGCATGCTGATACATTATTGTGAGTTTATTTACAAGACAAACTGTCATGAGTGGCATTTTGTATCTTGTATGTATTAGGCACGACAAAGACCCCATCTACAATAACAAACACTAAAGTGATCGAGTTAACAGGGTTATCCATAATTTCAATTTCAAATTTTTGTTTTTGTTTTCTGTGACACCATCACTATGCCAAACTGTGTCGTTGTCGTTGCCCTTGTGGGTTAAGACGACTGTGTGTTTGGCTTCGAAATTAACCTTGCGGACACTTCTGCAAAACCCAAATATACAACTTCTGAAGCCGCATTTTCGGCTCCTTAATAACTCTGTTTTCATTGTTTTGTTGATATTGATCAATAGAAATCGATCAACCTGTCAAAGGAGAACATCAAAATAGGTTTTCGAATGAATGAATTTCAGTACAACTTGGAAATAAATATATTTAGAATAAATAACAAAACACAATATTACGTAAAACCTGTTTAAAAGGAGATCACGAAAAGGAGACATCAAAGCTATTCTAGCACCAAGCACTCTAGATGGATAGACTGAAAAGTAGCCATTGCTAAGATCAGAGTGGAGAATAAGGCGATAAATGATAGTGACTTAATGATGGAGAAAGTCGTAGTCTAGTATTTGCTGACTAGCATTTCGAAATTGCATGAGACTGCATACAAGCATTTAGAAAGTTTTATATTTGAAATAATTTTTATTCCTTTCATTTGTATTTAAGACTTCTGTCTATTTCCCCTCTGTGTGTGTGTGTGTGTGTGTGTGTGTGTGTGTGAGGAGACTGGAAATAAACTTCATTTATGTTATCATTTGAATTCATTATTTTTACAACATAATTGAACTGTTAAATGATTTGGAAATCTACGCTGATGAACGCAATAAGGGACTAAATGTTGTAATTAGGGTTGCGGAAAAAGAGGCTGCAAGATGGCAAACAGACTTATATCTGATATACACAGGTTGGATTGGCCGAATCCCAGAAAATGCCAGAATTTAGAGTCAGGACGGAAAGCAAAATTAGATTCATTAAAAAGGCTCCATACAATGCCACGAATATTTGCTACCATGTTCTGATACATCACAACCTATTACAGCTATACAGATAGGGCATTTGAAAATGTCAAGGAAGCATGTGCACTTAATTGCCATTATTCTGAAGTTAATGTGATTATATTACTGGTCCTGATGTCCGTTTGTAATCATGCATACATAAACTACAGATACATACGAACTCATTGCTAGATTGGTTATGGCATGGAAATCTTGAGAGCTTTATGAACTCAGTTATTTCATTGCGTGGTTTTCGTTCGTAGTTTGTGCCTCGAAAGAGTATGGACTGTATCCCCCCCCCCCCACCTCCATTATAAGCATATAGTGCGAAGCTTTTTCAGGATGCCGTCTCCTTCAGAGGTATGTAATAATTTATTCTTTCCCGTTCTTTCTATTATCATTGTTTGAAGGAGTATTTTGCTTTATTAGACATTTCGTGATTTTGTCCCAGATTTCCATTTTGTTTGTCAAATTTCATCTGACACATTCCTGTAAGATTTAATTCAGTCTGTTTTCAGTTTGGAGTCCTATCTTGATCTGATTTGACAAACTAGCAGGAATTGCGAATCTTATGTGTAATAAATGATGAGAATGATTTCAACGTTTTGTAACTTTTCATAACTTTTTCTTGTTGGAGATAGATTCACTAGCGAACTTGGTTATAGCGAAATCTTATAAATCGTTCTGAACGTAGACCAGTTTATATTGTCAGTTCTTGTGCACATATACATGACACGTATTGTGTCGTTTGTACTGAACTGAAAGATTCTAGTCCATGTATTGCACGGTTCGGCGCATCTGTATCAGATGAACTCAAGACTCTTAGCGCAGAAATGTTGGTTGTGTAATTATTTGTCTGTTGGCTGTCCTAAAGTCATGTCCGATCCATTATAGCGCCATGGGGTCTGATGGATCAACGTTGGATGGCATGCTCAGCTTCTTCTGCGTGGAAGTCGAGTTCAATGACAGACAAAAGGAATGCCATTTTTTCGCCCAACGTTACGTGCGAAACATAATAATTTCGTATCTGTTCTATGGACAGCGTGGTTTCAACAGCTGCTAATCGCGAACTTTTTTTATCCCTTGTGCGAACACACTAATGTCATATCTATTGTTTGAACATAATATATAGGCCTACATGCTTTGTGTGTGCAGATATTAATTTCATTTTGTCGAAAAGGTAACGTGAACACCTTCTGTTGAAAGATCAGAAAAATTGGCAAAGACATGCGAACAACGTTTGAATGCCTCATTTAGATTCTTAGTGATGATTTGAATAACAAGGTCTAGTGCATACGTAGACCATTTCTTTAAAAATGCTTGTCTAGTTCGAATTGTGTACCAGATTAAAATGATATACACATGAATATCTTTTTGCAGCTGTTGGAGACTGCTCACGAGTGTTCTTATTTTTTTAAATATTATGTTGTAAATAAATATCTATTTGATAACGGGTGTTCGTATTTTCTGCGGATTCAGTTTCAGGTAGGTCCATCTTTGTGACATGCAGCATATGAAATATCTAAGCATATGCCTTCAACAAAGAACAATGAATTTATCAGCATGGACTCTAAATACATTCTAACAGACACGAATCCGGTGCAGACGTGGAGAAGCCCTTTCGATTAATAAGAAACGACAAATACTTTCACTAAATAGTCCACACTGCAGTCCTGCCCATCTACAAAACTCCAAATTTTGCCAGCCACAGAACAATACCCACAATAAAAATAATTGCAACCATTTCTAGAACACTAGCTTCCATGTCTCGAATCTCAACGCCAACGAAAAAAACTGTGGTTATATACCTCTTGAACAGCTGAATACACAATAACTTAGTAGCCAGGTTACTAGGCCTAACATAGTGAAATAGAATTGTATCGAATATACACGACCACCAATAATAAGAGAGGAAACTAAATGTTTACGTCTTTGGGAATAATACTACTTTATTGTTCAAATTTACATGTGGTTTACATATAATCTTCATAATCTGCAATTCTTGGGTGATTTGTTAATTTTGTTAATATATGTTATACTGAATCTCTTAGTATTGTTTAGAAGAGTGATCACGCTAAATAATCCGAACATTTGTATAAATATTATTTGGTGATTCCAGGAAGTGATATAACAACTGTCTGCATACGGACTGTCATATTCGAATTTCACACCAATTTTTATTTTTTTAATTTTTTTTTTAATTTCATGTTTATTTTTAAAATACGTAGAGAAGAGGAGTATCATTTGAATAATTGTTTTACAGATGAACATTATTTTATGATCTGACAGTCTTGAAATGTATCCAGAAGTTAGTAACCTCGTCGGGGACATACATGTATTTCATATCAATTTATTGAATTGAATGAATAAATGCGTGTTCTATTGGAATGAAATAAAAGTTATCAGTTTAGATATTTAAAGTTCTGAACTAAAATAAAGAACTAAAATCATATTATAACAATAGATTGCATCAGAAAAAAGAGTAGATTAAATCTTGCAGATTCAAGCTTTGATGGAAGAGTATGTTTTTAAAAGTCTGCTTTCAACAGCATCGGTAGCAAAGTGGAAAACACGTTGGTTTCGACCCAATCTACTCTTAAAGTTTATGCTAAGATCCCGTCATTGGCGTGCCAAGCTTATTTGTCAACTCAGCAAACCTACTTTCGTCTCGTTGAAGTATGACAGTGTGGGTGAGTGTCAGAATCATGCGTTAAAAGTGATACAACACCAAACAGGCGATAATAGTATGAATTCAGATAACGTTTGTTTACAGAAGACAACATGCTGCGGTGCACTTCATATGTCTGAGAACTGTATCCCTATGTCTAAATGTGGGATTACGTGTGAAGCTGGAAGTCTTTTGTTTCGATTTATGAACTCTGGTGGAGCTGAATTCAACAGTAAAAGTGAAGTAATTGAAGCGATATCTTGGTTGATTTAATGTAACAAATTTATGGGGACAACAATGTTCGTCCTATATTCTCTCAATTTACACTGAGGATAGGAAGAACATTGTTCCTGAACCCATGTTTTGACTTTAGAATTCAGAGTTAACCATAAGCAGGGTTATACAGTGCAATGTCACTTGCTTCATTCTTAAAAAGGCCGTGTGATTGTCTTTTTTCTGAAAAACCGTAAATCTAACGTTAGAAGAAAAAAAAATTCCGTGACATATTGCAGTTCCAAAACAGGATAATGTTAAGATACCAGAATTGTGCAAACTCAAGCTTTTATATCATCCAAAGATTTACTGATGGAAGAAAAAAAAATCGTTCTACAATTTTTTAGAGTGTAAACTTTTGAAAAAAAATGACATGACGAAAAGTTCACGTAATTATGGTGACTACTGATCACAATTTTGGAGAGTTATCTTCAAACGGGAACATATTCCATTAGGGTATAAATCAAAACTACAGAGAGAGAGAGAGAGAGAGAGAGAGAGAGAGCATGTATTCCTACTTCAAAAATATGACGACACGTACGTTTGTTTTTATGGCACAGTTTCCTTATGAAAGTTTCAAAGAAACACTCATTCCAATTACATAAGATAAGATAAGAATTCTTTATTTCAGACTACATAGTCTATACATCTAAATTAAAATATAGATATGAGGTATAACGGTACCAATTGCGCAAGTCCAGGTGGGCGGAGCTTAAGGTGTATGGAACATTGTATTCAGAATTAAAGAACAACACTAGCTGTGATTGGTGCATTATGTAAGAGTTGTACTTTCTGTTTGGCTTAAAAAAAATGTTGAGCCTCTTGGCAACATGTGAGTTTGTGTTAATTTCTATCTAGATCATATTTTGTATTTTTTATGATTTTTTTAAAATATGGTACACATGGCTGAAAATGTGCTTGTTGTGACTAGATAACTCTTACCCCTGTCTAGTTCCAGTAGAGTTATCTCTCTTAAATGCAATGGAGTACCTGGTTATGTCATTGTCAAATTGACAATCTAGCATTGTTCTATATGACAGTGTGTGACATGCATGCCCAAGTAGGACAGAAAGTATATTTATTTCACAAAACATTAGCATTGAGGTATATGGAAAAACAATTGGTACCGTGATACCATAAAGTAAAATCACTGAAAACATAAAAGAACATATAGAACATAACACAATCACATCCATAGAAAAAATACACCCTTTAAAAAAATATCATAAGTGAACTGAAGACGCATGTAATTAAAGAGTGACCACAGAAAAGTACATCCAAACAAGTCGTGCTATATTTCGTAACATGACTAACATAATTTCCATGAGCCGCTCATGGCGTGATCATTTGTGTTTTAGTTTTATTGTTTGTGAAGTGACTAATGGTCAGGTACAGAAAAACGTGTCTGATCATCTTACGGTGCGAATAACAAGTGAAACCAATTTGAAGCTAAGGCGGTGGAAAATATCGACTGACCAATGAAGTCGCTTACAACGTGTAACACATTGTTTGGTTGTAAATTCAGGGCTTGTTGGCAGTAGTGTAGCGACCAGCCGCAGAATAAAAAAAAAACAAAAAAACACGTCCAATCTTGTCGCTGTGCAAAAAGGTACTGAAGTCAATTCGAAGTCAAAGCGGTAAGAAAATAAGTATAGCCAATGAAATCGTTTATGATTAGTGATGCACTGTTTTTTTTTTTTTTTTTTTTTTTTTTTTTTTTTTTTTTAAGGTAGTGTGACAAAATAATACCAACGCAAGAGCGCTGTTACCATTGAAGTACAGACAGATTGGAGTGTAAACGTACAAACCCTTTGTTGCGTATTGTACCATTTCTTCTTGCCACATCAAATATTAAACGGCCACAGTACTGGTTCGCGTTTTGAAACTAACAAACATTTTTAATCTTACTCAAACATTTTGACAAGCACACTCACGTTGTCGAGTAGCGTAGTTTTCTGGAGTACGTACGTGTCCCAGCGACACAGTGCCGTCTCTAGCTCTCTTGAAGACACCAACTGTTTGTTTTATTTTTCTTGCAACTATTTTCTTTCGTGGTAGGGTTTGAATCGAAGGATCGTCAAGATGCATGAGGTGTTTAAGACGCAACGCTGTCGTTGGGTTCCTATATGCTTGGCTTTCACTTGCCTTGTGAAATATACCAAGTCATTGTCACAAGGAGAGGTAGAGAGGGTATATATGGAAAGAATGAACTTGGTTAAATCATTTCTGAATCAGCAATCGAGATGAAACGATCGCACGATTTCATTAAGAGAGAAGAGGAACGTAAGAGGCAGCGAAGTGACGTATCGCCTCACACACGAAAAGAAGTGTTCGCTCAAATAGAAGACATGAGCGAACCTGAACCAACACCTTCCACGTCTGCGACCAGACAGAGAGAGTCTACTCCAAACCAAAGTTCACCAGTCAACCCTGAAAAGTACTATCACATTCGAGAGACGGAAAAGCGCTCCTCTAGAAAATTTAGAACCACGGCTTACACCTACACGGTGAAGTTTAAAGATATCAAGTCCGACGTACCGTTGGAGAAAGCAGAAGGGTTCATCACCGAGATGTGGGATTCTTTGCTCACCACACTCAAGCGACAATGTCAACCCAAAGAAGACGATCGCTTGACACTATCCATACAACACGACAGCTTGAAATCCCCTGTTTGGATCGGTTTAGCAGACCCGCAGAACTGACCCCTTCCAAAGTCATGGACAAGATACAACAAGTGCAACAATCCAATGACAAGTTTGACATCACCGATGGTAAAGCCACACTGAAAATGGCTCAAGTCTCTCTTCCTCAAGGGACAGGACGCAAAAAGGTCTTATTGGTGAACGACCTTCGCAGCACCAAAAAGAGTCTCGTCCAAATTAATAACCCTCAAGACCAGATGTGCTTAGCCCGAGCCATCGTGGTTGGACGAACCTATGCCAACAAGAACGACACGGCAGAATGGAAAAGAGCCTGGAAAACTATTCAACAATCGGACCGAGCCAAACAACGAAACGAAGCAGAACTCCTGTTGCAACAAGCTGGCCTGTTCAAAGACACACCCTGTGGCATTCCTGAAATGCAAAAATTGCAAGATGTCCTAGCTCCACGATACACCTTGAAAGTGCACCCTCAAGAAGAGCGTGGGCCTCTTGTTTCGAGGCCAAGATTTTAAGGATGGAAAATACATTCACCTTTATCATCACGATGAACATTTCGATACCATTACCAGTATCACTGGATTCCTGGGATATGTTTATTATTGTGAAAAATGTGACTGTGGCCATAAAAATCGAGAACAACACAAACATTGTGGATCGAAATGCTCAGGATGTTTGGCCTCTCAACCCTGTCTGGACGAAGGACAAGAACCAGTCCATTGTCCAGCTTGTCAGCGCACGTTTGTCAGTCCTACCTGATACCAACAACATTTGTAAACACAAGGTTCACAGAAGAAATGCGCTTGTCAGCTGCTGCGATTGTGCCCCGCGTGTGGACAAGGCATACGTACCAATAGTGCCAAGGCAAACGTATGTTCAGGAAAGAAAAAATGTCACATTTGTCACCACATCGTGGATTTGGAACATCAATGTTACATGCAAAAATACCAACCCAACAAGAGGAAGATGACGGTCACAAGAAGAAGAAGAAAGGCAATTTCATCTTTTTCGATTTCGAATGCATGCAAGAGACTGGTATTCACATTCCTAATTTCTGCGTGGCTCATCGAGCGTGCGAGAAGTGTATTCAAGAACCTATCTTCAGTTATTGCCCTCACTGCAGCAAAATTCCTGGAGGGCGTGAACAAATCTTTCGAGGACCAAAGACGCTAGACGATTTTGCCAAATGGGTCTTAGACCCCATCGACAAGACATGGAGCAAAGAGGACATCATACGTTACCGAGATTGTCATCGCCATGCCACAGTGATGGCTCACAATTTCTCCGGATACGATGGACAGTTTCTTTTGATGTACTATACGGAACATGGCACCGAACGTCCTAAAGTCACTTTGAACGGAGCCAAAATCATTTTCATGCAAGTGGGACAAGTGCAGTTTAAAGATTGGATGAGTTACTTGGCCATGCCTTTGAGTCGAATGCCTAAAACGTTTGGAATGACAGAAATGGCTAAAGGTTATTTTCCTCACTTTTTCAATACGGAAGCCAATCAACACGCCGTTCTACCCCATTTGCCTGAGGCTCACTATTACGACCCCGACAACATGCGTACCGAACAACGAGAAGATTTCTACGCTTGGTACCAGGCTCATGCCTCTGACCCCTTCGACTTTCAGGAAGAAATGTCAAAGTATTGTCGTTCCGACGTGGACATTTTACGACGTTGCTGTGGAAAATTTCGAGAACTGTTCATGGAACACGGAGGGGTCGATCCTTTGAAAGAAGCTTGCACCATTGCCAAAGCGTGTTCCTTAGTGTACCGCCAACGATTCATGCCTCAAAAGACCGTGGCTGTCATCAGTCCTCAAACGACCAACTATGTCAAACGTCAATATTCGGTCAAAGCCCTACGCTGGTTACATTACTTGTGCGACAAGGAAGACAAATGGATTCAGCATGCCCGCAACGGAGGAGGCGAAAAGACCATCGGAACGTATTCGGTCGATGGCTGGGACTTAAAAAACCCCAAGATCGTGTATGAGTTTAACGGTTGCTTATTTCACGGATGTCCCGTCTGCTACCCTGATCGTGACACTAAAAATCAGTTTTTACAACGGACCATGGAAGACCTGTACCAGGACACTTGTCAGCGACGCTTGAAGTTAGAACAGCAAGGATACCAAGTGGTGGAAATGTGGGAACACGAATACGATCACCGTTTGAAAATCGATCCCGAGTTTAAACGTGTCGTGGAAAGTTACAAGCTGATGGACCCCCTGAACCCGAGGGATAGTTTGTACGGAGGAAGGACCAGTGCCACCTGTTTGCTGTACCAAGCCGACGAAGAGAAAGGAGAAGAAATCAAATACTTGGATGTGTGTTCGCTGTATCCTTACGTATGCAAATATTGTCACTTTCCTACAGGGCATCCGCGATTGATGACGGAACACATCGACCTGGTCAACATTCGACAATACGAAGGCTTGATCAAGTGCAAAGTTTTGCCTCCCACGAACCTATACCATCCCGTCTTACCTCACCATTGTCAAGGCAAACTGATGTTTCCATTGTGCCGTACTTGTGCTGAAACGTGCAACCAAGATCAGCCTTGTCAGCACACCCAGGAAGAACGGGCCTTGACGGGAACCTGGGTCAGCGTAGAATTGTTCAAAGCTATGGACATGGGATACCAACTATTAGAAGTGTACGAAATTTGCCACTTTCCCAAGACAGAACAATACCACAAGGGTGACCCCACTCAGAAAGGCATTTTCGCAGACTACGTGGATGCCTTTTTGAAACTGAAGCAAGAAGCCGGCGGCTAACCTTCCTGGTGTCACACTCCCGAAGACCAAATAAAATTCAAAGAGAAATACTATGAACAAGAAGGCATCACTTTAGACCACATCGAGAAAAACGAAGGCAGGCGATCGTTTGCCAAAGTGATGTTAAATTGCTTGTGGGGAAAAATGGCACAACGACCGTGTTTACCCAAGACGGAATATTTGACAGAACCTTCCCGCTACTTCCAGATGATTCACGACAAAACCAAATTCATCAAACACGTGGACGTCGTTCGCGAGCATATGATCTTGGTCAATTACGAAGAAGATCTGGACTTTGTACAAGCCGACGCATTTGGAAATGTCATCATTGCGGCTTACGTGACAGCTCATGCTCGCTTAGAATTGTACGAAGCTTTAGAACTGTTAGGGGATCGCGTCCTGTACTTTGACACGGACAGTTGCATCTACATCGATTTTAGGAGCCTGGACAGACGAACATCCTGACGACAAGATTCTAAGTTTCGCGAGTGGCGGTCCTAAAAATTACGGCTACGAATACCGGGACCCACAAGGAGAAGTGCACACAGAGTGTAAAGTGAAAGGATTGACTCTGAATTATCGTACCAGTCGTGTGGTCAACTTTGGCGCATTGAAAGAAGCCTTGCAGTCTGGAGAGGATGAAAACTTTAAAGTGACCACCTACCAGCCGAACAAAATTGTACATTTACCCACTCACCACATCGTCAGTCGACCCTTGGAAAAAGTCTATCAAATCGTGTACCAGAAGCGAGTGCGACTTCCCAACCACTTTACTTTGCCGTACGGTCACATCAATATTGGTCAGCATATAAAAAAGGACAACGTCCAAGACCAACAGTTCATTGTCACTACTAAGACCAATCGAGAAAAAATGAATCCCTTCAAACAGCAAGTATAGAACGTAAGACTAAAGTCCAACGAGAAACTCGGGTGTGATTCTTTGCCTGACTATCACATCACCAATGCAGTACCACATCTTAGTTATTTATGTACTAACGCCATCACTAACTACGTGCAACCAGTGAAACTTCCAGACCACAAAACTTTACCTTATGGACATACTGATATCACCCAGTATAAAAAGGAACGACTTCCAAGAACGACACTTCATTGCGAGGACAAGCAACGAGAAAGATGAATCACTCTACGCAGATGAAAAAAGAGAAGGAACAAACATCACTGACCTCTTTCACTACCATACCGTCACAGCAAAGTGCGTCCAAGAAGGGAAAGGATTCAGTAGACCTACAGGAGTATTTTAGCATCCAAATGACTCAGACAGCGACCTCAAGAAAATTTAGAACGACAACTTACACCTACATGGTGAAATTTAGAGACTTCGCGTCTGACATTTCAGCTGAGGAAGTAGCAGGTTTCATTACGGACCTACTTGACTCACTGTTAGAGAAACTCAAATGTCATTGCCAAGTCAAAGATCGAGGTCGTTTGAGCCTATCTATGTATCACGACAGTTTGAAGTCACCTGTATGTCTCGGATTTAGCACACCTGCAGAAATTCTTCCAAACTTTTGAGGGCTATTGAAGACATGCAGTCGATGAGAGGAAAATTTGACATCATCGAAGGAAAAGTAACCATTCATATGGTATACATTGTACCTCCATGGGAAGAAGACGATGACTGCACTTGATCTGCTTACTGAAAAGTGTACCTAGCACGATGGATATAACAGCCGATTTACGAATGAAACGGATTAAGTGATGTGAAATATCTACGCTGGGACACAAGTGCTAGCTGACCAGATTTTTAACAACGTGTGAGACGAATAGAGAGAGAGAGAAACATGAACTTTGTCCTATTTGATTGCATGTTACTTGTTTTGTGTTAGCTTTTTCTTATAAATGAACATTAAATGTAAACAGGTTTACTAGAGCCAAGAACTAAATAACTAGTAAATAGGTTTGTTTGATGTAGAAATGCTTATGTATTAAATGGATTGTGCTTAGACCAAAGCACAGGCCAGAGAGCCCATGTATATACTTGAATAAATGTTTTGAACCCATACAATAGACTTTTCTTTTTTGAGCCTCTATTCTCTCTGTGAGGTTTGTTTTAGAACATTTCTGTCGTCTTTTCTGTGTGTTTAAATGTGTATTTGTATGTTTGTCCCTATCTACCCTTTGTCCTTACAAATACATTAAAATCCCTATAAAATGTTTTGACCCTATAAACCTCATGACGTCACCCAAAGTTTAATTCCCATTGACATCCAGGTGGCATTTCCATGTTAAATTCCCACTGACGCCAAAGTGCAAAGTGACATTCCCATGTTAAAGTCCCATTGACGCCAAAGTGCAAACCCCTATTTTAACGTTAAAGTCCATTGACGCTAAGGTGACCCCATATACTACTTACGTCGGATACATTAAACATAAAAATATTTATATATTCAGATAGTATGAATAGACAAATTAAATATTGAATACTTGACAGTGCATCATCAGGTGATTCTAGCAGATCAAGAGAAGAATGGTTTCTAAGAGGATCTTGAATAATTAATATTTTACATATGCTTAATTCCATACAATGCGCATTGCATGTACTTAATTTTGCATATTAAACGAAATTTAGAAATAGCATCTTCTTTTAAAGTAGTAAATTCAGCAGTATTTTTGTTAAATTTAGTTTTTTATTTTTATTTTTGTCGAGTCATTATATAGAGACATAGAAACATTAAAAGAAATTTAAGCTGTGATAAAAAAGGCAGGTGATAAAAAAAACTAGAAGGTTTATTTCGTGTAGAATGAAAACTTATTACATTCATCGTATCTCACAATAATATCGTATCTCACAATAATATTAAGCGCTGAAAAGCATTTCTCTTGATCCTGAGATTTGCAGATAAATGCTTCTTTTCTCTCTTACATCATTTTTCGACACTGATATGTTAAACTAGTCATTAGCTTCAGCAAAATTTGAAGGTAAATACGTATTTTGTTCAGATACAGACATCGATGACGTATGACCTATCTAAGAAAATATGCATACTAATTCTTCATTGTTATCATTTAGGATAAATTGGATTAAAAACGTGACAGTTATTTCAAAATAAAACGACAGATTACTGAGACTGTGCAAGGGAAGGTTATATGTTAAATGGAAACATTTTAGACATATTTACTGCAATTACGAAAATTCAGTTACTTAAACAAAAGTCAATATATTTCTGGACACATTATTAAACGGGGCTGCTAGGAGATACAATATTCAAATTTAAAGAAGAGAGAACCCAAACATTTGCATACACACTGCAAAGCAAGCGAGAAAATACACTTTCGTATAAAAGGTTTATGGTATTCAAGTTGGAATGTAATGTCACTGAAACGTTATTATCATGCAATCATTTAAAAAAAGTACAACGGATATAACTCAATTCTAATAGTGATATATTTCTAACCAAATTAGGCTTTGGCTCAAAAAGTGAAACAGCCGACTGGAGACGACATACACGATGCCCTCAGAGACATGTGTTATAAGCAAAGACCAGACAAAGTATACTTTTACGAAGTGAAATATTTTCATAACTGTAGCGTTAAGAAATTATTAAGGAAAGAAAATACCTAAATCTTTCCAGTTGGACTCAGAAGGACGAAAGCATAACGAAAATCTGAATACAACATTAAAATACTTCAGTCTGGAAATTCCCGAGTCACTGATGGATATACTAATGCCTACAAGACAAGTCATATGCCTTCAATTAAGTAAGAACGGAAGAAAATGGATTGGATCAAAATATTTGGGTTGATGGATAACTAATACTCGCGAAACCCAAGAATACAAACTAAGCGAGACGATCTGCATCTCAAATAAATTCTTTGCAAAATTATATCTTCTTAATTTTACGGAAGAGATTTCGAGAGTATATCTTACGAGGAGTTATTCCCATACATGGGCCATGACATTGTGTTCAAAGATGAAACAATCTAAAAGCAAAGCAATAAACCATCAAAAATATAAAACGTAAAAATAGAAAAGAACGCAAAAGAACAAATCAAAAATGAAACAAATAAATCCCATAAATATATTTACTACTAAAATGGAAAGTATATATTCATCATTATAACAGTTGGATAACTGCTGAAACTATGTACACGAACATTAATACATGAAAACTATTTAGATGAAGAATAGAAAATATAACGACGGTTGGTCTAATATTTTGTGGAATCACCTCATAATATAGTCAAAAAAATTATACAAAGGCCAGATTTAATGACGTCTTGTATAATAAAACTATTCCGTTAAAACAACCTAAAGGACTCCCCTGAATGTCAAACCAGCGCAGATTGTACAGGGAATGCGATTAGTGTTTGTATTAATTTTCTGAAGAAACCGAACCATACTTGAGCACACTAATAAATAGAAAATTTGGAGAGTTTCGTTCTGTTATAGTCCAGCTTGATATCCGCAATTAAAAATCAGAAGAAAAAATGGATGATATAAAATTGTAAAAGAATTGGTATAATAGAATAATACTTCCACCATAATTAATATAAATTGCAAGTGTAGTCAGGAAGAGACAACCGTTTCTGTGTAACTTCATCAGGTATGAACACTCCTTCACACATGACCGTTTAAAATAGACGACTTTGGGAACTTTAAAGATGAATATAACATTTATGTAAATCGAACTGTAGACAGCATTATAAGACTTGTTAAAGTAACGAGAAATTACAGAAAAAAATATGTTAATATTGATCTTATTTTGACGGGACACAAATTACATTCTTACAAATGAGAGCATGCAAAATAGCGTGAATAAAGATGTTTACAGATGTTTAAGGACTGTCTATTTATCCCAACTGCAGTTCTCAAAGAGAATACTATAAATAGACCATATAATCATTGATTATACTTCAATTATATAATATTACGTTGAATAATGTTGCAATTAATTATTACGAAGACAATATGTATTCAGTGGTTAACATAAGCACACTTCCATATGGCAATATTTTTTCGACTAGCTTATAATCAAATAGGTATTCCCAAACTATTTAAAAGTATAATTCTTTTGTTTTCTTTTAACTTTTCAACCGTCGCTTCTCTTGGGATCACATATCCTACATTGTTTACCAGACGCACAGTTTCAATAGAGATTTTATCCATAGAGTAAAGGATCACTAGTCTTATTGACCCCTAAATAACCAGCCAAGGGATTTTCTTGGGTAGACTAAAAGTTTCATGTCGATAAGACTTGGAACGACAATGTGATAGCCCATTGGCCAATCGTCACCAGCAGGTATATCAGGTGGTCTCCATCATTTTCTCTCAAGGGCGCCATTTTTAAAAATATACCAAATTGCTATGTCTGATTGTACATGCTATTTCCGATTTCCAACGTCAGGATGTGGAAGTATGTTGCCGTCTCTCACGTTTAGTATATGAGGTGTTGAATAAACGTTCACTCACATTTATCATTTCGACACCATTTACAATATTTAGAGACTTTGTTTTCTTGTCATAATGTATAAACTTAACCTGCACTCACTCGTGAGTTGACGTCCTATTGCGTATGATAGTTCCTTCGAATAGTACTCAACCGCTCCGGTGGCCTAGTGGTTAGAGCGTCCGCCTCGGATGCGGGAGGTCGTGGGTTCGATCCCTGGCCGTGTCATACCAAAGACTTACAAAAATGGTACTAACAGCTGCCTCGCTTGGCGTTCAGCATTAAGAGGTCAGTGTTAGGGCTGGTCGGCCTGGAGTCTGGGTGGGACATCATGCTACATGTCTGCGGCATGATGCCCCAGTGCTAGATATCACTTTAAACTGCCACACTGCAGACATCGTAGCGATATGACTGAAAAATTGTTAAAGCTACGTTAAAAATCGAAATCCCATCACATCACATCGAATAGTACTTTCACTGAACCAAATGTCTTTGTTATTGTTGATCACTTCAAAAATGCTATTATGTGACTACAAAATCCAGACAAGTCTTGACTGGTGTCATCGTAAACCAATATTCGCTTAAAATACGACTAAATGAATGTCATAACCTTTACGTAACAATTTTGTTTTCAATTTTTCTTCGTCCTTTTATGCGTCTCAGTTTTTTTCCCCATGAAGACGAATGCAACGTGGCTTACTTCTTATATATTCATCATTACACAACAACATTATTTGAACTTGGTCGCGCGTTTTGGTCTACTTAAAAATGAAATTTGGAGTCATTTTGTGAATAAATGCGAATTGAAACATCTTTTTCGTTTGATATGGGATGAATAAATTTTGGCATTTACGAAATTCGTGATTATGGACTAGATTTATCTGTGCCTATTCTATATGAAGTATATTGGATTTCAGCGGGAAGGGAGCAGCGTGTTGACATCTGCAGGTATTTCTGTTCTGTCATTGACTATTTGAAATAATAATGTGGGAAAAATATGAAGTCTTCCAATTGCAGTTATCAAAAAGACGCTATGAAGTATAATGTTTATGCCATTTTGAGTGCAGTAAGGAGGATGTAATTGCACTTGGAATATAGTCGAAATTAAAATACATTTTCAAAATGTGTAATCAAGCTTGAGAGCCCATGACATGTCTCATGTAATTCTGATTTGTAGAACTAAGAATGTACATTTTGAGGAAATTCAGGATGTAAAACTGTAAGTATATTTTGTGTCATTCTTATTACCAGCCAAAGAAGACAGCTTATGCCTTTTCACTTGCATGTGATTTTTAGGTACCAAGCAGTTTTATGAAATCTGGCGTCTATTGCCCGCCTAAATCCAAAACATTGTATCAAAAATGTTAACGTGGAATGTAGCAAAACAGCTGGTATGTGGCATTCAGAAACACATTTAATCAACCAATACGTAAAGCACCTGCTACGTGAGTGTACGTGATTTGTTTACAAATTAAAAATGATAGCGTCTGCGTCCATTGTTTGTTTACAATAGAAAGTAAATTTAAGGGAGAAAAAAATGAGCATATAATAATACTTAAATCTCTATAAAGATACAGATACAGATACAGCCACTTCCCGGAGTGTCTTTTTTTTTTGAAAGCTCAAATATGGTAACCCTTCTATTAGTTCGTACTTTGCCGATGTTTAGTAAGCGTCTCCATGTAGCGAATTTCGTGCAATGGCTGCATCGTCTTAGCAATAATGCTGTAGTCTCGAATAATTATGACACTGATAGGTAACTTGCTTAACGAGCGGTAATTGCATACCGAAGAAACGTCTGAAGAACATTTTATTGTTTCTGGAATGTGTAGAGAAACGTGATAATTTAGAAACTGAAGTAAACGAAACACTTCAACCAAAACAATGCAAATGTTTTACGATTGTGACCTGGGTCCTATGGTTTAAATGAAAAGTAATATTAAAAGTTTAATTATATGTTTTAGCTTTTTAATGAATCATCCCAACTATTAAAAAAAATCTATCTATCTATCTATCTATCTCTATCTATCTATCTATCTATCTATCTATCTATCTATCTATCTATCTATCTATCTATCTATCCCTCTCTCTCTCTAAGTTTTCATGGCGGAATGAACACTACGACGTGTTGGTACTTTTGAGGCCGATATTTAGGGTTTGTTTTGTTACTGAAAGGCATTTGTAGAATAAACATTGGAAATCAAGACATGACTGTTAATTATGGATAAACATATCTGGATTTGTACTCATCACAAATTGGTGCAATGTATACATGAGATAATGAGGTAAAGTATATCACTTACTCCTTATATTCCAAAACACTGCATTCTAAATGTACACCATTCAGTGAAGGTTGCATGTAAAGCAGTACGTGTTCTAAACAAGATTACAATATTTACGACATCACATGATAAATTCACGAGACCCGATTTTGAAGTCAAATGGTATTACTTTCATTGGAAAAACAGCAATATTTACTAATATCAATATGACACGTGTCCACTAAATAAATTAAAAAGAATGGATAACAATTATTTGTGAAATTGTGAGCCGTATAGTGCAGCACTTGAGCGTAAAACAGCGGTCTATGTCGTGTAGCGGATATTTAAGATGGGAATGGCACATTGGGGGCAAAGGGAATTTCACATGGGCAAACATGGCACACTCCGGACAATGGGAATTTCACGTGGACAAAAATGGCACACTCGGGACACTAGGGAATTTAATATTAGATTGGAACTGTTGCGTCTAACGGAAATTTAACATGGGGTCTAACGGTACTTTAACATGGGAATTGCAATATGGCATGAACATGAATTTGACATTGGAATATCAATATGGGACCTAACGGGAATTTCACATGGGAATATCAATACGGGACGTAAAGAGAATTTCACAAGGGACGATCAATATGGGACCTAAAGGGAATTTCACATGGGAAGATCAATACGGGACCTAAAGAGAATTTCACAAGGGACGATCAATATGGGACCTAAAGGGAATTTCACATGGGAAGATCAATACGGGAACTAAAGGGAATTTCACATGGGAAGATCAATACGGGAACTAAAGGGAATTTCACATGGGACGATCAATAAGGGAACTAAACGGAATTTCACATGGGAAGATCAGTATGGGACCTAAAGGGAATTTCACATGGGAATATCAATACGGGATCTAAAGGGAATTTTACATGGGAATGCCACTATAGCTCCTAGCGGTAATTTAAGCGTTTTCAAAAACTGACACGATTGTATTAAGGGGAAATATAATGTTAAAAATGTTCATAGGTTTAAAATGATGTTAGTATAAGTCTCTAAGGCATCTAACAGGAATTTAACACTGACACGATATCGGACCATCTAAAATGTTTCCATTTTGTTTTTACAGTCCCTAATGGGAAACGTAATGTTAAAACTACATCTGCTATTCAAAACCAATCAATCTATTTACTATCCAATGCCCCAAATGTGCATTTCAACATGACGTTTGGACTGACCATCACCCACTCATCTACTGACCACCATGCGTAGGATGTAATAGACCGGAATACAAATAGAAGGTAGATCCCTAATAAAAGATCTACACAGGCCAATTCTATTCTAACGTATTTAATCTCCCCTTAAAACAGAGGAAGATGCATATTCCAAATAACTTCACTACCATCAATTTTGAAACAAAACTACCATCCACTGCTACATTCATAATCCATACGACGCTTGTAATTCTAGCATTCATGGAGGGGACAAAGGGCAATTAGTACTAGTACATACGCACATACACAAACCTTGCTTTCTTTAGATATTAAATAGGACGAAGGAACAAACAAATGCACACTTAAAGGTAGGCATTAGCTTACCAGTGTGTCACAGAATAAGGCAAGAAATAACTTGGTTCCGCCTTAGGACGATTGGATCATTTTCGTCGTACATACATGCGTACAACGTTACCTAGGGTGGGTAATTGTTTTTTTAATTTTTATAGCTATGTATCTCGTCGTAGATCGCTTGCGTTAAGAGTCACAAAAAGCACGGCATGTACGGGCATTTTTCACTTACTGATACTCATGCTCAAGTGGATTTAAGGCAAATTATTGTTTTATCTAATTCACACAATGGTCTTTTGGATATTGTCAAGGAGTGCACGTTTTCCATTTTTGTTCTACAGCCATAGGGGTAAGCGTTGCATTTTTATTTTATTTGATATTTGAAGCATATTCAGTTTTTAATGTCGTAGCGTGAAATGTTACCTTTACCACTACGCGGATTTGAAACATTGTGACGTTTAATTTAGTAGCATGTATCTATTATGTTATTATGCCCAGTTTGGTTTTATTTTAGCTGTTCGTATGTGTGTGCAGGTATATCAGGCTTTTGGTTTGTATGTCTGTTAGGGGATAGAAGCAGGTGTGACCATCAAGGCCATACAACGACGGAACTGCTTATTTGTAAACTTGTGCGCATGGTGGATCCATGAAGGGTTGTGTGTAGCCAATACAAGTTTGGGCCAACCCAAGAATTCAGGAGAAGTGTGTGGTTTGATAATGGACACGTGAACCAGGTCAAAATGTTTCGTTTGCAAGTTTTGTCAAGTATTTATGAGTCATACTTGGTTGTGAATCATACGGGATGCACAAATGAGTGAATCACGAGTTATATGTTTGGTACAATTGTTATGGTGATATAAATTGAACATATGTGTTTCAATTGATAACGTTGTTTCATTTGAATAAAACTGAGTCACTTTCATTACATGAGATTATATGAATCTTACTTTCATTACATGAGATTATTTGAATCTTAATTTTGGTACATGAAATTGTATGAATCTTACCTTTATTTTTGAATATATGAACCACATTTTTGTTTTCCCCATTTGTAAATTAGAGCGTAAAGTAATTGAATGAATCGTATGTTTACTACGTGTAAGAATCACTGTATTTGTAGAGTATATACATATTTTTTTATTAATTCATTTTATAAACATCCATCTTTCACCCTATTGTGTTGTGTGGTCATTTAATCGAAGCATTCATTCAGGTCAATCCTGTTACAATCCCCGACAATATTTATGCTCTATTATATATGATGTGAACGAAGTGAATAGCGTAAGAGTGCAAACTCACATATAAAAACACCCTTCTTCAGATATTAATCAGTATGGAGAGAAGAGCAAACACACACGCATACACACACACACACACACGCACGCACACATACACACACACACACTTAAGAACATGCATTTACTTACTAAACAATCAAGACAAAATATATAGGTTGTAATTCATGTGTGATTCTAAATTTTCATTAGTTTTTCGAATGCGATGCAGATTTAGTTCTTACGTTTGTTATAAATTTTCGATTTGACATCCTAGATTTAATTAAATTGACCACATTGGCAAACTAAACCAGACTTTGGTACGAAGCTAAGGGTTCTTACAAGGTTGTGATATCGAAGGTTCGCATGTTAATGGTAAAATGATTGAATGAAGAAATGAAGAACACTAAATGACAGACTTGTTCAAACCAAACACAGCTTTAACATGGTAGGGCTTTCTGGCCTCTGCTGCGAAATGTAATATCAACTATATCCATGGGTGTAATATAATGGGCCTCTATTTGGACAAAGCGAAGTTGACATTACGCCTCCATGATGAAATATTTAAGGGTTAAGGTGAAAATGTCATAGTTCAATATGATGGTGTATTACACATTGAAGATAGGAAATGTAATGTTAAATAAGTCAACAGCTGTCTACTATCCGAAACCTAGTCATCTACTTTTCAAAACCCTGTCATCTACTATCAAATATATAATGATCTACAATCCAATATCCCACTATTTGGAGTGACCAAAACCACAAAATTCACAATTTAGACGCCGTTTAGAATGGCCAAGACTCACTCAACTATAGCCAACACAAATTATGATGTAAAGAAGCTGTTTAAAATATAATTGGAAACCCTTATGCACATAACAAACCTCTCTGTCTACATTATTATTATTATTATTACTATCCCTTTCGTTACAAAATTGAAGCCCCTATCCCTTATAAGTTTCCTATCATCTCTTTTAAATAAAACTACCAGTAAGGTGGAAGGATAACAATGGGAAGAATATACAAGCTATACATTCAAACTTACTTATTCACTATCACGAATGGAGTGAAAGAAGACAAAAGGGCAAGAGTGCATGCAGAAAATGTAACGTTTAAACTACATCGAGGACACACTACGTAATTATCAACTCTACTCTACCCCGCAATTGCTTGTGAGAAGGCTGTTTCCAGTGGCCAATACACCCTAATTGCTACT
Source organism: Sinohyriopsis cumingii (assembly GCA_028554795.2). Classification (NCBI taxonomy): domain Eukaryota; kingdom Metazoa; phylum Mollusca; class Bivalvia; order Unionida; family Unionidae; genus Sinohyriopsis; species Sinohyriopsis cumingii. Next base: position 61,059,019 of record CM068835.1, read on the forward strand.
CAATATGCCGTTTGCAGTGACCATCACCCAGTAATCTGCTGGCCACACTGAGAACGATGTAAAAGAAGTGGCGTAAAATGCAATCTAAATCTATTAGAAACACAACTATCCTATCTCTTTTAAATTTTCGAGTTATCTACTTACAAACAACTTAAAACACTCGTCCTCGTCCTCGTATAATTTTCCTACTATTCATGTTGAAAATAAAAAATAGTCCCTACCCAAAATATAATCAAAGAGAGTAAGATGTACAAACCTCCATGTTATTTTAAGATACCATAGTCTTAAAATAAGTAACAGAAAAGAACGAAAAAAGACAAGGTTTGTAAAATTAATAATTATTATTTATTTCCCAAAATACATACTGAAAAAAATTAAAAATAACTTACAGTATAGCGAACGACATCTTAAACTCCTAAATATTTTCTTTCTTCCAAAAGTATCGAGTAATCCAAATGAATTCTAAATGTATTGCGAATTATTGTCAGTAATGCACTGATGTATCGACAATAAAGATGTAAATCCAAACAGTCACTAAAAGAATTCACAGCAATTCTGTACAGCTATTAAATATCCAAATAGTCTATAAATAAACTCAAATGTATTCCCGCGACAGTTATTATTCCAATTAATCTGAAATGTTTCGAGCACTGTATTTATAACAAACGATTAAATTTAATAAATTAACTCCAATCAATATAAAAAAAGAATAAACTTTCATGACAGGTGGTACTACTACGAATGCCTAACTTTACATAATAATTCTGTAATACAGAATACTTGAACGTAACAGAGAGAATTCAATACGATGCTTGAAATAATCATCTTGGCATTTCGACGAAATCAGGCTATCAGTAAACTTATCAGCTATTTTAACGACAGCTATTTTTGCCTCTACAATGGTGCATAACCATGGCTTAAACTTGTCTACTACCTTCTTGAATGCAGTGCTTTCAGAGCGCTCAAGTGGGTATTCACTTGTGTCGTACAAGCTGGCATATCCAGCGATATCGCGATAGACATCGGCAGTATCAGTCTGCAGCAGCAGGCTGGCGGTGTCCATGTATAACACGACAGCCTTTCCACCACATCGTAACTTGATACAATTGTAGCACACATCGTACATAAGTTCCTTAATGAGGTCCAGGACTGAATGTCCGTTACACAGTTGGTGGTGTAAATTCGTGTCATCCTTTCTGCCGTAAACTTAAAGGAGACTGATGCTAAATATTTTCCGCGTCTAACACTGGGTTTACATTCAGGCGCCGATGCTTGTCGTCTTCCCGCCTCAAACCTCATGCGATATAGGACACAGAATACTAATGGTATGAAAAAATGGGAACCAGCCTGGAAATGGGTGAACATAAAATAGAGTATATATGGGTTAGGCTGACCAAGACTGGGTAATAATGTAAGTTCTCTTGTTGGAAATAGAATCTTTTGAGAGCTTATATGTAAGTGAAAAATAGAGACATTGTTTAACTGATGGAATTTCAGTCCTTTAACAGTCTTGAGTTTGGAAAACTCATTACTAAAATTATCACCCGATTCTTTGGCGCGGAATTGAAAGCACACGTTTCAAACACGTGCAGATCCAGAAATTTCCACGGCTCATATCCTTTCCTCTACACAGAAGCTGACATCCAGCTTTCATCTATACTGATAAATATAGGTTTGATCATGACCACTCAAATTTTTTAAGTTACTGAATTTTTAATATCATGGTGTTTGCATAGGTTTACCATGGGAATTGAATTAGTACCGTGAGTCCATAAATCGGGATCCGCTTGTCTAGATTCCCAATTGTTTTCCCGAATACAGGGTTCTTCTTCAGCTTGAAGAAATCTTGCTAAAGTCCGATGTGCCTTTGGTTCTGAGATAAATACTGAGCTTCTATTATGGGTCCATCCACAGACTTTGGTCAAATTCCAGTGTAATCTGAGCTTTGGTTAAAGGCATTCCGAGCTTTGTGTTAATCTCGATATTTCAGCAGTGAACCACTTACTGCTCAATGTTTTGCGGCTTAGAACCAGTGTGGCGATTTTTAAAATTAAATTTACGCTCCAGTTTGCTCAAGAAATCACGCTGGTCCTCTTTCAGTCACTCTTCCTGGACGAGCATCGCCTCTAAAGTCATTGGGTAGTTGCTGCCATGAAGTTACGCCTGATACTCAATGTCTGCCTCAGGAATGTAGCCCTTTGGTGAAACCGCCTTAATCTGGTGAAAGCCGCCATTGTTTTTCCGGCGCAGGTCTTCCACTCGCTTTTGGGCATGGTCATAGTCTTTTTGGCTAAACATGCGTGGTTGAGTAGTCTGTCGAAGGCCTTTATCGGTGTCTGAATCGTTCCTATCTGCTCATATTTTCCTATGTGTAGACACTCTCTCGAAGAAAAAAGGTAAATGTTTTGTTCTATGTACCATACCTTGGAACGAAAGACCTCCTTTGACATACTGTCTGCCAGCTTCCCGAGGCTGCTATTCGTAAATTGGAGTTTGTCAAGAAACTATAAATTTCCTAATGAGAACGTCATGTATTTTTCCTTGTTGTTTGGGCATGATTTATCTCTTTTATCAATTCTATTCTGATGTCCTCGATGACCAGGTGCCCTTCGGAAGTTAACAATCACGACAGGCATGCCATCTATCTCGGCTTCTTTAAGCCCACTCTCGAGGCTCTGGATGAATGTGGCCATAGCCTCATGACCGAGATATAAAATTGGCTCAATGGATATTCCGTCACGGCAGAAGACCATATAGCAAAAGTTACGTGGAACCTGGTCTGCGTGATGCTTTTATCTGACTGCTGGCGGGACATTTCACCGGAACGTCGAATACGTCATACAGTTGAGTGCAACGCAGCGAACATAGTAAGCAGAGAACCACACTAAATAGAGGATATTTGCTTGAAATTAGTGAATAACGGATATATTTCATCGAGTGGATGAAAAACCCAGTATTTTCACGAGTGGCTAAGCCACGAGTGAAAATACTAGAGTTTCTCACCCAAGAGATGAAATGTATCCGTTATTCACTCGTTTGAAGCAAACATTCTTTTTAATTTATGCTCACATACGTTGGCTACCTAAAGTTTGTGACACAGTGAGTTTGCAGATTTCTTACGGTAATCTCAGCTATTTACTGTACATGTTCTGCTGTGCTACGTGTACCTGCGCCCAAAATTAGTTCACATCACATTGATAAAAAATAACTGAAATTTCCAGAATAACAAACTACAAGTTTCAAGGATAACAGACAGGGATTATTAATAAGAAAACAACCACTACATAAGGAAAAATTAGTTCACTGACAGAAATATCAATATTATTTTAATTAGAAAATCAAGTAATTCACTGCTTAGCATAAAATAAATCCGCGTATTTAATATGCTGAATATATTTTTTTCCACGGTGTAATACATTTTGAGGAAAATTGTTTGACCAAATCGGTTTTAAAAGGCTCATTCGCGAATATTATTACTATTTTATTTAAAATGTGAATTTTGACCTCTCTAGCCATTACTTAGTGATAAGGGACAGTGCGGGTTAGTAGGAGCAGAGGTTGCAGTGCCCTACAATTAGGATATCCTTGAAAGTGTCTGACGTTTGCACACTATACTGCTCTCTACGTACATCTATAGACCTATTAATATAGTATACATAAATACATCCATACATATCACCAATAATAATAATAATAATAATAATAATAACAACAGTAATAGTATCAACTATAAGTCTCTTCATTTGGGACCTTAAAGTCAGCATATAATATGTAAAGTTGAGATAGGTCCCTATTATTATTATTATTATTGTTTTTATTATTGCTGTTATTATTATTATTATTGTTTTTATTATTGCTATTCTTATTTTTATTATTATTAGTCTCTATTCTACAAGGGAAAATAAAGGGAACTTTTCCTCTCCATTTGATAAATGAGAAAATTTCTGAATATCGGAGGGATTTAATGAACTATCTTAGATGTGGCTTGAAATTATCATGCACTTTACGGGAGCATGTGGTTGAATGTACAGCATGGTTCTTGGGGAAATCAGCCTAAACCGCAGAATAGCACATCGCATAAAGGATCCTTACCATCTAATATCATCATTATCACCAGCATCATAATCATAATCATCATTATGAGAGATTCGTATGTAATTTGGTTACTTTTGCCTTACCTTTTTTGACTATCTGATTATTACAAATCCAAATAATAGACCCTGATCATCGTCGTCATATCATACACCTCTACAAAGAGGTTTATGCAATTTGATTTATTTTTCCTTTACACTTGTCTTTTCATTTTTTTATTTGCATATTTTAAATCTAAAGGAACAGATATCTGACATATATTAATTTATTGTTCATATACCAAAATGAACATAAATATAAATGGAGTGGGGAAGGGTTTAAGATATCTGATTTTAAACCAGATCAACAATACTAGATCACTTATGCATTATTTTCAGTCTGAAAATAACTGGTTTAACTGAAACGGATAAATGCTGTATGATCCCAACCCCACCGACATCTATACAGGTCTATAAATTTGTCAGTTTTGCCTTCAACTTTAATTTTTTTATTATTTTATTATCGAAATACATGATGGTACGGGGGCACCGATTGGCCAGTGTTCTAAAGCGCTCACCGATCCGGATCACTGCCATTTCACCTCTGTCTGCGTGGGTTCGAGTCTCAGGCTCGGCTAATGTGGATAAGTGAGAAAGCTTGCCAGTAGCTTCTCTAGGGTCGATGGTTCTTCCCGGGGTTTCCAAGGGTTCATCCTCCACCAGTAATACTGGCCGCCATGTATAGCCTATCTTGTGCTAAAAAATGGCCTTAAACCCTACAACAACAACAACAACATGCTGGTACAATTACAATGTATATAATTTTATGACACAGTTCATGTTTTTCTTCCAACATCTTAAGTCTATACAGCACATTTATATCAAACAAATATCTGACGAAGAACAGATTATTACAAAACATATTTCTGAAATATGTTTGTATAATTCTTCCTTTGCTCAAATACCATTGTTGTCCTTTTTCAAGCTTTCTTCTGAAAAGTCGTCCACAATGGTAAAATTAAAATTGTAAAACTTTATATAAATATTTTGGTTCTCTGCGTGATGGGCACAATAGTCTCTTCTTTGACTTTTGTTATACAACTGTGCTGACTTTATAGTGTCTTTATAAAAAATATATGAAAATTGCAGGATGTATACCTTTCTCAGTTATGTATTCTGTCTTGTATTTTCTCTCTGTTTTATATTTCATAGTGATAGACATGTACGAGTCAAAGCTATTTCTCGTAGATATTGTGTTTATTGTTTGCTTTTGGATGTAAATTGTTTGTTCATCTGATGAACCGCTTGTTTTGTTAAATAGATAGGAAAACGTTTATTTGCACCGTCATCAATAATATCTCTCTGTATATATATACTTACGTAAAACGTTGCAGAGAGAATGCAATACGAGGATGGAAATAATATTATTGGTATTTCGAAATCAGTTGAATGTATGTATGTATGTATGTATGTATGTATGTGTTTTGATGTTATGGTCTTAAACTAAGTAACAGAGAAGAGTGAAATACAACTAGTTTGTACAATTCAACAAAGAATACATAAACCAATAGCTTACAGTATTGTGAATTATATCCTAAGTAGTTGTACACATTTTTATTAACAGTTCAAAATTATTGAGTATTTCAAATTAGTTCAATGTTGTTCCGAATGATGTCCAATCTATTACGCTGAATTGCCTATAGGCTGGAATGGTTTCATGTGCTAATAGTCTTGATATAAATCAATGAAATAAACCCAATAGGTCGTTAAATGAATGATGTTATAGCCACGTATTACCAAAGTGTATGAGCGCATTGCAATTCCAATGAGTAATTAAAATAAATCAATTAAATCCTCTCATTTGAACAAAATGACTCCACTAAGACTGATGTTCAAGGTAGGAATAACATAATTCTCAGGTAAACATACCTTATACGAAAACTAAGATGCATTTTTAGAACCAAAATGAAGGTCGAATAATCATTTCTAGATCCTTGTAACCGTGACAATGTCAGGTTCTTTAGCAATTAACTAATTAAGAATTAGGTGATCTGTTTTTCCTAGCTGAACCCATGACTAGCACTCGAATATCAAGTTCGTCATCAAGATTTTGTCTACGCTTTCTAAGGCTACTATAACATGTTTATCAAACAAATGTGACCTTATCTTAAACTAGAAACTCACAATCATTAAAAAATCAGCTATTTAATGTGTTATTGACTAAACGATCATTGCAATCTATAATCATAACACTCAATGTACCACACATTATATACGTTTATTTTGGGGATATTGGCTTGAGGTTTTTTTGTCCTGGTGAGACGGGTTTGGTCCTGTTGAAAAGAATAACAACACAGTTTTGGGTAGAATAAGCAAAAAAGGGTAGACAATTACAATTATGGGGAATAGCATCTAAAATGTCTCATCTAGTTCACCCCTTTCGATTCCGAGAAAGCTCGTTTGCTCTGCTCTCTACATTCACTCTTTCTTTTCTTAGTTGCTTCTGTTTCAGTAAACGATATTTTCGAGTCATGATAGCTTTGAATACGAGATGTGCCAAATCAAACATTTTACAATTAATTAATGTATTCTTAAGTTCTTTTTTCCTGTTTCTTCAATATTTCATTCAATTGTTCACGGCTTATCAACGCACTCGCACCTCACTTTCTTTCAATCTTACTCGCTTGTTTTACTCACTGATTAGTTCTCACTCGCTTAGCAACTCACTTGTTTTCATAAACTCACTCATTCATTGAAGACTGACGAACAAGTTCATTTCGTAGAAAGTCGAACATCTAATACGAAGGTCGGCAGTTGAATACCCACCAAAGCCTCCCCGGGTTGGCTGCATCCGCAGTATATCCTTGGGAAACGCGCACAGTTTTCATTTCTTCATCACGATATAGTCAATAATATGTTAAAAGTAATTTTAAAACGCACAAAATCACAAAAAGCCTCAAGCAAATTATTTTCTGATAAAAGCAATACTAGCTTACTCATCTTTCGTTTCAAGATACCACCGTTGTAAGAAACAGAACACGGACCGGCGATATAACAAACAGAGGAACTTGCGGAGATCCGCCTAGCACGCTCAGTCACTTGGTCCTTTATAAACAGAAGCCAGACGCAGCTTTTTACGTCTGTCCAGGTTTAAACCAATACGTAGCTATTCCCCTGACTTGTCCAATCATCTACTGTCAACCGAACAGAACCTTTTCCACACCTGATTTTGCTACTGACCAATCCGTCTTTTATGAAGGTAAGTACCTTTGTTTTACTCTCGCAAAGAGATCAGTCACCAATCCAAAAGAGTAAAGCCAGTGCTTTCTAGAAAGTTTCGGATCGTATAAAAATAACTCACATTCTCCTCTATAAGTTCGAATGCTCTTGTGTGCACAATCTGTTTGAGTAAGGGCATACCGCGCGTAGGGGCCCGAGTGGCTGAGTGGTCTAAAGCGCTATCCGTTACGGATCACGGCTATCTCACCTCTGTCTGCGTGGGTTCGAGCCTAGGATTCGGCCATTGTGGGTATGTGAGAAAGCTTGCCAGTAGCATCTCGTGGGTCGGTGGTTCTTTCACGGATTTTCCCGGGTTCTTCCTCCACCATTAATACTGGCCGCCATGCATAGCCTATCGTGTGCTGAAAAATGGCGTTAAACCCCACAGCAACAACAACAACAACAAATAACTCTCGTAGACTTGCCGCTTGCCACAGTTTTTATTTTCATTTAAGTGCATGTAAAGAGGATTCAGAATCACAGACGAACTGGAAATCCTTGGTTTTGTCAGCAGATAAATTTGGTTGCTGCTTTTTTCGCTTCAAATGCTCAGAAACAATAAGTAGAAAATTTCGTACAACATGTACACTGAAAAGTGCAAATTTAAAAGCAACCAATTTAGACTGTATATATTATGTGGAAGCGGTAGAATTAGAAGTCATTGATATGATTGAAGAAACGTTACAACGTATTGTAAGCATAGGTACCATTTAGGTTATTCCTTAGACCTAAACACAATTTCTGAAGCTCAAATCATTCTCTGGATTTTCATTACTGTTTCCGTGACCAATTAAGAACATCATTTATTAAGATAGATTTGACAATGAATATCTAGTTGCTAAAAACATGATTCAGTTAAGGAACGAAAGTAAAGTCATGTATACCTATATTTTGTTGCAGAATATGTCTTAATATTTTGTAGAATATTTCAATAACTTCCGATCGGTTGGGTTAGGTCACACGAAAAAAACAATACACACATAGACACAGACACACACTAAAACAGAGACACATACGCATACACAGACATATTCATACCAAAGACAATTTATTTACTAGCATCTGGCTAGGTTCGCGCTCAGCGATAAGAGGTTAGTGTTAGTACTGGTCAGCCTGGTTTCAGGATAATATGACTGGGTTGGACATGATGCTACATGTCTGAGTTTTGATGTTCCACTGCTAGATATCACTATTAACTGCCACACTGCAGACATCCTACCAATATGACTAAAGTAGCTAAAGATAGTTCACACACACACACACACACACACACACACACATTCCAAAGGCTTACAAATGTTTTAATATCAGCTGGTTAGCTTCGCGTTCAGCGTTAAGAGGTTAGTGTTAGTATTGGTGAGCCTGGTTTCAGGATAATGTGACTGGGTGGGACATGGTGCTACATGTCTGAGTTTTGATGTTTCAGTGTTAGATATCACTATAAACTGCCACCCTGCAGACCACGTAGCAATTTGACTAAAGTTACTAAAACTGCTTCGCAAATCACACACAAACAGAAACAGAGACACTCAAAAACACGAACACACACGCATACACTCACATACTCGTACCAAAGACTTAAGAAGTTTGTTGTTACTAGCAGCTGTCTAGCGTCGTGCTTAGCGTTAAGAGCTTAGTGTTAGTAATGGTCAGCCTGGTTTCAGAATAATGTAACCAGGTGGGACATGATGCTACATGTCTGGGTTTTGATGTCACAATGCTAGATATCACTATACAATGCCACTCTGCAGACATCGTAGCGATTTGACTAAAATTGCTTAAGCTACTTCGCAATTCACACACGCACATACTCAAAGAGACACAGACATACGCGCGCGCGCACAAACACTTATTCCAAACTCTTAAACATTTTCTTACTAGCAGCTGGCTAGCTTCGCGCTCAGCGTTAAGAGGTTAGTGTTAGTAATGGTCAGCATGGTTGCATTTTTACAAGGATGAAACGAGAGCACGCAAAATAACGTGATAAAGATGTTTACAGATGTTTAAGGACGGTCTATTTATCTCAGCTGTAGCTCTCGAAGATAATACTATAAATAGATCATATAATCATCGATTATATATCAATTATATAATATTACGTTGAATAATGTTGCAATTAATTATTATGAAAACAATATGTATTTAGTGGTTAACATAAGCCCCCGTAGACAAGAAAATAAGAAAATTTAATCAATAACAAGTAATAGCGGCAACCCCAATTCAGTCTAAGTTATGTTAACAGAATGTAATAGTGGTGTCTAATTTGGATCAATTGCATCATAATAACGAGTTGTGAAAAGAGCGCAATGTCAGCAACTGATTGCATCTCCTTCCTTTCGTGACCCGTGCATTACGTCTTCCTATTCTCTAGTCTTCCTATTCTGCACGATTCATCTCTTCCTGGACCTCCTAGTACTTTATTCTGAACACGTCATCTATTTCCGGACTTCAGTCTTCGGGCTGTCCTCTCTCTCCGAGAAAGCTGTTTCCTTAAATTACAAAATTACCCATAAATCTCTATACGTAACTCTTTCTATACGTACATAGTATTTCCTCACTTACGTTACTCAGAAGCATAACTAGCTATCCAAACACTTCATAAATTCTGACCTAATTCGATAGATCTTCACTCTCGCTTCACAGTGACCGACCATAAATTAACATGTGAGCGGTGTATCTTACATTACCTTATCTCTTTACTATCGCATAAAATTCACAAAATATTAGCTCGTAGCAATTGCAAACCTACAAGATGATTTAAACATTACAAAATCAGATATAACATGCGATTATCGTTAACTCACGATAATCAGTATCGTCCTAAATGACAAAGGAAATTATTTCATATAACCCTGTGAAATACAACATATGAAAATTTGGATCGCATGCAATCCTTCAATTATTATAATAAACTAGTAAATAAAATTAAAGAGATATATTGCATAGCAAAATTCCATGAAAATGAATAAACGATACATAATATGTATCCTAGTCATATCAAACACATTTGCATAAAACGAACAATCAAAAATTGAAAATTACGTGAAAAATTTAAATTGCGTACCTTATTGCTATTCTCTTTCAGAAATTGTACGTGTTAGCACTAAACCCTGTCTTCTCTTACAAGATAGCTACCTGGTCAATTTTCTTATTAACGAAGAAAGCACTATTCTGTTTAGGCATCCTCGGAGCCAAACCTCTCATCCCTCAGGAAATTTCGGACTAAAGAATTTCGACCAAAGTCGTCACTTGAAATTCACATTACTTCCAAAGTGTATGCCTTAATTTACTCTGGTTCCTAAATTTTGCCAAGATAATCATTTTTTTTCTCAGATTTTGGATAGCATAGAATCTCTGAGATACGTTGCATATCAACTTCCCTTTGAAAATGACTATTTGATATGAGTTTAATTCAAGCGGTTACAGTTTGTAGCTCAGATAATTACTTTCTCAAGACAACGTTGCGATGCCTCGGTCAAATCTCAATGAGTCATTGATGCTGGCATTTCAAGTTTAACACTGACACAGGGCGGAGGGAAAGAAGAAAGGTCAAGTGACTCTTCACAAGGACCTTTCTTGCTTAAGTGTGATACAATTGTATTGCCCTAAGGTTCAGTACTATTCAACATTCGACACTTTACAAAGAACAATGAGTAACTACAGCCATTTGTTTAATTTATCAGCAGATTATTACAATTAAATTCCCGTCACTAAAATGCAATTCTTCTCCTGTAAATCAAGATGTACATAAGTGATGTGGATTTTACGACAATAAAGTCAAACAATATACTTATATTCTATCTCGATAACATGAAGAGCACATTTTTCCTCACGCAGTTTGTAACATATAATCATTATATGATTTTCTCTCAAATACTTTACTTGCAACACTTGTATATCAGATAAAAGCTTTATGTGGTTATTAAAAACTGATAGTTTCTCTCGATGTCTTAAAGGAGTTGCCATAATTCATTTTGTTTTTAGTGTCAATGCAAACAAGACATTTGTCCTGTATTAATTGCTTGTGGTTTTATTTCTGAAGGTTGTTTGGATTGTGGAGATTTTTCGACTTAAAATAAGAAGAATTAAAATTTAGAGCCGTACTGAGTAGTTTCTGTTGATGTGGGTCAAACGCCATTTTCAGCACATAATAATCTATATAAGGTGGCCATTATGACTGATGAAAGAAGAACCCGGGACAGACCAAAGAAGAACCACCGATCACGGAAATCTGCTGGCAAGCTTTCGACATACTCACGTTGGGTGAGTCCTAGACTAGAATACACGCGGACAGAGGTGAGATATCAGTCAACTGAAAAGACGAGCGCACTAGGCCCTTAATCCACCCGTGTCTTCCGTGTTGAACAGAAATTATTAAGCTAATGAATGCATGTCAAAATGTCCAACTATCAAGACTTTATGTCTCCATCAACCAAAGATGTGAAAGGTTCTGGTTCAAACTTTGTAATATTTTTGAATTCTTCGTATTGGTTAAACTTGATTCAGTACAGTATTGTTGCATTCCACAGTTTTCACCCTTACTGTATGGGACCGGTAGAACTAAACGGGTTGAATGATACATTAGTCTTTATATAACAAACTATTTCTTTAGCATATTTATATGACACAGCTGGTTCTGCTGCTGCCATCCTGGAGAGTTAATGAGATGAGCTAAGTCATCTACTTTCTTTTGAATTCTATAAGGGTCACATACATTATCCCGAAGAACATTCTGATGTATGGACAAGAAAACTAGAACTCCACCACGTGGTTTAAATTTCTTTCCGAATGTACTTCTTTCTTATCTTTTTTTGTTAGTCTGAGTTGAGTGGGGATTAGTTCTTGCTACTTAAATGCCTTTTATTTGAAACAACGACATAGTCAATAAAGATTAATTATAGAATCTTCATTTGAAAGAAGTTTATCTTTAAGGTCTTCAATGGTCCACTGAAAATATGTCTCAAACGAGTACTAAAGGAATAAAACCTAATGATTCTTGAACTATTTCCTAAAGGCAAACATCTAAATCTTTTCCTGTTCGTCACCAGCGGATATATCAGGTGGTCTCCATTTTAATTCAATGAGCCTTTTTTTAAAATAGAAGATACCAAATTGCTGTGGCTGATGGTACATGCTATTTCCAATTTCCAACGTCAGCATGTGGAAGTATGTTGCCGTCTCTCACGTTTAGTATATGAGGTGTTGAATAAACGTTTACTCATTTATCATTTCGACACCATTTACAATATTTAGAGACTTTGTTTCCTTTTCACAATGTATATACTTAACCTGCACTCACTCGTGAGTTGACGTTCTATTGCGTCTGATAGTTCCTTAGAATAGTACTTCATTGAACCAGATGTCTTTGTTATTGATGATCTCCATCAAAAATGTTACTATATGATTACAAAATCCAGTCAAATCGTGATTGGTATCATCCTAAACCACTATTCGCCTAAAATGCGACTAAATGAATGTCATAACCTTTTCGTTACAATTTTGTTTTCAATTTTTCTTCGTCCTTTTATGTGTCTCAGTTCTTTTCCCCGAGAAACGAATGCAAGATGTTTACTTTTTTTGGAAAATTTCTTGATCTTTTTAAGAAAGTATACTTTACAGAACAATTCGAAGATCATTCACCATTTAAAACATATGATGCAATAACGATTTAGAAATACTGAAAATAATAACGACATTTTCACTATATTTTTTATTAATTTCAGCAAGAAACATTTTTATATATCTTTAGCAATTATTCGCATTTTGCTTTATGGCACTGTTACACGCGCAACCACGTATATATTTGTGTACCATGGCTTAGAAACCAGTCTAATGATTGTATGAGTTTAACATTCGTTTTGTTTCTGTGCACTGTAACGTAGAAAGCGATTCCGAATCAAATTATAATTTTTACTTGTGCTTTCCTCGCAATTTTTATGTACTGTTCTGTAAAAGGCTAGATGAAACCATTCTATGAGTTAAGATAGGGTATTACGTCACAGTTTCCGCATGCTGCGATACAGCAAGCAAGTCGAGATCAGGTTAAAATGAGTATTATATCACAATTTTATTATGGAATGTGGTGCATACAATGTAATTTTTTTTTATAAAACCCCAGCTCCATGCCCCAAATACCACCTTTGATTCGTAATAGTTACTCATGTTAACCATTTGTATGTAAAACACATTTCGTATCGCAGATTACAATACAGGTGTAGAAAAATCATCAGTTCTACTGAGATTTGAAATGACCTTATTCTAGCGAAGCAGCTCGAGCATGCATACTTTCATGCGCTAGCGCACGAAGATTTACGTTAAGCCAGATGTTTTATATTCATATGTATGTTGTATGAAATTTCATATTAGTCTACAATAATTTGACAGGTCCAAAACTACGAACTGCCAATACATTATTTCGTGGACTTGTCTATTCTTGTGCATATTTAATACGGGATGTAAACATTACTTTGAATCTCTATATTGCCCATGAACCTTGTGTTACGTTTAGGCGTGGTCCAGAAATATTCACGTATACAGGAATAATCGGTTTTGAAAACGCAAAAGTAGCAAAGAGTGCACCAGTTTAGACTTTGGTCCTGAGCGTTTGGAGCAGTTTTGCGTTATTAAACATAAGAAATTATAAACAAAAAAAAAACAAAAAAAAAAAGAAAAAAAAAAACAAAAAAAACAACACACACACACACACACACACACACACACACACACGCGAAGCAAATATTATCTTGTGAACTGATGAGATATATTAAATTGCAACAAATGTCTTTCTGGTTTAATCCAGATTAAATCAACTGGGTCGTGTAGTACTCACACATCCTTACTATCACAGGAGGAGGGACGAAAGAGTTGGCAATGATGACGAAAGATGAGGAAGAAGAAACAAACGTCATGTAGGCGAAAGGCTAAATAAATATTTAAAAAAGAAAGATGTGCATTACCAATTAACGTCTGTGACATACGACATTGCTCTTTTTAAAGTTAAATGGCAATTCTAAAGAATCACTTATTAGAAGAAGTGTGCATCTGAATAATTTCAGATAACTGTCATAATATCTTGTACAATATATTCCTTAGGAACAGGTCGTGAGGAATAAAAAGGAACATACCTACTTAATGAACCTAATTTGGTATTTCATCAATTCATGACAAAATATATACACATAAAATATTCTCCAATTTCTGCATTGTAGAAGCAGACCTACCATTCATTTCCCTAAGCAATAAACTAATCGGACAAGATAAGCTGTACCCATTTTCACAGGCTTTGCACACATTTGTAGCACAAATAACACTTGGAAATATAGTTAGTAACGCGTGCTAACTCATCAGCCGAACGTTATAATATGCTTCACTTTAATATTGTTCCAACTAATCAGACCACGTGTACAAGACGATTTGTTTCAAAGTAAAATCAGCGTATATTCAAAATGGAAATTCACAGGTTAAAATGGTAGTTTCGTAAGTAACGGTGAGGAGCAACTATAACTATATGTGTACTTGAGAGTTTATGAGGTATTTACAAAGTAGAACTTAAAATGCACTATGGTTTGAGTAGTTTGGCTAATTGTGTGCATGCCCTAATTCAAACAGTGATGACATACCTGTCCAGTATCAAAAATGCTGAACTTTGACAATATGCCAATACACAAGTGACCCCAATTGATTGGTGGTATTAAGATACAGTACATTTTATCCGGCCAGAACGCTACAGTTTATCTACGAAATGTGAGTATGATTAAATGTCCCATTTTGCCAATAAATATAGGTTACTGCATTTGTGTGGGAAAATATGAACGAGTTTTTCGAATGGAAATACTGCACGACCTTGAGAGTGCAATATATCCATCCGACAAAACGAGTTCATATTTTACCATACAAATGCAGTAACATTGTTTTATATGCTCAGTTTCTTATTTTACCTAAGGCTTAACTATGTAAACAAAAATACCCTACACGAAACAAAGTAACTGAATGTATGCCGTATTCCAAACTAAATGCACAAGCTCATATTCATCATTATACAAGAACAACAATATTAATGCGCACATAACTCCGCCCAAATAAATTTGAACTTAGACATAACGTTCTAAAGTAAATGGCGTTTTAGTCTACTTAAAATTTGAAATTTGGAGTAATTTTGTGAATGAATGCGCATTGAAACATCTTTTTCATTTGATCTTGAATGAATAGATTTGGGTATTTTTGTCCTTTTACGACATTTTGTGATTCTGGACAGGATTTATCTGTGCCAGTTCTACATGACGTACATGGGCTTTGAGCGGTGACGGGGCCGCATGTTGACATCTGCAAGTGTGTTTCCGTTCTGTTACTGAATGTTTGAAATCATAATGTGAGAAAAACATGAAGTCTTTCAATTGCAAGTGTCAAAAAAGACGATATGGAATATAATGTTTATTTCATTTTCAGTGCAGTAAGAAGGATGTAATTGCACTTGGAATATAGTCGAAATAACAGTTTATGGAATGTGTGGAGAAATGTGATCATTTAGAAACCGAAGAAAACGAAACACTTAAACCAAAACATTACAAACGTTTTACGATTGTGACCTGGGTCCTACGGTTGAAATGGCAAGTATATATCACTTAAAAAAACATTACAAATGTTATATGCTTGTGACCTGGAGACTATGTTTGAAAAGGCAAGTATATATAACTTAAACCAAAACATGATAAGTGTTTTACTATTGTGACGTGGGCCCTACGGCTGAAATGGCAAGAATATATAATTTAAACCAAAACATTGCAAATGTTTTACGTTTGTGACCTGGGTCCTATTGTTTAAATGGCAAATAATATGTCGTTTAATTATATGTTTTAACGTTTTAATGAATCGTCCCAAATATTATAAACAAAATATCTATCTATCTCATCACCTTTCTCTCCCACTTTACCTATCTCCATCTCTTATATATATATATATATATATATATATATATATATATATATATATATATATATATATATATATATATATATATATATATATATATATATATGTATGTATGTATGTATTTCACCGAAACTTGAACGCATATCTTCTTCAACTTCATCACAGACCAAACTTCAAACGGTCAATTGAACGTGTCACAATCTTTGGTCCCTATAATAACTAACATTTCATTGTTTCTTGACATAGCAATAATGCAAAGCTGACTTCCGGATCCAGCTTCCCCACTAATATGGGGTAGATGGCAAAAAATTATCATTATATTGTTTTTCCTTCATCTTATGTATCACGTTTAGTCTTTTTAAGTAACTTTGTTTTCAAGCAAAGGGGAAAGTTTATACATACCTTTAACACCGCTGTGAAGTGGACTGTAATTAGATTACACCAATAACCAGCATGAGTGAAATACAATTAAGACACTCCTTGTGTCCTGTATCAAATTATTACGTAATTGATTAAATATTCCTATTTTTGCATGAATGTTTTCATGACGGAATGACTTTATATGTGAGCGAATGAACACTACGACTTCTTGGTACATTCTGATACTGCTTTTTAGGGTTTGTTTTGTCATTGAAAGGCATTTGTTGAATGAACATTGGAAATCAAGACATGACTGTTCATTATGGATAAACATATCTGGATTTGTACTCATCACAAATTGGTTCAATGTATACATGTGATAATGAGGTATAGGTAATCACTTACTCCTTATATTCCAGAACTCTGCTTTCTTACTGTATCCCATTTAGTAAAGGCTACATGTATGTGTTCTAAACAATAGTACAATAGTAGTATATGGGGACGATTCAGCCTCAATGGGACTTATCATTAAAAAACACCCTGGGACCGTTTAGCCTCAATGGGAAATTTAACATTACGGAAACGCCTGGGACGATTCAGCCTCAAGCGGAATTAGCATTACAGGACCCCCTGGACTGTTTAGCCTCAATGAAAATTTAACATGGGAAAAAATCGTGGGACTGTTTAGCCTCAAGGGAATTTAACATGGGAATAGATTTTGGTCCTGTATAGCGTCAAGGGAAATTTAACATGGGAATAAATCGTGGGCCTGAATAGCGTCAAGGGAAAATGGAATAGGGTCGGGACCCTATTTTAATATGGTCCTGACCTGATAGGTCTATGGAAAGGGAACAGGGGAGAGGGATATAAAACACACACACACACACGGAAAAAAGAGTAAGTCTTTATATTCACACTACTCTACATACACACATTGGCAAATCGATTGTTATTTCTTTTCTAAAGGTTTGGGTAGCCCTGAAAAGGGCTGTTAAGGGCTGTTTGTTTTTGAACTCCAGTGACACCTGGTTAATGATGGCACCTTCCAGGCCTGGCACCACACACACATCTTCTTCCCCAGTCTCCTTTTACTTTTTTTCTTGAGAGCGCAGAGGGAGGATGATTGGCTTCAGCACCCCAATCCTCTGTCTCTGGTAACTTGAAAGCCATCCTCTCTCCTATTTTCTTTTCCTCCTCTTCCCTCTGTCTTCTCTCCTCCTCTTCCTTCTTTATTCTTCCCTCTTCTACTATGACCTCCGCTGCCAGTTCATTTAACAGGCGCCTGACATATTCCAGATGTATCTGGAGTTCAAGAAGTTTGCTTATTCTGGTATTCATTGTCTTGTTAACGAATGAACAGGGTAGCTAGACTGCCAAGCGATTTTCAATTTATAGTTAAAGCGCGGACGTGAAGGAAAACATCCCCTAAAACAAAATTTATCTTACCTAGATCATGACCAAACAACGCGCGGACCTAAAAGAAACACTCACTGACCTTTTCATACTACCCATTACTATTCTAAAAATGTTCATTTATATATATGTTCAAAATATACTATCCACATACGCAAAACAATCAAATCAAACCCCAAATCTACTCTCCCCACACGTCAAACAGCAAAAAAACAAAAAACAAAAACATGATCATAATCTACTATCCACACAAACGTACGTGAGCACTTACAAACACACAGTCATATACACAAACACATACACTCACACTCTAAAAAAGAGCCAGTGTTTATATTCACACTACTCTACATACACACATTGGCAAATCAATTGTTATTTCTTTACTAGAGTATTGGGTAGCCCTGAAAAGGGTTGTTTTTTTGTTTGCTATGGCAATCTTTTAGTTTCTAAGAATGCGAGGTCCTCTGACGATAGACTTTCGGACGATAGGTCTGCTTCTTCGGAAAGAGAAGAAGAACTCTTTGGTGTCGATACGACAACCGACAAAGCCTCTGTCAGGTTCAGGTTGCTGCTGCTGCTGCTGCTGTTGCTGCTCTCTCTGCTGTTTCTGAAGTCTGTACTTCTCTGTCCATTCTTCTTTCTCCCTGTTCATTTCTTCTCTGAAAAGCTCTTCTATCAGGTCTTCAGTGACTTTTAACATTCTCACATTCTCTATCTCTTCTGGCTTCGGTATCAGACTGTGTTTGACCCTATGCAAATTCACGTAGGCTTCGTTTAGCTTAGCTAGTCTGGAGCACATCTTCGTAGGAGGATGAGTCGACAATGGATGGTTAGACTGGAGGCTACCCCCGGCTTTAAAGTCAAAGCGCGGACGTGAAGGAAAACATCCCCACACGGTTTTCGAGTCGGACCGTTCAATGAGTGTCATGAGAGGGATAGAGAGAATTCAAAGAGCATGAATCAAGATTCCTATAGCCAAAGAAAAGACAAAGGCATTTTTTCTTCAAAACACAACATTTTTTATTCAAAATTACTTAACACTAACAAACAACTTTAACTTATTTTAACAATAATCCAACAATATAACATCAAACATTTTTTTCAAATCACAAACATTTTTTAACTAACACTTTATTTTGGACAGGGCTGACAACGTTGTGAATGAAATTGTGATTTCCACTGTTGGAAGTCATTAGGCCATTGATGGACACTACGTTTCCTAGCTTGAGACAAAAGATAAGCATAATGGTCACAAAACCATTGATTTACTTTCACATCGTTTTTAGAAGAAGAACGAGGATCAAAATGAGTCACTAAATATTTTAAGGAATAGTCCAGGCTGCGATGATGCAGAAAATACACACAATATTGTCCACACACCAAGGAATCTGTGCCTTGTAATTTCACATTATTGAATCGGGTGGTCTGAGCATTTCTTCTCATAAAGTCAATGATATCGTCTTCCAAAGGAGGCAATCCATAGGAATCGAAATATTCCACACATTCTTCTTGAGGAAAGTAGACGGCTACCCAATGGGTTCCTGGGAGATGGCTGTCGTCCGTGTTGATCACATAAGCTAGATGGTCTTGAGGTTTGCGATGAGGGAGTTCATCTTTAGCACAGACGACAGGATTCCAAGAAACCGTGTACGAGCTGTGGTTCAAAAGGTAATAAAGTTCCCAGGTATCCATGTTTTGTGTGGTTTTTTTCTTCTTCTTTTTCACAGGTAATGATAAGTGATCAATTCGATCCTGACTTTTTGCTTGAAAATGTCTGACAAGTAAAAGGCGTTTAGATCCGACTTCTTACTCTGGTCAAAGAGAGATTCGATGCAACGGCACTCCAGAGACGTTAATGGAGGAGAAGAATGTTTATCCAAGCCTTTATACCACTCGTTCAACAAGAATTCTATTTCGATGTGATCCCAAGCTTTGTCCAGATATTCGTCCAATTTTTCTTCTTGACTTAACATCAGACATTTGTCGTATTGAATTTGACTGGGATGATCGTTGTGACATCCATAGCACTCTTCCTTGATCAATTCTTTCATTATATCTGCCAGGACTGTAGCAAAACAGGAGACTAAATGGGCTCTTGTTCTGGCCATCTTGACTTCATCATGATAACTTCTTCGTCTTGGGATTCTTCTTCTTCTTCCACGGTCTCCTCACATTCCATCTTCAAAGTTTCTCCACTAGGTAAAGAGGGATAACAGTCTTCCATAGCTTCTAATAATCTAGAATGACTTCTCTCAAACTGTTGATTTCTATGGTATTGTCAAATTCTGCATACAGGAGGACGTTCACTGTGTGATCTGGAGGTGGATTTGCAAACTGAAGTTCCACACGAATCTGACCCGATTTTATAGGGTGGAAATGTCCCTCGTCGCTGCCTTGGTCTGGAGTGAAATCAAAATACCACAAAGCATAGCCTCCTGCATAATCGTCGTACGAAATACCGTGACTGGTGTTGGTTCCTAATTGTCCCGGAGGCTTCGTACAGGGACAAGTACGATCTCAAATAATTCTTCGCGACACCAAAGTTAGGCTCAAAGGGTCGGGTACACAAGGTCTTGCCGTCGCGATTGAGTTCGATCTTGAACACATTGTAATGTCGAAACTCAAAAGGATTTTGATCGTGGGTTGAATTCCTGACGATACCAACACTCAAACGTTTGGGTAACTGTCCTTGGAACAGATGATCTTCGATCATAGATCGCTGTCCAGCGGGAATGGTGAACGTTTTCACTTCTACGCGTCGTATCGGATACTTGGCGGTCGTTCTGCTCAACGTCTGACTGACGTCGTTTCCCACTTTAGGTAACACTTCCACACGACGCACGTAAAGTCGGGCTTCTTGAATGATAGTTTTGTATTCATTGGCATGGGCCATCAAATGGAAAGCGGCACTGCTACGATTCAGTCTCAGACGGATATCCACCCCGTTCAGCAAATACTTTTCTTGTAACCACATGTCCAAATGCAAACGATCCATCAGTTCTAAACTTCGCCCTTGCAGAATTTTCTTACGACGGTCGTTAAACCCCACATTGTGAGGATTGTCATCTTCTGTCAGGACTGTGTCCCTAAACGTGGCTACACCTGCCGTGTCAGGTTTCCATACCACGCAAGCATCCAGATGAGTATTCTTGGCTTCTTTTCCGTACATCAAGAGATTTTCCAGGTAGGCACGATATGGGTAAGTATCCATGCTGCTGACCAGTTTGTTATTCAAGTACAAGTCCATTTCGCTGAACAAGGAATGCATGAAATTGTTGACAGGAGCTACTCTAGCATCCCCTCCTGGATTGGTGTTGTCCGTTTTGATCACTTTCACTTTCAAGTACAGGTAACTGCTATTCAGATCGATGTAATCTTCGGGCTGTCCTTTGATTTCAAACTCGATGGGAGCGGAATCCGTCAAAGAGGAGACGGGGTGAAATTCCACCCACTGGGATTCTTCCATCGTCATCATCGTGGGGGGCATGGCAAACAGATCCAGTTCCGACTTGGAACAGGCGCAAGACTCTCGGTGCATCATTTTTCTCTTTCTCAATAATCGAAAACGTCTAAGTCTCGAATGGTTCTTGTTTTCTTTGCCTTTCTAGCTTTAGAAGTGTGAAGTCTGGTGAAAGGGTGTTTTCTTCGTCGTCTCTTTCTACCTTGTCCTTGCTGAATGCCTGACTCGGTAGCGTGCAGGGCATTTATAGGTGTTTCTCGTAGGCCCAAAAGGTCTTTGCCCGTTTGCAGCAAAACATTTTTGCCTGCCCTCATGAAGGTTTCTTTAGGGTTTTGTTTGTCGATGATGACATTTTGGAGAAATTCTTTGCCTTGCGTCAGTGCCGCATCTTTCAAGGCGTACAATCCGCGTGTCACCATCGGTTTCAACACCGGGGCCACCGAAAGAAAGGCCGATTTTAACATATCTCCTAAACCGTGTCCTCGCTGTCGAGCAACCCCTCGGTACACTGGATACATGACTTACGAGTCGTGAGAGAACCGTTTTCGAAAATGGAGTTTCACCGTGACTTTTCCTTTGGTGAATGGAATATTTTGGCCCAGATCTCCTTTTATAGCAATGTTGACCGTGTCCAAATACGACTTGCTGACAGGTAAATAGTGAGGATGGACAAATTCGCGGTGAACGTGGTAAGTGTTTCCACCTTCCTCGTCAGTGTTCGTGGCAGAATCCACTTTGAAAGGAATGACACGCAGTAACGGCACAGAGGTGTGTCCCACCACGTTATACTCCACCACATCGGAGTACACAAACATCAAATTCAGTCCTTGGTTCAGTTCTACCGGGGCACGAAATAACTTGCTAAAAGACTCGTTGTCGTAAATGACTGGCAATTCGTTTTTCTTGAGCATGGCCATTCTCATGTCCATGTCTCCGCCCAACATGTCAAACAATTCAGGACAAAATTCAATGGACACGATTTTACTCCCGTCAAAATTCTCAAGAAGCGACGAGCTGCTTTGTGGTACTCCAGGGTGACACTTTTTTTGACACTTTCCAAAGCTTTCAGAAACACGACATTAAACCTGGAGGCTATGGTGCTCACCAAATGTTGACCACTAAAATAATAGCCTGGGGGAACGAACAAGTGATAGGTGGTGTACTTTTGATTTTGTGTGCCAGGGGTTTTTATGTTATATTTGTCATGGGTATCCAAGTACAGTTGCATTTGCTCGTCATGAACTTCCACATCAAAAATGTTTTGATTGGGAAGGACATTGAGGACTTGGGTCGGGTGAATGATTTCTACTAAAGCCACTTCCCAATGGGCTTCGTGATCTAATGGGATGGTCTGAGGTAATTTGGCCGTGTAACAGCACAACGTGTTCTTGGGAAACACCTCCATGGAACTGTCACTGGGTAAGGTTAAGTAAAATTGGTTTTGGTGACTCATAATTCCAGAGTTCTGTGGCTGTCCGAGGGGTTACTGGACGTCAGAGGCGTGTCTCCGCCCAAAATAGGGTTGTTGTTGTTGTTATTGGAGTGGTGACTGACACTGGCACTGGACACAAGGTTCCCGTTGTTCCCGTTCGAGGAGAATTTCAGGGAGGGATTGGGAAGCAGGTAACCGATGCAGCTGCTCAATAGAATGGTCCACAATTGTTTGTCTCCTTGTTGCAAACTTAAATTGGCGATGGCTGCCCCGATGACAAAATACACCACGAAGATTTGGCAGAAAAAGACGATTTGCGTTTTAGGCACACGTTCTCCACACCACACCCACAAAGGTTGTTTTTGTAAATCTTGCAGAGAAGAACTAGGTGAAGGAGTGGTCGACGTAGCTGCGTCTGTGTGAAAGGGCATGATGGTCACTTCTTTTTATAGTCGATGACTTGCGAAGCGTAGATCCAAGAATCAAAACTGGGTGGATATCCTTTCCAACGTACTTTGACTTCTTTGACACGTCGTTTGCCCACTTTACGGGTTCTGCGTTCGAGAATGCTTTCGATGTCGTACACGTCGTCTTCTTTTTTGGTGACACGTTGTAACTCGGGTAAGTAAAACGTTCCTTTGAGCACTTTTCATTTCATGTCTTCCAATTTATAGACGGCAGGATGACGGCCATGCACTCGTCCAGTGACACGAAACAATTCGGTCGTCCAGTTAGGTAAGTAACCTTTGTCGAAAGTGCATTTGGTTTTGCCAATGCGTACCCAATCTCCTATGGCCAACACTCCACTTTTCTTGGGGACAGCCCTCGTCGGGGACGTACCAAACAGGCGCTCAAACACCAACACTTCGTTCTCGGGAGTCACTTCTTGCGGGGCGCGTCCGATGCTTCGATGGTAAGATTGGTTGTACGCTTGCACCAGGTGCGGTAAGATGTCGATGTACTTCAGAGTGTGGTGATGCGTAAAATATTTCCACATGCGTTCTTTCAAAGTGCGTTGAAAACGTTCTACGATGCTGGCTTTGGTTTCGGGATTCTCGGTGGTAAAAAAATGAATGTCACGTTTCTTTAATTCTTTTTGGAAAGCTTGGTTCAGAAATTCGGTACCTTTGTCCGTTTGCCATCGAAGAGGGTGACGACCGCTTTGTTTCAACACTCATTGCAGGGCTCGCACTAACTCGCTGCTCGATTTGGAAGTCAAGGGTACGACCCAGTCAAATTTGGAAAAGACGTCGATGACACAAAACAAATATTTGTAGCCACGATTGTAGCTGGCCAAATGAGGCACATCGGCTAATCGGCTTGCCATTGATGATCGATGCCTTCCACTCGGGTGCGACTTCTGGAAAACTTGCGTCGAATGGGTTTGTGTAAAGTGTAGGTAGCTTGTTCTTGTAACCATCGTTGCACTTGAGGTAAACGGAGACTTTTCAGTCGAGTTTTGGCAGCACGATACAATTTTTGAACTCCTGCGTAACCTGCAGGATGGGAGGAATCGTAGTTAATGCTGGCTAAGACTTTTTCCATTTGTTGGTTTGTGTGTTAATAAGGCCCCCACTCTTGGAAGATGCTACTCTTTTTCTCTTGGGGTACTTTCTTGGATTGCAATGCTTTGCGTGTGCGACCGGCAATAGGCGTCGAAGAGGAGGAGGATGTCTGAACAGGGGATATCGGTTCTTGTTTCACTTCTGTCTTCACTTCTGTCTTCAGTTTCTTTTTCTCTTGTGATGAAGAAGGGGTGGTCATCATCTTTTTAATCCATCCAATTCTGGAGGTAGGTGGTGTTGTTAACTTGCGTACTTTTTCTGGTGGAGTTTGAAACCCTTCTTCTTCTGTCTTGGTCACTGGTAGTGGTGGTACTGGTGATGGTGCTGGACTTTTCATCAAGAGCTGTTTCGTCTGAGGCTTTCTGGTGAAAGAGTTGCAATTGTTGCAAGAGTTGACCGTACTTTTGCGATTTTTCTGTTTCGGACAAATCTTGGCGATCCATCAAGGACTGCAATTCGTGTTGTAACTGGGACATCTCGCTCAAATTGGGATTGGGAGGTAAATGCGGGGTGCGTTGTTCTTGCCAACGATGGTATTCCATCCATCGTTTGTAAGGCACTAAAGCTAGTTTTCGTCCTTCCATGGGGTTGTCAAGGGTCGATGCTGAGATCTTGGGACTTCAGAGGGCCTTTTTATCTTGCTCCCACCAGTCCTCCCAATATGGTTCCCAAGACTCGTTTCAGCAATGGGCCTAACAAGAGGTGTAAAATGCCTCCACGTTGGACCAACATCTTCTTTTTTTGACGAATGGGGATTTTCTTTTGAACCATTTGGCGAAGAACGTGACGATGTTTGCCTAAGCATTATTTCTGGTGTTTGGACAAGGGATCGTGCCTTTCAAGACGTTCAAACAACATTCGCACACGGTATCGATGACCTCTTTGGAGGCTGATTGAATGAGTTTTTTTCGTAGGGGTGGAGAAGCTTTGGACAGGACAGATAACATGTCCCCATGTTTGACTGAACGAGGAGGCAGTCCTTTCCTTTTCTTTCCTTGGGGTTGTTTAGAAGAGGGATGTTTTCTGGAGGGTGACATATTTGAGTCTTCAGCACCAAAAAACACTGATACCCCTACTTGGCCACTGGAACGCGTCGCCACTGGTTGTCTTTACGTCGTATTAACTTGAGGACAGGCATGACACGTCGTGCAGGGGTACGTAACGGACTAAATCGAGCCAGTTCTTGCTTGGACAAATCCAGTAAACTTTGTAACATGCCCAATCTTTCTTGAACTTTGATTTTGGGAGCAGGTACTTTGTGAGCAGCAGCAACTGCCACTAAATTGGAGGGTCCTGCCATTGGGGAAGTTCTTGGGGTCATCAACGGAGAAGTTCTTGGTGTGATCAACGTCTCCAAGTACTCTTCAGTTCTTGGTGTCATCAACGGGGAAGTGGATGAACTTGAGGCTGCCGGAGACGTGGTCACCGCCGTTGCAGGTCGTGGTTTGCGAGTGTAAGGTTGCGTCCTGGCTGAAGTGCCTCTCTTGCGACTAGTTTTCTTCTGTGGACTTTTCTTTTTCTGGGGACTTTTTCTCTGTTTCTTTTTCTGGGGGCTTTTCTTTTTCCGGGGTGGTGCCTGGTAAGAGGAGGGTCCCGCCACTGGAGAAGTTTTTGCAGACACCGGTCTCCTTGGGGACCTGGTCTTTTTCTTCTTCCTGGAGCTTCGTTTGACTTTTTTCTTGGGGAGAACTTTGGGGGCATTAGGATCCCATCTTAAGAGAGAGCGAATGATGACCCCTCCTAGAGTACCGCTCCCTCCAGGTTTCAAAATGATTTGTTTTTTGGTTTGAGTGTCGATGCGAGGATCAGCCAGTTGGGTCAAAGCGACTTTGTTTCGATCAAAATAGCGTTTGGTTTGATGAGGAATCTGAATGATCCCTTGTAGTAACTGACGTGCTGTCACCGTGAACCATCGTAAGACTTCTTTGAGACTAGCTTCTAAGACACGAGCTCGTATTTGTGGATTTTTTTCTCGACTGATGCCATACAAGGCACGAATCAATTTGACGGGAAGATGCGACTGAGGGGACGTCATGTTCAAACTGTGTGTGAGACAGACGAAAAGTGTCTGAGGTTTTTATAGATTTTTTTGTTGAGTGAAATTAAGTCGAGGACGGAGACGTGTACAGGACAGGCCCTCCGTCTTGGCACCAGTGATGAAACAAGTGGGTACGAAATCGCAAATCCTCGGGGGTCGTAGGTTTCAAATTTACGAGTAAATAGGCGTGTGGAGTTTGAGTGGCATCATCGTACGCCTGAGTCAGCCAAGGCGTCCCTAACTGTTTGGCTAAGACTTGCACTTGCGATTTATCTCGGGGGGCTTTTAAACAAGACCACGTAATGCGCATTGAGACTGATGGTGCGATGGGCTTTACTTTGTTGAAACAAATTTTGAGTGATGTAAACGACACTGGCATTACGGTGATGCCCTTTGCGCGTGAACCACAGTTTAATTTCTTCTTCGTCTTCTCCTAACATGTCGCCGAAAATGACCAAATGGGTTTGACGGGAGTCAGAGACGATGCCGTCGTCTTCTTTAGGAATGCCTTCCACAAACACGATGGAATCGCCTTGACTTTCTCGCAAGCGGCTGTACGTCGATTGCCACTCTTTGTAACACCACACGATGCGTTGAGGTGGACCGATCGATCAAATGATGTTTATGTTCGATCAAACGTTTGACGAATTCGGTTTTGCCTGAACCGCTAGGTCCAGCAATGAGCATGTTAAAGGGATGGCGAAGATACAAAGCCTCCCAACTGGCACGATCTAAGTGTTCGTCGATGACTTTGACAGTGGAGGAAGAGGGAGCAGAGACAGCACAGGTAGCCATAGTGTTAGGAATGTCACTTGTGACACGAAAACAGACAAGACGAGAGTTTATATACTTTTTTCAGGACACGTTTATTGAATGTTTCAGATATGAACAACACGAAAGACAAAAATAAATAAAAGCCAAATAGTTATGTACAGGAATAAAAAACACATGAAAACGATCAAAGTGGAATATAAACAAGTCTCTGTACAACATGTTTTGGGTAACCAAGATGTCCTAGGGACAGTGTGTAATGTTCTTACAGTCTCTACATGAGGTATTGTCACACAAGTGTCCTCCGGGAATGACCTTTCAGGAATGTCCATGACAGTCCTGTCCTGAAGCGAGTGGTTGTTCTCGGTGACGGGTTCTTCTGGCACTGTCACTAACACAAATTGAAAAGTAACTTTTTTCCTTGAACAACTCTTGTGCATACTGGGCCACTTCTTGGGTCCAAGCTTCAAAACCCCCCTTTTTCCAGTCACGAACATCTGTCCAATGGGGGTGTAAGTCACAAGCTACACACACATCGTCATACGTGTCTTCGGTAGCTAAAAGTTGACGAATCTTTTTTTCCTGTTGAGGTCGAGATGTATCCAGATGGAAACGCAAGGCTTTGAGCAAAGGAGTCTTTCGTGACCATTTAAGGCCATTGGGGTGGTAAGTACTGATCGTAAAGAGTCCACAAGGAATCGGCTGGTAAACGAAATCCCAGAAAACAAGTCACTAAGACACACACTATGCGTCGTCCCAAATTGAATGGATACAGTTCTTGTAATAATTGATGGTAATGATCTACGGTTTGAATATGGTCATTGAGTTCCTTCCACGGAATCTGTTCAATCACTTGTGACATAAGCCGTGGCATGGATTCCTGATTTTATAGTCTCTTTATTTCGGAAGCAATAAAGGTACTTTCTAACTAGACATCTTCGTTCTCCAGTAGGAAATCTAAATCTTGCATACTGCAACCTACACTTCAGAGCTTGTCTAGATGTTTCGTCTTCCACTAAGCAGATTCCACGTAAAATATGTTGGTAATCCTTTAACTCGTCTTCCTCAATACGTTGCTCTAGGTGAATCTCGAAGTAACCAAAATTACGAACATTTAGTTCATTCACTAACTGAAAGTGATGAAAAAGGTCTGACCACTGAAACAATTTCTGACGAATCAGTCCTCGTATAGCATTCAGGTACCAGTGGTTAAAGATCTGGTGACGTAACGGATGCAATTGTTCTTTACGTTTGACTTGTATTTTGACCAGCTCTTGGTAAATGCGTTCTCTCAACTCCACAGGCAAAGCACGAATGTTCTCTTGTAAAGTATCCATGAATAGGTCAGTCCGTACAATTCACAATCTTCTCCTAGAGCAAAAGTAATCCACATAGTGAGTAATTTCTGACCACTGCCATTCAGGGTAACGTCCAAGAATCTCACTGAACTCTTTTGATGTAAATGGTCTAGAGTGATATAATAGGACGAATGCACACTTGACCCAGAGAAATCTAACACACTGGTTGACTTTTATCACTTTCCTCTTGTGAATTTCTCGACACGAAAGTTCTACAGTCACCCATTGAGATTTCACTCTGGCAAACCTGTGCCAAACTTCCTTGTAAATCTTCTCTTGCAGTTCTTTAGGTAATGATTCAATATCGTTTTTGAAATGAAGTTTAAATACTGGCCTCGGTGATGTCCAACATTTGACTCCTAGCCAATCTTGTTTCTTCTTCAACGACATGGTAAGTTACTTTAATGTCTCGGTCCCACTAAGGGTAAGTAATGACAATTCGGTGATCAACGAGCATGTTCTAGGTAGGCCGAATCTTGTGGTTCCCAGTGGTGAAGTGACACACCGCAACTGAAGCACTTGACTTGATCCCCTTCGCCCAAATAGAAAAATCCGGCTCTGGCTAATTCTTCGGGGGTCGGTCCTCCCAGATACTTAGGCCATTTTCCTTTGAACGATTGAAGACGATTTTCAAAGTCGCAGTATTCCGACAAACGCACAGGAAACGAATATTCGTCTTTCACAGGTTCGTTTCGATGAGGGTTGGGTGACATGGACAGGAGTTTGCTCAGGGCTGGATGACATCCGTAGGGAGGTAGACGTGAAGGTAGACATTCACCTTTAAAACGAAACCCAGTAAAGTGTCCAAGAGGACGAGTGGCATCGCTTTCGCATCCCTCAGGTTTGACACGCACATCATCACTTTCCATGATAGGGGAAGTGAGAACAAAGTTCCCACGATGCTTTACGGCATCGCTAAGGTCACAACGCACAGCATCGTTCCCATCGCAAGGCTCACAATCGCATTCCACTTCAGAAGCCCCAAACTTGAATTGTGCCTGTCTGATCTTGTTTTGTGTTTTTATGAAAGTATTCATCTTGTTCGCTTGGTCTTGGTAGTCACAATGAACTATCGATCTTGACCATAGCCCCTTTTTATACTAGTCGCAATGCAGTCTCAAGCTTGTACATCGTTCCTTTTTTATGTTTAGTTTTGGAAGGTACCGTTTCTAAGGTGCCGTCATCATTGTACTGTAATGTCATGGGTGGAAAGACCATAGAAAGGTAAGGGCAGTGCGGAGACCATCGAGTATGTTCCAAAATAGCTGAATCTTTATAGATACATAGATCCATTCGTAACTTCAGTCCGCAAGCGAAACACTGTACTTCATATCCCAATCCTGACTCAGGTCCCAAATAGACAAATCCTGTTCTAGCTAAAACATGCGAAGTAGGTAATCCTTTTCTATCCGTAGGCCATGCTTGAAACGTGTCCAATCGACGGGCACAATCACAATAGTCAGGCAAGAAAACCGGAAAATGGTAGGGTTTGAACTTGGAATTCTCATCGGGTTTCTCACTCGATTCTTGCTGTGGCGAAGTCATCCTTCTGGTGGGTGGCTATCCTCTTACAACCAATGTTTTATACCAACATGTTCATAAGGCAAAGTAAAGTGGTTGGGCAGTCGCACTCGCTTCTGGTACACGATTTGATAGACTTTTTCCAAGGGTCGACTGACGATGTGGTGAGTGGGTAAAAGTACAATCTTGTTGGGCTGATAGGTGGTCACTTTAAAGTGTTCATCTTCTCTAGACTGCAAGGCTTATTTCAATACCCCAAAGTTCACCACTCGACTGGTACGATAATTCAGAGTCAATCCTTTCACTTTGCACTGCGTGTGCACTTCTCCTTGTTTGTCCCGGTATTCGTAACCGTAATTATTAGGACCGCCACTGGCGAAACTTAGAATTTTGTCGTCGGGGTGCTCGTCTGTCCAGGCTCCTAAACGGTCTCCTTCGATGTCAGGGTGCTGTTGACTCGGGTGATGGATGTAAATGCAACTGTCCGTGTCAAAGTACAGGACACGTTCCCCTAACAGTTCTAAAGCTTCGTACAATTTTAAGCGAGCATGAGCTGTCACGTAAGCCGCAATGATGACATTTCCAAAGGGGTCGTCTTGTACAAAGTCCAGATCTTCTTCGTAATTGACCAAGATCAAATTCTCGCGAACGACGTCCACGTGTTTCATGAATTTGGTTTTGTCGTGAATCATCTGGAAATAGCGGGAAGGTTCTGTCAAATATTCCGTCTTGGGTAAACACGGTCGTTGTGCCATTTTGCCCCACAAGCAATTTAACATCACTTTGGCAAACGATCGCCTGCCTTCGTTTTTCTCGATGTGATCTAAAGTGATGCCTTCTTGTTCCCAGTATTTCTCTTTGAATGTCTTTTGGTCTTTGGGAGTGTGACACCAGGACGGATAGCCGCTGGCTTCTTGCTTCAGTTTCAAAAAGGCATCCACGTAGTCTGCGAAAATGCCTTTCTGACTGGGGTCACCCTTTTGGTATTGTTCTGTCTTGGGAAAGTGACAAATTTCGTACACT
This sequence comes from Sinohyriopsis cumingii, assembly GCA_028554795.2. Lineage (NCBI taxonomy): Eukaryota > Metazoa > Mollusca > Bivalvia > Unionida > Unionidae > Sinohyriopsis > Sinohyriopsis cumingii. Next base: position 61,090,237 of record CM068835.1, read on the forward strand.
TCTAACAGTTCGTATCCCATGTCCAGAGCTTTGAACAATTCTACGCTGACCCACGTCCCCGTCAAGGCGCTTTCTTCTTGAGTGTGCTGGCAAGGTTGATCTTGGTTGCACGTTTCGGCACAAGTACGGCACAAAGGAAACATCAGTTTGCCTTGGCAATGGTGAGGTAAGACGGGGTGGTATAGGTTCGTGGGAGGCAAAACTTTGCACTTGATCAAGCCTTCGTATTGTCGAATGTTTTTCAGGTCGATGTGTTTCGTCAGCAATTGTGGGTGCCCTGCAGGAAAGCGACAATATTTGCATACGTAGGGATACAGCGAACAGACGTCCAAGTATCTGATTTCTTCTCCTTTCTCTTCGTCGGCTTGGTACAGCAAACAGGTGGCATTGGTCCTTCCTCCGTACAAACTATCCCTCGGGTTCAGCGGGTCCATGAACTGGTAACTTACCACGAGGCGTTTAAATTCGGGATCGGTTTTCAAACGGTGATCGTACTCGTGTTCCCACATTTCCACCACTTGGTATCCTTGCTGTTCTAACTTTAGGCGTCGCTGACAAGTGGCCTTGTACAAGTCTTCCATGGTTCGTTGTAAAACTGATTTTTAGTGCCACGGTCATGGTAACAGACGGGACATCCGTGAAATAAGCAACCGTTAAACTCGTACACGATCTTGGGGTTTTCTAAGTCCCATCCATCGACTGAATGGGTTCCGATGGTCTTTTCGCCCCCTCTGTTGCGGGCATGCTGAATCCATTTGTCTTCCTTGTCGCACAAGTAATGTAACCAGCGTAGGGCTTTGACCGAGTATTGACGTTTGACATAGTTGGTCGTTTGAGGACTGATGACAGCCACGGTGTTTTCAGGCATGAATCGTTGTCTGTACACTAAGGAACACGCTTTGGCAATGGTGCAAGCTTCTTTCAAAGGATCGACCCCTCCGTGTTTCATGAACAGTTCTCGAAATTTTCCACAGCATCGTCTTAAAATATCCACGTCGGAACGACAATACTTTAACATTTCTTCCTGAAAGTCGAAAGGGTCGGAGGCGTGAGCCTGGTACCAAGCGTAGAAATCTTCTCGTTGTTCGGTACGCATGTTGTCGGGGTCGTAATAGTGAGCCTCAGGTAAATGGGGTAGAACGGCGTGTTGATTGACTTCGGTATTGAAAAAGTGAGGAAAATACCCTTTAGCCATTTCTGTTATTCCAAACGTTTTAGGCATTCGACTCAAAGGCATGGCCAAGTAACTCATCGAATCTTTAAACTGTACTTGTCCCACTTGCATGAAAATGATTTTGGCTCCGTTCAAAGTGACTTTAGGACGCTCGGTGCCTTGTTCCGTATAGTATCTGAGAAGAAACTGTCCATCGTATCCGGAGAAATTGTGAGCCATCACCGTGGCATGACGATGACAATCTCCGTAACGTTCGATGTCCTCTTGGCTCCACGTCTTGTCGATGGGGTCTAAGACCCATCTAGCGAAATCGGCTAGCGTGTTCGGCCCTCGAAAGATTTTTTCACGCCCTCCAGGAATCTTGCTGCAGTGAGGGCAATGACTGAAGATAGGTTCTTGAATGCACTTTTCGCACGCTCGATGAGCCACGCAGAAATTAGGAATGTGAATGCCAGTCTCTTGCATGCATTCGAAATCGAAAAAGATGAAACTGCCTTTCTTCTTGTGACCATCGTCTTTCTCTGGTGGGGGTTGGTATTTTTGCACGTAGCATTCGTGTTCCAAGTCCACGATGTGGTGACAAATGTGACATTTTTTCTTTCCTGAACATACGTGTGCCTTGGCACTGTTGGTACGTATGCCTTGTCCACACGTAGGGCACAATCTCAGGAGTTGACAAGCACATTTCTGCTGTGAACCTTGCGTCTTCAGATGTTGTTGGTAAGAGGCAGGGCTGACAAACGTGCGCAGACAAGCAGGACAATGCACTGGTTCTTGCCCTTCTCTCAGACAGGATGGAGAGGCCAAACATCCTGAGCATTTCGATCCGCAATGCTTGTGTTGCACTCGATTATTATAACCATGGTCACATTTCTCACAGTAATAACCGTATCCCAGGAATGCAGTGATACTGGTAATGGTATCGAAATGGTCATCGTGATGATAAAGGTGAATGTATTTTCCATCCTTAAAGTCTTTCCCTCGAAACAACAGAGGCCCGCGCACTTCTTGAGGGTGCACTTTCAAGGTGTAGCGTGGAGCTAGGACATCTTGCAATTTTTGCATTTCAGGAATGCCGCAGGGTGTGTCTGTGGACAGGCCGGCTTGTTGTAACAGGAGTTGTGCTTCACTTCGTTGTTTTTCTCGGACCGATTGTCGAATAGTTTTCCAGGCTCTTTTCCATTCTGCCGTGTCGTTCTTGTTGGCATAGGTTCGTCCCACCACGATAGCCCTGGCTAAACACATCTGATCTTGAGGGTTGTGAATTTGGACGAGGCTCTTTTTGGTGCTGCGAAGGTCGTTCACCAATAACACCTTATTGCGTTGTCAGGTCCCTTGAGGAGGAGAGACGTGGGTCATGTCCAGTGTGGCTTTTCCATCGGTGATGTCAAACTGGTCATTGGATTGTTGCACGTGTTGAATCTTGTCCATGACTTTGGAAGCGGTCAATTCTGCAGGGCTGCTAAACTCGATCCAAACAGGGGATTTCAAACCGTCGTGTTGTATGTAAAGTCTCAAGCGATCGTCTTCTTTGGGTTGACATTGTCGCTTGAGTGTGGTGAGTAAAGAATCCCACACCCGGGTGATTAACCCTTCTGCTTTCTCCAACGGTACTTCGGACTTGAAATCTTTAAACTTCACCGTGGTTCTAAATTTTCTAGAGGAGCGCTTTTCTGTCTCTCGAATGTCATAGTACTTTACAGGGTTAACTAAGGGTGGTGAACTTTGTTTAGAGGGTTTGGATTCTGGTTCACTCATGTCCTCTTCAAAATCACTGGCATGAATTTGTGCCAAGACTTCAGCTCTGGTAAGAGGCGATAGATCACGTTTCTGCCTCTTACTTTCTTCTTCTTTCTTCTCAAATGAATTAGATCCTTTCATCTTGATAGCAAAACGTCAAATAATTACAGTTTAAACACCATGGACTAATTTATAGTCCTAGCAGACCAGTGTATATAAAAGGGTGTGTGTCTTGTCCTTTCACTATTCATTTCACTCTCAAACCGAGCACAACGATGGAAGAGACTTCACAAATCGAACGTTTTATCAGAGCTTTGCGAGGGGTCATTAGAAAATTCTCTTCAGACCAGCCGATGGACTACTCTCTTTCCTTGCGAGATAAAAGTCAAGATACTTGCTATATCTGTGAGAAGAAAGGGCATTGGTCTTCAGAGTGTCCAGACCGTCAAAAAAGAAAAATAGGGGTTAGAAAAGACAAAAGTCAAGATACCTGTTATTATTGTCAAGAAAAAGGACATTGGTCTCCAGATTGCCCAAAAAAGAAACAAGAGGAGTCAGAAGAGAGGGATTCTTCAGAGGAAGAAGAGGAGGAAGAAAGCAGACAGGTGAAGAAAAAGAAACAGGAGAAGAAAAGAAGAAGGAAAGAAAGTGAGGAGGAAGAGGGGGAAGAGGAGGAAAAGACTGAAGAAATTGAAAAAATAGAGAGACTAAACAATGAGACAGAAGAAGTGTATGAACTTTTTAACGTGTTCTGTTGAGAATTGTGAATTGTGAATTGGATTGTAAATATTGATAAAAGAATAAATTAGATATAAAGGTAAGTGTCTTTGGGTTTTGATTTAAAAAAAAGAACGTACACTCACACACTCATACACAGACACGTACTATAGGGGTAAAATGTTTTTTTTTTTGAGTTATTGGCAATAGAAAGTCTATCTCTTTTCGAGAGACGTGGGTGGCCCTGAAAAGGACCTTTTTGGTGTAGGGGTGAGTTTAAGCAATCAACTTTAACTGTCTTAAGCCTTTGCCACGGCCGAGGCCTACTTCTGGACTGCGTACTGTTGATGATGATGATTTGGTTGAAATCACTAAGGGTGGTATGGTAGGCTTAGTCACAGGGTTGGAGTGTTTAGCTCGGGAAGGTCGTATTCTCTTCGGTCGTGATAAAGAAGTCTGATACATTTGTTTCAGACTTCTTAACTCCGCTAAAACGTCTAACAGTACCGTGACCGTTTGATTTTCACCCTCTTGTTTCTTTGCTGCTGCTTCTTGTTGTTGTTGTTTTTTTCTTACCTCTTCTTCTTGCTGTTGTTGCTGTAGAAGAAAAGCTTGTTCCGCTTCCTTTTGCTGTTGTATAAATTTCTCCAATTCTTCTTTCTGTCTCTGTCTAAAATTCTCCACGTGCGGTAATGAAGAAGGTGACGAAGGTTCCGGAACAAATTCTTGCGAGGTAAGAAAATCCACAAAATCCCAATTTACCTCTTCTGAAAGTAAGTCTGGGTTCCCTTGGGTGGTCTCCACTGCTGGTGCACCCCAATTGATCGTTTTCTGAGTTTCCGTCATGTTGAATAACTGTCGCATGGATTGACAGCGCACAGGCGCTAGCGAATCTATATAGACCACGTGACGTCACAGACTGTTCTCTTCGGATTGGACGCAGGCTGACTGAATTTTGTAACGCGTGTCTGGATTGGTCAATGAACTCAATCCGTTTCAATCCTTCCTCTACCTATAAATAAGCGCAGTTCACTGCATTGATTCACCTGTTCTCGGCGCCTCAAGATGTGAACCACAGTCGAATCATCAACCCTTGTTTCTTCGATGATGTTCAGGACGGACATGCTAATGTATGTCCGATCCAACTGGACAGTTGTCCACAGGACAGACACCAGTCTGGGGATGCGAAGAGCCTATGTAGAACGTCAAGGATGCCTCAAAAGAGTCCTGATTTACGGTCCTGCAGTCAGGCGCAGCCTAAGGACAAGAAGACCAATGCGGTGCCCTTTATGTTAATATATCTTAATATTAACATAAAACCCAAAGGCCCTTTTCAGGGCCACTCATAGGTCTCGAAAAGACCTTGACTTTCAAATGCCTAGCCCATTTTTTATTTTATATATATGTGTGTGTGTGTGTGTGTGTGTTTTATATCCCTCTCCCCTGTTCCCTTTCCATAGACCTATCAGGTCGGGACCATATTAAAATAGGGTCCCGACCCTATTCCATTTTCCCTTGACGCTATTCAGGCCCACGATTTATTCCCATGTTAAATTTCCCTTGACGCTATACAGACCCAAAATCTATTCCTATGTTAAATTCCCTTGAGGCTAAACAGTCCCACGATTTTTCCCCATGTTAAATTTTCATTGAGGCTAAACAGTCCCAGGGGGTCCTATAATGCTAATTCCCCTTGAGGCTGAATCGTCCCAGGCGTTTCCGTAATGTTAAATTTCCCACTGAGGCTAAACGGTCCCAGGCTGTTTTTTAATGATAAGTCCCATTGAGGCTGAATCGTCCCCATATACTACTTACAATATCCCTAAATCACACGATACATTCACGAAGTCCGATTTTGAAGTCAAAAGGTGTTAATTTAGTTGGAAAAGCAGCAATATTTACTAATATAAATATGATGCATATCCACTAAACAGATTAAAAAGAATTGATAATTTTTTTAATGAAATTGTAAGTCGTATAGTGCAGTATTTGAGCTTAAAACAGCATACTATGTCGTGTAGCGGATATTTAAGATTGGAATGGTACCTTGAAGACAATGTCAATTTCAAATGGACAAAAGTGGCATACTCGTTCAATGGGAATTTGACATGGACAAATGTGGAACACTCGGGACAATGGGAAGTTCACATGGGCAAACATGGCACACTCGGGACAATAGGAATTTCAGGTGGACAAAAATGTCACACTCGGGACAATGGGGAATTTAATATCAGAATTAACTGTTGCCTCTAACGGAAATTTAACATGGGATATAATGGTACTTCAAGATGGGAATGCCACTATGGTTCCTCACGTTAATTTAAGTGTTTGCAAAATCTGACACGATTGTATTATGGTGAAATGTAATGTTAAAACTGTCCATAGGTTTAAAATGATGTTACAGGTCTCTAAGGTATGTAATGGGAATTTAACCATGACACGATATCGGACCATCTAAAATGTTTCCGTTTTATCTCTATGGTCCCTAATGGGAAATGTAATATTCAAACTACATCTGCAATTCAAAACCAATCAATCTATTTACTATCCAATGCCCCACACATGCATTTCAACACGACGTTTGGACTGACTGACCATCACCCACTCATCTACTGACCACCATCCGTCGGATATAATACATGGGGAATACAAATAGAAGGTAGATCCTTAATAAAAATCTACACAGGCCTATTCTATTGTATCTTCTTTAATATCCCCTTAAAATAGAGGAAGATGCATATCCCAAATAACTTCAACACCATCAATTTTGAAACAAAACTACCATCCACTGCTACATTCATAATCCATACAACGCTTGTAATTCTAACAGTCATGGAGGGAACAAAGAGCAATTAGTACTAGTAAATACGCACATACACGAACATTGCTTTCTTTATACATTCACTAGGACGAAGGAACGAACAAATGCACACTTAAAGGCAGGTATTAGCTTACCATTGTGTCACAGAATAAGTCAAGAAGTAACTTGGTTTCTCCTTAGAATGATTTGATCATTTTCGTCGTACATACAGGCATACAACGTTAAATGGGGTGGATAATTGTTTTCTAACTATGTATCTCGTCTTAGATCGCTTGCGTCGAGAGACAAAAAAATCACGATATGCACGGGAATTTTACCCTTCGTGATACTCATTATCCTGTGGATTTAAGACATGTTATTTTTTTAAAATCTAATTGACAACTTGGTCTTTTGGATCTTATCAAGGAGTGTACGTTCGCCATTTTTGTTATACAGCCATAAGGGTAAGTGTTACATTTGTATTTTATTTGATATGTGAAACATATTCAGGTTTTAATGTCGTAGCGTGAAATGTTGCATTCACCACTACGCGGATTTGATGTCTTGTGAACTTTTAATTTAGTAGCATGTATCTATTATGTTATTATGACCAGTTTGGTTTTATTTTAGATGCTGTGAGTGCGGGTATATGAGGTTTTTGGTCTGTCCGTCTGTATGGGGGTGGAAGCAGGTGTGAACATCAAGGCCATATAACGACGAAACTTCTGATTTGTAAACTTGTGCGCATGGTGGATCCATGTTGTGTGTAGCCAATACAAGTTTGGGCCAACCCAAGAATTCAGAAGAGTGTGGTTTGACAATGGACACGTGAACCAGGTCAAAATGTTTCGCTAACAAGTTTTTTTTTAAAACAAGTATTTACGAGTCATACGTGGTTGTGAATCATACGGGATGTACAACTGACTGAATCACGAGTCATATGCTTGGTCCAATTCCTATGGTGATTAAAGCTGAACATATGTGTTTCAATTGATAATGTTGTTTCAAGTGAGTACAAATGAGTCACTTTCATTACATTACATTATTGGATTCTTACTTTCATTACATGAGATTATTTGAATCTTACTGTCAGTACATAAGATTGCATGAATCTTGCCTTTATCTCTGCATATGTGAATCACATTTTGTTTTCCCTATTTGTAAATGTTTGCGTACAGTAATTGAATGTGTCGTATGTTTAGAGCGTGAAAGAATCACTATTTGTAGAGCATATGCATATTTTTATTAATTCATTTTATAAACCTCCATCTTTCACAACATTGTGTTGTTGTGTGGTCATTTAATCGAAGCATCCATTCAGGTCAATCCTGTTGCAATCCCCTAAAATATTTATACACTGTTATGAATGATGTGAACGAAGTGAATAATGTAAGAGTGAAAACTCACATACACAAATACAACCTTCTTCTGGTATTCAACATTAGGGAGAGAACATCAACACACACGCACACGCACACACACACACACACACACTTAAGAACATGCATTTGCTTACCAAGCAATCAAGACAAAACATAAAGGTTGTAATCCAAGTGAGATTCTAAATTTTTCAATAGTTTTTCGAATGCGATGCAGATCTAGTTCTTACGTTTGTTATAAATTTACGATTTGACATACTAGATTTAATTAAATTGACCTCACTGGCAAACTAAATCAGACTTTGGTTCGCAGCTATGTGTTCTTGCGAGGCTGTGATATCGCATGTTCATGTTAAAATGATGGAGAGAAAAAACAAAGACTTTAAAGGACAGACTAGTTCAAACCAAACATATCTTTAACATGGTGGGGTTTTCTGCTTCTACCGCGAAATGTAATATCAACTATATCCATGGGTTTAATATTACGGGCTTCTATTTGGACAGAGTGAATTTGACATTACGCCTCCATGATGAAATATTTAAGGGTATTGGGGAAAATGTCATAGTTCAATATGATGGGGCATTAAATATTGAAGATCCGGAATATGTTTAAAAAAGTCAATAGCTGTCTACTATCCAAAACCTAGTCTTCTACTATTCAAAACCCTGTCATCTACTATCAAATACATTGTGATATACAATCCAATACCCAACTATTTGGAGTGACCAAAACCACAATATTTCAATATTTAGGTGCCGTTTAGAGTGGCCAGCACTCACTCAACTACAGCCAACACAAAATATGATGTAAAAAGCTGTATAAAATATAATTGGGAACCATTATATACATAATTAACCTCCTTGTCTTCATTGAACATCACTATTATAACTTTCTATACAAAAGTGAAGCCCTATCCCCTATTACTTTCCTATCATCTCTTTTACACAAAACTACCGGTAAGGTGGAAGGATAACAACGGGTAGAAATATACAAGATATACATTCAAACGTACTTATTCACTATCATGAATGGAGTGAAAGAAGACAAAAGGGCAAGAGTGCATGCAGAAAATGTAACATTCAAGCTACATCTAGTATCCATTACGTAGTTATCTACTCTACACTACCCCACAATTGCTTCTGAGGAGGTTGTTTCGAGTGGCCGATACAACCCTAATTGCTATTCAATACGCAGTGACCATCACCCACTAATATACTGGCCACACTGCGAATGAGCTAAAATGCAATCTAAATCCATTAGAAACACAACTATCCTATCTCTTTTAAATTTTCCAGTTATCTACTTACAAACAACTTAAAATATTTGTCCCCGTATAACTTCCCTATCATTCTTGTTGAAACTAAATAACCGTCCCTACCACAACTATAATCAAAGAGAGTAAGGTACACAAACGTACCTGTTATAATAAGATGCCATAATCTTAAAATAAGTTACAGAAACGAACGAAAAGTGACAAGGTTGGTAAAAGTAATAAATATTTTTTATTTCCATAAAATACAAATTGAAAAAAATAAGCAATGACATACAGTATAGTGAACGAAATCTTAAATTCCTGAATGTTTTATTAATTCCAAACGTATCGAGTAATCCAAATGAATTCAAAATGTATTACGAATTATGGACAGTAATTTACAGATGTAGCGACAGTAAAGAAGATATAAATCAAAACAGTCGTTAACTGAATTTACAGTAATTCCGTACAGCTGTTAAATATCCAAATGGTCTATAAAAAACTGTGTATTTCCGTGACAGTTATTATTCCAATTAATATTATTTTTTTTTGAGCACTGTATTTATAACGAATGATTCAATTTATTAACGAACTCTCCTCAATATAAAAAAGAATAACTTTCATGACTTGTGGTACTACTACGAATGCCTAACTTTACGTAATAATTATATAATATAGAATAATTTAACGTGACAGAGAATATAATACGAGGCTTGTAATAATCATCTTGGCGTTTCGACGAATACACACCATCGTTAAACATATCAGCTTTTTAAACACCAGCTATTTTGCCACTAAAATGGTGCCTTCATTGGTTTAAACTTGTCTGCTACCTATTTGCTTGCAGTGCTTTCAGAGCACTCAAGTGGGTATTCATTTGTGTCTTACATCTGGCATATTCAGCGATATCGCGATAGACCTCGGCAGTATCAGTCTGCAGCAGCAGGCTGTCGGTGTCCATGTATAACATGACAGCCTTTCCACCACAGCGTAACTTGATACAATTGTAACACACATCCTTCATGAGTTCCATGACTGCTCGTCCGTTACACATTTGGCGGCATACATCCGTGTTTTCCTTTTTGCCGTAAGGAGGCTGATGCTAAATATTTTCCGGGTCTGAACAGTGGGTTTACAGTCAGGCGCTGATGCTTGTCGCCTTCCCCCTTCAAACCTCATGCTATAAACCGGGATAGGTTTCTCCAGGTTCCCGATTGTCTTCCCGAATATAGGGTACTTCTTCAGCTTAAAGAAATCTTTTCAAAGTCTGATGAGCCTTTGGTTCTGATATGAATATTGAGCTTCTGTTATGGGTACATCCATATTCCTGTATAATGTGAGCTTTGGTTAACGGCTCAATGTTTCGCAGGCATGGAACCAGTATGGCGATATTTATTAAATTTACATTCCAGTTTGCTCAAGAAATGTAGCCCTTTGGTGAATCATCTTTAATCAGGTGATAGCCGTCCTTGTTTTTCAGGTGCAGGTCATCCACACGCTTTCGGCATGGTCATAGTCTTTTTGGCTAAACATGCGTGGTTGAGTAGTATATGAAAGACGTCTGTCGGTGAAGGCGATGTTGGTCTGAATCGTTCCTATCTGCTCATATTTTCCTATGTGTAGACAATCTCGCGAAGAAAAAGGGTCAATGCTTTGATCTATGCACCATACTTTAGAACGAAAGACCTGCTTTGACATACTGTCTGCCAGCTTCTCGAGGTGCTATTCGTAAATTGGAGTTTGTCAGGAAACTATAAATTTCCTAATGAGAACGTCATGTATTTTGCAATGTTGCTTGACCAGCATTTATCCCTTTTATCAATTCTATTCTGATATACTAGATGACCTGATGACCATAGGAGATTAACAATCACGAAAGGCAGGCCCTCTACCCACCGTTATTTAAGCCCACTCTCGAGGTTCTGGATGAATGTGGCCATAGCCTCATTACCAAGATGTAAAACTGGCTCAATGAATATTCGGTCGCGGCAAAGGACCATATATAACAGTTTACGTGGAACATTGTCTGCTTGATATTTTTTTATCAAGATTGTTGGCGGGAAAGTCGAATGCGTTAACAGCTGAGTGCAACGCAGCGAGCATACTAAGCAGGCAGCCAGACTGAATCCGCGTATTTAATATGCTGAATAAATTGTTTCCAGGGTATAATACATTTTGAGCAAATTTACTTGACCAAATCGCTTTTGAAAAAGTTTAATCGCGTATACTATTACTGTTTTATTTAAAATGTGAATTTTGATCTCTCTAACATTTACTTAGTGTATAGGGGCAGTGCTGGGTGGTGGGAGCAGATGTCTGCATAGCCATACTATTAGGATATCCTTGAAAGTGTCTGACGTTTGCACACTATATTGCTTCTACGTACATTTTTAGACTTATGATTATATTATACATGAATGCGTCCATAAATGTCACCAATAATAATAATAATAATAATAATACTAATAATAATAATAACAGCATTATTATCAACAATAATTATCTTCATTAGGGACCTTATAGCCAGCATATAAGATGTAGAGCTAAGATTGATCCAGATTATATTTATTATTATTATTATTATTATTATTATTATTAAATATTTTTACAGTCTCTATTCTACAATGGAAGATAAAGTTTTTTGCCCTCCATTTGATAAGGGAGGACATTTCTGAATATCGGTGGGATTTAATGATCCATCTTAGATGTGGCTTGAAATTATCATGCACTCTTTGGGGGTATGTGGTTGAATTTACATCATGGTTCTTGAGGAAATCAGCCTAAACCGCAGAATCGCACATCACATAAAGGATACTTAATATATAATATCATCCGTATCACCAGCATCATAATCATGATCATCATTATGAGAGATTCGTATATAATTTGGGTACTTTTGCCTCACCTTTTTTGACTGTATCTGATTATTACAAATCCAAATAATAAACCCTGATCATCGTCATCATATCATACACCCCTACAAAGAGATTTATGCAATTTTATTTCTCTTTCTTTTATATTTGTCTCTTCATTTTTATTTATCTTTATATTTTAAATCAAAAGGAACAAATATCTGACAGATATTAATTTATTGTAAATATAACAAAATGAACAGATATATAAATGGAGTGGGGAAGGGTTTAAGATCTCTGATTCTAAACCAGTTCAACAATACTAGAACACTTATGCATTCTTTTCTGTCTGAAATAACTGGTTTAACTGAACTGGGTAAATGCTGTATGATCCCAACCCTATCGACATCTATACATGTCTATCAATTTGTTAGTTTTGTCTTCAACTTTAATTTTTTAAAGATTGAAATACACGATGGAACAATTGCAATGTATACAATTTTATGACACAGTTCATGTATTTCTTCCAACATCTTTAATCAGCACATTTATATCAAACAGCTAGCTGACGAAGAACATATTATAACAAAATTTATTTTGAATAATGTTTGTATAATTCTTCCTTTGCTCCAATACCATTGTTTTCCTTTTTTCAAGCTTTCTTCTGAAAAGTGACCGGTCCGGTGGCCTAATGGTTAGAGCGTCCGCCTCGGATGCGGGAGTTCGTGGGTTCGATCCCCGACTGAGTCATACCAAAAACTTACAAAAATGATACTAACAGCTGCCTGGCTTGGCGCTCAGCATTTTGGACAGGTCGGCCTGGTGTCAGAATAATGTGACTGGGTGGGACTTCATGCTACATGTCTGCGGCATGATGCTCCAGTGCTAGACATCACTATAAACTGCCACACTGCAGACATCGTAGCGATATGACTGAAAAATTGTTGAAGCTACGTTAAAAATCCAACACACACACACTTCTGAAAAGTCGTCCACAATGGTAAAATTATAATTATAAAACTTTATATAAATATTTTGGTTCTCTGCGTGCTGAGTTAGTGTTTTTTAAAATAAAATATATGAAAATTACAGGACTTATACCTTTCTCAGTTATGCCTTCTGTCTTGTATTTTTTTGTCTGTTCTATATTTCATAGTGATAGACATGTACGAGTCAAAGCTATTTCTGGTGGATATTGGGTTGATTGTTTGTTTTGGGATGTACATTGTTTGTACATTGTTTGTTCATAGTTGTACAAATTCTGTTGAAAATTCATTTTTTTTGAGATTTCAAATGTGTTCACTGTTGTTCCGAATGATGACCAATCTATTACGCTGAAATTCCAAAAGGCTGGAATGGTTTCATGTGCTAACAGGCTTGATATAAATCAATGAAATAATCCCAGAATGTTGTTAAATGAATTCACTTATATCCACGTAGCACCAAAGTGTATGAGCGTCTTGTCATACCAATGATTAATTGAAATAAATCATTTAAATCCTCTCAATTGAACAAAATGACACCAGCAAAACTGGTGTTCGAGGTCGTAGGAACATAATTCTCAGGTAAACGTCCCTTATAGGAAAACAAAGATGCATTTTTAGAACCAAAATGAAGGTCGAATAATCCTTTCTATGTCAATGTACCTGCGACAATGTCAGGTCTTAGAGCACTTAACTAATCAGGAAGTAGGTCATCTTTTGTTCCTAGCGGAACCCATGAGTAGCACTCTAATATCATCAAGTTCGTCATCAAGATTTTATCAAAACTTTTAAGGTCAAAAGGTTACTATAACAAGTATACTAAACAGAATGACCTTATCTTAAACTACAAACTCACAATCATGAACAAAATGAACCATTTAATATTTTATAAGCTAATTGATCCTTACAATATATAATCATAACACTCAATGCTTCACACATTGATATTGGGCTGAGGTTATTTTGTCCTGGGGAGGCGGGTTTGGTCATTTAGGTATTGTGTTCTGCACCCGGAATATATGAGAAATCTTCGCATTTTTTTATTCTATTGAATACTACATCTATATATGTAAAATGAATTGAAATGCGCATTGATTAGAAGGGTTGGATGTTTTTCTTGGAACAAAAACAGTGCAAGTATATCTGAAAAAAGAAACATTAATATTCATTTGGAAATTATGGGAACCATTATTCCAACTGGAACTAAGAAAAATGTTTTGTAATTCGAATTTAAGTTTGTTAGTTGGACGTACATTATAGATTCGCTCTCGACCCTTTTTTCATTAGAGAGCAAGTCTGCTAGATACTGAGAACACCACATTCGAACCCACGCACACAGAGGTGAGATGGCAGTGATCCGTAACGGTGAGCGATTTAGAGCAGTCGGCCTATTAGGGTCCCTCTCCTTGAGGCTTTAAAGTAGGAAGCAGCGCTATATATTTCAGAGTTTAGCACTCAAGGCATTATTTTACAGCAAAATCATGTTTGCAATACAACAGGAAACAAGTTTGCTTGCGTGCTATTTGGCTTCCGTTTCTACCAATCAGATGTAGGACTTGTTAGAATGCAAACGGAAATAAAAATAAAATACATTTGTGTGTGCCAATGGCATAAAATGATTATGTATGTATATCTTTCCTCTTGCTGGCTTTACAAGTTTTAATCAATTCGTTGAATGACTTGCATGAACACAGAAGTCGTACGGATAATATCTACAGTAAGTTAGTTATTATATTCGGAAGTATGAGCATATTTAAGCTGTTTATATGTACGAGGAAATCCACGTGGGTACTGTAAAGCGGATTATTTTCGAGATATTCTCAGTCATTCTTCTACGAAATCAAGCGTCCGTTAAAATTTCATAAAACGTAAAGGTCAGTTAACGGACAGCAATACTACACTAAAATACCGCATAAACGTCTTGAAATCGCAGGTGAAAAATGTGGCTATTAAAAGTAACACGCTATGCAGTAAACTATTTTTCTAAAGAGAAATTTTATTCGCATTTTCATCACAGAGTAGGAGGAATGAAAGAAGAATAGGCACTAAAGCGACAAACATTCTTACAGAATTGTGCACTGAATTACATTCTAAGACAATACTCGTGCAAGTGAAACTAAAACTACAGCTAAATTTGGTTGATTTTATGCTATTTGTCGTGTTGTTTGGTTCTCTATTACCATATATATATATGTTTTGCCTTTACCAATGTTATGGATACAGACGCCATGACACATGTAAATGTAAGTTATAACATGTTTAGTTATCTTGTACAATTTTTTAGGACTAGAAGCATCTCGGTTCTACAGATAAAGATGGTATTCGTGTTTCCAGTTGGTCCACCTGTAAACCATTTGGGTTGACAGCTGTACAAGCCTTTATTGGTCTAACGGTACTTCTTGTGATTCTCCAGAGTAAGACCCTTTCTCTCTCTCTCTCTCTCTCTCTCTGAGAGATTCCATTAAAGTTTTTTGAAGGAAGAAGTGTTTTAGGAATGTTGAAAGTCCATTACATATGTCTGGTTTGTATGTTTGTCTGCTGTCTGTGTCTGTCTGTCTCTCTATATAAAGTCATCAATATAGAAACATTTCTACCTTCTAAATTGTAGTTTCAATGTGTTTTAGTCAACAATAAAACACAACAATTTCCATCAAACGTATTTTTTGGTACATCAGACCAAAGGATGATACTGTATGTAAAATAGTACAATACAATGTCCGATTACAAAGCTTTCAAGCAACCGATGACGATATTTATTCCTCTTGTGAATCGATAGTACAAAAATGTTGACAGTCTAGTCATGGTACTACAATTAACAACAGATATAAGACTAACAAAAATATGAATTATCTATTATTTAACAGTATTTTGTGTCATTACTTTCTTCTCAGATCATCATCTGCATGATACACATTTTTATTCAAAGAAAACGGTGTTCATTCGTCTTCGACAATATTTAAACAATTCTTAGCAGATGTGGAAAAATTATAATAGGTCATACAAATCATAATATCAACCTGTCTCTATAGCAAATGCATATATATATATATATATATATATATATATATATATATATATATATATATATATATATATATATAGAGAGAGAGAGAGAGAGAGAGAGAGAGTTTGCTAGGCAATCTGAATAACTGCAGAGGAACACAAGAAGTGTGTGTTTGTGTTTCTCTTCGTGACTTGGATTTTTAACGGTTCTTTAAGACGTTTTCAGTCATATCGCTACGATGTCTACAGTGTGGCAGTTTATACTGATGTCGAGCACTGGGACATCATACCGTAGACATGTAGTATGATGTCCGACTCAGACACATTATCCTGAAACCAGGCCGACCAGTCCCAAAACTAACCTCTTAATGCTGAGCGGTAAGCGAAGCAGATGTTAGTACCATTTTTGTTAGTCTTTGGTATAACTCGGCCCGGGATCGAATCAACGATCTGCCGCATCCAGATATTAATTTTTTCACGTGTGTTGTATTTTGAATACAATTACGTTAGCATGAGTATGTGAGAAAGCATGCCAGTAGCTTCTCATGGATGTGTGCTTCATTCCTGGGTTTTTCCGGATTCGTTCTCCACCATTAATAACGGCCGCCATGTATAGCCCACCGTGTGCTGAGAAATGGCGTTACACCCCACAAGAACAACAACTTTAGCATGATATTACAATTATACAAAAATACTTACTTTGATCCACATGACATAAGCTGTGATAATATATGAGACCGTATATAGGCAACACATATTTGGTATTTGAAACAATATTCAACTGTTTATGTATTACTCACACAAGTGCCGTTCATAAAGTTATGTTGTTTGCAGATGCAGACTTTTGATTAATGGCCGAAGACGAGCTTAATCGTGCATTGACAAGTTTAATACATAAACATAAAACCACATAAATTTATCGTAAAATATATCAAATACATTCGTTAAAGTTTAAAACTACATCCCTCAACTCATTTTTAGCTGTTTCAAGCTTCATATTTAAGGCGATTTCTATTCCCGTATTCATACAGGCAGACTCAGTCAATCAACAATCGTCTAAAAGAACATTTCTAACTCTATCTGATCAATATATCATTTCTGAAAAGAATTACTTTGATTTTATCCAGATTGATTTTTGCACCAAAATTTGACAAAATTGGTCAAAAATAAACATTTGTTCCGGAAATGAAATATATTTTAATGCAGTGATCAAAATCATCGGCATGCAGTACAGCAAGTATATGCTTTTTCGTTTTATTTATAATGATAACACAAGTGTATTTTACAAGCAGCCCTTCCCTAAGATCAGTAATGCATAATGAGAATAAATTAGGGCCTAGGACACGACCTTGTCTGGTACCCACGTGACAGGGCAAACCGATACCGACAATCTTTAGGAGACTTAATACATGGTTTCAAACTAATATGTATCTAGGAATTTACCCTGACCATTGTATTAGTGAAATGTATCTTGAAGATTTGAATTTTTATCCGGGCTTCCGTCAGAGGTTCAAGTCGTTCAACCAAAACAACGAGAGCATTACTAATATATGCAATCACTTGTCTTTCCGGGGAATCTTGTGATCTGAGAAATGTATCATTTATTGCTCTACACAGACTTCCTCATCTCCTTGCATCTACTAGACCGTATGAGTTGATCATTTAAATTGAAAGGTATATTGCTTGCCATTTCTGTTGCTGATTCAGTAAGGACTTTATATTTGTTTTGGTACTTTACGGCACAACAATATAAGTATGTTATTTAATGCCATGGCAATTGGAGTAAAATGCACTACCCAGGGACATACCACGGTAACTCAGCGTGGACATCCAGCTTTGGTCCGATGGTAGAATTAGAACCCAGAACCTTTTGGTCGTAAGTCCGGCATGCTAACCACTGAGCCACTACGGCTCTCAGCAAGTACTAATCCCCAAACAATTTTAGTTTTGCTAGATATTATGCATGCAGTATATGCGGTTTATTCTTTTTATTTCATAATCTTAATCCCTGTCTAATAATGAATATCCCATAATAATGTGCAGCCTCTCAATTCCACATTTGAATTGATAAATATCCTTGGAATATTATTTGACAAGTTTCTGCTTTTTTTATCGTTTTCTTTAGCAGAAAAAATTATCGTACATTTCATCTAAACTTCTGATTCAGATCAGTTTGGCTTCAGATGTTTTTTCCTTCGACCTATACACACAGTTAGGTCACCTCATATTCAATTTTATTTTGTGAAATTGTAAACCCTACTACCAGTCTGCAGTTTTAATAGGTTTTGATAGGCTTCAAAATACACACTTATTTTGAATATTTTCATTTATATATGTTCGGAAACATGGTCAGTCACAGCGTGTCGTGTAACATAATTAGCATACACGTATATAAGCACATTACTAAATAGACTTCTTTTCCTAAATTGGCCATGCCGTTGCATATACATGAAAACCAAAGCTTGATATAAGACAGGTGTTAAATGCATTTAAAAGATCGACAATAACAGTACTATTGCTCACCCTGTAGACGGTGGAATTTGTTTGCGAAAAATCTGCTTATTACCCTTGAATAGCATTATCATCAGACCATGTGCCAAGTTTTGATCTTTAATACTTTGTAAAAACTATGCACAAATGATCTATGAGCGGGTAACCACTGCAATTGCATCATTGTATCCTTGGGATAGGCGAATAGTTTCCATTTATTCATCACGATATAGTCAATAATATGTTAAATGTAATTTTAAAACGCACAAAATCACAAAAAGCCTCGGACAAATTATTTACTGATAAAAGCAATACTAGTTTACGCATCTTTCTTTTTAAGATACCACCGATGTAAGAAACAGAACATGGATCGGCGATATAACAAACAGAGGAACTTGCGGAGATCCGCCTAGCACGCTCGGTGACTTGGTCCTTTATAAACAGCAAAGAGACGCAGCTTTTTACGTCTGTCCAGGTTTAAACCTGTACGTAGCTTTTCCCTTGACTTGTCCAATCATCTACTGTTAAGCGAACGGAACCTTTTCTACACCTGATTTTGCTACTAGTCAATCCGTCTTTTTCCCAGGTAAGTACCTTTTTTTCACTCTAGCAAAAAGAACAGTAATCAATCCAAAAGAGTAAAACCAGAGCTTTCTAGAAATGTTCGGTTTGTATAAAAATAACTCACATTCTCCTCTATAAGAAGTTCAAATGCTATTGTATGCACAAGCTGTTTGAGTAGGGGTATACCACGCTTAGGGGCCCCGAGTGGCCGAGTGGTCTAAAGCGCTATCCGTTACGGATCACTGTCATCTCACCTCTGTCTGCGTGGGTTCGAGTCTAGGATTCGGCCAATGTTGCTATGTGAGAAAGCTTGCCAGTAGCTTCTCGTGGGTAGGTGGTTCTTCCCGGGGTTTTCCAGGGTTCTTCCTCCACCATTAATACTGGCCACCATGCATAGCCTATCGTGTGCTGAAAAATGGCGTTAAAACCCACAATAACAACAAGAACAACAACAAAAACAACAGATACCTCGCTTAGCTTTGCCGCTCGCCATGTTTTGTATTTTCATTTAAGTGCACGAAAAAAGAATTTCGTTGCTGCTTTTTCTCTTCAAATGCTCAGAAACAATAAATATGAAAGCTTCATACAACATGTACACTGAAAAAGTGTAAATTTAAAAGCAAACAATTTAGACTGTGTATATTATGTGGAAACGGTAGAATCAGAAGTTATTGATAGGATTGAGGATTCGTTACAACGTATTGTAAGCATAGTACCATCTAGGTTGTTCCTTAGCCCTAAACACAATTTATAAAGCTCCAATCATTCTCTGGACTTTTATTGCTGTTTCCGTGTCCAATTAGAAACATTATTTAAGCGATCTTTGCTTTGACAATGAATTTCTAGTTACTACATCAGTTAAGGGACGAAATTAAATAGGACGAAAATAAATCTAGTTATACATTACTTTCAAATCACAGAATATGTTAATCGCGTGGAATGCCAGGTATACTTTTTCATATTGTTATGGAGTCATGTATATGTATATTTTGTTGCAGAATGTGTCTTAGTTGTTTGTAGAATATTTAAATAAATTCCGATTGGTTGGACTTGGTCACATGAATAATCAATTTTGAGGCAAAATGAGTTGTACGATCCGTCACGTTGGGTATATTGTGAAATATTGTCGTAATATAATTATATGCGTACATAAGAAGGGAACGGATCACTCAGATCGATTCCGATTTTGGAGTGATCCTAATTATTTTGTATCTGTTGCAGACGTGTTTTATGTTTTATATGGATATCATTCGAGAGGATTTGTTTGGAACGTTCAGTGGAAATAGAAAGTGCTCATTTTTTGGACTATAGCGTTGTTCTGGAATGATGTGAATTATTTGAGGGAGTTCTTGACAATTCCAGGTTGACAACGTCACAATTCATGGCGGACCGGAGAAAATCCGGTTTTGAAATTTATACAGAACTTTTCACTTTTTGGACGTTCATAGAACATTACCAGCATTATTTTGGATTCATTTCATAATACTTTAAGTTCTTTTAACATTTTCATTTATAACTTTGATAATTATTTTTTCAATTAACTTTTTCAAACCTGTTAGTGTTACGTCTTCCTGTTACTTAGTTTATGACCACAGAGTCGTAACAACGAGTGTAGACTGCATAGGATCAATAAATATATGTTGTAGGTTTCTAATACTAAAATCTGTTGACAACTTTGGGGTAATTTGTCACTGACTGGAGAGGTGGGCTTTTAGAAGGATTAAGTTAATTTGCCGTTGGATGGGTTAGGTGATGAATAGGTGTTTTGAAATATTAGATCGAATAGTAAGATCTGTCACGTGGGGTATATTGCACCATATACCCGTAAGAGACTCTTGAAGATGTATATAACAAGAAAACGAATCAATTAGATTAATTCCAATTTTAGATTCAATCCTGTTTCGGATTCCTAATCCACACATTGAAGTAAGTCCGCAGATGTATTTGATAATTTGTTTAGACGATTTGAGAGGACATATTTATTCACTGGAACTACCAAGTACTCATTGGACTAGAATGTTATTCTGGGACAATTGTGAATTATTGAAATGAAATCTGGACAATACGATAGTAAACATACATTTGAGAATCTGATATTTATTCGAAACATTCAATTCTTTTGGACTTGAATATAACCCTTGTTTGGCCCAATCACTGCATATTAACTGCAATATTTGTATTTCGACTCTATCGTATTTGTACCTGAATATCCACTGACATAAAATAAACCATTCGCTTCCCTCCCCGTTTTCTCCATTGCCTATAATTGTCTGATATATTTGCTCACTACATGGGCGTATGTATTATCACTCGCGTTGGGCTAAATAGTGATTTAAGCTTTTCTGGAACGGAAATTTAAATTCTGCATCAGCCACAGACTTCAGTTCTTTCGTAAAATGTACATACGTCAAACAATAATGCTTTGGATGACATACTGTAATCTTACTGTGTTTATTTAAATTTCAATTCTCACACAAGAATGGAACCAGTCTCATGAGGTTATTTGCACATGTCATTACTGTCATCGACAGCCTTTATATGAACAAACCTATGCGGGTTTTATAAGATTGAGGCCTCGAAAAAGTGTGCTATTTTCTTGTAAACTCAGACGCTCGAGTCTGGAATTTTGCTTATATACAAATGGAAATACATTCATGCTGCTCGTGCGTGTGAAAAATGTAATAAGACGTAGACCCTGATTGGCAATAAAATTGTATACCCACATAAAAGTCACTACTCTTGGACATATGATACCATTCTCAACAAGCCAGAACGCATCATATTAAAAATTAATACAAGTTTATATTTTATATTTGCTTTTCGAAATTGTTTTATTAATCTACTGGGTATGAGAGATGGCTTAATGCGGATGAATACAATTGCATTTTGTTAAAGATAATCTGAAGTACAAACGTTTTTAAATGAACTATTTGATACTGTATCTCAAGACGAAAATTATAACGCTGTTAACCAATTGAAGTTAGGAAACGTCATTGGTCCGATATAATGATGAATTAATTTACTGTGCTTGGGACTGACACATTGCTACTTTTCTCAGATAGTACATATAATTTCTTTGATATTGGACATTTTCCAGATTCTTGGTCATTAGGATGTATAGCTACAATACATGAAATAGATTATGTGAACAAGGATGAAAAATAATAACTGTAATAATTACATGCGTATTGATTGAAAACGTTACACTAGACAACGTAAGAATCGACCTCTCCATTAGGCAGAATCACATAACCTGTATATTTAAGATGAAACGGAATGACGGGAACTATATAATGCCAACAGCTTTACTCTACACGGTCTTATCATATTTTTAAAACACTGTAAATAAATTGTTTTTTTTTGTGTGTGTCAATTTAACAAAAACTGTTGATGATTTAGTCAGAGATGTACAATGAGTTTAATATGTATGTTTCACGTGATTTTTATATGCACAAGAAAATTTAAATAACGTACAATATACAGGCGACATTTTTAAATTGCTTTCTGAGATATTGCAATCTGCCAAGTACAATATATATTCTATTTCATATTTGTATTTTCGTAGATGACATTGAGAACGAATTTATACCTAAGAGATCTTGAACACATTGATACAAATTTATTTAAATTGTTTATGCTATGTGCTGATAAAGATTTAAGAGTAGCGGTAGGATGGATTGGATTGTTAAAGTTAATGTTATGTGACGTTTAAAAAGGCAATGCCCTAGTAATGCTCTAGTCATTAGCTTTTGGAGAAAAGCATGGGACAAATATTTTGTTTTTCTTTCTGTTAGTATATCCATGCATGAATATGTCTGTAATTTCATTTCGGGTGAAAATATTCATGACGCTCATTACTAAGGAATGAAACGTAGTCCACTTATACATAATGAGCGCTTTGCGATCACCATTTGGGATCTGATCTTCTAAGTCAAGGGCAAGGCTCAATATTTCAAGTTGTTTTTCTTGGCATGTTTCTCAATGTCCGGTCCTCTTTCGCTTTAAAGCCGTGTGATTAATAAATGCGACTTTGTATATATGTTACATATAAGTACCAGTGAGTGTGTTGCATACTATGTTTGGGTTTCACCTTTGAAGTCAAGGTGAATGGTAATTATTTTGCTCTTTGATCGCACGTGCCATCTCATGACTTTAACGTTAGATCCTTGTGAGATTAAATGATGCAACGTATCACCAATAAAAGGTATGTTACGGAGTAATTGAGGATTACGTATCAAGGTCACTGCCCAATAATGAATGGTTTCCATCGTACTGTCGTTCTCATCTCTGACCTTTGAATGCTTTTAGATTAAGCGAGCAAACGTTGTATACTGCTATATCATGACTACAAATTTGTCACGTGCCATATTATGGTCCTTATCTTCAAGGGTAGGATCATGACTCTTTAATTTAGTTTTCCATTCATTCAGCTCAGAAGGATTAAAGATGTTTTATGTTAAGGAATGTAACTTGGAATACTTATATTTCGTAATTAAATGGTATGTGCCACACTGTGTTAAAATCCTAAATGTCATGGTTGTTATCGTTATCTTAATTTTTCCGTCTAACGTTCCCATCCGAACTTTAACTTTTGAACCTTGTTAGATTAAAGGAATGAAACTTAGGATACTTATATATCATCATTGGAGGAATCTTTAAGTTAAGGCCACATATAAACAGTTTTTTTTTTCCGGTTGGCCTGTATTTTCTGCACTATATCCCCATATATTAGATAAAAAGATTGGAGTATGTACCATCATTTACGTAAATATCATTAAAAGCAAGTGTATTCGGTACCATATCTTAAAAGTCAATGTCATTGTGCAATATTTCCCATCTTATATTGTACTTTCCATTTACTCTATAATCACAGAACCATTTGAGATGAAGTGACTACATGTTATTACTATATATCATCAAAAATGAACGTGTTGCGTATTTTCACGATTAAGGTGACTTGTCAATATATTAGGTTTCAATCACATCCTCCTTACTGTTCTGAAATTGTAAAGCTGGTTAAAATAAGTGGATAAACCCTTGGATGGTTATATATCGTCATAGTAACACGCGTTTGCTTTCCCCATTTTGGGTCTCATCCTCAAGGTCAAGGCCACAGTTCAACATTTTAGAGGTTCGCTAATGCTTCTCAGAGTTATAGCATCTCATGTGTCACAGTCAAGTTACATTTTCACGGTCAAAGTCACTGTCTGATTGTATTTACCCTGTTTTGTATATTTTTACGCGAATGCCTTTTGAAGTAGGGTTCCTATCCGAAAGCTTTACCGCTTTATCTTAAATGTTATATTTTGATTAAATTTTTTGAAGTAGTATCACCTCACAAAGGTATGTGTGGCACAAATATTCATCGAATTTACTTGTTAAAACTGATATAATGATATTTATATATGTAATATTTCATCTAATATTTGATGTGGTTAAAAATGTGATACTATAATAAATTACCCCCAGATGTTAAAGTTCATATCTTGACCTGTTGACACTGCATACGAATCAAATAATCTACAAGTTGGAATAAATGTATTGTGTCTCTGTGTATAAATGAGAATGATCAGGGAAAAAGCGTTAGTAGTACAAGGGATGAATATGCTAATTTACATGATATTGCCAATATAAGAACATTGTTCTAGTGATAAAGTTGCATTCATAATAATGTGCATAATGGATCAATGGATTGATGGCGTGTCTTGTATATGCAATATTATACACGATTGACTCTGCAGCAAATGCTGCACGTGTGTAAGCGGTACGACTTTAGCTTTGGATACACGAGCAGGAAAACTGTCTTCTCTTTTCTTCCAGAAGATTTCGTGCTAATTTTTGAAGCATGTTTATTCTTAAATTGAACCTTAAGCATCTAGATTTTGCTTTGTTTTATGCTGCGAAATAAAATCGTAAAGTGAGTTAGGAATATTTGGTACTTGTCTTTAAGCAATAACTTCGAAGTATCTTAGGAAATTAGAGCTAATCCTTGTTTGATTGTTTTTGTTTATTTTGTTTTCCAGCGAATGAAATACATGTGGTGGTTGACGAGAGTGGTGAAATTACAAGCCCAAACTATCCTGCGAATTACATTCCGACATATAATGATAAAATTATCACTTGGAGCATTATGACACTGGGAAAGAGCATTGTATTTCGAATAAATGATTTTGATATCGATTCGACCACTACGGTCTCATTGCTGTGCGGAGATAGGTATGTACAAACATATTAAAGTGAAGTGTAAGTTTGCATTAGAACATATCAGATTGATTATATATATATATATATATATATATATATATATATATATATATATATATATATATATATATATATATATATATATATATATATATATATATATTTATATACAAATGTAATGTCATTCACATTGGTAGGAGGTGATGATAGACACACTTTATATTTTCTTATATACAGACCTAACTGAGATTGGGTAATGAGGTTTTAAGTTTTCTTTGTCAATAACCTTGACATACACAACATATACGTACAGAAAATATAAAACACAAAATATGTTGGCACATATAATTAGTCTTTTTTTTCTAGAGATATTCGTGGCCCTGAAAACGCCGTTGCTTTTTTGACCAACACTCCACTTAATGGTTGCACCTCCCGTATTTGGTATTGCAGGCTGCGTGTATTTAAAGACAGTTATGTTTTTATGGAGACCGAGATCTTCAAACTACTCTCGTTGGCCTCATTCCCCAGTCTTCCTTCTTCTTTTTGTCCTCTCTCTTCTTCTCTTGCTTCCAATCTGTTTGATCCAGTCATCTAAATTTCTC
The DNA here is from genome assembly GCA_028554795.2 of Sinohyriopsis cumingii. Taxonomy (NCBI): domain Eukaryota; kingdom Metazoa; phylum Mollusca; class Bivalvia; order Unionida; family Unionidae; genus Sinohyriopsis; species Sinohyriopsis cumingii. Next base: position 61,115,998 of record CM068835.1, read on the forward strand.
TTGCATTTTCATAGGCCACAAGTGGCCGATTGGTCTAAAGCGCTCTCTGTCACGGATTACTGCCATCTCACCTCTGTCTGTGTGGGTTCGAGTCTCGGGCTCGGCGAATGTGGAAATGTGAGAAGGCTTGCTGGTGGTTATTTCCGGGGTTTTCCCGGGTTCTTCTTCCACCATTAATACTGGTCGCCATGTATAGCCTATATTGTGCTGAAAAATGGCGTTAAAACCCATAACAACAAAAAACAACTTGCATTTTCATCAATTTGTTATGCAGTCACTGAAATCCCCTATCACATCTCATGCTCTTTTCTTCCCACGTTTAATTCGGTCTCTTCTTTACCCTCCTCTAAACCGTCGATGCTCATTTAATGTTGTGACCTTCTTCTGCCTCTATTGAGCCCTTTGCTGACTTTAACTATATCGTCACCTTCTTCAGATGTCGACTTATTGTACCAAACACAGGAGGTGCTTCGCACTCATTCATCTGAATGCTTAATACTACTGTCTATATGGCAGTGTTCTGCCATTTTTATGTCTTGTCTGGTCGACGATGAATGTCAAGGTTGTGAACACGCCGCATTATATGCTTGAAGCTAAGTCATGAAGAAATATAATCCTACCATAGCATTCAGCCCTCATAGAGAATACAAACGGAACAGACATTGTACAGACCTTACATAAATCATTTTGTTTTTGAGTATTTTCATTGGTTTACACAAGAAAAAGGGTGTGATTAAAGAGTTTGTTTTATACACACGACAACTTACATTGTACCAAGAAACTCATTTTATATGGGAAGGAGATTTTCAAATTGTTGTTTTTGGTTGTGACATAAAAACATATACACAATAAAACCCATAAAATAGAAAACACAAAAGACAAAAGTCAAAATGATTAGTTTATTTATTTCATTAGAGATATGGGAAAGGCGTTTAGTTTTGGTGAGCGGACCTGGATTTATCTCCTAGGATTACGGCTATATCTCACCAGTCGCCTTAACACTATATAGGGTCGACTCCTTCTAAACAAGAAGGAACGGCCCATCGTATCCATTATGCATTCCAGTTGTACATCTTATTGTTTTCGCATCCGTTACCTCTGATGTTGTTGTTGCTGCTCATGAAAGTATCTTTGTCTTTCCATCTATTATTTTCCCCGTCTAATCATCTCCTCGCGCAGGAGGTTTCTACTTGGCCATATGTCAGTTTGAAGATGGGTGACTTCGTGTCCCTTTTCTTCTTCATCAGGTGCTGCCTTGCCCGCTGCACCATGGTTGTAGGATATGTTCCTGACCACTCAATAATGAAAACAATAGACATGATATAAATCATCCCTTCGATTCATTTTGCCAGTAATATTTATTTTTATTTTGCATTCACACTCCACCCCCTCTTTGTATGTCTAAATATTAATGAAGAAGACTGTTAGACCTATTAGAAAGTCTTTCATCACTATTCCACTATTGTCAGGATGAAGACATAATTTTCACTTGGTAGAGTCATTTTGAAGCAGATATCAGATTTCATATGTTTTCCTAACTTTCATGCTATACTGTGCCATGTATCTGTTCATGGATTTAACATCTTTGGAGTGTAAAGCGAAGTTGTCAAATATGTTTACTGGTTTTGGGCGATAAATATATTTTCAGGATAATAAATGTTTCTATCGTTAAATGCTTGCTGAATGCGTGGACAAGCAGTACATTAAATAACTTGTTAGATGTTCCTTTTTGAAGCTGAATTCCATTTATATACGATAAAGGGTTGAACACTTATCCTACGTGCATACAACTGACTTCTCTTATCTACGTACATTGAGCCCGAGTTTACCGTGTTTACATTTTCGAACGTTATATTTTGATCATATATTTATATAATCCGTTCACTTTCTTATATGTAATATTATATAAGCAGTGATTTTACACACTCTTTACATATATGGCTCTTTGCATCTCGCCTTTTATTTCACCCAACACTTCAACCACTCTGTGTGGCCTAGTGGTTAGAGCGTCCGCCTCGGATGCGGGATGTCCTGGCTTCGATCCCCGGCCGAGTCATACCAAAGACTTACAAAAATGGTACAAACAGCTGCCTCGCTTGGCGCTCAGCATTTAGTGGTTAGTGTTAGGACTGGTCGGCCTGGTTCCAGGATAATGTGACTGGGTGGGACATCATGCTACATGTCTGCGATGATATATCCCAATGCTTGACATCACTATAAACTGCCACACTGCAGACATCATAGCGATATGACTGAAAAAATAATGAAGCTAAGTTAAAAATCCAAGTCACACTCGCCCAACACTTCTATCTCGCATTAATAACATTTTGTAACTGTCTGCATCATTTGTTTCAGCAGTAAATACAATCTTACATATCGACGTGAAATTTGAGTTGGCATGTCAACATGATTGTTGTTATTTCAATGAGGACACCCACTAGTGCAATGAAACAAATCTTGGTGGCAGTTCGCTGGAGCGACTAGCAATTGCTCTCGCACAAATGCTCTGCTTGGTGGCGTAGCCTCCCTTAATTGGACCGCTGAACGGTTTGCAGCTCCAAACGGTAACTACTCAGTTGTCTTGGAGCAACAAACCGTTACGAAATTGTAAACACGTCGTCGATCATAACATGTTAGTAGCACCACGCAGACAACCTTGAAACTCTCAAGTTGCATAGAAATGTGTTACAAACTTGAATCCTAGTAGTTAATATCTATGAAATTATTTATAGTCTGGAAACAACAACCTTTTTGTCGAATCTCACTTTCTGGTTTGAATTCATTCGTGCTTGCGGTTTCATTATTTAATGCTTCTGTGACTAATGGAACTCGTGCTACCCATTCGATTAACTGAGGGGTGGTGGTGGGATTAACCTCTTGTGTTCCAACACCTTTTGTTCGAGATTGCTGCACTATGAAATTTCGTTAATAATTCCTGCGAGGACTGATGACCGAATAACCATTCTGCAAGTGTGAGTTTAAATCGTTCCTCAATGGCCTGGAAACAATACATATTAATATGAACAGCACGAACTTGCACATGGTGTTCTGACAACAGCGCAGCAGCACATCTGAGAAATTATTTACCAGGATTCACTTGTAATATATAAGCCATGTAGCATCGTATCCCACCCAGTCTCTTATCCTGACACCAGCTGACCAATCCTAGCACTAACCTCTTAATGTTGAGAGCCAAGCGAATCATATCCTAGCACCATCTTTGTAAGTCTTTGGTACGGGGTTCGAACCTGCTACCTCCAGTATCAGAGGCGGACGATCTACCCACTAGACCACCGGAGATGTCCATATTACGAAGTAAAGATCAGAAATGGTGAAATCGAGTGGTGAAAAATAACAAACGCAATAAAAAACAATTGCATGGTCATATTGAAACATTCTGCAACAAAACTGACTGGAAGTGTCCAAACACACCTTGCTCAGCTTAAAGCAGCCAAACACAAGATCATCCTAGTGGTATTAAAATTCCGAATCAGGGGTAATACAAATACAGAAGACTTGTAATAAGATATTTCCATTCGTTGAAGCGGCTCCAGTAGTTGCAAATGCTGCGGCGTTATGGGCTGTTGGAACTGGATCGGCACGGCTCTGAAAAAGGAGGATGGAGGTCGCACACAAGTAAGAAAAGGAAAGGCCCTCATTTACCAGGAACAAGTCGTTGAATACCATCACGAAGAGGTCTTTGATTACACGATATAGCATGCAGAAAGCTACGCGTCTGTTGACCAATCTTGAAATTTCCACGAATTAAAATCAGACAAGCATTTTCGTGGTGTCTTTAGTCGTAATGAACTTGCATCGATAGTGTCACGCACACGTGAAACCGGCAATGTCACCCTGGATTTGACAACAAGAGCAGGTACTGATTGTGTGGTTTATGTGGTGACACCTCATCATCGTTAGTATTTTGACTTGTATGGACTTGCACAACAAGTTGAAGTGTGATTATTTGACGGAGAACGATAAACTTGAACGTCAGATTCGTCTACCACTGTTCCATTAAACTCAACCTGTATTCTCTATTGGATTGGTTGGTGAAGTGGATCTTAGTAGGTTTGCCTGCAAAGCTAATTTGACTGAATTTGCAAGTCGTGTTATTCGTTGTATTAACCAGGTGAGCTTGTGATTTTTGAAGATCAATCTTTTAAATATTCATAACATTGTTAAGTTGAAATGCGCTGTCAAAAAGAACCTGGCTGAGATCAAATATACAATGGGAAATCAGAGAGTATGGTTTGTCAATGGCTTATATCAAAGATGACACTAATGCTATATCAAAACAATACGTGGATAGACAAATTGCTGTTGTGCTATCAGCATCACGTGTAGTAAGTTCTGGGGTGTATTTCAATTATATTAACCGGTAAAGGAGATATAAAAACTGTAGACTTATCAAATGGGCTACTTGTTTTAGCTCTGTCGGGAATCACTTTAATATGCATAAATGTCACTCTTTAACGCTTCTCGAGTATGGTCATATTATCCATTTGAGTTTAGTGGCAAGTGTGGAACATTAAAGATAATGATAAATACTGCTACTGGAGTGGGTGGGTGAGCAATCATTAAGGAGTAGTACTAACGATAATACTATTAAAAATTATTAATATATTAAACATTGCTAATATTAACAAAGTCAGTGTCTTTGGTCGGTGGTGATGAAATTCAGTTCGAGGGACTCAACATCTTTCCAAATAGGGATACTTAGCCGTTTTTAGTGTTGTTTTTACAGATTAGATTTATCATTACATATACGTGATGGGTTCCGTTTGCGGTTGCATAATGTTGAATGACCTAACGTAGGATCTTAACATCGATCGCAAGTTTGTTACATTTGTCGACGAACATCTCCTTCAAAACGGTGTTACCAGACCCTCGTTAAAGGTCACAAAAAACAACAGTTGTGACCATCGTGATGTGCCACTACAAACCCTAGGTTGAATTGCTGCTGAACCCGCCCTGGTTACGTTTACCAATGAATGTGTTTCACTAACATTAACTCAATTAAAACAAAAAAGATCTCGAATGTTATTCACCAAGGACTCACTTATCCTAGTAAAAGTTAACTGGGGACGACAAGAAAGAGCCTTTAATACACCAGGCGCAGGTGCAATGAAATTGGTGGTATATCTCTAGAACGTATAATTGTTAAATTTTCTTCAGACAGAGGCTTTCTATAATTGTATGACAGTTGTAATATTCAAATAGTGTAAATGGTTAGAAGTTCAGACGCGTATTACGCTTGAGCATGATTATTTATTACCAGTCCTGCAATTGTACTACGCGAATGTATTATCAATAGAAGAACAATAATTGATCCCAAAAGCTACCGATGTAAAAAATAATCGAAGAGGAGGAACAGCTGAAAAATGAAATCACTAATAGTACCGCGTTGATTATGAAATACAAACTAGCGTGTTTCGTTTCGGATGTTATTTGTGCTCTTGCCGCGGCAACAACTGTTGGCCTTGGTGTGAATGGAATGGCAACCACGAGGACAATCATAGGTGCACCAATCGGAAGTATTGTCGGGGTTATCGATAATAGTCTGTGTCTATTGTGATGCTAGTACATATGCACATATATGGCTTGCTTGCCAGAATGGGTTCAAATCATGGGGAAAGGAGGCTGTGATGTATATCAGGAAGACAAATAAAACGAGTACGAAATAAAAAAACGGTATAATGACACTACCCCAGAAATTCATGTCATTTGATCTTTGACACTTATTTGTTGAATTCAGCATAACTTATTTTGATATGATTTTTTGCCGCTGTTGAACGTTACGAATCTTGCTGTTACAAAGTCTATTTTTAAGTTGTTCACGTTGCTTCATTTATATATTAAAAGCTGTGTCTAATAATGACTAGTTTTGATTTTATCTGTATCGTGTGAAAGCAGAGTTAAATGATTAGTTCATATAGTTGAAACATATTCAAGTGGGATTATTTGCTTTGCTGTTAGAAATACGAAATCAAGACGACTTCCTTATAATTTAAAGTTCCTTTTTCTATTTAACTGCGAATTTTCCCCATGATCATTAAAATTTAAAACTGTCGTCGGCTTCAAAATTGAGACTTATGTTTATACTGGCAACTATAAGTTTGTCTCTACCTTCCACAGCGATTATGCAGCATACAGACACGATATCATCACAGTTTGAAAATTCTTCAAAAATATTAGAGAGATGGTCGATTGAAAATAAAGTGTTACTTTTCTCCTACTTGAAGTAAAGGAAGTAACAAATCATTACTTTAAGTGCAACCATTTCTATTTCAAAGGAGTTTTCGTCAGTAGTGTCCTATGTTGAATGTTGAACTAGAGTTTCAAATCCCCCAATTCATTAAATGTTATTAGCTCCGTGTAAAAAGTGCATTTCATGCATATTTTCAAGAGTACAAGTTTATCATTAATTACTACTCTTTGTATTTTAACATCACTCTAGTTTCACAATCGTTACTTCTTTACAGTAATTATTATTCTCAACAGTTTGTTTAATTTCTTGTATATCTCTGTCTTGTATTCTTTCTATAACTACCGCGTCTATGTGGAGATTATAGTTTTGACGTCCTTGGAAGATAATTAAGCATGAGCCAGATATTTTGTTGTCTACACGAGAATAGACAGTGGTATGTGTTGGACTAAGTTCACTGTTGGTTACCTTTAGATTTAAGGATCCTTTCACTCCAACATTTTATATGTTATCTCTACTAATGATTATCTCTCTGTGTTTCTCGAAATGTCCCCTAGATTATCGGTTTATTTATTCTTCATAGGTAGTTTATTTTATAAACTTATTGTTCCTTTCATTTTTCTCAGTCATACGTTCTGGTTTTCTCTGCTTGTCGGACGTGATTATGAACACCACTAAAGTTGATTCGATTTGATATTTATTTTGTCTGCTGTATCAAGAAGAATTGAGAACTTTCTAACCTTACATTCTAACCTATGCTCTAAGTTACTATAAATGGTTTTCAATAGACTGGTTGTTTTAGAGTAGCATTATTAATTTGAATTCATATTATTATATGATCATAGTACATTCTTTTCTCAGCTGGTTTTATATATCTGTTATTCGTCAAAATAAATTAAGTCCCGTTCCCGTTCACGATCAAACGCTTATAAACGTTGTTAACGTATCAACTTTTATGAAATTTATATGACGAATTGTTTCACGAAAGAGAGAATGTCAAACACTAAATTTGATCAAAATCAAAATAATTGTGTCTAAAAGTTATTGTAGCTCAAAAATTACTATAAACTTCCAATACTTAGGTCCAGTATTGGAGAGTAGTTTCCACTCATCAACCAACGCTGCATTACAAAAAGGCAATGGCACGCACCAGGTATGAGCTAACAGCTATTGATGGTTTCAAGATGATGTTGACATTGATATGTTGAGAAACTGACGTTTTGTTGAAACTATGCTATGTTACAGAATTAAATTTATGAATTATATTCCTCTCTTGGAAATAATTTACAATATTCTATTTTCTAGAGAAAAATTGAAATACTTGAAATAAGAAATACACAAATTAAAAATATGTTATATAAATTTTGTTTTAAAATTAAAATTAGTTTTGTTAAATATATACATTTTTGTGTTATTTTTATGTAATATTTGAAACACATTTTGGAATCCTAGATCGATACGCCTTTCCTTCGCCTGACGTTGTATTGCAATGCGTGGTGTCGTGAGGTCAATTACACGTGTTACATGTATGAAAATTATGTTATCGGTATAATAAAGTCTATTACATATTATTCATGTGATGAAGCTCCTTAAGTAAATATTGTTTAATTCCTAGTGTATATCAGTTTACATATTTGTCCAGAACGGAAATAATCAAGGGCAAACAATCCAGAGAGATGTAAACATATCCAACATAATTTACCTCTTTTTTGGGGTATACGTAGGAAAAAATTTGTCAAACACGTGGCCACAAAACACAACATTGGCGATGATTAATTTGCCCCCGATGTTAAAATTCATATCTTGACCTATTAGCACTGCATACGAATCAATTAGTCTACAAGGTGGAATGAATTTATTTTGTCTATATGCATACATGAGAATGATCAGGAAAAATCGATAGTAGTACAAGGGATGAATATTCTGACTCACATGATATTTGACATATGCATTATTTTACACGATTCAATTTGAAGTAATTGATACACGTGTGTACGTGGTACGACTTCAGCTTTGGATACACATACAGGAAAGCTGTCTGCTCTGTTATTCCAGAAGATTTTGTGCTAAGTTTTGAAACATGTTTATCCTTAAATGGAACCGTAAGTCTCTAGATCTGGTATTGTCATATGTTGCAAAATAAAATCGTTAAATGTGTTTGGAATATTTGGTACTTGCCTTTAAATAATAATTTCCAAGTATCTTAGGACATTTGAGCAAATCCTTGTTTGATTCTTTTCTTTATTTCATTTTTCAGTTAATGAAACACATGTGGTGGTTGACACGAGTGGTGCAATTACATCCCCAAACTATCCTGCGAATTACATTCCCACATCGATTAATAAATCTATCGTTTGGAGCATTATGACACCGGGGACTAACATTGTATTTCGAATAGAAGATTTGGATATCGATTCGACCACACTTTTCGAATTGCTGTGCGGATATAGGTATGTAGGAGCATATATTAAAGTGACGTGTAAGTTTACATTATAATCTATCAGATTGATGTCGAGGTTTCGAATCTACTGACTTTACTCGGATTATACCTTTGGCTAACATGCAAGATGCATTTGATCGTTAATGGATAAATCGTTTACTAAAATAGTGCCCATTGGTTCAACATAGGAATGGTGTTATACCTCGAAGTGTTGAATATTTCAGGTCTCAAATGGGGAATTAGACTTGAGGTGACAATGACACTACACTAATATTGCATGAAACCGGAAATACTAATGTTAAAATTTTATCTAGAATCCAACGCAGACCTTAAATATGACATTTGTTTTGAATACTAACCATACATACACACGCTATACTACAATCACAGATCCCTACGCTAAAAGAAAGAGGATAGGAATTGTTTAGATATTAATTTCGCACAAATATACACAAAGAGAAACACAAAACAGAAAACACAAAAGACAAAATGCGTATTAAAATGATTAGTGTTTTTTAAAGTTTATTAGCGATTTGGGAAAGACGTTTAGTTTTGGTGAGTGGACCTGGATTTATCTCCTAGGATTGCGGCCATGTCTCACCAAGGGTTTTGTTACAGAAGTAAAAGTCATTTGTCTGCATTATACATTCCAGTTGTACATCTTATTGTTTTTGCATCCTTTGTTTCTGCTGTTTTCTTTGCTGCTCGTACAATTATATGTATCTTTCCTCCCATTCTGTTTTACCATAGAAGTATTTCCTAGGGTAGGACGTTTCTACTAGGTCACATGCCAGTTTCAAGATGGTCGACATCGTGTCCGTTTTCATCTTAATCAGGTGCTGTAATCCCAACTACAGCACGGTTCGAGGATATGTTCTTGACCGCTCAACCATGGTCGACGGAACGTTTGTATTTTGGAAACAAAAAGGAGCATTAAATAATAAAACCAAACCCACATTGTCGACCATAACGGGTCAGTAGCACGACGCAGACCCCCCGATTCATTTTCGCCAGTAATATTTATATCCATTTAGTATTCTCACTCCACCCCTCTATGTATCTCTAAATATTAATTATGAAGACTGTTAGACCTATGAAAAATTCTTTTATCACTATTCCACTATTTTCAGTATGAAGAAAGTATCTTCACCTGGTAGAGTCATTTTTAAACAGATACAGATTCCATATGTTTGAAAGTAAAAGTGAAGCCTGTACACTTATTTTGAGCACTCAATATCCCTGTCTTCAAGAGTTAGATTGACCACAGCCATATTTTTCAAACTTTCATGCTATACTGCGCCATGAGTCTGTTCATGGATTTAACATGTTTGGAGTGTAAAGCGAAGTTTTTTTTTACAAATATTTACTGGTTTTTGTGCGATAAATATATTTTCAGGATAATAAATGTTCCTATAGTTAAATACTTGCTGAAAGCCCCTGGCAAGAAATACATTAAATACACCATGAGGAAAATTTTAGGTACATTACTTTTTATATATTTGTTCTTTAAGCTGAAATCCATTTATATACAATACAGAGTTGAACAGTTCTTCTGCGTGCATAACATTGACTTCTCTTATCCACGTACAAGAAGCCCGAATTTACCGTGTTTTCATATTCGAATGTAATCTGTTGCTCATATATTTCATTTTCTTTTATGCAATATCATTATATAAACACTCATTTTTACACAATCTTTAAATATCTGGACCTTTGCATCTCGCTTTGTATTTCATCCAACACTTTTCGCTCGCATTAATAATATTTTGTAACTGTCTGCATCATTTGTTTCAGTAGTTAATGCAATCTTACACGAATCGACGTCTAATTTCGGCTGGCACGTCAACATGTTTGTTGTCGGTGCACTGATGACACTCACTAGTGCAATGAACAAATCTTGGTGGCATTTCGCTGGAAAGACTTGCAATTACTCTAGCACTAATAGTCGGTTTGGTGGCTTAGTATCCCATAGTTAGACAGTTTATCTTTCTGCAGCCCCCAAACGGAAACTTCTCGGTTGTCTTGGAGCAACAAACCGTTACAAAATGGTAAACATATCATCGACCATAACCTGTCAGTAGGACGACACCGACAACCTTCAAACTCTCCAGTTGCATATAAATACCGTACAAACTTGAATCCGTTTAGTTGTAACGGTACTATATATATTGTTTTAGTGTGAATATAACAGTCTTTGTGTTGAATCTCGTTGGTTGGTTTGAATCCAATCGTGCTTGTGGTTTCAATATTTGCTCCTCATATGACTAATGGAAGTCGTGCTATCCATTTGATTAATGGAGGGGTGGGGTGGGGGCGGGTTCAATCACTTGTGTGCAAGCACTTTGTGTTCGAGATTGTTGCACTATGAAATTTGGCTAATAAGTCCTACGACGACTGAAGACCAAATAACCGTATTGCAAGTGTGCGATTAAGTTGTTCCTGAATGGCTCGGAAACAGTATATATTAACATGATCGACACGAACCTGCACATTACATGGGGTTTCGACAACTGCGCAACAACACATCTAATAAATTCGTTACCAGGATTCACTTGTAATGTTCAAAGATGACAAGATGATGTTCTTTTGTAGTGTTGACGTTCATTGCCTCGCAAATATATATTGGACTCGATGTGCTGCTCTTGGGATAAATTTTGATATGTTGACGTGAATCACTAAGGACCCGTATAGTTTTCTCACCATTGATATGATTGGAACCTGCGGTCGCGGTGGAAAATATAATGCGGGTTTAGACACAAACGTGTCCGATAAAACAATTTTAGGAACATAACAATTACGTAAAATATCCTCCAGTGTAAAAAACGACGCAATAAAGCTGCCCGTAAACATAAAGAATTAATTTATATATTCTTGTAGGTCGAAAAATTGTAAAAGACATGTTGCAGTCGTGACAGACTGCACGAGAAGACCTCACAGTGGGTATGTTAATAAACATATACACCGCTGATTAAACCAACAAAGGATACTGCCGAACGTGTTGAGGATATTAAGAAGTCAACGCAAGCATCAGTAGAACAAGTAGCAATTCTAACGAAACAAAAGAAGAACCGGGTCAAATTTATAAAATAACTAAGCGTACCAAGGATATCAATGAGGCTACAAGAGCAACTTGAGAGATTATTACACGCTTGCCAGAGGTGACGGCTGAATCAAAGAAGACGACGTCGGTGAAATAGAGGAAAGAACCATCAATGAATCGTTTCCACAAACCCTGTACCAGTTAATGGTGGAAACACCAAAACAAAATTTCGATGGAGAAGTTCATCAGTGTGTCTTTGAATATCCCTGACAGGATTGGCTGTACGGCAGGACTGGAAAATTTTGGTCATCAATGAACCATCACAAAACATACAAATGGCACGCATCAAGTAGGCGAACAGGGAACTTACTTTATCAAAACAGCCTCTGATGAGCTGTTTGAGTTTTATAAGGTTACACTTACTTTGGTTAAAGCTGGAAAAGATTGTGAAGCAAATAAATAAAATATTTTAAGGATGTTCCGCACGGCATAAAAATATATCAATAATCAGATGACACTGAGGCAAAAGAATATTCCGATCACGTAAAACGATCTATAAAAAGCATCCCAAAACGTTCATCACTTGTGTCTCTACCAGTAATATTTACACAAACAATTTGTAAAAACTGCATAAAGAGAAATAATTGAACAAAAAGCAACTCATAGTCTTGCATTGACACAAGAAAAATAACAAACTGAGTGGAAAGGGAATCAACCTGCATCTAAACTTTGCTAGAAGAAGAAGACAAATGGATAAAAGAACAAATATAAAGGTATCAGCAACAACCAAAACAAGTAGAATTCCTTGTTTGGATTGTGTGACACTAATGACCTCGCTAATCGATTGGAAGCACTATTATTGGATCCATTCGTACTCAAGAACGACTTCATGTAGATCACAATCTCATCAACGAAACCAGACTTCAGCGTACCTTTATTGCACACGTTACCACGGGTGAATCGCGCACGCTTGAGACTGCATTAATGTCGCTACGAGTTTATAACAGCTGACTTAAAACCGTTTGGTGCCCTTGACGCGAATAGGACATTTGTGGTTTGAAAAGATAGTGGAACATCTTGGGGTATGGTGGAGCTTTCAACAGGTGCGTATTTTTACTACCTCAGTGATAGGTCCATTACAAAATGTCGGCGTTGACCGTTAAAGATTCTCATGCTTCTAACATGAGCCCAAACTCAGCTTCGTTATCATAACTAATCTCCACAATATTTGGTTAATAGTAGGCAGTCATCGTTGTAGATCAGTTCTTGGATGGTCAGTACTAAATGAGTTCACCTTGATGTAAGTTTAACATTATACAAAATGTCTATAAACATGCACGGATGTTACATAACCCGATGAATCCTTGATCATGTATATCTGAGTATTTTTGCCAGCAAAGAGGATTTGACTGAATTTGCGAGTCTTACTGTTGGTGGTGTTAACCTGGTGGTCTTTAGATTTTCGAAGATCAATCTCGAAAACTTAAAACTTCTAATGTTAATATTCCCAATATTGGTAAGGTGTGATGCTCTGTCGCAAAGAACGTGGCTGAGATTCTGGTGTATTGGCTGCTTATTTCAAAGGTGACACTAATGCAACAACAAAACAATTCGCGGATGAATAAATTGCTAACGTGCTAGCAACATGACGTGGAGTAAGTTCCGTGAGTGTATTTCAGTTATATTAACGTTACTGAGATATAAACGCTGTAGACATATCAAATGACCTACTTGTTTTCAGTTCCGTCGGTAATGGCTTTCATATGCCTAAATGTCACTCTTTAACGTTGATGGAGTACGATCATATATATCCACTGCAGTCGTTTTATTGGCAAGTGTGGTACAAATATAACGATAATTAATGTTTTTGGGGATGATCAATCATTAACGAGTAGTACTAACCATGATACTATTAAAAATAGTTAATATTTTTAATATCGTTTATATTTACAATTACAGTGTCTTTGGCTGGTGGTGATGAAATTCAGTTAAAGGGACTCAATATCTTTCCAAATTGGGGTGCTTCACCATCTTTTGCGTTCCTGTTTCAGATACGATTAATCATTGCATATACTTGATAGATTACTTTGAGGTTGCAGAATGTTGAATAACCTAACGAAGGATCTTAACATCGATAGCAATTTCGATACATTTGTCGGCGAACGTCATCTTCAAAACGGTGTTGCCAGACGCTTGTTAAAGGTCACACAGGAAGCAATAGTTGTTACCCCCCATATACCACTACAAACTCTATGATGGCTTGCCGCTGAACACACCACGGTTACGTTTACCAAACGATGTGTTACACCAACATTGAGTCAATTGAATCAAAGAAATATATCGAATGTTATTCAAAAAGGACTCACTTATCCGTGTAACACTGTAACAGTTAATGGGCGACGACGAGAAATACGGTTTAATACATCAGGAACATGTGCAACCATTATATTTTATGAAAACGGTGATACACCTCTAGAACGTACAATTCTTCATAAGTTAAATGTTTCAGACAGACTTTCTATAGTTGTATGACAGCTGTAACATTCATAAATAGTAATCGGTGGGAAGTGAAGCGCGTATGATTTGGGCATGATGAGTTATGGCAGTGTATGCCATTCGTGCAATTGTACTTAGCGATGGTATTAATAATTGAAGAAAAAGTGATGGACCCCAAATGTTAACGACGTAAAAAATAATCCAAAGAGGAGCAACAGCTGCGAAATGAAATCACCAATATAACCGCATTGATTATGAAACAGGAACTGGCGTCTTTGGTTGTAGATGCTTTTTTGCTCTTGCCGCGGAAAAACTGTTTGCCTTGGTTTGACTGTATTTGCAACAACGACAACAATCCTGGGTGCACCAATCGGAATTATTGTCGGAGCTATCGATGATAACCGGTGCCTATTGTGATGCTAGCAAATTAATTTCGATATAATAACATTCACGAATACGTGTCTGTTCAGAACTGCTTGTATCGGCACAAACAATCTCAATACGATCAGTAAACTATAGTCGGTGGCTATCCAGGATAAAATAATTAGGATGAACAAATTCAAACAGTTTTGACGGAAATGGAAATTTTACAGAGAACGGATTTACAGACAATAAAAGTCGAGCAAAGCAATCTCCACTTTAGTCGATTAATAATCCCCGGGTTTTACACAGAATTTAGCTTGCTTTTAAAAATGGGTTCAAATCATGAGGAATGGAGGCTGTGACGTATATCAGGAATAAAATGGAAAAAAAACCCCAAAACGACATAATGACACTACTCCAGCAATTCATATCATTGATCTTTGACAATTATATGATACATTCAGCATAACCTATTTTGACATGATTTTCTCCAGGCTGCTAAATTGTCGGAATCTTGCTGGTTTAATATCTTTTTTTATAGTATTTTTAAAGGTGTCCACGTTGCTTCCTATATAATAAAATATGTGTCTCATAATTACTGGTTTTGCTTTTCTGTGTATCGTACGAAAGTTAAATGATTACTTCATATAGTTGAGACATGTTGAAGAGGGATTATTTGATTTGCTGTTAGAGGTAAAATATCAAGACGAATTCCACTTAATTAAAAGTTCATTTTTATTTAACTGCGAATTTTCCTCGAAATCATTCAAATTTAAAACTGTCGTCGGCTTCAAAATTGAGACTTGTATTGATACAGGCAATTATATGTTTGTCTATCTTCCACAGAGACCCTGCAGCATAGTTAAAACATTATCACATTTTAAAAATTCTTCAAAAACATTAGACAGGAGGACGATTTTAATAGTGTTACATTTCTGCCATCTAAAGGAAGTAATAAATAATAATTTTAAACACAACCTTTTCTATTGCGAAGGAGTTTTCTTCCGCAGTGCCCTATGTTGAACGTTGAACGAGAGTTTCAAATCCGACTATTCATGAAAGATGATTAGCTTCGTCTAAACCCTTGCATTTCAGGCACATCTTCAAGAGTACAAGTTTCTAATTAATTACTACTTTTCGTATTTTAACATCATTCTGTTTCACAATCATTGCTTCTTTACAGTAATTATTATTCTCAACATTTTGTTTAATTTCTACAACTGTCCGGTGGCCTAGTAGTTAGAGCGCCCGCCTCGGATGCGGGAGGTCATGGGTTCGATCCCCGGCCGAGTCATACCAAAGAGTCGTACCAAAGACTTCCAAATCTGTATTAACAGCTACCTTGCTTGGGTCTTAGCATTAAGAGGTTAGTGTTAGGACTGGTCGGCCTGGTGTCAGTATAATGTGACTGGGTGGGACATCATGCTACATGTATGCAGCATGATGCCCCAGTGCTAGAAATCACTTTAAACTGCCACACTGCATACATCGTAGCAATATGACTGAAAAAATTGTTAAAGCTACGTTAAAAATCTCAATCACACACTTGTTTAATTTCTCTTTGATGTCTGACTTATATTCTTTCTTTAACTATCGCGTCTATGTGGAGATTATAGATTTGACGTCCATGGAAGACTTTGCTCATCAGCCAGATTTGTTGTTGTCTACACGAGAATAGACAACGCTCTCGTGTTGGACTAAGTTCAATATTGCCTTTAGATTTAAAGATCCTTCCACTCCATCATTTTCTATGTTATCTCTACTAATGATTATCCCACTGTGTCTCTCGAAATATCCCCTAGATTATCTGTTTATTGTTTTCTTCAAAGGGAGATTATTTTGTAATATTATTGTTCCTTTCAATTGCTCAATCATATGTTCTGAGGTATTTTCCGCTCGCCCGATGTGATTATGAACATCACTTGAGTTGATTCGATTTGATATTCACGTTATCTGTTGAGTCTTTATTATCGGGAATTATGAAGAACTTTCTAACCTAAGCTCCAAATTACTATAAATGGTTTTCTATTGTTTTTAGTTTTGGGTATAATCTTTATTTGAATTCATATTATCCTGTGATCAACGTCGATTCGTTTCTCATCTGGTTTTCTATTTCCGTTAAAATTAATTTTGTCCCGTTCACGATCAATTGCTTATAAACATTGTAAGCGTATAGACTTTTATGAAATTTATGTGACGAATGGTTTTGCTAAAGAGAAAATGTCAATCATTAAATTTGATCAAAGTCAAAAAAATAGTTACAAAGTTTTTTTAGCTCAAAATTACTATAAACTTCCAAAAATTGAGTCAAATATTTGAGAGTAGACTCCACTCATCAAGGAACGCTGCATTACATAAAGGCAATAACAAGTTATTGATGGTTCCAGGATGATGTCGAATTTGATATTTTGAGAAACTGACGTTTTGTTGAAGAAATTATCTTTGATAAATACACTCAACCTCACTCCACCCACATGTACAACCGCGGAGAAGTGAGTGTGGAGGAACGAACCACTATTTTCCTGGTCATATCCCGGAAGTGTGGGATCAGTCACCATCATCATTATGATTGGCATCAAATAATGTTACCAAAATCTTCAAAGCCTCGAAATATAGAATTGAAAAAAATTGAAGCAAAAACAGTGACAACAACATCAAAAGCCGATGAAATGAGTTTTTACTTCATAGGCTTATCTCAAATAACAGACTCAGTAGAGTAATCATTATACATGTCGAGTTATTATTTAGCTCTAGGGTCCCAGTTATAAGGAAGGGCATTGTAGATTATTGGCATATTAACCTCTATTATTATTATTACATATTATGTATTATTATTATTATTATTATTATTTTTTTTTTTTTCTTCTTTTTCTTCAGATATTTATCCTGGGAAAAAGTCAATGAAACAACCCTGCCTGGACTTGAAATTACCTGCAACGAATCATGTGCTGATGTAGGATTTTTTTGCAGAATCTGGGTCCGGCGGAAGGGGTTTCAACATTTCATTCAGAACCCAGAACTAGTCACCAAGGAATATTGATGCATCAACTGTAACAATGAGTTTCCAAACTTTGAGTCCCTTTTAATCTTTACGCAAATAATAAAAACAGGATATACCACAATTTCTACATATTCTACGAAACAAGTATGCCAGTTGATTTTGTCACATCACAATGAAAATTATTTATTAGAGCAAGATACATTTTAACCATTAATTGTTGAAAATATTACCTGATATCGACAATATCACATTTTATTTTTAGAGGAAACCATAAACAATTTGAAGAGCTGTCATTGCTTTCATAGTTGATATCATGGTATATTCTGCATTACTTTGATATATTAAGTTTTATTTTCATGAAAAGGTAACGTAAACATATAACCAACATTTGTAGTAAACATGTCTCTAAAGAATTCATCAACTGCAATTTAATATTAAATTGTAAGTGTCGGATTCCATTTTTTCGAAGATCTTGTCTTTCTATAAATGTTCATATTATCAGATGATACATAAAAGACGAGCAGCCTAAAGACTTTTCTGCACAATGTCTTGGGTACATACATACATTATATACATAGGTCGCATATTTAATTCTAGGAATAATATCAGTGACAGGTATTATAGATGATAAACTGCTTTGCAAATGCAAGCATACTAAAGAACATAACAATATTTGTGGTAAAAGAAATGTGTTTGCTCTTTGTGAGCAGATACTAAATAAACGTAGTATAAATAACTGTATTTGATGATCAAATGCTAAGTATATTTTATAATCTCTCCTCCCTCCTCCCCATTTTTCTCTCCCTCATTAATATGGTCTTGTTCAGCCATATATTCGTGTTTTTGTTCCGCTTTCTTTTCTTAAAGGGCACTTACTTTTCTGATATGCTTTCGTCTGTTACGTCATTTGTCTGAGAGGATATATTCTGGTCTCTATCGCTTCACTTTTGTTTAGTTTCATTTCAACCTATTTATATGTATTGAGATCTTATAACTTGGATAGCAAATGTTCTCTTGTGTCTTTATTATCAACAGTCCGGTTGTCTTAGACCCTAACATGCACATTCCGTGTTACCTTTTTGAATTGTGTACTAACATTTTGTCACCAACCATGAAAACCCTCACACTTGATCATTGCATTATAGCATATTCTTCTGTTTTGCATTTTTAGACTCGATCTTGTCTGAACTAGTTTCCCTGGCATATGATATCTGCATGAAGGTGTCATATATTCGCTAAAATGCCAAAGCATCCTACTCGTGCGATGATGCTCTAGATATATCAAGTTCATTATGCAAGTGCACCTGTATGTCATACACAAGGAAAAACCGACGTTTTCATTTTGATGCCGTATCTAAAGGCAAATAAAACATTCTAAAGGCAAATAAAATATGGGTCTATAACATGTGACATTTATCTAGTATAAATAATACAATGATTGTTGATATATTATTGATTGTGGTTACCTGCTGTAAATAATGTTTGCACACACGAACATATAAACTAACCTGCTTATTAAATCCACGGGAAAGGCAAATTTATAATTGTCATTATTTTCCATTGCTTGATTCAATATTGCAAATATCGGAAGCAGACGACATAGTATTTTACTTTTATGTTCATTAATGTGTAGTCCTTCTTACACCCCATTCACTGAAAATATAATGATTAAGATCTGAGCATCTTTTAACTCACTTGTGCTTTTCATATCTTAAATCTGAAGGGGGATGGGCACAAGCAAATCGGTGAATTATATTTATACTAAAGTAGTGGCTACTTGCGCGTGTATTCGTTCTCATCTTTTGCTGATTCAACTATTTTAATGTTTTCCTGATTTTACAGCTATTGGGGGTTGCGACTTAGGAACATGAGTGTTGGCGCAGCAAGGTATTTTGTTTTGTTGATTTAACCCGCGGAAACTCTACCTTGGCTTTTAACATTAGTGGCATCTATAATTTCCATTTGTTATGACGTTACCAGTACAAATTCCGACTTGGGTTCCCACATCAGAACCGATTGCATTTGCATGGGTTCCGACTTGTATTGTCGTGCACTTTGGGGAGATCCAGCTTCCGTTTCGTTGTCGCAGTCTTCGTCCTTTGAAAAATGATATGTCTTGACCCTGCTTTCTTGATAATGTTGCTAGTTATCATTCCGGCTGCAATTGGTCAACATATCAATCGGTACCTAAAGTAGAGGTGTCTTCTAATGCTGTTCAGAGTTGTCATGATTACTGAATAATTCTTTAAATCCCTCGCGAGATAATCGCAGCTGTCTTTTCGACAAATAGTAGATCACAACAACTGTGTACAGGCCAAGCAGAGATGACACCAAAGAAACAGCCATTTTAGTCCCTAGTTCATCCTCGTATAAATGGCATACCTTCTGAAACCTTTTCATCGCTCATCGCCTTGATGCCGTTGAAAGTAAGATGCCGGCCTATGTATTCATTCACCGATCTAGAAATTTTATATATGGTTCATTAACAATTTACTATGGGTAGCACATATCGATATGTTGCAATTGTAATTTTTTTTGCAAAATGAAGCCACCACATTACACGCCGCCAAAGGTGGAAACAAAATGGCAGGGCAATGACGAGATTGTGCGCAGTAAGGGCCTGCTCAAGCTGTCTGTAAGCCTCCGCTTGACGCGAAATCTCAATGATATATTTTGCTTCCGGCCTGTTCAGTTCAAGAAGGCTATCCACGATACCTACTAGAGCAGCCCTCAGGCAACGGCCTTTTACTTTTGTATTCTGATCCATTCTCCGAATCCGGCATGGCGGCTGACATAGACGAATTTAGAAAGGATTGTTTCCTTATGCTTTACTCAAGGAAAGAAATGCACACTCGTCTAGTAGAAAAAGCATGGTTCATGCCTCGAACTGATTAAAAAGCGCACAAGGCATAACATCCAGTTCGTTACTGTCAGGGTCGAATAAAATTGCTCTTACTCTTCTTTATATCCTGCTTAAACATGACCTATCATACACTTCGTAGATGTGTAAGTCAAGCCGATGATGAATATACAGTCGAAGAAGGTTTTATATGATGATTCGCGAAGTCCACATTCATGTAAACACTTACCACACTGACAGTGAGACTGCAAGTTTTCAAAGTACCGCTGGTACAGTGGCATATGTCGGTTTACAACATGGTTGATATAGACTGGACAACCCATGCGTTGAGCTGAGCCACCATCAATAGATATCTACACGTTCAACACGTCTGACACCTTGCTGTTTTTTTCCGACTTGCAGTATTACTCATTCGCTTGCAGTTTTGAAGAGCCTTCCTGACGCTCAGTTCATATGGGCTTCAGAGACCTCGTGTCAATGATGAGGGCCAGTCAGTTTTGGAAAAATTCACCAGTATCTTTATAGCGCGTCCCAGTGTTTATCTTTGATAGATTGACTTGAATTAATTTAAACAACTTTTCCCACGGCCGATATCGTGCAGACCAGGGGCATCCACGTAGTTGGCACTTAATTGAAAAAACCATTTATATAGAGAAACATTCGCAACTATTTGATTCTATCTTGGCGCTCCTCTGGAAATAGTAAAGGCTTCATTTGTAATTACTGCATATTTCTTTATAAAAGTGTGATCAAGAGGACGTCATTTAGTAACGGATAACCTATGGAACTTTTACAAATATAGAGGACGATGATGGGGTTGTTATCTTTGTTACTGCTTAAGTGTTAGTATGACTAATCTAGTCTAGGACTCTGAATCATATTTATACAATTGCACCTAGTTAGATGATTTTTATAGCGTTCAGAAATACAGTTTTAAAACAGTATCCGGATTAAAATGAAGAAAAAAGGTGGATTATGAAATTACGCCCTGTAGTAGTTTTAATTAAGGGGGTTTCTTAACCAGACCCTAGTTTTGCACTTGAACGACATCATGACTTTTACCACTCTGACCCCCTGGGTTTATCAATACGTATTTGAAAACAATTTTGTTGAGGCAACATCATCGATTTCATATTTGATTAACACATGCACCTACATGGAAAATCATCATAGCCATCAAACTAAAATTTGGTTTGTCCCAGACATAATTCCCTTAGCTATGACTTTTACGATTTTTCGAGTTAGATTACTAAAAGTATACTACAACTATTTTTGATATTCACACAAAAGTTACTGCAATAACGATTCGAAACAATCCACTTTGCTAAAATCAACACTTTCAGACTTTGTATAACTCAACGCGAATGTGTTAGTGGCATCAGAACAATATCGCATATCATCAAAATTACACAGATCAGATTTATGATAACATTAGACTCAATGTTATGACGTTTAAATTGTATTTGTATCATCTCAACATAAGCAGAAAATCCGATTAGAGCAGCCTTATAATTATTAAATCCGATTACATTACCTATACATATCTTTTGATGCTCCATAAAGATTCTTTTCATCAAGATAAGTTATAAAACTTGATGGCACTGTTTTATTACAGTCCTGTAAATATTTATTGTTGGTACTAGCATATTTTACTTTTAATGACACTTAATCCGCCTCGGATTCCCAGCTGAATGAAACAGAATATGTCTGGGTATGTTAACAACTTCATTTTTTTATTTTGCTATGTTATAGTAACGCATCCCATCTGAGTACCGATGTTCGATAATAAAACGGTGGGTCAAGTCAGTAGTTATCTGAAATTTGCAAACATATCTGTGACCAATAACTCATCCGTAATCAGATACAAGTATGATAATCACATAAGGTTTTACAGTCGAACGAGTTCCAGATCGATTTAGCATAGTCATAGTCATCATCAATAACACTTTCTTGATTTAATCTATAATGAAACGATTTTTGTCGGGTAAACTTGCTTCATAAAATCTATAATAATTTTCAGGTTATTCATATGAAAAGATACATTTTCGTGTCAGTACGTTTTATTTCTTACCAAAATGCTCAGTAACATTATCAAACTTACCGCAGCCTTTTCAAGCTCATCCAACGACGCTGTCATAAACTGCAAACTATCAATAACTCTTAACTGGCCGAGTATCACTGACATACTTTTCAGTGCAATTTGGAAGATAATTTATTTTATCGTTATTGTTAATTTTTAGACAGCTTATTATATCCTTGTTGCCAAACGCCTCCACGATACTATGAGAATCACACCTATGAAAATTGTGAAAGACAACAGGAACAAAACCTGGTGCGGAATATTTTAAATTAAATTTGTCATGTGCTGGACGGCAATACTTACTGGTAATATGAGAATGATCTTTTACACGATCTGCTCCTGCTTACAAATATAACATATTTCTGCTCAAGCAAAGTCAGCTCCCTGTTGTACTGTCAGCAGTTTCATCGTTGTTGTATTTCTGATGACATCAGCCTCATTGATAAGACTTTTCAGAAGTCAAGTAGCAGAATTCGCTCCACGATAATTGTTTTAAAAATTGATTTTTATAAACTTTTATCCACAGCACAGACAACGTTATAAGCTACTCCACAAGTAATATGTTCTTGAATTTTTCTTCTCGACGATTTACGAGGGCTATTTTCTGCTCCTAGCACTGGAAGTAAAATAGACTCGAAATCAGAACAAAGTATAAAAGGAACTTTTATCTTGCGCCTGCAGTTCGTAATTGTAATATCTTTTCATCATCGCGAGGCATAGATATCCGCTGCATGTCAGAGCAATGCTCGATATGACGATCAAGTACTTTCTTAGACTTGCAGCCGAGCAAGTATCTGACACAGAAATGCTATTTTCTTGTTCATATTGTACAGACCTCTGACTATTCTGTTAAAATTTTTAATCCACGCGTAATGCTTTCATAAAACAATAGATGAATTGTTGTTTGTGATGCTCAATGGTGATGTATCTTTGATAGTTCTTTCTATTATCAGCTCCAAATACATTAACGCCTCATGTTAACAGGATATTGTTGTGTTTCTCAAAGTTTGAAATTTGATTCTCAGTAACAGGAGAGTCAATCTTACTAAAATTTAGATTGTTAACATAACAAATATAATTTGATACTCGATAAGGATGGTCTCGTGCTGGAAATAACGCTGATAAAATAACCTTCTAAATGTATTTGTTGTCGCTGTTTTTAACATTCACACAAAATCTTTATTTTAGTAGGCAGCTCAACATATGAGCTACCTCGAAAGGGACTATATTTCATAGTGTGGAATAACATTTCTGTTATTTAGTCAGTTTTTTTCGCCCGTACCAGACGGTGTGGATTTGTCGATGTTTTCCATATTTCCTGAAATATTTCATCCGACAAAGATATCAAATCTGATCCAGTTAAAATTCCATAAGATCTTGACGTGAGATAAGGATCAACAAAGTCGTTGAATTGCTGTTGAGACGAAACCGTCTTTGCAAGAGGCTGCCCTGAAGAGATAATACCTTTGTTGCCTCTTTAAAGTCTGCGAGAGTTATTCTTAACAAGCTTTCAAGCGATCATCGTATAGCCAGCCTCAAGACTGTCGAGTACTGTTCCAGGGTAAAATACGTTGCTGAGGTCATTTATATCAGACAATCTGATTAATATTAGATCTCCACAGACATACTAAACTTACAAAAAATATGCTGTTGCGTTATATGTTCGTATTTCCTCGGTCATTTTAAGGTAGTTTGCGATGGATTCTTTTTTTCTCATTGTTAATTAAAATCACGAATCGTTTTGCGGTATACAGCTCAATGAAGCAACATTAATTAAAGGTCGTGTTTTAGTAAGAAATTTTCTAATAATTTCTTCGCCCGACGGAGACTGCATATTTTTCATCGTTGTTATCTTTGCTCGTGCCTCTACGGATGCGACTGCTGTTGCAAAAGAGTTTCATGCCTCTAGCTCGAGTGTTGCTATTGTATGAGCTATTCCATGTACATTTTCAACTATTTTACAAAATATATTTCCGAAGTAACCTCCTACGGTTTTTGTGCGATAAATATTTCGCTGTTGCATTTGTACAAGAAACTGTCTGATAAATTTACCGGTCGCTGTCTAATTTATTATACCCATGACTTTCGAACCGGTGAGCAGAGGAAATAGTAGGTTGCAATTTTGTCGTTGAGATTGAGTCGTCGCCCTGATTGATCAGTCAGTGTTATTGTTAATTAGGACATTTGATTTTAGTGTTATTCGGATAATATATTATTATCTTGGATTTACTTTCCTCAGAGATCCTGGTGGAACATCAGTAGAAAGATGTAAATAACTTGTCCTCGACCGCCACGTGCTGTATACGATCCGCTGCCAATCAAACAGTTCTTTAAGATCGTGTTTACTTTTGTTATATCCACTGGTACCTCGCCGTCTAATGAAATTGAAGCATTCTGAGATCTAGGAACGTAATGTTACCGAGAAAAGCCTAACAAGGTACCAATGCTGTTGGCCATACCAAAATCAACAAGAAAATTGTGTGTTCAAAGTGATTGCGGCACTTAGCGTGTTACAGTTTGAATCAAGTTCAAAACTGTCGGCCGCGGGTCCAACTCAGGTAGTAGTATACGACTTTATTGGTTGTCTTTTTATAGTCTTATTACGTTGTTTGCTCCTTGTCATATCTTAACATACAACCAAGCTAAGCCAGCTATCAGGCTCGATTAAAATGTAAAATCGTCATTCACGTTAGTTGTTGCGTTGGACATAGCATGTCAAGCAGTAGCCGAAACCAAACATATTTCATATTGCGTCCTAGCCTGTGTTTGATTCGTTGGACCATTAATAACAGAGAAATTTGTACTGTCCGTCGAAGTTTGAGATGAGGCAAGTATTAATTTGTTCATTGCATTCTTATTTTATCTGATAAATTAAACTCGGAGTGCTTTAGGGTCAATGAATCAAATCGATCCAAATTAATTCGTCATGATAAGATCACATTGTCAACGATAATTTTCATTTGATGTTAGATAACCGTTTAATAGCAAATTATGTAAAATTTTAACCATTTTGTTGTCGTATTATGTGCTTACATTTCCAGACTCTTTGATGAAACAAGTAGCATTAACTGATCAACTATTTCAGTGTTTGAGCTAGATATTAATAGCGGAACTAAAACATTACGTGTTTTTTGAGATCCACGTTGGTGTTTCTAACGTATCGAGGATATTTCCACCCGTTAGAAACAGACCCATTTATTTTTCTTAAAATGTTAATCATCCCTCTTTTGTGAACACCAGATTTAACACAATCGTTATCAACTTAAAGTTTTTATCAATTTCATTGTGTGATGATGATCGGTAAATATTTAAAAGAGCCTCATTCCCACCGTTTTTAAATCAATCATCAAATACAGTTATCTTCTGTTCATCCGAATCTAGTTCAGCAACCGGAAAAAGATCTTCAGGTTGTTTAATAACAAAAATATCATCACCAACTCATAGCTGATATTGTCGTTTTTCATTATACTCGCTAAGAAGCATGTATTTTTCCTACTGTGGGTTATCGTTGCCGAAGATTTCATTAAGTAACAGTTTTATCAGCAGGTTAGTTTTGCCTAATCCAGTGCGTCCTACTATCAGATAATGTCAATCTGGCAGGTTATGGTTATGCAGATGTTTGCTTAATCGTCCTTTGAAAAAAATTAAGTATGCTCATTCTATATTAGGTATTCACAAAATCTTATCGCGAGGTAAGAAATAAGAATAAGCTATCCCACAAAATTTGGTACGGGAATCGGAGAAGAATAGAAGAAAAGAAAAAAAGCAACAACTAGAGCCGTCGCAGATTTAACAAAATATCTTACAAAAATCAGGAGATACAATAAGAGGTAGCCTTAGTATCTCAGGTCAGTGAGTGCCAGACAAAGAAACAACATATCCTCCTGTCAACGTAAATAAAACAGAAGCTGTAAGTTATGGTCAGCTTAAGACGATCGACAAGAGCAAGTTATCGCCAAAAGTCGGTACAATAACTGGATCAATAAACACATCAGGTAATACAATAATAAATCAGGAAACGGAGTACCCTCCTGCTGACGTAAAAAAAACACAGGATGTTACTGATGCAGATCTTAGTGCGATTGACAATACTAATTTGCCACTAATTGGAGGAACAATTGCAGGATGAAAACGGCAGAAAATATGATAGTAAATCTAGAAAATATGATAGTAGATCTAGATACTACATATCCGTCGTTGAATCAAAAGATGTAAGCTTAAATTAACTTAATACTATATTAAGCTTGAAAATAAATAAATACTGAGATATCGTAAATTTACATTTACATTTCCTGACTGCATTAAAATGACAGAACTTCCATAATATTTTCCTCCGAGTGGAGCAACTGATGCAGGATTTTACGATCAATTAAAATGATTATTGACGGCATACTTAAAACTTAGCAATGACAGGTTATATTGACATGGGCGGGATAATAAACCGTTATCCAACTATAATTAGGCAGAAAATGTAAAAATTTGTCAAACAATCTTGACATGGGATCGAACAAGATAACAACTACGGCAATTCCACCAGCAACATCAGATTTAACAAATAAAAATTACGTCGACTATATGATATTACGGAATATTACATCACAAGTGCGAAAACATGAGTTCGAATAAAATAACGACGACATATATAATCCAGATGCTCCATTTGATCTAGCAAATAAATCTTACGTGGACTCATCTTACTGAGTCGCAGATATACTTTTTGTAAAAAAAGGGGCGACACAATTACATGTGCCATTGACATGGTGGCAAATAAGATAACCACAATGTATGTTCCAGTTAGTGCGTTTGATTTGACAAATAAGCAGTACGTGGATAGTATCGCTGCTTAT
Organism: Sinohyriopsis cumingii; assembly: GCA_028554795.2. NCBI lineage: Eukaryota > Metazoa > Mollusca > Bivalvia > Unionida > Unionidae > Sinohyriopsis > Sinohyriopsis cumingii. The sequence goes on from CM068835.1 coordinate 61,143,333, forward strand.
AGTGCAAAACGAGCAAAAGGAAGTGTCAGTCATATTCCACATCTTGTTGATTCGACCGACAATCGTTGGGTTTTTCTCACAACGACATCAGCGTAATATAATGGAAATAATCAAAACGTTGCGCTTGTGTTTAACAGCGCGATAACAGGAGGTCCCGACGGACAACATACGGGGAAACAATTAACTTTGGATTAAAATGCAATGACCGACAGCTGTTGCGATATAGAAATTTCAACTACATGGCCGATTAAATGCCAATGTCGGCCGCATATACAACTGGCGATTAGAGGCATCTAAAAATAATACAACATGGACAACATTGTACAGCGCAACCAGATTTTATATAACGAGTCAGCAATTCACAATCGCTAATACTAACACTGTTAGCAAGTATCTTTTTTTTCGTATATATATATATATATATATATATATATATATATATATATATATATATATATATATATATATATATATATATATCGACAACGCAGTGTTTTTTCCGTGTCTGACACTGTGTCAGATATATATCGTGGATGATTTCATGTGAGTATTTCTATAATGTTACAAGCGATCTCATCATACTTGTTAGAGTTGCAAGAATGAGAGTTCCACTGCTTAAAGATCTGTAAAAGATTTTGATATTATTAGCAAGGGCTGTTATCTAGTCTATTGGTAGTAAGAAACCAGAACAGGAACGAATAAAGAAAGTTAACGATGAACTTGACAAACTACCTGAAACAAATATAAAGTTGACTTAGAAAAAGTCTTTGAATACGAGATAGTTTTGCTATGCGCAGCATATTTCTTGAGTAAGGTATGGACTATCCTACTTAGGTTATCATGACGATGCCAATATACTGGCGACGGCGTATCTTATACTATTAGATACTTTGACAAACAGCGATTATAAAAAAAATATGCTACTGGTCAGATAAACGTTGAATTATTAGCAGTATCTGATATTGAGTCCAAAATCGAGTTTTACAGCGATGTGAACGAGATCTATTCTCTCTAACACTTGATGATATAACAAGAATTAGCAATATTATCAAGCCTGCTGTTTATGATATATTCGATTATGATCTCGTCAGAAAGATAAACGTGGACGTCTGTCTTTTGCAACAGCATATGAAACCCTTGCACAATATCTGGTACTTAATAATTTTAGCACAGGAGATTTAAGATTTGTATTAGGTTATATTAATTACACAAAAGATCTTTATCAGGATAGTGTGAATGATATCACTGACATACCAAAGAATTTTGATCCTGCTATTTTTTATGATGATGTCAGTTTTGGAAATACATCATCTAATGAATATAAAAATGTTATTGCTCATCCTGCTGATAGCAAATTATTGCTGCAAATCGATAAAGCAACCGCTGATGATAAAATGGTTACTTTAAATCAATAAAATGACTGAAACAGTTTCATAATGATAAAAAGAGAAATAATTAAGTTCAATCACAAATCATCTATTCTCTCAGGCAACGAAAGGGATAAGCTGATCAATTACTACAAGTACTATCGCTATCAAAAGAAAAAAAAAATCTGGGTCAGTCGCTCCAGAAAATTTTCCAGCAAAATAATAATTATGTTAACTATATTCCAATGATACTAACAACAACTAGAATATCATTAGCGGGTGAAAGAGCATATCCACTAATGTTGATATTATCTGGAGCAGGTATTGTATTGTCAGCAATAAACGAAAGAATCGAGCAAAACTACGAGAATAAAAGTAACATGTCAAAATATATTAATAGCTACCTGCAACAATATACTTAATCAGCTTCGAGCTTATCTCAGAGGGGAAAATTCCATTACGTTGGATCTGATATATGAACTGCGAGTCGGCTATGATTTGCTCGTTGATATGATACGGTACCGAGTATTGAAATATGAAAAAGATACTCTGTAAATTTGATGCTAAATATGAAATATAGAAGATATTACAATAGCGGACACTAAGTTAAAGATGAAAATAATTCTTTTTCGAGTTAAGCATATGCAGATTACGCATAATAATGATAAAATATTGAACATGTTTCAAAAATAGAAACAAGATTAAGTTGTGTCTTGTTTGTGAAGATGATCCAGATTATTTTGATAAAATAACGCTGGTCTCAAACTCGCTTTCTGACGATGTTGATGATCTTTATAATCCGATATCGCAGGTTCAATACACTAAGATCACAGTTGATGATGAGCTTAACAATGTACTATCGATAAGACAATTGTCTCACATGGAAATGTTATTAAGACGCTGGAACCTGCTCATCATATCAGTGGCAAAATGAACTTGTACTTGTTCTAGCATGATGCCGAGAGCTATATACAAGTTAAAGCTGAAACGTTAACAACATATCAACAAGTTACTGTGTAAATAAGTCGTTAGATATTTCAAGTAGAAAATCACAGTAGTCTTATGTATGGGGATTGTTTCTGTGACGAACCTATTTTTGCTGGACGACAATGATGATTTTCTATGATGGTTCATTGTGGTAATCGATAATGAAATCGATTTTGTTGCGTGAACAAAATTGTTTTCTAATATGTTTTGATAAATCCAGGCGGGGGATGGGGTGAGGGTAGGGGTGAGGAGAATCTGGGGGTAAATAAAGATGACGTCGTCCAAGTACAAAATTAGGGTTTGGTTAAGAAACCCTCATAAAGAAGACTACTACTGTATTGTGCCCTGTAGTGTGGTAATTGAACCATATGCTCACTTTTGGGTCAGATAACCTTGTCGCACATTCTTCTCCAACAAATAAATATGTTGTAAATCTATGATCTGCAGTATCAATAGTCTGAATCACCTTTTAACATTCCTTTTGACTGCATGCAAATAAATTTCAAGAATCGGAAGCACCTTTTTATTATCCTATTGACTGCATACAAATATTGGCATGAATCGGAAACTCCATTTTGAGCAACAGGGAGGGTGAACAGACCACTTACTTGAAAGTCCATTTAGGAAATATAACTTTATACGAAATAAATGAAAAATGCAAGCGTTATAATGTAAATCGAAGCCTCTAACCAAAAACCGAGAGTTTCGCTAATTGGGTTGGGTCATTTTGTTACTTTATCTTTGTCGTTCGTGTTTTGCAAGTTTTATGCATGCTTTTGTTTACCTTTCGGACACTCATTTGTTCTCTCACACTCCCTGCTGATGTTTTAGATAAAGAAATTGAAATAAGAATTATTGTAATGTCTCTTTATCGCGAACGTGAATCAGGAAATGAATTAATAAAATTATAGATGAAGCAAAAGAAAATCGTATAAATGAAATAAAATGACGAGTCAAAAATGATTCTAAATCCGAGATAGATAGAACTGATTGACTTATAAAGACACTGATGAGAAATCTAAAGAATATGAAAAACAAAGGTATTTAGGCCAAATATTTTATGAAGACATATGCGACATCGCGACCGAGGATCATGAAAATATATTGCTGTAAATCCGTGTTGGGTAGCTTGTGCTTTTGAAAATACGTTTTTGAACTTAATCATGTCCATATCCCATGAACACCAGATCCAGTGAACGTTTCGCAGAGCATGTGTATCGACTCCATTAAACACGAATAAAATATTACAGTTATCTCTAATTACGTTATGTATTTGTGTAAATTACGTCTGTGTTTTAATGCCTGCCTCGAGAGATTATCCGAGCTGCATTTGATTGTTTGTCCAGCATTACATCATCGTAGAGTAAGAGGTTTTAATAAATCCATCGAGGTCATCTACATCTGGGGCTTTATCAATATCATTAATGCTATTAATAATATACTTACCATCCTCGTCTAACAAGTTTGCATTTTCATAACATTCTTTAAGCACATCGGAGCATCTGTGATCATCTACGGATTGTGTCACTGAATATAACTTACCCTACTTGTGCCATCTCATTGTCAAATTAAGTAGTAATTGTGTTTTAATAGTTCCAGATGGACCTATTATTATCATTCTGATGGAATTCTGTAATGCTGAAATATGTTTTACTGGTTCTTGTTTTGGTGTAGCTAAATAATCAGTGATATCCAAGTTGTTCAAATAAAATAAATAATATGGATTTATATTGCGTTCGACGCAGAGCATCCTCCCCATAAGTGGATTAACAACAATAATAGCAAAAAACCCCACAAAAAACAACCCCCCAAAAAGAAAACGTGCACTTACAGGTGAATGTTTAGAACGTGGTACAAAAAGATATATTTATCTCCCTGATACAGTCAGTACTCAAAGTGTCTGCTGGTGATATCGCTGCTTCATTAGGAAAATTACCAGGACTCCATGGGATAAGTATCATGGAGAAAAACATCTTCCTGGATATAATTATTGTGGTCCTGGAACTCGACTTGATATCCGATTCGACGAGCGAGATCAGGCAAGACCTGGAGAGCATCCAGTAAATGTTATTGATCAACCATGTCCCGTTTATGATGTAGCGTATAAAAATAAGGATTTAGAACAACGACATATTGCAGATGTGAAGTTGATTCACTCGTTAAAGTCCATTAATACAAAACTCCATCACAAGATACCATTCAAATAGGTAGACGTCAAACGCGTACAAACAAATACGCGTGGACTGTCGTTGAGGTTGCAAGTAGGTATAAAGAAGCAGAACCACTATCAACTAAAACAGCTGCTGTAGTTGTATCTGCGTTTGAACGAATTTAACAACGAAGTCCATTGCGATGGCAACAGAAGCTACAGGTTGATAATGGCAAGGAATTTCCTGGTGCAGTATCATCTCTGATAAAAAACATAACATCAAAATCAGATGAAGACATACAGAATTTCATCGCCTTCAGGCAATTGTTGAACGATTCAATCAAACACTTCTTCAGTGGCTTGTTTAGATATCAGTATGTGAAGGAAGTGATCCATGAACACAAGAGATGTCGTGAATGTGTTGCAAGACTACCAAGTGTGATAGCTGCATTAAATAATGAAATTACTTGTGCGATGTCTATGAAACCTACCAATGTAATCACAAAAATATATACCAATACAACGACATGATTTTTGTTTCAAAACACCAATACTACGTAATGTGACTGTGAGATATTTATAGGAACCTGGGGAACTTGAAGATTGTAAGCGAAGAGCGACTGATTCTATTTGGGGTATTACGACATATAAAATTCCCTGCGTGGTAAGATTCACGGGTAGACCTGCAATCTTTATATAAGATATAACTGTTCCTCAAAGTGGATTTGTACGCGAACAATTACAAGTAATTCCTGAAGACACACAATTACCACCGCAATCACACCAGTAAACTAGCTCCTCTACGTCGATTACATTCAAGTCAGGTCAGAATCACATTCTCGCGTGTGTGACCACAATTACTATTAATTCTGTCTAGCGTAAATTGTCTTGTATCATTATTTGAATACTGACACAAAATTAATGTTACAGCTCGCACAATAATTATTTTGCTTTTGTTTCATCATCATGATAAATTCAGCAAGGGATATTAAAGTCACGTTTATTTTTTCACATTATTCATTACTATTTTATCACTCCACCATTATCAATAACATTATCGCTATTACCAGCCGTTTCTGTAAAGTCTTCGATAACAATTCGCAGATGAGATATTCTTCTTACTCGAGACACTGCGAGATAAACTAAATTTGACAATTCGATACGATTATCAACAATCCAAATATAAGTATCAGAAATAGTTAATCCTTGTGACGAATGACTTGTTAAAGCATATCCTAGAGTCCATGGAGTTTTGTCCATCGTTAACACCCTCGCAACAACACTGACATGAATTAAAATAATAACACTGATCACAAGATTTTGTTTTCCTGACGATTTGATATATCAACTTCAATGAGCTGGTCGATAACATAGTGGTACAGGTAGATTTGCAGATTTTTCTTTATGTAATAATGATAATTGTTGTTGACATGAACTATATTTCTACTTGCAAATATAAAATCATCTGGTGTCCATAAATTAAAAAAGTTGTTAATATGATTCTGAAATTATCTTACACATTATTTCACAGTGACTTGTATTTGGTTTTAGTGTGATTAATTTCTTAAAATCTGTTATTTCTGGATCAAGTGCTCTTTGGTTATTATTTATTTCCTCATAAAAATCAAGATAATTACAGCAGTAATTTTTTTACAACCAGTCAAGAAATATTTGTAATGTCGCCAGAGACACTGTATCTATATCATCCCAGGTAATAAACTTTGGAATATAATTTTATCCCATTCGTTTAGAAGTCCATGTATCTCCCTTCCATCGAAAGAAGCTGTGATAAGTATGAAATTTAACTCCATCAAGATCACCAATCTTATGTCTGTCGACAAGATGATATACTGTTGGTGCTGAAGATCTTAAATGAGTAAACTGCATTGACTCACCATCAGTATAACTCACAATTGTACCTAATTTAGTTCCGTTTGGCAACAAAACTCTTTATAGGCTTTTAAATATATTCTCTTCGTTGTATCGCCCTAAACATTTAGAACACTCTCCCATTCCAAGAAACTTTTCAATCATATCAACCCAGATAACGTCCTTTTAATCGTCTCTGGTATTTCATGCGTATTCGGCACTACTCGATATCATATTATCGAAAAAATCAAACCTCGTAGGCTTCCACGATTACTTCTCACTAGCAAAATGACTGAAGGAATCAAAAAAAAAGATTTACTGAGAAGCTTTTCAAAACAAGGTTTTTATTTTCTTCGTGGAGATGTTATGTTTGATAAATCTCACCAATAGGTCTTACAAACCGATCGAACTTATTTGCTTCGATACAGATTCTTCCATCAGTTTTTATGAATTCGTTGTGATTTGCTTCAGAACTCTGAAATAACCATTCTGATTTAGGATCATTCTTACTTACTTATTTCGTTAATAAAATTAAATATATCACCGTTTTAGAACTTAACAGTTCGATTTCGTGGAAATGTTGTTTTAGCCGATGTCCACGCATCTCATTATGTTCAATAATATTTATCGGAGATCCTTTCAATTTATATTTCGGTTCGTACAAAACTTTCCTGTTATTCTTTTTACTGTTATTAGGGATTTTAATTTCTTTTCTAATTCAGCAAGGTCATTCATGGTAGCTCCTTAGCCCCTGACTGATTCAGCCGATTTTTTATATCATAGATCCGTTAAACCATTTCCACGTATTGCGTTTATAACATGTTCCATTACTCTTTCGGCTACGCAATTTTTTCGGAAAATTTCTTTGGTTTGAGATCACTAACGATGGGTTTATCATTCAGCAGATATATTGCATAAATAAATGCGGCCACAACATACGCTCTATCATAATATGGGTTGCCATTAACTGTCGTCACTCCTGGTAAGAAGTTTTATATAACGTAACAATATTTCCACTGTGAAGACGGACAGGGTCACGGATAATGCAAGAATCATCTTATCTCAGAATAAATTTACTCTGAAAAAATATGTTTAATTAATAATCGTTACTGCTCGTTGGAACTTAATTGAAGCATCAAAGCTGCCAAGTGTGTGAGATATTCCTGAAATTTAGACTACTCATTCCGATGTCAACTAACATCGGAACACGCTATACTAGGCCTTTATTTGGATAGTAAGACATAGTACTAAAACAAAAACATCATGTGATATGTCTTACACTGTAGGTCAAGGGAAGTAACGTGAACCTATATGTATCAGCAGTGGGTGTGATTCACACCCGCCTCTTTTTCAGCCTACCATAATTTTGTTTTACATTTTCCTCATACATACTATAAGAAAATAAATAGTCCACTTTTTCAATACCATAATTACTGGCTGTGTTTGTAAAAATATGTGTAGAATACTGTTCACCTTTTTATGAATTTTTCGTTCGACTCGTCATCAAATTAGTTTAGTTGGTAACTATCTCGATTCTCAGTCTCGTTTTTTCATGTGCTTTATAAAGACTTTGCAGCCTTATTTGGAAACGTAAACACATCATATTAATATGGTTTACATTGAATAACCTATCTTAAAAATAGAATAGCATGCCTTATTTTTTAAAACAAATTATCAAAAGAATCTCGTGTTATCTGTCATCGTGGACAAGGCATTGCTACCAGAAACATTCAGATATAATTTACCTGATATATGTTTAATAACTTGATCATTAGCCAATGTTAATTAAAAACATAAGTCTGCTTTGGTAGTAAACTTTAACTACAGTCATTCTTGTGCCTTTGGCAATAGTTATATTTGCTCTATTGTGAGGCATAGGAGCAGGCAACAGCCTCAACATGCTTGAGGCTATGAAATCATAGCTAATATTCCGCCATGTTTGTCCCTATTTCCGTAATACTAAGAGTCCAATTTTGATACAGCATACAGCAATGAGCATAACCCTTAACCAACCCGAACTCCCGTACTACCTTAATATAGCAAGCCTATGTCATAAAAAACAACCATAAAATATTTTTCATAAAATTGAAACAAATCATTTGAATATAAAGAAACACACAGTAAGCGTTTCGTATAATACACTGCAACCTTGATAACACGTGCCCTGATAACTTAACGAACTTGTTTATAATGCAGGGCCATTTGTATATCCCATTTTTAGCACTAGAAAGTACCCCAAAAATTTACACCTATTAGTTGAACGCGAAGAGAATCGTGATACAAATGTCTGCTGAAACCTTAATATATTGCTCGTTCCATCATAATAAAACGGTTGTTATAACCAGATATTTGAATCAACATTATGAAATTATTAAAGTTGAATAAGAAGTCATTAATTTTGTTAAAATTGCATTCAAATCAGTCTTGGTACACCATGAATAACAGCATGCAAAAATATTTTGATCAATTAAAATGTCACTAACGCTTACTTGACGCAGAAATTTAATAAATACCAATATAAGTCTTTTGGCAAAGTGTAATTCGCGTAATAGTTCTGTCTTTTAGTTTTGGTTTAAGTGTAATGATCATAAATACAATGAGATATTTTGTATTTAAACGTGAAATGTCAGTCTACGGTAACATCTATGTTGACGAGTGTTTCTGTGAGACCCGAATTAAGTGCTGATGGAGTTTCGATACCTGATTTGCACTAGTATATATTGTATTGTTTCAATGTATTGAACCTTAACCCTCATTACCGCTCTAATTATGTTTTTTTTTGCGTCAAATAAAGGGGGTGGAATGAATGAAAAGTTAAAAGGCATGAAAATCCAACCTTCGTAAGAGCTAGTGGCCTTGGCCAAGTGTCATGTCAACTCATTTCAGGTGATCAATCTAACATTGTTACACTTGTTTTGGTGAACGTGATATAATTAAACTGTCTGAAATTAGCATAGGACTCAATGACGAATGTGATCAAAGACAGCAAGAAAACCGACTTCATGAAATAAAATTCTGTTTCTCAGATACATTTTATTAATCATAAGCTATTTTCATAATTTGTAGTTCAATTATAATTCCTGAACTGGCACTCCGATATATCGTCATGGTTAAGAAGATGTTGCACTACAAACTGGCTATGACAACTGTTCAACTATTGAATGTTTTCCTACCCTCCTCCACCGCAAATACTCATCTCGATGTGTTTTTGTGGAAATATCACTGTAGTCCAGAGGATGTCCAGATAAATGGGTTGTACTGTAGCTGATAAATGCATGGGAGATGACCATGCCATCATTTTGACTGCTCCTTGTGTCAACATGTTGAGAACTAATCATCATTTTCATTTTAAGGATCATTTCATTACTTTTCATGGTTTGCTAGTTATCCAGAATTAAGACCAAAGCTTCATACCGGCCATGCAGGAAAGAATTTGATATTTCCAGCATGGAGCTTTCAGCTCTTAAGGAACATATGAAATCATTAAAACAGATCAAAGCTTCCTTAGGATCAGGATCTAGTTCCAATATTTCAGTGTTTGTGATGAAAGCATCTTTCACCATGATAGTCTTCCTATATACATCCTTGTTAGGTAAATAACATTATTTGTTAGGTGTGAACAATTTTATTTTGCGGTCTAGAAAAGGCATGGAATGTTTTTGAAATTTTGTGCCAGGAACCTTGATATTTTCAATTATATAATCCCTTTTGTTTACTACACAAGCCCATGGTTATCAATGTCTGCCGCCATAGTCACCGTAGTTATAATCAAATATTTCTTCAATTGAATTTATATTTTAAACAAGGTTTTTTTAAAAAAAGTACATTAAACAAAAATTGTCTTCTGTTTTAATGATTGACTCTTTTGATTAATTTGAGAATTATGTACACTCAGCACACCCCAATTTCTTTGATGACAATCAAATTGTAAATTATGTTTGTTTCAAAGGTAACCTAAGCTTGCAAGTATGCTTATAAATCTCATCAGTCGGGCAATGGTATTTCCAAAATGCTATAATAGCAGCAGAGGGGGCGAATCGGACAATTGGCTCAATCGTCATTTGGCTTAATTAATACCTTCTGCACTCAGCGGATCCGGCGTCGTCAGCGCCTGGTAAAAAAAAAACGACGTCGTCGTCGGGGGGGGGGGATTGTCCGGAACGTCATTTAGTTTAATATTCCTTCTGCACTCAGCGATCCCAGTGTCGTCAGCGTCGGGTAAAAAAGCGCGACGACCGCGTCGATGTCATCGCCCCCTCTGCTGCTAAGAGGTTATTTACAATGATCTTACAAACAAAGTGATCACTAACTCCTCCTCTTGTAGATCAATTAGGTTATTTGACTGATCGGTAAGTCTGAAATTAATTCTCGTTAAAAACCGATTATGGCATCGCATATAGACCGGATTAATCGGACTCTCAACGATTAAAAATCCCGGAGGGGCTGTTGGTGAAAATGAATAAAGGATATACCCCTGTTGAGCCTGATTTGATTGCTTGGTATCCACCTGGTAACTCCCTTCGATAACATCACACACTAGATTGATTGCTATCACCGATGTAATATTTACGTTGTATGGAGCAATATGCCTACCGCCCTCTCCGTTATCGTGTCTGAGGATAGTTGATGGGCCGAGAAAATCATTAAGAGATTTTCTTAGTTCTGGCACGTTGTATTTTGGAAACTTGAAATCGGGTAAATCGGCTTCTGTGATATTATACTCGGTTAGGAATTTTTGTTTATTACCATCGCTGTTAGCGGATATTGTTTTAACGATTCGCTCATTAATATATTCCATGTCTGATATAAGTTGATTTAACACCTCGACGTGTTTTCGTGCTTTTGTTTTCCGTAGCTGTTCTAGTTGCAATTGGTAATTACGATTAATCTCGATAAAAGCACTAGCGATATCATTTAAACTAACTGTGACCACGGCGGACGATTCAGGAGTTTCCTTATACGGAAAATACCATTGCATGGTATTCCTGTTTTGAAATATAAACCTGCTGGGTAATAACGTGTTTTTTATAATAGACAAATCATCTCGATACCCAGGATTAATCTCGTGATACGATTGCGCATTCGTGTGCAAGTCCGCGGGGATTCCATGAGGTGGATTCTTGGGCCAACCTAGTATGGTTCTTATTGAACTGTTATAAATATCAACCATATACCCCGGTGTGCTTATTTCAATCGTCGACGATAACGTCGGTTCATGAACCGTAATAGCGATTTTTGATTCTTTTCCTGTGATCGATTTTATCCTGCGTTGAAATTCTTTATTGATTTGTTCTATTTGGTATGACCCAGTTGGTATTGTAACCTCCTTCCAGTCTGGGGTCCCATCGGGTTTATTTGTCCATGCAAAAACCAGCGAGTTATTAGGTTGTTGTCCGTTAAATGCGTCCGCTCGGATATTAGGCCAACTGTGATATACTCGCAATTTTGCCAGCGCTATTTCCTTCACTGGAACCGGTGATGGGAAGTTCACACTGAATTCTGGCTTCGTCGATGTTATTGATATCATACTTGTTTGTACCGGAGTGGTATTCTCCGCGATCCGTTGAAGCAATTGAAACCCTTCGGGGTTCAGCGACATTATTATTATTCGCTGTTTTTAGTGTTCAATTTCAACACCGAATATTAACAACCTGCTTGTTTTCAGGAGAATGTTTTAAGCCCATTGAAGTGGTTTCAGCGACGTGGTTTTCAGCTTCCAGTTGAAAATCCTCGATTTTTGACATCGCGGAGTCATACAACTGGACCATCGTGGAGAATTCAACATCGGATATAAACGAATTATCTATCGCCAACGAGATCAACCCGGATAATTTCGAGTACGCGTCAGATACTATTTGATGTTTTACTGTATACTCGTTGAGTTTTTTCTGAGAACACGATGATATCTTTCTAGTGATTGCGTTGGCGACTCCAGCAATTGTTGTCGCCGCGGAGATAGCGATTGGAACAGCGATCGGGGCCATCATGGTCACCGTGGATAAAATAACACCGGTACCAGCTACTATACCGGACACCGAGTACACGGCCGCGTCGATGGCGGTTATTTTTCGACGGTATTTTTTTATTTTTATACGGTATTGTTCGGAAAGCGTTTTCAAATTCGCGGAGAATTCTTTTACGGTATCGAATCGATATTGATGTGACGTCGGTGATACCTCTGATTCAATTACCTTGGTGGTCATTTTTATTTTAAAAGAGCTAGTGTTTTTAATTACTTAGATCCACTACAAATTCCACATACCATGTGATGTTTGCCCTGACTAAATTTCTATCAACGGCTTTAATTGTAAACGGTTCAGTTGCGTCCTTGTCTATAATTGTTGATATTGTATTGTTAAACCCGGATGAACTCGACGATGATATATTAAACTGCATCATTGAAACCAATGTCAATCGATAAATGCCCTTAACAGTTGCGGTAATATTTACTATATTCTGTGTAGAAGATATCCAAGTGAATGACCCATGCCGAATTGTGTATACCGAGTTGATGGTGTTTTCATGAGGGATTTTTATTTTTGTCACCCCCGGTAGTCTGTCTTTGATATCTGTAACCTCAGCTCTAATTATTCCTATTCCCCGCCAGCCCGCGTCTACATCCCTTCTGTTCGCTGCAACATCAGTTTTGATCGTTCTTATTTCCCCTGTATGCTCGTCTATATTTTTTTTGTTCGCTGCAATATCAGTTTTGATCGTTTCTATTTCCCGTGTATTCTCGGTCACACTTTTTTGTTCGCTGCAACATCAAGTTTGATTGTCCCTATTTCATATGTATGCCCGTCTATACTTTTTTTGTTCGCTGCAACATCAGTTTTGATTATTCCTATTCCCCGCCAATACGCGTCTATATTTTTTTTGTTCGCTTCAACATCAGTTTTGATTGTTTCCATTTCCTGTGTATGCGCGTTTATATTCCTTTTGTTCTCTGCAATATCAGTTTTGATTATTCTTATACTCTGTGTATGCGAGTCTATATTCACTTTGTTTACTACAACATCAGTTTTGATCGTTCTTATATCCCCTGTATGCGCGTCTATATTCCCTTTGTTAGCTGCAACATCAGTTTTGATTGTTTTTATTTCCTGTCCATACACAGTGATATCATTTATAGTTGTTGTAATTTCATCCAGCTTGGTATTTTTTTTTACCAAAGAATTTATCAAAGTTGTCATCGATCCTGTTAACATTTTTTCGTAACGTGTAAAATTGGCCCGACAGCGTTGTAAACTCCGAAATAGTATTTTTTATCCCCGCAAGATTTGGTTCGGTTACCGTCGGGGTCCCAAAAAAACTAGCGGTAGTGAGTTGCATACCTGTGACAGACTTTTCCACCTCGGCGAATTTAGTCACCTGCGCGTCAAGTTCGGTCACCAATCTATCTAACCTTATAAAACCGTCTTGGATTAATGTTACCCTATTCGTTATCGTCAGGATGGATTCACCCGGTTTGAGTCGTCCGTCGCTGGTATACAACGCGATAGTGTCCTCGGCGGCATTACGCTGTCGTATTAAAACATCGTCGAGTGACACATTACTGGATTTTAATTTACCCTGGCGGTCTTGAAATACAACTATTTCGCCTGGGTCAACACTGGTTAAATTTAACGTATCAGCGATTTCATCCTCGATTAGTTTTTTTATGTCATCGGTGGCGAGCGTTTCCGTGGATTTTTTCAGCGCCGAAACCGGTCGTCCCCAGATATCAATCATTATTATCTAATGTAATTGTCTCTAAATTTCCCACTAGTGTATTCGTTTACAACCACATGAGGTGGTTTCCGCGATGATGAAATTGCCCCGAGTACGTTCAATACCTCACGGCCGCATATCGGTGGGTCACTTAATTGCTGTGTTGGCAGCGTGGAATAAAAAACCGGGGCTGAACAAGCCCGGATATACCGCATGAATTCGTTTGGCGGGGCTAACCCGTATGAATCAAAATAGACGATCGCACGCGGATCAATCGCGTATGCAACCCAATGAGTTCCCGCTCCGGAGGATTTATCGAGGTTAATTATACCGGTTTCAATATTCCTTGGTTTTGTTGGTAATTGATCCCTCATAAAAACACCTCTGAAGTTTTTTATCGCTAACGCGTCTGCGGCATCTATTAAATCAAAATTAGACATAGGAGTCATTAAACGGTTCCCGGTAGTCTTAGACCCTTCCCCGAGTACCATGAATACGGGGTTCCCGGTAGTCTTAGACCCTTTCCGGCTACGGGTCGTCCTCGTTTCTTTTTTTTATAGCCTTTTCCGGTTGCCTTCTTCAATGCCATTCCCGCCGCGGTACCAACGGCCCCCAACGCCGCCGCCTTAGCCACTGCTGGTGCGGCCGCGGCAATCAACGCTGGAATCGCAGCTAACAGCGGAAATATCCCACCGGTCTTTTTCATGTTTTTGATTGCTGCGGCCGAAAAATCTATTTGGACACCCTTTTTATTCTTCATCGCATCATTGAAATGTTTTATTTGACGCGCCGTTAACGATATCTTATGATTACCACCTGCCATCTGTGACGGTTTTAACGTTATTGTGGTCCCGCATTGTTTAGCCGACTTTGATCGTAATTTCTTGACTTGACCATCAGTTAGTGTAACGCCGACAACACTATACGACATTTTTATTGTAAACGCGTTTATGTTTTCAATTACATGTTTTCCACTGGTGCATCAATGATTCTCATTCGTCCACCAACGCCTTCTAGCAGCATTGATTTATCGCTGAGAATGACAGCAACCGCTCTATATTCGGCAACACCACCAGGACGTTGCACACGAGCTCGGAAGTGTATATCAACGACGGATTGTCTCATTAAATCAAGATGTTCCAGCGAAAAGTAATAAATCGGATACAGGTTTTTGAAATCAAGTTGCGATATTTGTAAACCGGTATCGACGTTTTGATCGCGGCCCATATACGACAGCAATCGATGATACACGCGTGCAATCTGGTTACCCCCGTAATTGAGTTTTATATCCTCGGATGGTTCCTGCTGTCCGTTTATTCTCAACGAGACCTCATTGACACCGATTTGATCAAATATCATATGGCTGCGTTCTTGGGAACCTAATCGCGCCTTATTCTGTAGCGCTACAAATATATGACGCGGGGCTGAAACACCCTGTTTGGATGCCAGGTGCCATGTAAAAACACCATCTATATTATCCTCTTTAGCATCAGTGGTTACTGTAAGCCAACTCAACAGTGATTTACCACCTGTCTCCATGAATGAGAGTAATCGCTGTTCTGCGGTGATTGATGGGGTCATTACTGGCATCCACAATACTATATTTTTTATATTGACCTTACCGTCGGCAACACCAGTATCATGCCAGATTGCATCATTATCATTACCCTTTCGCACGAGTACTACTGTATGCTTAGCCCCATAGATGACTTTTCTGACGTTTCTACAGAATCCGAATATATGATGCAGTGGAATCGCGCATGAAAACTGTCGGCGTTGTCCTTGCAACATCCCTACTCGTGTTGCAAACCCTAGATTGTGATTAGTAATAACATTTATGACATCAAAGTCCCCAGCTGGTCTTACATACCCGACCGGTGCCGGATTAGCCGCGGCGGTATTTGCTGCCTTTACCCTAGAAAACTGATTGTGTTCAGCGTTATCAGTAATATCCTTTGCAAACATCATAGACGGACCAGCCGACCTTGTATAATCATCTGAGTATCTCGCTAGCCCGATTATTGTTGTTGCAACATCAACATCACGTTCTACTGATTCAATTTCTCGCCCGTCAATGCGATATTTTGCGCTCTCAAATAACGCCATTACGCCGTTGTTGACGAAACCAACTCGGATAGTCGGGTTGTTGTCGTATGGTGCATTATCGGCAGCATTTGTTACAAGTTCCCCCTCGATTTCGATAAACGCCTCACACGGCAAAAAATATCTACTGGTATCTTGGACTTGAAGTTCAATTCGCGATCGTAGATTCGGTTGTATTGCATGATAAGAATAATATTGATAATCACGGACAGAATCATGCCTGCGCACTGGGGCATCCATATCAAACGCGGGATCAGCGGTTCGCGCAAACATTTTATTATTTATCATGCTGATGTTTTCAATTGCAATTCATCAGCGTCGTTTTCGTCGTAAATTCTTTGAATTTTGTTTAAGACCACTTCCCGCTATCGCGTTCATGAGCGCGTTGGTTGTTGCATCAGTGGATGGCTCCGTCGTCGGAGTCGCCAGCGGCGAGGCCATCATTGGCGGGGTTGCCGCCAATGACTCGGTGGATGGCTTCGCCATCAACGACGCTAGTTTTTTTTCCACCGCGTTATTTATTACCCTGCTGACATTTGCAGGCATCACTGTTGTAGAACGTCAGCGGCGTTTGTTTTTTTCTTCTCACCAACGACATTAGTTTGTCCTTTGCTGCAGAAAACGCCCTTCCGGCAACATCTCCAATAGCGCTAATTCCCTTATGACGAATAACATCAATGGCCTTCATAGACAATTGTTCAGCTAACGGCGCCACTTTTGGGGCCATTCTTGTAAATAGCCCCGCAATGGTGCTACCGAGACCATCTCCGTACCACGCGCGGTATACAGGCAATCGTGAGTTTACCACGTAGACGCTGACTGGTTTATCATGGTTGTAGTGTATAATCATCTTTATTATAAAAACACCAGTGTTTTCCAATTAGTGATTGATCACCAGTGATTGATCAATCGCTGTAATGACCGTGGTCATCAAAACCGTCCACGAGTTCGTCTATGAGCGCTCGATATATATTAATGTCCATGATACCGCCTGCAAATAAACGCCTGCAAATATCAGCGGCCTCATTGATTATTTCAGGAGAGTTATTTCCGGCTCGTTTTCCTCCGATTAGTACTTCCAGCCGTGATATATCACTGAGAACATTACCAGGACAGGTCACGCCGTAGGATTCTTTACCAACAGAGTATCCTTTTCCTCTTTTTGGTTTTTTACTTTTTACTTTCTCGAGGAATGCGTCGTAATTGGTATCACCACGTGGTTTTGTATCTTTGTATCTACTTGCTAAATACACCATTTTTGCCCATTTTTCCGTCGAATTTACACTTTCCTCGTAACCGCTATTGACATACGTCTCTCGAAGGTTCTTATTAAGGTTTGCAACAGTAAAATTAACTAATTCTTCATCGCTGTCGAAGGCTCTAATTTTATCTATTGCGGACTTTGTAAATACGTTACGGGGTATATTCTCCCTTTTCTTTTTTTCTTCCGGTATTTCTTCTTCTGGTTCTCTTGCGGTGGCGCCTAGTTCTTCTTCATCGGCTATTGTAACATAAGGTTCTTGTGGGTCCGTTATAGCGAGTGGTGGCGGCCTCCGTGTTGTAGCGAATGCTATTTTCGCAGGAAGTGTTTCCAGAGACTTTTTTGTTTGTTCGGTCTGAGCTGCTATCTTTTCAAGCGCACCGAGGACGGGCACAGTTGCGCTTTTTACCGGGGCAAAGAGTTGCTCGCTTCCAACAGCAAAATCAGTTTGTAGTTGTTGCCGCGTTTGAAGTTGTTCTCGGACCCTGTCTCGTAACGGTATGAACCTCTTAAGCGCTGCTAGCCGCTCTCTGGCTAGCCGAGTAGTAAGTGATTCACCTACCATTATTGCAAATTGCTCCGCAATTTCTAATTTCCCTGTGGCAGGAATCTGTCGCGTCAGAAGCAATCGTCTTATCGTTACCACGACCTATCGGGGGAAAAAAAAATGTATAACAACGATGCGCCACTTCCGTTACGCTGGGGGCTCCACGGAGTTTTCGTCTATAATCCTTCTAATGTTTTTAATTTTACTAGAAATCTCCCGGCGTCGTTCATAAACACGTCCAAGTTTTTTTCGTACTGTCTCAACGGCAGTGAATAGTCCAATGAATGCATTTACGTCATTGCGGTACAGGTTCTCATTGATCGTATGTTGTAATCGTTTTATAAAAGCGTACTCGCGGGCCAGGGTAAAACGCCCCCGTTTCGATTGTTCGTTAATAATTTCATAATCGGATAATATTCTTTCGCTGTTGAGACCATCAGATAATTCAATTCCCTGATTTTTTAATTTTGAAATCTCGGTTAATATATTATTGATGTCTTCGATATTCATATTCTTATAAACATCTTATTTCTAATATAAAAAAAAAATGTTTTACAAAATGAACTCTGCGTATCAATCCCGAGGTGTGTTAACATTCGATGAAACCGTAGGATAATTCGTTTTCTTCCGGAACAGACGATTTATTGTAGCGTTCGCACTGTCATGGCGACTTCGTCATGGTGACTTCGTCACTCGCTGATATAATCGGAGGATTCTGTTACATATGAAAATCGAATATTGCGTCCGGTCTTTTTGAGATCGCTGAATTCTGTATTCCTTCTGCAACAAATCGTATCGAGGCTCCACAAATGTCAAAGTATCTACTGGCTTCATTCATCGACTGAAAAGTTTTTTCTTCGTGAGTTGTTGTATCAAATGACTTTACGGGTTTTGCTTTCTTTGAGTATTTACCAGTTCCGCCTTTTTTGGTATTCTGACTTTGCGAGATAGCTTGCAAGTTTATAAGAGAATTATCAGTCTTATTATTATTAATATGATCAATCACAAGCCCATTCTCGATTAATCCGTTAAATGCTTCAAATACCATCCTATGAACATAATAGCTTTTTCCTCCCGCAGTAAACATCAAATACCCCTGATT
Source organism: Sinohyriopsis cumingii (assembly GCA_028554795.2). NCBI lineage: Eukaryota > Metazoa > Mollusca > Bivalvia > Unionida > Unionidae > Sinohyriopsis > Sinohyriopsis cumingii. The sequence goes on from CM068835.1 coordinate 61,162,428, forward strand.
ATTTACGGTACCAACCGGCTTCTTCAGTCTGCGGTTTCTAACAACGCCGTCGCGAGATGCCTCGTAATTAACAAGCACGGGATGCGGCTGAAATTCTTGGTCCATTTGTATAATAATACTACTTGTCTAATTCATTATTTGGTTTAATTATAAATCTTTCAACGTAGTCTTGAGGAGTTTTGATGATTTTGTCTTTGACGGAGTCAGCGGTGGGGTCAATGACGGCGTTTTTAATTCGCTTGTCATAATAGCGTTTTAACTCTCTGTATCGCTTTCCGCCACAATTGATACATAATTGTGATTTACCACGCACCCCAACATGGCAAACCAAGCACGGGAGGGGGCCATTTGAACCATTACGAACGCTTTGTAAATGATACCCGCAGAATTCACCTCTACATGATTTATTGCACGGGGTTGTCGACCCAATCATCAACCATTTGCATTTATTCATTATACTATATTCTTTTATTTAAATACTTGTTTTAATTATGGAGGAGGAGTTCAAGAAATTAACCCCTGGAAAAATCTCGATAGGGCCCTCATTGCAAGGTTAGTTCTAGAATAACTTGCCGTGGGTCCAATAACATTTTTTTACTGCCGCAGTGAATATCTTTTTTGTAATCCATCGCCGTTTTTTTGTAATTCATTTGTTTTTGTGGCCTTTTTTTGGCTTTTTTGGTCATTTTTTGACCATTTTTGACCATTTTTGGTCATTTTTTGACCATTTTTGGCCATTTTTGGTAGATTTTTACGGGTAAAAACCCCAGGAAATCAATTAGAATACGACGATGTTTTTTACCAAAATTGCCAAAAAATACCAAAAATCTACCGAAAATGACCAAAAATCTACCGAAAATGACCAAAAATGCCACAAAATGGTCATTTTTTCTTGTCGGTGAAAACCCAAGGAAATCAATTAGAATACGACGATGTTTTTTGCAATCGCAGAAAAATATTCTATTGTAAATCAATAGCGCGCTTAGCAAAATCCTCATCTCCGAGTAATTCATTATACTATATTCTTTCATTTAAATATTTGTTTTAATTATATGGAGGAGGAGTTCGAGAGATTAGCAGCAATTAAGCCCTGGAAAAATATTAAGTTCAATCTCGATAGAGCCCTCAAGGACACACCAAAAGCGTTAATAAACGATAGAACCCTGTTAAATAAAATACGCGATTGTATCAATGAATTCAAGCGTGATGGTGCATCTCATAGTTAGTCAACATTTCGAATTGATGGCGTTGTTGATGCTACCATGAACGACAAACGCGCAGCAATGATAATATCACAACTTGGCTCCAGCAAGTATTTCTTCAGAGTAAAATTTATTGTCCGGGTGGAATCAGGCAATTGGATCATACGTGATAAATTTGAACCAGTTCCCAGCGACAAGAAAACAGTCATTGTTAGCCGCGACTCCAAGCCCGGGCTGTTAACCGGAATTGACCGACCGTACTATGAACGAGCGTATCCTGAAACAGCAGTTGTTTATGGAATATACCCGTTAAATAAGAAACCTGATATCGGAAAACTAGCGCCGATGAAACAGTCAACGGGGATAAATTGTGTAGCAGAACGAATAATAGAGCATTTTACAAATGCATGTCGAGGAAACAAATTGACTGATTTACGACGTAGCAAAATCAACCAGTGGGAGGAGACAGTGCGCGAGCGTGGAGCAACCATCAGCGACATAGCGAGATTAGAAACGTCGTTGAGATTTCCAATAACCGTTACAACGATAACCGGTGAAGTATTATACGAATCAAAGTATAAATCAAAGGGAGCCCCAATCAAAATTATTGATCATAACGAACACGCGTGGACGTCCGCGGTCACAATATTTCCACGGGATAGAACAGTAAAGTATATCCCGGGGGAATTTTTGGGAGAAGAATTCTCCGGGGATGGTTTTCTCGCGGAGAGGAAACTATTTGATGCTATTGCTTGTTTGTGTAAAAACGACCCCGTATCAGTGTGGTTACTTCGCAGCGCTGAAAACGATGCGGATACCTTTGATCAGTTTGTAAGACCAAACGGTGAATTATATCGCACTGAAGCGTTTCACAACAAGATGAAAAAAACCGCCATGGAATTTGAAGAGCATGATGAACAACTGCTAACAAATTGTTTTACGATTCCATCGGTTGCGGCTCATGTTGCAGCAAGGAAAAATGCGTGGAGACCAACGCGCAAGGAATTTCTACCGGATGTACAATCCATTTGTTTGGAGTATTATCACGGTGGACTATGGAACACTGAATACAACCGCGACGCTATGATCTCCGTTGATATGGTTGCCTGTTATCCAGCGAGTTTTCTCGGGTATGGATCCGCCGCTGGGTACTTTAGACGATTTGGACACCCCAGACATGAAATGACTCGTGTTGCTATTAATGGACCACTGCCTGATTTTGATTTAACCGGATTCGCTCGCATAGTATCATTTGAATTCGCGGCAGGACTTCATCGCTGTTGCTATATTTGGATCGGTAGACACATGACTGAAAAGAAGTGGCTGCCAATAGCGCTGCTAAGGTATATGATTGATTGTAAAATGCTAGTTTCGTTGATTGTCAGTGACGCGATTGTATCATACCGGGCGCAGACTGAAGTCTGGTTACCAGAACCGGAGCGTCTAGATAGTATAATTGACGAATCCAGAAAACAGATTGATGCCGACGAGGAATATATCATCGAATGGTCCAGGAGGATATTCAACCAACGAAACCGCGAGGCAAAAGATCTCGGTAGAAGAATAATTGGTAAGTTCACACAAGGTGGAAAAAACTGCGATTACAAACGATATTGCTCACGGCTGATTATAGATGACGCAGAATATGATTTTGTAATCAAGGACGCAGTGGCGAAAAATAGATACGTGAACTGCAAAACAGCTTTCTTGTCCAATGGAACAAGGTTGGGTACAGTTGTTACTTACAGCGACGGAGACAGCCCAGCATACCCGCATTTGAGGGCGTCTATGCTGGGTTACGCCGCTATCAATTTATTCTCGATGATAAATAGATTTCCCGACACCGCGGTTAGAGTAGCCGTTGATTCATTTTATATTGACGTAAAGTATAAGGGAAACATAGCCAAGTTTACTAGTCCGGACGAGAGTTGGGGTACATGGAGAATTAAAAATGAAATACGACGCGATTATTCCCCGTCAGCAGATGTCACCGTTGAAAATAATTACTTACGCGGTGATAAATTGTCAGAATGGTCTAATGCACCACCGTGTTCTGATCCAATTTGTAGGCATAAAACAGTTTATTTAAGCGGCTGTGGCGGGTCGGGAAAAACGACTCGGGCAATTGAATTATTTCGAACGCGGGCAAGTATAATCGTGCTTACACCGACCCATAGATTAGCGCGAGAGATAAAACAACGAAATGTTAACGCCGTTACTTATCACAGCTTTTTTCGATACAGCGGCGGTGAGTGGACTCCTGATCGAATGGGTGAAAAATTTATTTATGAGGTTATCATCTGGGATGAGATATGTACTGTTTCGTTAGGTGTTTTACAAATGTTTCTTGATTGGTTGCTGCTCGCGAATACAGCGGTGATCATGTGTGGCGACCATGGCCAACCACCACCATTTGTCGGCGAGGGTCCACATGATTGGTTAAAGGGTTTTGTGGACTATTATGAAGAAACCCATACTGATTACCGAGCACTTGATGAACAACTGCGCGAGGTTAAAAAATTAATCAGATTACAGCCGGATAGAATTCAGTGTGAAATAATCCGCGAGGTGATTCCGGAAACGCCGTTAAATGAATTCTGGGAAACATGGAGACCAAACGATTTGATTGTAGCGAGTAGAAAGATAGTCAGAGACACACTTCAGCGGAAGTTGTTTACGTTGCATAAGGGAAAGTTTCCAACGCGCCCAGTGCCGTTATGTTATAGACTCGCGGACACACGGCGGCAGAACATTGAAGTTGAAATCCCGGGCCCAACAGCGTCAGGGACAAAAAAACAAGTTCTTGTGCTGAATGATATCGTGCTCGTTGATATCAGCGTCGTCGAGAACGCGCTACGTGCTGATAAATCCCCGTGGACGCTAGGATACGCAACAACAATACATTCCTCGCAGGGACTGACTATCACGGACACAATTGTTTGGATGGTTGATAATCGCATCGAATGGTCAAATCTAGTCTATCTTGCAGTGTCCCGAGTACGGAGGATAAATCAGCTTCGAAGAATTGTTATTGACGAAGCCACCGACGAAGCCGGCGACAAAGTCACCAACGACATCATCGATGCAAGCGTCATTGATAGAAAACTCTCGGGTTACCGCCAACAGGATAAAAAAAACAGCGGCGTTTTGATATTGATGCCAAATTAATAATTGCGTTACGACAACAACAGAATAATCACTGCGCGAGTTGTAATTGTATAATGCGCTGGCGTTATTCGGATAAAGACGCTCGCCAATTTACCGTGGACAGGATCGATAACAGTCTCGGTCATGTCAAAACCAATGTGAGATTAACCTGTCTTGAGTGTAATAGACGCAACGGCGCTAGTTAAGACCACGCGGGGGTAATTGAGTATCGTCAGGTATCACTTGTAGTTGCTCGCGTGTAAACCCCCGCTGTGGGGCAGTTGAATCCAGTCTATAGATCGGTGGTCTATCAGTTGATCGTGTTATCGTTGATATGTTATGTGTGGTAACACTCCAGATAGGATCAGTAGCTCTTTTTTTACCGCCTTCAAGCTCTCCTGGTTCATATAGATATCTCACGGTGACATCGCCGAGAATCGGCTTGGAAACGCTATCTTTTTTTGATCTTCCGGGTATGTACTCGTATTTAATCGCGTCGCTGGGCTTCATGTTGATTGCTCGGGTAATCTCGTTATTTAACGCTGCAATTACGCCTGGCAACCTTTTGACCCATTCACGAGATCGTTTTTCTTGGATGAATTCTTTTGCGTACTGATATCCAAATAACCGTTCAGCGAGAGTCCGATTGAATCGTTCAACAATTGCCTGATCACGATGTAGCGCAGTATGACCTCGTCGTATCGCGACGCTATGATGTTTCAGCGTTGATAAAACAGCGCCGCGAAATTCACTACAGGGATCAACTTGTAATAGATTTGGCCAGCGCAGAGGACCTCTTCGGTAAATCCGCTCAAACGCATCGGCTACTTCAGTTGCTGACTTTGTTTTTAACGGCTCCGCTTGTTTGTATCGACTCGCAACATCAACTACGGTTAGCGCGTATTTGTAGCCGCTGTCATGCGGCAGAAATAGTATATCAGCCTGATGAACTTCATTAGGTACGCCGACATCAAAGCGCGAGAAGTTGATTTGTTTAGGCGGTGGTAGATAGATTTGCCATATAGCCTGTTTGGATAACCAATTAGCCGCAGTGGCCTTTGTTACCTTTGCAGCGCTTGCAAGCTTACCAATTGCGGCCTTCCCCTTCCAGTATCCTCTCGGAGAATAATAGATGGATTCCATGTTGTTATTAATTACCAGCGCCCATCATTAATTTACCTTTCATAGCCGATTTTACCAACCATGAGGCCAATTTTTCTTTGAAGGATTTATCAGGAATGGCATTTAACGCGTGAATTAATTTTACGTCCGCGATATGACGCTGTTGCAGATCGCTACTTTTGTAGTAAGCAACATCATGAGCATGACACGCCTTATCGATAGCGTTTATTGGATACTCACCGGGTTTGGGCTGATTTTGATCATCGAGTCTGATATCTAATCGTGTTCCGGGGCCACAGTAGCTATATCCTGGGAGGTGCTTTTCTCCTGGATACTTTGCCCACGGTGTTCCGGGGAGTTTTGCCAATTTGACTGCAATATCACCTCCTCGCTTTTTTTTAAAGCGTCCCCGGGTCTAATAGAAATAAATCTAAATTTCTTTGTACCGCATTGTACACACTTACCAGTAAGGGCCGATCTGTTATTTCTTGTTGTAGCGGTTGTCATATCATTTGTGCCAGTACGTACTCTACACTTCACACAATATAGATCCATAATTTATGTATAAAGATATGAATATAATTGATTTTTCGGCGACTAAAACAAGAGAACCAGTTAAGCATGTTGCAGCGTTACCAAACTCGACCCGGATGATTATCATCGGACCATCTGGATCCGGCAAGACGCAATTGTTACTTAATTTAATAATGAGATGGATGAAGTGGGATAAGTTGTATTTAATCGCCCCTAGCGTAGATGATCAACGATGCTACGAGGTGTTGAAAGATTTTAACGAGAATGCATCAGCGATCGCTGAAAAAAATGTTATTGAGTTTATTACAGATATCAATGATGCACCAGGTATTGATGATATTGATGGCGACGTTAACAATCTAGTCGTGTACGATGATGTTATGTTAGACAATCAAAAAAACCCAGCTAGGATATTTTCCAGAGGCAGGCATAAAAACACTGACGTGATATATGTCACTCAACGATACACTCAGATTCCAAAAGTAATCAGAGATAACTGTAATATTCTTGCTGTGTTCAACGGCGTTGATACACACACGCTACGAAATATTTGGCAGACATGGTGCGGCGGTGACATGGACTTTAATGTTTTTCGGAACTTTTTTAGTCATGCTCAGTCGACCCCACATGGATTTGTAACGATAAATTTACATGACCCCCGGACACGATATCGTATCGGACTTGACCAAATATTCGGTTAGTTGTAAATAATTTTCATTGTAAATAACCTCTTAGCAGCAGAGGGGGCGATGACATCGACGCGGTCGTCGCGCTTTTTTACCCGACGCTGACGACACTGGGATCGCTGAGTGCAGAAGGAATATTAAACTAAATGACGTTCCGGACAATCCCCCCCGACGACGACGTCGTTTTTTTTTACCAGGCGCTGACGACGCCGGATCCGCTGAGTGCAGAAGGTATTAATTAAGCCAAATGACGATTGAGCCAATTGTCCGATTCGCCCCCTCTGCTGCTATAATTGGGAGAAAAATACATCTTCTGAATTGGAGTAAAACTAAAATACCCTTTTGGACACGTACAAATAATTGACAGTTACAGATCCAATGCTGCCAGTCGGATGTCCAATATGGCTGCCATATTTGCCATCTTGAAAATCTTCCTTTCGTTACTTTTTCTGAATGGAAAGACATACGGACATGGGGTGTTCACAAGAAGTCTTTGTCTAATGTCAAGTCGGTTGTAAAGGAAAATGATGTTGATCTGATATCTAATGTCTGCCACAGTGATGAAAATGTGTTTTATATATTGCCATTCCTCATGAATGACTTGTCATATGAACATGGATTTTTTTACCTGGAACATTAAGTTGGATTAACTAAAGATGATGCTAATCTGAAATTCAGTAGGGCCAGAATGGCAGCCATCATGAAAATCTTCTTCCTACTCATCTTGGACTGAATGGCATATGGTTTCATTATTGCACTATGTTTTCAATATTGCAGTGTTTTTCATGAAAGCATCTGCCACCATGGAATTCTTCCTAAATACAGCCTTGTTAGATCAATAATGTTGTCTAATGTCAAGTTGGTTCTAAAGGAAAATGACGTTGATCTGATATCTAATGTCAGCTATAGTGATGAAAATGTTTTTTATATAGCTTTTTCTTCTGAATGAATTGTCATATGAACATGGCTCGTTTTACTTGAAACATTGAGTATGGTTAATCTGACATTCAATAGGGCTTGAATAGCAGCCGTCTTGAAAATCTTCTTCCTACTCCTCCTGGACAGAATGGCATGTTGACACATAAGACGTCTTGTGATGTCTAGTTGGTTCTAAATAAAAATGTACTTAGTCACAAGTCTAATTACTAGGGCAGCAATATTGTAAAATCATCTGGATGAATGTCACAACCCCACTATGGTATTATAAATAATAATATGGATCTGCTACAATATTATAAAAAGTAATGCAAAAGGTATGCATTAAAATTTAATGGCTCCAAGGTCCCAGTCAGTATTACGGACACTAGATTCATAAAACAACTCACTGTTGACTAACTTATAATTTTGTGAAATATAAATTATCAGTTCAAATAACCTCATAGAATAAATCTTCAATTACAATTTGAATGTAAAGCTTATATTCATTTCTATTTAGACAATACTGGCCATGCTAACTAAATGCCACTTTACATTTAATTCATCACATGAAGGTTAATAACCTATGGTGGGAGAGCCTCTGTACAGTTCATTGGCCCTGGTACTCTACTACTATTGATTTCTTTACTTTTTTCTCTTCTGTCTTATTCTCCCAACTCATTCCGCCTTATTTACAAAATGTCACTATTTACACACATGAATCTATCAGTGCTGTTTCGCATGAGTTTCTTGGCAAGCTTTCATTGCCAACTCTCACAAGCACCATGGCAATCTCTCAGTTCCATCCCTTGTGAGCACGCTGGGAATCTATCAGTGCCACAACTCATAGCACTCTAGGAGCATCCTGACGAAATATAAGGGACATACACTCTTGTCTCCCTACCACACTCTTTGGACTTTTACCAGTCTCTCATGGACCTTCCTTCACACTAATGGTGACAACTTTACCAGGCCCTAAGCACATACTAATTCCACGTATACATGATTTGATCTTTAAGTATAAAAATGTCACTAAATACATTTTTGAAACACACTCACACATCTAAATGTTGATCTGTTCACACAAAGGAATCTACCCATCTCTAATAAGTAGTCGTTTGCATTGCATGCACCCTGATCCTCCTGGACAGAAGGACATGTTGACACAAAAGACTTCTTGTGATGTCTAGTTGGTTCTAAATGAAAATGTACTTAGTCACAAGTCTAATGACTAGATCAGCAAGCATATTGTAAAATCATATGGATGAATGTCACAACCCTATTATAAATAATACTATGGATCTTCTACAATATTATAAAAGGTACTGCAGAAGGTATGCATTAAAATATAATGACTCCAAGGTCCCAGTCAGTATTACTGACACTCTAGATTCATAGATTAACTCAAGTTTGAAAAGCTAACAATTTTGTGAAATATAAATTATAAGTTCAAATAACCTCATAGAATAAATCTTCAATTTCAATTTGAATGTAAAGCTTCTGTTCAGGTTTAGTTTGAGGCAATAATGGCCATGTTAACTAAATACCACTATACATTTAGTTCATCACATGAAGGTTAATGACTTATGGTGAGAGAATATATTCAGTACATTGGCTCTTGTACTCATCTGCTATTGATTTCTCTTCTTTCCTCCTTCCGTCTTATTCCCCAACTCATTCCGTCTTATTCATCAAATGTCAATGTGTACACCCATGAATCTATCAGTGCTGTTTCGTATGAGTTGCATGGAAACCTCTAATTACCATGTCTCACAAGCACCCTAGCAATATCTCAGTGCCATCTCTCAAAGCACCCTGGGAGCTTCTTGAAGAAACACGAAGGACGTACACTCTCGTCCCGTCTTCTTACCCTACTCTTTAGAATTTTATGTCTCTCTCATGAAACTTCCATCAGACTAATCGTGACAACTTTACCAGGCCATATGCACATACGAATTCCACTTATACATACTTTGATCTTTAAGTATGAATAATGTCACTCAATACATTTTTATAACACACGTACACATCTAAATGTTGATCAGGTTAGACACAGGAATCTACCCATCGCTAATAAGTAATCATTCTTATTGCATGCACTATACAGAATGCCATAAGTATACATATACACATAAATCAAACTCATTTTAATTACGCATAGTTCTCAATCTATATGCTGAAAAAATATTAGTACACATCATAATTCAATCTTAAAAATTCAACTGTGTTATGATTCAGGATTTAATAAAATCCACTTGCTACAAATAATGTTTCAGTAATCTAAAAAATGAACTATGCAAGCAAATCAAAGATAATTACTCGGCCAAGATATTGTCTTATCTTTAGAAATTTATTTTAAATTCCCTACTTTGCATGAGTTACGTCTCAGTGTGCATTCAGCTAAAACAGCTTTCAGCTCTACCTCTGATAATATGTCTCTCCCCTACATAAGCTAACTGTGCACTAATGTCTCTATGTGTGCGTAAAATTAATAATTACACATTTTCCTGCCTAAAGGATAAGCCCCTACCATTGGAAAATTTAACTTCGCTCAATTCCATTTCGTAGACACACCCATCTTTTAATTTGTTTCCTGCCTGGGTCCAGGTGTCTTCACACTTTCTTGGCGCACCACAGGGTATCTGGCTAAAGAATGTCCCATTGGAAATATACCTGCTCTACAATGGATTAAGTACCTTAGAAGCCAAATCGGAAATACAGAAACACGTAACTCATCCGGCCCACATGCTATGATTTACGCAAACTTCTGCCCTTCAGTTCATTATAATGAATACGAAACATAAAGAAACCCTGGCAGTTATAATAATTTTGCAATTGAGTTGAATATATCAGTTGAAGTATTTACTTAACAAACCCGTCATGAAGTTAAATTACCCCTTGAGAGTCACCCCATTTGTTTTATATCTAGGTATCCTGTTACAGGGAAAACTATATATTTGCTTGATTCTGTTTTGAGATTATTAGGTACCCTCAAACACTAATGAGTAACTATAGCCATTTGCTTAATTTTCACCAGGTTATTCAAGTTAAATTCCCTTCTCTAAAATGCATGTTTCTCCTGTAAATCAAAATATACATCAGTTTTGTACATATTACGACCAGAAAGTCAACACATTTTTGTATTCAATCTCTATCACATGAAGTGCCAAATTTTTCCGTAGGGAGTTTGTAACATATGATCTTTATACGATGTTCTTTCAAATGTTTTTGCTTGCAGAACATACATATGAGATCAAAGTTCCGTCTGGTTATTAAAAGCTGTGTATGTTTATCTCGATGTCTTAAATAAGGTTTCACAATTTGTTTCGTTTCTGTCTCCACGCAAACAGGAAATCTATACTTTATTATTTATTTGAGGTTTTATTTATAAAGGTTGTTTGGATTGGAGAGATATATCGTAGAAGAGAAAGAAGGCAAAAGGGCAAGAGTGAATGCAGAAAATATAATGTTAAATCTACATCTAGTTTTAATCACCTGGTCATCTGCTCTCCACTACCCTAAAATAGATTGTCAGAAGGACATATCTAGTGGCCAATATGCCATAATCGCTATCGAATACGCCATTTGGAGTGATGATTACCTATGCATATGTTGTCCACATTGCGAAGGATGTAAAGGAAGTAACGTAAAATGCATCTAAATCCCTAGGATACTAAACTTATTTCAAACTTTCCAATTATCTACTTTCAAATCTCTCATCCATCTGTAAATTACTAACCATTCCATTATAAACAAAATTACCATCACTACCAAAACTATATTCAAGTAGATTAGGACACAAACATATATGTTATGTTACGAGTATGTAGTATTAAAACTAGTAGCCAAAAACTGCGAAGATATAAAGTTTTGTAAAATTCACATATTTGATTTATTTCTCTAAAATACAAATTGAAAACTTAAAAATACGTTACAGTAAAGCAAATGAAATCTAAAATGCTAAATAATCAGTTCCAAATTTAATAACAATAATATAAATAGTATCAAGAATAATTCTTTCCACCAGGGACTTTATAGTTAACATTATATATATGATATGTCTCTCTTGTTATTGTATGCGAGGGATTTTGTGTAGAATCGAATATCAAACATGTGACTTGAAAATATCTTTCACGCTTTTGGAGCATGCGTTTGAAATTGAGGGAATCAGCTTAAACCGCAGAATCACGCATCACATAAAAGAGCCGGGCATTATTACTTCCTCCTCATCTTGAGAGATTCGTATGTAATTTGGTTTCTTTTTTCTTTACTTCTCTTTTAATGATCTGATTGTTACAAATCCAAAGAATATGCCATACTTTTTATTATTATTATCATCATAGGACTACGCAATTCGATTTCTTTTTTCATTATTTATGTCTCTTCTTTTTCTGTTTATTTTAATCGAAAGGAAAAATATATCTGAAAAATAATAATTTATTGTGCATACACCAACATGAACAGACATATAATTGTGGTGGGGTGGGGTTTAACATTTCTGGTTTTATCCCAGTTCTATATGTGTCTATCAATCTGTTTGTCGTGCCTTCAACTTTAATTTTTCATTCTTGAAATACATGCTGTTAAATGTACCATGCATAGAGTTTTATGACACAGTTCATATATTTCTTCCAACATCTTTGAAAAGAATGACTAAATATTACGTAGTGAAATATATACAACTCATTTATATCTCAAACAACGAAGGACTGATTGTTACAAAATTTGTTTTGAAATATGTTTGTATAATTCTTCCTTTGTTCTAACACTATGGTTTTCCTTTTTCACGTTTGTCTTCTGAGCATAGCATTACTGAGATTAAAAGGTTGTCCCAACTGATAATCATTATAATTATAAACAGTTATATAAATAGTTTGGTTCTATGCTTAGCATGCACCACAGTCCCTTCTTTGACGTTTGTTGTACATCTGTGCTGACTTAGTTTCAGTAAAAATATTTGTGAAGATTAGCCATTTTATTAACAAGTTATAAGTTTTTTAAAAGTTCTAGCTAGAGTCAAATGAGATCACTGGTGTACCGATTGACATCCAATTCATTATTCGCATATGCCAATAGCCTGGAATAGTTTGGTGTGCTAACATTCTTGATGACTCTCAAGGAAATAATCCGAAATGTCTTTGAATGAATTCCCAGTAATTCCAAAATAGACACGTAGTACCAAAATTTATGAAGACATTGTAATTAAAGTGAATAATTTAAATTAATAATCAAAACATCTCATCTGAACAAAATGATTTCAATAAGAGTGATGGTTAAGGTAGAATTAACATAATTCTCAGGTAAACATCCCTTATAGGAAATATTAAGATGCAATTTTAGAAACAGAATAAAGGTCGAATAATGATTTCTAGATCATTGTAACTGTTACAATATCAAGTCCATTAGCAGTTCACCAATTAGGAATTAGGGCATCTTCAATAATTTGACGTGTCCAAAACAGCGAAGAGCCAAGAAATTGTTTTGTGGATTTGTCTATTCTTGTAAGTTTTTAAGACGCATTGCAAAATTTCAAAGTGTGTTCAGCACTGAAACACTGAAGTTTTCTTTGAATCTCTATATTAACCAGACACCTTGTGATATTTTTAGGAGTGGTCCAGAAATATTCACGAAACAGATATAAACGCATTTAAAAATGTAAAAATATCTCAAAGGGCACAGTTCAAACTTTGGTCCTGGACGGTTGGAGTAGTATTGCGTTATTAAACATAAGAAACCACAAACGCAAACAAAAAACAAAACAAGTGATGAGCAAATTATTTGTGCAATGATACGAGATGATAAATTGCTACAAATGTCTGTCTTGTTTAAACCAGATTAAACCAACTGAATCGTGTAGTACTCGCACTTCCTTACTATTGGAGGAGGAGGGAAGAAAGAGGTGGTAATGATGACGAAAGATGATTTAAAAGAAGAAACAAACGCCTTTTAGGCTAAAGGCTAAAATAAATATTTAACAAACATAGATGTGTATTACCTATTAATGTTTATGACATACGACATTACTCTTTTTAAAGTTAAATGACAATTCGTAATAATCACATATTCTTAATAGTGTGCATATGAATAATTACATATAACTGTCATAACATCTTGTGCAATACATACTTAATGAACCTATTTTGGTATTTTATCAGTTCACGATACAATTAAAATATTCGCTAAGTTTTGCATTGTAGAAAGTATTTACAGTTTATTTCCCAAGCAATGAATTCATCGGGGAAGATGAGCTGTTCCCTTTTTCACAGGATTTGCAGACATTTGTAGCTCAAATAACACCAGAAATATAGTTAGTGATGCGTTATGACTCATCAGCTCGGAGTTATAATAAACTTCACTTTAATATTGTTACTAATATCAATATGATGCATGTCCACTAAATAAATTAAAAAGAAGTGACACATTCGGGGCAATGGGAATTTCACATGCGCAAGCATTACACAGTCGGGACAATGGAAATTTTACATGGACAAAAACGGCGCACGTGGGAATTTAATATCAGAATCGAACTGTTGCTTCTAACGGAAATTTAACATGGGGACTAAGGGTACTTTAACATGATTGTTGTTGTTGTTGTTGTAGAGTTTAACGCCATTTTCCAGCACATGATAGGTTATATATGGCGGCGATTATTAATTGTGGAGGAAGAACCCGGGAAATCCCCAGAAAGAACTATCGACCCTCAAGAACCTCCTGGCAAGCTTTCTCACATATCCACACTGGCCGATTCCGAGACTCGAACCAACGCAAACAGATGCGAGATGGCTGTGATCCGTAACGGAGAGCTCTTTAGACCACTCGGCCACTCGGTGTCCCACTTTGACATGGGAATTGCTATATGGTATTAACCGAAATTTGACATCAGAATATCAGTATGGGACCTAAAGGGAATTTTACATGAGAATGCCTCTATGGCTCCTAGCGGTAATTTAAGTGTTTTCAAAACAATGACACGATTTTTTAAAGGGGAAATGCAATGTTTAAACAGTCCATAGGCTTAAAATGAAAAGTCTACGGTCACCTTTCCACATTAGTTTATGTGTAGTAAATCCAAAATTGTAATTGCTGTTGGGGATATATGGCATCAAAAAAATCAGCAGCTGGTCTATCTTCCCCTCCAGGTGGTTGTTGGTCAACTGCAGTATTTCGTGCTACAAGTATATGACGAAATGGGTTGATATCAGGATGATCAGCGTTATCTTTGGTAAACTTCATTGACGGACCAGTTGATCTTGTACAATCGTCGGAGTATCTTGCTAACCCTACTATTGCTGTGGCAACGTCAACGTCCTTTTGAATCGTCACGATGTTTTTTCCATCAATCATGTATGTGGCACTGTCAAATAATGTCATAATACCATTATTAAGAAAACCAATTATGGCATCCGTCCCATATCCTGTATTGGCAACAACATCTGTTACAAGCTCACCCTTTACCTCAATAAAAGCCGCAGCGGGTAGAAAATATCTACTTGTATCATGGATCTACAACTCAATTCTTCCTCGTGCTTTGGGTAGACGTGCGTCATAAAAATGATACTGGTTTATCCATATCGAATGCTGTATCGGATGTACGTTTGAACATCTTTATTATACTGCTAATTTTTTAAATCTTGGTCGCCTAGACCTTCGGTAAACTCCGCTTCCTGAAATAAAACTAGTGTTTATTTTTTCCTCTTTAGGTTCTCCTTGATTTACCAAAGCTGCTAGTTTTTGATTTGCGGCCTGATTTATTGTTTTACTGATATCCGCCGTCATAACTTTAGTGGATGGCAATTTTAGTGGTTGTAGTGGTTGTACAGTCTGAAGTCTGCGTAATAGTCGTGCTATTCTGTGTTTGATTGCTGTGAAGGTCTTATCAGCAGCACTAGCAACTTCACGAATAACGTCGATAGCTTTCATTGATAATCGTTTTGCAATTGGTGCAGCTTTGGGAGTCATGATTCTAAATAATCCCTAAATAATATTGCCGAATCCATCTCCGTAATACGCTCTGTAAACAGATAATCGCGAGTTTACTACTCTGACCATCCCGAGTCTGCGGTGACCATTGTGGTGTATGATCATCTTATTTATGTGCTATTTATCTAATCATTTAGTCACTGTAATCATCAACGAGTTCGTCAATAAGGTCCAGGTAAATGCTTATATCCACGATACCACCTGTGTACAATCGTCGACAAATATCAGCTGCTTCATTGATTAGTTCTGGAGAATTGTTACCGGCTCGTTTTCCTCATATGAGAACCTCTAGCCGTTGCAAGGCATCGAGGATATTGTTAGGGCATGGCGTAAGACTACTTCCTCGAGTAATAAAACCACTTCCTGTAGGTGCATCTTGAAATAATCTTTCTTCATCTGGATAGTACATTTCTTCTTGTTGCAGAGGTGGACGAAGTTGATAGGAAAGCTCTAGTTTATGAGGTTGTTGCTGTAAATTTTTGTTTATTCTTTTTCTTTTTGTTTCTGTTCTCGTTTTTGTTCCATTTCTTTCGTTTCTATTCCTTTTCTTGTTCTTGTTGTTCTTTTTCTTGTTCCTTTTGTTCTCTTAGTGTTTTATTGTAACTTAATTTTCTTTGTCTATATGATCAACATTTTGATTTATTCTAAACACCCAATCGTTCCATTTGTCACTATCTACTTTTGTTTTAGCGTATTTGGGTTTTAGAAGCTTATCTCTTGAATGTTAATATTTAGCAGCAAACTCATTAAACTTGGGTTTTCCCGTCTATTTGTCAATTTATGTTTTTGAATTTATTGTATACTCTCTTTAGTAAATTTTTCCCTAAAATAAATTCCCCTTTTTCCTTTCTTTGGTTTTTCACCAACAGCAGCTTCAAGTGTTTCTTCACCTTCATCTTCAACTTGAAGAAATGGTTGAGGTTGGGCTGCAGCTATCTTTGCAATAATTGTTATGTGCCTTCATCATATACAGCTTGACATTCTTGTCTTTCTTGTAGTTTTTCCTTAACAGCATCTCTCAGTAGTAGATATTAATTGCTTCTAGTCTCGCTCGAGCTAGACTTGCTATATTAGCTTCTCCTATTGTCATTATTGGATAGAACTTTTCTAATTGATAGAAGCAGTAACGGGGCGCTGTCTCTTCACCCCCAGTCACCGCCGTGAGTTTGTTTTGCGATTTTCAGAAAGTTTTTTTTTGCGATTCACGAGTGAGTCAATTAGAATTTTTGCGACTTTCAAGGAAGCCTTATTCTTTGATTTGACAGATAAGTCAGTTAGAGGCTGTTTACCCTCTCTGCTGCTGCGTGAAAGGCAAATTTGTTGTCGCCATTCTACATTGTAAATATAGGAAGCAGACGACATATGTATGTTTCGTGCACACACCCCATTGCTGAAAATGGACTTGTCCAGGAACTGGAAATGGATCTCCAGCATGTCCGCCTATTATATTGAAAACTTCCGTTAAGCATGAAACGCGCAGAAGTTGACGGTGTTAAGGCCACTCTACTGACAGTCAGGTTAGAAATTATAAATCAATGAATGAAGTAAATTCCTTGCATTTTTTATCAAATTAAAGTTTTCCATCATTGAAATCGGTAGGGGGTACAAACTAACGGGAATGTATAGTCAGACTATACAGGCTTGATATACAAAACTGTACAAAGATGTTTATTTACCAAAAAAATAAACTAGTTGTGGGACCCATCGGGCATAATTTCTGTATTACCAAAATTTGCAGTTATATATTATATAGTAAGACAATGTTACTGTTGAATCGGTATCCGTTAAACCATTTCTACGCATCGTTGTAACATGTTCCACTACACCTTCGGCTACACAATTTATTTGAAAATATCTTTGGCTAGAGATCAATAACACTGGATTTATCATTCAGCGGATATATTATATAAATAACTGATGTCACAGGATACTCTCTTTCATAATACGGTTTGTCAATACCAGTCAACATTCCTGGTTTGGAATTTTTATTTAGCGTAACAATATATCGTCTTATCCCACACTAAATATTACTATGAAAAATATATTTGATTATCGAGAGAAGTAATAATCGTCGCCACTCGTTGGTCATTCATTGTAGCATCAATAACACCGTTTGTGACGTGCATAATTCTGAATATTGACCACACATGCGATGTGACAACACTGCGAAATTCTTTCTTTTCGTCATGAATTATTTTAAACAAAGTTTCCATAGCATCAACAAGAGCTCGACTCCGCAAGTCAGGGTTCTTCTATCGGGATCGAATCTATATTTAGAAGGATCAATTACAGCTAATCTCTCACATTCTGCCATATTATATGTGACAAATATATATGTATGTATAATGATTCAAACATTGAATAAGTGTAAACAAGGAATAAGTGTATATGGTTTAAGATGGGTTCCACAATTCCTTGTAACAAAGCTTGCGTAAACGCATTCTGTGGACAACTCTTAGAAGGAATACGAAGAGGGAGTTTAGATGTTAGGGTTAGAGGAGAAACGCAGTTGTATGTGCAATATGGTGATAAAAATTCAGTGAACTGAAAAGATATTATGATAAAATATAACACCGAAAATAATGACAAGGTCATACAAAATGCTGAAGATTATCTCGCCAGATTTTCAAAGAAATATTTAGACAAATAATATTATTATAGAAAATGGAGCAAATTGAGTTTATGAAACAGCCTATCATCATTGATTACGAGGCATCTTGTCATGATGTAATCGGGAACTACGACTAAAAGAACAGTTGGCAATGTCACTAAAACTAGTTATCTCATAATCCATACTAAGGGGAATAAACATTATTTTTCTCATTAATATTTATACAAGTGTTTTTACGGATTAATCTAAAGGGGTCTTGTGATTGATCATTTCAAATGCAGGAAACTCGATAATTCCTTGGATGATTTACGAGCTATCACACTAAGTGAGAATTATGCATGTGATTTTACTGGTAAATACAAAACAGTTCATTTGCTTTATACAGAAATTGCAGACTTACATTAAATAGTAAACAGTTCATATTAAGCTGACAAACAAACTCTTGCCCATTCAGCAGCATGTGTTTTGATTGACCATTAACTCTTTCCGGAGTAAGGTAGCATCTATTTTTGCCCAATTCCGCATGCTATCATTTGATGATAAAACATACGAATTGGCAAAGAAATCTTGACACCAAGATTTTACGAACAGAGCAATAACAATTGACTTTCGACATGGACAGCTGTGATATAAAATACCAATTAAATCTTTTAAAATTAGATATCTGGCTGCCAAGTTAATTGAATGTGAAGCATTTCACAAAGCTGTTTATTAACACATTAACCCCTGGCGAAGAGTTAACGTGGCTGGAAGTAGTAGCCTACTACCGAACTCTGAAGTGTCATGCATGATAAACTAAAGTGGTGGCAATATAGAAAGGTAGACAGATGTAGCTCTACAATGATACCAAATATTCTGGATTTTCTATTTGTACTACAAAATACAGAGGGAAAAACCCCATTTTTTGGACCCAATTTTTTTTCTACCCAAAATTGGCCCATGGTCGGAATCCGATTTTGTGACCGGATTTTAGACCTTTTGGTCTCAGATCTAAGGCGAACCTTTCCAAAAAGTATGATAAGATGGGCATTTGGAATAAAGCGTGGTCTCATACAAAAATAATGGGTCCGTATAGAAAAAAGAACTCCAACTTTTATCCTTCCTCTCATGCGAGAGCCACATAGCCAATGAAAAATGGTATTTTCGGATGTATTCAGAAATAGTCTTCAAAATGTGTTTCCTACTCGAATGTCAGGAGAAAACAACAAAATCTTCCATGGGGTTAATGTCATAAACGTTTTAATTTGTTCACATGTTTTTTTACGTTCAGTCTAGCCTCATGCCATTGGTGACCTCAGCAAGCTGATAGTTGTTTTAGGCATACCAGGCATGTACAAAACCCTCACAACAAGTGTACAGCCAAGGACTAGTGTTGACGATGAATATCACAATGAATATGACATTGAATTGTTAGTAACACATGTTTATTGACAATGAGATGCAGATCAAACTAGGACTAATTTTTATGTTATTTATGTTTACTAACAGGATGTGACACATGCATTTTCTAACAATGTGGCACATATTCAAATTCATTAATTTGTCATATACACGCAGAATACTTAATGCCTTATTGATAGGCTACACAAATGCAATGTGTAAATATTAAAGTGTATTGCATTGTAGTTTTGTTTTTATTTGACGAAACATTCCAGTGTTTATTTTCTCCTAGTGTAAATCCTAATTACTGACAACTGATCAACTCTTAAAAATTTCACATGCATGCGAAATTTGAATTTTTTCCTACCCTCCCCGACCCCAAATACTCATCTCGATGTGTGCGTTTGTGAAATATCACTGTAGTCCAGAGGATGTCGATATACATGGGATGTATTGTAGTTGATACATGCAATGGAGATGTCCATGTAATCATTATGACTGATTTTTGTCTCAAAATTTTGAGATCTAATCAGCATTTTCAATTAAAGGGTTATTTCATTAAGTTTTATAGTATGCTAGTTAACCAAAATTAAAGCCAAGCTTCATGTGGCCTATACAGGAAAGAAGTTGATATTTTCGACATGGAGCTTTCAGCTGTCAAGATCCATATGAGATCATTAAAACAGATCAAAGCTTCCACAGGATCAGCATCTGTTTCCAATATTTCAGTGTTTTTGATGAAAGCATCTTCCAACATGGCATTCTTCCTAAATACAGAATTGTTAGGTCAATAACATTATGTAATGTCAAGTTGGTTCTAAAGGAAAATGATGTTGATATGATATCTAATGTCTGCCACAGTGATGAAAATGTTTTTTTGTTTTTTTTTTATAGCTATTCCTCCTGAATGAATTGTCATATGAACATGGTTTGTTTCACCTAAAACATAGAGTATAGTTAATCTGACATTCAATAGGGCCAGAATGGCAGCCATCTTGAAAATCTTCTTCCTTCTCCTACTGGACAGAAGGACATATTGACACAGAAGACTTCTTGTGATGTCTAGTTGGTTCTAAATAGAAATGTACTTAGTCACAAGTCTAATGACTAGGTCAGCAAGCATATTGTAAAATCATATATATAATGTCACAACCCCTCTGTGTACTATAAATAATACTATGCATCTGCTACAATATTATAAAAAGATCTGCAGAAGGTGTGTATTAAAATATAAGGACTCAAAGCCCTCATTCAGTGTCTCTGACATTCTAGATTCATGGAGCAACTAACAATTTTGTGAAATATAAAATATCAGTTCAGATAATCTCATGGAATAAATCTTCAGTTTCAATTTGAATGTAAAGCTTCTGTTCAGTTTGATTTTGACACAATAATGGCCATGTTAACAAATAGCCACTTTACATTTAATTCATCACATGAAGGTTAATGACCTATGTTGAGAGTCTCTGTTCAGTACATTGGTCCTGGTACTCATCTGCTATTGATTTCTTGTCTTTATTCCTTCTGTCGTATTCTCCCAACTCATTCCGCCTCATTTACTCGATGTCACTATGTACACCCATGAATCTATCAGTGCTGTTTCGCATGAGTTTCTTGGGAAGCTCTCATTGCCATCTCTCACAAGGAACCATGGCAGTCTCTCAGTTAAATCCCTTGCGAGCACTGTGGGTATCTCACAGTGCCATCTCACATGGCACCCTGGGAGCTTCCTGACGAAAAAAAGGGATGTACACTCTTGTCTCCCTACCCTAGTCCTTAGAATTTTACCAATCTCTCATGGACCTTCCATTAGACTAGTGGGGACACTTTTACCAGGCTCTAAGCACTTAATAATTCCACTTATACATTCTTTGATCTCTAAGTATGAATAATGTCATTTAATACATTTTTGAAACACACTCACACATCTAAACGTTGATCTACTCAGACACAGGAATCTACCCATCCCTACTAGGTAATCAATTTTATTGCATGTACCCTACAGAATGAAAGATATAGATACAAATGCATATAAATCCAACTCAGTTTAATTACGCATAGTTCTCAATCTACGTTCTGATAAATAGAAGTACACATCAGAATTCAATCTATTAAATTCATCTATATAATTCAGTATTCTAATAAATGTACTATGTAACAAAATCAAAGACAATTATTCAGCCAAGATCTTGTCTTATCTTTCGAAACTTGTTTTACTTAGTTCAAATTCGTTTCTTTTTATGAGTTAAGTCTCAGAGTGAATTCAGCTAAAACTTCCTGTTCAAAAGCTTTCTGCTGTACCCCTTATAATATGTTTCTCCGCTGCAGGAGCTAACTGCGCACTAACGTCTCTGTGTGTGTTTATAATTAATAATTACACATTTATCCTGCCTAAATGATAAGCCCATTCCACCGGAATGTCTTTGTGTCTAAATTCATTGGAGAATTCATTCCACGTTGCTGGACCCTGGTATGCAAAAGAACGTTGTCCATATGACCTCGTTTTCATAGTAGGAATAATGAATAACGATTGTTAGAAGAGGAGCGTAAGTATCGTGCTGGTGTGTACACATTGCTGAGGTCGGATAGGTATGTTGGACTGGAGTCCGTCAGTGAAACGTAGCATAGAGAACACATTTTGTGTTTGATTTTGGATCGAATGGATAGCCAGTGTAGGGTACAGAGCAGCGGGGAGGTGTGCTCTCATCGTGGTACTCAAAGCATGATCCGAACAGCTTTGTTTTGAACTTTTTGAAGTTTCTGGAGTTGATATTGAGAGGAACCACACATAACTGAGTTACGATAGTCCAGTCTTGAAAGTGCTAATGACCACACAATTGTTTTAGTGGTATCAAATTCAAGATATTTGCGAATGGAGCTGAGGCGTCTCAGCTTAAGATATGTAGCCTAGCATATGTTCATGACATGTTGGTGCAATGTGTGAGTACTGTCCAGAGTAACACCTAGGTTTCGTACTGGCTGTGTGAATTTAATGTTGGTGTTGCTGATATTTATTGTTTGAGGTAAAGGATGTGAATGAGAAAGTCTTTGTGTTGTGATCAGAATGGCCTCAGTTTCATCATCATTCATCTGCAGCTTGTTACATGTCATCCATGATTTCATATCAGAAATGCACCTCTCTACAGTTTGGATGGTAGCATCAACGTCTGTTGGGTGGCTAGATTTGTATATTTGGGTGTCATCAGCGTACAATTGGTGAGACACTGGATGATGATCTATGACACTTGAGAACGGATGAGTGTATAGAATGAAAAGAACCACTCCAAAAACAGACCCTTGATGAACACCACAACATAGATTAACTGGGCTGGAGTGCATTCAATTTGCTGACATAATTTGTGTCCTGTTAACCAAGTAGGACTAGAACCACAGTAAACCTGTATCACGAATGCTAAATACATGCTGGAAACGGTGAAGAAATATATCATGGTCTATTGTGTCAAATGCTTCAGTGAAATCAACGAGGGTGAAGACTGTAATCTTTCCGCTTTCCAAAACAGAGACAATGTCATTAACTACTTTTAAAAGATTAGATTGAGTACTGTGGCAAGGCGATATGCAGATTGTACATTGCAAAAAGACTGTTTGAATTCAGACGAGATACAAGCTTTGATAGTACAACCTTTTCTAAGATTTGTGATATGAATGGGAGATTAGAAACTGGGCGGTAGTTCTTTAAATCGTTCTGGTCTAGTGTTGGTTTCTTCAGCAAAGGCTTTACAATGAAATATGATGGGAATTCCCCGGATGAGAGGGAGGTATTAATAACATAACTTAGTGAAGGCTTTACTGGATCTAAGCACTCATGCAGCAGTAATGTTGGAATTGGACCAAGTTCACATGACTTTGGTGCACTTTTCTTCAGGATTGTACATACGAAATCCGTACAGACAGGTTAAAATGCTGCGAATGGTTGTCGCTGAAATTCTGTATCCGAACTGTATAGTGACGACGAGTCAGTTCAAAGTTTGTTGTCAAGCTTATCTCTAATGGTTTGTACTTTGTCACGGAAGAAATTTGCAAACAGGTCCGGAAGGTCAACAGGAGAGAAGGTAGTTGGAAGTGGTGTACATTTGTTCCTTGACATTAGCTTGTTAGTAATATCGAAGTGCTATTTGGAACTGTAACTTTCCATGATATTAGTACTGTAGTGGGCTGATTTCGCTGCATGGACTATGTGAGGTTGATCTTAGCGGCATCATATATTTACTTATGATTAGTGAGTCTGGTGGAAAGCCAAACCTCTCAGCTTTACGGCGGTCTCTTTTAGCAGTGCAAAGGTGGTCCCTAACACTGCTATACCATGGAGAACACTTCTGAGTTGATGCTCTGCACTTGGTATATGGGGCATTTTTGTCGAGCAATGAACGCAGGCAGTTATCGAGTTGTTCTCTTGTAGGAGGTAAGCACATTGTTAAGTTTGCTTGGGTGTCATGCATTAGTTTGGTTCTATTTATCATACGGAGGTTTCTCTTAGTACAGATAAAGGTGGAGGGTTAAGGACTGATACGTCAAGATGACATATAATGCAGAGGTGATCTGATGCAAGTTCGTGGGATACCAGGGAGGACCGTAGAATGTTATCATCAGGTCTATGTAGAATCCAGTCTAAAATGTGACCATGTTTATGAGTGGGTTTGTTAACTGACTGTTTGAGGCTGAAATCATTAATGGCATCAATGAGTTGTTTTGTGTTTTGGTTTCCGGGACAGTCAAAGTGAAAGTTGAAATCTGCAAGAATAATCAGGTTTCCACCTATTGCATTTCCATACTCCAGAAGATTCGGAAACTGCTTCAGAAAGAGAGATTCAGTTAGCTTGTTTTTCTATCAAAACGAGGGCGGTATAGGCAGGCAAAAATTGATTGACCTTTGTTCCAGCGTGAGTGTGGTTTTCACTATGATGTGTGGTAGAAATTGAAAGTTGTGGTGTGGTTAAGACGTTTGATCTTGGAGTTCTTTGTGATGACAGCAAGTCCATCTCCGCGAGAGTGGTGGGGGGAACGACTTGATGTAGTTATCGGTGGTTGTTAGATCGGCGCATTTGGGCTCATCGCCTGATGCTTTTAGCCATGTTTCTGTCAGGAAAAAGACGTCGATATTCTGGTCGTTGATATAATTAACTTTTTCTGTATGCTTCTCCAGTGGTCCTACTGATTAGGCATTGAATAATGCAATAGCAGAGGTATCTCTTGGATAGTTGACACAAGGGTTGACGATTTTTAATAGGAATTTGAATTAGCTTATCTAAATTAACGATTGGACTTTTAAATTGTTGAGCCGGAAAGGGCATAAGGAAGATAACTGGAATTCTTTTTCATGCTTGAAACAATGTTTCCTTTTTCGCTTCTGTTTACATTTAAGTAATGATGAATGCAGTCACAGTTCGTTTAGTCTGGAGCACAGTGTAGTGTGGACAGCAAAGGAATGGTCACTTAAATCAATTAATGAGGTTCAATCATATCATAAACTGGTTGACTGGCGAGTATCACTTGATGGTGGTTTGTTCACCAACAACGCAAACTGGAGCAAGACAGGTGAGAAAAAGTCTATTTGCTCTCGTTTCCAAAACAAGGAGATGAAAAAACACATACGAACTGAACAGCCAATGCATGATGAACACAATAACGCAGACGAAGACAGGCAACAAGCACATATATTATGAAAACGGCACAAAAAACGGAACAGCATCTTCAAGCCCGTTAAGCGATAGCGACCATCTTGACACTTATTCCCATGTATTTTTCTTCACAAAACCTAGCAACTGTAAATGAATGTATGTGTTAAATATACTCAGTAGCACGGAATTAGTTCTCCGGTTTTAAATTAATTGTTCTTTCTACAAAATCTAAATCGTAGCTCCAAAATGAAAGCTGGTAATGTTTTATTCGGAAGCTAGTAAATGTTCGGAAGCTAGTAAAAGTATTTTTTTAAAGACATTGATAAAGGTTTGTGTACATCTTGTTTAAAATTGGCGGAAACTTTAACCGCTGCAAATTTGACAGGCCGGTAATCTGTAGGTTTAGACATTGTCTACGTCATCCATCAGCACAAAGTATTTGCATGACGTAGCACATGGTAATATTCCACATAGAGAATCCTAATTCATATGTTTTCTCGTGGTTAAATTTGATCTAATAAATTTCAATCTGCTTTACAATTTGCGGCGTGAAAGCATTAAGCCGAAATTGTTATTTAGTTTTGAATAGAAATTAGCACCGTTACCACATACCGATGCTGGACTACGCAGCCTTTCATGTCCGAAAAAACATTCGAGATGATATTATCTCGTATAACAAAACTATTTATCTGTCATGGCACATCATTATTTTACAAATCAAAATAGTTGCACGATTTTGTAAAGGTAGTTTAGCTCTGGGATGATTTCATCGTTTTCAATAGTTTGAGTTTTTCCTTCGCATTGTAGAGGATAACGTGAGTAAAAGAGAGTATCTATCTGACATGATGCAACGGTGTCATTTCCAGCGGAAATGATATATTTCTGCATTTTATTAATTCTTCTCTCTTTCAATTGAATTCATATACAATTTATATATTCGGGTTAAAATCAATACATGATAACTTTTCGGAGATTGTTTTGATACAGATGTAGCCTTAAACATATCATTGTATAACTGAACATTTTCTTCAATGACAATAGCGAAGTATAAATTACACTGCAGCTGTACATTCCTGTTTCCTTTCTTAACTTACCACAATTTTTATTGTGTTGAAGTTTATCGTCTGAGTAAATGTTCGTCACAATTCTCAATTCTTGGTATGTGATTAAAGGGAAAGTAAAAACGTGATTCAGACTGACGTGTCTGCATATAGAAAGTTACAACATATGTAGTTGCTGGCGAAGGTTGTACGACATATTTGTCTTATCCAGACAGAGTATGAAATTCACATAGCTTACTGCAAGTCGTCATGTTCTAATACATTTTAATCAAGATGTTATTTTACTACTATCTTTGTCTACACTATTTATATCTTCTGACTAAATTTAAATGTAAAATGTGACTCCGAGTCTTCGCCAATGCATACTTATACGTCAGTAGTAACACAGATTGCAAGCGCACAATCAATTTCTGAAGGTATACAAGATCAACAGTCGATACCCGATAATAAAAGACGTCTTCTTGGTAACCTATCTATAAGGAAATGCCTTGTGATGAAGACTGCCGCGATTAATGCTGCCACATGAAGGCAAAAGTAGAATTAAACCGGTGGGAACACTGCTCTGTATATTTTGAGAAGAACTTTATGTCCCAACCAGAAGATAGATAATAAAAACAAAAAACAAGGGAATTTATGAAGGCATGGACTAGCTTGCATTCGATAGCTATTGCTCCATTTTACCGAAATCGGGTTGCCATTGTCACTGACATGAAGTCAGTTAGAGCCAACGTGTTTCACAAATAAGGAGGGCGTTTAAAATATGAGCGAAGTCGTAAAGCTGCAAATCTATAGAAAGGCGCAACAGCCAGTTGTGTTGAAGGCTCCAAAAAAGTCTATATCAAACACGAATTATTATCCTGTTCTTTTTCTGAGATTTTTATTAACCCACAGTGAACAGTATTTAGGACATCATTATTACGATCTTGAAAGTACTGTTTTTCCAGATAATATATTTAGTCTGGGTATAATATAATCATAACATACGCTGAGTTGACAAAATCGCTAACATATTAGTCTACTTGCAGATTGCAGAAGAAATCAAAACAAAAGAAAGATTACCTTCTGAAAGTTTTACTTTTGTCACGTTAATGATCAACTGACCGACTAACTATGTTCTCATGCTCATATATGACCCCTACAATAATGGATATAAATATATTCTGACAATGCCATATATTGACAGACTGGAAAAATGAAAAGAAGAAACGTTTACGCCATGCCCAATGGCTTTAGAGAAATCTTTGTGGATCTGCTAAAAGATATAAATATTCAATATTTGTCCAAGTCACTCAGTCGGAGAAATATATAAATTGGAAATACTTCATTAAAGCTTAAAAGCCGGAACGTGGAAGCATTTTATAATGAATTAAACATTGATTAAATTACTATATTTTATGGAGGGATACAATGCAAAGACAATAGATGAATATAAATATATGTTGTTGTTGTTGTTGTGGGGGTTTAACGCCATTTTTCAGCACACAATAGGCTATACATGGCGGTCAGTATTATAGTGGAGGAAGAACCAGGGAAAAATACAGAAAGAACCACCGACCAACGAGAAGCTACTGGCAAGCTTTCTCATATACTAACATTGGCTGAATCCGAAACTCGAACCGGCGCAGACAGAGGTGAGTTGGCAGTGATCCGTAACGGAGAGCGCTTTTGACCACTCGGATAAATATATGTAGTAAAAGGAAGGACAAAAACGTGTGTTTGGTATTTATCAGAATATCTGTCTACCACATTTACGTTTGAATCATCAAATTTAATAATTGGTGACACAGCTAAAATGTCAAAACACAAACAATATCAAAAATTATTGAGGAAATATCCAGCAGCAGACACATTTTTATCGGTGATCCAGGTGTTTAAACATTTAATGACTTGAAGAGAGATAATACTAGATAAGGTATATTTTAATTAGAATAGTGTCTGTTTAATTATAGGATCACGTATAGAAAGTTAAAATGCTTTTAAAAGAAATTATGGCAATATAAATGTAGTCCTTCAAACGAATATGATCTACATCTTTTCTAAGACACTGAAAAATATATTGCATTTGCATGTTTAAAGCAGACAAATTAAAACCTTCGTTTTTGGAATGTCATATTGTAACACTCGTAGATGTGACCACTTTGACGTCAAATAATTTTATTCAATTTTCTAAACAGACACACGAATGGTGCGATATATATTGTGGATAAAATTAGTCTTTAGGATGAACGTGTATGTGTGAGTAACACGGTGATCATCTTTGCAGTCAAGGAGTAGAGATATGAAAATTGTGCTATGTCAACCGATTAGACAAAAATATGAGAAAATAAAAAACAAACCTTGTCGCCCCGTGTCTACCTCGGATTCAAATAAGAAAGGAGGAAACTATTATCTACTAGTGTCTGATCATTTGATATCATCCACATGACATTTGTAACGTATAGACGAGCGATGTACACGTATACAGGGGCTAATATATATATATAACGTTTGAATTGAGGAAGTACGGCAATGTAATTCACCATTGTGAACTCAGTGTTATTTATTACTACTGATCAGGAGGTTGGAGTAGAAATAAAAAACATTTTTTAATTTTTTTACAGCAAAAATAATCTGCCTCTGCGTCCAACCCCTTGTACAGTTAAGGGTCGGGACTCTACCAATCAGTTGTCAGAATTATCAGAAAAGAACACGGAAACAATATACAAATGTATTTGTTAGCGTCAATAACCACGACAACTGCAATCTTATCTAATAAAATTGTTAATTAGTCTACATCCTTCACATTTATTCTAAAGTATCCCAATCTTACTTCCCTTGATGATATCGAATGTTTGTATCTACATTTTTTTAAAAAATTCTTTCTCATTGCATGTAGTGAGACATGATCGATTTGTTCCACCACAATAGTAAATCCAAATTGAACTGGTGTGTGCGTTTGGGTATTTGTTTTTGGGTGTTCGTGTGCGTGTGTGATAATGAACGACTATAACGCAGTTCATTAGACATAAATATGAGCAGAAGACAAACCATGTTTTCTCCGTGTTTATCTTTAGTTGAAAAGCAATATGAATAGATCCCTATCTAGTCACTGATCTCTGTAGATCTTCACATGAACGTTGGGTTTTACGAGGAGTAGGAGGTCTATGTATTCTTAAACAGGTATCTACTACTATTACTACAACCACACACAGACACACACGCACATACAAACACACACACCTATATATATATATATATATATATATATATATATATATATATATATATATATATATATATATATATATATATATATATATATATATATATATATATATATATGATTGTGTGTGTGAGACAAATTTTCAGTGTATTTCGTCTTTTTGCTGAGCCTTTACGTTATAATTGAGGAAGTACGGGAACCTATTCAATATTTTTGTCTCAAGACAACTTTTCGTTCGTGATAAGGAAGTTAGAGTGGAAGGAAAATAGTTTTTAATTTTGCAAAGCATACATACATCAGGAAACAATCTTCCTCTGTATTCATAAATAGGGGCCTACTACTACTACTACTACTACTACACACACACACACACACACACACATACACTCATATATATATATATATATATATATATATATATATATATATATATATATATATATATATATATATATATATATATATATATATATATCGAGATTTTGTTTAGCTTTTACGTTATAATTGAGGAAGTAAGGGAACCTATTTATTATTTTTGTCTCAAGGCAATTTTTGGTTCATGACAGGGAAGTTAGAGTGGTAGGAAATAGAGACGAAAGCAAGATATAAATATATGTTAGAGTTAATAGACAAGTTGTTGTCAATCTTATTTTATGAAATTGTAAACCCGACTGCCTCTTTCACAGCTATGCTTGAGTCACACAACACTCGCTTTTGCACATAAACAGTGTCGTTGGGGACAAAACCAATATGCAGAACAAGATGGATACATAACATATGCATTTAAAATCAAGTTTCGCTTAATGTTTGCACTAATTGCCTCCCCGTCCTAGTCTCTATCCCCCGTACTCTCTATATGGATTAGCTGAGGATATATAGTCATCCAGTACAGTTGGACATATAGTTGTTAATATAGTATTGATGATAGTTCACAGCAGCAAATAATGTTTTGGTTGATGGACGTTGATTCTAGCAATCAAAAGCATTGAGAGTGATAGTTGAGATGCAATTTGTTCTTCAATAATAATTAAAACTAAACTTTGTGTTTGTGAGTTTTTGTGCTTGTTACTCTCTGGAAGATTCATTACTATATCTGATGGAGTCATCATCATTACGATATCCAACATGTCCAACAAAAAAAAAATCTGGACAAATGAGTGTTATCGATATCAGAATAGTTGTCTACTTGACAATACATGCGTTTGGGTTACCAAATTTAGTAGGATGTGAAACAGTTAATATCTGAAAATGCAAACAAAATTGGAGCTTACTGACGAATTATTTAAAATCAGACACATTGTCCAGAGTGATCAAGTTTTTGCACATGGCGCGACTTGAAAGGATATGATAGACTGCTCATATTGTACGATGAAGAATATATATTTGATTAGAAGATGACATAGACTCAGTCAAATGCAATTTGTAAAGAGAAAACGGACATGTATTTGTTAAAGAAAAAGAACATAATCTACATCTTTTCTAAAACACTGAAATATATATTTTAAGTTTAAAGCCGACTAATTAACTCTTTGAATATCCTGAATTGCGTCTTGTAATACTGCTAGGTTAAACATCTTTGTTTGCATCTAATCTTGTAAAAAAGACACATTAAATTTACACAACCTGTACCATATGCATTTTAGATTCAATTAGATTTTGGTATGACTGTTAATTCCTTAAGGTTATCCTCTTGCTAGTTAAGGAGGAAAAGCGATATGAAACGTGCGAGAATGAGCGAGTATACGGCAATCTATTGGACAACAATATGAGCAGAGGACAAACCTTGTGATCTCCTTGCATACTGCAGAATTCAGAAGCAATACGAATAGGCTGTTATCTTGTCTCTGATCACACGGCATCGTCCCATGAACGTTCGTTTTTACGAGTAAGAGGTAAATGTATTCGTATGTAGGGGTCTACTGCACACACACACACACACACACACACACATAAACATATATTCATATACTTTTGAGGACCTTCACACATGACTACATTTCGAGGACCTTAAGAAGGAATGAATGTTAGAATGTTAGAAATTTAAAAGTAAGCTTAACTCTAAGTCAGGCAATATCTGTATCAGTTCATTTTTGCCGTATACTTCTTTAAACATTATGAGGACTACTCTTACTTTACCATCATCCTGAGGACGTCATTGTGAGGACTCATTACAAACAATCAAAGACTACC
The DNA here is from genome assembly GCA_028554795.2 of Sinohyriopsis cumingii. Lineage (NCBI taxonomy): Eukaryota > Metazoa > Mollusca > Bivalvia > Unionida > Unionidae > Sinohyriopsis > Sinohyriopsis cumingii. The sequence continues at coordinate 61,194,097 of CM068835.1, forward strand.
ATCAACCCGAGAACCTGAATATTTATTTCATTGCACCTGTCCTTCAAAAACATGAGAAGATATTTATTTAAAAACTTAGGAACTAATTTATCTGCAATTAAAGATGTATACAGACAGACAAACGAGCGTAAATGTTCAAATCTTTTTAAAATACAAGTTAAAGTGATTTTGCCAAAAACAAAACCTCATGCACTGTTTTGCAACTTTGTAACCTCTTTTATTGACACAATCAAAAGTTACCATCCAGTTGTAAATGTAAAATAGCATTATAGCAAAAAATATGAATCAAGTCTAGATAGTGCAGATTAAAACGTAAGAATATAAAACATATATAAATCGTCAATTCATCTATTAAAATAAAAAATATGATTTCAAAAAATGTAGGGTAACACCAAAGCAATACAACTATCATATATCAGTTTGCCCAATGCAAATTCCCTGGAGCTGGTGTTGTTTTTGGGAAATCTGCGCTTGACTCATTAGATTACAATATGTCACAACTAAAGTTTAAATATTAGGCAGAATAAAACGGGAAGTTAAGGAAATTCCATTCCATTCGTTTTACAGTTAATTTTAATTTTGTTGATGCCTTAAAATCATAATAAATGAAGATAGATATGTACGCGAGAAGCAAAGGAAGGGTTAGAATGATGATGTTGTGGTTGTTGTTGTAGGGTTTAACGCCAATTGTCAGCACACGATAGGCTATGCATGGCGGCAACGATTAAAGGTACAGGAAGAGCCCGAGAAAACCCCCGGAGAGAACCAGCGACCCACGAGAAGCTACTGGCAAGCTTTCTCACATACCCACGTTGGCTGAATCCGAGACTCGAACCCACGCAGAGATGAGATAGACATAGATAAATATTTTATGTGTTTACAATATTTAGACACATTTATGATTTCAAATTGAAAGATGGTATTAGTGAAGAAAGTAGAGCACTACAAATACATGATTAACTCAACTCAGTCATTGATATTAACGATCACCCCTTCATGGAACAGAGCATTGACATTAGTGTGGAATAAAAACCAAGCGAAATGATGAACAACAGGAGGTAATTAAAATATTTTAAGATATTTACGGTTGATCTAAATCATTATTCTGTTTTAATAACAGTACTTTCGACCACAAAATCTCCCTCTGTCTCTCTCTCTCCCTTTGGTCGGCGTGTATTAACTTTCACCAACAGTCATAAGTCCAGGGTGATCTTTGGATGACACAAATAAAAATCTTTCTGTTAGCTTGTCTTTTCATAGAGTTTCGCCCGTATCTTGCTAATATTGTCCAGAGAGAGGGAGAGAGAGTGAGAGAGCGAGAAAGAAAGAGAGAGAGAGAGAGAGAGAGAGAGAGGGTGCGTGGACATTTTCATATTTAATTAATAATAATCGGTTTTAGAACATTATAATAGGTTTAACAACAACAACTAAAAGCAAGATTCACAACAGTATGGACCGCTCCGGTGGACTAGCGGTTAATGCGTCCGCGTGAGATGCGGCAGGATCATACTACAGACTTATAAAAATGCTACTGCTGCCTCAGTAGGCGCTCATCATTAAAACGTCAGTGTTAGGACTGGTCGGCCTGGTGTCAGGATAACATGACTAGCGGGGGACATCCTGCTACATATCTGCGGCATGGTTCCCCAGTGCAAGAAATCACTGTAAACTTCCACACTGCAGATATCGTAGGAATATGACTGAAAACTTGCAAAGGCTACGTTAATAATCAGATCACAAACACACATATACGTGTGAGTTCCACGTAGCCAAGAAATTTACCGTATAATGTCGACAGGGTTTGTAACTTTCTATATTTGATTATATAAATCCGAAGGCAAGTACACATATACTGCTACAATGAACCATATTCTTTTAAGCTACTTGGTTTAAGTACAATTTTATGGTTTTCATGCATCCCAAATTCTTTATCTCCCTCACTCCAGAATCCTGAGTACGGAAAGCAGAAGGGATTGAATGAAATTTTGTACTCATTTAGAAACGGGGATAATTAATATTTTTATCGTTATTTTCATTCGTCACTAGTGATTAATACGTGGGCAGAGGCAAAGGTGCCGTTGGAAGAATGTTTATATACGCAAAGTATTGTGTCATGGGCGATCACAACTATTGATATACTAACAGTATTGATATATCAAATTGCTTTATACCAACACTCTAAAACCCATGTTATTTTTGAGAGAGAGAGAGAGAGAGAGAGATAGATAGATAGATTGATAGATATAAATGTAACTGAGAAAATAAAATATAATTATATAGTACCTGTTGTCAAAACTTCTTCAAATATTCATGTTATGTCACGGATTACAAAACGGAAATTTTTTCACTTTCACGGCGATAGACTGATTATAGAAATTATGGGTCATCATGTGAAAGAAGATTGCGATATATGTAGTCATACACAAAGGTGATGATATATGTACTTTGTGGAGATCGCAAAATACGAAAATTGCTAATCATAAAGAATTACTAATTGGACACGATATCTCCTAATTTTGTTTTGCCTTTCCCACGGTATAATGCCCGAGACTGCTATAAATTTCTTCCTGGCATCATGCATATAGATTCAAACGTCCTAATAACAATAATACGAGTGTTTTTTTGTAATATTCTGGATCAAATTGATGACTTGTTCTGGTAACTGATGACGAGATTTACAATTATAACAATTGTACGAGATAGGTTTAAGACATTTATACCACTTGTCTATGTTTAACAAACACACGAATATTCCAATGGAAACAGAATGTGTGTTTGATGCTGCTTTCATGTGCACTGGTTGTTGCTCTGATTGGCACCTAGCTGCTGTTGTTAGGCTGCTATTGTACCGGCGTTCCACCAACTTATACTGGCGTGCAGGATGAGGTGTAAAAATGCCATGAACATACGTAAGATGGCATCCCCTTCTGTCGCTTCTCTTGAGATGTTCTTTCGACCGAAGCAGTATTTGTGTTGGCAGTCGCAGCTATTTCTGTGACACACGTGTGTAACATGATATCTGAAAATAATTTTTCCGGGAGCAACTAAAGGAATGGTCAGTTTTTGTGACCCGTGTCACCTGCCAAAATTCGTTCCTTCGTTGATACTAATTCATTCTGCATTCGCGCTAGATTTCTCTCTAAATCGACATACCTATATGTGATCATGCCAGCTGGATGTGGCAGTAGGATGACGCCATACCTAAAGTAAAGGTGGCTCAAAATTTCAACAAAGAAATCTCAATAAGTTTATATTTTTCAAGATCGGCTCCAAGATGCTTTCTATTGCTTATGGGAACGTGAACACGGCTTACAAGTGACGTCATGGAATATGCTATATATAGAGGATCTCAGATGGATAACGATTTTATACTGAATTTATGAAACTAGTTGAATAATGTCCAGCTTTTGCGAGCCTTGGACATTGTTCAACGATGTTGTAATATACGGATGCTGAAAAGGAGGCTTGTGAAGTAGCTTTAGCAGTATTCAATCATTACCCATCTGAGATTCTCTTTATCACATAGTTTGTATTTAGGTGGAAAATAATTTCGTTCATTCTGACAGACTGTGTACATTTCATTTTATTTGTGCATAAAATATAGTTCCAAACAATATTGAACTACAAATCGAAGAAAAAGCTTCCATCCGAACAAACAGAATTCTTTATAACGACAAAATCATTTTTCAAAATAGAATGAATAATGCGATGTGATGCCACATTAATACGGTAACCAGTAGGCCTAGATTACACGTTTACCCTAAAATGTCTCTTGCAGGACTAACGTTACATTGTTGCAATTTTCATGTGAAATAGGATTACTTGATGCAGAAATTCCCACATTTACTGGAATGCATTTGTGACCGGATATATACAGCATTTTACTGAAACAATTTGACTGTACAGAAGACGTAAACAAATTTCTTTCTGAGTCAGATTTGCATCCCAAATATACTGTGTAAAGATTGGATAAAGTTCTGTCATTTAGGAGACCCATATAAGTTCAAATTCTTCTGTGAACAGAGGTGAGTTTATTTACTTCTATAAGTTAACATTTAAACCACTTTAGTATATACGGTGTATTATTTATCTATGTTACAGATATAACGCTCCCTCTCTCCACCCCGCCATAATTTAAGCAATACCCTTAGTTTTACTTTTTATTGTTGTTCTTGTCTGTTAGCTTTTACGCTATGTTTCTCATTATGATATTGTTATACGTGGCATAACAAACCCCTGTGGGGGTAATATATCCATGTTCAGACAGCGGAGGTAATTTTTCCTCAATTTCCTTTCGTAAGTCCCGTTGAAAAATGGCCGCAAAATGTTCATTCAAAACCACACATTCAAGAAGGCGGGGTTAAAAACGTTTTCCCACTATCCCAGCAACTCAATAAAGAGGACACTGCAAAATAAGTTCATGTCCTTATTTGGACTAATCAGAATCACATAAAGTGATATTTTAACATGTGGTAAAATCAAAAATATAAAACTGCACATACTATAGGAAACCTATACCTACTATGTGATAAAAGATATAATTTTTCTTAGTAATATGGCATCGTACGATTTTAACTCGCCTGCCGGCTGGATCGTTTTGCAGCTGAAGCGTCATAAATTGACTAACATTTTCTACATCTGTTTACGATATTATAAGCATATGGTATTCCGTCGAGGTCACGTCTAGGACAAAGGTAAAGCGAATATGTGAAAGGCGCGAACGTCAATAGCGACGTGTTTAGAGTCTTGAACATTTTCTTACTGCCAGAATCTCAACTACCCATGGGCATATATCTGGCTTTTGACGCCATCAATCGTCATCAACATCTTCGTAAAAAGGGTTAAAAAACTAAATGCTCCGTATCACGCACGAGATAAGCGTTCTTCTCTTACACTTGAAGAGGAAAACTGCCGCCTTCATGCTTTTCGCCGGCTTGTTCAGGCAGATATTCAAGTTTTTTTCCGTATTTGGACATGCTGATGTTTCAATAAGTTTGGTTGTTTTGAAGTTTATGTCAACTATTTTTGCATGTTAAGATTGCTGTCATTGCACGAATAATTAATTAAACATTTTTGAATAGTTTGAAACGACCGATTTAGTGTGACAATTGGTCTCGATCGCAGAATCTCAGTGAAGTTTATGGCAAAGCAAGAAAGGCCTCGTCGAGCTGGAGCCCATTAACGAGCAGAAACAAATAAAGATGATTTTTGTCCCTATTAATAGAGGCATGTGGGGTATGATTATATTCGAGCGTTAGACATCAATGAGTAGCAGCTATCGACTTAATCAATAAGAAATCTTACTTCAGGTCAAGAAAGCATCTCAGCAGATAGAAAAATGGTTAAATGCTAACGAGCTCCTAACCGTGTCTTGATCCTAGGACATGGCGATCAAACAAAGCCTCCAGATGCGAGAGATTATCGATCTCAACAAAACGCTACACACTAATAGATACAATATAAAAATGCAGTTAAGGGATTGGTACGCGATGGTAAACAAAATATATCAACCAACTTACGGCTATTCGGGAGAACATGAGCAAAACTCTCCTTAAGGATAAAGCCATAGCTTAGCAGCTGTGAACAGTCTTCCATGAGTAGAGTATTACTATCGCTCGATTTGTACGTCGCTTCTGTTCATCATTAGCCCAGTTGTGCTTCAACAACTTTTCTACATATGGAGCAGTCTATTTTTGTCCGTACACAAAATAGAAGCAGGCAACCTTTTCCGTAAAATGGCAAAGGCATGGTGTAGATAATCAACGATTTCATGTGGTGGTGCAAGTCATTATGCCTGAAAGTATAAAAGATGTCAATGCGTTATCATGTGCGTGATCCAGTGACTTCTCGGTACTACTGACAAATCTAGGTCGATGAGTCCGTAGAAGAAACGTCGCACCTGTGGCTGTCAGACCTATTCGGCTTCCTATCCACCCCGGTGGCAATATACCTTTTCTATTTTTCTCTGGCTTCTTGAAACTATGCGTTCACCGAACGCCTATTTTCAGAGCCATACCGGATGTAGCTCAGTGTGCTCCTAACGCATTTGCTTTTGTAATCGCGAGAGTGACAGCCTCTAACAACTCTAGAATAGGTGAGCGAAATATAAGTATTCAGACGCCTTTTTGGTAATTGCTCTAAAAACGATTTCAATAACTTTAATGTTATAGAGGAGTTCTTTGTTTTCCCTCCTTAACACAAGTTAGGTTTTACTAGCTACTAGACGACAATTCCTGTTGATCTTGACGAAAATGATGGCAATGGTCATGCGATAATGTTTGGTCACACATTTTATTCTCGCAATCTAGATTTTGCTATGATCAACCTTATTTAAATGTGCTTTGTGCTGTTCATAAGCCCGTCAAGGACATGATTCGGTTCACAAATGCCATCCATCATCATAAGTTTATTGGAGAAGATCACAACAATGCACCTGTAATTGACAGCAGGTACATTTATAAGTGCAATAAAGCGTATGCTGATCACAGTCTGATTGACAAAACTCCAGCCGTCCCATTGAAGTGGTATAATTTATGGCATAATGTAGTGAAATATTTTGGCAAATCTGCTGACCTGTCTCGTCGTTTCAATGCCGGTCCACATAAAACCACAGCTTGCGATGAGCACATGCCAGTTTATTGTTTTCTAAGTCAAGCAAACTTTCGTCCGAACGTTCCAGATGACTGTTTAAGCACAGCGAAGCTTCACACTATCCAAATTTGTCAAATATCATGTACTACTGCCTATCAGTCAATTAGTCAATCAGTTCGTATGTTGACAACGCCACAAGCGCTTGTGTCGGTATGCTGATGCCTTGTTGGGAGCTTATTTGCCATATAAACTGTCCTTGAGGGACAGGTTGGTGCCAGTATTAAGTGCGATAAAGAAGCGTAGATGCCCCTCCAGACCCCACATACAATGACAACACTTCTGTGATGTAGTTGTTGGGATTATCCATAATTTCAATTATAACAAAAACTATGTTTTCAGTAACACTATCACATTACCCAACTGCATCATTGTTGTTGCCCTTTTGGAATAGAACGACTGTGTGTTTGGCTTCCAAATCAACCTTATGGACATTTTTGCAAAACCCGAATGCACAACTTTTGAGGCCGCAATTTTACATTTCTGCATAAATATGTTTTCATTTTGATTTCTTTGTTTGCCATTTTCCATTTATGTACATATATATTTGTGATATTGATCAATGTAAATCTATCATACTGTCAAAGGAGAACATGATAAAAAGTTTTCGAATAAATGAATTTCAACATAATTTGCAAATACATATATTTAGAATAAATAACACAAGATGTTATATCAAATCTGTTTAAAAATGAATCATGGAAAGGAGACACTAAAATTATTCTAGCACCAAGCACGGTAGCAGATTAGTCTGAACAGTAGCTATTGCTTATATCAGAGTAGAGAAGAAGACAAGATATGACAATGACCTTTTGATGGAGAAAGGCATCGTTTGGTATTTCCTTACTTGCATTTCGAAATTAGCATATGCACTTAATTTCCACTGTATTGTAATTTAATATAAATATATCATTGGTCATGATGTCCGTTGTTATCATGCATACGTCAACTACAGATATATACGAACTCATTGCCAGATTTATTATGGCACGGAAATCTTGAGAGCTTTATGAACTCAGTTATTTCATTGCTTGGTTTTCGTTAGAGGTTCGTGCCTTGAAAGGGTATGGGCTGTTTTTTTTCTTCCATTATAAGCATATTGTGCAAAGCTTTACAGGATACCATCTGCTTCTGATGTATGTAATAATTTATCCTTTCCCGTTCTTTCTATTATCAGTGTTTGAAGGAGTATTTTGCTTTATTAGACATTTTGTGATTTTGTCCCAGATTTCCATTTTGTTCGTCAAATTTCACATGGCATATTGCATTCGGATGTAAGGCATTTTCAAGTGTCAAGGAATCATGTGCACATATTGACATTATATTGTAATTTAACATAAATATATAATTGGCCCTGATGTCCGTTTGTAATCATACATATATCAACCACAGACATATGCTCACTCATTTCCAGATTTATTGCGCCACGGAAATCTTGCAAACATTATGATTTCAATTAACTCATTGCATAATTTTCGTTCATGTTTCTTGATTTGAAAGAGAATGGACTAGTTATTCCGTTATATATATATAGTACGAAGCCTTTTTAGTATGCCCTCTCGTCCAGGACAGACATTCCTGCTGAGGAGGTATGAAATTATTTACCTGTACCAGGTTTTCTACCATCCGCTTTGAAAAAGTATTTTGCTTCATTAGAGATTTCATTATTTTGTCCCAGAGTTATATTTTGTTCGTCAAATTTCACACGGCACATTGCTTTCAGATTTAATTAAGTCTGTTTTCAGTTTGCAGTCTTACCTTGTTCTATTTTGACAAACTGGCAGGAAATGCGAATTTTATATGTAATAAATGATCAGCATGATTTCAGTGTTTTGTAACTTTTCATAATTTATTCTTGCTGTAAATAGATTTACTAGTAAACATGGTTATTGCAAAATCTCATAAATCGTTCTGAACGTAGACCAGTTTATATTGTCAGTTCTTGTGCACATATACATGACACGTATTGTGACGTTTGAAAGATTCTAGTCCATGTATTGCACAGATCGGTGCATCTGTATCAGATGAACTAAAAGCGCTTAGCGCAGAAATAATGCTTGTGTAATTATTTGTCTGTCGGGTGTCCTAAAGTTATGTTCGATGCATTTCAGCGCCATGGAGTCTGATGGATCAACGTTGGATGGCAGGCTCAACTTCTTTTGCGTGGGAGTCATTTGTTCGTCCAAAGTTACTTGCAAAACATAACCGTTTTGTATCTGTTCTATGGACTTTGTGGTTTCAACAGCTGCTAATCGCGAACTTTCATATCCTTTGTGCAAACCCACTAATGTCATATATATTGTTTGAACATAATACATACATGCTTCGTGTGTGCGGAAAGTAATTTCATATTGTGGAAAAGGCAACGCGACCACATTCTGTTGAAAGTGGAGAAAAATTACCATAGACATGTGAAAAATGTTTGAATGCCTCATTTAAATTCTTACACATGATTTGAATGACAAGGTCTAGTGCATGCGTAGACGATTTCGTTAAAAAATATTGTCACGTTTTTATCGTGTACCAGAGAAAAACGATATGCGCATGAATTTCTTTATGCAGCTGTTGGAAATTGCTCACGAGTGTTCTTACTTTTTATAGTATGTTGCAAACAAATATCTCTTAGGTAACAGGTGTTTGTATTTTCTGCTGATCTAGTTCCCGGTAGGTCCATCATTGTGACATGCAGCATACAAAATATCTAAGCATATGCCTGCAACAGAGAACAACCAATTTATCAGCATGGACACAAAATACATTCTAACAGACACGAGTCCGGTGCAGACGTGGAGAAGCCCTTATGATAAATAAAAGACGAAAAATACTTTCAGTAAATAGTCCATCCAGAAACTCCTTTCTTGCCAGCCACAGAACAATACCCACAATAAAAATATTTACAATCATTACGAACCGACAGAACAATAGCACCCATCTGTCGAATCTCGAAAACTGTTGTAATATATCGCTTGCACGTCTGAATACACCATAACTTAGTAACCAGGTTACTAAGCCCTAATGTAGTGAAATATAATTTTACCGAATATACACGACCACCAAAAAAAGGAAAAGAAGCTAAATGTTTACAGATTTGCCGTCCATTATAAGTGTATTAGTCAAAGGAGAATAATAATACTTTATTGTTCAACTTTACATGTGGTTTACATATAATCTTGATGATCTGCAATTCTTGTGTGATTTGTTAATTTTGTTAATATATTTGATAGCGAATCCTTTAGTATTCTTTATAACAGTGCTCACACTAAATAATCTGAACATTTGGAAAAACGTTATTTGGTGATTTCAGGAAGCAGCAGAATATAGACTGCATACGTACTATGTCATATTCGAATTGCACACCGATTTGTCGTTGTTTAAATTTTTATTTCAGGTTTATTTTTAAAATACGTACAGAAGAGGAGTGTCATTTGAATAATTGTTTTACAGATAAACATTATTTTGTGACCTGACAGTCTTCGAACGTATCCGGAAGTTAGTTAATCTAACAGACTGTTCTAAAAGAAAGTTAGACCAGTGCAGATTGTGCAGTGAATGCAATCAATGTGTGTATATATTTTCTGAAGAAACCGAACCATACTTGAGAAAAATAATAGATTGAAAACTTGTAAAGTTTTGTTATGTTATAATCCAATTTGATGTCAGGATTTAAACAAAAATAAATGATATAAAATTGTAAAAGAAATGGTATAAGAGAATAATACTTCAACCATAATTAATATAAATGGCAAGTGTAGCCGGGAAGAAACAACCGTTTCAGTGCAACTTCATCAGGTATGAACACTCTTTCACACATGACCGTTTAAAATAGACGACTTTGTTAACGTTAGAGATGAATATAAATATATGTAAATGGAACTGTAGACAGCATTATACCATTGGTTAAAGTAACATAAAGAGAAATTACGGAAAAGATCTGTTAAGATTGATCTTATTTTGACTGAACACAAATTGCATTCTTACAAGGATGAAACGTGAAAAAGATGTTTACAGATGTTTAAGGACGGCCTTTTTATCCCAACAGTGGCTCTCGAAGATAATACTATAAATAGATCATATAATCATTGACTATATAGCAACTCCAATTCAGTCTATGTTATGTCAACATAATTCAATAACGGTGTCTCATTTGGATCAATTGCATCATAATAACGAGCTGTGAAAAGAGAGCAATATCCTCAACTGATTGCATCGCCTTCCTCTTCACAGCGACCAAGCATAAATTAACATGTGAGCGGTGTATCTTACATTACAGTATCTCTTTACCTTCGCTAACACATGCTCGAATACTATCGCATAAAATTCATAAAATATTAGTTCGGAGCAATCCCAAACCTACAAGATTACTTGAACATTACAAAGTCAGATATAACATGCGATTATCGTTAACTTACGATAATCAGTATCGTCCTAATAGACAAAGGAAATTATTTCATATAACCCTATGAAATAATACACATGGAAATTTGGATCGCATGCATTCCTTAAATTCTATCAATGAACTAGTATCTAAAATTAAAAAGATATACTGCATAACAAATTTCCATGAAAATGAATAAACGATACATGATATGGATCCTAGTCATATCAAACACGTTTGCATAAAACAATCAAAAATAGAAAATTACGTGAAAAATTAAAATTGCGTACCTTAATGATATTCTCTTTCAGAAATTGTACGTCCTAGCACTAAACACTGTCTTCTCTTACAAGAATGCCACCTCTCATCCCTCAGAAAATTTCGGACCAAAGAATTTCGACCAAGGTCGTCACTTTAAATTCACATTACTTCCAAAGTGTATGCCTTAATTTACTCTGGTTCCTAAAATTTCCCTAGATAATCATTTCTGTTCTCAGATTTGGATAGCATCGTATCTCTGAACTTCATTGCATATCAACTTCCCTTTGAAAATGACTATTTGATATGAGTTTATTTCAAGAGGTTACGGTTGGTAGCTCAAATATTTACTTTCTGAAGACAGTGTTGCGATGCCTCGGTCAAATCTCAATAAGTCGTAGATGTTGGCATTCCATGTTTAACACTGACATGGGGCGGAGGGAAAGAAGAAAGGTCAAAGTGACCCTTCATAAGGACCTTTCTTGCTTAAGTGTGATACATAATTTTAATGCTTTATGCATTAAACTTTAAGGTTCAATACTATTCAAAATTCGACACTTTACAAAGACCAATGAGTAACTATAGCCATTTGTTTAATTTATCACCAGATTATTACAATTAAATTCCCGTCCCTAAAATGCAAGTTTTCTCCTGTAAATCAAGATGTACATAGGGGATGTGGATTTTACGACAATAAAGTCAAACAATATACTTATATTCTATCTCGATCACATGAAGAGCCCATATTTCCTCACGCAGTTTGTAACATATAATCATTATATGATTTTCTCTCAAATTCTTTACTTGCAACACTTGTATATCATATAAAAGCTCTATGTAGTAATTACAAAGTGTGATAGAGTCTCTCGTTGTGTTAAATGAGTTGCCATAATTCATCTTGCTTTTAGTCTTAGCGCAATCAAGAAATTTCTCCTGTATTAATTGCTTGTGGTTTAATTTCTGAAGGTTGTTTGGATTGTGGAGATATATCAAAGGAAAATAAGAAGAATTAAAATTTAGAGCCGTACTGAATAGATCCTGTTGTTGTGAGTCAAACGCCATTTTCAGCACTTGATAGGCTATTTAAGGATGCCTTTGTAAATGATAAAAAAAGAATCCGGGAAAGACTAGAGAAGAACCACCGATCACGGAAATCTGCTGGCAAGCTTTCTCACATACCCATGTTGGCTGAGCCCTAGACTAGGATACACTCGAATAGAGGTGAGATATCAGTCAACTGAAAAGACGAGCGCACTAGGCTCTGAATCCACCCGTGTCTTCCGTGTTGAACAGAAATTATTAAGCTAATGAATGCATGTCAATCTGTCCAACTGTGAAGACTTTCTTTATGTCTCCACCAACCAAACCCAATATCTCAGCATCATATTCATTACATTAGTACATTTCTAGGTCGTAAACTATGAAGATGTGAAAGGTTCTTGTTTAAACTTTGTAATTTTTTTAAATTCCACGTATTGGTTAAACCTGAGTCAGAACAGTCATACTGCATTCCATAGTTTTCACCCTTTCTGCATGGGACCGGTACAACTAAACGGAATGAATGATACATTGGTCTCTGTCTACAAAAATATATTTCTTTGGCATAGTGATATGACATAGTTGGTTCTTCTGCCGTATTCCAAACAAAATGCACAAGCTCATATTCATACACAACAACAACATTATTGATGCGCACAGAACTCCACCCAGATAAATTTGAACTGAGACATAACTTTTGAAATTAAATTGCGTTTTGGTCTACTTAAAATTGAAATTTGGAGTCATTTTATGAATTAATGCGCATTGAAACATCTTTTCCATTTGATCTTGACTGAATATATTTGGGAATTTGTGTCGTGTTTACGAAATTTCGTGATTTTGGACAGGATTTATCTGTGCCAGTTCTACATGAAGTACATGGGATTTGAACGGTGATGGGGCAGCGTGTTGACATCTGCAAGTGTTTCCATTCAGTTATTAAATGTTTGAAATCTTAATGTGAGAAAAATATGAAGCATTTCGATTACAATTATCAAAAAGACGCTATCGAATATAATGTTTATTTCATTTTGAGTGCAGTAAGAAGGACGTAATTACTCTTGGAATATAGTCGAAATTACAGTAAAATTTCGAATGTGCCATCAAGCTTGAGAACCCTTTGACATGGCTCATGTAATTCGGATTTGCAGAACTATGAAAGTACATTTTGAGGAAATTCAGGATGTAAAACTGTAAGTATATTTTTGCCACTTTTATTACCAGTTAATGAAGACAGCTTATGCCTTGTCAGATGCATGTAATTTTTAGGTACCCAGCAGTTTTATGAAATCTGGCGTCTATCGCCCGCCTAAATCCGAAACATTGTATCCAAAACGTTAACGTGGAATATAGCAAAGCAGCTTGTATGTGGCAGTCCACATAACATCTGCATTAGTTCATTCAGAAACAAATTTAATCAACCAAAACATAAAGCGTCTGCTACGTGAGTGCACATGATTTGTTTACAAACAAAATATGCTCGCGTCTGCGTCCTTTGTTTGTTTACTATAGAAAGTAGTTCCTTTATGAGTGCAATATAAAGTACACCTGTGCTAAATATCGTAAAATACCGAACGATTCTGACAATGTAAAATTAACGGAGTAAAAAATGAGCATTTAATAATACTTAAATCTCTATAAAGATACACATACAAATACAGCTTTTCTCCGGAGTGTCATTTTCGAAAGCTCAAATATGCTAACCCTTTTATTCATGCGTACTTTCCAGATGTTTAGTAAGCATCCCCATGTAGCGAATTTTGTGCAATGGCCGCATCGTCTTAGCAACAATGCTGTAGTTTCTAATATTTATGAATCTGATAGGTAACTTGCTTTACGAACGTCTGAAGAACATTTCCTCGTTTCTGGAATGTATGTAGAAACGTGATCATTTAGAAACCGAAGGAAACGGAACACTTAAACAAAAAAATGACAAATATTTTACGATTGTGACCTGGTCCCTATGGTTGAAATAGCAAGTATATATCATTTAAACCAAAACATTACAAATGTTTTACGCTTGTGACCTGGGCCCTCTGTTTGAAAAGTAATTATATATCGCTTAAACCAAAACATGACAAATGTTTTACGCTTGTGACCTGTGCACTCTGTTTGAAAAGGTATTTATATATTGCTTAAACCAAAACATGACAAATGTTTTGCTATTGTGACCTGGGCCCTACAGCTGAAGTGGCAAGTGTATATCACTTAAACCAAAACATGACAAGTGTTTTGCTATTGTGACCTGGGCCCTACAGCTGAAATGGCAAGTGTATATCACTTAAACCAAAACATGACAAGAGTTTTGCTATTGTGACCTGGGCCATATGCTTTAAATGGCAATTAATATGTCGTTTAAATATATGTTTTAGCTTTATAATGAGTCATCCCAACTATTATAAACAAAATATCTTCACTGAAATCTGAACAAATATCTTCTATAATTTCATCATAGACCAAAGTTCAATTGGGCAATTGAAAGTGTCACATAATCTTTGATTCCTATAATAACTAAAATTTCACTCTTTCTTGATATAGCAAGAATGCAAAGCTGACTTCCGTATCCAGATTTCCCACTAACATAGGGTAGATGACAACAAATTATCATTATATTGTTTTTCCTTCATTTTATGTATCACTTTTAGTTTTTTAAAGTAACTTTGTGTTAAAGAACAGGGAAAAGTTTATACATACCTTTAACATCACTATGAAGTGGACTGTAATTAGATCACAACAATAACCAGCATGAGTGAAATATAATTAAGACTCTCCTTGTGTCCTGTATCAAATCATAACGTACTTGATTAAATGTCCCTAGGTTTTACATGAGGTAAAGGATATTACTTACTCCTTATAATCCAGAATTATGCTTTCTTACTGTACCTATTTAGTAAAGGCTACATGCAAAACAGAATGTGTTCTAAACAATATTACACTATTTACTACACCACACAATAAATTCACGAGATCCGATCTTGGAGTCAAAAGGTATAGATCTACTTGGAAAGGCAGTAATATTTACTAACATCTATATGATGGTTGTCCACTAAATGAATTAAAAGGTATTGATAACAATTTTTATGAAATTGTGAGTCGTATAGTGCAGTACTGGAGCGTAAAGCAGCATACTATGTCGTATAGCGGATATTTAAGATGGGAATGGCACCTTGGAGGCAATGTGAATTCACATGGACAAAAATGGCATTCACATGGACAAAAATGGCATACCCGTTCAATGGGACTTTCACATGGACAAATGTGGCACACTCGTGACAATGGGAATTTCACATGGGCAAACATGGCACACTCGGGGATAATGTGAATTTCACATGGACAAAGATGTCACGCTCGGGACAATGGGGAATTTAATATCGATCGAACTGTTGCTCCTAACGGAAATTTAACATGGGCTATAACGGTATTTCAACATGGGAATGCCACTATGGCTCTTCACGTTAATTTAAGTGTTTTCAAAAGCTGACACGATTGTATTACGGGGAAATGTAATGTTTAAACAATCCTTAGGTTTAAAATGATGTTACTCTACGGTCTCTAAGGTATCCAACGAGAATTTAACGCTGACACGATATTGGCCCATTTAAAATATTTCAAATTTGCCTCCACGGTCCCGAATGGGACATGTAATGTTAAAACTACATTTGCTATTCAAAACCAATCAATCTATTTAATATCCAATGCTCCACACATGCATTTCAACACAACGTTTGGACTGATCATCACCCACTCATCTACTGACTACCATGAATCGGATATAATAGACGGGGAATACAAATACAAGGCAGATCCCTAATAAAAATATACACAGGCCTATTCTATTCTACCGTCTTTAATATCCCCTTAAAACAGAGGAAGATGCATATCCCAAATAACTTCACTATCATCAATTATGAAAAAAAACTACCATCTACTACTACATTCATAATCCATACAACGCTTGTAATTCTAACATTCATGAAGGGAATACAGAGCAGTTAGTACTAGTACATACACACATACACAAACATTGCTTTCTTTGTACATTCAATATGATAAAGGAAGGAACAAATGCACAGTTAAAGGCAGGTATTAGCTTACCATTGTGTCACAGAATACGTCAAGAAGTAACTTGGTTTCGCCTGAGAATGATTTGATCATTTTCGTCGTACATACATGCATACAACGTTAAATAGTGTGGATAATTGTTTTTCTAGCTATGAAGGGTTGTGTGTAGACAATACAAGTTTGGGCCAACCCATTAATTTAGGAGAGCTGTGTGGTTTGACAATGGACAGGTGAATCAGGTCAAAATGTATTTATGAGTCATACGGGGTCGTGAATCATATGTGATGTCCAACTGACTGAATCACGAGTCATATGCTTGGTCCAATTGCTATGGTGATTAAAATTGAACATATGTGTTTCAATTGATATTGTTGTTTCTGCTGAGTACAAATGAGCCACTTTCATTACACTAGATTATTTTATTCTTACTTTCATTACATGAGATTATTTGAATATTACTTTCAGTGCATGAGATTGCATGAATCTTACCTTTATTTCTGAATATGTGAATCACATTTTGTTTTCCTGTTTGTAAATATATGCGTAAAGTAATTGAATGAGTCGTATGTTTAGAGCGTGAAAGAATCACTGTATTTGTAGAGCATATACCTATTTTTATGAATTCATTTTATAAACCTCCATCTTTTACCATAGTGTGTTGTTGTGTGGTCATTTAATCGGAGCATCCATTCAGGTCAATCCTGTTACAATCCTCGAAAATATTTATACACTGTTATCTATGATGTGAACGTAGTGAATAATGTAAGAGTGCAAATTCACATACACAAACACACCCTTCTTCTGATATTTAACATCATGGAGAGAACAGCACACACATACACACACACACACACACACACACTTAAGAACATGAATCTGCTTACCAAGCAATCAAGACAAAACATAAAGGTTGTAAACCATGTGTGATTCCAAATTTTTCAATAGTTTTTCGAATGCAATGCAGATTTAGTTCTTAAGTTTGTAATAGATTTACGATTTGGCATCCTAGATTTCATTAAATTGACCAGATTGGCAAAATAAATCAGACTTTGGTGAGAAGCTAAGTGTTCTTGTAAGGTTGTGATATCGAAGATTCGCATGTTCATGTTAAAATGACGGAGAGAAAAACAAAGACACTAAATGACAGACTTGTTCAATCCAAACACAGCTTTAACATGGTGGGGCTTTCTGGCCTCTACCGCGAAATATAATATCAACTATATCCATGGGTTTAATATTAAGGGCTTCTATATGGACAAAGCAAAGTTGACATTAAGATTGCATGACGAAATATTTTAGGGTATTGGGGACAATGTCATAGTTCAATATAACGGGGCAGTAAATGTTGAAGATAGGGAGTGTAATGTTACAATAGTCAACAGGTGTCTACTATTCAACACCAAGTCATCTACTTTTCAAAACCCTGTCATCTACTGTCAAATAAATAGTGATATACAATCCAATATCCAACTATTTCGAGTGGCCAAAACCAAAACATTTCAACATTTAGACGCCGTTTAGAGTAGCCAGCACTCATTCAACTACAGCCAACACAAAATATGATGTAAAAAAGCTGTAAAAATATAATTGGGAACCATTAAATACATAATTAACCTCCATGTCTTCATAAAACATTACTATTATAACTTTATATACGAAAGTGAAGCCCTATCCCCTATAACTTGCTTATCATCTCTTTTAAGCAAAACTACGAGTAAGGTGGAAGGTAGCAATGGGTAGAAATATATAAGCTATACACTCAAACTTACTTATTCGCTATCACAAATGGAGTGAAAGAAGACAAAAGGGCAAGAGTGTACGCAGAAAATGTAACATTCAAGCATCATCTAGGATCCATTACGTAGTTATCTAATCTCCACTACCACGCAATTGCTTCTGAGGAGGTTGTTTCGAGTGGCCGATACACTCTAATTGCTATTCAATACGCCGTTTGCAGTGACCATCACCCACAAATATACTGGCCACACTGCGAATGAGGTATAATGCAATCTAAATCCAATAGAAACACAACTTTCCTATCACTTTAAAACTTCTCAGTTATCTACTTACAAACAACTTAAAACACTCGTCCCCGTATATCTTCCCTACCATTTATGTTGAAATTAAATAACCGTCCCTACCACAACTATAATCAAAGCGAGTAAGGTACACAAACTTAATGTTATATAAAGATACCATAGTGTTAAAATAAGTATCAGAAACGAACGAAAAGTGTCAATGTTTGTAAAATTAATAAATATTATTTATTTCCCTAAAATACAAATTGAAAATACTAAAAAATGACATACAGTATAGTGAACGAAATCTTAAACTCCTAAATGTTTTATTAATTCCAAAGATCTCGAGAAATCCAAATGTATTAAGTATTATGGTCAGTAATGTACTGAGGTATCGACAGTAAAGAACATATAAATCAAAACAGTCGTTAATTGAATTTATAGTAATTCCGTACCCTATTAAATATCCAAATGGTTTATAAATAAACTCAGTTTATTACTGTGACAGTTATTATTCCAATTAATCTTAAATGTTTCGAGCTCCATATTTATAACGAATGATTCGATTTAATAAACGAACTCTCCTCATTATAAAAAAGAATAACTTTCACGACTTTTGGTACTACTACGAATGTCTAACTTTGCGTAACAATTATATAATATAAAATACTTTAATGTAATATAGAGAATTTAATACCTGGCTTGAAAAAATCATCTTGGCTTTTAGACGAAATCTTTAAACATATCTGCTATTTTAACACCAGCTCTTTTTGCCTCTAGAATGGTGCCAACCTTGGTTTAAACTTGTCTACTACCTATTTGGTTGCAGTGCATTTAGAGAGCTCAAGTGGGTATTCACTTGTGTCGTACAAGCTGGCATATTCAGCGATATCGCGATAGACATCGGCAGTATCAGCCCACAGCAGCAGACTGGCGGTGTTCATGTATAACATGACAGCCTTTCCACCACAGCGTAACTTGATACAATTGTAGCACACATCTTTCGTGAGTTCAAGGACTGCTTATCAGTTGGCGGTGTAAATCCATATCTTAATGTTTTGCCGTAAGGAGTCTGATGCTAAATATTTTTTGGGTCTGAACACTAGGTTTACATTCAGGCGCTGATGCTTGTCGTCTTCCCCGCTCAAACTTCATGCTATAAACCGGGACATGCTTCTCCAGGTTCCCGATCGTCTTCCCGAATATAGGGTTCTTCTACAGCTTGATGAAATCTTTTCAAAGCCCGATGATCCTTTGGTTCTGAAATGAATATTGAACTTCTGTTCTTCTGTCATGTGTTCATCAACAGACTCTGGTCATTCCGGTACTCTTTCATCATTCTTCTTGGACGAGTTTTGCCTCAAAAGCCAGTGCGTAGTCGCTGCAACCGCCATGAACCGCCAAGAATTTACTCCGGATGGTCAATGTCTGCTTCAGTAATGTAACCCATTGGTGAATCCATTTTAATCTGGTGACAGCAGCCATTGTTTTTCCGTCGCAGGTCATCCACACACTTTGGGCATGGGTATAGTCTTTTTGGCTAAATATGCGTGGTTGAGTAGTCTGCGAAAGGCATCTATCGGTAGAAGCTATGTTTGTCTCAGTCGTTCCTATCTGCCCGTATTTTCTGATGTGTAGACAATCTCGCAAAGAAAAATGCTTTGTTCTATGCACCATACCTTAGAACGAAAGACCTACTTTGACATACTTTTTGCGAGCTTCTCGTGGCTGCTATTCGTAAATTAGAGTTTGCCAGGAAACTATAAATATCTAATGAGAACGTCATGTATTTTGCCATGTTGTTTGGCCAGCATTTATCCCTTTTATTAATTCTATTCTGATGTCATGGATGACCAGATGCCCATGGGAGATTCAAAATCACCCTCTACCCCGGTTTCTGTAAGCCTACTCTCGAGGATCTGGATTAATCTGGTTAAATGGATATTCCGTCACGGCAGAGGACCATATAGCAAATGTTACGTGGAACATGGTCTGAATGATGCTTATATCTAGATTGTTGGCGAGACAATTCACCGGAACGTCGAATGCGTTTACAGCTGAGTGCAACGCGGCGAGCATGCCTAGACGGGAACCAGACTAAACCCGCGTATTAAATATGCTGAATATATTGTTTCCAGGGTATAATACATTTTGAGCAAAATTACTTGACCTAATCGGTTTGAAAAGGTTTAATCACGTATAGTTTTACTATTTTATTTAAAATGTGAATTTTGATCTCTCTAACCTTTACTTAGTGATTAGAGGTAGTACGGGGTAGTCGGAACATAGGTCTACATAGCCATACATTTATCATATACTTGAAAGTGTCTGACGTTTGCACAATATATTGCTCTCTACGTACATTTTTAGACTTATGATTATATTATGCATGAATACATCCATACATATCCCCAATAATAATAATAATAATAATGATAATAATAATAAAAATAAAAATAATAATAATGATAATGATAATAATAATAATAATAATAATAATAATAATAATAATAACAGCAGTATTATCAACAATAATTCTCTTCATTAGGGACCTTATAGTCAGCATATATTAGGTAGAGCTGAGATTGGTTATTGTTAGTATTATTATTATTATTATTATTAACTATTTTTACAGTCTACTCTAAATGGAAGATAAAGGGAACTTTTCCCCTCCTTTTGATAAGGGAGAAAAGTTCTGAATATCGCTGGGATTTAAAGAACCATCTTAGATGTGGCTTGAAAGTATCATGCACTTTGTGGGAGTATGTGGTTGAATTTACAGCACAGATCTTGGAGAAATCAGCCTAAACCGCAAAATCGCACATCTCTGAAAAGATCATTACTAGTTTATATCATTATCATCAGCATCATAATCATCATTTGGAGAGATTCGAATGTAATGTGGTTATTTTCGCCTTACCGTTTTTCAGTTATTACAAATCTAAAGAATAGATCCTTTTTATCATCATCATATCATAAAACTCTACATAAAGGTTTGTGCAGTTTAATTTTCTTTTCCTTTATATTTGTTTCTTCATTTTTATTTATTTGTATATTTTAAATCCAAAGGAACAAATATCTGACAGATATTAATTTATTGTGTATATACTAAAATGAACAGATATATAAATGGAGTGGGGAAGGGTTTAAGATCTCTTTCAGTTCAACAGTACTAGATCACTTATGCATTCTTTTCAGTCTGAAATAACTGGTTTAACTGAACTGCATAAATGCTGTATGATCCCAACCCGATCGAGATCTATAATTTAGACCTGTCTATCAATCTGTCAGTCTGTCAATTCTGCCTTCAACTTTAATATTTTTCTTATTGAGGTAGCAATACGAGGATGAAAACAATGTTCTTCGTATTTCGAAAGCAGTTTACAGATCAACTATTTTTACACCAACTAAGCTAGAATTGGCTGAGCTTTATCTCAGTAGAACCCATGTCAGATAAATACATACATACATACATACATACATACATATATATATATATATATATATATATATATATATATATATATATATATATATATATATATATATATATTATATATATATATATATATATATATATATATATATATATATTCTCCTAATGAATACTACATCTACATATGTAAAATTAAATGATATGCGCATTGAATAGATGGGTTGGATGTTTTTCTTGGAACAAAAACAGTGTAAATATATATGAAAAAAGAAACATTAATATTCATTTGGGAAATGTGGGAACCATTATTCCAGCAGTAACAAAGAGAAATGTTTTGTAATTCGAATGTAAGTTTGTTAGTTGGACGTACATTATAAATTCACGATCGACCATTTTTACATGAGATAGCAAGTCTGCTAGATATCTACACCTCATTCGAACCGACGCACACAGAGGTGAGATGGCAGTGATCCGTAACGGTGAGCGCTTTAGAGCAGTCGGTCTGTAGGGGTCCCTCTCCTTAAGGCTTTAAAACAGGAAGCAGAGCTATATGTTTCACATTTAGCACTCAAGGCATTATTTTACAGCTAAAACATGTTTGCAGTACAACAGGAAATAAGTTTGCTTGCATGTCATTTGGCCTCCATTTCTACCAATCACAGGCTTAGGACTTATTAGAATTGCAGACGGAAATAAAAATAAAACATATTTGTGTGTGCCATTGGCAGAAAATGATTATATATGTATATATTTCCTCTCGCTGGCTTTACAAGTTGTAATCAATTCGTTGAATGACTTGCATGAAGATAAAGGTCTTACGGATAATATCTACAGTAAGCTATTTATTATCTTCCGAAGTATGAGCATGTTTAAGCTGTTTACATGTACGAGGAAATCCACGTGGGTACTGTAAAGCGGATTATGTTCGAGATATTCTCAGTCAATCTTCTATAAAATGAAAAGTCCGTTAAAATTTCATATAACGTTAAGGTCAGTTAACGGACAGCAATACTAAACTAAAATACCGCATAAACATCTTGACATCGCAAGTGAAAATGTGGCTAGTAAAAAAAGAACACGCAATGCAGTAAACTATTTTTCTAAAGAGAAATTTTATTCGCAGTTTCATCCCTGAGTAGGAGGAATGAAGGAATAATATGCACTAAAGAGACCAATATTCTTACAGAATTGTGCACTGAATTACATTCTAGTACAATACTCGTGCAAGTGAAACATAAGCTAGAGCTAAATTTGTTTGATTTTATGATATTTGTCGTATTGTTTGGTTCTCTATATGTTAGGGGTACAGAAGTCATAACTCATGTAAATGTAAGTTATAACATGTTTAGTTATCTTGTGCAATATTTTGTTTAGGACTAGAAGCTTCTCGGTTCTACAGAAAAAGATGGTATTCGTGTTTCCAGTTGGTCCACCTCTAAGAACATTTGGGTTAACTGCTGCACAAGTCTTTCTTGGTCTAACCGTACTTCTTGTAATTTTCCAGAGTAAGACTCTCTCTCTCCCTCTCCATCTGTCTGTCTGTCTCTATCTCTCTCTCTCCCTCTCTCTCTCTCTCTCTCTCTCTCTCTCTGAGAGATTCCATTAAAGTTTCTTGCAGGAAGACGTGTTTTAAGAATGTTGAAAGTCCATTGATCTGTCTGATTTGTTTGTTTGTCTGCTGTCTGTGTCTGTCTGTCTCTCTATATAAAGTCATCATGATAACACATTTATACAACATACCTTCTAAACTGTAGTTTCAATGTGTTTTAGTCAACAATAAAACACAACAAAATCCATCAAATGTATTTTTCGTACTTTAGACCACAGGATGATACTGCATGTAATATAGTACAATACAATGTCCGATTACAGAGATTTCAAGCAACCGATCACATGAACTTTTTCCTCTTGTGACTCGATAGTACAAAAATGTTGACAGTCTATTCATGGTACTACAATTAACAACATATATTAGACTAACAAAAATATGAATTATCTATTATTTAACAGTATTTTGTGTCAATACTTTATTCTCAGATCATCATCTGCGTGATACGCATTTTATATTCAAAGAAAACGATGTTCAATCGTCTTCCACAATATTTAAACAATTCTTTGCACAATGTTGAAAAGTTATAATAGGTCATACAAATCATAATATCAACCTGTCTCAATAGTATATATATATATATATATATATATATATATATATTACTGGAACATTAAAAGCTAAAGCAAGATTTAATTGACGTCTAAGAAATATAAACTTGATATGATTATAAAATATTTGCAACTGCCTGGAGTTTAACTAATACAACTTTGAACTCTTTGTCGAACCATATAAATAAACTTGTATTTGCTTGATCTATACAAAATCAGACCCATATGCATGTATTAATTTGTTCACGTTGTTGTTTTTCGAATATAATTACGTTAGCATGAGTATGTGTAGAAGCTTGCCTGTAGCTTCTCATGGATCGGTGATTCTTTCCGGGGTTTTCCCGGTTTCGTCCTCCACTATTAATAACGGCTGCCATGTAGAGCCCATCGTGTTCTGAGAAATGGCTTTAAACCCCACAACAACAACAACTTTAGCATGATATTACAATTGTAAAAAAATACCTAGTTTGATCCACGGGATATAAGTTGTGATAGTATATGAGACCGTATATAATAGGCAACACGTATTTGGTATTTGCAGTATCATTCAACTGCTTATGTATTACTCATACAAGTGCCTTTCATAAAGTTATGTTGTTTGCAGATGCAGACTTTTGAATAATGGCAAAAGACAAGATTAATAATGCCATCGACATGTTTACTATATAAAACATAACACAACACAAATTTATCGTAAAATATCTAAAATATATTCATTAAATCTTAGAATTACATCCCTCAATTCATATTTAACTGTACCAAGCATCATCTTTAATGCGAACACTATTCCCATTTATTTATATAAGCAGACTCAGACAATCGACAGACGTCTAAAAGACCATTTCGAACTCTATCTGAACATTCTATCATTTCAAAAAATAATAACTTTAATTAAATCCATATTGATTTTGCACCAAAATTTGACAAAATTGGTCAAAAATACATATTTGTTCCGGAAATAAAATGATTTTAATGCAGTGATCAAAATCATCGGCATGCAGTATAACAAGCATATGTGATGTGGTTTCATTTATAATGATAACACAAATGTATTTTACAAGCAGCCCTTCGCTTAGATCAGTAATGCATAATGAGGATAAATTAGGGCCTAGTACACGACCTTGTCTGGTACCTACTTGATTGGACAAACCGATACCGACAATCTTTAGGATGGCTTAATACACGGTTTCAAACTAGCATTTATCAATGAATTTACCCTGAACATTGTATTAGTAAAATATATCGTGATGTTTTAAATTTGTATGCGGTCTTCGTTCAGAGGTTCAAGTCGTTCAACCAAAACAATGACAGCATTACCAATCTACGCAATCACTCGCCTTCTCCGGGAATTTTGTGACCTGAAAAATGTATCATTTATTGCTCTACACAGATTTTTTTACTCTCCTTGCATCAACTAGACCGTATAAGGTGAGCGGTTAAAGTGAATGGTATATTGCTTGCCATTTCTATTGCTGATTCAGTAATGACTTTATTTTTGTTTTGGTACTTTAAGGCACAATATAATAAAAGTACGTTATTTAAGGCGGTGGCAGTTGGAGTAATGTGCCCTACCCAAGGACATACCACGGTAGGGCATTCTGGAAATCCAGGTTTGGTCTGATGGTAGGATTAGAACCCGGACCAATTTGGTCGTATGTCCGGCACACTAACACTGAACCACCCCAACTCTCAGCAAGTACTAATCTCCAAACAATTTTAGTTTTGCTAGATAGTATGCATTCAGTATATGCGGTTTATTCTTTTTTTAATTTAATAACGTTAATCCCTGTCGAATAATGAATTTCCCATAATAACGTGCAGCCTTCAGATTCCACATTTGAATTTATAACTATCATTGGATTATGTGTTGTGTTGTGTGTGATGTGATTTGGATTTTTAACGTAGCTTTAACAATTTTTCAGTCATATCGCTACGATGTCTGCAATGTGGCAGTTTATAGTGATGTCTAGCACTGGGGCATCATGCCGCAGACATGTAGCGTGATGTCCCACCCAGTCACATTATCCTGACACCGGGTCGACCTGTCCTAACACTAACCTCTTAATGCTGAGCGCCAAGCGAGGCAGCTGTTAGTACCGTTTTTGTAAGTCTTTGGTATGACTCGGCCGGGGATCGAACTCACGACCTCCTGCATCCGAGGCGGACGCTTTAACCACTAGGCCACCGGAGCGGTTCCTTGGATTATGATTTGACAAGTTTCTGTTATTTTCATCTGTTTCTTCAGCAGGAAAAAATATCGTACTGTTCATCTAAACTTCTGATTCAAATGAGTATACCTTCAGAATTTTCTCCTTCGACGTATGCACAAAATTTGTTCAGCTGATGTTCACTGTTATTTTGTGAAATTATAAACCCTCCTACCTGTTTACAGTTTTGATAGGTTTCATAAGATAAACTTTTGATATATATTTGTATGAATATATGTACGGAAACATGACCAGTCATAGCATGTAGTGTAAGATAAGTGGCATGTTGTATCTCTTGCAAATACTCGTATATAAACATATTACATAATATACATCTTTTCCTAAATTGGCCATACCTTTGCTTAAAATTGAGACCCAAGGCATGATATAAGACAGGTGTTAAAGGCATTCTAAAAATCGATAATAACAGTACCATCGATCATCCTACATTGAGAAGTATGTATATGCAGTTGATTGCAGAATTTATAAAATATATTCGGTGGAATTCGTTTGCACAAATCTGCTTGTGACCCTTGAATAACATTATCATCAGACCTTGTACCACTTTTTGATCCTTAATACTTTGTAAAAACTATGCACAAATTATCTTTTGGCGTAAGATCACTGTAATTGGTGGGATCTATAGATTTTCTTTTATAATGGACAAATTATGCTAAACAGCAAATTATACTTCCATGAATCAATACGCTTTTATTACGACGAATTTCGTTTATATTGACCGGTTCATCCAAAATCTCACAATTATTTTAGTACAATTGTATTTGCTTTTTCTGTCATCATTTCAAGTAGCATCAACATTTAAAGCAAGCGCGTTTCCAAACGAATCGACGCATTGAGAAGCAGAAATGCGCGAAATGTGTCTCGTTCTGAAATTCCACGCTAAAACATTCTTCCAAAATAAAGCAGGAATATTTAGTAACTGGACAGATCTATCAGGCTGCTTTCGAAATAAATATTTTATTTTCTCCATAAACATGGTTTAAACAAGTTTTTCTGTTGTTTATGCACATTAAACTTCCCCTTCACAATTGCTCTTGCAACGTAAGTCTCTGCTACATATATTTTCTGTGCTTCACACAAACTAGCACGTCATCAAGCTAAGTGATTTAATTCAAATCAGTTTTGTCTAGCACGTCATCAAGCCAAGTGGTTTGATTCAACTTAGTTTTGTCTAACACGTTATCAAGCTAAGTGATTAAATTCAAATGAGTTTTGACTAGGACGCCATCAAGCTAAGTTGTTTGATTCAAATCAGTAATATCATTGAAAAAGCTTTCAAAATATGATATCCTTGGCAGAATAACAAAGGAGAGAGAGAGAGAGAGAGAGAGAGAGAGAGAGAGAGAGAGAGACTGTGTGAAATATTAGCATGTCTGTTGTTCCACCTGTCTATCTTATTATGTATATCTATTTCTGATTATAAACTAGTTCTTCTGTTTATGATACTACCTGAAATGATCAAGTATTTCGAATCTTTCTTATAGTATTTAATTTTGCCTTTCATCTGTATATATGCAATATGTCCCTAGCACATGCGATATGCTAAGACCTTTTTCTAGAGTGACCTATTACTTTCATCAGACTATGTTTGGATAGAGTTTATTTGCGGACGTTGCTGAACAAAGCTAGATGTTTTACTTTTCAAAATATGTTATGATCTCTCTAGTATAAGGATTAATTTCACTTCCCTATCCACAAAATGATCTATGTCTCCATGTAGATAAACAGAGAGAGAGAGAGAGAGAGAGAGAGAGAGAGAAACAGAGAGAGACAGAGAGAGAATGGTAGACAATCTGAATAACCCCAGAGGAGTTCCCAGATACAAGAAGAAAATTACAAAGGCATTAATATGATTATAGACAGGGCCGGATTTAGGCATAAGCTAAACAAGGTACAGCTTAGGGTCTCACGGTGTAAAGGGGCCTCACAAAATTGCAGAATTTAAAAATAATTGCTGTTTTATTATGACATATTTATGTCATAATTTAACCCTTGATATTTGCATAATATGTTTACAAATATTATATATGCAATATGTTTTACATCAATTATATAATTTACATAATAATTAGTCAAACATTGCCAAGTTCATTTGTTCCACAGTCGTTTTCTCTGTTAACATTTACCAAATAGTGCCTCCACAGCTTCCCATAGCTTAGGGCCTCATCATGTCTAAATCCGGCTCTAAATATAGCTAATATTTTAGACATTATTCAACCTAGAGAGAACAGTATTCCTTGTTGAAGAGAATAACAACGTAATTTTGGGTAGAAAGAGAAAATAAGTGTAGACAATTACCATTATGGGGAATAGCATGTAAAATTTCTCATCAAGTTCACCCCTTTAGTTTCTGAAAAAGCTCGTTTTGGTTTTTCCTTTTCCACATACTCTCTTTTTTCTTTTTTAATTGATTGTATTTCATTAAACGATCTTTTCGTGTAAGAACACTTCGAAAGCAGGAATGTTCCAAACCAAACGCAATAAGGGTGTATCGAGTTGGTTTTATTAGTTTTACAATTAATTAATTTATTCTTAAGTTCTGTCACTTGTTTACGGATTATCAAAACACACGCTCTTCACTTTCTTTCAATCTTACTCGCTTGGTTTACACACTGATTAACTCTCGTTCACCAGCAGAATTAGCAACTGACTCCTTTTCATAAACTCAATCATTTAATGAAGACTCACGAACTAGTTTATTTCGTACAAAGTCGGACTCCTAATCCGAAGGTCGCCAGTTCAATACCCATCAAAGCATGCCGGGGTTGGCTGCATCGGATCACAGAAAAGCCTCAAAATAATTTTTTACGGATACTCGCAGTATTAGCTTACTCATCTTTCGTTTTAAGATACCACCAATGAAAGAAACAGAAAAACATGGATCGGGGATATAACAAACAGAGGAACTTGTGGTGAGCCGCCTAGCACACTTGGTGACTTGGTCATTTATAAACAACAAAGAGACGCAGCGTTTTACGTCTGTCCAGGTTTATCCACATACGTAACGGTTCCTTTGATTTGTCCAATTATCTACTGTCAAGCGAACGGAACCTTTTCTACACCTGATTTTGCTGCTGTTTCATCTGCCTGTTACCCATGTAAGTACCTTTGTTTCACTCTCGCAAACCAATCCATAAATATAAAGCCAGAGCTTTCTACGAAGTTTTGGATTGTATAAAAATAACTCACATTCTCCTCTATAAGAATTTGGAATGCTTATATATGCACAAACATGTTTGAATTTGGATCTAACTTGCGTATACTTGCCGCTCACCACGGTTTGTATTTTCATTTAAGTGTACCAAAACAGGATGCATTATCACCGACGATATGTACATCCTCTTTTTCATCAGGAGAACTCAGGAAGCAGCAGAGAAGGCAAACAGACCTTTTGCTTAAACGTAACTTTGAAAACTGAAACCTCATACAAAATAATTACAATAATAAGCTCACTGAAGCTAAACCAAAGCCTCTAACTTTACTAACAGTTTCACTAAATGGGTTACTTTATTTTTGTCTTAATTTGTATGAGTCTTTGTTTACCCACTGGACGTTTCATTGAGGTCGCGTCTGCTTTGCTACTATAATTAGATCAACCAAATATTTTTTCAAGACCTACACGATATCTTGTTCTGGGATCGTATATGTGTATTATTATAATCCGTGTGGAGCAGATTGTGCTTTTGAAAAGAAGTTGTTGAACTTGATCATGTCCGTATCCTTACTACACCAAATCAAGTGAATATTTTGCAGAGTATGTGTATTGACTCCATTAAACACAACTAAAATATTACAGTTATCTCTCATTACTTTGGAATTTGTGTATATCTTGGAGTAATATAAAAACAATCAGTATTTTCATGCGTGTCTCGAGAAAATATTCTTGCTGGGTTTATTAGATTTTCCAGCATTACGTAGTCGTATACTACGAGGTTATTAATATATCCATCTACTTCATCTACGGACTATGCTTCATCATTTCGGTTTAAAAATAAATAATGTCGTCAACATCTTCATTTAACAATCTTCAAATTAAATAATAATTGTGTCTTTCCATTTCCAGATGAGCCTATTATAATCATTCTGATAGAATTCAGTAGCGCTGGATGATGTTTTAATGGCTCATGCTTTCGTGTCGCTGACAAATCAATTATATCCATATCATACATATATATGTATCTATATTGTTTACGTTGTGGAGTTAAAACTCCAACTGCTGATTTAGCCACGGTTACAAAAAAAGGAAAAATTGCATATGGTGAAAAATGTACAATATGTAACAGAAATTCTTTTTCCGATTTTGCCTAAAATTCAATGTAAGGATGGTGGTGATAATGATACCTTAATATCAAAATTTCCAGGAACTCTATGGGCTAACGACCCAGGAGAAAAACATCTTCCTGGATAAAATTATTGTGGTCCTGGTACCCAACTTGACTTCGGACTTCATAACCAAGAACAACCAAAACCAGGAGAATATCAGAAAAATAAAATTGATAAAGCGTGTCATATTCATGATGTTGCGTATAAAAGCAATGATTTACAAAAGAGACATGTTGCAGATGTTGACATAATTCATGCATTAAATTCCACAGACGATTTGTCTTATAAAGAGGAATTAGCAAGATTGATAATAAAATCTGCAATGAAAGGTAAACCAGTTTTCGTAGCCAGGTAATTAATAAACCAATTATTACAATAATGGAATCAATTTTTTATATCCCAAAGGGATATTGGAGAGGTAGAGCAGCAATTAGTAAACTTGCTGATGCAGCACATATTACACGTTCTGCTGCTGAAAAATGGTTAGCACGAGAGGCAATATGGCAAATTATCTACTACCACCTAAAGGAATTCAGCCTGCTAATTTTGATGTTAGCACTCCTAATGAAGTTCATTAGGCTGATATTTTATTTTTACCACATGATCCTATCAAATTGGTAGACGTCAAATAACATACAAATAAGCATTGACGATGCAAATTAATATTGTCGAATCTAACGAGGACATACTCCAACTCATTGTGGTCAGTCAATTGTTGAACGATTTAATCGAAAGCATGCTGATCGGTTATTTGGATATCAGTATGCGAAGGAAATAATTCAGAAAGATACGAGATCTCGCGAATGGGTCGTAAGATTGTCATGTGTAATAGCTGTATTAAATAATGAAATTACTTGAACAATTTCTATGAAACCCATTAATGCAATTACAAAAAAGCAACGACATGGTTTTTAAAAACAACCAGTACTAGGTAATGTCACTCTTAGGTATTTATATGAACTCGGTGAAAGAGCGACTGATTCCATTTGGAGTATAATGGTACATAAAATTTCTAGCGTGTTAGGATCAACGGGTAGACCCACAATCTACAGATTAGGTTTACCACAGCATTCACTTTTGTAAACTAGGCCACGATGTCAATTACATTCAAGACAGGTCAGCATTACATGTTTGCGTGTATGACGAAACTTACTATTAATTCTGTCTACGGTATATTGTCTTGGATCATAAAGAATATTACTCCACAACATTACTGTATTACAGCTCGCACAATGATTTTTTTTTTTGCTGTTCTGTCAGCATCATTATAAATTCAGCATCAAGGTCAAAGTCGTGTTTTTTTAATTGTCATAACTTTTGTAACTGATTTCTTTTATTATATCCTTGTCAGTAACTTCGCCAGTGGTTTTTGTAAAGACTATGATAACCCTTTGCAACTGAGATATTTTATGACTCTAGACACTACGTGATAAACTAATTTTGACCATTCGATAAAATCATCTATGATCCAAGCTCGCGTATCAGAAATAGTTAACCCTTGAGATGAGAGTATTGTCATCGCGTATCATATCGTCCACGGAGATTCATCCATTTTTAGCGCATCTTCATCAACAAAATCATTTAGTACAAAATTTTGTGTTTCTATCGATACTGGAATATCAACCTCGACCGGTCGATAACATAATGGTACGCGTAGATTTTAAAACTTTTCTTTATGTAACATAAATAATTGTTGTTGAATTGTATCAGGAACTATCTTTCTACTTGCAACTATCAGATCATTTGGTCTGCACGAATTCCAAAGATTGTTAATATGGGTCTCTAAAATTATTTCACGCATTATTTCACACTGAGATTTATTCGGTTGTAGTCTGATTAATTTCTTAAACTCTCTTAATTCTGAATCAAGTGCTCTATGATCAGCACTTATTTTTTCATAATAATCAACAAAATTCTTTAATTATTTACGTGGAGACAATCCAACAAAAGGTGGTGGTTGACCATGATCGCCACATATTATTACAGCAGTATTTTTTGTTAATAATCAATCTAGAAATATTTTTAATGTTTTTTACGACACTGTACATATTTCATCCTAAACGATAATCTTCGGTATTTTTCACCCATTCGATCAGGAGTCCATTTATCTCCTTTCTAACGAAAGATTTTATGATAAGTACATGGGTTCATATTTCATTCTCTCATTTCTCTTGCGAGTATGTGTGTAAGGGTTTATCGATCATATAAAAAATCCGAAATAGTTCAATCACACTAGTTGTTTTACGAGAACATCTTGTTCCATTACAATGAAATTGTTTTATGTCTAGCAACGGGATCATACACTGACGGTGCTGATGAAACTTTTGATAATCGATTATTTTTATGATGAATACCTTTGATTTCAATGTCGTCGGATTCAGAATAATCAAGTATGTTTTCATGTTTTATTCTCCATTCGCCCTATGATGCATAAGTGCCGACATTAATTTTTTTAGCAATCCTGAATAATTTTTATTGATATAAAACAAATCCGTAGCGACTCTGACAGCAAATTTAGAAACCCTATTTATCATCTATCATAGATATATCGAAATGCACGCGATCATTGTAGAGAT